>JAWUZG010000288.1:0-1200000 GCA_036785705.1 Acanthornis magna
AACCCACCCTCGCCCTCATCTCAACCGCACTGCTGACACCCAGACATCACCGCACATTCGCAGCGCTCCACGGGAACGTGGTTCCCGGGAGCCCCCTAAATCCTCCTGCCCGGAAAAACCCCGGCCCGGCACGGTCTGCACTCGAACATAGGCGATGAACGTCGCCTCGCAGACCGGCCGGGACCGAGGGAAAAAAAACCCCAGCTGGGGGAAAAAAAAAAATCCCCCAGCTGGGGTTTTTTTTATTCTAAGTTTAAAAATTTGTTGAAAAACCTGAAAGGGAAAAAATCAAACACACAAGGTTAAAACCATTCCACACACACACACAAACCCACCCTCGCCCTCATCTCAACCGCACTGCTGACACCCAGACATCACCGCACATTCGCAGCGCTCCACGGGAACGTGGTTCCCGGGAGCCCCCTAAATCCTCCTGCCCGGAAAAACCCCGGCCCGGCACGGTCTGCACTCGAACATAGGCGATGAACGTCGCCTCGCAGACCGGCCGGGACCGAGGGAAAAAAAACCCCAGCTGGGGGAAAAAAAAAATCCCCCAGCTGGGGTTTTTTTTATTCTAAGTTTAAAAATTCGTTGAAAAACCTGAAAGGGAAAAAATCAAACACACAAGGTTAAAACCATTCCACACACACACACAAACCCACCCTCGCCCTCATCTCAACCGCACTGCTGACACCTAGACATCACCGCACATTCGCAGCGCTCCAGGGGAACGTGGTTCCCGGGAGCCCCCTAAATCCTCCTGCCCGGAAAAACCCCGGCCCGGCACGGTCTGCACTCGAACATAGGCGATGAACGTCGCCTCGCAGACCGGCCGGGACCGAGGGAAAAAAAACCCCAGCTGGGGGAAAAAAAAAATCCCCCAGCTGGGGTTTTTTTTATTCTAAGTTTAAAAATTTGTTGAAAAACCTGAAAGGTAAAAAATCAAACACACAAGGTTAAAACCATTCCACACACACACACAAACCCACCCTCGCCCTCATCTCAACCGCACTGCTGACACCCAGACATCACCGCACATTCGCAGCGCTCCACGGGAACGTGGTTCCCGGGAGCCCCCTAAATCCTCCTGCCCGGAAAAACCCCGGCCCGGCACGGTCTGCACTCGAACATAGGCGATGAACGTCGCCTCGCAGACCGGCCGGGACCGAGGGAAAAAAAACCCCAGCTGGGGGAAAAAAAAAATCCCCCAGCTGGGGTTTTTTTTATTCTAAGTTTAAAAATTTGTTGAGAAACCTGAAAGGTAAAAGACTCTCTCTCTCTCTCTCACACACACACACAAGCTTAGCACCAGGCAACACACACACACTGTCACAGGCAGCCATAACCAGCCACAGGCAGCTACCCTTGTTCAGCTCACACACTGACTGCAGCCCTCACTCGAGACACTCTACTGAAGAAGATGCTTCAACTCATCTTCCAACTCCCTCTCCTCAATGTCAAATCTGGACTCTGAGAAAAGCGGTAGCGGCGGTGACCGCAGTGTGACTGGAATCTTCCTCGGGGACCTGCAAGACAACGTGAGGCAGTTTACGAGTGGCTGAAGGCTAGGAGTTATCCCCACATCCGGCCCGTAAGTGTTGTACCCAAAACCCCATAATCGATAGATGAACCATTAAGTCTGGTAACTGTTCTACCTAGCCGGGACTCTACCTGCCGGGGCGGGGCAGCTCCAAGCCTAAGTGGTGCACGGACCCACGGTGCACCGCATAAAAGCAAAGATGACACGAGGACGTGAGATAACTCTCCAGAAGATTAATTATTGAGCCGGATAGGCTTTAAGATGATGGAACCTACAGAACTACAGCAGTCACTGCAAGAGGGTCTAATACTCTTCATTACAGAACTCCAAGGGAATGACACATGAAAAGAAGGTACTACCAAAATGGAGAAGGAACACGGATGAGAACATCTTCCGGTCTCCAAAAGTAAAAATGTCAAGATGCCGGAATAAGCCCGATGTGGGAAAGCACACAAGTAGAAACCCCTACCGCCGATATGGCCCAGAACGATGCTGATAGAGCATCAAGACTTAATAAAGCACTATGACACAGAAGATGATGGACACAAACAACACAAAATAGACACAAACAGCACAGGACACAAACAACACAACATAGACACAAGAAACACAACACAGACACAAGCTTTACAGAAATAGCATATGATAGTGAAACTTAACTCCTGACACAAAGTTATTTTAGAGGATGCTCAAGAAGCTCAGTAGGCCTAGAAGAGGAGGCAATGACTGCCAGGTGACTGGGGCGATCGCTCCAGACTCAAAAAGGTGGTCTCCTCAGGCAAAAAGATCCACAATGACATCAAGACTCAGAGATCCACGGTGACATCAAGACTCAGAGAGATCCAGGATGACATCAAGACTCAGAGAGATCCAGGATGATGTGAAGCCCACGAGAACGTGGAGAGGGGTTGGAGCTGCCCTGCCCTGCCTGGCAAAGGCTCGGCTGATGCTGAGGAGAAACCCTCTCCCTTTACTTCCAAGGGGCCTGTCCCACTACAGCCCTCTCCTCTAAGCTGACTTCAGATTGCCTCCCGTGATTCCAAGGGTTTTTCCCTTCCCCCGACCGCCGATCCCAACACTTAGCTTTCGGAGGACGAGCCGACCGAGTCCGCCCTCGATGGAAAAGAACACCTCGGCGCCGTGGACGTCGATACGTTCCCCGAGGTCTGCTTCGGCGGCTGCAAAGATTCAGAAAATTCAGACTGTGATGATACGACCCAGAAGAGACCCCTTCCGCAACACCCCTCTGCCTCGCCTGCCGAGGCTTATCGCTTACCTGCCGTTCCCAAACGTCAGCTCCGGGCCTGCTGACAGCACCTAGAGATGACAAAACAGGAAATGTGACTATCACCCTCGAGAAGGGCAATGCCCAGGCTCCTATGCACCACCACCCCGGCTCACCTCAAATCTTCATCTGACTCCAGAGGCCTCCTGGACAACACCTGCCAAGATGAAAAGGTACATGCTTAGCATGCTGGCTGCCGCATATCATTCCCCTATCGATCGCCCTGCCTAAATGCTGACTCACCCGCTCACCTCTGCTCCTCGGCGTGCCTAGGGCAGCGGCGACACCTGCAAAGAAACCAAGCAAAGAAACGTGCTGAGACACTGTGAAACTACAAAATGTGCAGTTTCAATTTAAGTACACCGCATCCATACCTTCAGCTTGCACCCATCTAGCCTCTGACATCCCGGGCCGAGACAACTTGCGAGTGGACCGCCTGAAATGCACAAACAGAAATGGATGCTTAGAGCTGCGTTGGAAATTGAGACCCGAGCACTAATGACACATTCCGTGTGCCAGCCACCGCTCACCTCGCTCCGTCGACCTCGACCGCTGACATATGGCATTACCTCCTAAAAATAAAGGCAGAGAAGAATGCTGTAACATAGTCACCGTTTCACTTTCCCCTGCAACGACAAACAGGGACTGACCTTCACGAGGGAACCCGCTCGCCCGGTACGGGATGCTCTGCCACGGATTTAATCCATCTGCATCTGAAAGAAAGTCGTGACAAAAGTCAAAGAGCTGCATGGTAACTTAACAGGTCCAGACATCTTTTGCCAATATAGATGGGTACCGTCTAGACTGTAACTACACCCTATGTTACGAACTTGGGATCCCCGGGCTCCCGCTCTCCCGAGGATGGCACGCATAAAGCCAGCGACCGGGAGGTGTGGGATGGCTGCAAAACTGTGGGCTCGACCGGCTAAGCCGACCGACAAATTAACAATATGGTCTTATTCCTGTTACACCTACGTACCAGACTGTGCAGCAGGGCAGAGAAGCTCCGGGCCAAACACAGACAGACAGCCGTGAGAGGAGAGATGCAACGAGGGGATGGGACAACGAGAGAAAACTCTCCGCAAGAAGAACGATCGCAAAGTGTAATGAAATGATCGAGCTGAGACCGATGGTGAGCCGACGAGGCTCGAAGAACCCTGGCAGAAGATGCTAATGGAATCGCCTTACGATGAGCTCGCCAAAATGGCAAAGATGGATGCCCGAGAACTGTGAAGATGTGGAGAAAATTCCGACCGGCCGTTCTTGCAAGTCCTAGCCTGCTATAATGGATTGTTGCGGTACGCAGCTATCAATACAGCTGAGAACAAGACCATAACAGACATCCGACTCGATGCTTCTAAAGAGAGATGCGATTCTGATGCGCATCCAGGCTGGGGAGTCAAAGGTTTGGAAAGATCGGCCCCGGGGCGATGAACGTGGAGATCGGAGATGCTAAGGATGACACGTGGGCTTTTGGAGAATCCCCTCAAAGGGGTTAAGGCAAAAGACATGTGACACGAGATGCCCAAAACACACAAAATGCACAATAGACAAATGACACGACGTGCACCGGAACTGCTCTGCCCTGAGCACCTCTGCGTTGTGATCAAAATTGAGGCTATCCCTTTATGTGGCCTAAGGGGCCCTTTCCTGGACATCCCGGTCTCCAGAGCTAATTCCAAAAATCCCTCCCGGTGAGTCCCGGCACCCGGCGTCCATCCCCTTGGGGGCTCGTAGCCCTCGACTTATCTCTCGGACGTCCGGGGATGTGAATCCTCGTCGGGTGCGAAAGGAGGCCTCCTCGCCGTCTCGGAACTTGCTGCCGTCACCGAGCTGTTCTCTCTTAGTCGGCTACAACAAAGACAGCCAAACGTCAACACGTGATCTTAGTGCCACGTCGGCCAAAACCCGACAATCTTGCTACTCACCGTCTCCTGAGAACGCACGGGTCCTCGGCCGCACGCTCCGGCCGTGCTGGGGGGCTGACGCCATCATCGCAGGGCATACCTGGGTAAGAGGAGACACGGTGACGTGGCATCGCTGAAACTTGAGCGGAACCTCGCTCCTCCTCCCTACCTCCCCGACTCACCGCAAATCCTCGGCCGTTGCTGAAGGCTGCCTGGATGGTAACTTCAAATGGAAAAGGTAAAAGCTTTGTCGCCAAGTCCCCTAATGCTTCCGGAAGGCTCACGAGGGCTGCGAACCGGGTCGGTCGGCTCGTCGGCGAGGGGGTTCGGCCCCGATAGGCCCGATACGAGCGGACTGCCTAAAACACACAAACAACGAGGCACGCTTAGAGCTTAGCAAACTGCCGCGTATCGCTCACCTATTAGTCACCCCACCAAAACGCCGACTCACCCGCTCGCCTCTACGCCTTGGGATGCCTAGGGCGGCAGCACCTGCAAAGAAACAAAGGCAAAAAAAGATGCTGAGACGCTGGGAAACTACAACCTGCCCGCTCCGCTAGAATTACACTGCATCTATACCTTCGGCTCCCACCCATCTGGCCTCTGGCATCCTGGGCTGGGACGTCTTGGGAGTGCAGCCCCTGAAATGCACAAACAACAAAGGATGCTTAGAGCTGCGCCGGAAGGTGAGACCTGAGCGATAACGACTCCTTCTGTCTGCCGTTCGCTGCTCACCTCGCTCCGTCGACCTCGACCGCTCACATCCGGCATGACTTCCTAAAAATAAAGGCAAAGGAAACTGCTGTAACATATCCACCGTGTACACCGCCCCCAAAAAGCCCTGCCTGGGAGAGAAGGGGCAAACCAAAATGGAGAGGTGCAGATGAACGTAGGGTCCAAAAGCATCGCATTGAGGAGGTCATTTCTGTCTGGAACCGCTTGACGGTGGCCTCTATCCGCAAGGGTCTCTGTCGTATTGAACGAGGGGCTGAATGCCGCAGTCCCCCTGTAGAACGAAACAAAAAAAAGATGCTTATAGTTTCATCACCAACACAACAACTCCAGTAGCACCTAGTTCTGTGCTGGAATTAATACTCATCTCGGTCTCCAGCGCCCATTGGGCTCACGGTGCCCACCCTGTACCGATACCCGGCCGTGCCGAGCGCTGCGCATCTTCGAAATGAGATGAAAAACCGAACGAGGAGGTAAACGTGGAGCCAAAATTCGAGCCGTCGCTACGACGTCGGGTGCGGACCCGCCTCGTTGCCGTGCTCCTCTGGCCTCCTCCGTTCGCGTCGGGTTGCCGTCCCGTCCCTCTGCCTCTGCAAAAGAATTGTTTGTCACTGTTAGACACGCAGGGAAAGCTTAACCCTTCCAAAGTTCTTATTTCTCAAACCAAAATGCCCAGGATCTGACAACAGCGTGCATTTACACAAATGACTAAAAGGCTGCAAGATGCTGCTGTATCGCTCCCACTGTCTCCCCCGAACCCCAGATGGACCGGCTGCGGTTTGCTCCATCCGAGGTGTGGCTCGGGTGGCTAAGCAAAGTAATGGATTACTTGTAAAGGCTTCTCTCTACTCCACCTACCCTCCCCCCCGGTCTATTCTGCAGGGCAGAGCAGTTCCGGTCTAAACATGGACATGAACGTGTGCTACAAACGGCGCGAGGCGAGGATGAGGAAAAAGCTCTCGGCGAGAAGATGGCAAGGATCGAGACGACGCCAAAAGAGATGAGCCCTGATACGGCGATGGTGGACGGAGCGGGTCCTAAGGACCGCAAGAAAAGACTCTAACGGACCGACCCGTTACGAGGACTGGGGGTCACGATGATGGAGATGGCTGTGAGACAATGCTACGTTCAGAATGCTCCCCGTGCCCTTACGGGCCCCGGGACGGTACGACTCACGGCTGGCAAAACGGCCGGGAACGAGGCCTCAAAATACATCTCCTATGTACGTGACTCCACGCTTCCGAGACGCTATTCCAAGACGCGGCTGAGAACGCCGGTAAAAGAGCGAATGATACCGGCACCGTGCCGAGAAGCGCGAGAGTTCGAAAACCTAGAGACGGCGGCCGATGCTTTGACCCGAGAATAAAAGGTGAAGATAACTGATCCGAGGGACCCGGAAGACACGTGAGACGACAAAAGACGCCGGACGACACGAGACGGACCGGAACTGCTCTGCGCTGCACGCCCTGTGCTTGCGATCCGAGTAGAGCTGCTCCCTTTGGCTAGCCTCAGAGGTGCCTTAAAGGACATCTCTTTCCCCGTGTTCATTTTTAGATCCCTCCTGGGTATTCCCAACCTGCCACCCTGCTATCGGCCCATCTTTGGGTCGTGACCCCTGACTTATCTTTTGGATGACGGGCGATGTGAATCCACGTTAGAGTCCGCCTCAGGCGTCTCGGAAGGCCCTGGGATCCCGGGTTAGCTTCTTAGCTATGATAAAGGAAATCAAATGCCATAAAGGAGTTTTGTGGCACGTGGATCAAATCCCCACAATTCGGCTACTTGCTATCTCCTAAGTGCACCTAGCTCCTTGAGTCTGTGGCTTCATCCAGGCTCAAAAGCTGTGGCTGTTATTAGGATGGACACCTGGGTCTGGAAGGAGCACTTACACGGTGTTTCTATGAGCGGGGTGGACGTATCTGTGTGCCTGAAGACACCTAAAGGCGCCGGCTGTGCCAGGGTAAATGTCTGAGGGGGCCCTGAATACATGCTATTTCCTACATTGCTACCTTCGATCCCCGTAGCCCACCCCCCCTGTAATTCCTAACCCTGTACGCTGCTCAAGGTCCCTCTCCCTATCATAATACTTACCCGCTGGAAGCCTCAATTTCAGATGTTATCTTTGATATAAGGCAGGTCCCCTTTGTGACGGGATGAATATGCTGGAAAAATTTGAAAGATCAAACTCTGCACGGCATGGAATTTCAGCAAGTTGCGACGCTCCTAAAGAGAAAAAAGAAAACAGGAACAGAAACAAATCAGAAAATTTGTTAAATTACAAAGGCACCTTACCACCCCTGAATGTACAACTTAAAACTATGAACTTAAATACTCCCTGTATTTAGTGCTGTCTTCTTCGTGCCGTCTTCGAAGCCTCTCTTGCTTCAGATGCCAAAAGCACCTGATGAAGAAGAGCTGAGAGGAGCTGAAACATCCCCTTCATTGAAATGAAAGGAGAGCTCTCACCCCAGTGAATCCCAGGGAGGGAATGATGCCCTCTGCAGCAGGCTGGGGTTAATATACCCCTGACCGGCCCGGCCCGCCTCTCGTTCCCAGCGTGCCCCGGGAAAAGGGGAGGGGGCGAATACCACCCACCTGGCATAAAAGCCCTCGGAAGCGATGGGGCTGTTTGGGTCCTCTGACTTAAATCTGGGGCGAGGAAAGGGCTTGATGAAGAAGAAGACTCTTTGGGGGTATGGCTACACCTTTTTTGCTCCAGCTTCGTTGACTAAAAGGGCAGAGACCAGGTAGGAAATAGAACTTTGTGTTTTGGTAGCATACCTAATGGTAGCTGAATAATTTGCTTTTAACTAGCATAATTAGTCCCTAGTGATTGCTAAGTAGTACTTCACATGTGACTAAGTAGGGGGGGAAGGTTAGTAATTATATGCATGGGTAACTCTTAGGGACTCGTGTGTCTCTCATTGAGACCTCTAATTAGGGTTATATACACTATAAGTAAAAGTAAAGAAACAATAGACTTCTGTGTGGCATTGTAGGTATATATGTGCCAGTCTCATTCCTGTATGAGACGCTGAGTACCGGGATATGGCAGAAGCGCCCTGAGATGCAGAGTTAAACCCTTACGGTGCCAAAAAATGCACGGGAACCCTTTAGGGGAGAGAAGAGGGAAATTGTTTATCTCTGCTTAAACTGACACAATGGCGAACAAAGAGTCTCTCCCCTTTAGTTTAATCCCCGAAAATATGGGGAAAAGAGGGGCTTTCCTCACTTAAAGTCCGTCCCGCGATGGAAAAAGGGGGATTTTCCCGCAATTCGAACCTTTAAAAGGGAGAGCCGCCTGGGCGTCCCCCCTAATTTAAACCCTAAGACGACGGAAATGGGGGACTGACCCTTATTTCGAAACTGTAAGCTAACAAAGTCGAGGTTTTCCCTGGCCGTTTAAACCGAAAAATAATGGAAAATCGCGTTCCCCTGTCGCCTCGGCTCGTTCGAACCGGAACCGCGGCGCCCGTCCCGCCTTCCCCTTTTTTCCGGGCGGGCGGCGCGGGCGGAAGAGAAGGAGAACGCGGGGCGGGGTGATGCGGGTTGCAGAGCGGGGGCACGAAGGGAGGCTGGGAAGGGTGTTCGTGGAGTTTTGCTGCGTTCGAGGGAGTCGCTGCGAGTTACCTGTCGGCTCAACCTGTTGTTCAAACTGTACCTGTGTCCCTCCGGGTCCCCAGCGGCGTCCCCCCGTCCCCGGCTTTCCGGGATGGGCGGCACGGCGCGACGCAGAAGAGAAGGAGAACGCGGGGCGGGGTTATGCAGATTCGTCACCGGCGGCATGAAGAGGATGCTAAGAAGGATGCTTTTGGACATTTTCGGCATTGGAGGGGGGAATGCGGGTTCCGTGTGGGCTCGGTTTGCGGAAACCGCGGCTCTAGGCTTACAGGGGTGTTTAGGGAACGTTCCGGCGAGCAGGTGCTAGGGGGATCCTAGGGTGGTGGGGGTCTCTAGGCTTGTGGGAGTCTTTACACTTACGGCGGTCAGGTGTTAGGGGGATCCTAGGGTTTGTTTTTGTTAGGGTTGTAGTCTGCCCCTGCTTCCGGGATGCCGGGGCTTTGCCGCGGCGGCTCGGGTCCGCCGCCCGCGGGGGGGGTGGGGGGGGGGGGGAGCCGGCCGGCGCGCGCTCCGCCCCGTTTCTGCGGCGCGGCGGGCCGAGACGAGCGGCCCGGGGAGCGGGAGGCGGCGAGGACCGCCTGGGACCGTGTCGCGCCTCGGCGGCGGTCGTGCCGGCGACGGGAGCCGTCCCTGCGCCGCGCGTCGCGGTCCGCCCGCGTCCCCCCCCCCCCCCCCCCCCCCCCCCCGGTGCCGCCCACCCCGACGCCGGCGGCTCCGCGGCGGTAAACCGCGCGGAAACGACGGCTCCGGGTGGAAGTCGCGCGCGGAAGCCCCGAGAGAGGCGGAAGGGAGCCGGACCGCTACGGGGTACCGCCACGAAGGAGGCTGCTGGGCTGGAAACGAAGGGACGTTATATAAATGTTATATATATATATATATATATATACACTGTATATACTGTATATATACATATAGGAGTTATATCTGTGTAGGACATATATATAGATATAGTATATATATGGTATGTATAGTATATACAGTATGTATATACACACACACGTATATATAGATATCTATACCTATATAGATATAGAGAGATATATAGGTATATATGGATGGATGTATATGTAGGTATATAGAGAGTTATATATGGATATGTGTATGGCTGTGGGTGTGTATGGATACATAGATATAGTGTGTAATGTGCATATGTATAGTATATATAGTTGGATACATATATGTATATAGAACTATATACATGCTTCTTTATAGAAATAACTAATGTTCATTTCTAATTTAGTTGTTGATTAATTATTTACTTATTTATTACTGTTTCTAGTGCTTTTCTTTTTAGTTATTGATTTATCTATTTATTTGTTCTTCGTAGTCTTGACAGCAGCAAAAGCTACAGCCGATAGAAGCGAGCCGGGCCGAACGGAATGCTGCGAGACGAACCCGTCCGTCCGGACGGCTGGCGGCAGACGGTTTCGGGGCTCGTCACGAGTGCCGGGAGACGTGGGAAAAGACAGCTGACTGAGGTGAGGGGCGAATGGGGGACGGACAAGCTCCTTTCCCCAGTGGCAGAGCTGAGGGAGCGAGATAAACTCATGTTATAGTTTTGGGTTTTCTCAAATATTAAAATGCGTGTCGCATATATGGTTTTACTCCTTACAGAGGGAGTCTGCTTATAAGGATACGCCTCTGTAACGATGCCTGATGCCTTTATGCTCATGATGAGCTAAATGTAGATAGCCTGGTGAAATACCTAATATGGTTAGTGTGATAAAGACATAATACAGTATAAGCTTGTCACAAATATTAAAATAGATGGGGCAGGTACACTTTCTACTCTTATATAAAAGGACTCTTGCTGTAAACTTATAGGCACATAACAGTAACTAATACCATGACTTCTGTTATTAGCTGAGCACAGATAGACTGGTGAAATGACTAATATAGCAGTGTGATAAAGAGATATTACAGCATCAGCTTAGCACAAATATTAAAGTGGGTATCACGGGTAGGGTTTATACTCTTATACAAAAGTACTGCTCTGATAAAGACAAAGACACAAAGGCAGGGAACAAGAACTAGAGGCGTTACTTGTGTTCTTAACTGAATACGCAGAATACGCTGCTGAAACGACTACTATAGCTGGGGTGATAAGTACAAACTGTACGAGAAGCTTTGTGCAAATAGTGAAATGGCGATCGCGTGTATGGCTTGTGCTCTTATACAAAAGTACTCTTACTGTAAAGGTGGAGGCATGTAACGTGAACTAAGGCCGGGGCTTCCGCCGTGAACTGAATCTAGACGGGCTGGAAAAAGAACGAATGTAGCCGTGGTCGTAAGTACACGCTGTGGTGTCGGCTATGGACAAATAGTAAAATGGCTATCGGGTGTATGGTTCGTAGTGTTGTAAAAAGTAGTATCGCTCTAAAGATATAGTCGAGTAACAATAACTAAAACCTTGAGTTCTGTTATTAACTGAATCTAGAGACACTAGTGAAATACCTAATATAGGAGGTGTGATAAATACACACCGTAGTGTCAGCTTTTCACAACTGCTAAAATGGCTGTCGAGTGGATATGGCTTCTACTCTTATGTAAAAGTCATCTTGCAAAAATATAGAGCTGTGTAACGTGAACTGATGCCTTGACTTCTGTTATTAACTGAGTGTAGAGACACTGAATAGCTGGGGGAAAATTACATATTATCATATAAGCTATGCACAAATATTAAAAGGGGTATCACATGTATTGTTTCTACTGTTACACAAAAATCTTCCTGAGAGAAAGATACAGGCATATAAGAACACCTAGTTGGATGACTTCTACTATTAACTAAATGTAAGTACACTGGCAAGATAACTGGGATAGGTGAGGTGATAAATACGCAGAATACGGTCACTTTTGCACAAATGTTAAGATGGACGTCACATGCGTGGGTTGTACTCTTAGACGGAAGGAGAAGTGGTATAAAGATATAGGTGTGTACCAATAACTAATGCTTAGACTTCTGTTACTGAATGAATCTAGATACAGTGCTGAAAGAACAAATAGAACTGGGATGATAAAGCTGTATTTTAATGGCAGCTTGGCACAAATACTAAAATGGGTGTGACAGGTGTGGTTTGTACTCTTACACAAAACTACTGCTCTTATAAAGACATAGGCATGTAACATGAACTGATGCCTTGACTGCTGTTGTTAACTGAATCTAGATACAGTGCTGAAAAAATAAATACAACTACTTGAAAATGTTTACAGTTTTACTGGGAATAACGAGACCCCAGCTACCGATATGTCAACTACTGACAATACCCACCCACAAGAACCACACGATAAGGGGCAAACTGCAGATGACAACGAGAAGCGAAAAAACGGGAGCCAAAAAATACATGTGCTGTAAAAAGGCAGGGTCGACTAGGAGCCGCACTAAATGGCTCTTGCTTCTGAGACCAAATTACTTCAGAGAAAACCTTCAATGTGGAGAAATGGCAATAAATAGACATGAAGCTGATGCAATAGAAACAGTAATTAATATATCCCTATGAATACCACAGGGGCCTTCTGGCCAGAAAGACACCAGTAGAGGTTCAACCGCCGAGTGCAGACAGAAGGCAGCCGAGACCCAGAAGACTCCTGTGCCTCCTACCGTCGGACGATAGGAGGACGCGCGGCACGCAAATGGAACGGGAAACGAGGTGCTGCTCGGGGAGGTAAGAAAAACTGCTCGGAACCCACATCCCACCCAACACACGTGCCAGATCGGAACAAATATAAGGTCCTTGATGGCTAGGATCACCAAGAAGGCAAGTAAGAAATTAATCTTGCCGGTGAGCCTTCCGATGCCACTTCACCGCTCAAACACACCGTTACAGCTAGCACGAAAAATAAAACAAAGGCATTCAGAAGAGGGAAGTGACTTCCAAGGGTAAAAGAGGGCCCCGCAGGTCAATCACAGCCATCCCAGAGAGACAGCCGAGCACCTCCCCAGAGCCCAGATATGACATATCACAACAGGACACCACAGGCAGACTGAGCCCTCCTATTACTGCCCAGGGTGCATACTCCAGGCTAGGAAGAATAAGATAAAAAAGAAGAGTAGTGCAGCAACTAAAATGGACTTCAGGGCACAGGGTCAAGTAGTCAATAAGGCAGGAGCACAGATAGTCTTTCACACAGTACACTGAGCAGCAGACGCAAACTATTAAAGGAGCAACACAGCCCACGTGACCAACAAGGCACTCAAGGGCAAGTGGCCTAAGCAGAACTTTACACCGTTAGATGAGAGGACAACGTCCACAGCACGTGGCCCGCTGAAGCCACATAGGCTCCATCTAGGTGCTAAAAGCAAAAGTACTTGAGTCCCTGAAGGTATAGAAGTCACTGACAGTGCTTTAAGCAACATGCAGAGAGGGAAGACAATACAGCAGACCTGCAAAGCAACCCCAAGGACAAAAGGACAGACTCAGGAATAAAACTACCAGCCCAGCCAAGGCCCATGTATACTACTACACGCACGACAAATAACAAACAAAAGTAGCCACACACTGTAGCACAAAACAGCGATATACTCAGGTAGTTAATGGCTCACTCACATGACTTTTATTAATGAAAACAAAAACCACGTATAAAAGCTACAACAAAAAAAGGCTCAGTAAAGATACCCAAGTCACAGTTCACACTGAAAGTCCAACTGCTAACATGACATAAAGGGAAAACCACTAATGAGGCATATCAGGATAAAAGAAAGGAATACATGCACTAAGAACAAAGCCACCACCTACACTCAAGCTGACTAAAACAGTTAGCAAGGCCACAGCCCACAGAAGCCAGGCTTACACACACTTCCCCCTTCTCTCCAAAAGGGCCAAACACAGCAACAGCACTCTGGATGACTAATAGCAGGGAGCAAGACCACAGGCCACAAAAGCCAGGCGAACACATGCATTCACCTTTCTCCCCAAAAACGCCAAACCCAGCAGCTGGACACCAACTGAATGATGGCAGGGAGCAAGACAACAGCCCGCAGAACCCAGCCTTAGAGTCACATCCCCCTTCTCCCCAAAAAGGCCAAACCCAGTACCTAGAATCCTTCTGAGTGATGGCACAGAGCAAGAGCAGAGCCCAGAGAAGTCCAGCTTAGGCACACTGGCCCCTTCTCCCCAAAAAGGCCAAACCCAGCACGTGCACCCCAGCTGACTGTTGCCAGGTAGCAACAGCAGAACGCACAGAATCCAGCCATACACGCACTTGACCCTTCTCCCCAAAAAGGGCAAACCCAGCAGCTGCACCCAACCTGAGGGACAGCAGGGAGCAAGAGCAGAGCCCACAAAAGCCAACCTTACACACGCTTGACCCCTCGCCCCAAAAAGCCCAAGCCCAGCAGCTACAATCTGTTTCAGTAATGGCAGGGAACAAGGGCACAGACCACAGAAGACAGGCTTAAACTCGCTTGCCCCTTTCCCCACAACCCCAAGCCCAGCAGCTAGAATCTGTCTCAGTGATGGCAGGGAACAAGGGCACAAACCACAGAAGACAGGCTTACACACACTTGCCCCTTCTCCCCACAGCCCCAATCCCAGCAGCTAGAATCTATCTCAGCGATGGCAGGGAACAATGGCACAAACCACAGGAGAAAGGCTTACACTCACATCCCCCTTCTCCGCAAGAAGGCCAAACCCAGAAGCTGCACCCCAGCTGAGTGATAGCAGAGTAAGAGCATGGCCCACAGAAGCCAGGCTTACACACACTTGCCCCTTCTCCCCAAAAAGGCCAAAGCCAGCACGTGCACCCCAGCGGGGAGATATGGCAGGGAGCAAGAGCACAGCCCAAAGAACCCAGGCTTACACACGCTTGCTCCTTCTCCCCAAAACCCCAAGCCCAGCAGCTAGAATCTATCTCAGTGATGGCAGGGAACAAGGGCAGAAACCACAGAAGACAAACTTACACTCACATCCCCCTTCTCCCCAAAAAGCCCAAACCCAGCAGCTTCACCCCAGCTGAGTGATAGCAGGGAGTAAGAGCATGGCCCACAGAAGCCAGGCTTACACACACTTGCCCCTTCTACCCATAAAGCCCAAGCCCAGCAGCTAGAATCTCTCTGTGATGGCAGGGAACAAGGGCACAAACCACAGAAGCCAGGCTTACACACACTTGCCCCTTCTCCCCAAAAAGCCCAAACCCAGCAGCTGCACCCAAGCTGAGTGATAGCAGAGAGTAAGAGCATGGCCCACAGAAGCCAGGCTTACACACACTTGCCCCTTCTCCCCAAAAAGGCCAAAGCCAGCACGTGCGCCCCAGCGGGGAGATATGGCAGGGAGCAAGAGCACAGCCCACAGAACCCAGGGTTACACACGCTTGCCCCTTCTCCCCAAAACCCCAAGCCCAGCAGCTACAATCTATCTCAGTGATGGCAGGGAACAAGGGCACAAACCACAGAAGCCAGGCTTACACTCACATCCCCCTTCTCCGCAAGAAGGCCAAACCCAGAAGCTGCACCCCAGCTGAGTGATAGCAGAGAGTAAGAGCATGGCCCACAGAAGCCAGGCTTACACACACTTGCCCCTTCTCCCCAAAAAACCCAAGCCCAGCACCTAGAATCTATCTCATTGATGACAAGGAGCAAGGGCACAAACCATAGAATCCAGGCTTACACACACTTGCCCCTTCTCCCCAAAAAGGCCAAAGCCAGCACGTGCACCCCAGCGGGGAGATATGGCAGGGAGCAAGAGCACAGCCCAAAGAACCCAGGCTTACACTGGCTTACCCCTTCTCCCCTCAACCCCAAGCCCAGCAGCTAGAATCTCTCTCACTGATGGCAGGGAACAGGGGCACAAACCACAGAAGCCAGGCTTACACACACTTGCCCCTTCTCCCCAAAAAGCCCAAACCCAGCAGCTGCACCCCAGCTGAGTGATAGCAGAGAGGAAGAGCATGGCCCACAGAAGCCAGGCTTACACACACTTGCCCCTTCTCCCCAAAAAGGCCAAAGCCAGCACATACACCCCAGTGGGGAGATATGGCAGGGAGCAAGAGCACAGCCCACAGAACCCACGGTTACACATGCTTGCCCCTTCTCCCCAAAACCCCAAGCCCAGCAGCTAGAATCTATCTCAGTGATGTCAGGGAACAAGGGCACAAACCACAGAAGACAGGCTTACACTCACATCCCCCTTCTCCCCAAAAAGCCCAAACCCAGCAGCTTCACCCCAGCTGAGTGATAGCAGGCAGTAAGAGCATGGCCCACAGAAGCCAGTCTTACACACACTTGCCCCTTCTCCCCACAGCCCCAATCCCAGCAGCTAAAATCTAGCTCAGTGATGTCAGGGAACAAGGGCACAAACCACAGAAGACAGGCTTACACACACTTGCCCCTTCTCCCCACAGCCCCAATCCCAGCAGCTAGAATCTAGCTCAGTGATGTCAGGGAACAAGGGCACAAACCACAGAAGACAGGCTTACACACACTTGCCCCTTCTCCCCACAGCCCCAATCCCAGCAGCTAGAATCTGTCTCAGTGATGGCAGGGAACAAGGGCACAAAGCACAGAAGACAGGCTTACACTTACATCCCCCTTCTCCCCAAGAAGGCCAAACCCAGAAGCTGCACCCCAGCTGAGTGATAGCAGAGAGTAAGAGCATGGCCCACAGAAGCCAGGCTTACACACACTTGCCCCTTCTCCCCAAAAAGGCCAAAGCCAGCACGTGCACCCCAGCGGGGAGATATGGCAGGGAGCAAGAGCACAGCCCAAAGAACCCAGGCTTACACACACTTGCCCCTTCTCCCCAAAACCCCAAGCCCAGCAGCTACAATCTGTCTCAGTGATGGCAGGGAACAAGGGCAGAAACCACAGAAGACAAACTTACACTCACATCCCCCTTCTCCCCAAAAAGCCCAAACCCAGCAGCTTCACCCCAGCTGAGTGATAGCAGGGAGTAAGAGCATGGCCCACAGAAGCCAGGCTTACACACACTTTCCCCTTCTACCCATAAAGCCCAAGCCCAGCGGCTAGAATCTCTCTCACTGATGGCAGGGAACAAGGGCACAAACCACAGAAGCCAGGCTTACACACACTTGCCCCTTCTCCCCAAAAAGCCCAAACCCAGCAGCTGCACCCAAGCTGAGTGATAGCAGAGAGTAAGAGCATGGCCCACAGAAGCCAGGCTTACACACACTTGCCCCTTCTCCCCAAAAAGGCCAAAGCCAGCACGTGCGCCCCAGCGGGGAGATATGGCAGGGAGCAAGAGCACAGCCCACAGAACCCAGGGTTACACACGCTTGCCCCTTCTCCCCAAAACCCCAAGCCCAGCAGCTAGAATCTATCTCACTGATGGCAGGGAACAAGGGCACAAACCACAGAAGACAGGCTTACACTCACATCCCCCTTCTCCCCAAGAAGGCCAAACCCAGAAGCTGCACCCCAGCTGAGTGATAGCAGAGAGTAAGAGCATGGCCCACAGAAGCCAGGCTTACACACACTTGCCCCTTCTCCCCAAAAAGGCCAAAGCCAGCACGTACACCCCAGTGGGGAGATATGGCAGGGAGCAAGAGCACAGCCCACAGAATCCAGGGTTACACATGCTTGCCCCTTCTCCCCAAAACCCCAAGCCCAGCAGCTAGAATCTATCTCAGTGATGTCAGGGAACAAGGGCACAAACCACAGAAGCCAGGCTTACACACACTTGCCCCTTCTCCCCAAAAAGCCCAAACCCAGCAGCTGCACCCCAGCTGCGTGATAGCAGAGAGTAAGAGCATGGCCCACAGAAGCCAGGCTTACACACACTTGCCCCTTCACCCCAAAAAGGCCAAAGCCAGCACGTGCACCCCAGCGGGGAGATATGGCAGGGAGCAAGAGCACAGGCCACAGAACCCAGGCTTACACTGGCTTGCCCCTTCTGCCCAAAAATCCCAAGCCCAGCAGCTAGAATCTATCTCAGTGATGTCAGGGAACAAGGGCACAAAACACAGAAGACAGGCTTACACTCACATCCCCCTTCTCCCGAAGAAGGCCAAACCCAGAAGCTGCACCCCAGCTGAGTGATAGCAGAGAGGAAGAGCATGGCCCACAGAAGCCAGGCTTACACACACTTGCCCCTTCTCCCCAAAAAGGCCAAACCCAGCACATACACCCCAGCGGGGAGATATGGCAGGGAGCAAGAGCACAGCCCACAGAACCCACGGTTACACACGCTTGCCCCTTCTCCCCAAAACCCCAAGCCCAGCAGCTAGAATCTATCTCAGTGATGTCAGGGAACAAGGGCACAAAGCACAGAAGACAGGCTTACACTCACATCCCCCTTCTCCCCAAAAAGCCCAAGCCCAGCAGCTTCACCCCAGCGGAGTGATAGCAGGGAGTAAGAGCATGGCCCACAGAAGCCAGGCTTACACACACTTGCCCCTTCTCCCCAAAAAGGCCAAGCCCAGCACCTAGAATCTATCTCATTGATGACAAGGAGCAAGGGCACAAACCATAGAATCCAGGCTTACACACACTTGCCCCTTCTCCCCAAAAAGGCCAAAGCCAGCACGTGCACCCCAGCGGGGAGATATGGCAGGGAGCAAGAGCACAGCCCAAAGAACCCAGGCTTACACACACTTGCCCCTTCTCCCCAAAACCCCAAGCCCAGCAGCTACAATCTGTCTCAGTGATGGCAGGGAACAAGGGCAGAAACCACAGAAGACAAACTTACACTCACATCCCCCTTCTCCCCAAAAAGCCCAAACCCAGCAGCTTCACCCCAGCTGAGTGATAGCAGGGAGTAAGAGCATGGCCCACAGAAGCCAGGCTTACACACACTTTCCCCTTCTACCCATAAAGCCCAAGCCCAGCAGCTAGAATCTCTCTCACTGATGGTAGGGAACAAGGGCACAAACCACAGAAGCCAGGCTTACACACACTTGCCCCTTCTCCCCAAAAAGCCCAAACCCAGCAGCTGCACCCAAGCTGAGTGATAGCAGAGAGTAAGAGCATGGCCCACAGAAGCCAGGCTTACACACACTTGCCCCTTCTCCCCAAAAAGGCCAAAGCCAGCACGTGCGCCCCAGCGGGGAGATATGGCAGGGAGCAAGAGCACAGCCCACAGAACCCAGGGTTACACACGCTTGCCCCTTCTCCCCAAAACCCCAAGCCCAGCAGCTAGAATCTATCTCACTGATGGCAGGGAACAATGGCACAAACCACAGAAGACAGGCTTACACTCACATCCCCCTTCTCCCCCAGAAGGCCAAACCCAGAAGCTGCACCCCAGCTGAGTGATAGCAGAGAGGAAGAGCATGGCCCACAGAAGCCAGGCTTACACACACTTGCCCCTTCTCCCCAAAAAGGCCAAAGCCAGCACGTGCACCCCAGCGGGGAGATATGGCAGGGAGCAAGAGCACAGCCCACAGAACCCAGGGTTACACACACTTGCCCCTTCTCCCCAAAACCCCAAGCCCAGCAGCTAGAATCTATCTCAGTGATGGCAGGGAACAAGGGCACAAACCACAGAAGACAGGCTTACACTCACATCCCCCTTCTCCCCAAGAAGGCCAAACCCAGAAGCTGCACCCCAGCTGAGTGATAGCAGAGAGTAAGAGCATGGCCCACAGAAGCCAGGCTTACACACACTTGCCCCTTCTCCCCAAAAAGGCCAAAGCCAGCACGTACACCCCAGTGGGGAGATATGGCAGGGAGCAAGAGCACGGCCCACAGAACCCAGGGTTACACATGCTTGCCCCTTCTCCCCAAAAAGCCCAAACCCAGCAGCTGCACCCCAGCTGAGTGATAGCAGAGAGTAAGAGCATGGCCCACAGAAGCCAGGCTTACACACACTTGCCCCTTCTCCCCAAAAAGCCCAAACCCAGCAGCTGCACCCTAGCGGGGAGATATGGCAGGGAGCAAGAGCACAGCCCAAAGAACCCAGGCTTACGCACACTTGCTCCTTCTCCCCAAAACCCCAAGCCCAGCAGCTACAATCTGTCTCAGTGATGGCAGGGAACAAGGGCAGAAACCACAGAAGACAAACTTACACTCACATCCCCCTTCTCCCCAAAAAGCCCAAACCCAGCAGCTTCACCCCAGCTGAGTGATAGCAGGGAGTAAGAGCATGGCCCACAGAAGCCAGGCTTACACACACTTTCCCCTTCTACCCATAAAGCCCAAGCCCAGCAGCTAGAATCTCTCTCACTGATGGCAGGGAACAAGGGCACAAACCACAGAAGCCAGGCTTACACACACTTGCCCCTTCTCCCCAAAAAGCCCAAACCCTGCAGCTGCACCCAAGCTGAGTGATAGCAGAGAGTAAGAGCATGGCCCACAGAAGCCAGGCTTACACACACTTGCCCCTTCTCCCCAAAAAGGCCAAAGCCAGCACGTGCGCCCCAGCGGGGAGATATGGCAGGGAGCAAGAGCACAGCCCACAGAACCCAGGGTTACACACGCTTGCCCCTTCTCCCCAAAACCCCAAGCCCAGCAGCTAGAATCTATCTCACTGATGGCAGGGAACAATGGCACAAACCACAGAAGACAGGCTTACACTCACATCCCCCTTCTCCCCAAGAAGGCCAAACCCAGAAGCTGCACCCCAGCTGAGTGATAGCAGAGAGTAAGAGCATGGCCCACAGAAGCCAGGCTTACACACACTTGCCCCTTCTCCCCAAAAAGGCCAAGCCCAGCACCTAGAATCTATCTCATTGATGACAAGGAGCAAGGGCACAAACCATAGAATCCAGGCTTACACACACTTGCCCCTTCTCCCCAAAAAGGCCAAAGCCAGCACGTGCACCCCAGCGGGGAGATATGGCAGGGAGCAAGAGCACAGCCCACAGAACCCAGGCTTACACACGCTTGCCCCTTCTCCCCAAAAATCCCAAGCCCAGCAGCTAGAATCTATCTCAGTGATGTCAGGGAACAAGGGCGCAAACCACAGAAGACAGGCTTACACTCACATCCCCCTTCTCCCGAAGAAGGCCAAACCCAGAAGCTGCACCCCAGCTGAGTGATAGCAGAGAGGAAGAGCATGGCCCACAGAACCCAGGCTTACACACACTTGCCCCTTCTCCCCAAAACCCCAAGCCCAGCAGCTACAATCTGTCTCAGTGATGGCAGGGAACAAGGGCAGAAACCACAGAAGACAAACTTACACTCACATCCCCCTTCTCCCCAAAAAGCCCAAACCCAGCAGCTTCACCCCAGCTGAGTGATAGCAGGGAGTAAGAGCATGGCCCACAGAAGCCAGGCTTACACACACTTTCCCCTTCTACCCATAAAGCCCAAGCCCAGCAGCTAGAATCTCTCTCACTGATGGCAGGGAACAAGGGCACAAACCACAGAAGCCAGGCTTACACACACTTGCCCCTTCTCCCCAAAAAGCCCAAACCCAGCAGCTGCACCCAAGCTGAGTGATAGCAGAGAGTAAGAGCATGGCCCACAGAAGCCAGGCTTACACACACTTGCCCCTTCTCCCCAAAAAGGCCAAAGCCAGCACGTGCGCCCCAGCGGGGAGATATGGCAGGGAGCAAGAGCACAGCCCACAGAACCCAGGGTTACACACGCTTGCCCCTTCTCCCCAAAACCCCAAGCCCAGCAGCTAGAATCTATCTCACTGATGGCAGGGAACAATGGCACAAACCACAGAAGACAGGCTTACACTCACATCCCCCTTCTCCCCCAGAAGGCCAAACCCAGAAGCTGCACCCCAGCTGAGTGATAGCAGAGAGTAAGAGCATGGCCCACAGAAGCCAGGCTTACACACACTTGCCCCTTCTCCCCAAAAAGGCCAAAGCCAGCACGTGCACCCCAGCGGGGAGATATGGCAGGGAGCAAGAGCACAGCCCAAAGAACCCAGGCTTACACACGCTTGCCCCTTCTCCCCAAAACCCCAAGCCCAGCAGCTAGAATCTATCTCAGTGATGGCAGGGAACAAGGGCACAAACCACAGAAGACAGGCTTACACTCACATCCCCCTTCTCCCCAAGAAGGCCAAACCCAGAAGCTGCACCCCAGCTGAGTGATAGCAGAGAGTAAGAGCATGGCCCACAGAAGCCAGGCTTACACACACTTGCCCCTTCTCCCCAAAAAGGCCAAAGCCAGCACGTACACCCCAGTGGGGAGATATGGCAGGGAGCAAGAGCACGGCCCACAGAACCCAGGGTTACACATGCTTGCCCCTTCTCCCCAAAAAGCCCAAACCCAGCAGCTGCACCCCAGCTGAGTGATAGCAGAGAGTAAGAGCATGGCCCACAGAAGCCAGGCTTACACACACTTGCCCCTTCTCCCCAAAAAGCCCAAACCCAGCAGCTGCACCCCAGCGGGGAGATATGGCAGGGAGCAAGAGCACAGCCCAAAGAACCCAGGCTTACACACACTTGCTCCTTCTCCCCAAAACCCCAAGCCCAGCAGCTACAATCTGTCTCAGTGATGGCAGGGAACAAGGGCAGAAACCACAGAAGACAAACTTACACTCACATCCCCCTTCTCCCCAAAAAGCCCAAACCCAGCAGCTTCACCCCAGCTGAGTGATAGCAGGGAGTAAGAGCATGGCCCACAGAAGCCAGGCTTACACACACTTTCCCCTTCTACCCATAAAGCCCAAGCCCAGCAGCTAGAATCTCTCTCACTGATGGCAGGGAACAAGGGCACAAACCACAGAAGCCAGGCTTACACACACTTGCCCCTTCTCCCCAAAAAGCCCAAACCCTGCAGCTGCACCCAAGCTGAGTGATAGCAGAGAGTAAGAGCATGGCCCACAGAAGCCAGGCTTACACACACTTGCCCCTTCTCCCCAAAAAGGCCAAAGCCAGCACGTGCGCCCCAGCGGGGAGATATGGCAGGGAGCAAGAGCACAGCCCACAGAACCCAGGGTTACACACGCTTGCCCCTTCTCCCCAAAACCCCAAGCCCAGCAGCTAGAATCTATCTCACTGATGGCAGGGAACAATGGCACAAACCACAGAAGACAGGCTTACACTCACATCCCCCTTCTCCCCAAGAAGGCCAAACCCAGAAGCTGCACCCCAGCTGAGTGATAGCAGAGAGTAAGAGCATGGCCCACAGAAGCCAGGCTTACACACACTTGCCCCTTCTCCCCAAAAAGGCCAAGCCCAGCACCTAGAATCTATCTCATTGATGACAAGGAGCAAGGGCACAAACCATAGAATCCAGGCTTACACACACTTGCCCCTTCTCCCCAAAAAGGCCAAAGCCAGCACGTGCACCCCAGCGGGGAGATATGGCAGGGAGCAAGAGCACAGCCCAAAGAACCCAGGCTTACACACACTTGCCCCTTCTCCCCAAAACCCCAAGCCCAGCAGCTACAATCTGTCTCAGTGATGGCAGGGAACAAGGGCAGAAACCACAGAAGACAAACTTACACTCACATCCCCCTTCTCCCCAAAAAGCCCAAACCCAGCAGCTTCACCCCAGCTGAGTGATAGCAGGGAGTAAGAGCATGGCCCACAGAAGCCAGGCTTACACACACTTTCCCCTTCTACCCATAAAGCCCAAGCCCAGCAGCTAGAATCTCTCTCACTGATGGCAGGGAACAAGGGCACAAACCACAGAAGCCAGGCTTACACACACTTGCCCCTTCTCCCCAAAAAGCCCAAACCCAGCAGCTGCACCCAAGCTGAGTGATAGCAGAGAGTAAGAGCATGGCCCACAGAAGCCAGGCTTACACACACTTGCCCCTTCTCCCCAAAAAGGCCAAAGCCAGCACGTGCGCCCCAGCGGGGAGATATGGCAGGGAGCAAGAGCACAGCCCACAGAACCCAGGGTTACACACGCTTGCCCCTTCTCCCCAAAACCCCAAGCCCAGCAGCTAGAATCTATCTCACTGATGGCAGGGAACAAGGGCACAAACCACAGAAGACAGGCTTACACTCACATCCCCCTTCTCCCCAAGAAGGCCAAACCCAGAAGCTGCACCCCAGCTGAGTGATAGCAGAGAGTAAGAGCATGGCCCACAGAAGCCAGGCTTACACACACTTGCCCCTTCTCCCCAAAAAGGCCAAAGCCAGCACGTACACCCCAGTGGGGAGATATGGCAGGGAGCAAGAGCACAGCCCACAGAATCCAGGGTTACACATGCTTGCCCCTTCTCCCCAAAACCCCAAGCCCAGCAGCTAGAATCTATCTCAGTGATGTCAGGGAACAAGGGCACAAACCACAGAAGCCAGGCTTACACACACTTGCCCCTTCTCCCCAAAAAGCCCAAACCCAGCAGCTGCACCCCAGCTGCGTGATAGCAGAGAGTAAGAGCATGGCCCACAGAAGCCAGGCTTACACACACTTGCCCCTTCACCCCAAAAAGGCCAAAGCCAGCACGTGCACCCCAGCGGGGAGATATGGCAGGGAGCAAGAGCACAGGCCACAGAACCCAGGCTTACACTGGCTTGCCCCTTCTGCCCAAAAATCCCAAGCCCAGCAGCTAGAATCTATCTCAGTGATGTCAGGGAACAAGGGCACAAAACACAGAAGACAGGCTTACACTCACATCCCCCTTCTCCCGAAGAAGGCCAAACCCAGAAGCTGCACCCCAGCTGAGTGATAGCAGAGAGGAAGAGCATGGCCCACAGAAGCCAGGCTTACACACACTTGCCCCTTCTCCCCAAAAAGGCCAAAGCCAGCACATACACCCCAGTGGGGAGATATGGCAGGGAGCAAGAGCACAGCCCACAGAACCCACGGTTACACACGCTTGCCCCTTCTCCCCAAAACCCCAAGCCCAGCAGCTACAATCTATCTCAGTGATGGCAGGGAACAAGGGCACAAACCACAGAAGCCAGGCTTACACTCACATCCCCCTTCTCCGCAAGAAGGCCAAACCCAGAAGCTGCACCCCAGCTGAGTGATAGCAGAGAGTAAGAGCATGGCCCACAGAAGCCAGGCTTACACACACTTGCCCCTTCTCCCCAAAAAACCCAAGCCCAGCACCTAGAATCTATCTCATTGATGACAAGGAGCAAGGGCACAAACCATAGAATCCAGGCTTACACACACTTGCCCCTTCTCCCCAAAAAGGCCAAAGCCAGCACGTGCACCCCAGCGGGGAGATATGGCAGGGAGCAAGAGCACAGCCCAAAGAACCCAGGCTTACACTGGCTTACCCCTTCTCCCCTCAACCCCAAGCCCAGCAGCTAGAATCTCTCTCACTGATGGCAGGGAACAGGGGCACAAACCACAGAAGCCAGGCTTACACACACTTGCCCCTTCTCCCCAAAAAGCCCAAACCCAGCAGCTGCACCCCAGCTGAGTGATAGCAGAGAGGAAGAGCATGGCCCACAGAAGCCAGGCTTACACACACTTGCCCCTTCTCCCCAAAAAGGCCAAAGCCAGCACATACACCCCAGTGGGGAGATATGGCAGGGAGCAAGAGCACAGCCCACAGAACCCACGGTTACACATGCTTGCCCCTTCTCCCCAAAACCCCAAGCCCAGCAGCTAGAATCTATCTCAGTGATGTCAGGGAACAAGGGCACAAACCACAGAAGACAGGCTTACACTCACATCCCCCTTCTCCCCAAAAAGCCCAAACCCAGCAGCTTCACCCCAGCTGAGTGATAGCAGGCAGTAAGAGCATGGCCCACAGAAGCCAGTCTTACACACACTTGCCCCTTCTCCCCACAGCCCCAATCCCAGCAGCTAAAATCTAGCTCAGTGATGTCAGGGAACAAGGGCACAAACCACAGAAGACAGGCTTACACACACTTGCCCCTTCTCCCCACAGCCCCAATCCCAGCAGCTAGAATCTAGCTCAGTGATGTCAGGGAACAAGGGCACAAACCACAGAAGACAGGCTTACACACACTTGCCCCTTCTCCCCACAGCCCCAATCCCAGCAGCTAGAATCTGTCTCAGTGATGGCAGGGAACAAGGGCACAAAGCACAGAAGACAGGCTTACACTTACATCCCCCTTCTCCCCAAGAAGGCCAAACCCAGAAGCTGCACCCCAGCTGAGTGATAGCAGAGAGTAAGAGCATGGCCCACAGAAGCCAGGCTTACACACACTTGCCCCTTCTCCCCAAAAAGGCCAAAGCCAGCACGTGCACCCCAGCGGGGAGATATGGCAGGGAGCAAGAGCACAGCCCAAAGAACCCAGGCTTACACACACTTGCCCCTTCTCCCCAAAACCCCAAGCCCAGCAGCTACAATCTGTCTCAGTGATGGCAGGGAACAAGGGCAGAAACCACAGAAGACAAACTTACACTCACATCCCCCTTCTCCCCAAAAAGCCCAAACCCAGCAGCTTCACCCCAGCTGAGTGATAGCAGGGAGTAAGAGCATGGCCCACAGAAGCCAGGCTTACACACACTTTCCCCTTCTACCCATAAAGCCCAAGCCCAGCAGCTAGAATCTCTCTCACTGATGGCAGGGAACAAGGGCACAAACCACAGAAGCCAGGCTTACACACACTTGCCCCTTCTCCCCAAAAAGCCCAAACCCAGCAGCTGCACCCAAGCTGAGTGATAGCAGAGAGTAAGAGCATGGCCCACAGAAGCCAGGCTTACACACACTTGCCCCTTCTCCCCAAAAAGGCCAAAGCCAGCACGTGCGCCCCAGCGGGGAGATATGGCAGGGAGCAAGAGCACAGCCCACAGAACCCAGGGTTACACACGCTTGCCCCTTCTCCCCAAAACCCCAAGCCCAGCAGCTAGAATCTATCTCACTGATGGCAGGGAACAAGGGCACAAACCACAGAAGACAGGCTTACACTCACATCCCCCTTCTCCCCAAGAAGGCCAAACCCAGAAGCTGCACCCCAGCTGAGTGATAGCAGAGAGTAAGAGCATGGCCCACAGAAGCCAGGCTTACACACACTTGCCCCTTCTCCCCAAAAAGGCCAAAGCCAGCACGTACACCCCAGTGGGGAGATATGGCAGGGAGCAAGAGCACAGCCCACAGAATCCAGGGTTACACATGCTTGCCCCTTCTCCCCAAAACCCCAAGCCCAGCAGCTAGAATCTATCTCAGTGATGTCAGGGAACAAGGGCACAAACCACAGAAGCCAGGCTTACACACACTTGCCCCTTCTCCCCAAAAAGCCCAAACCCAGCAGCTGCACCCCAGCTGCGTGATAGCAGCGAGTAAGAGCATGGCCCACAGAAGCCAGGCTTACACACACTTGCCCCTTCACCCCAAAAAGGCCAAAGCCAGCACGTGCACCCCAGCGGGGAGATATGGCAGGGAGCAAGAGCACAGGCCACAGAACCCAGGCTTACACTGGCTTGCCCCTTCTGCCCAAAAATCCCAAGCCCAGCAGCTAGAATCTATCTCAGTGATGTCAGGGAACAAGGGCACAAAACACAGAAGACAGGCTTACACTCACATCCCCCTTCTCCCGAAGAAGGCCAAACCCAGAAGCTGCACCCCAGCTGAGTGATAGCAGAGAGGAAGAGCATGGCCCACAGAAGCCAGGCTTACACACACTTGCCCCTTCTCCCCAAAAAGGCCAAACCCAGCACGTACACCCCAGTGGGGAGATATGGCAGGGAGCAAGAGCACAGCCCACAGAACCCACGGTTACACACGCTTGCCCCTTCTCCCCAAAACCCCAAGCCCAGCAGCTAGAATCTATCTCAGTGATGTCAGGGAACAAGGGCACAAAGCACAGAAGACAGGCTTACACTCACATCCCCCTTCTCCCCAAAAAGCCCAAGCCCAGCAGCTTCACCCCAGCGGAGTGATAGCAGGGAGTAAGAGCATGGCCCACAGAAGCCAGGCTTACACACACTTGCCCCTTCTCCCCAAAAAGGCCAAGCCCAGCACCTAGAATCTATCTCATTGATGACAAGGAGCAAGGGCACAAACCATAGAATCCAGGCTTACACACACTTGCCCCTTCTCCCCAAAAAGGCCAAAGCCAGCACGTGCACCCCAGCGGGGAGATATGGCAGGGAGCAAGAGCACAGCCCAAAGAACCCAGGCTTACACACACTTGCCCCTTCTCCCCAAAACCCCAAGCCCAGCAGCTACAATCTGTCTCAGTGATGGCAGGGAACAAGGGCAGAAACCACAGAAGACAAACTTACACTCACATCCCCCTTCTCCCCAAAAAGCCCAAACCCAGCAGCTTCACCCCAGCTGAGTGATAGCAGGGAGTAAGAGCATGGCCCACAGAAGCCAGGCTTACACACACTTTCCCCTTCTACCCATAAAGCCCAAGCCCAGCAGCTAGAATCTCTCTCACTGATGGTAGGGAACAAGGGCACAAACCACAGAAGCCAGGCTTACACACACTTGCCCCTTCTCCCCAAAAAGCCCAAACCCAGCAGCTGCACCCAAGCTGAGTGATAGCAGAGAGTAAGAGCATGGCCCACAGAAGCCAGGCTTACACACACTTGCCCCTTCTCCCCAAAAAGGCCAAAGCCAGCACGTGCGCCCCAGCGGGGAGATATGGCAGGGAGCAAGAGCACAGCCCACAGAACCCAGGGTTACACACGCTTGCCCCTTCTCCCCAAAACCCCAAGCCCAGCAGCTAGAATCTATCTCACTGATGGCAGGGAACAATGGCACAAACCACAGAAGACAGGCTTACACTCACATCCCCCTTCTCCCCCAGAAGGCCAAACCCAGAAGCTGCACCCCAGCTGAGTGATAGCAGAGAGTAAGAGCATGGCCCACAGAAGCCAGGCTTACACACACTTGCCCCTTCTCCCCAAAAAGGCCAAAGCCAGCACGTGCACCCCAGCGGGGAGATATGGCAGGGAGCAAGAGCACAGCCCACAGAACCCAGGGTTACACACGCTTGCCCCTTCTCCCCAAAACCCCAAGCCCAGCAGCTAGAATCTATCTCAGTGATGGCAGGGAACAAGGGCACAAACCACAGAAGACAGGCTTACACTCACATCCCCCTTCTCCCCAAGAAGGCCAAACCCAGAAGCTGCACCCCAGCTGAGTGATAGCAGAGAGTAAGAGCATGGCCCACAGAAGCCAGGCTTACACACACTTGCCCCTTCTCCCCAAAAAGGCCAAAGCCAGCACGTACACCCCAGTGGGGAGATATGGCAGGGAGCAAGAGCACGGCCCACAGAACCCAGGGTTACACATGCTTGCCCCTTCTCCCCAAAAAGCCCAAACCCAGCAGCTGCACCCCAGCTGAGTGATAGCAGAGAGTAAGAGCATGGCCCACAGAAGCCAGGCTTACACACACTTGCCCCTTCTCCCCAAAAAGCCCAAACCCAGCAGCTGCACCCTAGCGGGGAGATATGGCAGGGAGCAAGAGCACAGCCCAAAGAACCCAGGCTTACGCACACTTGCTCCTTCTCCCCAAAACCCCAAGCCCAGCAGCTACAATCTGTCTCAGTGATGGCAGGGAACAAGGGCAGAAACCACAGAAGACAAACTTACACTCACATCCCCCTTCTCCCCAAAAAGCCCAAACCCAGCAGCTTCACCCCAGCTGAGTGATAGCAGGGAGTAAGAGCATGGCCCACAGAAGCCAGGCTTACACACACTTTCCCCTTCTACCCATAAAGCCCAAGCCCAGCAGCTAGAATCTCTCTCACTGATGGCAGGGAACAAGGGCACAAACCACAGAAGCCAGGCTTACACACACTTGCCCCTTCTCCCCAAAAAGCCCAAACCCTGCAGCTGCACCCAAGCTGAGTGATAGCAGAGAGTAAGAGCATGGCCCACAGAAGCCAGGCTTACACACACTTGCCCCTTCTCCCCAAAAAGGCCAAAGCCAGCACGTGCGCCCCAGCGGGGAGATATGGCAGGGAGCAAGAGCACAGCCCACAGAACCCAGGGTTACACACGCTTGCCCCTTCTCCCCAAAACCCCAAGCCCAGCAGCTAGAATCTATCTCACTGATGGCAGGGAACAATGGCACAAACCACAGAAGACAGGCTTACACTCACATCCCCCTTCTCCCCAAGAAGGCCAAACCCAGAAGCTGCACCCCAGCTGAGTGATAGCAGAGAGTAAGAGCATGGCCCACAGAAGCCAGGCTTACACACACTTGCCCCTTCTCCCCAAAAAGGCCAAGCCCAGCACCTAGAATCTATCTCATTGATGACAAGGAGCAAGGGCACAAACCATAGAATCCAGGCTTACACACACTTGCCCCTTCTCCCCAAAAAGGCCAAAGCCAGCACGTGCACCCCAGCGGGGAGATATGGCAGGGAGCAAGAGCACAGCCCACAGAACCCAGGCTTACACTGGCTTGCCCCTTCTCCCCAAAAATCCCAAGCCCAGCAGCTAGAATCTATCTCAGTGATGTCAGGGAACAAGGGCGCAAACCACAGAAGACAGGCTTACACTCACATCCCCCTTCTCCCGAAGAAGGCCAAACCCAGAAGCTGCACCCCAGCTGAGTGATAGCAGAGAGGAAGAGCATGGCCCACAGAAGCCAGGCTTACACACACTTGCCCCTTCTCCCCAAAAAGGCCAAAGCCAGCACATACACCCCAGTGGGGAGATATGGCAGGGAGCAAGAGCACAGCCCACAGAACCCAGGGTTACACATGCTTGCCCCTTCTCCCCAAAACCCCAAGCCCAGCAGCTAGAATCTATCTCAGTGATGTCAGGGAACAAGGGCACAAAGCACAGAAGACAGGCTTACACTCACATCCCCCTTCTCCCCAAAAAGCCCAAGCCCAGCAGCTTCACCCCAGCGGAGTGATAGCAGGGAGTAAGAGCATGGCCCACAGAAGCCAGGCTTACACACACTTGCCCCTTCTCCCCAAAAAGGCCAAGCCCAGCACCTAGAATCTATCTCATTGATGACAAGGAGCAAGGGCACAAACCATAGAATCCAGGCTTACACACACTTGCCCCTTCTCCCCAAAAAGGCCAAAGCCAGCACGTGCACCCCAGCGGGGAGATATGGCAGGGAGCAAGAGCACAGCCCAAAGAACCCAGGCTTACACACACTTGCCCCTTCTCCCCAAAACCCCAAGCCCAGCAGCTACAATCTGTCTCAGTGATGGCAGGGAACAAGGGCAGAAACCACAGAAGACAAACTTACACTCACATCCCCCTTCTCCCCAAAAAGCCCAAACCCAGCAGCTTCACCCCAGCTGAGTGATAGCAGGGAGTAAGAGCATGGCCCACAGAAGCCAGGCTTACACACACTTTCCCCTTCTACCCATAAAGCCCAAGCCCAGCAGCTAGAATCTCTCTCACTGATGGCAGGGAACAAGGGCACAAACCACAGAAGCCAGGCTTACACACACTTGCCCCTTCTCCCCAAAAAGCCCAAACCCAGCAGCTGCACCCAAGCTGAGTGATAGCAGAGAGTAAGAGCATGGCCCACAGAAGCCAGGCTTACACACACTTGCCCCTTCTCCCCAAAAAGGCCAAAGCCAGCACGTGCGCCCCAGCGGGGAGATATGGCAGGGAGCAAGAGCACAGCCCACAGAACCCAGGGTTACACACGCTTGCCCCTTCTCCCCAAAACCCCAAGCCCAGCAGCTAGAATCTATCTCACTGATGGCAGGGAACAATGGCACAAACCACAGAAGACAGGCTTACACTCACATCCCCCTTCTCCCCCAGAAGGCCAAACCCAGAAGCTGCACCCCAGCTGAGTGATAGCAGAGAGTAAGAGCATGGCCCACAGAAGCCAGGCTTACACACACTTGCCCCTTCTCCCCAAAAAGGCCAAAGCCAGCACGTGCACCCCAGCGGGGAGATATGGCAGGGAGCAAGAGCACAGCCCACAGAACCCAGGGTTACACACGCTTGCCCCTTCTCCCCAAAACCCCAAGCCCAGCAGCTAGAATCTATCTCAGTGATGGCAGGGAACAAGGGCACAAACCACAGAAGACAGGCTTACACTCACATCCCCCTTCTCCCCAAGAAGGCCAAACCCAGAAGCTGCACCCCAGCTGAGTGATAGCAGAGAGTAAGAGCATGGCCCACAGAAGCCAGGCTTACACACACTTGCCCCTTCTCCCCAAAAAGGCCAAAGCCAGCACGTACACCCCAGTGGGGAGATATGGCAGGGAGCAAGAGCACGGCCCACAGAACCCAGGGTTACACATGCTTGCCCCTTCTCCCCAAAAAGCCCAAACCCAGCAGCTGCACCCCAGCTGAGTGATAGCAGAGAGTAAGAGCATGGCCCACAGAAGCCAGGCTTACACACACTTGCCCCTTCTCCCCAAAAAGGCCAAAGCCAGCAGCTGCACCCCAGCGGGGAGATATGGCAGGGAGCAAGAGCACAGCCCAAAGAACCCAGGCTTACACACACTTGCTCCTTCTCCCCAAAACCCCAAGCCCAGCAGCTACAATCTGTCTCAGTGATGGCAGGGAACAAGGGCAGAAACCACAGAAGACAAACTTACACTCACATCCCCCTTCTCCCCAAAAAGCCCAAACCCAGCAGCTTCACCCCAGCTGAGTGATAGCAGGGAGTAAGAGCATGGCCCACAGAAGCCAGGCTTACACACACTTTCCCCTTCTACCCATAAAGCCCAAGCCCAGCAGCTAGAATCTCTCTCACTGATGGCAGGGAACAAGGGCACAAACCACAGAAGCCAGGCTTACACACACTTGCCCCTTCTCCCCAAAAAGCCCAAACCCTGCAGCTGCACCCAAGCTGAGTGATAGCAGAGAGTAAGAGCATGGCCCACAGAAGCCAGGCTTACACACACTTGCCCCTTCTCCCCAAAAAGGCCAAAGCCAGCACGTGCGCCCCAGCGGGGAGATATGGCAGGGAGCAAGAGCACAGCCCACAGAACCCAGGGTTACACACGCTTGCCCCTTCTCCCCAAAACCCCAAGCCCAGCAGCTAGAATCTATCTCACTGATGGCAGGGAACAATGGCACAAACCACAGAAGACAGGCTTACACTCACATCCCCCTTCTCCCCAAGAAGGCCAAACCCAGAAGCTGCACCCCAGCTGAGTGATAGCAGAGAGTAAGAGCATGGCCCACAGAAGCCAGGCTTACACACACTTGCCCCTTCTCCCCAAAAAGGCCAAGCCCAGCACCTAGAATCTATCTCATTGATGACAAGGAGCAAGGGCACAAACCATAGAATCCAGGCTTACACACACTTGCCCCTTCTCCCCAAAAAGGCCAAAGCCAGCACGTGCACCCCAGCGGGGAGATATGGCAGGGAGCAAGAGCACAGCCCAAAGAACCCAGGCTTACACACACTTGCCCCTTCTCCCCAAAACCCCAAGCCCAGCAGCTACAATCTGTCTCAGTGATGGCAGGGAACAAGGGCAGAAACCACAGAAGACAAACTTACACTCACATCCCCCTTCTCCCCAAAAAGCCCAAACCCAGCAGCTTCACCCCAGCTGAGTGATAGCAGGGAGTAAGAGCATGGCCCACAGAAGCCAGGCTTACACACACTTTCCCCTTCTACCCATAAAGCCCAAGCCCAGCAGCTAGAATCTCTCTCACTGATGGCAGGGAACAAGGGCACAAACCACAGAAGCCAGGCTTACACACACTTGCCCCTTCTCCCCAAAAAGCCCAAACCCAGCAGCTGCACCCAAGCTGAGTGATAGCAGAGAGTAAGAGCATGGCCCACAGAAGCCAGGCTTACACACACTTGCCCCTTCTCCCCAAAAAGGCCAAAGCCACCACGTGCGCCCCAGCGGGGAGATATGGCAGGGAGCAAGAGCACAGCCCACAGAACCCAGGGTTACACACGCTTGCCCCTTCTCCCCCAAACCCCAAGCCCAGCAGCTAGAATCTATCTCACTGATGGCAGGGAACAATGGCACAAACCACAGAAGACAGGCTTACACTCACATCCCCCTTCTCCGCAAGAAGGCCAAACCCAGAAGCTGCACCCCAGCTGAGTGATAGCAGAGAGTAAGAGCATGGCCCACAGAAGCCAGGCTTACACACACTTGCCCCTTCTCCCCAAAAAGGCCAAAGCCAGCACGTGCACCCCAGGGGGAGATATGGCAGGGAGCAAGAGCACAGCCCACAGAACCCAGGGTTACACACGCTTGCCCCTTCTCCCCAAAACCCCAAGCCCAGCAGCTAGAATCTATCTCAGTGATGTCAGGGAACAAGGGCACAAAGCACAGAAGACAGGCTTACACTCACATCCCCCTTCTCCCCAAAAAGCCCAAACCCAGCAGCTGCACCCCAGCTGAGTGATAGCAGAGAGTAAGAGCATGGCCCACAGAAGCCAGGCTTACACACACTTGCCCCTTCTCCCCAAAAAGCCCAAACCCAGCAGCTGCACCCCAGCTGAGTGATAGCAGAGAGTAAGAGCATGGCCCACAGAAGCCAGGCTTACACACACTTGCCCCTTCTCCCCAAAAAACCCAAGCCCAGCACCTAGAATCTATCTCATTGATGACAAGGAGCAAGAGCATAAACCATAGAATCCAGGCTTACACACACTTGCCCCTTCTCCCCAAAAAGGCCAAAGCCAGCACGTGCACCCCAGCGGGGAGATATGGCAGGGAGCAAGAGCACAGCCCAAAGAACCCAGGCTTACACTGGCTTACCCCTTCTCCCCTCAACCCCAAGCCCAGCTGCTAGAATCTCTCTCACTGATGGCAGGGAACAGGGGCACAAACCACAGAAGCCAGGCTTACACACACTTGCCCCTTCTCCCCAAAAAGCCCAAACCCAGCAGCTGCACCCCAGCTGAGTGATAGCAGAGAGGAAGAGCATGGCCCACAGAAGCCAGGCTTACACACACTTGCCCCTTCTCCCCAAAAAGGCCAAAGCCAGCACATACACCCCAGTGGGGAGATATGGCAGGGAGCAAGAGCACAGCCCACAGAACCCACGGTTACACACGCTTGCCCCTTCTCCCCAAAACCCCAAGCCCAGCAGCTAGAATCTATCTCAGTGATGTCAGGGAACAAGGGCACAAAGCACAGAAGACAGGCTTACACTCACATCCCCCTTCTCCCCAAAAAGCCCAAACCCAGCAGCTTCACCCCAGCTGAGTGATAGCAGGGAGTAAGAGCATGGCCCACAGAAGCCAGGCTTACACACACTTGCCCCTTCTCCCCACAGCCCCAATCCCAGCAGCTAGAATCTAGCTCAGTGATGTCAGGGAACAAGGGCACAAACCACAGAAGACAGGCTTACACACACTTGCCCCTTCTCCCCACAGCCCCAATCCCAGCAGCTAGAATCTGTCTCAGTGATGGCAGGGAACAAGGGCACAAAGCACAGAAGACAGGCTTACACTTACATCCCCCTTCTCCCCAAAAAGCCCAAACCCAGCAGCTTCACCCCAGCGGAGTGATAGCAGGGAGTAAGAGCATGGCCCACAGAAGCCAGGCTTACACACACTTGCCCCTTCTCCCCAAAAAGGCCAAAGCCAGCATGTGCGCCCCAGCGGGGAGATATGGCAGGGAGCAAGAGCACAGCCCACAGAACCCAGGGTTACACACGCTTGCCCCTTCTCCCCAAAACCCCAAGCCCAGCAGCTAGAATCTATCTCACTGATGGCAGGGAACAATGGCACAAACCACAGAAGACAGGCTTACACTCACATCCCCCTTCTCCCCCAGAAGGCCTAACCCAGAAGCTGCATCCCAGCTGAGTGATAGCAGAGAGTAAGAGCATGGCCCACAGAAGCCAGGCTTACACACACTTGCCCCTTCTCCCCAAAAAGGCCAAAGCCAGCACGTGCACCCCAGCGGGGAGATATGGCAGGGAGCAAGAGCACAGCCCACAGAACCCAGGGTTACACACGCTTGCCCCTTCTCCCCAAAACCCCAAGCCCAGCAGCTAGAATCTATCTCAGTGATGGCAGGGAACAAGGGCACAAACCACAGAAGACAGGCTTACACTCACATCCCCCTTCTCCCCAAGAAGGCCAAACCCAGAAGCTGCACCCCAGCTGAGTGATAGCAGAGAGGAAGAGCATGGCCCACAGAAGCCAGGCTTACACACACTTGCCCCTTCTCCCCAAAAAGGCCAAAGCCAGCACGTACACCCCAGTGGGGAGATATGGCAGAGAGCAAGAGCACAGCCCACAGAACCCAGGGTTACACATGCTTGCCCCTTCTCCCCAAAACCCCAAGCCCAGCAGCTAGAATCTATCTCAGTGATGGCAGGGAACAAGGGCACAAAGCACAGAAGACAGGCTTACACTCACATCCCCCTTCTCCCCAAAAAGCCCAAACCCAGCAGCTTCACCCCAGCTGAGTGATAGCAGGGAGTAAGAGCATGGCCCACAGAAGCCAGGCTTACACACACTTGCCCCTTCTCCCCACAGCCCCAATCCCAGCAGCTAGAATCTAGCTCAGTGATGTCAGGGAACAAGGGCACAAACCACAGAAGACAGGCTTACACACACTTGCCCCTTCTCCCCACAGCCCCAATCCCAGCAGCTAGAATCTGTCTCAGTGATGGCAGGGAACAAGGGCACAAAGCACAGAAGACAGGCTTACACTTACATCCCCCTTCTCCCCAAAAAGCCCAAACCCAGCAGCTTCACCCCAGCTGAGTGATAGCAGGGAGTAAGAGCATGGCCCACAGAAGCCAGGCTTACACACACTTGCCCCTTCTCCCCACAGCCCCAATCCCAGCAGCTAGAATCTATCTCAGTGATGGCAGGGAACAAGGGCACAAACCACAGGAGAAAGGCTTACACTCACATCCCCCTTCTCCCCAAGAAGGCCAAACCCAGAAGCTGCACCCCAGCTGAGTGATAACAGAGAGTAAGAGCATGGCCCACAGAAGCCAGGCTTACACACACTTGCCCCTTCTCCCCAAAAAGGCCAAAGCCAGCACGTACACCCCAGTGGGGAGATATGGCAGGGAGCAAGAGCACGGCCCACAGAACCCAGGGTTACACATGCTTGCCCCTTCTCCCCAAAAAGCCCAAACCCAGCAGCTGCACCCCAGCTGAGTGATAGCAGAGAGTAAGAGCATGGCCCACAGAAGCCAGGCTTACACACACTTGCCCCTTCTCCCCAAAAAGGCCAAAGCCAGCAGCTGCACCCCAGCGGGGAGATATGGCAGGGAGCAAGAGCACAGCCCAAAGAACCCAGGCTTACGCACACTTGCTCCTTCTCCCCAAAACCCCAAGCCCAGCAGCTACAATCTGTCTCAGTGATGGCAGGGAACAAGGGCAGAAACCACAGAAGACAAACTTACACTCACATCCCCCTTCTCCCCAAAAAGCCCAAACCCAGCAGCTTCACCCCAGCGGAGTGATAGCAGGGAGTAAGAGCATGGCCCACAGAAGCCAGGCTTACACACACTTTCCCCTTCTACCCATAAAGCCCAAGCCCAGCAGCTAGAATCTATCTCAGTGATGGCAGGGAACAAGGGCACAAACCACAGAAGCCAGGCTTACACACACTTGCCCCTTCTCCCCAAAAAGGCCAAAGCCAGCACGTGCACCCCAGCGGGGAGATATGGCAGGGAGCAAGAGCACAGCCCACAGAACCCACGGTTACACACGCTTGCCCCTTCTCCCCAAAACCCCAAGCCCAGCAGCTAGAATCTATCTCACTGATGGCAGGGAACAATGGCACAAACCACAGAAGACAGGCTTACACTCACATCCCCCTTCTCCCCAAGAAGGCCAAACCCAGAAGCTGCACCCCAGCTGAGTGATAGCAGAGAGTAAGAGCATGGCCCACAGAAGCCAGGCTTACACACACTTGCCCCTTCTCCCCAAAAAACCCAAGCCCAGCACCTAGAATCTATCTCATTGATGACAAGGAGCAAGGGCACAAACCATAGAATCCAGGCTTACACACACTTGCCCCTTCTCCCCAAAAAGGCCAAAGCCAGCACGTGCACCCCAGCGGGGAGATATGGCAGGGAGCAAGAGCACAGCCCAAAGAACCCAGGCTTACACTGGCTTACCCCTTCTCCCCTCAACCCCAAGCCCAGCTGCTAGAATCTCTCTCACTGATGGCAGGGAACAGGGGCACAAACCACAGAAGCCAGGCTTACACACACTTGCCCCTTCTCCCCAAAAAGCCCAAACCCAGCAGCTGCACCCCAGCTGAGTGATAGCGGAGAGTAAGAGCATGGCCCACAGAAGCCAGGCTTACACACACTTGCCCCTTCTCCCCAAAAAGGCCAAAGCCAGCACGTGCACCCCAGCGGGGAGATATGGCAGGGAGCAAGAGCACAGGCCACAGAACCCAGGCTTACACTGGCTTGCCCCTTCTGCCCAAAAAGCCCAAGCCCAGCAGCTAGAATCTATCTCAGTGATGTCAGGGAACAAGGGCACAAACCACAGAAGACAGGCTTACACTCACATCCCCCTTCTCCCGAAGAAGGCCAAACCCAGAAGCTGCACCCCAGCTGAGTGATAGCAGAGAGGAAGAGCATGGCCCACAGAAGCCAGGCTTACACACACTTGCCCCTTCTCCCCAAAAAGGCCAAAGCCAGCACATACACCCCAGTGGGGAGATATGGCAGGGAGCAAGAGCACAGCCCACAGAACCCAGGGTTACACATGCTTGCCCCTTCTCCCCAAAACCCCAAGCCCAGCAGCAAGAATCTATCTCAGTGATGTCAGGGAACAAGGGCACAAAGCACAGAAGACAGGCTTACACTCACATCCCCCTTCTCCCCAAAAAGCCCAAACCCAGCAGCTTCACCCCAGCTGAGTGATAGCAGGGAGTAAGAGCATGGCCCACAGAAGCCAGTCTTACACACACTTGCCCCTTCTCCCCACAGCCCCAATCCCAGCAGCTAGAATCTAGCTCAGTGATGTCAGGGAACAAGGGCACAAACCACAGAAGACAGGCTTACACACACTTGCCCCTTCTCCCCACAGCCCCAATCCCAGCAGCTAGAATCTGTCTCAGTGATGGCAGGGAACAAGGGCACAAAGCACAGAAGACAGGCTTACACTTACATCCCCCTTCTCCCCAAAAAGCCCAAACCCAGCAGCTTCACCCCAGCTGAGTGATAGGAGGGAGTAAGAGCATGGCCCACAGAAGCCAGGCTTACACACACTTGCCCCTTCTCCCCACAGCCCCAATCCCAGCAGCTAGAATCTATCTCAGTGATGGCAGGGAACAAGGGCACAAACCACAGGAGAAAGGCTTACACTCACATCCCCCTTCTCCGCAAGAAGGCCAAACCCAGAAGCTGCACCCCAGCTGAGTGATAGCAGAGAGTAAGAGCATGGCCCACAGAAGCCAGGCTTACACACACTTGCCCCTTCTCCCCAAAAAGGCCAAAGCCAGCACGTGCACCCCAGCGGGGAGATATGGCAGGGAGCAAGAGCACAGCCCAAAGAACCCAGGCTTACACACACTTGCCCCTTCTCCCCAAAACCCCAAGCCCAGCAGCTACAATCTGTCTCAGTGATGGCAGGGAACAAGGGCAGAAACCACAGAAGACAAACTTACACTCACATCCCCCTTCTCCCCAAAAACCCCAAACCCAGCAGCTTCACCCCAGCTGAGTGATAGCAGGGAGTAAGAGCATGGCCCACAGAAGCCAGGCTTACACACACTTTCCCCTTCTACCCATAAAGCCCAAGCCCAGCAGCTAGAATCTCTCTCACTGATGGCAGGGAACAAGGGCACAAACCACAGAAGACAGGCTTACACTCACATCCCCCTTCTCCCCAAGAAGGCCAAACCCAGAAGCTGCACCCCCAGCTGAGTGATAGCAGAGAGTAAGAGCATGGCCCACAGAAGCCAGGCTTACACACACTTGCCCCTTCTCCCCAAAAAGGCCAAAGCCAGCACGTGCACCCCAGCGGGGAGATATGGCAGGGAGCAAGAGCACAGCCCACAGAACCCAGGGTTACACACGCTTGCCCCTTCTCCCCAAAACCCCAAGCCCAGCAGCTAGAATCTATCTCAGTGATGGCAGGGAACAAGGGCACAAACCACAGAAGACAGGCTTACACTCACATCCCCCTTCTCCCCAAGAAGGCCAAACCCAGAAGCTGCACCCAAGCTGAGTGATAGCAGAGAGTAAGAGCATGGCCCACAGAAGCCAGGCTTACACACACTTGCCCCTTCTCCCCAAAAAGGCCAAAGCCAGCACGTGCACCCCAGCGGGGAGATATGGCAGGGAGCAAGAGCACAGCCCACAGAACCCAGGGTTACACATGCTTGCCCCTTCTCCCCAAAACCCCAAGCCCAGCAGCTAGAATCTATCTCACTGATGGCAGGGAACAATGGCACAAACCACAGAAGCCAGGCTTACACACACTTGCCCCTTCTCCCCAAAAAGCCCAAACCCAGCAGCTGCACCCCAGCTGAGTGATAGCAGAGAGTAAGAGCATGGCCCACAGAAGCCAGGCTTACACACACTTGCCCCTTCTCCCCAAAAAGGCCAAAGCCAGCACGTGCGCCCCAGCGGGGAGATATGGCAGGGAGCAAGAGCACAGCCCACAGAACCCAGGGTTACACACGCTTGCCCCTTCTCCCCAAAACCCCAAGCCCAGCAGCTAGAATCTATCTCACTGATGGCAGGGAACAATGGCACAAACCACAGAAGACAGGCTTACACTCACATCCCCCTTCTCCCCAAGAAGGCCAAACCCAGAAGCTGCACCCCAGCTGAGTGATAGCAGAGAGTAAGAGCATGGCCCACAGAAGCCAGGCTTACACACACTTGCCCCTTCTCCCCAAAAAGGCCAAGCCCAGCACCTAGAATCTATCTCATTGATGACAAGGAGCAAGGGCACAAACCATAGAATCCAGGCTTACACACACTTGCCCCTTCTCCCCAAAAAGGCCAAAGCCAGCACGTGCACCCCAGCGGGGAGATATGGCAGGGAGCAAGAGCACAGCCCAAAGAACCCAGGCTTACACACACTTGCCCCTTCTCCCCAAAACCCCAAGCCCAGCAGCTACAATCTGTCTCAGTGATAGCAGGGAACAAGGGCAGAAACCACAGAAGACAAACTTACACTCACATCCCCCTTCTCCCCAAAAAGCCCAAACCCAGCAGCTTCACCCCAGCTGAGTGATAGCAGGGAGTAAGAGCATGGCCCACAGAAGCCAGGCTTACACACACTTTCCCCTTCTACCCATAAAGCCCAAGCCCAGCAGCTAGAATCTCTCTCACTGATGGCAGGGAACAAGGGCACAAACCACAGAAGCCAGGCTTACACACACTTGCCCCTTCTCCCCAAAAAGCCCAAACCCAGCAGCTGCACCCAAGCTGAGTGATAGCAGAGAGTAAGAGCATGGCCCACAGAAGCCAGGCTTACACACACTTGCCCCTTCTCCCCAAAAAGGCCAAAGCCAGCACGTGCGCCCCAGCGGGGAGATATGGCAGGGAGCAAGAGCACAGCCCACAGAACCCAGGGTTACACACGCTTGCCCCTTCTCCCCAAAACCCCAAGCCCAGCAGCTAGAATCTATCTCACTGATGGCAGGGAACAATGGCACAAACCACAGAAGACAGGCTTACACTCACATCCCCCTTCTCCCCAAGAAGGCCAAACCCAGAAGCTGCACCCCAGCTGAGTGATAGCAGAGAGTAAGAGCATGGCCCACAGAAGCCAGGCTTACACACACTTGCCCCTTCTCCCCAAAAAGGCCAAAGCCAGCACGTGCACCCCAGGGGGAGATATGGCAGGGAGCAAGAGCACAGCCCACAGAACCCAGGGTTACACACGCTTGCCCCTTCTCCCCAAAACCCCAAGCCCAGCAGCTAGAATCTATCTCAGTGATGTCAGGGAACAAGGGCACAAAGCACAGAAGACAGGCTTACACTCACATCCCCCTTCTCCCCAAGAAGGCCAAACCCAGAAGCTGCACCCCAGCTGAGTGATAACAGAGAGTAAGAGCATGGCCCACAGAAGCCAGGCTTACACACACTTGCCCCTTCTCCCCAAAAAACCCAAGCCCAGCACCTAGAATCTATCTCATTGATGACAAGGAGCAAGAGCATAAACCATAGAATCCAGGCTTACACACACTTGCCCCTTCTCCCCAAAAAGGCCAAAGCCAGCACGTGCACCCCAGCGGGGAGATATGGCAGGGAGCAAGAGCACAGCCCAAAGAACCCAGGCTTACACTGGCTTACCCCTTCTCCCCTCAACCCCAAGCCCAGCAGCTAGAATCTCTCTCACTGATGGCAGGGAACAGGGGCACAAACCACAGAAGCCAGGCTTACACACACTTGCCCCTTCTCCCCAAAAAGCCCAAACCCAGCAGCTGCACCCCAGCTGAGTGATAGCAGAGAGGAAGAGCATGGCCCACAGAAGCCAGGCTTACACACACTTGCCCCTTCTCCCCACAGCCCCAATCCCAGCAGCTAGAATCTATCTCAGTGATGTCAGGGAACAAGGGCACAAACCACAGAAGACAGGCTTACACACACTTGCCCCTTCTCCCCACAGCCCCAATCCCAGCAGCTAGAATCTGTCTCAGTGATGGCAGGGAACAAGGGCACAAAGCACAGAAGACAGGCTTACACTTACATCCCCCTTCTCCCCAAAAAGCCCAAACCCAGCAGCTTCACCCCAGCGGAGTGATAGCAGGGAGTAAGAGCATGGCCCACAGAAGCCAGGCTTACACACACTTGCCCCTTCTCCCCAAAAAGGCCAAAGCCAGCACGTGCGCCCCAGCGGGGAGATATGGCAGGGAGCAAGAGCACAGCCCACAGAACCCAGGGTTACACACGCTTGCCCCTTCTCCCCAAAACCCCAAGCCCAGCAGCTAGAATCTATCTCAGTGATGGCAGGGAACAATGGCACAAACCACAGAAGACAGGCTTACACTCACATCCCCCTTCTCCCCCAGAAGGCCAAACCCAGAAGCTGCATCCCAGCTGAGTGATAGCAGAGAGTAAGAGCATGGCCCACAGAAGCCAGGCTTACACACACTTGCCCCTTCTCCCCAAAAAGGCCAAAGCCAGCACGTGCACCCCAGCGGGGAGATATGGCAGGGAGCAAGAGCACAGCCCACAGAACCCAGGGTTACACACGCTTGCCCCTTCTCCCCAAAACCCCAAGCCCAGCAGCTAGAATCTATCTCAGTGATGGCAGGGAACAAGGGCACAAACCACAGAAGACAGGCTTACACTCACATCCCCCTTCTCCCCAAGAAGGCCAAACCCAGAAGCTGCACCCCAGCTGAGTGATAGCAGAGAGTAAGAGCATGGCCCACAGAAGCCAGGCTTACACACACTTGCCCCTTCTCCCCAAAAAGGCCAAAGCCAGCACGTACACCCCAGTGGGGAGATATGGCAGGGAGCAAGAGCACAGCCCACAGAACCCAGGGTTACACATGCTTGCCCCTTCTCCCCAAAACCCCAAGCCCAGCAGCTAGAATCTATCTCAGTGATGGCAGGGAACAAGGGCACAAAGCACAGAAGACAGGCTTACACTCACATCCCCCTTCTCCCCAAAAAGCCCAAACCCAGCAGCTTCACCCCAGCGGAGTGATAGCAGGGAGTAAGAGCATGGCCCACAGAAGCCAGGCTTACACACACTTGCCCCTTCTCCCCACAGCCCCAATCCCAGCAGCTAGAATCTAGCTCAGTGATGTCAGGGAACAAGGGCACAAACCACAGAAGACAGGCTTACACACACTTGCCCCTTCTCCCCACAGCCCCAATCCCAGCAGCTAGAATCTGTCTCAGTGATGGCAGGGAACAAGGGCACAAAGCACAGAAGACAAACTTACACTTACATCCCCCTTCTCCCCAAAAAGCCCAAACCCAGCAGCTTCACCCCAGCTGAGTGATAGCAGGGAGTAAGAGCATGGCCCACAGAAGCCAGGCTTACACACACTTGCCCCTTCTCCCCACAGCCCCAATCCCAGCAGCTAGAATCTATCTCAGTGATGGCAGGGAACAAGGGCACAAACCACAGGAGAAAGGCTTACACTCACATCCCCCTTCTCCCCAAGAAGGCCAAACCCAGCAGCTGCACCCCAGCTGAGTGATAGCAGAGAGTAAGAGCATGGCCCACAGAAGCCAGGCTTACACACACTTGCCCCTTCTCCCCAAAAAGGCCAAAGCCAGCAGCTGCACCCCAGCGGGGAGATATGGCAGGGAGCAAGAGCACAGCCCAAAGAACCCAGGCTTACGCACACTTGCTCCTTCTCCCCAAAACCCCAAGCCCAGCAGCTACAATCTGTCTCAGTGATGGCAGGGAACAAGGGCAGAAACCACAGAAGACAAACTTACACTCACATCCCCCTTCTCCACAAAAAGCCCAAACCCAGCAGCTTCACCCCAGCGGAGTGATAGCAGGGAGTAAGAGCATGGCCCACAGAAGCCAGGCTTACACACACTTTCCCCTTCTACCCATAAAGCCCAAGCCCAGCAGCTAGAATCTATCTCAGTGATGGCAGGGAACAAGGGCACAAACCACAGAAGACAGGCTTACACTCACATCCCCCTTCTCCCCAAGAAGGCCAAACCCAGCAGCTGCACCCCAGCTGAGTGATAGCAGAGAGTAAGAGCATGGCCCACAGAAGCCAGGCTTACACACACTTGCCCCTTCTCCCCAAAAAGGCCAAAGCCAGCACGTGCACCCCAGCGGGGAGATATGGCAGGGAGCAAGAGCACAGCCCACAGAACCCAGGGTTACACATGCTTGCCCCTTCTCCCCAAAACCCCAAGCCCAGCAGCTAGAATCTATCTCACTGATGGCAGGGAACAATGGCACAAACCACAGAAGCCAGGCTTACACACACTTGCCCCTTCTCCCCAAAAAGCCCAAACCCAGCAGCTGCACCCCAGCTGAGTGATAGCAGAGAGTAAGAGCATGGCCCACAGAAGCCAGGCTTACACACACTTGCCCCTTCTCCCCAAAAAGGCCAAAGCCAGCACGTGCACCCCAGCGGGGAGATATGGCAGGGAGCAAGAGCACAGCCCACAGAACCCAGGGTTACACACGCTTGCCCCTTCTCCCCAAAACCCCAAGCCCAGCAGCTAGAATCTATCTCACTGATGGCAGGGAACAAGGGCACAAACCACAGAAGACAGGCTTACACTCACATCCCCCTTCTCCCCAAGAAGGCCAAACCCAGAAGCTGCACCCCAGCTGAGTGATAGCAGAGAGTAAGAGCATGGCCCACAGAAGCCAGGCTTACACACACTTGCCCCTTCTCCCCAAAAAACCCAAGCCCAGCACCTAGAATCTATCTCATTGATGACAAGGAGCAAGGGCACAAACCATAGAATCCAGGCTTACACACACTTGCCCCTTCTCCCCAAAAAGGCCAAAGCCAGCACGTGCACCCCAGCGGGGAGATATGGCAGGGAGCAAGAGCACAGCCCAAAGAACCCAGGCTTACACTGGCTTACCCCTTCTCCCCTCAACCCCAAGCCCAGCTGCTAGAATCTCTCTCACTGATGGCAGGGAACAGGGGCACAAACCACAGAAGCCAGGCTTACACACACTTGCCCCTTCTCCCCAAAAAGCCCAAACCCAGCAGCTGCACCCCAGCTGAGTGATAGCGGAGAGTAAGAGCATGGCCCACAGAAGCCAGGCTTACACACACTTGCCCCTTCTCCCCAAAAAGGCCAAAGCCAGCACGTGCACCCCAGCGGGGAGATATGGCAGGGAGCAAGAGCACAGGCCACAGAACCCAGGCTTACACTGGCTTGCCCCTTCTGCCCAAAAAGCCCAAGCCCAGCAGCTAGAATCTATCTCAGTGATGTCAGGGAACAAGGGCACAAACCACAGAAGACAGGCTTACACTCACATCCCCCTTCTCCCGAAGAAGGCCAAACCCAGAAGCTGCACCCCAGCTGAGTGATAGCAGAGAGGAAGAGCATGGCCCACAGAAGCCAGGCTTACACACACTTGCCCCTTCTCCCCAAAAAGGCCAAAGCCAGCACATACACCCCAGTGGGGAGATATGGCAGGGAGCAAGAGCACAGCCCACAGAACCCAGGGTTACACATGCTTGCCCCTTCTCCCCAAAACCCCAAGCCCAGCAGCTAGAATCTATCTCAGTGATGTCAGGGAACAAGGGCACAAACCACAGAAGACAGGCTTACACTCACATCCCCCTTCTCCCCAAAAAGCCCAAACCCAGCAGCTTCACCCCAGCTGAGTGATAGCAGGGAGTAAGAGCATGGCCCACAGAAGCCAGTCTTACACACACTTGCCCCTTCTCCCCACAGCCCCAATCCCAGCAGCTAGAATCTAGCTCAGTGATGTCAGGGAACAAGGGCACAAACCACAGAAGACAGGCTTACACACACTTGCCCCTTCTCCCCACAGCCCCAATCCCAGCAGCTAGAATCTGTCTCAGTGATGGCAGGGAACAAGGGCACAAAGCACAGAAGACAGGCTTACACTTACATCCCCCTTCTCCCCAAAAAGCCCAAACCCAGCAGCTTCACCCCAGCTGAGTGATAGGAGGGAGTAAGAGCATGGCCCACAGAAGCCAGGCTTACACACACTTGCCCCTTCTCCCCACAGCCCCAATCCCAGCAGCTAGAATCTATCTCAGTGATGGCAGGGAACAAGGGCACAAACCACAGGAGAAAGGCTTACACTCACATCCCCCTTCTCCGCCAGAAGGCCAAACCCAGAAGCTGCACCCCAGCTGAGTGATAGCAGAGAGTAAGAGCATGGCCCACAGAAGCCAGGCTTACACACACTTGCCCCTTCTCCCCAAAAAGGCCAAAGCCAGCACGTGCACCCCAGCGGGGAGATATGGCAGGGAGCAAGAGCACAGCCCAAAGAACCCAGGCTTACACACACTTGCCCCTTCTCCCCAAAACCCCAAGCCCAGCAGCTACAATCTGTCTCAGTGATGTCAGGGAACAAGGGCACAAACCACAGAAGACAGGCTTACACACACTTGCCCCTTCTCCCCAAAAACCCCAAACCCAGCAGCTTCACCCCAGCTGAGTGATAGCAGGGAGTAAGAGCATGGCCCACAGAAGCCAGGCTTACACACACTTTCCCCTTCTACCCATAAAGCCCAAGCCCAGCAGCTAGAATCTCTCTCACTGATGGCAGGGAACAAGGGCACAAACCACAGAAGACAGGCTTACACTCACATCCCCCTTCTCCCCAAGAAGGCCAAACCCAGAAGCTGCACCCCCAGCTGAGTGATAGCAGAGAGTAAGAGCATGGCCCACAGAAGCCAGGCTTACACACACTTGCCCCTTCTCCCCAAAAAGGCCAAAGCCAGCACGTGCACCCCAGCGGGGAGATATGGCAGGGAGCAAGAGCACAGCCCACAGAACCCAGGGTTACACACGCTTGCCCCTTCTCCCCAAAACCCCAAGCCCAGCAGCTAGAATCTATCTCAGTGATGGCAGGGAACAAGGGCACAAACCACAGAAGACAGGCTTACACTCACATCCCCCTTCTCCCCAAGAAGGCCAAACCCAGAAGCTGCACCCAAGCTGAGTGATAGCAGAGAGTAAGAGCATGGCCCACAGAAGCCAGGCTTACACACACTTGCCCCTTCTCCCCAAAAAGGCCAAAGCCAGCACGTGCACCCCAGCGGGGAGATATGGCAGGGAGCAAGAGCACAGCCCACAGAACCCAGGGTTACACATGCTTACCCCTTCTCCCCAAAACCCCAAGCCCAGCAGCTAGAATCTATCTCACTGATGGCAGGGAACAAGGGCACAAACCACAGAAGCCAGGCTTACACACACTTGCCCCTTCTCCCCAAAAAGCCCAAACCCAGCAGCTGCACCCCAGCTGAGTGATAGCAGAGAGTAAGAGCATGGCCCACAGAAGCCAGGCTTACACACACTTGCCCCTTCTCCCCAAAAAGGCCAAAGCCAGCACGTGCGCCCCAGCGGGGAGATATGGCAGGGAGCAAGAGCACAGCCCACAGAACCCAGGGTTACACACGCTTGCCCCTTCTCCCCAAAACCCCAAGCCCAGCAGCTAGAATCTATCTCACTGATGGCAGGGAACAATGGCACAAACCACAGAAGACAGGCTTACACTCACATCCCCCTTCTCCCCAAGAAGGCCAAACCCAGAAGCTGCACCCCAGCTGAGTGATAGCAGAGAGTAAGAGCATGGCCCACAGAAGCCAGGCTTACACACACTTGCCCCTTCTCCCCAAAAAGGCCAAGCCCAGCACCTAGAATCTATCTCATTGATGACAAGGAGCAAGGGCACAAACCATAGAATCCAGGCTTACACACACTTGCCCCTTCTCCCCAAAAAGGCCAAAGCCAGCACGTGCACCCCAGCGGGGAGATATGGCAGGGAGCAAGAGCACAGCCCAAAGAACCCAGGCTTACACACACTTGCCCCTTCTCCCCAAAACCCCAAGCCCAGCAGCTACAATCTGTCTCAGTGATGGCAGGGAACAAGGGCAGAAACCACAGAAGACAAACTTACACTCACATCCCCCTTCTCCCCAAAAAGCCCAAACCCAGCAGCTTCACCCCAGCTGAGTGATAGCAGGGAGTAAGAGCATGGCCCACAGAAGCCAGGCTTACACACACTTTCCCCTTCTACCCATAAAGCCCAAGCCCAGCAGCTAGAATCTCTCTCACTGATGGCAGGGAACAAGGGCACAAACCACAGAAGCCAGGCTTACACACACTTGCCCCTTCTCCCCAAAAAGCCCAAACCCAGCAGCTGCACCCAAGCTGAGTGATAGCAGAGAGTAAGAGCATGGCCCACAGAAGCCAGGCTTACACACACTTGCCCCTTCTCCCCAAAAAGGCCAAAGCCAGCACGTGCGCCCCAGCGGGGAGATATGGCAGGGAGCAAGAGCACAGCCCACAGAACCCAGGGTTACACACGCTTGCCCCTTCTCCCCAAAACCCCAAGCCCAGCAGCTAGAATCTATCTCACTGATGGCAGGGAACAATGGCACAAACCACAGAAGACAGGCTTACACTCACATCCCCCTTCTCCGCAAGAAGGCCAAACCCAGAAGCTGCACCCCAGCTGAGTGATAGCAGAGAGTAAGAGCATGGCCCACAGAAGCCAGGCTTACACACACTTGCCCCTTCTCCCCAAAAAGGCCAAAGCCAGCACGTGCACCCCAGGGGGAGATATGGCAGGGAGCAAGAGCACAGCCCACAGAACCCAGGGTTACACACGCTTGCCCCTTCTCCCCAAAACCCCAAGCCCAGCAGCTAGAATCTATCTCAGTGATGTCAGGGAACAAGGGCACAAAGCACAGAAGACAGGCTTACACTCACATCCCCCTTCTCCCCAAGAAGGCCAAACCCAGAAGCTGCACCCCAGCTGAGTGATAACAGAGAGTAAGAGCATGGCCCACAGAAGCCAGGCTTACACACACTTGCCCCTTCTCCCCAAAAAGGCCAAAGCCAGCACGTACACCCCAGTGGGGAGATATGGCAGGGAGCAAGAGCACGGCCCACAGAACCCAGGGTTACACATGCTTGCCCCTTCTCCCCAAAAAGCCCAAACCCAGCAGCTGCACCCCAGCTGAGTGATAGCAGAGAGTAAGAGCATGGCCCACAGAAGCCAGGCTTACACACACTTGCCCCTTCTCCCCAAAAAGCCCAAACCCAGCAGCTGCACCCCAGCTGAGTGATAGCAGAGAGTAAGAGCATGGCCCACAGAAGCCAGGCTTACACACACTTGCCCCTTCTCCCCAAAAAACCCAAGCCCAGCACCTAGAATCTATCTCATTGATGACAAGGAGCAAGAGCATAAACCATAGAATCCAGGCTTACACACACTTGCCCCTTCTCCCCAAAAAGGCCAAAGCCAGCACGTGCACCCCAGCGGGGAGATATGGCAGGGAGCAAGAGCACAGCCCAAAGAACCCAGGCTTACACTGGCTTACCCCTTCTCCCCTCAACCCCAAGCCCAGCAGCTAGAATCTCTCTCACTGATGGCAGGGAACAGGGGCACAAACCACAGAAGCCAGGCTTACACACACTTGCCCCTTCTCCCCAAAAAGCCCAAACCCAGCAGCTGCACCCCAGCTGAGTGATAGCAGAGAGGAAGAGCATGGCCCACAGAAGCCAGGCTTACACACACTTGCCCCTTCTCCCCAAAAAGGCCAAAGCCAGCACATACACCCCAGTGGGGAGATATGGCAGGGAGCAAGAGCACAGCCCACAGAACCCACGGTTACACACGCTTGCCCCTTCTCCCCAAAACCCCAAGCCCAGCAGCTAGAATCTATCTCAGTGATGTCAGGGAACAAGGGCACAAACCACAGAAGACAGGCTTACACTCACATCCCCCTTCTCCCCAAAAAGCCCAAACCCAGCAGCTTCACCCCAGCTGAGTGATAGCAGGGAGTAAGAGCATGGCCCACAGAAGCCAGGCTTACACACACTTGCCCCTTCTCCCCACAGCCCCAATCCCAGCAGCTAGAATCTAGCTCAGTGATGTCAGGGAACAAGGGCACAAACCACAGAAGACAGGCTTACACACACTTGCCCCTTCTCCCCACAGCCCCAATCCCAGCAGCTAGAATCTGTCTCAGTGATGGCAGGGAACAAGGGCACAAAGCACAGAAGACAGGCTTACACTTACATCCCCCTTCTCCCCAAAAAGCCCAAACCCAGCAGCTTCACCCCAGCGGAGTGATAGCAGGGAGTAAGAGCATGGCCCACAGAAGCCAGGCTTACACACACTTGCCCCTTCTCCCCAAAAAGGCCAAAGCCAGCACGTGCGCCCCAGCGGGGAGATATGGCAGGGAGCAAGAGCACAGCCCACAGAACCCAGGGTTACACACGCTTGCCCCTTCTCCCCAAAACCCCAAGCCCAGCAGCTAGAATCTATCTCAGTGATGGCAGGGAACAATGGCACAAACCACAGAAGACAGGCTTACACTCACATCCCCCTTCTCCCCCAGAAGGCCAAACCCAGAAGCTGCATCCCAGCTGAGTGATAGCAGAGAGTAAGAGCATGGCCCACAGAAGCCAGGCTTACACACACTTGCCCCTTCTCCCCAAAAAGGCCAAAGCCAGCACGTGCACCCCAGCGGGGAGATATGGCAGGGAGCAAGAGCACAGCCCACAGAACCCAGGGTTACACGCGCTTGCCCCTTCTCCCCAAAACCCCAAGCCCAGCAGCTAGAATCTATCTCACTGATGGCAGGGAACAAGGGCACAAACCACAGAAGACAGGCTTACACTCACATCCCCCTTCTCCCCAAGAAGGCCAAACCCAGAAGCTGCACCCCAGCTGAGTGATAGCAGAGAGTAAGAGCATGGCCCACAGAAGCCAGGCTTACACACACTTGCCCCTTCTCCCCAAAAAGGCCAAAGCCAGCACGTACACCCCAGTGGGGAGATATGGCAGGGAGCAAGAGCACAGCCCACAGAACCCAGGGTTACACATGCTTGCCCCTTCTCCCCAAAACCCCAAGCCCAGCAGCTAGAATCTATCTCAGTGATGGCAGGGAACAAGGGCACAAAGCACAGAAGACAGGCTTACACTCACATCCCCCTTCTCCCCAAAAAGCCCAAACCCAGCAGCTTCACCCCAGCGGAGTGATAGCAGGGAGTAAGAGCATGGCCCACAGAAGCCAGGCTTACACACACTTGCCCCTTCTCCCCACAGCCCCAATCCCAGCAGCTAGAATCTAGCTCAGTGATGTCAGGGAACAAGGGCACAAACCACAGAAGACAGGCTTACACACACTTGCCCCTTCTCCCCACAGCCCCAATCCCAGCAGCTAGAATCTGTCTCAGTGATGGCAGGGAACAAGGGCACAAAGCACAGAAGACAGGCTTACACTTACATCCCCCTTCTCCCCAAAAAGCCCAAACCCAGCAGCTTCACCCCAGCTGAGTGATAGCAGGGAGTAAGAGCATGGCCCACAGAAGCCAGGCTTACACACACTTGCCCCTTCTCCCCACAGCCCCAATCCCAGCAGCTAGAATCTATCTCAGTGATGGCAGGGAACAAGGGCACAAACCACAGGAGAAAGGCTTACACTCACATCCCCCTTCTCCCCAAGAAGGCCAAACCCAGCAGCTGCACCCCAGCTGAGTGATAGCAGAGAGTAAGAGCATGGCCCACAGAAGCCAGGCTTACACACACTTGCCCCTTCTCCCCAAAAAGGCCAAAGCCAGCAGCTGCACCCCAGCGGGGAGATATGGCAGGGAGCAAGAGCACAGCCCAAAGAACCCAGGCTTACGCACACTTGCTCCTTCTCCCCAAAACCCCAAGCCCAGCAGCTACAATCTGTCTCAGTGATGGCAGGGAACAAGGGCAGAAACCACAGAAGACAAACTTACACTCACATCCCCCTTCTCCCCAAAAAGCCCAAACCCAGCAGCTTCACCCCAGCGGAGTGATAGCAGGGAGTAAGAGCATGGCCCACAGAAGCCAGGCTTACACACACTTTCCCCTTCTACCCATAAAGCCCAAGCCCAGCAGCTAGAATCTATCTCAGTGATGGCAGGGAACAAGGGCACAAACCACAGAAGACAGGCTTACACTCACATCCCCCTTCTCCCCAAGAAGGCCAAACCCAGAAGCTGCACCCCAGCTGAGTGATAGCAGAGAGTAAGAGCATGGCCCACAGAAGCCAGGCTTACACACACTTGCCCCTTCTCCCCAAAAAGGCCAAAGCCAGCACGTGCACCCCAGCGGGGAGATATGGCAGGGAGCAAGAGCACAGCCCACAGAACCCAGGGTTACACACGCTTGCCCCTTCTCCCCAAAACCCCAAGCCCAGCAGCTAGAATCTATCTCACTGATGGCAGGGAACAAGGGCACAAACCACAGAAGACAGGCTTACACTCACATCCCCCTTCTCCCCAAGAAGGCCAAACCCAGAAGCTGCACCCCAGCTGAGTGATAGCAGAGAGTAAGAGCATGGCCCACAGAAGCCAGGCTTACACACACTTGCCCCTTCTCCCCAAAAAACCCAAGCCCAGCACCTAGAATCTATCTCATTGATGACAAGGAGCAAGGGCACAAACCATAGAATCCAGGCTTACACACACTTGCCCCTTCTCCCCAAAAAGGCCAAAGCCAGCACGTGCACCCCAGCGGGGAGATATGGCAGGGAGCAAGAGCACAGCCCAAAGAACCCAGGCTTACACTGGCTTACCCCTTCTCCCCTCAACCCCAAGCCCAGCTGCTAGAATCTCTCTCACTGATGGCAGGGAACAGGGGCACAAACCACAGAAGCCAGGCTTACACACACTTGCCCCTTCTCCCCAAAAAGCCCAAACCCAGCAGCTGCACCCTAGCTGAGTGATAGCGGAGAGTAAGAGCATGGCCCACAGAAGCCAGGCTTACACACACTTGCCCCTTCTCCCCAAAAAGGCCAAAGCCAGCACGTGCACCCCAGCGGGGAGATATGGCAGGGAGCAAGAGCACAGGCCACAGAACCCAGGCTTACACTGGCTTGCCCCTTCTGCCCAAAAAGCCCAAGCCCAGCAGCTAGAATCTATCTCAGTGATGTCAGGGAACAAGGGCACAAACCACAGAAGACAGGCTTACACTCACATCCCCCTTCTCCCGAAGAAGGCCAAACCCAGAAGCTGCACCCCAGCTGAGTGATAGCAGAGAGGAAGAGCATGGCCCACAGAAGCCAGGCTTACACACACTTGCCCCTTCTCCCCAAAAAGGCCAAAGCCAGCACATACACCCCAGTGGGGAGATATGGCAGGGAGCAAGAGCACAGCCCACAGAACCCAGGGTTACACATGCTTGCCCCTTCTCCCCAAAACCCCAAGCCCAGCAGCTAGAATCTATCTCAGTGATGTCAGGGAACAAGGGCACAAACCACAGAAGACAGGCTTACACTCACATCCCCCTTCTCCCCAAAAAGCCCAAACCCAGCAGCTTCACCCCAGCTGAGTGATAGCAGGGAGTAAGAGCATGGCCCACAGAAGCCAGTCTTACACACACTTGCCCCTTCTCCCCACAGCCCCAATCCCAGCAGCTAGAATCTAGCTCAGTGATGTCAGGGAACAAGGGCACAAACCACAGAAGACAGGCTTACACACACTTGCCCCTTCTCCCCACAGCCCCAATCCCAGCAGCTAGAATCTGTCTCAGTGATGGCAGGGAACAAGGGCACAAAGCACAGAAGACAGGCTTACACTTACATCCCCCTTCTCCCCAAAAAGCCCAAACCCAGCAGCTTCACCCCAGCTGAGTGATAGGAGGGAGTAAGAGCATGGCCCACAGAAGCCAGGCTTACACACACTTGCCCCTTCTCCCCACAGCCCCAATCCCAGCAGCTAGAATCTATCTCAGTGATGGCAGGGAACAAGGGCACAAACCACAGGAGAAAGGCTTACACTCACATCCCCCTTCTCCGCAAGAAGGCCAAACCCAGAAGCTGCACCCCAGCTGAGTGATAGCAGAGAGTAAGAGCATGGCCCACAGAAGCCAGGCTTACACACACTTGCCCCTTCTCCCCAAAAAGGCCAAAGCCAGCACGTGCACCCCAGCGGGGAGATATGGCAGGGAGCAAGAGCACAGCCCAAAGAACCCAGGCTTACACACACTTGCCCCTTCTCCCCAAAACCCCAAGCCCAGCAGCTACAATCTGTCTCAGTGATGGCAGGGAACAAGGGCAGAAACCACAGAAGACAAACTTACACTCACATCCCCCTTCTCCCCAAAAACCCCAAACCCAGCAGCTTCACCCCAGCTGAGTGATAGCAGGGAGTAAGAGCATGGCCCACAGAAGCCAGGCTTACACACACTTTCCCCTTCTACCCATAAAGCCCAAGCCCAGCAGCTAGAATCTCTCTCACTGATGGCAGGGAACAAGGGCACAAACCACAGAAGACAGGCTTACACTCACATCCCCCTTCTCCCCAAGAAGGCCAAACCCAGAAGCTGCACCCCCAGCTGAGTGATAGCAGAGAGTAAGAGCATGGCCCACAGAAGCCAGGCTTACACACACTTGCCCCTTCTCCCCAAAAAGGCCAAAGCCAGCACGTGCACCCCAGCAGGGAGATATGGCAGGGAGCAAGAGCACAGCCCACAGAACCCAGGGTTACACACGCTTGCCCCTTCTCCCCAAAACCCCAAGCCCAGCAGCTAGAATCTATCTCAGTGATGGCAGGGAACAAGGGCACAAACCACAGAAGACAAACTTACACTCACATCCCCCTTCTCCCCAAGAAGGCCAAACCCAGAAGCTGCACCCAAGCTGAGTGATAGCAGAGAGTAAGAGCATGGCCCACAGAAGCCAGGCTTACACACACTTGCCCCTTCTCCCCAAAAAGGCCAAAGCCAGCACGTGCACCCCAGCGGGGAGATATGGCAGGGAGCAAGAGCACAGCCCACAGAACCCAGGGTTACACATGCTTGCCCCTTCTCCCCAAAACCCCAAGCCCAGCAGCTAGAATCTATCTCACTGATGGCAGGGAACAAGGGCACAAACCACAGAAGACAGGCTTACACACACTTGCCCCTTCTCCCCAAAAAGCCCAAACCCAGCAGCTGCACCCCAGCTGAGTGATAGCAGAGAGTAAGAGCATGGCCCACAGAAGCCAGGCTTACACACACTTGCCCCTTCTCCCCAAAAAACCCAAGCCCAGCACCTAGAATCTATCTCATTGATGACAAGGAGCAAGGGCACAAACCATAGAATCCAGGCTTACACACACTTGCCCCTTCTCCCCAAAAAGGCCAAAGCCAGCACGTGCACCCCAGCGGGGAGATATGGCAGGGAGCAAGAGCACAGCCCAAAGAACCCAGGGTTACACACGCTTGCCCCTTCTCCCCAAAACCCCAAGCCCAGCAGCTAGAATCTATCTCACTGATGGCAGGGAACAATGGCACAAACCACAGAAGACAGGCTTACACTCACATCCCCCTTCTCCCCAAGAAGGCCAAACCCAGAAGCTGCACCCCAGCTGAGTGATAGCAGAGAGTAAGAGCATGGCCCACAGAAGCCAGGCTTACACACACTTGCCCCTTCTCCCCAAAAAGGCCAAAGCCAGCACGTGCACCCCAGCGGGGAGATATGGCAGGGAGCAAGAGCACAGCCCACAGAACCCAGGGTTACACACGCTTGCCCCTTCTCCCCAAAACCCCAAGCCCAGCAGCTAGAATCTATCTCAGTGATGGCAGGGAACAAGGGCACAAACCACAGAAGACAGGCTTACACTCACATCCCCCTTCTCCCGAAGAAGGCCAAACCCAGAAGCTGCACCCCAGCTGAGTGATAGCAGAGAGGAAGAGCATGGCCCACAGAAGCCAGGCTTACACACACTTGCCCCTTCTCCCCAAAAAGGCCAAAGCCAGCACATACACCCCAGTGGGGAGATATGGCAGGGAGCAAGAGCACAGCCCACAGAACCCAGGGTTACACATGCTTGCCCCTTCTCCCCAAAACCCCAAGCCCAGCAGCTAGAATCTATCTCAGTGATGTCAGGGAACAAGGGCACAAACCACAGAAGACAGGCTTACACTCACATCCCCCTTCTCCCCAAAAAGCCCAAACCCAGCAGCTTCACCCCAGCTGAGTGATAGCAGGGAGTAACAGCATGGCCCACAGAAGCCAGGCTTACACACACTTTCCCCTTCTACCCATAAAGCCCAAGCCCAGCAGCTAGAATCTCTCTCACTGATGGCAGGGAACAAGGGCACAAACCACAGAAGCCAGGCTTACACACACTTGCCCCTTCTCCCCAAAAAACCCAAACCCAGCAGCTGCACCCAAGCTGAGTGATAGCAGAGAGTAAGAGCATGGCCCTCAGAAGCCAGGCTTACACACACTTGCCCCTTCTCCCCAAAAAGGCCAAAGCCAGCACGTGCGCCCCAGCGGGGAGATATGGCAGGGAGCAAGAGCACAGCCCACAGAACCCAGGGTTACACACGCTTGCCCCTTCTCCCCAAAACCCCAAGCCCAGCAGCTAGAATCTATCTCAGTGATGGCAGGGAACAATGGCACAAACCACAGAAGACAGCCTTACACCCACATCCCACTTCTCCCCAGAAAGGCCAAACCCAGCAGGTGGACTCAGGCTTACGGTTCGGGTGGGCAAGACCACAGCCCACAGAAGCCAGGCTTACACACACTTCCCCCTTCCCCCCAAAAAGTTCAAACCCAGCAACTGCCTCCCAGCTGCGTGGTGGCAGGGAGCAAGAGCATGGCCCACAGAAGCCAGGCTTCAACACACTTGACCCCTCTCCCCAAAAAGGCCAAAACCGACCACCGGTACTCAGGCCGAGTGTCAGACGGGGAAGACCACAGCCCACAGAAGCCAGGCTTACAGGACTTCCCCTTGCTCCTGAAAAAGGCCAAACACACTCAGATGGAGGGTCCGATGGGGCAAGAGCACAGCCAACAGATGCCAGCCTGACACACGCTTCACCCTTTTCCCCAGACAGGCCAAACCCAGCAGCTGCACTCTGGCTGACTATCAGCCAGGCAAGACCACAATGCACAGAAGCCAGGCTGACACGCCATTCACCCTTCTCCCCAAAAAGGCCAAACCCCATCAGCAGCACTCCCGTTGAGTGATGGCCGTGAGCATGACGGCAGCCCACAGGAGCCAGGCTGACACATGCATCCACCTTTCTCCCCAAAAGAGCCAAACCCAGCAGCTGGACTTAGGCTGAGTGTCAGGGGGGCAAGACCACAGTGCACTAAAGCCAGGCTGTCACACACTTCCCCTTCTCGCCAAAAAGGCCAAACACCACAGCTAGACTCAGGCTCAGTGATGGCAGGGAGCAAGACCACGGCCCACAGAAGCCAGGCTGACACCAGCTGCCCCCTTCTCCCCAAAAAGGCCAAACACACCAGCTAGACTCAGGCTGAGCATCAGGGTGGGCAAGATCACAGCCCACAGAAGCCAGGTCAGGTTTAGACATGTTCTTGCCCGCCCCCCCCCCACACCTCCAATATGGCACAGACACCCTATCAATCAGTCTGATTTTGCACTGTCTATACAATGTATATACACATATATTTCTGGATACTCACCCACTGCCACCAAGACATTACATACATTGATACACCCAATGTGAATCTGGTTCATAATAATCATACTTATGACAATGTTTAATTGTCATATATAATATAAAGTAAGACTGATTATATACACAAATGTGTATATATACATATAGATATAAAAAAAGACGCACATATACATACACACACATATACACACATATATATGGATATATATACAGCTATGTATATACATATATGTACATATACATACATATACACATAGATACACAGACATATACATATACACACACATATACACATATTGTGTTGGTTTCACTGGGCCCAATTTTGCTAGTGAGTACAGTGGGGTACAAAGATGGCTCCTGCACATCCTCTGTGAAAGTTCTGGAAGTTTTTCACCATGTCCAGCAGAGCCAGTCTCTGATGGCACTGAAGATGATGGCCATGCTGCTGCCAAGCCTGAGACAATTAGGGATGTCAGTTATGCCTCTGTGAAAACGTATTTAAGAAGAAATCAAAACAATGTGAGCACGCACTTGTTTTTAGCCAGAGGAGGAGGAGGTGAAAATATGTCAGGGAAAACAACACGCAGAATCCTAGGTGAGTGGAAAAGGTGGGAGAGGAGGTGCCGGAGGCACCAGAACATGAAAATCCTCTGCCGGCTGTGATGAAGACCATGGGGGGATCAGGGGGTCCCCCTGCGGCCCATGGAGTCCACAGGTGTGCAGAGAACCATCCACAGCCCGTGGGGAGGTGCCCACGCCAGAGGAGCGGGTGGATGCCTGCGGGAAGCTGTGATCCTGTGGGAATCCCGGTACAGACTGAAAGTTGCAAAGGCCTTGCAAGAGAGAGAAAGGCCTTCCTCCCGGGATGGAAATGATATAAATGTGTTCACAAGCTGAAATTTTAACTGCATCATACTGAGTATTTATTAATCGAGCAAAGGCAAAACCAGCACTGCGTACTTAGCAGTTTTGCCAGAGGCACACTCATGCATTGTACTGTGAACTTAAATACTGTAATTGTTACATATTCATTAAGCGTAGAAAGTAATTAACACTTCACTCAACTCCGCCCCTCTGATCCTTGCCCCTTTCTGCCAGCCTGTCTTGGAGTCTCAGACCTGCTGGATTGCCTCAGGGCTGAAGGCCAAAATCCTCCTGTCTATGTTTCCTCAGTTCCAAATTAATTTGTAGGTGATGGTTTCTTTTGGCATGTGTGAGTCAAGATAACAGACTTCCTGGGATGCCAGCAGTTATCTTCTTGGTTTCTTTAAGATGTCTTGATCCCTGGGTCTGTGATTTATCAACTTAAAAGGCATTTATTACCATGTATTTATTACTACATTTTCTAATGTACCACAACTATTTCAAAGTTACAATTGACCCTAACCTTTTTTCTACTTAATTATATTTTATCTTAACATTATTTTTTTATACAGTACACATCACTCGTAAATGTTAAATGCATATATGCAAAAGCCAGACAGTACAGAGAGCAGACAGTATAGCTGCCTACCATTTAGCCAGGCTCAAAGCATAACACATATAGAGATAGACATACACAGAGAGAGAGAGATACACATAGATATATGTACATATAGGTTTTCATACATATATATACACGTAGATATACGCATATATATACATGCACATACATATGTATACATATATAGGTGTATGTATATATATGTGTATATACATATACATATATATACATACATGTGTGTATATATACACAGATATACGCACATGTATATACATCTACATATATATACATGTGGAGAGATGGCTCGAAGAGCAGGACCGTGAGATGCTAGATGCTCTGCTTTTGCAGCATCTGCCACAGAGTACAGAGTAGGCATTGTGCAAGCAAAACCTTGAGAGAAAGCTGCAAGGACAATGTCCTTGGTCGTTTTGGGAAAGTACCGAATTTATGAAAGAAGAATTGTGGTCAAAAGAATACAGAACATCAGATTAAGGGACCGCGAGTTTGGAGGGAACAAGTATTGTAGCTGTATGCATCTAACCAATAATAGTGTAGCAAGTAGTCTTACTAACCAATGACATAATGACATGTAAAACCTGCAAGCTGCTGAAAAATGTACTTAAGTCTGAGAACCTAGAGAAAGAGTGGGGAATAAAGCTTATATTGATCACATTGATCCTGGATTGCTTATTCTCCTCGTCGATTGCGGTGCGTAACCTTAAATGGGATTACCTTAAATGGTGTCGGTCCAACCTTAAGTGGGATAACCTTAAATGGGACTACCTTAAATGGGATTTTTATACCGCAACAATTTGGTGACCCTCGACGTGATACATCAATAAGGACTCTTAAGTCGAGAGACTTTTTACGACGAGATAAGGCGGCATCAGTTTTGCAGTGGCTGATAGGCATGGAGATGGTACTGTGATTGCAGAGGACCTAATCCGGTCGCCTTGGGCTCATCCAAAGAGAGCTCGCCGCCGAAAACTACCCAGAGACGCTGCATGGGGCCGATGGAATCCGGTAACCCAGAGAAAAAAGCTGGCCAGCTGGACTCGATGGACCGGGAGGTAGTTTTCAAAATCTTTAAGTGCTTTCTTGAAAAGCGGGGAGTGGGATCAGATAATCTTAAGCAACTAGCAGGTCTAGTCGTGTTAGGGAAGGTCAAGGGGTTTTTTGTTGACCCTAATACCTTTTTCGAGGAGAGCGAGTGGAAAAAGTTTGGAGATGAGTTGTTTATTGCGGTAATTAATGATGATAAAGCTGCGAAAAAGCTCTGTAAGGTGTGGAAAGAAGTTATAGACTGTATACGAAGGTATCAAACAGAGAAAAAGTTTGCAGCAGTAGCAACAGAAAAGTTAACGGGCACAGAGAGGGGGAAGGACATTCCTAAAAGGCTTACGCTAGAGAGACACTGTACAGCAACCCCCCGACCAGCGGGTTGCTCCCAGTTCTCGGAGTGCAAGGTGTTCCTCCTCTGCCGCCGCTACGGACAGAGGAAAGGGGAGGAGGTGGCCCTCCGCTCCGCCGTTGCCACAGCCAGAGCAAGAAGAGGTTCGACCTTCCCCCGCACCGAGCTGATTTCAGAAAGGACAGAGAAAGCTTGTGTGAAAAAATGGGTATAATGACTGTAAGACTCTTATTACTCCTTACGAAACTCTGAAATTGCTTTCTACGTGAGGCAAGCCTTGGGGTTGACATCTCTCCCCCCGGGTTCCAGTGCTCAACCCTCGGCCGGAGAGCTGACTCAGCTGCAACCGATTGCGAGATGTCTTCAAAAGAAGCAAGAAAGCTGCACAGAAGAAACCGATTGCTTGCCGATGGGGGGAGGAGTGAGTGGTTGTGTATGTGTTTCAACTGACAAATTTTCATAGATACACCTGAAGTATTTAATTTGATCAAATAATCTTATGTTCTGCTTAATTATTTCTGTATTACCTCAGCTTTATTGTGATCCATAGTTTCAAGTTAAAAATCTGCTTTTTCCCACACGATGGATACAAAACTCGAGAGTGTAAAATTTGTTTTTTCCACAGGATACATTTTATTTCTCTATTTACCCTCAGAGTTTGTGAAGCTAACTTGGCACCCCTCCACCATTTGACCTTGGCATTCCTTGAGCTGCAAACCAGCAACAATTAACTGTGTGAGGCCCATGCTAGGCCTCGCTCCGTATTTCTTATCTGCAGAAACTTTTAAGAATCAACTATAATTAACCCATAGTTTTCTACGGTAAAAACAAACAGCATAGTGCGAACTTTACCTGTTTGCCTATGTGACAACATTGCCAGCTTTTACAGCTGTTCACAGATTCAAGAGTACTTATTCTTCCTTGTCACCTATAGCTTGCACACAAACCTAACATCAAAATACTTTAAGTACATTAATTGCCCAGAAAAGTAACTCAATGTAATCTTATCTCATAAAATACACTTGCTCAGTTGTCTTCTCAGTACCTGAGTTCTTGATGTTCTTTGCCCTTATGGCAGAGAAGCCACAGTGAAACATACATTAGCACACTCCTTTGCAATCAGTTAAAACCATAACTACAGCTGCTTCTATGCATGTGTCAGTTTTATGCATCCACAACGCTAAGATACGTGTCCAGTGTCATGGCAATATTATATAATTATGTCTTTGATGTCCTCTTTACATCTCAAACCTCTTGTAATTATATTTACAAAAAGCTGTCTTACCATCTGCAAAATTAAGCAAGTTTTAGATGCAATTTTCCAAAATGTATGATGCTATCATTGCTGTATACTTTAAACAGTATCTCTGTGTATGCAAGTGTGAAAGTGCTGCAGCAAATGTACTAACAATATTGTTTGAATCCTTTATCTTCTGAGTTTATATGTCAGACCTGTCAACTTTGAGTTGATCAATATTTATGTAAAGTCTGTTGATTTTAAGTTCTATTAAGAAGTTAAATTTTAGTAACCTCTAAAAGAAAGGAGAGAGCAAATGCACATTACAAAGAGTTCTTTGCAGTTCTTTTGCTATAAAGATAAGATAAAGTCAACTGAAATGTTCACGATGAAAAACTTTTTCAGAACAATTACTGTTACTGTATTAACAATTCTAGATGTGTGTTCACAGTTATTTGCAATTTGTTTATGGTACCAAACTAAAAGACAACGCCGGCTGCTTTAGAAATTTTTGCATAACCCTGTGTAGTTATCTGTAAGAAGTGTACTGTTTTAAAGAATTGCTATTAATAGAAGCTTCTTTCTAAGATGGTTAGGGAAGCCCTCTCAGTTGAGGCCTGGGCTCTGGCCAAGCCCTGGCCCTAAACTGATCGGATACTGAATCTTTAACCCCAGATGTTTCTACTCTAAAAATGCAATTGAATTATTTTGGCTCACCAATTCGGCTTGATAAGAACTGGAACCCCTTTCAGGTAAACTTGAGAGCCTTGCGCGGGAAAGGTCTTCAGGTCTCGCCTGTAAAGTGGGACTCTCCAGTGATTGTAGACTCTGGGTAGTAGCTAAATGTAGTAGTTAAATGGTTAATAATCTGTATACTTTTGAAGTACTGTTTTCTTTCTCTTATGTATATTAGTAGTTGTACCTGTTGCCTTGATCACCTTTGCTCATAATGCAAAACCCACAATTGAGTGTGTAATAACATGCAATGACAAAGCTCAGATGTTAACCTGTTAACCTGTTAACCTAGAGAAGAGAATATGCATGTGTGCTTACATTCCCAGGTACCCAGTAAGTTCCCGCAAAATGCACCAAGGCAGTGCCTCGCTCCCTTGGTGCTGCTCCTGATGACAGTGAAGATGACGGAAGCGACTGTGGCAACGATGCCACCTCTTCCTGAGCGCAATGTTTGGCTTACGCTAGCTAAAGCTTTAAATGAATCTACGCTGTGCCTTTCTATGACCTCCCCTGGTGACCCTTTCCGAACCTGTCTGGTGGCCGTACCTTTGGTAAAAAGTGAATGGGATGCTTTGTACAATTTGACGGTCAGGAGAGAGTGCACTGCTATGGATCGCATTGAGCCATCCTGGTGGTGCCGACAAACTTGGCGAAAGAAAGCTGGTAAACCAGCTGGGTGGTACCTTTCCAATGATGCAAGATTAGGAGTAAACAAAGTTCTTGATTTTCCCCCTCTTTCCATACCACCTCAAGAAATAGACATTTTTGGATCCATGCAAGCTTTTGCATGTTTCTATCTAAATTATACCACCAAAAAATTCAGACAAAAGATTCGGCTTTGTCACTACAGGAACAGGAATTTACACCAATGCCTCTGCCTGGTGCAATCATACTTTGCCCCAACCAATTGTTCCCGGAGATATTGCTATTGGGTTGTTAGACAATATCTTTTTGATTTGTGGAAATAGAGCATGGAAGAGAATACCAGGAAAGTCTATTGGAGGTCCCTGTACTTTCGGGCGACTAACCATGTTTCGTTCTTTCAAATCCTTTAAGGGAAGCTTAGCTCCTATGTACAAACGTACAAAACGTAGCACTAACATGTTTAGTCCAGATTGTGATGACTCTGTTACAGCTTGGAATTTAGCACAGCTAGTGTTTGCTTCTATCCTCCTGCACGTTGGCACAGCACATGCATTGAAGACGCTGAATCACTTAGGTTGCTGGCTTGCAAAGCAGACCAATGCTACTTCTAAGGCAATTTCTGATATGTTGCTTGATGTTGATTCGATACAGCATGCAACCTTGCAAAATAGAGCAGCCATAGATTTTCTGTTATTAGCTCACGGGCATGGATGTGAGGAGTTTGAAGGAATGTGTTGTATGAATCTTTCTGACCATTCCAAATCCATACACGCACAGTTGCAGACTTTAAGCCGGCTTACCCATCGACTGCAGGTGAGTGATGGAGTTGGAATGGAAGGATGGCTGTCCTCATTTGGCATTACAGGTTGGCTCCGAACACTGTTGCTCGAGGGATTGCACTTGCTTGGTATTATTATACTCATTATCATAGCTGCTAGACTCATTTATGGGTGTTTGATGAAACAGATAAATGTGCTTGGCGAGAACGTTTTGCTTGCACAAAAACAAAACGGGGGAATTGTGGAGAGATGGCTCGAAGAGCAGGACCGTGAGATGCTAGATGCTCTGCTTTTGCAGCATCTGCCACAGAGTACAGAGTAGGCATTGTGCAAGCAAAACCTTGAGAGAAAGCTGCAAGGACAATGTCCTTGGTCGTTTTGGGAAAGTACCGAATTTATGAAAGAAGAGTTGTGGTCAAAAGAATACAGAACATCAGATTAAGGGACCGCGAGTTGGGAGGGAACAAGTATTGTAGCTGTATGCATCTAACCAATAATAGTGTAGCAAGTAGTCTTACTAACCAATGACATAATGACATGTAAAACCTGCAAGCTGCTGAAAAATGTACTTAAGTCTGAGAACCTAGAGAAAGAGTGGGGAATAAAGCTTATATTGATCACATTGATCCTGGATTGCTTATTCTCCTCGTCGATTGCGGAGCGTAACCTTAAATGGGATTACCTTAAATGGTGTCGGTCCAACCTTAAATGGGATAACCTTAAATGGGACTACCTTAAATGGGATTTTTATACCGCAACATATACATATATATGTAGATGTAGATATATGTGTATAGAGATATACACATATATATACACATACATATATATTAGATATAGATAATGTAGATATATATAATATATAGAGATAGACATACAAGTATATACACATACATATATAGATACACATATATACATATATATCTATACATACACATATATATGTATGTGTATGTATATGTATTTTTATAGATATACACATGTGTATGTATTTATATATATACATATATATATGCACACAGTATATATATACACACATATATATGTATATATACATATGTATGTATATGCATTTTTATATATACGTATATATGTATATGTACGTATTATATATATACATGTATATATATATATGTGTATTTATAAACACACACATATATACACACACACATTATACCTATATCTCTATATATCTATAGATATGTATAGATATATAGAGATATATAGATATGTACATGTATAGATGTATACATATACATGTATGCATGTACATATACATATACATGTATGCATGTACATCTACATCTACATCTACATACACATTTAATTTTATGTAGCAGTTGATGGTATCTCACCCCATTTCAGTTCCCAGCTGGGCAGCAGATGAGCAGGAATGCCACACAAAAACCTCTAGTAATTCTGCCAACCGGCTCCATACACTGTACCGTATCCAGTCCCATCCCAACAGCATCGACTGCTCTGTCTGTGCCATGTTCCAGAGAGGGGATCTCCCCGAGAGATGACAGTGCCACGGCTGGGCACCGTGCAAAGCCCTGGGACCCAGGTCCCGACGGGGCGGCGGTGGTCAAGAGCGGCACCGGCCTCTCCCGAAAGCCAAGCCGGGGCTGGCCGGGACGCGGGGATCTGTGCCCGCTGCTGGAATGTCCTAAGCTGTACTCAGGCTCTTGCAGTACTCGGTGACCTGCGGGGAGGGGACCGACAGCCGGGAGACCTGTGCCGTGCGGCGGGCAGCGGTGCCTATGGTGGCGGCGGGGAGCGTTACCTCGAGTGGGGGCGGGCAGCGGTGCCTCCGATAGCGGCGAAGGGCAGCGGTGCTGCGGGCAGCGGCGGCTCGGGGGCGGCGAGCAGCGGCGCTTCGGGCGGCGGCGGGCAGCGGCGGAAAGCGGCGCCGCGGGCGGCGGCGCCACGGGCGGCTCGGAGCGGCGGCGCCACGGGCGGCTCGGAGCGGCGGCGCCACGGGCGGCGGCGGCTCCGAGGGCGGCGGCTCCGAGGGCGGCGGCTCGGGCGGCGGCGGGAATCGGCGCTTCGGGCGGCGGCGGCGGCCCGGGCGGCGGCGGCTCGGGTGGCGGCGGCTCGCGCCGGCGGCGCCTGGGGGGGGGCGGCGGCGGGCAGCCGCGCCACGGACCGCGGCGGGCGGCGGCGGCTCGGGGGCGGCGAGCAGCGGCGCTTCGGGCGGCGGCGGGCAGCGGCGGAAAGCGGCGCCGCGGGCGGCGGCGCTTCGGGCGGCGAGGAGCGGCGGCGCCACGGGCGGCGGCGGCTCCGAGGGCGGCGGCTCGGGCGGCGGCGGGCAGCGGCGCAAAGCGGCGCCGCGGGCGGCGGCGCCACGGGCGGCGAGGAGCGGCGGCGCCCCGGGCGGCGGCGGCTCCGAGGGCGGCGGCTCGGGCGGCGGCGGGCAGCGGCGGAAAGCGGCGCCGCGGGCGGCGGCGCCACGGGCGGCGAGGAGCGGCGGCGCCCCGGGTGGCGGCGGCTCCGAGGGCGGCGGCTCGAATCGGCGCTTCGGGCGGCGGCGGCGGCGGCGGCGGCACCGGCCTCTCCCGAAAGCCAAGCCGGGGCTGGCTGGGACGCGGGGATCTAGAGGAAGCAGAGTTAGACGCAGAGAAAACAGAGGAAGCAGAGTTACACTTACAGAAAATAGAGGAAGCAGAGTTAGACTTACAGAAAATAGAGGAAGCAGAGTCAGACTCTAAGAAGCCTGGAGTGGCGGCGGCGGGAGGCGGGCGTGGTGGGAACGGGGTGAGCTGTGATTGGCGGGGCCGACACGGCTTCGGGCTGTGATTGGCTGGGCTGTCCCGGCCGGGGGTATAAAGGGCGTGCGCAGAGGGGAGCTGGCCGCAGTGCGGCGGCGGTGAGGATGAGAGTGGCGGCTGAAGGTGCGGCTCGGCGATGCGAAGAGCGCCGCTGCGAAGAGCGCCGCTGCGCCGTGAGGGATCCCCGGCGCCTGTCGCTGCGGGGAGCGGCGGTGAGCATGGGCGCTCGTCCCGCGTCAGCCTGGGCTTGTGGCGGGGCCGCGGCGGGGGCGTGGGGCTGGCGCTGTCCTTGGGCGGTGGTGCTGCTTGTGCCTAGTTGTGCCAGCGGCGCCTGGAGCGGCGCCGGGGGAAAGTGCTTCACGAGAGTTGTGGTGTTAAAGTAATGTTGAAAACATAAGCAATAAAGTAGTTTTGGTTGGGTTTTTTTTTCCGTTTTTCAATTTTGCTTTAGTTTGATTTGGAAGTATTTTCTTCATTAGTTGCTTGGTTGTTGTACTCATTTGATTCCACTCAGGTAGTTTTGGAGTACTACATTATTGTAGATTTAGTCTTGGGTTTGGTCTTTTCCTCTGTATTTGGTAGTTAACTAAAGATTGTAGGGCTGGGCCTGAATCACTGAGGCCATAGGAGACGCAAAGGCCCCGGGTGGGGAATAAGGACGTTGGCACTAAAGTCAGGCCCCAAGTGATGCAGTGCAGTGGAAATGCTGGGGCCGGAGCTGGCTAAAGCCAATGGGAGGAGGGGATGGAGCTGCAGATGGGGGCCTGCAGGAGATGCCTGGGGGTTGCCGGCCCCTACCCGGTGGTCACAAGCACAAGCTGAGGGTGCAGGGGCTCCAGGGCTTGAGAAGCAGCCCAAGGGCACCTCTTGGCATGGGCAAGCAGGGGCCCAGTGGCCATTGGCAGCCCCTAGTGCTGCCTGGGGGAGGTGAGGGGGGAGGCCTTTTGGGCAAGTGCTGCGGGTGAGAGCCAGGGGCGGGGGGGAAGGTGCGTGTTGCCGTTGAGGCCTGACGTGCCCCCAAAGTTGGGATCCCATGGCGGGGGGTGTGAAAGCTCCAAGAGACATTGAAGTGATGCCAGTGACTGATTTGTGGCTTTATCAACAGCCCCAGTCTGCAAGTGAAAGAAGCAGGAGCAGCTTTTAGCTGGAGCAGTAGGAAGCTGAGGAGCTGAGGCAGCACAGCTGGAGAAGACACCAAGATGGTAGGGCTAGGGGTGAAAGCCCTGTGGGGCTGGGACAGGGACGCTGGAGCTGGAGTAAGGATTGTCAGGCTGGGGCTGCACTGTGGCTTCAAGGGCTGAGCTGAAAGCACACAGAGCTGGGGGTAAAGCAAAGATGCTGCCCTGAGAAGCAGGAGCAGCCTTATGCGGCACTGCTGGGAAGATGTGGAGCCAGAAGGGAAAGAGAAGAGCTGGCAGTGCAATAAAGCTTGTGGGACTGGAGAAGAAATCACTGGGGTTGGGATGGGGACTGCAGTGCTGGAGCTGAAATGTGTGTTCAACTTGGGTATTACCTGTTGATCTGGGAAGGAATTGTCGGTTGGGACACAAACCAAAGGGCTGGAAGTGGAATAAAGATTGCTGGGCTGGGGCCGGAATATGGGTTCTAGAGCTGGAGCTGAGGGGAAGATCCTGCCCTTTGGACCTGCAGCTGCTGGAGAGATGCGGAGCTGGAGCTGGAAGAGCAGAGGTGGCAGTGCAATAAAGCTTGTGGGTCTGGAGCTGAAATCACTGGGGCTGGGCTGGGGACTGTAGGGCTGGAGCTGAAATCACTGGGGCTGGGCTGGGGACTGAAAATGGGATAGCAAGTGTAGAGCTGAGCAAGGCACTGTAGGCTTGGGCCTGGAATCACTATAGGGCTGTGCTATTGCCTGCGGGGTGGGCTTGCGATTGAAAACGGCCTGGGAACTGTGGGGCTGGAAAAGGCACTGTACGGTTGCGCCTCAAACTCTGGTAGTTCTGAGCTCTTGACGGCGTCTCTGCAAGGCAATGTAGGGCTGAGCTTGAAATATTTGTAAGGCTGTGATGGTGAATGTGGGGCTGGGATTGGGGCTGAACATGGGATAGAAATTGGTGCGCCGAAAAAGGCATTGTGGGATTGGAGCTGAAATGGTGGTGGAGGCGTCTTAACTGACTCTGGGGCTGGGGTAGAGACTGTGGGGCTGGAGCTGAAATCACTGTAGATCTGGGCTAGGGACTTTAGGATTGGAGCTGAAATCAAAATTGGACTGGCATAGTGACTGTGGGGCAGGGTTACAGTCTGTAGGGCTCGAGCTGAAATCACTGTAGCTCTGAGCTAGGGACTTTAGGATTGGAGCAGATATCAAAATAGGGACTGGGACAGTGACTGTGGGGCAGGGCTAGAGAGTGTGGGGCTGGAGCCGACTCGTTGCCGAGCTGGAGCCGAGAGGAAGATCCTGCCCTTTGGACCTGCAGCAGCTGGAGCCGGCGGTGCTGAAGAAATGCGGAGCTGGAGCTGGAAGAGCAGAGGTGGCAGTGCAATAAAGCTTGTGGGTCTGGAGCTGAAATCACTGGGGCTGGGCTGGGGACTGTAGGGCTAGAGCTGAAATCACTGGGGACTGTAGGGCTGGGGCTGAAATCACTGGGGCTGGGCTAGAGACTGAAAATGGGATAGCAAGGGTAGAGCTGAGCAAGGCACTGTAGGCTTGGGCTGTGCTATTTCCTGTGGGGTGGGCTTGTGACTGAAAATGGGATAGGAACTGTAGGGCTGGAAAAGGCACTGTACGGTTGCGCCTCAAACTCTGGTAGTTCTGGGCTCCTGACTGCGTCTCTGCAAGGCAATGTAGGGCTGAGCTTGAAATATTTGTAAGGCTGTGATGGTGAATGTGGGGCTGGGATTAGGACTGAACACGGGATAGAAAAGGTCACGCCGAAAAAGGCACTGTGGGATTGGAGCTGAAATGGTGGTGGAGGCGTCTTAACTGACTCTGGGGCTGGGGTAGAGACTGTGGGGCTGGAGCTGAAATCACTGTAGAACTGGGCTAGCGACAGTAGGATTGGAGCAGGAATTTAAATGGGCCTGGGATAGTGACTGTGGGGCAGGGGTAGAGACTGCAGGGCTGGAGCTGAAATCACTGTAGAGCTGGGCTAGTGACTGTAGGATTGGAGCTGAAATCACTGGGGCTGGGCTCGGGACTTTAGGATTGGAGCTGAAATCAGAATAGGCCTGGGATAGTGACTGTGGGGCAGGGGTAGAGACTGCAGGGCTGGAGCTGAAATCACTGTAGAGCTGGGCTAGTGACTGTAGGATTGGAGCTGAAATCACTGGGGCTGGGCTCGGGACTTTAGGATTGGAGCTGAAATCAGAATAGGCCTGGGATAGTGACTGTGGGGCAGGGTTAGAGAGTGTGGGGCTGGAGCCGACTCGTTGCCGAGCTGGAGCCGAGAGGAAGATCCTGCCCTTTGGACCTGCAGCAGCTGGAGCCGGCGGTGCTGGAGAAATGCGGAGCTGGAGCTGGAAGAGCAGAGGTGGCAGTGCAATAAAGCTTGTGGGTCTGGAGCTGAAATCACTGGGGACTGTAGGGCTGGGGACTGTAGGGCTGGAGCTGAAATCACTGGGGACTGTAGGGCTGGGGCTGAAATCACTGGGGCTGGGCTAGAGACTGAAAATGGGATAGCAAGGGTAGAGCTGAGCAAGGCACTGTAGGCTTGGGCCTGGAATCACTAGAGGGCTGTGATATTGATTGTGAGGTTTGGATTGCATCTGAAAATTGCATAGAAAGCGTCGGGCTGAGAAAGGAACTGTAAGCTTGCGTCTCAAACCCTGCGAGTGCTGGGCTCTTGACTGCGTCTCTTCAAGGCAATGTATAGCTGAGCGTGAAATCCTTGTGGGGCTGTGGTATTGAGTGTGGGGCTTGGATTGGGACTGAAAATGGGATAGAAAATGGAGCATTGAAAAAGGGACTGTGGGATTGGATGAGAAATCATAGTGGAGGTGTCTTATTGACTATGAGTCTGGAGTACAGACGGCGGGGCTGGAGCTGAAATCACTGTAGAACTGGGCTAGCGACAGTAGTATTGGAGCAGAAATCAAAATGGGCCTGGGATAGTGACTGTGGGGCAGGGGTAGAGACTGCAGGGCTGGAGCTGAAATCACTGTAGAGCTGGGCTAGTGACTGTAGGATTGGTGCTGAAATCACTGGGGCTGGGCTCGGGACTTTAGGATTGGAGCTGAAATCAGAATAGGCCTGGGATAGTGACTGTGGGGCAGGGTTAGAGAGTGTGGGGCTGGAGCCGACTCGTTGCCGAGCTGGAGCCGAGAGGAAGATCCTGCCCTTTGGAGCTGCAGCAGCTGGAGCCGGCGGTGCTGGAGAAATGCGGAGCTGGAGCTGGAAGAGCAGAGGTGGCAGTGCAATAAAGCTTGTGGGTCTGGAGCTGAAATCACTGGGGACTGTAGGGCTGGGGACTGTAGGGCTAGAGCTGAAATCACTGGGGACTGTAGGGCTGGGGCTGAAATCACTGGTGCTGGGCTAGAGACTGAAAATGGGATAGCAAGGGTAGAGCTGAGCAAGGCACTGTAGGCTTGGGCTGTGCTATTTCCTGTGGGGTGGGCTTGTGACTGAAAATGGGATAGGAACTGTAGGGCTGGAAAAGGCACTGTACGGTTGCACCTCAAACTCTAGTAGTTCTGGGCTCTTGACTGTGTCTCTGCAAGGCAATGTAGGGCTGAGCTTGAAATATTTGTAAGGCTGTGATGGTGAATGTGGGGCTGGGATTAGGACTGAACACGGGATAGAAAAGGTCACGCCGAAAAAGGCACTGTGGGATTGGAGCTGAAATGGTGGTGGAGGCGTCTTAACTGACTCTGGGGCTGGGGTAGAGACTGTGGGGCTGGAGCTGAAATCACTGTAGAGCTGGGCTAGTGACTGTAGGATTGGAGCTGAAATCACTGGGGCTGGGCTCGGGACTTTAGGATTGGAGCTGAAATCAGAATAGGCCTGGGATAGTGACTGTGGGCAGGGTTAGAGAGTGTGGGGCTGGAGCCGACTCGTTGCCGAGCTGGAGCCGAGAGGAAGATCCTGCCCTTTGGAGCTGCAGCAGCTGGAGCCGGCGGTGCTGGAGAAATGCGGAGCTGGAGCTGGAAGAGCAGAGGTGGCAGTGCAATAAAGCTTGTGGGTCTGGAGCTGAAATCACTGGGGCTGGGCTGGGGACTGTAGGGCTAGAGCTGAAATCACTGGGGACTGTAGGGCTGGGGCTGAAATCACTGGGGCTGGGCTAGAGACTGAAAATGGGATAGCAAGGGTAGAGCTGAGCAAGGCACTGTAGGCTTGGGCCTGGAATCACTAGAGGGCTGTGATATTGATTGTGAGGTTTGGATTGCATCTGAAAATTCCATAGAAAGTGTCGGGCTGAGAAAGGAACTGTAAGCTTGCGTCTCAAACCCTGCGAGTGCTGGGCTCTTGACTGCGTCTCTTCAAGGCAATGTATAGCTGAGCGTGAAATCCTTGTGGGGCTGTGATATTGAGTGTGGGGCTTGGATTGGGACTGAAAATGGGATAGAAAATGGAGCATTGAAAAAGGGACTGTGGGATTGGATGAGAAATCATAGTGGAGGTGTCTTATTGACTATGAGTCTGGAGTAGAGACGGCGGGGCTGGAGCTGAAATCACTGTAGAACTGGGCTAGCGACAGTAGGATTGGAGCAGAAATCAAAATGGGCCTGGGATAGTGACTGTGGGGCAGGGGTAGAGACTGCAGGGCTGGAGCTGAAATCACTGTAGAGCTGGGCTAGTGACTGTAGGATTGGAGCTGAAATCACTGGGGCTGGGCTCGGGACTTTAGGATTGGAGCTGAAATCAGAATAGGCCTGGGATAGTGACTGTGGGGCAGGGTTAGAGCGTGTGGGGCTGGAGCTGACTCGTTGCCAAGCTGGAGCCGAGAGGAAGATCCTGCCCTTTGGACCTGCAGCAGCTGGAGCCGGCGGTGCTGAAGAAATGCGGAGCTGGAGCTGGAAGAGCAGAGGTGGCAGTGCAATAAAGCTTGTGGGTCTGGAGCTGAAATCACTGGGGCTGGGCTGGGGACTGTAGGGCTAGAGCTGAAATCACTGGGGACTGTAGGGCTGGGGCTGAAATCACTGGGGCTGGGCTAGAGACTGAAAATGGGATAGCAAGGGTAGAGCTGAGCAAGGCACTGTAGGCTTGGGCTGTGCTATTTCCTGTGGGGTGGGCTTGTGACTGAAAATGGGATAGGAACTGTAGGGCTGGAAAAGGCACTGTACGGTTGCACCTCAAACTCTAGTAGTTCTGGGCTCTTGACTGTGTCTCTGCAAGGCAATGTAGGGCTGAGCTTGAAATATTTGTAAGGCTGTGATGGTGAATGTGGGGCTGGGATTAGGACTGAACACGGGATAGAAAAGGTCACGCCGAAAAAGGCACTGTGGGATTGGAGCTGAAATGGTGGTGGAGGCGTCTTAACTGACTCTGGGGCTGGGGTAGAGACTGTGGGGCTGGAGCTGAAATCACTGTAGAACTGGGCTAGCGACAGTAGTATTGGAGCAGGAATTTAAATGGGCCTGGGATAGTGACTGTGGGGCAGGGGTAGAGACTGCAGGGCTGGAGCTGAAATCACTGTAGAGCTGGGCTAGTGACTGTAGGATTGGAGCTGAAATCACTGGGGCTGGGCTCGGGACTTTAGGATTGGAGCTGAAATCAGAATAGGCCTGGGATAGTGACTGTGGGGCAGGGTTAGAGAGTGTGGGGCTGGAGCCGACTCGTTGCCGAGCTGGAGCCGAGAGGAAGATCCTGCCCTTTGGACCTGCAGCAGCTGGAGCCGGCGGTGCTGGAGAAATGCGGAGCTGGAGCTGGAAGAGCAGAGGTGGCAGTGCAATAAAGCTTGTGGGTCTGGAGCTGAAATCACTGGGGACTGTAGGGCTGGGGACTGTAGGGCTGGAGCTGAAATCACTGGGGACTGTAGGGCTGGGGCTGAAATCACTGGGGCTGGGCTAGAGACTGAAAATGGGATAGCAAGGGTAGAGCTGAGCAAGGCACTGTAGGCTTGGGCTGTGCTATTTCCTGTGGGGTGGGCTTGTGACTGAAAATGGGATAGGAACTGTAGGGCTGGAAAAGGCACTGTACGGTTGCGCCTCAAACTCTGGTAGTTCTGGGCTCTTGACTGTGTCTCTGCAAGGCAATGTAGGGCTGAGCTTGAAATATTTGTAAGGCTGTGATGGTGAATGTGGGGCTGGGATTAGGACTGAACACGGGATAGAAAAGGTCACGCCGAAAAAGGCACTGTGGGATTGGAGCTGAAATGGTGGTGGAGGCGTCTTAACTGACTCTGGGGCTGGGGTAGAGACTGTGGGGCTGGAGCTGAAATCACTGTAGAGCTGGGCTAGTGACTGTAGGATTGGAGCTGAAATCACTGGGGCTGGGCTCGGGACTTTAGGATTGGAGCTGAAATCAGAATAGGCCTGGGATAGTGACTGTGGGCAGGGTTAGAGAGTGTGGGGCTGGAGCCGACTCGTTGCCGAGCTGGAGCCGAGAGGAAGATCCTGCCCTTTGGACCTGCAGCAGCTGGAGCCGGTGGTGCTGGAGAAATGCGGAGCTGGAGCTGGAAGAGCAGAGGTGGCAGTGCAATAAAGCTTGTGGGTCTGGAGCTGAAATCACTGGGGCTGGGCTGGGGACTGTAGGGCTAGAGCTGAAATCACTGGGGACTGTAGGGCTGGGGCTGAAATCACTGGGGCTGGGCTAGAGACTGAAAATGGGATAGCAAGGGTAGAGCTGAGCAAGGCACTGTAGGCTTGGGCCTGGAATCACTAGAGGGCTGTGATATTGATTGTGAGGTTTGGATTGCATCTGAAAATTCCATAGAAAGTGTCGGGCTGAGAAAGGAACTGTAAGCTTGCGTCTCAAACCCTGCGAGTGCTGGGCTCTTGACTGCGTCTCTTCAAGGCAATGTATAGCTGAGCGTGAAATCCTTGTGGGGCTGTGGTATTGAGTGTGGGGCTTGGATTGGGACTGAAAATGGGATAGAAAATGGAGCATTGAAAAAGGGACTGTGGGATTGGATGAGAAATCATAGTGGAGGTGTCTTATTGACTATGAGTCTGGAGTAGAGACGGCGGGGCTGGAGCTGAAATCACTGTAGAACTGGGCTAGCGACAGTAGTATTGGAGCAGAAATCAAAATGGGCCTGGGATAGTGACTGTGGGGCAGGGGTAGAGACTGCAGGGCTGGAGCTGAAATCACTGTAGAGCTGGGCTAGTGACTGTAGGATTGGAGCTGAAATCACTGGGGCTGGGCTCGGGACTTTAGGATTGGAGCTGAAATCAGAATAGGCCTGGGATAGTGACTGTGGGGCAGGGGTAGAGCGTGTGGGGCTGGAGCCGACTCGTTGCCGAGCTGGAGCCGAGAGGAAGATCCTGCCCTTTGGACCTGCAGCAGCTGGAGCCGGCGGTGCTGAAGAAATGCGGAGCTGGAGCTGGAAGAGCAGAGGTGGCAGTGCAATAAAGCTTGTGGGTCTGGAGCTGAAATCACTGGGGCTGGGCTGGGGACTGTAGGGCTAGAGCTGAAATCACTGGGGACTGTAGGGCTGGGGCTGAAATCACTGGGGCTGGGCTAGAGACTGAAAATGGGATAGCAAGGGTAGAGCTGAGCAAGGCACTGTAGGCTTGGGCTGTGCTATTTCCTGTGGGGTGGGCTTGTGACTGAAAATGGGATAGGAACTGTAGGGCTGGAAAAGGCACTGTACGGTTGCGCCTCAAACTCTAGTAGTTCTGGGCTCTTGACTGTGTCTCTGCAAGGCAATGTAGGGCTGAGCTTGAAATATTTGTAAGGCTGTGATGGTGAATGTGGGGCTGGGATTAGGACTGAACACGGGATAGAAAAGGTCACGCCGAAAAAGGCACTGTGGGATTGGAGCTGAAATGGTGGTGGAGGCGTCTTAACTGACTCTGGGGCTGGGGTAGAGACTGTGGGGCTGGAGCTGAAATCACTGTAGAACTGGGCTAGCGACAGTAGTATTGGAGCAGGAATTTAAATGGGCCTGGGATAGTGACTGTGGGGCAGGGGTAGAGACTGCAGGGCTGGAGCTGAAATCACTGTAGAGCTGGGCTAGTGACTGTAGGATTGGAGCTGAAATCACTGGGGCTGGGCTCGGGACTTTAGGATTGGAGCTGAAATCAGAATAGGCCTGGGATAGTGACTGTGGGGCAGAGGTAGAGACTGCAGGGCTGGAGCTGAAATCACTGTAGAGCTGGGCTAGTGACTGTAGGATTTGTGCTGAAATCACTGGGGCTGGGCTCGGGACTTTAGGATTGGAGCTGAAATCAGAATAGGCCTGGGATAGTGACTGTGGGGCAGGGTTAGAGAGTGTGGGGCTGGAGCCGACTCGTTGCCGAGCTGGAGCCGAGAGGAAGATCCTGCCCTTTGGACCTGCAGCAGCTGGAGCCGGCGGTGCTGGAGAAATGCGGGGCTGGAGCTGGAAGAGCAGAGGTGGCAGTGCAATAAAGCTTGTGGGTCTGGAGCTGAAATCACTGGGGACTGTAGGGCTGGGGACTGTAGGGCTGGAGCTGAAATCACTGGGGACTGTAGGGCTGGGGCTGAAATCACTGGGGCTGGGCTGGGGACTGAAAATGGGATAGCAAGTGTAGAGCTGAGCAAGGCACTGTAGGCTTGGGCTGTGCTATTTCCTGGGGGGGGGGGCTTGTGACTGAAAATGGGATAGCAAGTGTAGAGCTGAGCAAGGCACTGTAGGCTTGGGCTGTGCTATTTCCTGGGGGGGGGGGGCTTGTGACTGAAAATGGGATAGGAACTGTAGGGCTGGAAAGGGCACTGTACGGTTGCGCCTCAAACTCTGGTACTTCTGGGCTCTTGACTGCGTCTCTGCAAGGCAATGTAGGGCTGAGCTTGAAATATTTGTAAGGCTGTGATGGTGAATGTGGGGCTGGGATTAGGACTGAACACGGGATAGAAAAGGTCACGCCGAAAAAGGCACTGTGGGATTGGAGCTGAAATGGTGGTGGAGGCATCTTAACTGACTCTGGGGCTGGGGTAGAGACTGTGGGGCTGGAGCTGAAATCACTGTAGTTCTGGACTAGCAGCAGTAGGATTGGAGCTGAAATCAAAATAGGGGCTGGGACAGTGACTGTGGGGCAGGGCTAGAGAGTGTGGGGCTGGAGCCGACTCGTTGCCGAGCTGGAGCCGAGAGGAAGATCCTGCCCTTTGGACCTGCAGCAGCTGGAGCCGGTGGTGCTGGAGAAATGCGGAGCTGGAGCTGGAAGAGCAGAGGTGGCAGTGCAATAAAGCTTGTGGGTCTGGAGCTGAAATCACTGGGGCTGGGCTGGGGACTGTAGGGCTAGAGCTGAAATCACTGGGGACTGTAGGGCTGGGGCTGAAATCACTGGGGCTGGGCTGGGGACTGAAAATGGGATAGCAAGTGTAGAGCTGAGCAAGGCACTGTAGGCTTGGGCTGTGCTCTTTCCTGTGGGGGGGGCTTGTGACTGAAAATGGGATAGGAACTGTAGGGCTGGAAAAGGCACTGTACGGTTGCGCCTCAAACTCTGGTAGTTCTGGGCTCTTGACTGTGTCTCTGCAAGGCAATATAGGGCTGAGCTTGAAATATTTGTAAGGCTGTGATGGTGAATGTGGGGCGGGGATTAGGATTGAACACGGGATAGAAAAGGTCATGCCGAAAAAGGCACTGTGGGATTGGAGCTGAAATGGTGGTGAAGGCGTCTTAACTGACTGGGGCTGGGGTAGAGACTGTGGGGCTGGAGCTGAAATCACTGTAGTTCTGGACTAGTGGCAGTAGGATTGGAGCTGAAATCACTGGGGCTGGGCTCGGGACTTTAGGATTGGAGCTGAAATCAGAATAGGCCTGGGATAGTGACTGTGGGCAGGGTTAGAGAGTGTGGGGCTGGAGCCGACTCGTTGCCAAGCTGGAGCCGAGAGGAAGATCCTGCCCTTTGGAGCTGCAGCAGCTGGAGCCGGCGGTGCTGGAGAAATGCGGAGCTGGAGCTGGAAGAGCAGAGGTGGCAGTGCAATAAAGCTTGTGGGTCTGGAGCTGAAATCACTGGGGCTGGGCTGGGGACTGTAGGGCTGGAGCTGAAATCACTAGGGAATGTAGGGCTGGGGCTGAAATCACTGGGGCTGGGCTAGAGACTGAAAATGGGATAGCAAGGGTAGAGCTGAGCAAGGCACTGTAGGCTTGGGCCTGGAATCACTAGAGGGCTGTGATATTGATTGTGAGGTTTGGATTGCATCTGAAAATTCCATAGAAAGTGTCGGGCTGAGAAAGGAACTGTAAGCTTGCGTCTCAAACCCTGCGAGTGCTGGGCTCTTGACTGCGTCTCTTCAAGGCAATGTATAGCTGAGCGTGAAATCCTTGTGGGGCTGTGGTATTGAGTGTGGGGCTTGGATTGGGACTGAAAATGGGATAGAAAATGGAGCATTGAAAAAGGGACTGTGGGATTGGATGAGAAATCATGGTGGAGGTGTCTTATTGACTATGAGTCTGGAGTAGAGACTGTGGGGCTGGAGCTGAAATCACTGTAGAACTGGGCTAGCGACAGTAATATTGGAGCAGGAATCAAAATGGGCCTGGGATAGTGACTGTGGGGCAGGGGTAGAGACTGCAGGGCTGGAGCTGAAATCACTGTAGAGCTGGGCTAGTGACTGTAGGATTGGAGCTGAAATCACTGGGGCTGGGCTCGGGACTTTAGGATTGGAGCTGAAATCAGAATAGGCCTGGGATAGTGACTGTGGGCAGGGTTAGAGAGTGTGGGGCTGGAGCCGACTCGTTGCCGAGCTGGAGCCGAGAGGAAGATCCTGCCCTTTGGACCTGCAGCAGCTGGAGCCGGTGGTGCTGGAGAAATGCGGAGCTGGAGCTGGAAGAGCAGAGGTGGCAGTGCAATAAAGCTTGTGGGTCTGGAGCTGAAATCACTGGGGCTGGGCTGGGGACTGTAGGGCTAGAGCTGAAATCACTGGGGACTGTAGGGCTGGGGCTGAAATCACTGGGGCTGGGCTAGAGACTGAAAATGGGATAGCAAGGGTAGAGCTGAGCAAGGCACTGTAGGCTTGGGCCTGGAATCACTAGAGGGCTGTGATATTGATTGTGAGGTTTGGATTGCATCTGAAAATTGCATAGAAAGCGTCGGGCTGAGAAAGGAACTGTAAGCTTGCGTCTCAAACCCTGCGAGTGCTGGGCTCTTGACTGCGTCTCTTCAAGGCAATGTATAGCTGAGCGTGAAATCCTTGTGGGGCTGTGGTATTGAGTGTGGGGCTTGGATTGGGACTGAAAATGGGATAGAAAATGGAGCATTGAAAAAGGGACTGTGGGATTGGATGAGAAATCATGGTGGAGGTGTCTTATTGACTATGAGTCTGGAGTAGAGACTGCGGGGCTGGAGCTGAAATCACTGTAGAACTGGGCTAGCGACAGTAGGATTGGAGCAGAAATCAAAATGGGCCTGGGATAGTGACTGTGGGGCAGGGGTAGAGACTGCAGGGCTGGAGCTGAAATCACTGTAGAGCTGGGCTAGTGACTGTAGGATTGGAGCTGAAATCACTGGGGCTGGGCTCGGGACTTTAGGATTGGAGCTGAAATCAGAATAGGCCTGGGATAGTGACTGTGGGCAGGGTTAGAGAGTGTGGGGCTGGAGCCGACTCGTTGCCAAGCTGGAGCCGAGAGGAAGATCCTGCCCTTTGGACCTGCAGCAGCTGGAGCCGGTGGTGCTGGAGAAATGCGGAGCTGGAGCTGGAAGAGCAGAGGTGGCAGTGCAATAAAGCTTGTGGGTCTGGAGCTGAAATCACTGGGGCTGGGCTGGGGACTGTAGGGCTAGAGCTGAAATCACTGGGGACTGTAGGGCTGGGGCTGAAATCACTGGGGCTGGGCTAGAGACTGAAAATGGGATAGCAAGGGTAGAGCTGAGCAAGGCACTGTAGGCTTGGGCTGTGCTATTTCCTGTGGGGTGGGCTTGTGACTGAAAATGGGATAGGAACTGTAGGGCTGGAAAAGGCACTGTACGGTTGCACCTCAAACTCTAGTAGTTCTGGGCTCTTGACTGTGTCTCTGCAAGGCAATGTAGGGCTGAGCTTGAAATATTTGTAAGGCTGTGATGGTGAATGTGGGGCTGGGATTAGGACTGAACACGGGATAGAAAAGGTCACGCCGAAAAAGGCACTGTGGGATTGGAGCTGAAATGGTGGTGGAGGCGTCTTAACTGACTCTGGGGCTGGGGTAGAGACTGTGGGGCTGGAGCTGAAATCACTGTAGAACTGGGCTAGCGACAGTAGTATTGGAGCAGGAGTTTAAATGGGCCTGGGATAGTGACTGTGGGGCAGGGGTAGAGACTGCAGGGCTGGAGCTGAAATCACTGTAGAGCTGGGCTAGTGACTGTAGGATTGGAGCTGAAATCACTGGGGCTGGGCTCGGGACTTTAGGATTGGAGCTGAAATCAGAATAGGCCTGGGATAGTGACTGTGGGGCAGGGGTAGAGACTGCAGGGCTGGAGCTGAAATCACTGTAGAGCTGGGCTAGTGACTGTAGGATTGTTGCTGAAATCACTGTGGCTGGGCTCGGTACTTTAGGATTGGTGCTGAAATCAGAATAGGCCTGGGATAGTGACTGTGGGGCAGGGTTAGAGAGTGTGGGGCTGGAGCCGACTCGTTGCCGAGCTGGAGCCGAGAGGAAGATCCTGCCCTTTGGACCTGCAGCAGCTGGAGCCGGCGGTGCTGGAGAAATGCGGAGCTGGAGCTGGAAGAGCAGAGGTGGCAGTGCAATAAAGCTTGTGGGTCTGGAGCTGAAATCACTGGGGACTGTAGGGCTGGGGACTGTAGGGCTGGAGCTGAAATCACTGGGGACTGTAGGGCTGGGGCTGAAATCACTGGGGCTGGGCTAGAGACTGAAAATGGGATAGCAAGGGTAGAGCTGAGCAAGGCACTGTAGGCTTGGGCTGTGCTATTTCCTGTGGGGTGGGCTTGTGACTGAAAATGGGATAGGAACTGTAGGGCTGGAAAAGGCACTGTACGGTTGCGCCTCAAACTCTGGTAGTTCTGGGCTCTTGACTGTGTCTCTGCAAGGCAATGTAGGGCTGAGCTTGAAATATTTGTAAGGCTGTGATGGTGAATGTGGGGCTGGGATTAGGACTGAACACGGGATAGAAAAGGTCACGCCGAAAAAGGCACTGTGGGATTGGAGCTGAAATGGTGGTGGAGGCGTCTTAACTGACTCTGGGGCTGGGGTAGAGACTGTGGGGCTGGAGCTGAAATCACTGTAGAGCTGGGCTAGTGACTGTAGGATTGGAGCTGAAATCACTGGGGCTGGGCTCGGGACTTTAGGATTGGAGCTGAAATCAGAATAGGCCTGGGATAGTGACTGTGGGCAGGGTTAGAGAGTGTGGGGCTGGAGCCGACTCGTTGCCGAGCTGGAGCCGAGAGGAAGATCCTGCCCTTTGGACCTGCAGCAGCTGGAGCCGGTGGTGCTGGAGAAATGCGGAGCTGGAGCTGGAAGAGCAGAGGTGGCAGTGCAATAAAGCTTGTGGGTCTGGAGCTGAAATCACTGGGGCTGGGCTGGGGACTGTAGGGCTAGAGCTGAAATCACTGGGGACTGTAGGGCTGGGGCTGAAATCACTGGGGCTGGGCTAGAGACTGAAAATGGGATAGCAAGGGTAGAGCTGAGCAAGGCACTGTAGGCTTGGGCCTGGAATCACTAGAGGGCTGTGATATTGATTGTGAGGTTTGGATTGCATCTGAAAATTCCATAGAAAGTGTCGGGCTGAGAAAGGAACTGTAAGCTTGCGTCTCAAACCCTGCAAGTGCTGGGCTCTTGACTGCGTCTCTTCAAGGCAATGTATAGCTGAGCGTGAAATCCTTGTGGGGCTGTGGTATTGAGTGTGGGGCTTGGATTGGGACTGAAAATGGGATAGAAAATGGAGCATTGAAAAAGGGACTGTGGGATTGGATGAGAAATCATAGTGGAGGTGTCTTATTGACTATGAGTCTGGAGTAGAGACGGCGGGGCTGGAGCTGAAATCACTGTAGAACTGGGCTAGCGACAGTAGTATTGGAGCAGAAATCAAAATGGGCCTGGGATAGTGACTGTGGGGCAGGGGTAGAGACTGCAGGGCTGGAGCTGAAATCACTGTAGAGCTGGGCTAGTGACTGTAGGATTGGAGCTGAAATCACTGGGGCTGGGCTCGGGACTTTAGGATTGGAGCTGAAATCAGAATAGGCCTGGGATAGTGACTGTGGGGCAGGGTTAGAGCGTGTGGGGCTGGAGCCGACTCGTTGCCAAGCTGGAGCCGAGAGGAAGATCCTGCCCTTTGGACCTGCAGCAGCTGGAGCCGGCGGTGCTGAAGAAATGCGGAGCTGGAGCTGGAAGAGCAGAGGTGGCAGTGCAATAAAGCTTGTGGGTCTGGAGCTGAAATCACTGGGGCTGGGCTGGGGACTGTAGGGCTAGAGCTGAAATCACTGGGGACTGTAGGGCTGGGGCTGAAATCACTGGGGCTGGGCTAGAGACTGAAAATGGGATAGCAAGGGTAGAGCTGAGCAAGGCACTGTAGGCTTGGGCTGTGCTATTTCCTGTGGGGGGGGCTTGTGACTGAAAATGGGATAGGAACTGTAGGGCTGGAAAAGGCACTGTACGGTTGCGCCTCAAACTCTAGTAGTTCTGGGCTCTTGACTGTGTCTCTGCAAGGCAATGTAGGGCAGAGCTTGAAATATTTGTAAGGCTGTGATGGTGAATGTGGGGCTGGGATTAGGACTGAACACGGGATAGAAAAGGTCACGCCGAAAAAGGCACTGTGGGATTGGAGCTGAAATGGTGGTGGAGGCGTCTTAACTGACTCTGGGGCTGGGGTAGAGACTGTGGGGCTGGAGCTGAAATCACTGTAGAACTGGGCTAGCGACAGTAGTATTGGAGCAGGAATTTAAATGGGCCTGGGATAGTGACTGTGGGGCAGGGGTAGAGACTGCAGGGCTGGAGCTGAAATCACTGTAGAGCTGGGCTAGTGACTGTAGGATTGGAGCTGAAATCACTGGGGCTGGGCTCGGGACTTTAGGATTGGAGCTGAAATCAGAATAGGCCTGGGATAGTGACTGTGGGGCAGGGTTAGAGAGTGTGGGGCTGGAGCCGACTCGTTGCCGAGCTGGAGCCGAGAGGAAGATCCTGCCCTTTGGAGCTGCAGCAGCTGGAGCCGGCGGTGCTGGAGAAATGCGGAGCTGGAGCTGGAAGAGCAGAGGTGGCAGTGCAATAAAGCTTGTGGGTCTGGAGCTGAAATCACTGGGGACTGTAGGGCTGGGGACTGTAGGGCTGGAGCTGAAATCACTGGGGACTGTAGGGCTGGGGCTGAAATCACTGGGGCTGGGCTAGAGACTGAAAATGGGATAGCAAGGGTAGAGCTGAGCAAGGCACTGTAGGCTTGGGCTGTGCTATTTCCTGTGGGGTGGGCTTGTGACTGAAAATGGGATAGGAACTGTAGGGCTGGAAAAGGCACTGTACGGTTGCGCCTCAAACTCTGGTAGTTCTGGGCTCTTGACTGTGTCTCTGCAAGGCAATGTAGGGCTGAGCTTGAAATATTTGTAAGGCTGTGATGGTGAATGTGGGGCTGGGATTAGGACTGAACACGGGATAGAAAAGGTCACGCCGAAAAAGGCACTGTGGGATTGGAGCTGAAATGGTGGTGGAGGCGTCTTAACTGACTCTGGGGCTGGGGTAGAGACTGTGGGGCTGGAGCTGAAATCACTGTAGAGCTGGGTTAGTGACTGTAGGATTGGAGCTGAAATCACTGGGGCTGGGCTCGGGACTTTAGGATTGGAGCTGAAATCAGAATAGGCCTGGGATAGTGACTGTGGGCAGGGTTAGAGAGTGTGGGGCTGGAGCCGACTCGTTGCCGAGCTGGAGCCGAGAGGAAGATCCTGCCCTTTGGACCTGCAGCAGCTGGAGCCGGCGGTGCTGGAGAAATGCGGAGCTGGAGCTGGAAGAGCAGAGGTGGCAGTGCAATAAAGCTTGTGGGTCTGGAGCTGAAATCACTGGGGCTGGGCTGGGGACTGTAGGGCTAGAGCTGAAATCACTGGGGACTGTAGGGCTGGGGCTGAAATCACTGGGGCTGGGCTAGAGACTGAAAATGGGATAGCAAGGGTAGAGCTGAGCAAGGCACTGTAGGCTTGGGCCTGGAATCACTAGAGGGCTGTGATATTGATTGTGAGGTTTGGATTGCATCTGAAAATTCCATAGAAAGCGTCGGGCTGAGAAAGGAACTGTAAGCTTGCGTCTCAAACCCTGCGAGTGCTGGGCTCTTGACTGCGTCTCTTCAAGGCAATGTATAGCTGAGCGTGAAATCCTTGTGGGGCTGTGGTATTGAGTGTGGGGCTTGGATTGGGACTGAAAATGGGATAGAAAATGGAGCATTGAAAAAGGGACTGTGGGATTGGATGAGAAATCATGGTGGAGGTGTCTTATTGACTATGAGTCTGGAGTAGAGACTGCGGGGCTGGAGCTGAAATCACTGTAGAACTGGGCTAGCGACAGTAATATTGGAGCAGAAATCAAAATGGGCCTGGGATAGTGACTGTGGGGCAGGGGTAGAGACTGCAGGGCTGGAGCTGAAATCACTGTAGAGCTGGGCTAGTGACTGTAGGATTGGAGCTGAAATCACTGGGGCTGGGCTCGGGACTTTAGGATTGGAGCTGAAATCAGAATAGGCCTGGGATAGTGACTGTGGGCAGGGTTAGAGAGTGTGGGGCTGGAGCCGACTCGTTGCCGAGCTGGAGCCGAGAGGAAGATCCTGCCCTTTGGACCTGCAGCAGCTGGAGCCGGTGGTGCTGGAGAAATGCGGAACTGGAGCTGGAAGAGCAGAGGTGGCAGTGCAATAAAGCTTGTGGGTCTGGAGCTGAAATCACTGGGGCTGGGCTGGGGACTGTAGGGCTAGAGCTGAAATCACTGGGGACTGTAGGGCTGGGGCTGAAATCACTGGGGCTGGGCTAGAGACTGAAAATGGGATAGCAAGGGTAGAGCTGAGCAAGGCACTGTAGGCTTGGGCTGTGCTATTTCCTGTGGGGTGGGCTTGTGACTGAAAATGGGATAGGAACTGTAGGGCTGGAAAAGGCACTGTACGGTTGCGCCTCAAACTCTGGTAGTTCTGGGCTCTTGACTGCCTCTCTGCAAGGCAATGTAGGGCTGAGCTTGAAATATTTGTAAGGCTGTGATGGTGAATGTGGGGCTGGGATTAGGACTGAACACAGGATAGAAAAGGTCACGCCGAAAAAGGCACTGTGGGATTGGAGCTGAAATGGTGGTGGAGGCGTCTTAACTGACTCTGGGGCTGGGGTAGAGACTGTGGGGCTGGAGCTGAAATCACTGTAGAGCTGGGCTAGTGACTGTAGGATTGGAGCTGAAATCACTGGGGCTGGGCTCGGGACTTTAGGATTGGAGCTGAAATCAGAATAGGCCTGGGATAGTGACTGTGGGCAGGGTTAGAGAGTGTGGGGCTGGAGCCGACTCGTTGCCGAGCTGGAGCCGAGAGGAAGATCCTGCCCTTTGGACCTGCAGCAGCTGGAGCCGGTGGTGCTGGAGAAATGCGGAGCTGGAGCTGGAAGAGCAGAGGTGGCAGTGCAATAAAGCTTGTGGGTCTGGAGCTGAAATCACTGGGGCTGGGCTGGGGACTGTAGGGCTAGAGCTGAAATCACTGGGGACTGTAGGGCTGGGGCTGAAATCACTGGGGCTGGGCTAGAGACTGAAAATGGGATAGCAAGGGTAGAGCTGAGCAAGGCACTGTAGGCTTGGGCCTGGAATCACTAGAGGGCTGTGATATTGATTGTGAGGTTTGGATTGCATCTGAAAATTCCATAGAAAGTGTCGGGCTGAGAAAGGAACTGTAAGCTTGCGTCTCAAACCCTGCAAGTGCTGGGCTCTTGACTGCGTCTCTTCAAGGCAATGTATAGCTGAGCGTGAAATCCTTGTGGGGCTGTGGTATTGAGTGTGGGGCTTGGATTGGGACTGAAAATGGGATAGAAAATGGAGCATTGAAAAAGGGACTGTGGGATTGGATGAGAAATCATAGTGGAGGTGTCTTATTGACTATGACTCTGGAGTAGAGACGGCGGGGCTGGAGCTGAAATCACTGTAGAACTGGGCTAGCGACAGTAGTATTGGAGCAGAAATCAAAATGGGCCTGGGATAGTGACTGTGGGGCAGGGGTAGAGACTGCAGGGCTGGAGCTGAAATCACTGTAGAGCTGGGCTAGTGACTGTAGGATTGGAGCTGAAATCACTGGGGCTGGGCCCGGGACTTTAGGATTGGAGCTGAAATCAGAATAGGCCTGGGATAGTGACTGTGGGGCAGGGTTAGAGAGTGTGGGGCTGGAGCCGACTCGTTGCCAAGCTGGAGCCGAGAGGAAGATCCTGCCCTTTGGACCTGCAGCAGCTGGAGCCGGCGGTGCTGAAGAAATGCGGAGCTGGAGCTGGAAGAGCAGAGGTGGCAGTGCAATAAAGCTTGTGGGTCTGGAGCTGAAATCACTGGGGCTGGGCTGGGGACTGTAGGGCTAGAGCTGAAATCACTGGGGACTGTAGGGCTGGGGCTGAAATCACTGGGGCTGGGCTAGAGACTGAAAATGGGATAGCAAGGGTAGAGCTGAGCAAGGCACTGTAGGCTTGGGCTGTGCTATTTCCTGTGGGGGGGGCTTGTGACTGAAAATGGGATAGGAACTGTAGGGCTGGAAAAGGCACTGTACGGTTGCGCCTCAAACTCTAGTAGTTCTGGGCTCTTGACTGTGTCTCTGCAAGGCAATGTAGGGCAGAGCTTGAAATATTTGTAAGGCTGTGATGGTGAATGTGGGGCTGGGATTAGGACTGAACACGGGATAGAAAAGGTCACGCCGAAAAAGGCACTGTGGGATTGGAGCTGAAATGGTGGTGGAGGCGTCTTAACTGACTCTGGGGCTGGGGTAGAGACTGTGGGGCTGGAGCTGAAATCACTGTAGAACTGGGCTAGCGACAGTAGTATTGGAGCAGGAATTTAAATGGGCCTGGGATAGTGACTGTGGGGCAGGGGTAGAGACTGCAGGGCTGGAGCTGAAATCACTGTAGAGCTGGGCTAGTGACTGTAGGATTGGAGCTGAAATCACTGGGGCTGGGCTCGGGACTTTAGGATTGGAGCTGAAATCAGAATAGGCCTGGGATAGTGACTGTGGGGCAGAGGTAGAGACTGCAGGGCTGGAGCTGAAATCCCTGTAGAGCTGGGCTAGTGACTGTAGGATTGGAGCTGAAATCACTGGGGCTGGGCTCGGGACTTTAGGATTGGAGCTGAAATCAGAATAGGCCTGGGATAGTGACTGTGGGGCAGGGTTAGAGAGTGTGGGGCTGGAGCCGACTCGTTGCCGAGCTGGAGCCGAGAGGAAGATCCTGCCCTTTGGACCTGCAGCAGCTGGAGCCGGCGGTGCTGGAGAAATGCGGAGCTGGAGCTGGAAGAGCAGAGGTGGCAGTGCAATAAAGCTTGTGGGTCTGGAGCTGAAATCACTGGGGACTGTAGGGCTGGGGACTGTAGGGCTGGAGCTGAAATCACTGGGGACTGTAGGGCTGGGGCTGAAATCACTGGGGCTGGGCTAGAGACTGAAAATGGGATAGCAAGGGTAGAGCTGAGCAAGGCACTGTAGGCTTGGGCTGTGCTATTTCCTGTGGGGTGGGCTTGTGACTGAAAATGGGATAGGAACTGTAGGGCTGGAAAAGGCACTGTACGGTTGCGCCTCAAACTCTGGTAGTTCTGGGCTCTTGACTGTGTCTCTGCAAGGCAATGTAGGGCTGAGCTTGAAATATTTGTAAGGCTGTGATGGTGAATGTGGGGCTGGGATTAGGACTGAACACGGGATAGAAAAGGTCACGCCGAAAAAGGCACTGTGGGATTGGAGCTGAAATGGTGGTGGAGGCGTCTTAACTGACTCTGGGGCTGGGGTAGAGACTGTGGGGCTGGAGCTGAAATCACTGTAGAGCTGGGTTAGTGACTGTAGGATTGGAGCTGAAATCACTGGGGCTGGGCTCGGGACTTTAGGATTGGAGCTGAAATCAGAATAGGCCTGGGATAGTGACTGTGGGCAGGGTTAGAGAGTGTGGGGCTGGAGCCGACTCGTTGCCGAGCTGGAGCCGAGAGGAAGATCCTGCCCTTTGGACCTGCAGCAGCTGGAGCCGGCGGTGCTGGAGAAATGCGGAGCTGGAGCTGGAAGAGCAGAGGTGGCAGTGCAATAAAGCTTGTGGGTCTGGAGCTGAAATCACTGGGGCTGGGCTGGGGACTGTAGGGCTAGAGCTGAAATCACTGGGGACTGTAGGGCTGGGGCTGAAATCACTGGGGCTGGGCTAGAGACTGAAAATGGGATAGCAAGGGTAGAGCTGAGCAAGGCACTGTAGGCTTGGGCCTGGAATCACTAGAGGGCTGTGATATTGATTGTGAGGTTTGGATTGCATCTGAAAATTGCATAGAAAGCGTCGGGCTGAGAAAGGAACTGTAAGCTTGCGTCTCAAACCCTGCGAGTGCTGGGCTCTTGACTGCGTCTCTTCAAGGCAATGTATAGCTGAGCGTGAAATCCTTGTGGGGCTGTGGTACTGAGTGTGGGGCTTGGATTGGGACTGAAAATGGGATAGAAAATGGAGCATTGAAAAAGGGACTGTGGGATTGGATGAGAAATCATGGTGGAGGTGTCTTATTGACTATGAGTCTGGAGTAGAGACTGCGGGGCTGGAGCTGAAATCACTGTAGAACTGGGCTAGCGACAGTAATATTGGAGCAGAAATCAAAATGGGCCTGGGATAGTGACTGTGGGGCAGGGGTAGAGACTGCAGGGCTGGAGCTGAAATCACTGTAGAGCTGGGCTAGTGACTGTAGGATTGGAGCTGAAATCACTGGGGCTGGGCTCGGGACTTTAGGATTGGAGCTGAAATCAGAATAGGCCTGGGATAGTGACTGTGGGCAGGGTTAGAGAGTGTGGGGCTGGAGCCGACTCGTTGCCGAGCTGGAGCCGAGAGGAAGATCCTGCCCTTTGGACCTGCAGCAGCTGGAGCCGGTGGTGCTGGAGAAATGCGGAACTGGAGCTGGAAGAGCAGAGGTGGCAGTGCAATAAAGCTTGTGGGTCTGGAGCTGAAATCACTGGGGCTGGGCTGGGGACTGTAGGGCTAGAGCTGAAATCACTGGGGACTGTAGGGCTGGGGCTGAAATCACTGGGGCTGGGCTAGAGACTGAAAATGGGATAGCAAGGGTAGAGCTGAGCAAGGCACTGTAGGCTTGGGCTGTGCTATTTCCTGTGGGGTGGGCTTGTGACTGAAAATGGGATAGGAACTGTAGGGCTGGAAAAGGCACTGTACGGTTGCGCCTCAAACTCTGGTAGTTCTGGGCTCTTGACTGTGTCTCTGCAAGGCAATGTAGGGCTGAGCTTGAAATATTTGTAAGGCTGTGATGGTGAATGTGGGGCTGGGATTAGGACTGAACACAGGATAGAAAAGGTCACGCCGAAAAAGGCACTGTGGGATTGGAGCTGAAATGGTGGTGGAGGCGTCTTAACTGACTCTGGGGCTGGGGTAGAGACTGTGGGGCTGGAGCTGAAATCACTGTAGAACTGGGCTAGCGACAGTAGTATTGGAGCAGGAATTTAAATGGGCCTGGGATAGTGACTGTGGGGCAGGGGTAGAGACTGCAGGGCTGGAGCTGAAATCACTGTAGAGCTGGGCTAGTGACTGTAGGATTGGAGCTGAAATCACTGGGGCTGGGCTCGGGACTTTAGGATTGGAGCTGAAATCAGAATAGGCCTGGGATAGTGACTGTGGGGCAGGGTTAGAGAGTGTGGGGCTGGAGCCGACTCGTTGCCGAGCTGGAGCCGAGAGGAAGATCCTGCCCTTTGGAGCTGCAGCAGCTGGAGCCGGCGGTGCTGGAGAAATGCGGAGCTGGAGCTGGAAGAGCAGAGGTGGCAGTGCAATAAAGCTTGTGGGTCTGGAGCTGAAATCACTGGGGCTGGGCTGGGGACTGTAGGGCTGGAGCTGAAATCACTGGGGACTGTAGGGCTGGGGCTGAAATCACTGGGGCTGGGCTAGAGACTGAAAATGGGATAGCAAGGGTAGAGCTGAGCAAGGCACTGTAGGCTTGGGCCTGGAATCACTAGAGGGCTGTGATATTGATTGTGAGGTTTGGATTGCATCTGAAAATTGCATAGAAAGCGTCGGGCTGAGAAAGGAACTGTAAGCTTGCGTCTCAAACCCTGCGAGTGCTGGGCTCTTGACTGCGTCTCTTCAAGGCAATGTATAGCGGAGCATGAAATCCTTGTGGGGCTGTGGTATTGAGTGTGGGGCTTGGATTGGGACTGAAAATGGGATAGAAAATGGAGCATTGAAAAAGGGACTGTGGGATTGGATGAGAAATCATGGTGGAGGTGTCTTATTGACTATGAGTCTGGAGTAGAGACGGCGGGGCTGGAGCTGAAATCACTGTAGAACTGGGCTAGCGACAGTAGGATTGGAGCAGAAATCAAAATGGGCCTGGGATAGTGACTGTGGGGCAGGGGTAGAGACTGCAGGGCTGGAGCTGAAATCACTGTAGAGCTGGGCTAGTGACTGTAGGATTGGAGCTGAAATCACTGGGGCTGGGCTCGGGACTTTAGGATTGGAGCTGAAATCAGAATAGGCCTGGGATAGTGACTGTGGGGCAGGGTTAGAGAGTGTGGGGCTGGAGCCGACTCGTTGCCGAGCTGGAGCCGAGAGGAAGATCCTGCCCTTTGGACCTGCAGCAGCTGGAGCCGGCGGTGCTGGAGAAATGCGGAGCTGGAGCTGGAAGAGCAGAGGTGGCAGTGCAATAAAGCTTGTGGGTCTGGAGCTGAAATCACTGGGGACTGTAGGGCTGGGGACTGTATGGCTGGAGCTGAAATCACTGGGGACTGTAGGGCTGGGGCTGAAATCACTGGGGCTGGGCTGGGGACTGAAAATGGGATAGCAAGGGTAGAGCTGAGCAAGGCACTGTAGGCTTGGGCTGTGCTATTTCCTGGGGGGGGGGGGCTTGTGACTGAAAATGGGATAGGAACTGTAGGGCTGGAAAGGGCACTGTACGGTTGCGCCTCAAACTCTGGTAGTTCTGGGCTCTTGACTGCGTCTCTGCAAGGCAGTGTAGGGCTGAGCTTGAAATATTTGTAAGGCTGTGATGGTGAATGTGGGGCTGGGATTAGGACTGAACACGGGATAGAAAAGGTCACGCCGAAAAAGGCACTGTGGGATTGGAGCTGAAATGGTGGTGGAGGCATCTTAACTGACTCTGGGGCTGGGGTAGAGACTGTGGGGCTGGAGCTGAAATCACTGTAGTTCTGGACTAGCAGCAGTAGGATTGGAGCTGAAATCAAAATAGGGGCTGGGACAGTGACTGTGGGGCAGGGCTAGAGAGTGTGGGGCTGGAGCCGACTCGTTGCCGAGCTGGAGCCGAGAGGAAGATCCTGCCCTTTGGACCTGCAGCAGCTGGAGCCGGCGGTGCTGGAGAAATGCGGAGCTGGAGCTGGAAGAGCAGAGGTGGCAGTGCAATAAAGCTTGTGGGTCTGGAGCTGAAATCACTGGGGCTGGGCTGGGGACTGTAGGGCTAGAGCTGAAATCACTGGGGACTGTAGGGCTGGGGCTGAAATCACTGGGGCTGGGCTGGGGACTGAAAATGGGATAGCAAGTGTAGAGCTGAGCAAGGCACTGTAGGCTTGGGCTGTGCTCTTTCCTGTGGGGGGGGCTTGTGACTGAAAATGGGATAGGAACTGTAGGGCTGGAAAAGGCACTGTACGGTTGCGCCTCAAACTCTGGTAGTTCTGGGCTCTTGACTGTGTCTCTGCAAGGCAATATAGGGCTGAGCTTGAAATATTTGTAAGGCTGTGATGGTGAATGTGGGGCGGGGATTAGGATTGAACACGGGATAGAAAAGGTCATGCCGAAAAAGGCACTGTGGGATTGGAGCTGAAATGGTGGTGAAGGCGTCTTAACTGACTGGGGCTGGGGTAGAGACTGTGGGGCTGGAGCTGAAATCACTGTAGTTCTGGACTAGTGGCAGTAGGATTGGAGCTGAAATCACTGGGGCTGGGCTCGGGACTTTAGGATTGGAGCTGAAATCAGAATAGGCCTGGGATAGTGACTGTGGGCAGGGTTAGAGAGTGTGGGGCTGGAGCCGACTCGTTGCCGAGCTGGAGCCGAGAGGAAGATCCTGCCCTTTGGAGCTGCAGCAGCTGGAGCCGGCGGTGCTGGAGAAATGCGGAGCTGGAGCTGGAAGAGCAGAGGTGGCAGTGCAATAAAGCTTGTGGGTCTGGAGCTGAAATCACTGGGGCTGGGCTGGGGACTGTAGGGCTAGAGCTGAAATCACTGGGGACTGTAGGGCTGGGGCTGAAATCACTGGGGCTGGGCTAGAGACTGAAAATGGGATAGCAAGTGTAGAGCTGAGCAAGGCACTGTAGGCTTGGGCCTGGAATCACTAGAGGGCTGTGATATTGATTGTGAGGTTTGGATTGCATCTGAAAATTGCATAGAAAGCGTCGGGCTGAGAAAGGAACTGTAAGCTTGCGTCTCAAACCCTGCGAGTGCTGGGCTCTTGACTGCGTCTCTTCAAGGCAATGTATAGCTGAGCGTGAAATCCTTGTGGGGCTGTGGTATTGAGTGTGGGGCTTGGATTGGGACTGAAAATGGGATAGAAAATGGAGCATTGAAAAAGGGACTGTGGGATTGGATGAGAAATCATGGTGGAGGTGTCTTATTGACTATGAGTCTGGAGTAGAGACTGCGGGGCTGGAGCTGAAATCACTGTAGAACTGGGCTAGCGACAGTAGGATTGGAGCAGAAATCAAAATGGGCCTGGGATAGTGACTGTGGGGCAGGGGTAGAGACTGCAGGGCTGGAGCTGAAATCACTGTAGAGCTGGGCTAGTGACTGTAGGATTGGAGCTGAAATCACTGGGGCTGGGCTCGGGACTTTAGGATTGGAGCTGAAATCAGAATAGGCCTGGGATAGTGACTGTGGGCAGGGTTAGAGAGTGTGGGGCTGAAGCCAACTCGTTGCCGAGCTGGAGCCGAGAGGAAGATCCTGCCCTTTGGAGCTGCAGCAGCTGGAGCCGGCGGTGCTGGAGAAATGCGGAGCTGGAGCTGGAAGAGCAGAGGTGGCAGTGCAATAAAGCTTGTGGATCTGGAGCTGAAATCACTGGGGCTGGGCTGGGGACTGTATGGCTGGAGCTGAAATCACTGGGGACTGTAGGGCTGGGGCTGAAATCACTGGGGCTGGGCTAGAGACTGAAAATGGGATAGCAAGTGTAGAGCTGAGCAAGGCACTGTAGGCTTGGGCTGTGCTATTTCCTGTGGGGTGGGCTTGTGACTGAAAATGGGATAGGAACTGTAGGGCTGGAAAAGGCACTGTACGGTTGCGCCTCAAACTCTGGTAGTTCTGGGCTCTTGACTGTGTCTCTGCAAGGCAATATAGGGCTGAGCTTGAAATATTTGTAAGGCTGTGATGGTGAATGTGGGGCGGGGATTAGGATTGAACACGGGATAGAAAAGGTCACGCCGAAAAAGGCACTGTGGGATTGGAGCTGAAATGGTGGTGGAGGCGTCTTAACTGACTCTGGGGCTGGGGTAGAGACTGTGGGGCTGGAGCTGAAATCACTGTAGTTCTGGACTAGTGGCAGTAGGATAGGAGCTGAAATCAAAATAGGGCCTGGGACAGTGACTGTGGGGCAGGGCTAGAGAGTGTGGGGCTGGAGGTGAGTTGTTGCCAAGCTGGAGCCGAGAGGAAGATCCTGCCCTTTGGAGCTGCAGCAGCTGGAGCCGGCGGTGCTGGAGAAATGCGGAGCTGGAGCTGGAAGAGCAGAGGTGGCAGTGCAATAAAGCTTGTGGGTCTGGAGCTGAAATCACTGGGGCTGGGCTGGGGACTGTAGGGCTGGAGCTGAAATCCCTGGGGACTGTAGGGCTGGGGCTGAAATCACTGGGGCTGGGCTAGAGACTGAAAATGGGATAGCAAGTGTAGAGCTGAGCAAGGCACTGTAGGCTTGGGCCTGGAATCACTATAGGGCTGTGATATTGATTGTGAGGTTTGGATTGCATCTGAAAATTGCATAGAAAGCGTCGGGCTGCGAGAGGAATTGTAAGCTTGCGTCTCAAACCCTGCGAGTGCTGGGCTCTTGACTGCGTCTCTTCAAGGCAGTGTATAGCTGAGCGTGAAATCCTTGTGGGGCTGTGGTATTGAGTGTGGGGCTTGGATTGGGACTGAAAATGGGATAGAAAATGGAGCATTGAAAAAGGGACTGTGGGACTGGATGAGAAATCATGGTGGAGGTGTCTTATTGACTATGAGTCTGGAGTAGAGACTGCGGGGCTGGAGCTGAAATCACTGTAGAACTGGGCTAGCGACAGTAGTATTGGAGCAGAAATCAAAATGGGCCTGGGATAGTGACTGTGGGGCAGGGGTAGAGACTGCAGGGCTGGAGCTGAAATCACTGTAGAGCTGGGCTAGCGACAGTAGTATTGGAGCAGAAATCAAAATAGGCCTGGGATAGTGACTGTAGGGCAGGGTTAGAGACTGCAGGGCTGAAGCTGAAATCACTGTAGAGCTGGGCTAGTGACTGTAGGATTGGAGCTGAAATCACTGGGGCTGGGCTCGGGACTTTAGGATTGGAGCTGAAATCAGAATAGGCCTGGGATAGTGACTATGGGCAGGGTTAGAGAGTGTGGGGCTGGAGGTGAGTTGTTGCCGAGCTGGTGCCGAGAGCTCCCAGCGGGGAGATATGGCAGGGAGCAAGAGCACAGCCCACAGAACCCAGGCTTACACTCGCTTGTCCCTTCTCTCCAAAAAGCCCAAGCCCAGCAACTAGAATCTCTCACAGTGATGGCAGGGAGCAAGGGACAAACCACAGAAGACAGGCTTACACTCATGTCCCCCTTCTTCCCGGAAAGGTCAAAGCCAGCATGGTGACTCATGCTCAGGGTCCAGGTGGGCAAGACCACAGCCCACAGAAGCCAGGCTGACACACGCTTCCCCCTTCTTCCCAAAAAGGCCAAACCCATCAACTGCACCCCAGCTGAGTGACGGCAGGGAGCAAGAGCAGAGCCCACAGAACCCAGGCTTAGAGATGCTTGACCCCTTCTCCCCAAAAAGGCCAAAGCCAGCAGCTGCAGCCCAGATGAGGGAGAGCAGGGAGCAAGAGCACAGCCCACAGAAGCCCGGCTTACACAGACTTGACCCTTCTCCCCGAAAAGGCCAAACCCAGCAGCTGCACCCCAGCTGCGTGGTGGCAGGGAGCAAGAGCAGAGCCTACAGAAGGCAAGCTGACACACGCTTCCCCCTTCTTCCCGTAAAGGTCAAACCCAGGACCTTCACCCCAGCTGAGTGATGGCAGGGAGCAAGAGCAGAGCCCACAGAAGCCAGGCTTAAACACACTTGACCCCTCTCCCCAAAAAGGCCAAAACCGACCACCGGTACTCAGGCCGAGTGTCAGATGGGGAAGACCACAGTCCACAGAAGCCAGGCTTACAGGACTTCCCCTTGCTCCTGAAAAAGGCCAAACACACTCAGATGGAGGGTCCGATGGGGCAAGAGCACAGCCAACAGATGCCAGCCTGACACACGCTTCACCCTTTTCCCCAGACAGGCCAAACCCAGCAGCTGCACTCTGGCTGTATATCAGCCAGGCTAGACCACAATGCACAGAAGCCAGGCTGACACGCCATTCACCCTTCTCTCCAAAAAGGCCAAACCCCATCAGCAGCACTCCCGCTGAGTGATGGCCATGAGCATGACGGCAGCTCACAGGAGCCAGGCTGACACATGCATCCACCTTTCTCCCCAAAAGAGCCAAACCCAGCAGCTGGACTTAGGCTGAGTGTCAGGGGGGCAAGACCACAGTGCACTAAAGCCAGGCTGTCACAGACTTCCCCTTCTCGCCAAAAAGTCCAAACACCACAGCTAGACTCAGGCTCAGTGATGGCAGGGAGCAAGACCACGGCCCACAGAAGCCAGGCTGACACCAGCTGCCCCCTTCTCCCCAAAAAGGCCAAACACACCAGCTAGACTCAGGCTGAGCATCAGGGTGGGCAAGATCACAGCCCACAGAAGCCAGGTCAGGTTTAGACATGTTCTTGCCGCCCCCCCCCACACCTCCAATATGGCACAGACACCCTATCAGTCAGTCTGATTTTGCACTGTCTATATGTATATACACATATATTTCTGGATACTCACCCACTGCCACCAAGACATTACATACATTGATACACCCAACGTGAATATGGTTCATAATAATCATACTTATGACAATGTTTAATTGTCATATATAATATAAAGTAAGACTGATTATATACACAAATGTGTATATATACATATAGATATAAAAAAAGACGCACATATACATACACACACATATACACACATATATATGGATATATATACAGCTATGTATATACATATATGTACATATACATACATATACACATAGATACACAGACATATACATATACACACACATATACACATATTGTGTTGGTTTCACTGGGCCCAATTTTGCTAGTGAGTACAGTGGGGTACAAAGATGGCTCCTGCACATCCTCTGTGAAAGTTCTGGAAGTTTTTCACCATGTCCAGCAGAGCCAGTCTCTGATGGCACTGAAGATGATGGCCATGCTGCTGCCAAGCCTGAGACAATTAGGGATGTTAGTTACGCCTCTGTGAAAACATATTTAAGAAGAAATCGAAACAATGTGAGCACGCACTTGTTTTTAGCCAGAGGAGGAGGAGGTGAAAATATGTCAGGGAAAACAATGTGCAGAGTCCTAGGTGAGTGGAGAAGGTGGGAGAGGAGGTGCCGGAGGCACCAGAACATGAAAATCCTCTGCCGGCTGTGATGAAGACCATGCGGGGAGCAGGGGGTCCCCCTGCGGCCCATGGAGTCCATAGGTGTGCAGAGAACCATCCACAGCCCGTGGGGAGGTGCCCACGCCAGAGGAGCGGGTGGATGCCTGCGGGAAGCTGTGATCCAGTGGGAATCCTGGTACAGACTGAAAGTTGCAAAGGCCTTGCAAGAGAGAGAAAGGCCTTCCTCCCGGGATGGAAATGATATAAATGTGTTCACAAGCTGAAATTTTAACTGCATAATACTGAGTATTTATTAATAGAGCAAAGGCAAAAACAGCACTGCATACTTAGCAGTTTTGCCAGTCACACCCATGCATTGTACTGTGAACTTCAGTACTTACTTTAACTGTTACATATTCATTAAGCCTAGAAGGTAATTAACACTTCACTCAACTCCCCCCCTCCGATCCTTGCCCCCTTCTGCCAGCGCGGCGCTTGTTTTGGAGTCTCAGACCCTCTGGATTGACTAAGAACTGAAGGCCGAAATCCTCCCGTCTATGTTTCCTCAGTTCCAATTTAATTTGTAGGTGACAGCTCCTTTCGGGAGGTGTGAGTATCGATAACAGACTTCCCGGGATGCCGGCAGTTATCTTCTTGGTTTCTTTAAGATGTCTTGATCCCTGGCTCTGTGGTTTATCAAATTAAAAAGCATTTATTACCAGGTAATTATTACTATGTTTTCTAGCATATCACAACTATTTCGAAGTTACAATTTACCCTAACCTTGTTTCTACTTAATTATATTTTATCTTAACACTATTTTTTTTTTTACAGTACACATCATTTGTAAATGTTAAATTCATATATGCGAAAGCCAGCATTTATCATTCACTCATTTATCACACCCCTAATCCCATAGAAAAGGTGGGATTTCCTTCAGCTGGTACCATTAAAATTGCAGGGGAAAGGGGTTCCCCCTCAATTTGAACACAGACAGTTATGGAAAAGGAAGATTTTTCCCTCAATTTAAACTCCTTTTCTCCTAACAACCCCTCTCTTTTCTGGGGGCACTGTGGAGGGACTGGGGGCTCTGGGGAGGGGCTGACAAGATGAACAGGAAAAGATGAAAGTTTCCCCCCCGGGACACCACATTCTGCCCTGCCTGCTCAGGTGCTGCTCCTTGGCATGACAGTTTTTCCCTCGGCATTTTCTTGGAGCAATGCTCAGTGCCCAGGTGTTGGAAACAATATAACTTTTAACTTTTATTTTTGTCTCTCTAGTTAGGCTTGACTTGACTTTGCTTTGGGGGAGGGAATTCTCTTTATTTTTTTTTAGGAGATATATCATCACTCTAAGGAGATGGGCTTAGCATACCAACAGACTGGGAGTAACCCAAATATATAAAAGCCATCAACGGAACAGTAACAGAACATCTGTGGCCATCTACTAACATCCACCCCAGATGCCACCTCTGACAGAGTTGAAGACATCTCACCCGGAAAGGACTGATAAGGAAATTAAAAAATGAAGATCTAATTTGCATCGGAGGAGAGGGGATTCAGATCTAATGGGAAACTGAACACTGGGGGTTGTTCGACTCTGGACCAATGAACTTTGAAACAATGCATCTCTATGGGTTTTGACTGTATAAAATTTGAAGGAAAATCCTGTAAAATCTGTGTGTCACGGAACAATTCTCTCTGCACACCCGGGCTATATCTGGACGAGATGATTTCTGTGGTACACCCCGGCCAGAACAACATCCCGGCCAGAAAATAAAGTAATGCCTTGACTCTCTAACCTTAAAAATGTTGTTGGAGGGGTTTTGTTTTTCCTGCAGTTTTGGTGACACGGGTGCATCGGCTGTTCCCCAGCCCCTGGTGGATGCTCCAGCCATTGTTCCTGGAGGAACACTCGGGATGCCCCCGCTGGCCCCTCTCGACTGGCGGCTCCCTGCGCGGGTGTGGCCAGGTATCTCTCGGAGAGCAGCCTCTGGCTGGAGGCGCCCCCTCTTCATCTTCACCGCTTACACCTGGGGCTGCGGCACCTTGGAGTGGAGGGTCAGGTGGAGGAAGGTCCTGCTGGTCGTGCACAGCCCATTGTCTGCCCCTGAAACACCGGGGTGCCAGGCTTTCCTGTCTGTGGAAAAGAACCAGCCTTCTCCTCTGGTATTTTGAGACTTGGTTACTTTGGTATTTTGGAACTTGGTCTTCTGGTACTTTAAAACTGGGATTTTGCAACCTGGTTTTCTGATATTTTGAAATTTATTTTTCTATTATTTTGAAACCAGCTTATTCTCGTATTTTGGATTTATTTTTTTTTTTTTCCATTTTGTAACCTAGTTTTCATAGGCTGTTTTTTGGAATTTTTGTAGACTGGTTTTTCTTGGGGGGGGTGTTTGTGTGGGTTTGGTGTTTGTTTTTGGTTTTGTTTTTGTGGTTTTTTGTCTTTGTTTTGGGGTTTTTTTGTTTATTTGGTTTGGGAATTTTGGGGGGGGTTGAGGTTTTTTTGTTTGGTTGGTTTGATTTGTTTGTTTGGAGTTTTGGTTTTGGGTTTTTGGGGGTTTTTTTGTTTGGTTGGTTTTTGGGGGGGGGATTAGGGTTTGGGTTTTTTTGGTTGCTGTTGTTCTTGGGTTTTTTTGTTTTGTAACGCGCGCTTGTAGTTTGGTATTTTTGTGACCTGGGGTTCTAAATATTTTGTAACCTGTAACTGGAATTTCATGTCCAGTGTGTCTCTCCCAAGCTCAACAGGTGAACAAACAAGTACTCCAGGGTTTACTTCCTTTGTACTTCAGGCAGCACAGACCCGCCATGAGGACCTGGAATCCAAAAGCAGATCTAAAAGTGGTCCTTCCTCCCACTTGCCACTTTCTCCTTCCAGTAGGATGCAGGTGCAGGTACCTTGCAGAGGCAAGAAAACTGCCTTTCAATACAAAACCGGCCTGGGAAAAAAAAAAACAAAAAAACAGGACACCGGGAGCCAGCAGCAATTCCTTAGTGTTTCTGCTCACAGATATTTTCCTTCTGCTTTTCTTCACAGGCGTCTATTCCGTTGCCTGAACCCAACCCCTACTCTGACGCCGACTCTGCCATTGCACCAACGGTGTCCCCACACCAAAAAGCGCCGCTCAAGATCGTGCTGCAGCCGCGGGGTCTGTCGGTATCGGAGCTGGGGTCGGGCTCGGGCAGGCGGGAGGACGCCTTTCTGAGGAGAGAAGTCCTGCCGAGGTGCTATTTTGTCCTTCTCCTAAGCACACGCGTGACCATCCCTTATCTTGGGAAGGGCGCCCGAGCCGCCATCTCGAGTGTGGCCTTTCCCAGCGGCTCGCTGCAGTACGTCGTCCTTATCAGTAGATGGCAGCATCGCTGAAAGTCCCAGCCAAGATAACAGGCCGTGTCTCACACCGAGATAGAAAAAAACTCTGAATACTCAGAGCTATTTCTATTGCCTTCATGGAGATCATATTTTCTTCAATTTTCAAGCCCTTTATTGTTTGATTTATATATACAAAAGTTATATTTGCATTTTTAAACACTATATATCTATATTTAGAATTTCCTGTCCTTTAAGATCCTGTATACAATACAGTAGATTGTATACAGGATCTCACCACCAGGTGAATGCTGGGTAACGTACCAAGGGAAACATACGAACGCCACCCAAATGGTTCACAGCCTAGCGTTTAGGGTTCAGGGCTTCCAAATTTATTCTCTAAGGATATGGACCTTTTCATTTAACTGTAAGGTGTGAGCCCTGAACTTCCGGTGTTAAACTACGTATCTTGGAACCCAAATGATTGCTGGTACTTTACAAATTACGGAGGAGGTTATATTTAAAAAAGATACCCTGAGCAGTTGGTAAGTGAACCGTAAACCCTGACTGGTAGATACGGGTCCCACAGAACAATGTCTTAAACCATAACCCCTGAGTGAGAAAATATAAACAATGAACTCTGTACAATTGACAGAACGTGAGTGACCGAACCCTCAGTTTTCAGCAATACAGGCCACAGCACGTAAAAGCAGGAAAACAGTAAAAAGAAGTTGAGGGATTTTTGCCTACAGCTTTTAAAGTTTCCACTTCCTTTGGGAGCATAGCAGAACAGGAGGATACATACCAGAAGCGTGCTGCAGATGCTGCTTATAGGTCTGATTTTAGTCACGATTTGCAAGAGCCAATCCACAGGATTGCTGTAGGCTGCACTTCTACTGAATATACCTGTATCGCCACAAGCACTAACTCATATCCAGTAGAGACAATAACAAAATTCTTGGTCTCTTTAGGTCCACGGTCTGATATCCACAGCAGTGGCACCGAAAACCACCAGGCAATTTTAATCTGTCTTGTCACCTACCAGCACTCTCAGGCAGGGACCACCCACCCCCCAAAGCCCTACGCTGACATCCTGCTCCAGAAACTGCCTTCTGCCGCACACTTCCTGGCTGTCCACGTGCACAGGGCCAACAGCACAGCCTGGTTGGGGCTGTTCCTGGGAGGAACCAGGGTCCTAAAGTCAGCACAAGGGGTGGGAAAGTCAGGTCTCAACAGACCCTGCTCTGCACGCCCCTGCAATGAGTAGGCTGGGTCAAGATGCTGCCCCGAGCCCACGCCTCCACTTCAGGCAGCCACAGCCGGAGCAAACAGGAGCAACTTTGCTCACCTGACTGGTGTCCCTGACCCTTACCCGAACCTTCACATGGAAAGAGGCCCCGCATTCTGCCATGCCACTCTCAGACACCGCACACACACCGGTCAGTCACAAGCCATCGGAAGGGGCCATGATGTTCATTATAAACTCTCATCAGGTTGAACAAAGGTTTTAGCACAACTCCTCTTCTGTGCAATATTTTAACCAAATCTAACATCCTTAAGTTGTATCAAATACTTAAACCAAATCCTGCACAATAAACAAATAACAGTGGTCAGTATTTAAAAGAAAAGCAAGAACAACTGAATGCTTTTCAAGACAAAAGGAAAATCTTTTCCTGACAAAAACATCGCACAGCAACATAGCAAGAAGGATTCCAAATTCCTCTTCATTAACAGTGCTTTCTCCATCCATTCTTAAACATAGTTGCACTCAAATCTTTGTTCATGAAATTAGATCTGTGAGGCTAGACTGATACGCCAGCATCAAAATAATACATGGGCTTCAATACAAATTAAGTTTTGACAACCCGTATCATCTGAACCCAGCTAATGAAATCTGTCAACATTACACACCAAATCCAATACATAAGGAATAAAGTCGAAGCAAAGAGTCAAATTCTAAATTTCTCAAAACACATATTTCAATTCTTACAAGGAGCAATGGATGGGGAAGTTCTGGAGTGGTCAAATGTGCTGTCCAGATTTGAATCTCCTCCTTTGCCTCCCCCGCTGATGGACAGAAATTACCCCTCCGTATGGGATACATTTTATACCATGTGTGTTAACTACAGGGTGGCTTGAAAGCACTTTTTCCCTGAATTCTTACGGTTCTACAGGCAGCACAGTTATTTATGCAGGATAGCCTCTTCATCAAAATGAAAAAGGAAAGATTCAGTCCTCAGTAAAAGCACAATTTTAAAGGTGACCATGTCTGTGCATGTCAGTTTTCAGACCCAGCCTGGCTGAGAAAATGAACACTTAGGAAAACCTAAGAAGAATTTTCAGATTTTAAAAATTTATTTAGAGACCTGTAAGAGGCATACTTGTTTCTTGTTATTTCAGCCATTAGCATAGAAGGGTAATGTTATCTAAGTATTGAGGTTTTTTAGCATCGTACTAAATGCAAGTGCAGTGTAAGACATACGCTGCATATAGACCCACCAAGAATTGTTTCAGCTAATTCCATTCCTTTATTGGAAAGTGAACAGAGGAGTAGCTCTGTTAAGGGAAGATGGAGCAGAAAAAAATCTAATTGAAGCAAAGTGGGATGTAAAGTATCGTGCAGCATTAGTAGCTGTATGCCACTCCAAGTGAAACTGCTGACTGTAGCTCACTCTTACATATCACAGTCCACTGGTTTCCTAGCGAGGTCTTGCTGTGAAGAGGCTTGGCTAATGCCCTTCTTATTTTCCACAAATCTTTCAGGGCCATGGTTTCAAGAAATACTGCCAAATATCCATACCTAAGAAAGCACTCCAACATGTCTTCAGACTTCTCTCCCATATAATTCTTTAGCTTCCTTATTCTCTTAGTCTCAGCACCGAAGCCTTTTAAAAATTCATCTCACTTAGCGTACCGGCCAAGGTCCCTCATTTTCTCTTGCCTCTTCACTACATCGTTGTCATTTCCTTGCCAAAAACCCGGAAGAAACATTATTTTTATTTTTACAGATTTCTTTCACTTCCAATTTTGAAAACTCCTCAGAGCTGAAATTCTTTTCGGCCTTTTGTGTCTTTGAATTTCACTTATTCTCACTTATGCTACGCCCTCTCACTTTTTTCTCTCTCAATCCTTTCCTTTACAGCTTTTTCTGCATTCTCCTCACTATGTAGATGCGGAGAGGTTGGTTTTTACTCCGCTGCAAGCCCATCAATCGAGTCTCAGCCCATTCAGCTCAGCTGAGTTCCATCGTTATTGGGTCTGGCCGCTCTCTTCCATTCCATAATAAAAGAAGTCAGGGAGCTAGGTCGCAGCCTACAGCAACTATTATCTGCCGTGTTTGTTCTCTGTCTTTTCTGAAGAGGAATGCTGAGAAATCTAAATAGACAGTTTCAGCTGGTACTGTAAGGGCAAAAGGTAGAGCAAGATATATGTCTCTGGAATTAGAACTGGGGCCGCCTTTAAACCAATAATAAAAATGCCCCTGTCGCAATGTCCTAACATCCTGCGTCATTCAAAGACTGCAACACAGCAATATAACGGATGCTGATAGGGCTCAAAATAATGAAACATTTTTGGTTTGATAATATAAAGGACACATTTATCATTAAGTGTTTGTCACTGAATGTATTCTTAGCAGACACAGTTGTGTGAAATGCATTTTCAAAGAACTACAAGTCCTGCAGTGGAGTCCCAACAGAAAGCTGAGAAAAGCAGGTAGAAGAAAAACAACATTGGAAATGTCCATGACTCATGCCTTATGCCCATTTTACTGGTTTGATCTGATATGAAAGGTCCAGCAACAAAGAAGGGCTGGGAACAGCCTCAGTGGGGGCCCTCACATGATCATGCATGCTTACTCGTCCTGATTTATTCATAATGTACTAGAGAACTGAAGGAGGGTCACCTACTTGCTGCCAGGAGTTGGTAACAAATGAGCTGTCCAAATACTGAGAGACTACCGGGTCAAATGGGATAAAGGTTTGTTGTTTTACAAGAGGTTTACTCCTGTAAATAGTGTGACTGAGTAAACAGTACTTAGCTTTAGAAAACCTGGGATGGTCAATAACCTTGTTGCTGCAAAGGAGAGAAACAAAGCCGCAGAAATTGCACTACTTGCTCCTGTTATATCCCAGCACACTTCAGAAGACTGCATGATGGAAGGCAAAAAATACAAGTTTTTGTCCCACTAAGCTCACCAGCATACAGCCAAAGGTCTAAGTATCAATGGATATGCATAAAGAGACAAGAAAAAGGTAAGAAATGCACTTACACAAGAAAATGATACCAAGATCTGTCACAAGTGTTACATGGCTCTGGAAACATTTTTGCCTTCACAATGTGCAGAGTAAGACATTCTTACATTAGGGGTTAAGAGGATCAGCATTTCTGGACTGCTTCCTTATATGGTAAGGAATTGTATGGCTTTGAAGACAAACGTAAAATGTAACAGTTCTTAAATCAGTAAAACTCACATCATTGCTGCTTTCAGTCTGGTGGATCCAGTATGCATTCAAGTGTTTCTTCATTTATGTCCTCATCCCTCAAAAATGAATCATTAGGTTTGCAGATAATCGTAGAATGGCTTGGGTAGAAGGGATCTGAAAGACCATCTAGTTCCAACCCCTGCCTCGCTTCCCCCACGGGCAGGGATGTCAATCACTAGATCAGGTTGCTTAGGGCCCCATCCAACCTGGCCTTGAACACTTCCAGGGCTGGGGCAAGAGGTATTATGCTGCATCAAACAAGCAGCTGTAAAAAAAAAAAAAGGGGGGGGGGGGGACGGAGGGGAAGACAAGCTTTTTAAAATATTCAGAGGTCTTCATCAGGTCCAAAAATAATGTGGTAGACCTAAAAAAAATTAGCTGAGCTACATACAACTAGAAGGCGATTGCTCAGAGTTTAGTTAGGTATGTATCAGCTAGATCAACTCTGAAAGAAAAGATAGCTGACAGCTTTGAAGTAAAAGAGAAGTTAGTAAGGGGATGACACTGGAGACAGTGTCAGGGAAGAGAAACAGGTAGTTTGCCTCGAACAAAGAAGTTGAGGAGGTTTATTGCGATATGCCATAAAAGTAGTAAGCCTACTACTGAGTCCGTGGTTTTATTTGAGACTAAAGGAGGTCTCATGTGTCCAAAAGCTTGTCTACTTCCTTCTAATAAATCAGCTGATCTAGTAAAAGACCTACAATTTCTGTTCCTTATGTCCTGCTATATTGTCCATGGGCATGTTTCAGTGCCCATGAAGTAAGATGAATTCCACAGCTCACGCCCCCGTACGCTGCAACCGGCACTAAAACTCTCTTTATACACGATTAGCTGTGAAGATACACTTGGACACAGGTCTTTGAAGGACGGTGATGAGCAGTCAAGAGACAAGAATTATACATATTTCCCTATCAGAGTTATTTAATATAAGCACCTCATAAAAATCTAGACTAAAAATTTGAAGAACCCTACTGTAATATATAGCTTCTGGTCCTGTCCATCTGTTTATCGTCTTAATAGTTTAATGGCCACATTCTCCAGCATGACTCTGCAGCTCATAAAAGCACTCTTACTGATTATCTGACATCTCCCAATTCTTTTACCCATCACAGATGTCCCAAATTGCTACTCCGGTTGCTGCCTCATTTCTTGCTCTTTAGCTCTTCTTTCGTTTCTCATCTGGACCAATGCATAGCTTTGATCTGTCTCAACTCTCCGAGTGCAGTTAAGAAGCAATACAAAACTGAACAGAAGAACAATGTATAAATAGTAATTATTAGGATAATGCAATGCTCTCCCCTTTATTTCTACTACTTTAGAACGAAACTCTGTCATCTCTAATCACAAAAGAGTGTCATTAAAGGTTTCCATACAATATTTGAAGACTACCAGTGGCTCTTCATATACCTAAAATGCTAGAAAGAAGAAACACATTCATTTAAGTGAAGCTATAGACATTAAATGTGCCAGGGATGAATAAGATAATGGAACCAAAACATTTTCTACTATGCTATTCATAATTGTTACTGGCTGCATAAAAAGAGGCTTACTCTTTGCTGTACCTTTTTCTAAATGAGGAAACACATTTCCTCAACATATATTGCCATAAATGATTCTGTGCTTTATCCAAATGGGCTTCTTGAACATAACTTTTATCGATATTAAGTGCTTAATAACTGCAAGCCAAACACAATGGTCACTCAGCTGGACCATTATGCTCATTAAACCTTTAACTAAAACCATACTCAATTTATGTACAAGGTTGGATGTTTGTTGTCTTTTTTTTTTTTTTTTTAAAAAGCAAGAATCATGCCACAAATAATTCTGTATTATAGCTTTTTAAAAAAAAAACATACCTGTAAATGAAAAATACTGGCTGGGAATTTCTACCTACGAATTTTTTATTCCTTTTATATCAGGGAATACAGGAATAAAATCCAGAAACTTCCTAGCAGTGACCCCTGTGGGATCTCAAATATTCAGAACATCCCTTGATAATGGCTGCTCAAAGAATATATAGGATCCGTTAAATAAATTTTAAAAATAATGCCTTAAACTTCCTGAAACACTAAAAATTTCACTTAAGCAGGGCTTCTCCAGAAGATACTGGGGAACACAGAATGAGAAAGCTCTGTAGCCTAGATTTAGTACTGACAAAATTTTAAAATTAACCAGGGAAGTTCACTTCACACCTAAGATGTTATAGTCAGAAGCATTGCAGGGCTTCTAAATAATTTAAATAATCATGGAAAATAGAAATTCAGCCACAAAAATAGTACTGAAATACTCTAAGGTTCAAAATGCACTCAAATCCACTTGCTTCATATCTTAAGTGTCAGCCACAAGAGCTATATCAGTGTAAACTGCTGTAACAAACTGATCTTCATAGGCAATAGGCTGCACCAAAATATACATGATCACTAGCAAAAGTATCAGATAAAAAACAAACAGAGCTTAGGCCTTCTTACTATGTCAGTCATGGATTTTAAAACAACCAACCAAGTGTCCTTCCATTCCCAATTAGTACTAGCTATAATTAAATTTATCTTCCTATGAGCAACTAATGTAAAGAATGCAGGGCATGGGTAATATGATTGCTGTTGCCCAGCCCAGTGAACAGAACTGCTGCATCTGCATTGTGAACAATCTGGAAGCTGTGGGGAAACATTGATGAAAATCCTGATAAAAGACAATGAAAAAATAACCAGACTGTACAGTGAGAAACGCATGAGTGTTGTTTCAATGTTTGCACAGGATTAATAATGCTATGGTCTGTATGAATTATGCAGGTAGAAAATCTTCATTGAGCCACACCTGATACACATGGACCAATAAGAGAAGGCGTTGTCAAACTACTTACGTCCAGCTTCCTAACATAGTCCCAAAATATTTTTAAGAAAGCCACTTCATACAGCACATACTGCATGGCAGCTATATTTGACAGCTATTGAAACTATGAGAGAGTGTAAGATTAATGATTAGCCTTTTAACACGTGGACATTTTTCTTGGAATGATACACCTGAGATAGCAAATGTACCCAGCACAGCCAACATAGACGCTGTAAATTTGACAGAGGAAGCAGTTGTTTTCTGCAGACTTTCAACAGAAAAGCAATTCTTTATCTCTTAGGTGGAATTTACAGCACCACAGCACACAATCAGAGTGATCGAGGCACTCATAAGACTGACTCATCACTCCTTTAACTGTTCACCAGATATATTTTTTTATGCCCAGCCTAAGTATTTTTTAGTACTGTGACAAGACCTCTGTCCTTCAGCACTTGTGACACCAGATTTAGCAGAGAGATGGGGTTTCACACCTATGGACCATTTCGTGCTCTGATGGTTTTGACAAGGACTTCTGATTATCATCTTATAACCTAGTCTAATGGCCTTTTCCTAATGCAAACCTGTACACCCAAAGACAAAACTACGCTTAAAGAAGACCTTACTAATTAGCCATTGAGCACACTGGCATACTTGGGTTGAGAACCCAGGAATGGGTACCTCTAGGTTCACATAATTCAGCTCTGATGTCAGTGAGGTCAGGTGTGTACGTCGTTACACCACAGATCTATACTGCTGACGTTCTGTGGAGTCCTGAGGAAATAGTGTAAGACCAGTGCTGCCCAAACTGATGGGGTCATGCTGAAACAATTTCTCTGAAGGCAATTAAAATGACCTCCCAAGCACGATTGCTGTTGCTTTATGCTAGCAGAAACTGCAAATTATCTTCCGATTTAATCAAAATGAGCCCTATAATCACTTCAGTATAAATGAATGTGGTAATGGTTAAATGCTCAGATATGGGAAATTAATGCTTATATAGACTTTTGACAACTGTAACTGATGATCATTATTGTTAGCGCATCATCTCTGTAGTAAAAGTCTAGTCCTACACAAAGAACTTTGCTTTGTGTAGTTCAAAGAGAAAGAGGCTGAGGGGCAACCTCATTGCTCCCTGCAAGTTTCTGAGGAGGGGGTGTGTAGGGGAAGGTGCTGGGCTGTTCTCCCTGGGATCCAGAGACAGAATGCCTGGGAATGACTCAAGGCTGTTCCAGGGGAGAGTCAGACTAGACATCATTAGGAAGCATTTCTTTACTGAGAGTGGTGAAACACTGGAACCGGCTTCCTAAAAGATGGTTGATGCCCCAGGTATATCAGTGGTTAGAGGCACCTGGATTAGGCACTTGTGTCCTAAATAATATGTTTTAACAGTGGATCAGCCCTGAAGAAGTGGTCAGGCAATTGAACTAGAAGATTATTGTTGATCCTTTCCACATGAACTATTCTATTCTATTCTATTCTATTCTATTCTATTCTATTCTATTCTATTCTATTCTGTTCCGTTCCGTTCCGTTCCGTTCGTGATGCTATTATAATTCTTTATCTAGGAAAGGGGGTGAAGCATCTCAACTTGGTGATACTATGGTTTTTCAAAAGGGATTAACTGTGTTCACTTAATATTAATCATTCCCAGTATATCACCTTTTTTTTTTTTTAAATTTTTTATTTTCACATGCGACCACCGTTAATTACATGGCCTAGACCGGAGAAAGTACTAGCTCGAAATTCAACAAAAATCTAGCATGGAACAGGAGCATTGCTGTAAGTCTGAGTAACTTGGTGGAAGTATTGCCACTGATTCTTCTCAAAGCCCTGCTAAAATTTCTCGAGAGCTTGGCATCTCCAGGAATTTTACCATCTGCTAGTTCTTTAAGTATTAAGAGTTTCACCACTTCCTGTAGGAAGTAAGAACATGCATCTTCAGATGAGATACTGATACTAGAATTTTTCTGTTTTGAGAGAGTTTAAAACTCTGGTCTGTGGAGGTAAGAAATGAAAAGATTTATTGTTACCTACTGAGGGAGCAACAGATACATTTTGGATACACGATTGGGACTCCCCTGTACAATACAGAGCAAGAGAGCGTTTTACTGTTTTTAGTCCAGTGGTAAAGTGAGGGAAAAAAGAGAAACATACAGCTGTCCTGCCCATACTTAGCGCTATGACAAATGAGGAGTAGAACTGGTGAAAAACCCCTGCTTTCTGCTCCCAGCCACATGCCCTAATCAGTAGGTCTTTTGGCCTCCCATCCCAAAAGAATAACTAGAAAAGGGGAGCAGGCAAAGATGAAGCAGAGGGCAAGTTAGGAGAAAAATACACATACGTGTGCCTTGTTTAGCCTATTTGCCAATGGAAAGGAAGCTTATAAATCAGTTGCACGTGGTTCTTTGTTCTTCAGCAATATTTAAACATTTTCATTAAGTTTAAATGAAAATGGCAGGAGGTCTCAGCATTACAACTTTTTTATAGTCTTGGAAAGACTGGTGAGAGAGGTAACTATCCAATGAGGAACAAAGGTTCACCATGAATTTTCTTCTTAATAGTTGCCAAGTTAATAATGCAACTGGGAGAACAGCTTCTGTTGAAGCTTGCTTGCATTGCAGATCACTGAGAATCAACCTAAAAGACAATACAAAAGAAACTGAGGCCTACTCACTTCACTGCTTATAGGAATATGTATTTTATTGTGCTAGCTAGAAGAAATGATAAGAATTCCTCAATCCACAAAATGTGTGGTCACTGCAGTGCATTAAGTAATATGAACCAAGCAAATTACAGAGCCTAGCTTTTTAGAAGACTATCACATTTGTGTAGCAGGTGGATTTTTTTTTTTTAAGAAAACAAGGCCAGAACTCTAACAGGCTCTGGGATGGGCAAAGAGAATATCCATTAGGAAAGGAGATGTGAAAAGTTGAAATAAGTTGGAGTGGCAACATAATATTTTGATTATTCAGATAGAAACGCAAAAGCCTTTTCAGTCCTATTGGAGTGAGTCACATTATATTGAAAAATCTTAGCACGGGGAAAAAATTGTGCCAAATTTTTAAATTCTATGCAGACTATTCTACGTATTCAATAACTGTTCAGTCTGGCTTCACAGTAAGGTCGAGGTAAGAAGGGCTTCAAAAAGAGGAGGGAATGACCCAGCAGGGCTTTTGACATCAGGGAAGCTTGTGACAACTTCAGGGTGGGACAGAGATGGCTGGACAAAAATGAAATCAAATCGCTCAATACAGCCTTGAATTGAGCAACATTCTTTTCACCTACCTAGCCATGCACTTCACACCATTGAGGTCTTTCCTAGCCTGACAGATTACCATTTCAGTGTCGTAAAAACTGAATTCCAGTACTTTAAGCTTGGACTGGATACACGGAATCAACTCTTCTGGGTTGCTTTTAAAATTTTTTCCCCCCGGATTTTGCAGAGGCAGAAATAGTGTTTCATTCTGAAACGTTCTCTACAATGTTTTATTAATTTAATGGTTGGGAACACTGTGCACATTTGCAAAATTATTAATTAAGTGTAAATGGCTAATCAAGTACTTTAGAAGATTACACTAAACACAGTCGTGTTACAGGGATTGCGGTTTCTGTTACTGCTATGTAAATCCTAACTACATTTCAAAGCTACTCCTTAGTACCTGGTGTTTTGAAATGCCTGTTTAATTACATTATAAACAAGTTCCTGTTAAAATAGCACTATTACTCATTAAAAATAGGAAGTTCTATAATGTACAAGGGTACTTTGACTTCTGTGACATGCACAGAGATGTAATTTTTTAATTGCATGGTGACAGGCTCATTTTGCATAGCAGTTGCACCTTGTTCAGCGCGCCTGGTTTCACCTAATGAGCAGCTGTGTGGCATTTCGTCCATTCTTTCTGAATGCTGTCTCCTTATCTAGCAAAATCTATTCCTTCTCCCTCCTCACTAGGTTCTTATCAAGTCTTTGTGAGCTGACAAATAAGAGTTTCCCTGATTAGTTCCCATAATTGTACTTTACTTATCTTTTACCTAGTCTTAAATTTATTCTTTTCCATCAAAACTGAGGCCTAGCTGTTGTTTCTGCTTAGCCTATCCTAGGCTTAGATGCTTTCCCATCCTAGCCCTCATCTCACAAGGTCTTGTCCTGAGCATGCTTTTCTGGGGGCCTTTTTCCTTCTGTCCTCATGTCACATGATCCTTTCTGCCATTCAGACTGGAAGCGAATGTTTCTCTCTGTTTCTCTCACCTGTTTCTCTCTCAGGTTCCTCCTGTGAATTTGACCTTCAGGTTATGGAGAGAGAAGTGTAAACAGTCAGTACAAAGGCACAGATGTACATGCAATCGAGTCACACAAGGGGACCATAGAATTTACAGCCTGTTCAACCACAAACATCAGAAAAATCTCAAATGTGCATGTGCAAACAGGTGTTTTCATAGGGGTGGGAGCAGCACTTCTCTGTCGTACTTTCAAGCTAAATACTGGCAATCCTAGGTTTTTCGTCTGATTGTTTAACATGGAAACCAGAAGGAATTATGCTCTTTTGCTCCACTCTAACATAACAAAAAGGAACCAAGGGAGGGGGGAAGGGCAGTCACCAACAGCAGCTATTCTATTGTTTTCTCTCAAAAACTTGGCAAAGCAACAAGCTAGACACAGCTGAAATGTGCTGGCTAAAAACTTCTCAAAACTTTCATCTGAGACAGACACAAACCATGCCTAATACCATCACAGAGAAAGTTTGTCAAAGCCATAGATACCTGAGAAAGGGTTGCATACTAAACAATACCAGTAATCCCTATACATGTACAACATTACCAGCATTGCCTACAATTCCGATTCACACATTTTTATGCATGCAATGCATGAATTATAAATTAATGGTATGCTCTAAAAGCATATTTTGTTTTGGGGTTGTTATTTTGTGGTTGGTCAAGGAACACTCCCTTGATTTTGGTATTTTTAAAAGTAAGTAATATGATTTCAAAACAGGTCTACAAAAATTTTATCAGCTCAAACCTGATTTCCTATACTGGGGAAATCTGGAGTTGGAGTGTTCTTTGTTCATCAGTTTGCACTCGAGAGTTTATTTTTTAAATCCTTTCATGGCTCCTTTGCCATTTCAAGTCAGAAAGAAATCCCCTTCCTAACAGACTTCCCTTAGTTTATTGTGGTCAAAGAGCAGTTATAGGTCATTATCTTGAGGAAGGTAACGGATCGCAGAAAAGGACCTGGGCATCCTAGGTGACACAAAACTGAACAGGAGCCAACAATCTGCCCTTGATGAAAAGCTGAACGGAATCCTGGGCTGCACGAGGCAAAGTCCAGCCGGCAGGTCGAGGGAGGGGATTCCTACTCTCTGCTCAGCACTGCTGAGGCTACACACCTGTAGGGCTGTGCTGAGCTCCGGGCTCCTCAGTATGGAAGACGTGAACATACTGGAGAGAAGGCAACAAAGGGCCACGAGCATGACGGACTAGAAAGCGTCTCTCCTTTCCTCTCGAGGAAAGGCGAGGGAGCTGGGATCGTTCAGCCCTGAAGAGGCAGCTCGGAGAACCTCATCTACCTGTACAAACACCTGCAGGGAGAGTGCCAAAAGGACGGAGCCAGGCTCTTTCCAGTGGTTTTACTGCTCCTTCCCGCAGAGCTTAGCGGCCACAGAAGCAACGCTCTCCTCTACCACCGCCGCTCCCACCCCGAGCAACATCACCCTGACACGGTCGTACCCTCTATTCACGCAGTGGAGTATTTTCAAGTATTATCGAGCTCCACTTTACCCGAAAGGCAGCGGGGGTGGGCGGGGGGCCTGGGGGATGAGGCCCCCGGGAGCGAGCGCGGCGCCGGCCCCGGCCGGAGGAGGGGGGGGTGACGTGCCGCCGCCGCAGGAGGCCATGGCGGGGGCCCCGCCCGCGGCGCCGCGGGGATTCCTCGGGGCGGGGCCTCCTCTCGCTGCCACAGACGTGCCGCTCCTGGCCCCGCCCCTATATAAGGGGCGGCCTCAGCGCGGCCCCAAGCGTGGCCGCCGCCTGTCCCGCAGCCGACCCGCGTTCGGGCACCATGGCAGGTCAGTGTGCGCCCGCCCGGCTCGCGCCGCCCTTCCCGAGGGCCGCGCTCGTTAAGCCGCCACGCGCCCCTGGCCGCGGGATCGGGGCGACCGCGACTGCGCCTATTTTTAGGCAGCCGTCCCGGCAGCGAGCGGGCTCCAGCTGGTGGGGGCAGGGGCTGCCCGCGGGGGGGGTCGGAGCCGTCCCGCCGGGCACCGCTGGGCGGTTTGAGAGGACGCGCACGGTGCCGGCTCGCTGCGCCCCTGCCTCGATGCCCTGCCCCAGGCTCTGTCCCCTAACGGGAGGGATGTAGCCGGCGTGGCGGGGAGCAGGATGGGCCGGAGGGGCCACTGTGCGGCTGTAGCGGCTCACAGGCGGAAACCCAGCCCTCTCCTGAAACGCCGGGTAGAACTTGCGACTTTTGTGTTTTTGTTACTTTGCAAAGAGTAGTAGGTCCTTACCGCCTCTCCAAGTACGTCTCGCTTCTTTCTTCCGGTTTTTTTTCCCCGAGTCTTACCTGAAGTTGCCAGGAGAGTCGGTTTCATTTTCAGGTCTGGAAGCCTGCAGTAAGTCTGCCTCCCGATGCATATCTTGATAAGATGCTCCTGTCTCTCTAAGAATCCCGTACTCTAAAAAAATTCAGACGTACCTAACTCAGAGAACAAGGGGAAGGGCAAGCACCTGTGAACTCTGGCTATGCCTATGAAAAAGCGTCCAGGGGAATTTTTAAATGATCTGGGGCAAGCACTCCTGTAGCCTCCTGCACACGATCAAATGAAAGACTGCTCCTAGCTCGGACTTACAGGATACTCGTGGGTGTGTAAGGGCTGGCACGAGGACTCTTGCAAAGAGATAGTATATAGCTTGTGAACTGGGCAGTCAAAGAGGTCTCTGAAGTAGCATGGTTTTATCTGGATATGTCAATTAGGAAGCTGTGCAGCTGTCTCTCATTCTATGTGGTTTTGTAGACGTATTGTCACCGAGAGTTCATTTTGTTTCGGGCCTAACAGTGGCTGCTGTGTAAACGTAAGATTCTGTGGAGAAAATGTTTACAGAGAAGGGGGAAAGGATGAGAATGGAGACCCACACAGCTGAAATACCTGTCATTTAGCTAGAACGGACTAGTCTTTTGCAGATGTAGTGTCCATAATAAGTGGCAGCTGATCTTGCCAAAATTGTAGCACAGGCTCATGTACTTATGAATGTACTTTAGAGAAGGTGTGGAATAGAACGTAGTTTATTCAAAACTTTGGAAGGCTATGCTGACTTGGATGGTTTCCAAGTTGGCAATACTCACCTCCTGTCAAGCAATTATAAAGTTTCCTCCTAGAGTTTGGATGGAGTAGGGGGCTTTTAGCCTCTACTCCATCATTAAATTGACTTTTATTTCTCTCTCTTTGTGTGTGAATGTTCAGTTTCAATAAGATGAGGAGACAGAGTAGAAGTATACCTGCTAACAGGTCAGTGAAGAAAAGACCAGTCTTTCAATGGCAAGGTCACTTTAAGAATTAGTCTTAGATTGCCAGAAAAAAAACCAAACAAGCAACATTCAGCTGAATGTTGGGCACAATCCCACTTTGTCTACATTGGATTTTTAGTGAGCTCTCTGAGAGCATAGTGTCAAACTTCCACGTATTGAGTAGAACATGCAAGTTACCTAATGAAAAACCCTGTCCTATTAGGAGGATGCTCATACAACTTAAAACATTACATGCTTGCCCTTTCAAAGAAACATAAAGTTATTCTGTAGACTTGCTGAATATGAACTAGAACAAATAGGCAGCTAAAAGTGAATTGAACCAAAATATCTTTATTCCTGGCATTATAGAAGCTTTTTTGATCTTTGTGATTGACCACTATAATCTAAATCCCTTGGGACTAGTTGGTTTTGCTGCTAAGCAAAATAGAAGGTTTTGTAGCTGGTCTATAGATCTTGCAAATCAGGTTTGCAAAGCTTATAGGCAGTTATGGTACATGACTCTCTGTCGTCAACTGTTAAAGGGGTGTTAAGTTAAAAAGATATTGATGATGACTGCCTGGTAAACTTAGGAGTTGTGCCAAATCACAGCTTTTCTGAAAGGCATCAGTGTTTTAATCTTATTACTAAGCTTGATAGTAAGCCTTTAAGTGCCCAGAACCCTCACTCTGATCTAACCTCACTAGAACACCTAACACCTTCTTTTCTTTCTGTAAAGAAAAGAAATCAAAGCTGCTAAAATAAATTTTAATCTGAAAATCTACTCTTCAAATTCTTAGGAAGAAACTGCTTTGTTGATAGTGTTGAAAATGGATTGGTAGAAAAGAGCATGCTTCATAAAGTGATACAACTTTGAAAGGAGGTCTTTGTGAAAATAGTTAACAGTGAACTGAAGAACTTTCATAAGTTACTTGTTTGCTTTTATCCGTCCCACTCTGGCAGTTTAAAACAAGATGAAAATTAAAAGAATGCAAAGCTTGTATTGTGTGGCTTCAATAAGTACTATATGGCAAAACATTCTGTCTTAAGCTATTTTTAAGATACAGCTGAAGCAGAAGATTATAGTACCTCTTTTTGCTTGAAGAGTAAAAATTGTTCCTGCAAGTTTTAAATTACTTTTTGTATTACTAGTTACTTCCCATTTAAATCTTGCATTCTTGTCACAGGGCTGCAATCGTGGGTTGCAGAACAACTCATCTGCAAAATCCTGAGCTAGCAAAACTTAAAACTGTTGTCTAAGATACAATTCAATGCTTACTTTCATTTTTAAATGAAATGCAAGTTTTACACTGCTATAGCTTCAGGGTTGAGAGCTGAACCTAGAGAAACTCCACAAAACCCTACTGACTTTAAGCCAAATGCAAGCCCACAGACTCCAAACACTTGTAGCTTGATAACCTAATAGTGGCCAAAACAAGGCTCTTTAGACTTTTTGGATTATCTCTACATTTGGTATGACTTATTTAAACTGTGGGCAAATTTGAACTGGTGTTCTCTTGCAACAGTCTTGATTTTGTGGGTTGTTTTACTGCATTTTGCCGTGTGTCAAGTTACTAATAGCAAATACAGCTATGCAAGTAATCTGCTTCATACCGTCACGTAGGAAGGCCCTATACACGGAGTTAAAGGGCACATCTGTGAGGTCTCGCAGCATGACTACCTAACAATACTAGGCTTCTAATGTGTCCGTCTTAGAATAAAGTAGTGGATTATGCTAACTTGATCAAGTTCGTTTCTTCCAGACCAGTCTTTTGTGACTCTAGCCACAAATGACTCCTATGTGAAGGGAGCACTGGTACTTGGTTCCTCCTTGCAACAGTACAGAACAACAAGGAAGCTGACTGCACTCATAACTCCTCAGGTCTCAGATCTTATGAGGTAAGGTCACTTACATACTTCAAACTGCAACAGTTCTTGCTGATGTGCAGGTTGAAAAATGGAAGTTAAATTCCTTCATGTTAACTTTTCAAAACTCTGGAAGCTAAACAGCTTATTTCAGCAGAATTCAACTTATCTATACTATCTGGAGTTCTGCAAGTTCTTCAGACAGGAAGCTGTTTGTTATGTTTTGGTGTGGTTTTTTTTTTTTCTCCTTCTCTACGATGAGTTAAACTAATACTCTGTAGTTAGAGCTCTAAACTGTGACTTGATACTGATATTTCAGCAGGATCTTTGCTGTCCTGTAGTCCTGCTTAGAATTGTCCAACAGTTTGATATTGCCTGTGTATTTGTTAGTGCTGTGTGTATGTATGTGGAGGTGGGAGTAGGGGATTGGTATTTATTTGTTTTGCGGAAGTATTCCTGATTGAGATAATATAACATAAGCTCTCTTGAAATCTAGCAGACACTTCAAATTTTTTCATGGGAGAAGAAAGCGAGCAGAACTAAAGTAGCACCAAGTATGTCAAATCAGCAGCTCAACAGAGGCATCTAACAAGGTCACCACAGTACAACAAATGAAATTAACAGGCAACCGCTTCCTACAGCCTCCTTAGAACAGTCTCACTATGGAGTGGACTGGATTCTCTTTCCACATGTAAGAGGGTAAAAAAATGACATACAAACAACAAAACAGTTAATAACTATGGGAACTACAGATGATAGGTCAAGATTCTCTACATGGGGAAGTACTTCTGAAAAGACTTCTTAACATATAGAGACAATAGAGAGGTGGCTCAATAAAAAGATGGAGTGACTCTCCCTGGAGTCTCCTGACAGCTAAACAGTCGTATAATATTAAGAAGTTGCAGATAAGAACATCCATTCCAGCCTACTAGGTGAGTTTGCTCTTGTAAGAGGAATCCTAAATGTCCTTATGCACTAGTGCAAGCCAGCTAGGACTATGCCCTTAGACCAGTGATACCTACATACCTAGTGGTGTAATTGGAACTTGCACTTCTCGCCCTGTCTCCACGAACAAGGTATGCCTTAAGTTCAGAAGCACTGTCCACACCAAAGTGTTGGTATAAAGACTGCCTTGCAAGGCAGAGGGCCAAAACTCATTTACAAGCTCTGTGGCTCAAATTGTACTGGTAATTGCTGAGCATTCAAGATACACTGTAGAATAGTAAGACTTTACAGATGTTTCCTATTTTAAGCAGCATGAACACATTAATCACTTAAACTAATGGTGGTGCTCTGTGGATGATAAAGCAAAGGTTGGATATCTGCCACAAAATTTCACTACACTGCCTGAAAGTGTGTCACTCTGTAGTGAATATGATACTGGCTCAAAATGTTTCTCTATGCACCGCCATGACTAAGTCAGTCCTGATGAAAAGGCTTTATGGGATAAAGGAAGTTTTAGCAACTGGGTCTAGTCAGATATGTCAAATGTCCCAGATGTCACAAATCCAGAACAGTGTAAGTATTGCGTAAACTTGTGTTTCAGCTGTTTAGGATTCAGCAACTGTCCTGCTCAAGCTAGTCTGACAGCTTCCCTTTCTTAATTGCCTGCTTAGAGTAGACTGTTAAGTTGCCAAAAATCAGAGTCTGGATGAAAAACAAAAAGCTTTGTGGAAAGTTTGTACTACGTAGCCATGACTTACTGGACTTGATAGCAATGCAAATTAAACCTCTGTTTGTGGAAGAAAAAAAACCCCCAAGAAACTTCTCTGTTCCCCAGAATGTGCCCATTACAAACAAGACACTTTGACGCACACAGGTGCATTCCAACATAGGCAGTCAACTCTTACTTCTTGTCAACAAGAAATGTTGCTAGGTTCCCTGTTATTCCACTTCTCTTTACGGAATCTGTCACGTGGTCTGTTGTTGGCGTAACACTAGAACTAATTCTTGCCAATTGACTCTTCCCCAGGAGAGTGCTGGAAAAAGTCTTTGATGAAGTCATATTGGTAAATGTCTTGGATAGTGGGGATTCAGCACACTTGGCGTTAATGAAAAGACCTGAGTTGGGCATCACACTAACAAAGCTTCACTGCTGGGAACTGACACAGTTTTCAAAATGTGTTTTCATGGATGCAGACACAATGGTAAGTGGGTGTCTCTCATGGTACCTCTTAAAGACCTAGTATTGGGGAAGCTGGATTTTTTTTCTGTGGGTTGTTTTTGTTAAGAGTAGGGGTAATAGAAGCCTTTTACTAGATGGACTAGTAACAGTAAGAATGTATGTGCCTTTTAATCCAAATTAACTGTAATGAAGCCTGTGGGGACTATTTCTGTAAAGTATTGTCTTCCATATGATGAGCGCTGATACAAGAACTTTCTCTCGTGTCTTAAGGTTGATGCCAAAATCCATTAAAACATGATACCACAGTTCCTGAACTGAAAAAAAAATTTTAACCCCTTTACAATTAGGTTCTGTCAAATATCGATGAGCTTTTTGAGAGAGAAGAGCTGTCTGCAGCACCAGATCCAGGCTGGCCTGACTGTTTTAATTCAGGAGTTTTTGTTTACCGACCTTCCATTGAAACATACAGTCAGCTGTTACAGTTTGCCACAGAGAAAGGCAGCTTTGATGGTATGTATTAATTTGTATTTCAATGTAAGTTAGAGCAAAATGGTGACAGTAGTTGGGATGTCTCAGTAACTACATACATCTCATAAGGACTCTGTATGATAGAACTCTCAAGGTAACTACACAAAAATTGTATCCTTCTCAGAAAGAGAGGCTTTCATTACAATATGTAGTAAAACTACTTTTTCTAGACTTAATTAAATAAAAGTGAGTTTGGCCTCCAAACTGACAGCTGTCATCATTAAGAGTGTAGAATCATATAACAAGGAATCTTAAGCTGTAGCAATCACAGTGCATGCATTAGCGAATGAAATTCCGGTACTATGCTTCAGACATTCCTAACGTTCAAGGCTTGGATGTCCTATACTAACTCAAGTTGCTACGGAAAAAGTAGTACTGGTCAACTTCAGCACAGCTTCGGAGAATCAAACATTTGAAGATACAACTATCTCTTCATATGCTATGTGATGGCTTCCTGTCATTATAGAGTGGTGACTGTTTCTTTCCCAATATCAGGTGCATGTAGCCTTGGCTGCTTCCCGCTATAGGTCAGTTGGCATCGGCCACTGTACCAGGTTTAAGCTTGAGAAGCCAAGTTTTGCTGTCCTGTAAGTCTACTAAATCTGCTACCATTGCAGTAAAAGCATATGTTGCTTGGAGACTGCTATAGTTAAAGGCTTCTTAGTATCACTGTCTCCTGCCACTTAATTTCTTTATGTAACTACTGTGGTACAAAAGAAAGCCTAACTTAAAAAGCCACAGAAAGCTATGTAAATAAGACCATAAAATGGAACTCTCAGGTAGAAGGTAATTAGCTGGTCTGTTGACTTACCTTTCAGTAGTTTGTAAAAAGTAAAATTTCCAGATGTCACTCCTCGTGTGCAGAATAATCCTTGTTACTGTCGGGACTCTTGTGTGTGGCCTTCTAAAGAATATTAGTCACAGTTGCATGCTTAATGCTACCCTATGAAAATGAGTACTGCTATGGAATGAATGTCTGTACCTTGCTACTGACAAAGCTAGCTGTTGGTAGCTTTGTGAGTGCTGTCAGAAACTGGGCGCAAATTGATCACCGGCTGTGGCAAAATCTATAGCATAATTCTGAATTGTTGCATACAAACAAACAAAACTCATGCCCCCACAAACACCAAAAACAAAAAAAAACCCCAAACACAGCCCTCCCCCTCCCCCCCCAGTAAAAACACCCACCCAAAAAGCAAACTCGCCCAACCAAAAACAAACCCAAATGCACATCTTTGTGCAAACTGACTGTTGTGTAGCTTCGGGAACATCTGAGATTCGGTGGTTGTCTCCTCTGAGCTTTGTGCTTGACTGCTAGCAGACCAGATCTTCTATGTTGAAGGCCCCTGTCCTTTAAAAGAATAGAACTGCTTCCACAATATGCTTTCTGACTTGAAAGCTAAAGCCATGCTTTGCTTTTGTAACTTCCACTATGTCCTAAATGCAAAACCTATTGTTGCAGCACTTGGCAGCAAAAAAAGTGGGTTAATTGTTTAGGTATCAAATTTCTAGAGGTGTGATTTCTACTTCAGCTTAAAAAATAACTTATTTTTTATTAAATGATAGCACTGGTCTGAGTAACGGGACCATGGAGACCTAGAACATCTGTATAAGCTACTGCTGAGCTCAGGAACTTGGTAGGGAGAAAGGGGATTGAAAATTAAATTGACCTAGAGAGTAATAAAAGGTTCTAGGAAACTTCGTAAGAGAAACGTGTGAAGAGTCACTGCTTTTAATAACACATAGGGATGCAAACTTAACAAGCTACCAAACTATGTGTAGTTGAAGTCAAGCTGCAAGTACCTCGTCTGCAGTAGTAGTAAGTAGGGAATGGAAGATCTTCCAGAATATTTCTTGCATGTAACAGCAGATGGGGGCCTCCTATGTAATGCTGCTCTCCAGAAATGGCAGAATGATGGCTACTTCTGTAGACATCTACTCTGTCTGTGTAAATTTCACCTTTTTAGATAATAAAGAACATGTTATGCAACTACTCTAGATACCATCTAAAAGTAGTGGATGGGAAAGAAAAGTTTGGTTTTAAAAGAAATCTGGTACTACTGCTACCTTGAGAATGTTGCTATTGCTTAGACAATCCTCTGGCTCTTTAGCTTGGGATCCAAAATAGTTGGATGTCTTGCTAGTATAGTCTTGCTGTATTGTACCTTCACGTGTATCTCTGAATACGTAGTTAATATGAGTACTGCCTGATTTTTCACCTAATGTCTAAGATCCAGTTTATATAGCAAGACTGCTGTTGAAGTCTGAATTAGGACAGCTAGATGCTGCTTTTGTTGTCTGCTTTGGCACAAATGCATCCAATCTGAAAAAAAAGCCGAGTCTGTAAAACAACCTGAGTGAGAGAAAGTCCTGTAGAGTAAGTTAAATACTCTGTTGCTGTCCCTCAGTTCTCTTGTGATGGAGACTGCTTCTTCAAAAGTGCTTTCCTTCCTTTATGGGTTGAGAGGCAAGTCAGAGGTTTGAAATTACTGGACTGAGTCTCCAGGCAGTTTCTCACTCTGCAATCTGCATGTATGCTGACAGCTGTAACAGGATAGCTAATATTTATATTTGTCAGTGTACTGTCTGTACATCTGAGTTTATGCCCAGTGTCTAGATACTTCAGTTGCAAAAAGCAAATTCTGCTCAAGCAGCACTGATGGTAAAAACCTTAATACTGCCCTAAAATCAAATTGTAGGCCAATAAAAACCTTTTTCTGAGTCAGCAGAGACTGAGTGCTTAAGAAAATGAAAGATTAAAATAAAACATTGTCTAATAACTAAGCTATCCATTTACCTCCTCTTTAGTAATGCTACTTGCGAATGCAGTTACGGATGAAAGAATACGGCAGGTGAAAGTTGGAGGATTCCTTTCAATCTCCTTGATAAGAGGAATTATTACCATTACAAGACTAACTGTATTCATTGCAGTAAAGAATGAATGGATATAAATAAAGAAATAAACAGGTTTTTACTTCTCAGTCGCTACTTATAAACTAGTCTGCTCTAGCCTGAGGTTATATTTATTTTTTTTTTTTAGCTAGTCTACTACTGGGATACCAAACAACTTCAGACTCGCTTAACCTTGTAACAACCTCTAGTTTCAAACTGAGAGGTGACCCCTCTGAACACAGACTGTTATCCTCATTGAGCGGTTAGTCAGGAACTTTTTAGTACAGAACTAGGAATAGCTGTTGTCTGTTAAGGGATTTGATGGAGTTGTACTAGAGTTGTCACCAAGACTGGATGTACTTTTCTTATCAGATCACTGTAAGGGTAGATGCATCTGGGACTGCAGGTCTAACAGGGCACCGATACCCTAACTCTGGCAGTGAGGTGATGTTGGTTATGCATCAGTAAGCATAAGTAATAAAACTAATTGTTGTCATTTGATCTTCTGAGCTACAATTTTCCTGAAGCTGAACAGTGCTCCGTTGTCCTGTTTTGTTGGTGTTTTTTTTTTTTTTCTGCTGCCTAATACAGATTGAACTTAAGCTGTAAAAGAAACTGAATGGCAGAGTTTGTGAGCAGCTTCCTACCTCTTAACAAGAGTAACTCCATAGATACTATTTCGTTCTCTGCAGTTCTTGAATATTCAAAGGCTGCAAGGTTTACAGGGTTGTTCACAAATAGAATTTTTGTGCTGTCCACTTCTACTGGACATGACAACAGCATTACCAACTCTTACTTAGTGAAGTGACTGAAAAAGATCCTCGAACAGCTGTCTGATGCTTGTAGCCTATTAATGCTTTCTCTTTTAGGTGCAGATCAGGGGTTATTAAACACCTTCTTCAGCAGCTGGGCAACAACAGACATGAGCAAACATCTACCATTTATTTATAATTTGAGCAGCACTTCTGTATATTCCTACCTTCCAGCATTTAAAGCGTAAGTTGAAAACTTCAAGATTTTCAGAGCTTGCATAAACTAATTTCTTGTAACAGAATGAACAGGCATGATGTGAGCTTACACAGGTTTTCTAGAAGAAGACTATTGCTGTCAGTCAATATATAATAATTTTCTTAAAAAAAAGATTGAACTGATGTAAGTCAAATTAATAATCTTAAATGCAGAGAGAGAGTTGTATCTGTACCTTAAACTACTCATCCCTGGTGATAACACTGAAGTTGATTTAGAGTAAGCACATTTGACAGGTTACTTGCAAAAGGAACAACCACTCCTCCAGTATGGGATACAGTCTAGTACAATTCTAACCAATGGCAGTAGGCTCTTTAATCAACTTGAGCTGAACTTCAGCATGTCACTGGTGGTATCGTTCACACTTAGATAATTTTCCCTTTCCTCACTCAAATTACTTAGGGTATTTAACAACCAGTAGTTACAGTTTCATCTAATCAACCTATACCATTCAAGTAAGTGCGGTGAACAAAGATTTATTTCAATCTAGAATTCTCTCCTAAGGAACTGACAGAGGTCTAGAAAGGCTATTAAATAATAGGGAGATGGAACAAAGACTACAGCCAACCACATCCCATCGCATTTTTCCTTTGTGACGAAAACTGTGTCCTCCCGAGCTAGCCGCATTAGTTTGGGCATGTGAGTAAACAGTATGTCAGAGGCAGGGTCACTCAAAGTGTTATAAAAAGCCAGGAGGAGGGGGTGGGGTGGGAAGAAGGGAAGCTGAAGTGTTACACAGAAACTCTTTATCTATTATGAGCTGCAGAAGTTGGAGGCAAGGGGGAAAGTGCCAATTGCATAAAAACAATCCGATCTCTGAATGACATCAGGTTACTAGTGTCTAAAGCAGCAGCTAGCATAAGCAGGACTTGCTGGCTCAAAATCAAACTATGTCTTGTGATCAGAATACTATTTGGAATCTTGTCATGCTAAAAGTGGAACACTTATTTAAAGAAATATATGCAAGCCTCAGAATGACTAAGTAGCTGGATAGCATTTGATAAGCTAACATCTGTTGTAAAGTATGTATGTCCTCTTTCTGTGGCTGGCTATTAGTCACATGACCTTAATTTTACAAATTACTTTGTTGCCATGAAAGACTAATTGGATGTGGGGGCTCCTGACAAAATTTTCCTATAACTGATTGAATCAGTTGCTTAACTGAATTCATCAGACCTTCAAAAGCAGAGTGCTGAAGTGCAGCCCTTTTAAGTAAAATTCCCTGCTCAATAGGTGGAACAACTTCCCTTGGTTAGATCAGCAGCTACACTCCTGATAATCAGCAGTTGGAATATAGTGAAATTTAAACCTACTGACAGCAATAGCTAAGTTTTTTGCAGCTTTGTACAGCGAGACTAGATTTCACAGCAGTCTCAGTAATCCTTTTTCCAAAGGAAAATGCCAATTCATGACAAATGCTCTCTAACTTCAAAACATTGATGAAGGACTTTTCTGGGAGATGGGGAAAGACAGATTAGTTGCTGAGGCCAGTGTGGACATAAAGCTTCCGAACAGTTGAGCTTATATGTCAAAATAAAGTATTGCAGATCCAGAAAGTATCTAGAAAACAGATACTGAAACCATCGTAGAAGCTTGGCATCTGTTGTTTGACCATAAGTGGACAGAATACTAAGAGCACACTTCTCCATTTGCAACAAATGTAACCTGGTAGTTCTCATGCATTCTATTCTCTAGCTTAAATAGCCTTGATTTTTGAACAATGACAAGTTTCTTCAGAACAGCAGTAGCCTACAATGAAGAAAATTCAGGTTGCTTAGTACTGTGACAGCTAATAAAACGAAGGTAGTCCCCCTTTTGCTAGATCTTGACATTTGGGATTTAAAGCCCAGTAACTGACCTCTTGAAGACACTTTTTTCATGCAATTAATGCAAATACTTGGCCTTTCACACACCTATAAGTCCTCATTCTGCAGTAAGATCAGTGGTATTTGAAGCATTGAACATGAACATTGAAATATAGTCAAGGACCTCTGAATAGTGTGAAACCCACGCCCCCACCCAAATGCATACTGCCATGGTTTGAATATTCAACAGATTTTGAAACACACCTATATCGTCTCCATACGTAAAACTCCTTAAACGCCCGAGTCCTGGTCAAAATGACCACTGGCTGCAAAATAAAATGTTAGACAAGCTACTTTGACATTACTATCCATTTCAGTCATACTACGTTGAGAAGAAAGAAGAAATTTCTATATAATAATGTGATACAAATTGAATGAGGTGAGGTAGCCACTGCTAGTAAAGAGACTGGTATTGCTTGTTCACAAAACTGGATCAAGCTGAAACCTAGTTCTGGTACTGTAGAAGGAAATGAATGTTGTCTCTCTCAGTGTAAAGCTCTTTACTTGAGAAGAGGTGCATCTCATCTACACTTTAAATGCAGAAGAACATTCTGATAACAGCTGGGACAAAGTTAGAAGTCAATATTGAAAATTGAGTTTAAATGGTTTCAAAAAGAAACAAAAACAACCCACCACCAAACCCACACAAGGCAACCCTAAGGTTATTTAAGAAGTAAGGTTTGTCTAGCAAGACCCTGCTGCACGAAGAGCAGGAGTCTTCTGAAATGCCTAGGTTATACAAGTTATTTTGCAGGGACACGGTCTTCTTGCAGCAGAGCCTCCCAACGATTCATTTCTAGAGGGCTATAAACTGAAAGGGTAACTCTTAACACTGACCCATCTCCACAAAATACTTCTAATGCTTAACTCTGGCTTACTGACTTTGGAGTAGAATCTTTTTTCACTTTTAAAACCAGTTCCGATTGCAATGGCTGCTTGAGACTGCTCTCTCCTGAGCTATGGACATCACCCTAAAGACTTGAGTTGTCTGTAAGTATTTAAATAGCCCAGACCATTAGGTTTTGGCTGTTTTCAGACTAGTGTAATGTAGAATTCGGTTTGTATTTTTTCTGCTGTATCGTGATGCTTTCAGTCCCAGTAGGCATTGGCAGTTGGATCATTTAGCATTTAGCCTCTTAAATATATTAATATTTCTGTTTTCTGGTCAAATATAGAAACAGCAGGTTAAAAAGAGTTATGTCTGCCAGTCAAAACTCATGTTCTAGACATGGTGCAAACCGGCTTCTAAAATTTTTCTGTCCAACAGGTTTGGTGCAAGTACTAAGGTGGTGCATTTCCTGGGAAGTACAAAACCATGGAACTATACATATGACTCCAGAACAAAAAGCATAAAGGGCAACACGGACGACCCTAAAATAGTTCACCCAGAATTTCTCAACATGTGGTGGGATACCTACATAGCTGATGTTTTACCATTACTAGAACAGCACGGAATTGTTAAAGAAATTACTACAGGGGTAAACATGGTATGTGCTCTAATAATCTTGTACATCCATACCTAAGTATGGATGACAGGTTATTTACCATTGCATCAATTTCCCTTCCCTCTGTCCATCTCAAAGCATGGGTGTGGTTTAGTTTGTGGGATGCAGGGTATTTTAAGCTTTGTCCTTTTAAGCTTGGAATAAATAGTACTACGAAAGAGAAGCATGCTAGACTGGTCTTGGACATAGCTGTATGCTTGCCTAAAACAAACTATGTAGGTAGCTAATGTAGTAACATCTTTGATGTAGTAACTTGTTTAATGTGTACAGAGAAGGGCCTAACTCTTAATGTGTTGCAGCTAATAAGGTTCTCAAGCAGAAGAACCCCAGTTCAGCATGCAAATATCTACATACAGGTCTTGCATGGTGAATCAAATTTAGGTAAGCCTAGGATAACTAGAGAATCAATACTTACATATTGGCAGTGATGAATGCCAATACTTATTAAAACCAAAGTAATGCTTCTAACTCAACTTCTCATTCACAGAGTTTAGTAGCCTGCATCTGACTGCAGGCTTCTTAGCTTAGTACCTGGGCCAGTTTAAGTTCTCAGCCTTTCTAAGACCAAAGTTACTGATCTCTTAAGATGTGCTTCTCTTGGTAATCTTGCATCTTTCTAACAAACTATTTGCAGCTATCGGGCTTGGTCTATACTCTGGCTTTCTCTTGTGGCTTCTGTAGAGAGGTATGAAGAACTTAAACTTTACTTTTTTCTTTTTTTCCCTTGCTAACCTCTGTAACTCTGCTTTGTTATTTTGCTAGGAAAGCTGCACAATCCCTGCCCATTGGCAATGCTTGTTACTGTGCATGATAACATCTACTTTGTTGTCCCGTTCTGTGGCCCGTTGCTCACTTTAGCTGGACAAAGTATTTCTATATTTTTACTCTGCCTTTCCTTTTAGGCAGAAGTTACAGAGGCAGTGTCCCATGTATCAGTATCACCGGTACTACCAACTGAATCTTCAGAAGAACGCAAGGAACGGTGGGAACAAGGCCAAGCTGACTATATGGGAGTGGATTCCTTTGACAACATCAAGAAGAAACTTGATACCTACCTTCAGTAGAAATGCCTGTCTCAAACAGTGGTGATGCAAGGACTTGTTCCAGAACTAACAGCTAGAAAGGTATAGATGGTGGTCAGTTACACTTGCTAGTAGCTTGAGGAAAATCTTCTTGGCTGAAGGCGTCTGCAGTGCTACAGATGAAGACTGAGCAAAAGCTAGGAAGCAGAATCCTTGGGCCACCTATTACTGCCCAATTTCCAATTCTTCCTACTAGATAAAACCAGGTATTTTCAGCTTAAAATTTCTTCTGTTTTGATCAATTGGCTCAACATATTCTTTAAACTGGGTTTGTTACCTCACCTCATTAAGGTGATTAGCATTGATTCCTTTGCTTGCTGTTTTAGATGTAAAATCTAATTCATGGGATTGCTCATACACTGGAGTGGTAGCCATTCTGCTTTACCATAAATGTATTAATGACACTGGGATACATACAGTTGTAACAGTAATAGCACTGCTTTGCTCTTCCAGTCACAATTGCACTGAAATCTTGGCCAGGTTCTTACGCACAGTGCCTGCAGCATGGCAGAATGCGTTTTTCAGTTCTGTATACTATGGGACTAGTAAACTGAGTTTTATCTGTTCCTTGCAATGTTGCACTTGATACAAAAATAAAAAGTTGTCATGCATTTCTGTCTTCCCTAAACTCTTGAGCAATTAAAAAAAAGGGAGCTCCAATGCAGCCTAACTAAATTATTCCACAGGTATAACGCTTAAGCTTTGCTCATACAACTCAAGCTCTCATTAGCAAATGTCCAGCTTTTAGTTCGTAATTATTTAGAAGTACTTAGTAATTTGCCAGGGAGCTGTTTAGGGCCGATCCCCATTCTAGCTTACCATAAATATAGGACAGGGCACTGGAGGAAGTACCTGCTGAAGCTACTTGCATTAGTAACCCAAAGTTTAGGAAGAAGGTATATTTCTTTCAAGTGACTAAAGAAACATCATCCTTAATGTAAGCCCTGTACGCTGAGCTTAGTCTTAAACACAACGGGGATACTACTTTGGTAAAGAAAGATTACATAGCTGCTTAAGTAACTGTACCTACCCTGATTAGGAAAACTACTCTTTCCATGTGTAAAGAGAGTTTAAAAAAGTGCTTTTTTTGCCACATTCACCCTACGTGTACTCCAAGACACATGGAAAAGCAGTAAAAATAAAGCATGCTAGTGACAGACAGAGACTGGCTGTTACCTTTACTAAGGTTTAGATCTACCCTTTAGCCAGAAGTCAAAACAGAACAAAATTAGTGTTCTTTGACAGCTATACCCTGTACTACTCCAGAAACACTAAGAAAATATTACTTCATTATTTCTTGATAAAGGAGGATTTTGGGTACCTAGTGATGGTGCTAAACCTTTAGCCTAGAGATAAAATAAACACTCAACAAGCTCTCACCATTAACTGGTAAAGCAGAATACGTAATATGAGTATAGGGGTTAGTCTGTTTTAACTTGTTTTCACTACTTAATTGCGCTGAGATTAGTTGGTCACCATTTAGGAAAAATGCTAAAAGATGGCGTCCAAACCAAAGTAGCTTGTTGCTACTTAAAAGAACATAGTATCTGAACTCCCAGTTGTAACTAGCCCTTTCCTCTATCGGTTTTTCTTTTGCTGTGTTTTTGTTTTGTTTTGTTTTTTTTTAAACAGATAAATTTGAAGTTGTGTGAAAGCAGGAGGGATTACTGGTTACAGTCTGTAATGACAAAAATATACTTTATCAAACAATTATTGGAGAGTTCCACATGCTCACAGAATACTCTATGGAAAATGGTAAAATACTGTTTTTAAGCTAAACAGTGTAAATTTTCCTCCCCTTGTCTGTATTCATACTTGAGAATAGGCACATTACTTCTTTTTAAGCTTAGCTGGAGAGAACCAAGAAAGTATAAAAGTATGATACTTATTACGTGCCTGAAAATTTGGTTTAGCATGGAAGTCTTCTTATGTTAATACAATAAGATAGGGAGAGGTGCTGATTAAGATGAAAACCAGCATGTTTGGGGTTAACAAATACAGTTAGTGAAGAAAGAAAACCTGTAAAAATCATTCTGTTCTAGCCTCTGTAACTCATACTATGATCAAGTGTTTACCCACAGCCTCAGGAAGGCGAAAGGCATGGCATCGATACCGAATGCTATGCAGCTTATTTTCAATAAAATGACCTTATGTCATTATTTGCCACTACATCCTTCACAATTACTGCAGGCAGTTTTTGCAGAAAAGCAGAGATCCCTTTTTATCCCTTGCAACAGCATCACTTGATACATCAAGCAGTTTTCTGCTGTCAACTGAAGGTACTCGAAGCAGCACTGTACTCTAAGCATCACTATTCATAAGAATCTCAGCGCTGCTTAGATTGTAACTCAAGTATTGGAACTTCATTTGCTTTTATGAAGCCTATAATCTAAGGTGTTCCTTAGATGGTCGCAACTCACAGCAACTCCTAAAAGCTTAAGGAAGCATTTTTTCCATATACATCTATATTTTATGTATGGGGTAAAAAAACCCAGAAATGAACAACCCCAAACCCAACTAAAACCAGAATGATGGACTACTAGCTCAGTCTTTGGAATTAAAAATAATTCCAAAAGCTCACTTCTAGAACATACCGTTCAAACTCCACGAAAGAGAGTGCCGAAAGCCAAACACCACTTACGGATCATGAAAAGCAGAAAAAAAGCCCACGCAGCCAGAACACCAGTCTGTTTAGCCACCCAACTTACTGAACAGCTCCATCAAATCAGACAGGACTTTTCTGTGCTCAGCTTTTACCTCTTTTCTTTCAGATACGTTAATGGCTTTCTTGGGAGAGACCATACAGTTTAGTAGTAACTTCAGTGAGTTATATTTGGCTTTGGAACATGGAAATCATCATCTAATACAGGGGAATGATACTAGTAATTGTTTTCAGTTGTTTTCATAATCACAACTAAGCCATTCTGCAAAATGTCAGCATATTTTTACACAAGTGATGATGTAGCTTGACTAGCCATAGAAATGGCCCTCTTCCCTGTGAAATTTTAACTCGGAAAATGGAAATAACAAAAACCAGCCAAATCTCCCCTTCATAATCACAAATTGTTTTTCCAGCTTATCTCTAAATATCAAAATCTGAACTAGAAAAACCCAAAGAAAGTTTAACTTCCATAAACTCTATGCAAAAAACCCCCCCAAAACAGCCCCAGAAGTCCCACCCCCAAACCCAGCTTCAGTCAGGTTTAACTCTGTTTTCATGTTCTTTTGTCAGCTTTCGAGTGACAATCAGATACTGGGGTTCATGGTGTCTTTGATCATTCAAGTCCTTTTAATTCATTCTCTAACAGACTTAAAGTATGCCTTTCTCCATCGCTATGATGCTGGCTCTCCAAAAACTGCATCGGTTTGTTAGTTTGCTTATTTTTAATTCCTTTCTCACTCTTTCGATAGCACACTTTCTCCAAATAGTAAACATTTTCCCTTTATTTCTCAGTCCTTTTCCATTTCCTGTGTTTGTAATTCATCTTACAATCAGCAGGCTGGTATTCTCAGACATAAGAAGAGGTGAAAGGCTTTACAAGCAAATCTGATTCAATTTTGCTGCTGCCATGTACACTTCTCAAATCTAAACAGGACCTCGATGTAGCAATCTCTGCCTTCAATTCAAAGTCTGAGCATTACAGTGAAGAGAGCAAAATGTTAGGTAAACCCATATCAGAAGACCAGAACCAGATGGAAAGAAAGGAACAGACAAAAACATTCCACTACTACTCACCTAAGATTCTTCAGTGATATTTATTACTCTGTGGTACATGAACATGTGTAGTTTACCAAATTCTTCCTCCGTAAATCAAGCAGCATGCAGATCAGCATTCAATTAAGACATATGTCGGAAGGGAAAAACGTCATTTTTCCACTACAAGAGGAAAAGCAGTACAGGAAAATTGTTAGCAAGCTGGAAGCTGTAAAATAAAGTTTTATAATTTATTTTGCAAGGACTAACTTGTTCACTGACACATGAGTGGATTAGATTCTACTTTGCATATAGCACAGTCTTACTCTTCAAAGTGTCCATTAAAATTACTACATAGCATGCTGTTAATACATGCCTATGATTCTAGCATTTTATCCAAAAAAACCTCTACTTTTACAAAAATCATTGGATAATTACTGTTAAGTAAAATATTAAAAGAAAATATTTCACAAATTTAAGTACTTCCTTTTTACTAACTCCTGGGAAGTAATTAACAGAGGAGCTCCCTCCTGCACCTGTGTATTATTCAGAAATAGTAAAAAATACTTTAAAAATTTGAATTAAATACCGTCTTTGGGCATAGCCTGCAAAAGTAAGAATTTCTTACGAAGTGTCACTGACCACCTTTTCTGAAACAATCAACCCAGACGATCTGTCTATCAGGCAACACTAAGATAGAAACATGAAACGAATTCATTTATAGAGGGTTTTGTCTGAAGGAGAAAATGCATTATTTACCTTTTATTACCTTTTCACCTCTAAAATGAGATGAAATGCAAGTTAGAATGCATGAATATGCATTTTGGGTTTGAGGGATTTTTTTGTGTTCTTAAGCACTGTACTAACAAGCAACCTTTTGAAGAAATGAACACTGGAAACATTTCAGGAGTTTGTCTGCTTCTAAATTAACATTTAGGAGCAAATTAGTTTTTATAATTTATTTGAAGCATTTATCTTTTGAGCACAAAGACAGCAAAACTGAAAAGTAGCATGGGACATGTAACTTGAAGAGAAATATTATCCAAAACATTAAATATGTTACTTATGCAAAATACCACTGGATCAAGCTATAAATCAATCAGAGCCTTAATTCCTTCAATTTTGTTTTGTTTTACTTCACTTGCTGAAGGCTTTTTGGTAGCAAAGGCTCCTGCTGCAAGTTCCCTCTTGTTCTGAATTTTCAGGATATTTTTCTTCTACTGAATCCTTCACAATGAACCACAATACAAAAAAAAAAAAACCCCACAATCCAAAAAAACCCACCAAAAAAAAAAAAAAAAAAAAAAAAAAACCCTAAAAAAAATCAAACAAAAATCCAAACCGCTGAAATGAAGATGTTATCTTTCTCTAAATAAAAGTTTAGGATGAGAAATTCAGGTATTTGGGGAAAAAATGCTAGGGAGCTGAGTAGCCTAAGCACAGTTATATGATTTAGCTATTACTTTGTAAACACAAAGGTTGTAAAGCAGTTGGAGGAAAAGGTTGGGCATTTTAATCTCTGCACTTTTTTTATTTTAAACATTTATTGGAAGGATCTATCTCTTCTTTGCTACTTTTATTATAAGAGAACCCGTCTTCAATTTTCCAAGTAACATTTTTGTGGTGGGATATTAACGAGGCAGGCTAGCTGTTCTTCTACAGCTAAACAAGCTGCTATGACAATAATAAAAGTGTTCTACATACCTTCAAGATAATGAACTGTAATAGCCAAGCTAACCAACAGCAATACTACCCCATCTGAGTCACTCCAAATAGCTCAACAGAAACATTTAATTTCTATTATTAAAATCTTACAATCCAAAGCACACTTCGACAATCACTCCACAATTTATGTTTACTGATAAGACTGTGATGGCACAATTATTTTTAAACTACAATAAAGCTTTTTGGGAAATAATTCTTTATTCATAACTAGAACACTGTTGGGATCATCTTCCAACTCACCTTAGTAATGGCAGCATTATGCTTCTGACCCGCCTGTGACACCTGTCACAGCACTGGTCTTTCGCAGTGGGATTCCAAACCTATTAGTAGCAGCAATGAACAAGTTATATAACCTCCTTTCAAAACATAGTAATAGGCACATGGAATCACAAAGCAGATATGGTACCATCACCTCTTGAACAAATATTGCTTGCAGATGAATTACTCCCAGCCTAATGTTTCACTCCTTAAGTATCCCGCTATAAAGCAAGCTTTGAAAACTTCTGGTTATCTATTCATAACAAGCAGGAACTTCAGGTAGATGCTTTAAAAACAGTTTGTCAGAGTCTAGGAGACATAAAAACAATCATGTTATTTTAATTCTGAAACAAACACTGCATATACTAACTGCCTCAGTACCTGATGGCAAAATCTAAATCAGCTGGACACAAGCATTTACTTAACAATAAAGCGGACTGTTAAGAAAGCCCATGTATGCTTTCATTAGTATACACAATAATCGCCATGTTAGGTAAACAAGAGACTGCTGAACACAAAACGATAGTGTAGCTGTTACTAATTATACTTCGGACGTAACATAAATGTAAGGATTTGTGAAATGCCAGGCCTGTGCTCTGCATTTTTCCAGCATGTTTTTTCTATCTAGAGGTATAGTACTACTAGTTCTCAGAGAATAGATGCTCAAATCTACATACACTGTAATAATTTTCTGTCTCTTGATAAGCAAGTCTTGCGCAATGGGCTCGCCTTTCATGTCACCCACATACTGCAAGTTGTCTAAGAACTCTTCTTAATGACTCATTTTAGATTCTAAGAATCTCTGATGCCTACACACACTCCGAGACACCAAACTGCAAGATAAAAGTCAAACAAGTCTTGTTTCTGCAATCTGTGGTAGAAAGCAAAAGTGCAACAAATTACAGATTTGTCACTGCAAGATGAACATTCCTGACAAGCTATGTATGGCAAACTGTTCTAATATTAATCTCACTGTATGAGAACAACATGATGTCTGGAGCAAAGACCTAGCCCAAACACGCAGAAGTGTGTTCCATTCTATTTTTGCTGTAGTCGAGGAACACTGAAGCGTACTACTTTCACTCTTCTCTGATCAGTCCAGCAAGGGAAAAGTGAATTGCAGTACTTTTGTGCCTTTCTGCAGTACCTCATACAATGGATATTGTATTTTACACTGGAAAATATTAAAAAACAGAGAAACATCTGTATACTTGTGATACTCACATTAAAGGTTCATATTTCTCTGTAAAAGGTGGGAATCCTGCAGCTATGATTGCATTCAAACAATTTTTTTAAAGGGCAGGAGGGAGAAACTAATCTATGGTTGGATAGATGTTCCTCCCTTGCACTGTGGTATTACACATCTCAGAGAAGGAATGCAGACCTCCAAGCTACAGTGCTACAATAAATCCACAGAATTTGAAAAACTTGTTACTCCACTGGTATTTCTGCTTCTTAAATCCTATTATTGCTGCTAGTGCACGTCAAGGAATGCTAACGCGTGACTGAATCTTATTCGGCACTGATTATTCAAAAGTGAGATCACAAAAGATCGTGTGGGCCCACTGCTCCTCCATCAAATACAAGTAGTAAACCACTGCCACTTGGGATGGTTACCATCACGGAATGGCTGCCAGCAGGATGAGAAGATACTGTTCAGTGGTGTATAAAGGCTGCAATCATATTTGGCCCTGGGTTGTTAGGTACAACTATAGATTGTACATGACTCAGTGTTAGCAATGCTTAGCTTGTTTTCTTACAACTGCCTGCCACAATACGATGAACGCATTATACCTCATTCATTATCTTCACAGAAGATTCAAATTCTCTTGCTTTCCACAAGTATTCAGAGAATTGCTTAAAAAAAAGAAGCGGTCAGACTAGATGGCATTATGGTAGCATGGGTCCCTTCCAACTGAACTGATCAATGCAATACATACAGAAACAATATTTGTGAAGACGCATTGCGATTCACAAAAAATTCGTCCATGGCAACTTCTCCATATTCTTCCTCATACTTAACTTCTTTCATTTATTAAATAAATAGCTGTTGTCTACATGCTGTTACTATCACTGACCTGATGTCCAAGCTAGTACTTTTTCTTTACTATTGTTGGTGACAGATGCCCAAGTCCAAAGCTATACGGTTCTTTTCATTTACTCTGTTTCTTTCAAGTGCAGAATTTGTTTCAGTTTCCAAATGCCAAAAAACTTGGACATCCCAGCAGAGGAGTAAACAGTGAGGAAGGCAGGAAGTGAACAGAAAAACCATGATCTTATATAATGACATAACACATGAACCAATTTTGTTAAGAATACCATTTTGCTATCAATAAATGTAATTTACATTTTTATTCCTTACAAATAATTCTGCATTTCTGAGTGCTTTAATGAAAGGAACAAAACTTCCTAAATTTAGATATTACCAGTCTCCCATGACCACAAAAGTTAGCCTCAGACTAATGTCTTAATTTATAAATAAATTCTCAATAATAACAGAAGAGACTAGAGCAGACAAGCACTACATTAAATATATATTGCTCCTCAAATTCCACTTGATGGCTTTTGAAGTTCATAAACAACAAATAGAAAACTTCATTCGAAAGTATCAGAAAGAAAGAGAAAGAAATAAAGAAGGAACAGACAGCATATGCTACACTGTAAAGTGTCGCACCACTCTGTTAGTAGTACTACTAGCATTCTTTCCACTCACAGTAAATAAATGAACAGCACAAAATACAGTGTTAAAAAGATGCCAGGGAAACAAATGAAGAAAAGTCCTATTTGCCTTTTAACAGAAACTCATCAATGTCATTCATTCGCAAAGGGGCTTTCATTCTGCCTCTTAGGAAAACACCAAAGGAGCTTCACCTAGATTAAGCCATATCATTATGAACAACCCATTACTCACAGGATCTATTAAAAACACTCGGGAAGCTGCTGTCACATTTAATCCAACTCCACCCGCTTTCAGAGACAAAAGCATTATAGTTCAGGACCCTGCTTGGTTGCTTTGGAAACAACAAATTGCTTCCACTCTTTTCTTCTGTGCCATTGACCCATCCAAACGAGTAAAGGCAAACCCTGATTCTCTAAAGAGAAAGTAAAAATGTTCAATTTAACAATCCATTTTCTCTGACAACAGGAAACAAATACGTTAAAATCCTGACCTCTGCTTTGAAATGCGTATTTAAAATTCTGTTTTATTTGAGACATCTTTCTAAACACCATCAAAACACGTTTATTAAAAATAACATCAGTTCTACTTACTTCAAGGGATTTTCTATCAGTCACAAGAAAGTTGTGAACTGAGAAACGACCAGACATTTAGCAGCTGGACTATCTAGTTCCACCAAGGCATGTATAAAAGCATTTATCTGAAATCAAATAAAGCATTTATCTGAAATTAAAGGAACTTACTCTGACTTGGCTAGAGTCCATGCCTACAAATAGCTTTGATAAAGTTCACATCAACTGAGAGAAATCACTGTTCAGTAATACCTTTTAAATTAACTAATCTTGAATTCTGTGGGTAGGCTTTCTTTTAATTTCCATTGGAAACTAAGGGTTCAGCATTTTTAATGGTCACAAACGACAGGGTGATTGAGAGTGCTTTGGGAAAGAGGACTCACAACCCATTTTCCAGACATTCTTCACACTGTCAAAAGTCAGCAAGTCCCCTATCTCCAATGGAAAATGGGAACAAAGTACTGGAACTGCAGAAAATAAGGCTTAAGCAATGGACAGCCCCAAGGCAAATGCTCTACCATAGCTATACTCAAGAAATGAGAAAGGCTTCCCCCAGAAATTCTCAGGCAAATAAGGTATGCAAAACCCTTGGCTAGGTATGACAGGGGATATAAGGAGGCACCAAAACTCTCTTAGAACCAACATGAGAACAAAAGGAACGAGGAATTGGATTTGAGGCAGAAGAACACTGCCAGTTTTCTCATGGAAGGTTTAGCTATGATGAGGTAAAGAACTACTAACTAGAGAATACAGGTAATTGCACCAGCTAAAAAAGGAAAAAAATATCTTGATTTATTCTAGAGCATAATGTTCAAAATTAGTTCTTAGGTCTCCACAAAAAAAAAAAAAAAAAAAAAAAAAAAAAAAAAAAAGGGAATAAATTTGTGACCAGCATTTGAAAGAATTTCTACATTAAAAGTTAAAAATTTAATGTTTCAGAAAAGCAATCTTAAAATGAAAAGGTCAAAGTACGAGCAGGAAGATACTTTCTTGCAGCAAATGCATAATGGAAGTGAGCCCCAAAAAAAAATGATGTGCAAACCTTGAGAAACAGGTCTGCAAAGTAAAATAACTATATGGCAATGTTTTTTTCTGATAAGTGTTACATTGAACATATGGTGCCCATTTAGTTTTCCCCTCTAGAGCAGAATATATATTGTTTAGATAAGATTTAAGAAATAAGGATTTATTTAGATTTTGTTTCCAAAAGTAAATTAATATTTGAATAAGTTTCAGTTTATAAATCCACTCTATTTTCAGAAACTGAAGCAAAAGGCAAAGCTCCTTACCAGAAGTTTCATTTATTTAACATATATCTATGTACTGAACAATGACCCGCATCAAATTATAACTGATGTTCCTTTTCTCTCGTTCCCCTGCTGCAAAATTTGCTTGTGGTGTGATTTTAGAACACATTTTCTTCTGTGCTGGCTAGACATGCTGTACAGACTTCTAAATAATAACTTGAAGTATATTATCCGTACGTATAATATGTTCAGTACATTTACACAATTATAGAGTATGGTCTACAAAACCATAATGAAAGCTAAAGAAAACACAATAGAATGCACCTTTGAGCTAGATATCCACTCCTGATCAGGCTTCTTTCCATTACTGGAGTCTATTTTATCTTCTAGGGGACCATTCCACCAGGCTGTCACCTTGAAGCTCATTCTTACAGAGAGGGCATTTGGCTACAAGAAAGCTCAAATGACATTAAAAGAAACATATTAAATCTGGTTATTTATAGTGAATGATAAATACCACCTTTACAAAGCACCTTTCATGCATTAAATGTATTGATGTTCATGTAAAATATCCTCAGGGATTCATTCTTGTAACACACTTTGTCATTTTTGACATGACAGTCAAAATATTTCATTTGCAAGAACATTAACATGACATAAACACTACACAGCCTTCCTTAAAAGTGAAGTGTTCTTCTTTCTGAGCATATTTATATTGAAATAAGTAGCTCAAGTTTTTAAAGCGAGCATATATTTGGGCTATGGGAGCAAGACTATTTAAAATATGAGAAAAATAAACCATCTTTCAAAGACAATATCTTTCTTAGTTACAAACAATGAATGACCTTTTACCCTTTTTCTTCAAAGCCTGCACAGAAATAATAGCAGTCTGATGAAATATGCTTTGTCAGGACCAGACACGGGGTATCTTCTCTTTTTCCCCAACAGACATGAGAAATGAGACATAATTTAACACCAAAAGCCTTTTTCTCTGAAGTACATTCTAGATAAAGCAAAATTTATACAATAGCACTTTCATAGGACTACTCACAAAATTTAACAAAAAGCTGTGTGCACTGTACAAATGGACAACTTTGTGAAGCAAAAATGACAGACATGAAAAACTTCTGCCTAACAGAGCAACCCTTTAAAAGTAGCTAACTCTGTTTATATAAAAATCTGGCCACAGAACCAAGGCATCTTCAGAAAGGCTACAAAGCAGACCTCACAAAGCACATGAAAACTGAGAGCAGCTAATCTGGAATGAATCACTAGCCAATTACAGAGGCTGGCGGTCATAATTTGATACATTAATTTTCTGCAGCAATAAAGAGATCCTTTCCAGAGACAGAATTTTAACACAAACAAATCTGAAATAACAGTTTTCCAAATGTAGTGAACGAATGAGCCTTTCCTGATTTGGTAGCAAACCAAAAATCCTCCTCCAGTGAAAAGACAAAATAAAGGAATTCTATTAAATCTGAAAAAAGGCTTCTGGAAAAAAAATCCTAACAGTGCTCATAAAGATTTTTTTTTTTTTTTTTAATAAAAGTCTGACATCTTTCTGCATCCCTTCTCCACTTTAGTAGTGTAATTATAAACAAAACACAAAATGCAGCTGAACAATGCCAACACAGATACTGAAGACTTACGGTAAAAGCTTATGAAAATGACAAAAAAAGTCTCACAATGAATAGCTTGAAGAAAATAAATGCTTGAATGCATATCTGGCAAGCTTTTATAAGAACGCAGTTAATACACGAAGACATTAGATTACTGTAGAGATCTTACAGCTTTATTGTGACTTCTTTACTTGCACAGCTCTGAATTTAGTCTGAACAGAAGACTGAAATGAAGGTAGTGTTAACTCTCAAGCTGATAACTACTAAAAGGTTTTTCCAATTTCAGTCAATGCTTTTATGTTAACATTAGAAAGAGGAAACAATTTCCAAGTTTGTAATACAATGACAGGCCAAACTTTTCACTCAGCAGTTTTGTGTCAGCAACTTCACATCTCATTCCTCACTGATGGCTTAATGCTGTCATTTGTATTAATAATGGAAACCATTATCTTGCCTGGAAGAATCCTGTTTGAACTCAAGCTATTTTGGGGAGAGGGTATGCAGTTTGTTGGTCTCCTTTGTTTTTAAGGTGATACCTAAAGTACTTTCCCAAATTATTTACTGGGAGAGAATTGCATTGTAACCATTCAGGCACAGAAACTACCCAACTCAGATGCAGTACTAGTACTAATACCTATCATGTGGAAACAGTGAATTGCCCAACTTTAGAATTTTGATGGATGTCAGAGTTTTGGCTAAAAGCTGCAAAAACTTCCTTGGCAATTGATTGAAATTGGAAATAATTCTGAAGGTAGGAAAGGTTTATTCACTCACTGTTTTAGAAACTTAGGATAGTTCAAAAGAGCAGACTCCACACCCACCTCTCTTCAGACTTCGCTACTATGAAAGCAATCTATAAATCAACATGGAACTGGACAAAGGCAGTAGTTCTTTCTAGGTCCTTTCTAGGCATGGTCCTTTCTAGGCAAAACATAGTAAGTAACTTGACTTTACAGTCAAGTAGTATATAATGCTAATGCCATCACATCATAACCCAATTTATTTCTCTGCATGTTAAAAGCACCAGAAGGTTCAGTAAGGACACCAGCTGCCACCGACACATGAAAAACCTCTTCACTGGAAAAAGGCCTCTGCAAGCGCTCTTTCCTTCACCAGTTTCCCTCAAATTTCTCAGCAACAGTAGAGTGGGATAGCTGCATTACAATTTTGTGTATCTGGCAATGGAACGATGTCAGTCCAGAAGCCAGACAGACCACACTTCCCACCACTGTCTTCTTAGCTTGACTGACTATGCATACACAAGCAGGGACTAATCTGTCCCTGCTTGTTGCTAAAAAAGAAGACCACGTGGGTTTACGCTAACATTTGCAGCTCTCTTCTGGCTGAGGAGGAGGCAGAACAGTTCCAAAGAGTAAGGGCAGCCACACTGGATACAGATGGTGGGACTACCATGCTATTATACTGCCCTAGACAGAAATGGGCAAACAAAAAAGAAAAGTATATCTTAGAAGCACACAAGAAAAATAAATACTATGGTTTTCAAAAGAGCAATCAAAATATACTCATCCACAAGCTTTTCCCGGATAGACCCCAGAGAAGGGCCATAAAGATGGCTCTCTAGCCAGACAGCTATTTTCCTGTTGAAGCTTATCAGCTTGAAAAAAGCAGCGTAGACATGATTTTAATTCAACAGTCAACTTCCAATACAAAGCTTTGGTCTCTTTTAAGCACGATAATATATGCGTGCATCACATTACATACAAGCAGTGAAGAGGCATCCAGCCATACAGAGGCATACAATGCTGCACACTTTTAGCCCAGGGACAAAGAAAGGTAAGAACTACAGAACAGGCTTTTGAAAATACTGATGGACCTTACCACTGTTCAGCTTGACAACTACTCTCTCCACAGACTGACTTCAGGCCAATAGTTCTTACAAGCCAGCTGATGACTAGGTTTACACTCTTCACCATGATTTAAAACAAAAAGAGCTAGAGGGCCTGCTGGTGATACCAGTTCATTGCTTTTGAAAAGCTATTACATTTACTTTTAACCATAGAACAAGCAGCCTGTTCATTTCTGAGGACTTCAAAAATACACAGTTTACAAAACACATGTGCACAGTGTGTTATCACAGGAAGAGTAAATGATTCCAAGCAAACTGTGTATTCTTCATCTGAAACAGGGCTCAGAACCAACTTTGTTTTACTCAGTAATGTCTCACGCAATTCTTCAGGGGTTTTATCATCTGTAAATATAGAAACATACTCAAACCTAGAGATTTCCACACAGGAAACACGCTGAGCTCTCATGCATCAAAACAGTTCCATTGATCGAAATGGAACAGTTGGTACACAATGAAGATATAGCCTACAATATATAAAAACACAAGCTGCCCCACACTACAGAAAATTCTGACTTGCTATTTCAAAATATATTGAGTAATATTACTTGGGAAAATGGTAATTAGAACTTAAAGGACCTCAACTCTATGCTCAGTGATATATGCAACACAATGCCTAATGGGAATAAGCAATTTTCATATAGCAGCTGTTCAAGTAGCAACAACACTATGGACATGACACTTTTTATGGTTAAGATTGTTTTATATTTTAAATAAAGAAATTCAAGTCATAGTTAGTTAGTAATGAAGCTCTAAATAATTATTGAACAATTATAAATTTTTTCCACCCTGTATTCTTCAGGAAGATAAACAACAACCTTCTAAAAAAAGCTCTGACCATATCTCATTGGTCTTCTAGTTTCCTGAAAAATCAACAAGGGTGTCCTCCTTCTTGCCTTAAAAAAACCATAAATAACACCAGTGTTCAAAGGGATGAAGATGTTATATTTTTACCTACTTCTTTGGAATGCCTTAATATTCTTATCTTTCAAGAGCAATAAATTTCTTTATTTGGCATTCTCAGACAGTAATATTTTATTCTGAGCATGTAAACAAAAAAGGCATCTGTCTCCTCCCCCTTCCTCAGCTGGTTTGAGGAGTAAATGACACAATTTCCAGAAGTGCCAAAGTGAATCTACCTAGTCAAAAGCAGGGAATGGAAAGTGCACTCACTATTCATGGAACGGCACTGTCTTTACAATATTACTCCAGTTTTGTATTTCTATCAAATAAATCTCCCTTGGGAAAGCAGATCTGTATCCTTTTACTATTAGGAGAGGCTACAGGAAGTAGTACTTCTATAGCATCATAATCAATATAGACCACATTTACATATTAAAACAGCTTAGCACTGTAGTACCACTATATTTTTACCCGAAGCCTGTGTAGCAAAGCCCCAGCACTCCAGATTCCGTTTCCCGCCTCGAGAGGACAAAACGCCCTCACGCCGCCGCCGCCCAGTGCTGCTCAAGCCCCGCCCCTGGACACGTCCCTGCACTTTGGCTGTCTTCCCCCTCGACGGGAGAAGAGCCACCTCGGCCAATCAGCGGCCTTCCCTCGCGCCCGGTCCTCGCGGATAATGCCCAATGGGAAGCCAGAAGTTGAGGCGAGGGGCCAATCGGCGGTCTTCGCTCTCGCGTAGCCCGCGCGGGTAAGGGCCAATGGGGAACCAGGACCTGAGGCGAGGGTTTCGAGGCGGTTAACGGGCGTCAGTTGGTGCCGGTCGGTCGCGGCGGCGGACGTTTTGTGGTGCAGCCGGAGTTCGTCACCTTAGCGAGGCACCATGGTGGGAAACGGGCTATTTGCCGCTGAGGGGAGAGAAAGGGTGTTTGGGGGCGCTTCTGCTGTGGCACTTCAGGGGAGCTCGTGACTGCACCTGCTGCGACAGGACTTGCAGGCAGTTTCCGCTTGAAGTCCCCGCGGTAGCTCTAAGGAATAAGGGTTGGGGAGAAGGAGAAAAATTAATGGAAAAGTTTATTAACTTTAGGGGAGGCGGAGGCATAGAAACCGGCCGATGGCTAGCAAGACGAGCTATGTGCAAGGGAAGTCTGTTCGGAGCAGGCACCTCCCGCGCGAAGAGGCGAGGGGCGAAATAAAACCTGACCCAGGCCGGCAGGGAGATAGCGGGAAGGAACATGGTGGCCGCCGGCCGGACTTACCCGCCGGTTTTGAGCCCCCTCGGCGCGTGAAGCCGTAGACGGCACAGCGCGTGCGCCTGGGACTGTAACGGCGAGGGACTGGGCGGGTGGTGCGTGCCCGCAGTCCCTCCCTGGGCGTAGCCAATCCGAGGGCGAGGTGTGGCCGGCGACGGTGAGGGACGGGGTGGGCGGCGCGCGCCGTGGGCCACTGGCTGGGCGCAGCCAATCGGGAGGGGGTGCGGGGCCACGCGGACGGCGCGAGAGTCGTGGCAGCTCTGCGGGGCTGAGAACGAAAACGCGGAGCGGAGACTGCGGGGTTTGATGAAGCTAGCAAGGAAACGGGAAAGAGCAGCCCAGACACCTTGCTTTTTCTTTTCCACCTCTGCTTTTTTCTAGATTCACTGTAACAGAAAACTAGAAAAGGGGAGGTTAAACATATGTGGCACAGCTGCTTAGAATCAAAGGAGCTAGCTAAAATGGGGCAGATGACATTTGATTGGGACTCCCAGACGATTTCATATCGGAATATGTGTGAAAAAAATATGTACGAATTGCTAAAGCCTAGATACCACCATGCTTACTATAAAGGAAGATGTACTGAATGGTCCTGTGCAGGAAAGATTCTTCCAACATTTACCCAGTGCGTGGTCTGGTAACAAGTCAAGGAAACTGTGGGGATATTATATAAAGAAATCTTCCCAAAAACTAGAAGGTGAAAAAGAGACTAGGCTGAATATTAAAGATGGAATATATATGCAGCATCATAAGGGATAATGAATTTGTATTCACCTATGTGTTCATAGAGACTATGTTGTCTTTAGGATTTTCATATTCTCAAAGTCAGTGCAGGTCAGCTAAGGTGAGTAGTGTCTTGCCAGCAGCAGACAACTTGCTCCCTTGAATTGTCACTGAAGAATAACCAGGGAATGGTGCAGCCAAGAAAGATCATGGAAAGTACAACCCAGGGGCAGGTAGCTCCATGTCTCATTATCATTCTGTTTTCACTTTGCAGCGTGAATGCATCTCCATCCACGTTGGTCAGGCTGGTGTTCAGATTGGCAATGCATGTTGGGAATTGTATTGTCTTGAACATGGGATCCAGCCTGATGGTCAAGTGCCCAGTGATAATACTATGGGACGTGGAGATGATTCATTTAACACTTTCTTCAGTGAGACGGGAGCTGGTAAACACGTTCCAAGAGCAGTGTTTGTGGACCTAGAGCCAACCGTAGTTGGTATGTACCCAACATTGAAGGTCTTAAGTGAAAAAGTGAGGATCCTTTACGAATTCCCTACTGCCTTTTTTTGTTTGTTTAGAACACTATAGATTTTAAAATGCATGTCTGGATGCTGTTTTGACATTCAAGGTTATTGTAATTTGAAAGAAATTAAATAATGGTCTATGGGTAACAATATCTGGGAAACAAGAGAACTTCTTTACAATCTGGATCATCTTTCCAGACTGCTGCACTGCACGCAGAGTTTTGTTGAGTGCTGTCCAGTATCATGTAGTGATTACTACCTGTAATTACTACATTACTACCTGTAATGTAGTTTTCTGAGTGATCTCTGTGTTCCTTGAGTACAAATACTGCTTTGTGTGTGCCTGATGTTTACCCCAAAACAAGGGTAAACAAAACAAGTTGTGCCAACTTCTTAGACTAGTCAGACAAGCTGCCTTTAGTCAGAGATGCTGTCTACACTCCTTTGACACATGTGCTTATTTATAGGTACAGAACTGAACAATCAAATTTATGATGTGGTATTTGGGGTTTTTTTGTAGATGAAGTACGTACAGGCACATATAGGCAGTTATTCCATCCTGAGCAGCTCATTACTGGGAAAGAAGATGCGGCCAATAATTATGCCAGAGGCCATTATACCATTGGAAAAGAGATTGTTGATCTAGTGTTAGACCGCATTCGCAAACTGGTAAGAATTCATGCTACAAGTTACTATTTAAAATAATTGATACAGCTCTATAGCTAGCTATATTGATGGTTTGCTGGTTTTTTGCTAAGAATTTTGTGCATAGTTAATTGCTGAAAACAAAACAAAGTAACCCTTTTATTCCCTTGCCTGTCCTGCCCCCACCCCTTAAATAAAAATTCAATCAGTTAAACCAGGACCTTTCAAGAACATTGACTTTATATTAATGTAAAACTAACAAACTTATGATAGAAATGCTTTTTAATTATTAGTTTAATACTGATTTCTCCAAAACCATCAATAACTGTTTCTTTTCCTCCCATTTTTTTCCACCCCCTTATAGGCTGATCTATGCACAGGGCTGCAAGGCTTCCTTATCTTTCATAGTTTTGGAGGAGGCACTGGTTCAGGGTTTGCATCACTGCTCATGGAAAGGCTGTCTGTTGACTATGGCAAGAAATCTAAACTGGAGTTTGCAATTTATCCAGCACCACAAGTTTCCACTGCTGTAGTGGAACCCTACAACTCAATTCTAACTACCCACACAACATTAGAGCATTCAGACTGTGCCTTTATGGTAGACAATGAAGCCATTTATGATATATGTCGTCGTAACCTGGATATTGGCCGTCCTACTTACACAAATTTAAACCGATTAATTGGGCAAATTGTTTCATCCATCACAGCCTCACTGCGTTTTGATGGAGCCCTCAATGTAGATCTGACAGAATTTCAAACTAACCTGGTTCCATACCCACGAATTCATTTCCCTTTGGTAACATACGCTCCTATCATCTCCGCTGAAAAAGCGTATCATGAGCAGTTATCTGTGGCTGAAATTACCCATGCTTGCTTTGAACCAGCCAACCAGATGGTCAAATGCGACCCTCGCCATGGCAAGTACATGGCCTGCTGTATGTTATACAGAGGCGATGTTGTGCCCAAAGATGTCAATGCAGCCATTGCCACTATCAAGACTAAACGTACCATTCAGTTTGTGGATTGGTGCCCAACCGGATTCAAGGTACGTAGCCTTTTAAGTGCTTGATATCTTAAATGATAGGAATTGCGTAGTCTTCAGAGGTGACAATGCTACAGTGTTGTAATGTCCCTGTTAAATATTTTGGTAAAGTGCAAAATAACTCTAAGCTATTTTATTTATTTGTAATTGTGGTGATTTTTGATTGTTAACAGAAATTTCTGCGTCCTTAAACCTTAGGACTCCTAAGGAAAGTTTTCGTTTGTTTTCTTAAAGGTGGGCATTAACTACCAGCCTCCAACTGTGGTGCCAGGTGCTGACCTTGCCAAGGTGCAGCGGGCTGTGTGTATGCTGAGCAACACCACTGCTATTGCAGAAGCATGGGCTCGGCTCGACCACAAATTTGATCTCATGTACACTAAGCGTGCCTTTGTGCATTGGTATGTTGGGGAAGGGATGGAGGAAGGAGAATTTTCTGAAGCCCGGGAAGACCTGGCTGCCCTTGAGAAAGATTATGAAGAAGTTGGCCTAGACTCAGTAGAAGCAGAGGCTGAAGAAGGAGATGAATACTGAGAAAACAAAAGTCTGGAAAAATGCATTTACAAAAAAAAAAAAAAAAAGGGCAGAATCCTGTTTGTTCGTTTTCAAATGTGTTTCCAAATAAAGTTCCAAAGTTTATACTGCTGCTTTTTCTCTTCCTCACTGTATTAATGTGTGTATTCATGAAGCAAGGACCATTTGAGATTGCAGGTTTTGGTAGTGGATCTGTTACCTGCTTTGAAAGTGCCTGGTAATTTTTATTTTTCTACATGGGCCTAGTTAAAAAAAAAACAAAAAAAACCAACACCTCCCCCACAAAAAAAACCCCCCACCACAAACCGCAAAAAACCCCCTAATATCCTTTACCAGTATGGTCACATAAATAGAGCTTTAAAGACATAGGGAGGCAGCTCAATCATAGGACACTTGGCTTGTGTAAGAAGTGCCAGCCCAGTTGGTTAGAGCATGGTGCTAACAACACCAAGGTTGTGGTTTCAATCCCCATTAAGGCCATTCAGCTAAGAGTTGGATGCAATGACCCATGTGGGTCCCTTCCAACTCAGAATATTCTGTGAAATAACTAGGCTTTTGTCTGGGGGGCTTGTTGGTTGGGGTGTGAATTCTTTTCTGTTACGAAGAAAGAATTGCTGTATTTAAATACAAAAAAAGTCTCTGTTTTTGACTCTGGGAAATGAACAACTCAGGTTTCAGGAGCCTAAAGCATGAGGCACATAGCTGCCAGCGGCAGCTGCTCCGAGCCGTGCCCAAGTGATGGCCGCTCCGCACGTAAACCACCGACCGAACACCCATCAGCAAGGCCTTCCATTTATGAGCGAGCAACGTTGTCCGTACGTCTCACACTCCCCAAGGATCACTTGCAGTTTATCTTCCCATTCGAGAGCTCTCCCAGTGTACGCCGCTACTCTGCCATGATAGAGGATTCCCGGGACTGCTCACACAAGCTCGGAGTCAGGCTAAGGCCACACAAAACCTCGTACGAGGGTATCTGCCCCGGGGCACCCGCACACTGCCGACGGAACCGCCCCCCCCACAGCGCCGCGCGGAGGCGGCTCTGCCCACCGCGGAAGTGCAGGGCGCCGCCCCGAGAGGCTGGGGGTGCTCTCTGCGCGGCTGCAGCGGAAGTTTTCGGGACCATGGTGCAGCTTTACAACTTGCACCCGTTCGGGTCGCAGCGAGTAGTGCCCTGCAAGCAAGAACCGGCGCACTTCTGCTGCGGCCAAGACGTGCTGTTCGTGGCCAGCACGGCGGCCAGCTGCAGGGTAGAGGTGTTCGCCGTGCGCGAACAGGGCCGCTGCGAGGCCCTGGGCTCCTTCGCCACGCTGGGTCCCGTGCTGCGCATGGCGCACAGCTCGACAGGTCGGTCCCGGTGACCGCCGGGTTCGTGAGTGCTCGGCTGGGGAGGCCGAGACGTGTCCGGCTCGAGTGTGCGGAGCGGCTCTGGGGCTCCGCCGGGCGGGGATGGCGGGCCGGCCAGGCGGGGAGCACGGGGCAGCGAGCGAAGCCGCTCGGGCTCCGCCGCGGCAGGAGGGCCTGGCCCTTTCACCCGCCTATCCCTCAGGTTTCTTCTCAGGCTCCCTCCGAGCCCGAGGTGGGGCGCACCTGGAGCGGGCTGGCCAGCGAGCCGGGCTGGCAAGCGCAGGCCGGTCCCAGCGCGGGCAACGCTTGGGACTGCGAGGAGGGCGCGGGCCGCATCTCCTTTCGTCGTCTGGCTCCGCTTCGGTTGCGGTCTGTGCTCCCGCCCCTGCTTTTGTGGCTTTTTTTAGAGTTCCAGCCGACCCCACAGCTTTTCATGAGTCTATTGGTCTATTGCTTTCCCTGGTCTGTAGAGAACAAAACATTTCCTCATTAATGGATATGAGGAGGCGGGGCTTGGGGGGAACCTTGTCTGCAATCACAACTCGTAGAGCGGATTCACATAGGAGTTGCTCTGGACCTACATCTGTAAGTCCTTTTTTTAATAGTGTGTGAAGTGTGTGTCACACAGCAAAGAACTTGCACTTTGTATTTAATTACAGAAAAATCGGTGAAAACTGGTTTTGGAATTTTTTGTAAGAGTTTAGACTTCAAGATGTTCTTTGTAGTGTACTATAGCAGGTAAAAAGCTCAAAAACTGTCATCTGTTCTTTAATGATATACTAATATGACTGCTTTCTTTTAAGGAGACTATCTGGTGACAATTGAAGAAAAAAGCAAAGCAACTTTCCTAAGAGCATATATGAACTGGAGATGCATGTCTGCAGGGAGTTCTCGTGTGTGTGTTCGGATGGTTGGTCACAAGATGGAAGAGTCATACAGTGAAACCTTAAAAGAACAGATGTCAGTTGTTGAAATGCCACTTTCAGATCCTCCACTGTGCATTTCATGTTGTCCTGTGAATGGAGATCTTCTTGTGGGCTGCAAGAATAAACTAGTCATGTTTTGTTTGAAATACCGGGTTATAAACCAGAATTTGACTGTATTAGATTTTGAACGCTCCTTAATTTTGCACATTGATAACCTCATTCCTGCTGAAGTTGCATTTTGTGCCAGACATATAGCCGTAGCAACAGAGTTGGATGTTCTAATCCTGAAATTGGAACTGGTCCAGCAAAGCGCAGACAGGACAGAGCAATGTACTCAGGGAGTCAGTGCACCAGAAAAGGCTGTGGATGGAGGTAGGTGCTGAAATAAATGTTTAATTTTTTTTTTTATCTCTAAGAATCTACTAACTGATTCCTGTTGTTCTGAAAGTAGGCTCAAACAAGGTCTTTGCCCTTCAGAAAATATTTCCAGATTGTCCTAGGACTATCAGCTGAATATTCTAGGGCATGAAAAGTTGTACCAACCTGCCATTGGAGGTAACATTTCAAACTAATATGCCATTGTGCTTCACGCTTAGAGGATGGTGCCCCCTGTACAGACACAGAATTAGGTCCCTGTGTGGACCAAGTTAAAGTGGTAGTAGTTCAGTGTGCTGTGTTCAGAAAAATTATTCTATCAGTGTCACTGCCCAAGTAACTGGCTTACACAATTAAGAATGTTTCTGTTGCGATGCCTGTGTACTTTTGTGACTGTTAGGGTCAGAACCTGCCATAATCACACAAATTCTCCTTTTTCAGTCCTTTGTCTTATTCAGGGGCTTGCCTTAGAATTCTAGAAATCCCAGAAATAGGTGTGCTCAGGAGGTTTTGTTCATGTGTATTGCAAGATACCAATCCATATGTAATCAATTATCAATTCCCATCTTTCCAAAAGTATATGTATCAGGTCAACACCAACAAACCTTAGGAAAGTCCTTTCTTTATAATTGAGGAAATTTAAAAGGATGGTCTTTTAGAATTGGAAGCTGTACCTAGAAAAAATTCGAAGGTAAACAAGACTTTTCAGATAGGGACTGATACGGGCATATAAATGCTATGTTCTTCACTGAGTGAAGATGGATCTTTTCTCAGATAATGGTGTCCTGCCCCTAGTTGTTTTTATTACTAAAAACTACATGGGAAAATTCCAGTTACTTTCTGAGTGTTACTAATATTTACTTTGCAGAAGTTAAGTGAGTTTGAGATAACACAACTTCCTGTGGTAGCTGTCTTTGCCTTCTCAAAACCTCTTCAACCAAAAGTCAGCCTTTTTTGATGATGAGCCATTTTGATTGACGAGCGGCACTGGTTGCCTTGGACTCACTTTCTAATGAAGTGTTTACCTGTTTGGGGTTTTTTTCCCCAGAAATCTTGACTCTTAAGTATTCAGACTGTTGAAGCTTAAGCAGGAATTGTTCCTATATTCTAGCACGGCTGTTTTCAAAATCTCGTGGTTAGAGGAAGCCAATGCTAGTGAGATAGCTGTAATTGGAATATTTAATTGATGTTTTACCATTTTCTTACTGCTGGATGGAATGGTTTGAACAATTAAGATACTATTTTCATTGCTCAGGTGTGAAAGATGAAAGTCCTTCAACACATACTTTACAGCTTGAATTAGATGAGTTCATCATATGTCAGAAGCCAGTGGAACTGCTTGGGGAAGAAAGTAAGCTGTGTGAGATACCCATCACACTGGAATCCACAGAGTTACCTACGGAAGACACAGAGCACTTCCAAGTGCAGTACCTGCTTTTCAGGTATTACAGGTGTATTTTCCCTTTTATGGGTTAGTTTACTACAAAAAACCAAACTGACTTGTGTGTTCTGTCTTTTTGAAAGAAAACTCTTGCCGTTTTTACTTCTGGGGTTTTTATAAGGTTTGGTGTTTCTTTTGAACTGGGGAAGTTATGGAATACCAAAGAAAGCCCATTTTTTAGTATCTTGGAATATTTCACTTGGAAGGGATCTGCAGCAACCATCTAGTGCAACTACCTGACCATTTCTGGGCTGAGCCACAGTTAAAGCGTATTATTAAGGGTGCAGTCCAAATGCCTCTTAAATAGTGACAGGCCTGGGGCATCAACCACCTCTCTAGGAAGCCTGTTCGGTGTTTCACCATTCTCGGTAAGAAAACGCTTCCTCATGTCAAGTCTGAACCTCCCCTGGCACAGCTCTGAGCCCTTCTCAGGTGTCTTGTCTGAGGATCCCAGGGAGAAAAGTTCAGCACCTGCCTTTCCAGGTCCTCTCCTCAGGAAGCTGATTTACTCTTCCTCTTTCAAAAAAAATTTTATCAAAAGCCAAGGAAGAATTGATGTCAAGGTCCAACAGTGAATTCCAAAGCAAAGCAGGGAAAAGGATGACACATAGTAGGGAAAAAAAAAGTATTGGAGATGGTATGATGTTCCATATAGCTCAGAGGAATAAAAAGAGAGAGGAAAAAAAAGGTTAAATTGAGATCCAAATCAATTGCAAGATGTCTTCAGTGGTCTCAGACTCTGACGTGCGTCTTGAAGACGAGCGAAGAGAGAGGATTTTGGTAGCAGGAACTCATCATAATTCTGTCTAGCTGTGCCACATGCTTCTTGGTATTGCTGTGCTAATGGCATTGGTAGTAGGAGTGTGCATTGTTGTTGAGTGTTAAAACATGAAGTATGCTTCTTATAGCCAGTGCTGTTTACTTGACCAGAGTAGATCATCATCACTTCTCACTGCAGTCCCATGTTGTTTCGGACTTTCTTTCTAGACGTTTTACACCCGACCAGTCGCCTTTTGGGTTTTGTGAAGAGACAAAGTTGCACTCTGTTCAACTGCTGCCTGTATACCAGTCAGGTATATGGATACGCATGAATGCACTATGGACTGTGTCATAGGAGACTTTTGAAAGGAAAGAGCTGCTTTGTATATCCCGTTTTATACGCTGTATGATTTCTGTATGGTTTGCTTTTAAATTGAGATCTCTCCTCCCTTTGCAATGATTTAAACAGACCTGCTCTTAACAAAAAAGTCGGTAAATTCCTCCAACTTGTACATAAACCTTGAACTAAAATACCAACACATCACACCAAAAGAGGAAAATTAAATCAGCTTTTATCAGTTCTTCACTGATAAATTTTGTATTGCAAAACAGTCACTCTTTGCATTGATAAAATTATCCTCAATGTTACAAGATAATAAACTGCCACTCAGCCATCAGAGGAAATCAGATTAGTAAACCTGAATAATCACTAAGATAGTGGTTACCTTTCTGAAGGGCTTTAATTGAAACTGGAAGGGATGAATGGAGATACTAGAAGTTCACTAGCTCAAGCCCCAAAAGACCCGTGGAAGAATTTAATGCTGTATGTTAGCCGTCAGATTTCATAGAATCATGGAATGTCCTGCGCTGGAAATGACTCACAAGGATCATAGAATCCAGCTCCTGGCCCTGCACAGGAGAACCCCAAGAATCCTACCAAGTGCCTGAGAACATTTTCCAAATACTCCTTGAGCTGTGGCAGGCTTAGGGCCACAGCCCTGGGGAGCCTGTTCCAGTACCTGACCACCCTCTGGGGGAAGAACCTTTTCCTAGTACCCAACCTAAACCTCCCCTGACACAGCTTCATGCCATTCCCTTAGGAACTGAGTGTAGAATGCTCTTAGGTCTCTCCTCAGTCTCCTCCAGGCTGAACAAACCAAGTGCCCTCGGCCACTACTCCTATGGCCTCCCCTCCAGACCCTTCACCATGTTTGTAGCCCTCACTTAGTCTCTTCTCTAACAGCTTTATATCCTTCTTACATTCTGGTGCCCCAAACTGCCCCCAGGACTCGAGATAATGCCACCCCAGTGCAGAACAGAGCAAGATAATCCCCTCCCTGCCCTGCTGGTGATGCCGTGCCTGATGCATCCCAGGATATGGTTGGCCTTTTTGACTTTACTGACTGCACACTCAGTTTCATGTGGTGTACTGTCTGCTAAGTAGCCGTGCCTCACTTAACTTGCAGCTGACTGAAAAGAATGAGCTACTTGCCATTTAACTCCGGCTGTCTTGTGCTGGAGTTAAATGTGATTTACAGTCTTTGACAAGAGGGTCTGCGGAATATGAACACAGCTGTTACCTGCTAAAATGGCATCCTAATAAATTCTGCCATTTCCAGCCTTCCCTTAAGTGAGGACCTGGTTCTTTTGTGAGCTGCAGCTCTGGGTGAGCATTCATTCCAACTTCCAGTTGTCTAAGATCAGGCTGATCTTTCAATCCGTGCGTGTTTAGTTGAGGTGAATTTGTCAGGACTCTCCAATGCTGTTGCCTCTATAGAATTTCTTCACTAGGTGGTATGTCCATATTTTTGTGAAAATGCCTCCAAATGAGATAACACGTGATACAAATTTTTGACTGAGCTTCATATAAAACTTCTTTTTACTAGCTACTAAGAAAACTAGTGTGCAACTTGGGCAGGTTTGATAGGATCTTTTAGACACTGGGCTTGCAATAGAATTGCCAGGTTTTGATTTATGAAGTACATAAAGCACCTTTCTCATTGTTACATCTAGGAAGTTCTGCAACAGCCTGTGAGGAAACTGAGAACAAGAGAAGACTGCTGAGTCTCTTTTGCTTTTTCTCTTTACCTCATGTTGGATATCTTTACTCTGTTGGGAAGTTAGTAGAACTAATTTCTACTTACCAATATTCAGAGAAGTCAGATCAGGCAGTCCTCACTCCACAGTTCCTGCACGTCATTACAAGGTACAATGTTTATGATTTTACTGATTTACTATGTTTATCTATGCTGCTGTCCTTTTTTAGATTTTTTTTCCCCTCTGATATGTCCTCTCCCTCCTCCTGGAAATCTCCGGGCAGGCTCATGTGTTAGTTCAGCATACCCTCCTGCTTAGGCTTTAAAGCCCATTTCTTCAAAGGAAAAAGAGCTGATTCACTGTACTCTTGGCTATTTGATTTTTACAAGTCTTAATTTCTTTCCTTCATTGTTGTGTTTTCTTCTTTCCCTCCAGTCAGAACCTACAGTGCTTCACAGTGCGATGCAGTGCAGCAGCAGCTCGTGATGAGGATCCATATATTGACACGACCGTTAAGGTGCACTTCTTGCTTTCTCACTAAGAGAATGGTGGTAGTGGTATGGCACTTAGTTGAATTATGTTTTCTTTTGAAATCCTGTTAGTTTGTAGTGGCTGAACCAATAAAATAACATCCAAAAGAAATATTTTACTTCAGGCTATGGCATGTTGTATTTTGGTGGTCTACAGATGTCTCAATGAAACAATCTATTATTGCTGCTTAAAATTCTAGACCATTAGTAGAATGTTTTCAGAAACATGAAAAGCTACAAAATCACTTCTGTTTTAAGTGAAATTCTGTGCTTTTCTGTATAAAACTGGATGAAGGGTTCAAAGTTTTCTTTTATTGTACAATATTTTTCTCTCTTAGGTGTCCTTGAAAATCCAGCTTTCCTAAGAGGCATTTAGACAATTGAGCAAGTCTGCTACCAGATACTTAGGGCACGTTTTTTAGAAGGAGGGTTTTTGGTCCTTGGGGGTCTAAACCTTTCCCCTTCCTTAAATTGCTTATCAGTAAAAATCTATTGAATGCAAAGATTGTGATACACATTAATAAAAGTAGTAGGAAAGATAGACAGAGGTGTATTTTAAGATAGCATTTAAGGATTTCTTTTGAGCATGTAGAAAGCAGACATAAAGAAACCATAGGACAGTATATGTTTTATAAAATTCTCAAGACCCAAACGTCTTCTCTGCTCTGGATAGCTAATAGCAGCACGGCACAGTCCGTACTGTCCATTCTCCAGTCTCAGCTTTTTGCATTTTCACTATGGTTTACATAGAAATCCATCACAGTTCCTTCAGTCAGGCGGCAGGCTCTCTCTGCAGGAGTTTTAGAGAGGTGTGAGAGCTGCAGTCCCGCACGGATTTCCACGCTGCAGCTTGCCATCCACAGTCTGCTCACCCCCTCTGGCATGGATTCCTCCATGGGCTACAGTCCCTCGGGGGCGTCCATGCACTGGTGTAGAGTTTGAAGTGTGATGATGTTGGTGGTTATTTTTATTATTTGCTATTACTATTTTTCCGGCTGGTTTTTTACACCAGTTTTAGAGCTGCCTTGTTCTGGATCTCACTATCCCAGGGCACTCTAGAGCCTCTAGGTCACCACTGTAGACCTCCACCTCTTACAAGAAATGTTGAGATGTCTTCAGGAAGCAGGTTACACATATAGTGCTGTGTTATCTTGTTTCACTGTGTATGTTAATTTGCACATATAAAATTTTATCTTTTTAAAGCTGTACATTTAGAATATATATGTGCAAATGAGGTTGCATTTTTCAATTTTTAGTCCAGTATAGATGATAATATATGTTTTACATGCAAAGTGCATATTGAACAAATTGGGGAAATAATACTTGCTATGTAAGGTAACAGTAGACAAGCAAATATAATACTTCTATCTGTAATTGCTTTTTATAAGCAACTGAAGTCAAGACTTTTATAACCAGGCAGTAATTTACAACTTGGCCAGATTCAAACTATTCAGGATAAAATTTTCCATGTTGGGCATCAGGTTCTGTTATTTTGGGATACACAGCTGAAACTCTGCAGTTGCTTTGAAGAATGAAATAATTATTTTTTTACTCATTATTAAATGATTCTTGTTATGCATTTGTGAGTATTTTTATTCTTGCTTAAGTGAAGCACTCAAAGTTAGGAAAGCCAGTGAATGTTTTTAATGTCAGATCATTGTACAAAGGTTACTGTTTTTTTCCTGACTTATTAAAAAACTTGACGTAAATACTAAGTGAAATTACAAAACAATCACTTTCCTTTATAGGCTTGTCCACCTGTCACACTGGATGTCTGTACATTAAGAATGCAGCTTTTTATAGGACCAAGAGCTATCTGTCATTTCAAAAACCATATAATTCTTTTGACTAAGGCAGACACAGAAGATATTACTGAAAGAAGAAAGCCTACAAGAAGGATGCTGTAAGGATTTGTGTCTTTTAGGGAGATGGTACTTATAGTTCTGTGTACAGTGCTGAACTGGTGGATATTGCAGTTGAAGAGTGGTTCCTCTCTTGAAAAACTCTTTAGAAAGAATTCTCTTCTTAGTGATTGAGAACAGCAATCAAGTTTTTTTGTTTTCTTTTTCAATTCTGTTGTATTTACTGACATAAAAGAAATGAGCATAGGGTCACAAATGCTTGAAATCAACAAAATGGTAAAATAACATTACTGAGAACTTATCCCGAGAATTAAAAAAATATCTTGAGAAATAAAAGTATGTAGAGTACCAAAGCTACAGGTTACAAAATATGTTGCAGCATAAAATGAAAATGTCTTATCTTTGGCTATGGGCTCTTTCCAAGAAAGTTGCAAACTTCACTATAGTTACCCATGACAAAAGTTGGATCGGACTTTGCCCCAGGTTAGTCTTGTAGTATGTATATAGCCAGAGGCATATGTGACTTTCTACAAGTTTCCATGGAAACTGCTATCCGCTTCCTTTCTTGAGGGTTTTTCATAAAACAGCTAAGCAGCTGTTCTAATCACCTATTCAGAAACCATATTTATTAAAGTCGGTTCAAGTTTACCAAGAGTGAGACAGCTCTAGTTGATTGAGGAGTTATTTGAACCAGTAGTTCTTAAAATAACGTCTAGAGCAGACGTTCTTCAGAAGAAGGTAAGGATAAGCCCGTCAGGGAAAAAGATTATTCAAAATACTGTAGTTTTCTTCTATAAAGCACATTTTCTGCCAGTTGTGTGGTTTCAAATATTCTAATTGGCATTTGAAGAATATACACTTTTTCCCTTCTGGAAAGAACATAAGTTGAACAAATACTAAGCTACTTAGCACCATAATTTGAAAATAAAGATGTAAATATTGCAAAACAGTTAAAATAAAACCAAAACCCAGAAGAGAAAGAGTCTGTTTTCCTACAGTGTTTTTAACCTTAGCTCATTATAGACCTAGCCAGTGTTTTAGAATAAAAGCATTCTGATACCTCTTCATGCCATGTCTTGGCAAACACTTTGATAGAGCTGCAGGGGCCAACATGCACTACATCCTTACAGTAGGTAAGTAAAAATCTTAGCTAATTTAAATTACTTAACTATTCAAGGTCTGGTTGGATAAGGCCCCGGGCCGTCTCACCTGTGCAGTGGATGGCAGCCCATGCCTTTGACAGGGGGGTTAGAACTAGATGATCTTTAAGGTCCAAGCCAAGCCATTTGATGATTCTATGATTCCTCTTAAGTATTTGATACCACCTGCTGTTAAGCACAGGAGAAGATGTAGTAGACAGTTCTGATGATGTTCCTGGTGTATGAACTTGCCTATCCCCGTGCTGTTATTAGCCAGTATGACTTAAATTCGCAGCTTAACTCTCCAGCACTTACTAGTCTACAAACATACCTATTTATGCATTTGAATTATGAAACAAGTGGGGAGTTTTTGGCTGCACAGTGTTTATTTCAACGCTGAGAACTCAACTCTTTTCCTTTTCTCTAGTTCCAGAAAGGCTGACAGCATCAAATCCAGAACAAATTCTGAGTCAGAGCCTGGTTGGAATTTGTATATTATAAACACTGTTTCAACAATTCAGCTTTACAGAGAAATGGTACTGCCCAACTCCTGCTTTTATTGTTTGCTTACTAAAAATAAGTACTGTTAATTAATCTCTGATGCGTGTCATCGCTGAATATAATGTAATGTATTTCTTATTAATAGCCCATAATCCTATTTCAAATGGCTGCTGTCCTCATTAGAATTGTTCCTGTATATTCTTAATTTTTGCCAGCAGCCTAAGTATATCCTGTGTCTGTTTTAGGTAGATTATAGTAGAACTTACGAAAATGTTAAAACTGAGAGCTGCATCCATCTTCTAAGTGAAGCTCACTTACTGGTCAGAGCAGCTTTAATGGACCCTCATTTCCTTAAATCAGATGAGAAAGAAGATCTTCTAAGAGCTTTTAGAGAAAGTTGTGCCTTCTTAGGAGACTGCTACAGCAGGTATGTTGTAGATGTCAAAGCGGTAAAGGAGAGCCATGTTTCCAGTAGTGTAACCTTAAAATGAAAATCCGTAATTGTTTGCTATTTTACATCAGTATTGCGTATGTAATAAGTTTTTCCGTTTTACAAAACGCTTAATCTAGTCCTCTCTTCAATGTCTGGTTGTCTTTATTGTCATTAATCAGAATTCAACATTATGTTGAATATGAACAGTGTATGCAGATAACTGATGTGCCTGTGACTTTGTTTGATGTAGTTTTAGTTCTTACAAGGAGCGATGGCAAAAGTGTTGCCCTTTGTTGTTTTGTTATTTTTTCCTTCCTCCCTGTTGCCTTCAGGTTTGACACAAAGGATTACCACCTTGCTTTGCCATACTACAGAATGTCAGGTTTATCCATGACTGAAGTTTTAAAGAGACTAGTTTCAGAAGGTGATGAAATACAGACATACGAGAGAGGATTTATATTTTACTTAACTCATTCTCTTAATGAAGACTCAAATGAAGAATTAAGTAAGGTAGAAGTAACTTGTTTTTTTCTGTAATCTGGTGATTTAGTTCTGATTTTAAGAACGGTATATCAAGTATTAATCAATTACCATTTGAAAATGATGTCCTTCTTATTTAGTTTTACAGTTACTCTTTTTCACATTATTTTTATTTTCCCTTTTTTGTTGAAAAAATACCAAGCAGCACCTGTGATGCTTTGGGCTGCTTTCAAGCAACATATTACAGGTTTGGCTGTCATAATGCATTTTGCTGGTGATCTCGTTCCCACTTGCACAGAGACGCTTCTGTTTTAGAAAAGCCCTGCATCAAATTTCTTTCATCTCTCATTTCTGTAGCAAAACAAACAGTTTATTAGCACATTGCTAAATTGTACAGATTGATAAAGATTCATTCTGGTGGTGGGTGTTCTCCTAGCACCCCAGAGTATGGGTTGAATCACTACCAGTCAGAGATCTTTACTTTTACTCGTAGGGAAGAGAGAGGCAGGAAGGGCACTGAGATTTGATAGCTAAGCTTAACTTGTCTACTTAAAAAAAAAGACCCAAACAAACCAACCACAAAAACCAAAACAACAGAACTGTACTACTTTCATATGCCATAGAAGACTGTATATCTGAAAAGGTCTAAACTGTCAAATGGCTTTTGTTTCAATAGGAATCAGGAAATAAAGTTCTCCAGATATTTTATCTTGCGGACCCTGTGCAGCTGCCTCATATCCTTTGCAGTCCCTGCATGAGAAACATATGCCCTTTGACAGCTGTGAAGTATCTTCAGAAGGTAGAAAAGATGATGCCATCTGTGGTCCTGACACTTACTAAGGCTTTCTTGGCTCTGAAAATGGGAGACATGATAATGTATGAACGTGAGATGGACTCCTATAAGGAGGTAAAGTATGCTGAGAGCATGAGCTATTCATGCTTTGCAAAGTCCAAGTCAATAGTTTGACTTGCAGTTGGATTTTACAGTGAAAAAAGCTTTTGGTCACTCTTTGTCCTGATCTGCTGTGTAGACTCCACTGCATGTCTGCAGTCACAGTAGAATGGAGGGCTGATGTTCACTGGGACTGTACAGGCAGGGTAGTCTTGTCTTGGTGAAGACCTAGCAAATAAGCAAGTTTTGAAGCTCTTAATTCTTGATAAATAAAATGCTGTTTACTGGGATGTAACTCTGCAGAGCCACTGCTCTTCAGCTGCATGGGGGGGTTGTATAGTAGCATTTCTACACCTCTCCACCTCTGCCATATGCTTCTCCATATGCCGATGAAAACACTATCTGTATGCAAACAACTGTTATAAAATTCCTGTTGAACAGAATATTTGTCCATTGTGCTCACAAACTGAAGTTTCTGTATACAATTTCGTATCTTACATGAAATCAAAGCACTTAACTCTTACTAAGACCAGATCAGAACCTACTTCAGTGCTATCAAAGTAATAATTCCTCATCATTGGGGGAAAAAAATGTTGGTGGAGCTCTCTGCCATAGATGTTCACCTGTGAGACCAGTCTGTAAATTATTTCTTTCACATGTATGAGACCAGTCTGTAAATCAGTTCTTCACAGATCAAGACTGTGGAATGTTCAAAGGTGATAGAATTTGAAATAGAGACTTTTTCTTATAATGGGATGTTGGGAGTCTAAACACTTTGGATATAAATGGATAGCTGTTTCAAAGTTAGATATTGTGCTTTGGTGGAAGAAGTCCTGCAGAACTTTAAAAGTTAGGCATTTTTTAATTGCAAGGTGGGAACTGTGGGGAGCTGTTTCAAAAATTATGTTCAGCACCACCTGCTTTTACAGCACAATCAAGTGAAATTGCCATGTTGTGAGCAAACACACTCTGCATAGGTGTTATTTTGAGAATAAGGTGGCTTAGGCTTGAGCGTTGGGTTGTTTGGTTGCATTTTCTTTCTTTCTAATCTGATTCATCAAATATGTTCTATTGCAGTTCACCTTTAAAAAAGCATTTTATTTCAAAGTAGAAAAAAACCTCTTTCAGAAAGCTAATCTGAATTTTTCTTCTAGGTCTGCCTTATATTTCTTGTGTAGTTCGTTTCATGCACTTAGCCATCATTTTTCCACTCTCTTTAAAATAATGTGTTGTCATACTTGCCTTTAAAAGCACTCACATACCCAGAAACAGCTTACTGTTGCACAAAGTGCAGCACATTCTATCATTGTTTCAGGGGTATTTCAAAATAAAAATCATACTTTAGCAAAGTAGTCTACTGAAATTTATCAAGGTAGCATCTTGAAAAGTCAACCAGTGATTATTTCAAACTCTCCTGTGTATCAAATGTCTTGGATTTCTTCGTGAAGTCCATCTTTCTTATGTGCACACTAACTCCATCTTTCAACAGCATGTTACTTTCAGCTTTCAGTGTTCAGGCACAAGGTCTGTTTTTCAGGAGACGCTGCTCCAGAATGTGGTTTGGAGCTCGGTCTCTGGAGAGCTACTCTACGAATTGCAGAAAGAATGTACTTTTTTCCCTGACTACTTCCATCTAAATTTCACTGCCTGAGGGAATACTGAGTTTACTGAGTAGGATTTATATATGCATTGAATTCTTTACCTGATTTATATCTAATTATGTTTGTAGACAACACTGGCTTGTGGCTTCATTGGGCAACCACGACTCCTGCGGCAGCGTAAGGAAGGAATTGTTAGGCCAACTGAGTTTGCTGTTCACTTGAAGGAGATGCAGCCTGGTTTACTGGTGGCTGCCATTGTGGCTTTACATGAGAACAGTAAAATTGAACTAGAAGAAGCAGATACCTTTTTCAAGGTTGGCTTGAGATAATTTTTTTGCTTTTATTTTTTTCATAGTGGTGGTGTTATGGGTAAGAAAAGCAACCTCAGCTGCTCCTTCACCCACATTTCAGCATTTCTTCAGAAAGAGCGAGATGAGGGTTGGAGATATTCTAGTCATGATAGATGGTTCCAGAGTCAGAAACTGGACCTTCTGGAAAGAAATACTGGTTAAGTAAAGTGAAAAAAAGAAAAAAAAAAATCCATTACATTCTTTGTTTTTACCGTATTATTTGAATGGAGAATACCTGTTCTCAGAGCTCTTTCAGTGGCTTCCTAGTGATTGAGCTTCCTAAGGCTACTGAAATTTAACAGAATTTAGATAAATTAAGTCCATAAACTCCTTTTAAAGAAATCTTTAGGATTAAAACATAAAGAATCAGACTTAAATATTAAGGTATAGAATGTTCTGATGATCTGTATAAATTGGTGAAAGAAAAGTGTGTGTCTACAGTTTATAAGAAGACATGCTAATAGAACAGTTTTTCTGGTGTCCCTGAAATTTTCTTTTTTTCAGCTGGGAATAGACAAACCTTTTTTTTCTTTTCTCTACACCTTGGTTAGAACATGTGTTCTTCAATGTACGTGTGTTGCAGTCTTACTATATCTGATACTATGAAAGACCTGTATCAAAAAGAGCAAGTCATGAAGTTCAAATTAGAACAAGTGGTGTTCTTTAAAACCATTTGGAAACCAAGTAAAAGTTCTTGTTGCTGGCACTGCAGATCTTAAAACATCTTCCTTGTGGGTCCTACCATGATATCCAGCTGAGCTATGGAGCATATCTTATCATGGATTATAGAGTCTTCTTTTGAAGACACTTGCTTGTCTATTGGCATATATAAAACTCCTCCACATTAACAGTCTGTAAATACTTGCTGACAATTGTACTGGCATTTCTGGCAGTGGAGTAAATCTTAAAGAAGAAATCAAATTTGTTGGTCAGAATTGATTACCTTAAAATCATTTAATGAACTTTTCACTTTGCCTAGCAGTGTATTACATAGAATCAGAGGACAAAAAAGAAATCAAAATTCTGCTTCTAGTAAAAGTGAAAAACTGTTCCGTCTGTCTTTTCTGACTTCCGCTACTAATAATCACCCCAGTCTGTGCTAACTTGCTGTCTTCTATCGTTTTTGTTCTTAGATGTTGTGTAGTAGCAGTGAAAACACTATTCCCCAGCTCTTGGTGGATTTCTGGGAAGCTCTTCTTGTTGTGTCCTCTCAGGAAGAAATACTTCAGGAGCTTCTATTGAGGGTTACTTCTCAGTATGTTTGGAGAATATCAAAGAAGCAACTTCCTGAGACTAAGCCATTGAAAACAACAGAGGATCTAGTAAGTGGTAAACCACACAGAGGAAGTTTTAGGACTGCAGTGTTCCTGCAAAATCTGTCCAAGTGCCATCCTTAATGTTTTAATTCTAGACAGTTTATCTCTTAGAAGAAGCAAGACTGAAAGCAAATAAGGTGGTGTGCAACTACAAATTAGTATTGCTGGCTCTGAGTAGTCCTGCTCCTTGGGGACATTTGCAGATATACTTCTAACAGGAATCTAAGCTCTGGATAGAAATAAGGGCTAAAACGAAACAATGGCAATTTGTCAGGTGAATTATTTACAATTTTATGAAGCTAACTAAATGAGAAAATTGTGTGAATGATAAATTTTAAAGAATTAGGAACAGGAAAGCTGAAATATGGAATTAAATAGAGGCTTCCAGTTTATTTTTTTGTTGAATTGCATGAACCAGATAAAAGGGTAGGTGCTCTTCTAAATGATGCTATTTGAGATTAAAATTTTCTTTACTTGCAGTGAGTTTCACATGGAACTGTCACTAACAGAAATGTTTCTTTTATTGCAACTTGATTCTGTCTTGTACAGATAAACTCCTGTAGTCATTTTGGGTTGATTTTCCCATGGGTAATTTCCATAATGTCAGTGGGACATTCAACTGATAAAGATTACTGTGAAGACATCTCAAGACTACAGGTATAATATCTTACTGCTTACAGCTTAGATTCATTCTGCAAATATTTGTGTATGTATGAACAACTTTCTCCAGCAGACTGTCCTCCTTCTTTCCTGCTAAGTTATCCAAGTTGAAATAAAAGGCTGAGTGAAACGACAGAAGAAGAAAGTACTGAAGAGTTCTGTTGGTAAAAATATTTACATTTGCATTCACTCTAAACTTGCTTTCTCAATTTTCAGCAATATTTATTAAAGGAAATATTATTTCAGAATTATTCTGACAAGTAAGGGCTTTTGTTCTTAAGTTATGGTTAGCATTTTTTTGCAACGTTTGTCTTAAATCCAAACAATACTTTTTCTTCTTGTCTTCAGTCTCTCTTATGTAGTCAGTCAATCAATGTAGCTTCAGCTCTGCCTATTTTGGAGCCCCTGACAGAGGCTGACAATGTTGGCCTCACCATCCGTGTTCTCTGCAATACCCATCTGGGCAAATATGAGGAAGCCATTGACCAGCTTCTCAAAAGGTGTCCTGATGCAGCTGTGTTCTACGCTCAGCATGAGCTGAAAGGTGACAGTCAGGTGGGCTACTTTCAGTGCAGTTGTTCACTATCATTTGGGGTTTTTCCCTAACTGAAACATTGTATGTACAGGTGGACTCTGAATGGATCACATAGCCTAGCATTCAGATAAAGTAAATTGCTTATCTTGCATTGAACATCTTCCTTGGCATTTTAATTCCGTAACTCTGTCCCCACTAATTGTAATGGAATATTTTTTCCTCCAGTTTCTTTTGTCACTTACTCTATTCATTATAGTAAACTTAAAGCATAGTCTTTTCAGATGGCAGAGTGCCTCAGAAAAGACAGAGTAATATGTTCTTTTTCCACTGTAAATGAAAAGCTGCCTATTTTCTCACTAACTGACTATGCTCTAAATTGTTTGACAGTGTTTATAACATGAAATCTTAGTTATAAGCTAACTGATAAGAGAACATGGTCCTTCAAATAAAATTGCACTTAAATATGTTCTTCCTGTGTTCCAGTGACATCTTCTAATCTAATTCTTAACTGATTTTACTCCAGTGTTCCAGGAATACAGGAGTTTACTTCATTGCCCAGCACAGCTACTCAATTAATTGTATGCAGCTCTGCTGACCAGAGTCAGTAAAGGTGTTCTCTACCAGAGAGATAGATACTAGAACTCTATTCAGAACCAGATTTGAGCTTTTTATTTAGATCTGAAAATAGTTTCTCTGATTGTTTCCACATTAGACTATGAGGTTGCAGTACTGAATCTAAACACAAGTGAAAGAAAATAGTTATCAAGTTTTAATGAAGGAGGAAAGAAATCCCTTTCCTCCTCTCCATTCTTATCAACAAAATTGTGCACAAATCCTAAAATATTCCTATAGCTGTTGGAGTTAGATCAGGTCAGGAGACAGAGCAATGCTATTCACCGGTTTCCATGGAGCTGTTTAAAAAAAAAATCCTCTGACTGCATCGGTCTTGCTAATTATGTGACTTTTTCCATCTTCTAAAACTTTTTCTATGGAGGTATGAGGGACACTGTGTAAAGATTTTCGAGCTGAAAAAAGTTGCACTGAAGATTGAAAAATACTACATATGTAAAATCACTGCATTTCAAAGCATTATATTAGCTAATTATTAAATTCATCGTAACTGACCTGTATTTGTACACATCTGAGCTTAGTTCAGTGCATTTTAGCTGATTTTCCATACTCTTAATTGCAGTCCTTGTTGATTTACACTTTTGCTATGGGTTTTTGTGGATTAGGCTCTGTGGTGGAACAAGCTGCTTCCTGAACTTTGCGAGAGAGCTAGACTTACTGGAAATGACTGCCCTGTTCTTATTTCATCACTCAAAGGTAAATCAATTGGTTGTAACTCAGCTCCAGAAGGCTTTGTACATCAGCTAACATTATTAATAACTGTTCAGACTAAGGACTACTGATGTGATAATTTGGAAAAAAAGGGGATCTTTTTCTTCAGTTAAAGCTAATACAGTTTAGCAGCCTTTCTGGCCATTAGCACAGAATTCTGCAATGTCAGCAGTATAGTCTCATATAAAAATCATAACATTCATTTTGTATTGAAAACAGGTAAATTGTTGTAATCATACTCTTTCTGTATAGGTCAGGAATAGACATCATTAAAAAACCTACTAAATAGAACTAATTGTGATTGGTTCTTACCTAGGTTAAATTAGTATATGGTTCTTAGGTAACATGCTGCTATCGATAACACAGGGGAGGCTTAAGTGTGTATTGATGATTAGGTCATAGACTGAAAAAAACACAGTGTGTTAATACTAGAAGTAGAGAAATCTGCCCTAGTTCTTCTGTAGTCATGGTTACATGTTTGTGAGAAGTTAGTAATATTGCATATAGCTGAGGGGCCAGTGTGATTATTTTGACAAATTACAAATATTAAATAAAGCACATACATTGTTAGAAGTGTGCCATTGGAATGACTGAGAGAAACAGCATTGTGGGGTTGCATTGTGCAGCACAGGTTGCCATGCTCTAGTTTCTGGTGCCAGCAGTTTTTCTTCAGAATTATTTTCATACAGTAACTATGCTGTAATTGCTTAAGAACATAATGTTAAAAAGCTTGGTCTGAGAAGCTGCTTGCAAAACATCCAGTTTTACAGATAGTGTTGAGTTAGTGTACTAATAAGATTTTGAGGGCTTGCTTTGCATTTCGTACACACATGAAGTACTAGATCAGAGTTCATTAGCATTAGTGCCACGTGTAAACCAGATGAATCAAGCTAGAGGTATGGTTTTAATCTAAGTTATCATTTCAGTTTATTTTTTAGATTTCTTACAGTTGTGTTTGCTCCCAAATGGCTATGTCTCAAATTTCATTCCAGTTGCAATATTTAAATAATTTGATGACTTTATTTAGTGATTACACTGTTAATGCTTTGTGTTTTTCCTTTTTTCTAAACTCAAAATACCTAAACAGTATTTTCTCCCCTGCTCTGAGCAGAAACTTTATCAATTGTTGCAATGGAACTGGAACTAAGGGATTTCCTCAGTCTTCTACCAGAGGATGGAACTATAGCTTTTTTCCTGCCACATCTTCTTCACTGCAGCCAGAGGAAGCTGCTGACCTAAAACAATGAAATTCTGCTATCCACTCAACTACAAAGAATGTTCTGTAATAAAAAAGTAAATGAAACGAACAGTAGAACTCCTTATAAGGTACCATGGGATTCCTGTCACATACATCTTATGTCAACTACTGAAGGACAGCTGTTGTCTGAGGCAGAGCATGTTTTGAAGCTAATTCTGGTGCCCAAGCAGCTAGGAAATACGGATTCTACAGTACAACTGGACATACAGTGTTTACTGAAAGTAAAGCAGAAAGTCAGTCTTAAATCTATGTTAGTTGGATCACTGACCTAGGGAGGAATTCAGGCTCAGGCATGTGTCTAACTGTATGAGTAAAAGTGAGTACTTTACTCTTCCAAGTGGAATTGGGCCCAACTGACTTCATTTTGCAACACAGACATTTCCTTGAATTCTAGCTGACAAAGTCAGACCCCTGCTGTCATCTTGGTTACATACCCAGACAAGTGTTACACTGAAAATGTTTTAATTTAGCAATTTGCAAGAAAAGGCCATTAATCAAAGAGAAAGAGATGCTCAGTCAGGAGACAGTATTTGAAGTATCACTACACCATAAATCCAGTTGAAAACTTATTCCTAGGGTTTTTGGTAAGCGTCACACATACTTGTGCATGTGCGTACTGACGATTGTCTGTCTTGTGAGCAGAATGCATCTTTCTGCTCCTTCAGAGCTGGAATTCAGTCATAACGAACTGTCACAATGTTTCTAACTTCCTTAGTTTGGGTTTTTGACAATTACCAAAAATACAGTAACTCCTGTGATCCCATAACCGTCTTAACCATCTAAAAGCCTAATTAGCTGACGTTGACTCTATCAAAACTGTTTTCACTGGAGCTGCAATGTTATTTAAACCTGTAGAAGTCAGTTAGAAGAGATCATCTATATTTCAGCAAAATTATATTTTAAAAAAAAAAGATAAATCAGAAGTAGTTTAACTTACCCATGTAGCATTCCTGCTACAGGTAAAATCAATGATCTAATTTACTGGTAAGTATTATGCTGATGGTTTTCAGTATAATCTTAAAAGACCAAAGCGATTTAGGCTTGTTACAGAGAAGCAATTTCATTCTTTTAGGTATAAAGCCCATATATCCTGCTTTCCCTGCTTATCCTATACCTCCTTCCTTCTCATTTGATGCAGATCTAATATGAGGAGTTGGGTTACTGAAACACAACTGGGTGGCATGACCTGTCTGCTGTTACTGTTTTCATTTTTGCCCAGCATCAGCCACGCTCTAATACTGCTGCTTGCATCTGTCAGGAAACACTTCTTTTTTCTTTGCTGAAGGCTGCAACAGCAAAATTATTCCACTGCAGGAGTTACTTAAGTCATCAGAACAAAGCTCTTCAGTACCATAGTCACCAAATTTTGGCCTTCACTCTCTGCATTTCATCAGGCTTATTTCAGCATAACTTTGTCTTGGAATTATTTTCGTAACAGAAAACCAAAAGCATCCTGAGCAACCCCTTGGCCTTCACATCTTTTAAATGCACCATCTTGAAAGATACTACTGAATAAAATTATAATTCAACAGAAATAATAGAACTATTTTGTTAACTGCTCAATTATACAGTACTGTATATATAATTTTCAGTGTGAACCTATGGATAAAGTGATAACCTAATTTCTGTTTTCTAAGCAGTGACTACAAACACATCTATCTAGGAAAATGTGACAGTATGATGGCAGATACCCCAAACAAATTTTGCTGTTATTCAGGGTTATTTGCAAACTTAAATAAAGTGTGTTTCATTAGCTTTTCCGTGTTCTTCAGCTGCTAAATAACATGCATTAGCCATCATCTAGAATGTGTTTCACGTGCGAGATACTATTTTTGTTTATAGAAAAACATATTTATAAGCTGTTACATCCATTCAGCTGTCTTAGTCTGTGGTTCTTTTCCTAGCCATGGCCACTAAGTGAAATCTTCCAAAATGTGTAGAGATGAGTGGTCCGGAAGAGAGCATTTTCCAAGAAATGCTTCACTGAAGGTAGACCTTGGAGGATCACTGTGTTAAAATGCTTTCATCGTTCTTGAGTACCTGGCGTGCCTTTACACTTGAACTGATTGAATAGTCTTGGGAACAGAGACTGTTTGTCTGTAAGGGGAAAAATAGCTTTTTGTGACATTTCATCGAAAGAATAGTCTATGCATGCAGCCAACAGAGCCCAGAATGACCACAGAGAATCCAAGTACCTCCTGGACATTGTTAGATTTAAGATACTTTAAGATACTTTAAGATACACTGAAGGATACATTTTAATGCACTCTAGATGGCTAACAAAAAATCCAGCATATTTCTAATACCAGTTAAAAGTCTTTCTACATGCCTTTCTGTGTACTCTTAAATAAGCCTTGTTATTGTCTATGGAGATTTGGCATAACATGCTCTGTAAATCAGTAGTGTTTATAAAATACAATTAGGTTGTGTTTCACATTCCAGTGGTTTATCAAATAGAATTAGATCTTTTAACATTGCATTCTGTATTTTTAGTATAGATATAAATGTAAATCATATAGTTGTACATATATATATGCATCACATATTTTGAAGTATTTCTACTGTTCTCTTCCGTCAACTACAAGAAATACCTGTTATGCTCTGTCTCTTGAGTACTGGAAGATGTTGCTTTTAAAACTGTATTAACTTTTTAGAAAGAAGAACTTTCAAAATTCTTGAAAATTCAAAATTTTTCACTGGTAGTATTGCTAGAGCAAGGTAATAGTGTCTGTAAAGCTACAACATGCCCTTGAAAAGTAAACACTGTTTTATTTTTCCAGTACTTTAGCTGCATAGCAATGACTAATTCAGCTGAATTTACCAACTGTGCATGTTTTGAACAAAGATTGAGATGAAGTCTGACACTACTGGCGCTTCTTGGGTACAGAAATATATCAAGAATTCTTTTTAAATAAAAAAACCTGTCACTTAGATTTCATGGATGGTAAGTCAAAGTAATAGTCAGTTATCATCCAGTCCTTTAGCTACTTCACTTTCCTGAGCAGCGCTGAGTGAAGTATTACCAGGTGGCTTGCAACATCTTGGCTTCTAGACATGGAATATTGCTGGGTGCCTGTACTGGTTCAGAGTACACTGGCCTGTCTGTGAGCCCCATTGTGCATCTTTAAACATAGCAAACCTTACTAAGCTAGATGAGTCGTACCTTCCTTTGGGAGCACGGTGTAGGTTGCTTCCATGCCAGCGTGGATGTGGTCGGTAACGTGACAGTGTAACAGCCAGGTGCCAGGGTTCTGTGGGGTCATTTCCACAGTTTGAAATGTCCCAGGGAACAGATCAAAGACATCTGCCCGGTAAACCCCAGTTTGCTTCAAGATAAAAAGAAGCAACAGTTAAACTGTGGCACTGCCAGATGGTAGTAATTTAAGATTTATCCATTTACCCAACAAGTACTTTAAACACAGTTGTATGAGAAGACACCTGTGTGTCATTTCTATTGAAGCACCGCTTTGTACTTTGGAGCACTTCATGCTCCAAAGTTTAATAAACTAGCAGCCTAGTGGAAATGAAGGAAAACTACAGCTCTCATCTTAAAACTGCCATGAAAAATTCACAGCTATCTTGTTGAAGCAACATCTGAGGCTTCCAGTGAGAAAATGCTACTGGCAGATATTCTCTGGATCTTCTGTGTTGATCAAATACAGGTGTGGGGCATAAAAACTTTACAAAGTACAAGCCCTGCTTAAATTGTAATGTGACTTTTCACCATATGTAACAGTCCTTGGTATTAGACTTATCTCTCGTTCTTAACACATCAGGAAGTAAGTGAAAAAGACCTGATACCTTATAGTCAAAGCTGTGGCCATGGAAGTGTGCTGTGTGAATGTCTATCTCATTGCCCATTCCCATCAGATACCAGCTGACATTATCTCCAACATGCATTGTCAGGCCATGCAAATTTCCAAACACCTTTCCATTAATGGCTAAAAAGAAGGGAAGTAAGACAGTGAAAACAAGTAAGATTTTGTGTATTGTGTATTGTTGATCTGTAATGTAATACGGATTGAAAGATTTGAAAGCCAATGCCAGACAAAAGTAATGGCTTTGGACAGCACATTATGAATGGGTGTGTTTATATTCCACATTAAACTAGACAGGAAGACATAATAAAGAAAATTTCTTTGCTGTACGCCATTGCTAATATTGCAGTTCTTCAAGATCTGCATTTCCCGCAGCTCTTTGTACAGGAGCAAGCTTTACAAGGATGTGCTTTCAGGATGCACATAGCCTTTCCAACATATCCAGAATAATTGTTTACTGACATCAAATCAGAACTTCAAATTTCATTTTTATTCTTTCTCTACTTATAACTTCAATGTGGAAATGTATTAGGGGGGTTTTGTTGTTGTTTTGTTTTTATTAGTTGTTTTTTTTAATTACAAAAAAAAAAAAAAAAGTCATTCACTGGCATTAGCAGTGTTTTCAAACAGTTTGAGTAAAATTTTTCAGTCCTTTTGTCCTGGAACTGGAAATTCGGTGGGGCCGAGAAAGTTGAATTTATATGCAGCACTTTCAAATAAAATTGGGAAACATACCGTGCATTTTGTTACTTTCAAGGAATTCCTCATCCTCTTTGTCAACAAGGTGTGGGTTGGTAGAATAGGTTTTAATGTTTTCATCCAAATACCATGACTCATTTTCATCAAAAACCATAAAGAGAAGAGCAAATTGAATTTTCTTTTTAGTGTGAAATGACGGCAGGTAATGTCTATGACACACAACAAGTGTGCCTATTAATCCACTGTAAGTGTCCTGAAATAACAAATGAAAACGCACATAATTGCAAGATGTAACTAAGCAGAAGTATTTTTAATGACGTACATGAATGCTCTTACTATCTTCACGGCTATCAGTATCTGGGAATAAGGGCAGCCAATGTCAGTCAAGGTTATTTCTCCACTGTTACACGCTACCCAAGGATCAAGTTCAATGAAGACTGCCTTATTTTCATCTTTTGCTAGAAATAGACGTTACATATTAATTTATTGCCTTTTTTTTCCCAAAATCAATTTTGAGCTTGATTCCTGTTCAAAATATACTTCTTGACACTTTATTTGTATTTGTCAAGACAAAGGCAAGATTACATTAATTTCTATTAAAAATATTATGTTAAGCTCATTTGTGTTTGGTAAAAAATGGCAGAGTTGTGTTTCACAGTTGCATGTTAGTTTTCCCACATATGACTGATTAGATATTGAGCAAGCTATAAAGTGCTAGCTTTAAGAAGGGAGTCTGAGATGATCTATACTAGCAGCAGAACAACCAGGAAGCAAAAACATGAATGTCTATGACATTCAATTTCTTCCCTGACTTTGTTGCAGTTTGTCTTCAAGAAATACTTAAATTCAAATGTATGGTAAGAGATAATTTGGCAGAGAAAGCAGAAAAAATTTCAAACTCATCTTCTGCTATATCTATGTTGGAGTCATGAACAAAACTGATATCAATAATATGTACCTTAACGGTGTCCACTGTTGAATGGTATGCCCATGCAATACAGTGTGAATCTCCTCTCTCAGGACTAGATCTCTCTGGGATTTTCCAGATGTATGTTTTTGTTTCACCTGAATTAAATAAGTATCAATGACTTTTTGAAGTTTTCTGTGTGCTGACCTGCAGGAGGTCATCCTGAAGCAGATGTTATCTGCATTTACAGCTTATATTTGTCTTGAACTTCCCATTTACTGCACTGGCTAGCTTATGGCCCCTTCTGCAGATCCCTGATCCTTCTTGGCAGTGGTTTTGTGTGTGTGTGTATGTGTGTGTGTGTGACTGCACTGTCCTGTTCATTATACTTAATAAAATCAATTGTATCTTTTATAAAGATGACAGAGGAACTTCAGAAGTATTAGCATAAGCTATGGCCCTGTGGAACCAAATCTGTTGGCTTTCATGAAAGGTGCAGCCACATTGTGTCAAAAAATTACTGATCAGTCAAGAGCTAGGATACATAGCAAGAGTTAGCAGGGACATGTGAACTGTAGATATATTTGTCATAATCAGCATCAAAAATTTAAGAACCTGAAGTAAGACAAACAAAAAATATGTCTTTCCTGCTATCTGAAAGCTTGCTAAACCTTACCAGAAGTCTTGGTGTTACCTGCTGGAAATAAGGAAGGGTGGTTTGATACCTGGGTTAGTTACAGCAACAACAGAACTGTCTGTTTTCACTCCATGGGCGTGGATAGAATAAGGTCTTGATGCTAAGTTCTTAAAAACTATTCTAATTTTATCTCCAATATTTGACATAAGCAGTGGCCCTGTTGGATTGAAAAGAAATATTAACGTGGTTTTACGAAATACCAGAGCAGACAGAGACAGGTTGTTGTGTTTAAATTCACGACATTGGCTTATAATTCAGCTGAAAACTGTATACAGATAATGTTCGCTATGATATGCCAGCTTGAGATGTTGAAGTTAAGCCTCTAAGACTCAAGTTCTGAGTACCTACTGTGTACCTGAAGTCAGTTTGGATGTTGCTGCCCGGTTTTATGCTGACTTAGGAAAAACTGACCTCTGATCAGGCAGCAAATCTAAAGGTATCTTTTAAACCTTGTAAAACAAGCAATGTTATCTTGCAGGGAAAGCACCACTCTAAAAGCAGCAATTCCATGTAGGTTTTCCACTTAGATTGAGGCATGTTTTATGGGTAGAACTGTATTCACTATTACTCAGATAGTATCTTTGGGTCACTGCATTTTTTGCATTTTCAAAACTGAATACGAAGACTTTACCTTGAATTTCCAGGTGCTGCTGCTCCTTTGTTCTGTTTTTGAGAGTACTGAATGTCTCATCAGTGTACTCGCGATATACTACCTTTTTGTACTTTGAGCCAATGAATTTGTCATTTTTATTTAAAAATGGATTGCCAGGGCTGCCAAAAGAAGAAAGAAATTAATTTCTTCATGCATTTTAGAACATCTTTTGCAGGTATGTCAATTAACTATCAAACAAGAATCAACCTCAGTGAAAGTAATCTCATAAACTGCTAGTATCTTCAACATGAAAACATTCTTGCGAGGTTTCTCTTCAAACGGTTAAAAAACTCACTACAAATAGACCGAGTCTGTATGGTACTTGACAGAATGTTGAGTGCTTGGCCTGGCAAATACTCCAAATTACAAGAAGACACCCAGCATGTTGCATACTGAAAAACAGAGCCTTTGGCAACTTGTGTACATCTGAAATGAAGCCTGAAACTTGTAAAACTTAAGTGCCTCGCTGACACTAAGTGTGAGGGATTCTCTGCTGGGATCAGGGGGGTTGGACACAATGTGGGGGGGAAAGTCTGATAACAGCATAGTCCATATTGCTTGTGCTTAGAATTATGTCAGAGTCCACTGGGCAGGGCAGGGAAATGTCCTGACAAGCTGAGGAAAAAGAAGAAAATAAAATTGAGTTAATAACAAAATACAGGCAGTTATAGTCTGCTGCTTTAAACTCAAGTTATTCAGGTGGAACACAGAAATTCATCAGTTCTTGTTTAGCCTCTTCTGCTAACTGGCATGAATTATTTGATCCAGTCAGCTTTCTCTCATTGAGATTCAAATACTGGAAATAAAACACCAAGACAATGAGCTTCATAGTGAGTGGATTCAATCATGGATATATCTTGTGTAAGCTTATGAAATTGAGAGGGGTCAAAAAGAACCTTACTCAGACTGCAAGTAAACCTGAGACAAAGACTTGTTTATCAGGACATAGTCATCACAGATATGATGACAATGAACATTTTAAGCTTTCCACATCAAGGACTACCAACATCAGTAAATAATAAATGCACATACACTATCTAGGATCCATTAAAATGTACACCCGTCCCACAGAACATCTGTGCTGGACCGTTTCTCAAACATTGTGTGGTCTGGCTCAGTTATATAGCAACACTACTGGGGAAGGACCACAAATTCAAGTGAGGCCTAAAAGTATATATGAAAAAAAAGTGTCTAGAAATGTCTGGAAGAGGAAAAGGTTCAGAAGAGAAGTAAGCTGCTCCTTTGCTTCTTCTGTATTTTTTCCCCTGTGTATATTCCAAAGTACCTTTCCTCATGGTGTTGATGCCGCTCAAATTCCCATGTCCTGTTAGGAGAATAGTCCCATTCAACTTCCACTGCACCAATGTAGTAAATCTTTTCATGCAAATACATAGATAAATCTACATTCCACCAGTGGCATTTCTCCACTTTGTAGTTCTGTTTCATGCCCCCAGTGTAGTGGTCTGTTGTCAGGCAGGACAGTTCAAAAACTCCTAGAGGTCATGTAAGAAGAAAAGACTTGAGGAGACTGAGACACAGGTAAGGTGTAAGGTCCAAAGTCATTGTGCAGTATGGCAACTTGTAGTAATAAAATTCAGCATACAGAGGAGCTAGAAAAATCACGGCTTTAGCATGAAGAAAATATGTCCTTACAGATTGCTGCCCTTCAAACAAAGCTATACACAGTTTTGGCACCAGAATCAAAATACCAGCTACTTAAAGCTTGTCACTATGCACAAAACATTCATAAGTAACAGTTTCTGCATTAGTAACAGGATTTTTAAACATGACATTTACCTTCAGAATCAGGCTTCATAATAGCTGTAAGAACTGTATGTGGAAAAAGATTTGCTGTATCCCTTCTTGTTCCTTTAGTTACAAATGTGTTTTCTGAGAAGTATATCCCATGGACATCAACTTCTGAACCCAAGCCCATCAAATGCCAGGAAACAACACTTCCTTTACACATCTCAAGACCAGGCTGATTTCCGTACATATAACCATTAATGGCTATAGAAGATTGAGAAAGCAAAACCCACCTCGATTAGTATATTACTTAATTCTGCAATAGAGGTTAATTAATAAACACTTTAGATGTAATGTCATGCCTTAGACTGACAGAAATATCAATAATAAAATACTTTATCACATCAACAAAACTAGAGAATCAATTCAAGCAAAACAACTTTTAAACCCCAGTGTTTAAAAATAATTTCTGACTGTTCTCCTTTTCAACGTCTACAGCACAGTTTGCTGCTTTGACGCACTGGAACTTTCCCTACTTTCTACTCATCACATTTTCAGGATATATAAAGCATCCCGCTTTATACCCTGCAACACCCTCCAGCCATACAGTGGAGGCAATTGGGAAGGTTTTTGTGTTACTAACCCTTTCTAGATACTCCTTTGCAAAACTTTCAAATCCTGGGCTTCACAGGTACCACTGAAAGCTCAGCATGAAGAGACTGTAAATAAGAACAGCCTTGAGGGGAAAATTTTTTAAAATGCACAAACAAATATGCTTAAAGATTAGGATTTATTGACAGGGCTAGGGCCTGAGGGTAAAAATGGTTTTTTCACATGAAATTTGAAAACCATTTCTGCAGTACTAAAATACTATCAGTGTGAAACTCAATTCTGCCCTATTAAACGAGCAAAGACTCATTCTGAGGCAAAGGCCAGACGGCAGGTCAAGGGAGGGGATCCCTGCCCTGCTCAGCACTGCTGAGGCCACACACCTGTAGGGCTGTGCTGAGCTCCGGGCTCCTCGGTACGGAAGACGTGAACATACTGGAGAGAGGGCAACAAAGGGCCAAAAGGATGATGAAGGGACAAGAAAGCATCTCTTCCTACAAGGAAAGCCTGAGAAAGCTGCGACCCTTCAGCCTGAAGAAGAGGCAGTCTGGGGGATCCCACCCACCTGTACAAACACCAGCAGGGAGAGTGTCAAGAGGGTGGAGCCAGGCCAGTGACAGTGTGAGAAGCCCAGCTGACACCAACCAGCTGACACGCAGAAGGTCCCCTCCAAACATCTGTTACTGTGAGGCTGACCAAGCACTGGCACAGGCTGCCCAGCGAGATAGCATCCTTAAAGGTGCCATCAGGACATGGTCTTGGGCAAGTGGCTCTGGGTGGCCCTACTTGAGCAGGGAGATGGACCAGGTGACCTCCAGAGGTCCCCTCCAACCTCAACTGTCCTGTGACTGTGAAAAACCTCCTTTCAGCTACATCATCTCTAGAGCAGAGGTCAGTTATGTCTTGCTGCCTGGTTGCACTCATAGTGGTTGCACCAGGGCTAAAGACCTAATTCCTCTTTCTGTCTGCTCAAAGTGGTACATAACCATGCTAAATCCTCAACTGCCATGCAAGACACTGAACAGCTGGCATTATACTTTGAACTACAACATTTAGTTGAAATTGAATTGCATTGAAGTGTTTGGGGTTTTTTTCCACTGGAATGAAATGTCTTTGCCACTATACAGCTTTCCTGCCTCCAACACGAAACCATAAAAGTAAAAACCTTATTGTAGAAATTAATATTTGGCTAGCTAATAATTTTCTTACAGTGCATTTTGTTAGACTCTTGGAAGTCTTCATCATCTTTGTCAATTTTATCAGGACTTAGTGTAAAAATCAAAACATTATCATCCAAGTACCAGCTCAGGTTCTCATCAAATACTGTGGCAAGTAGAAAAAACTCCGTGTTCACATTTTTCTGTTGAGAAGAAATAATAGAAAGAAAAATAGAAATGGATGAACAGGAAATGTCAGGAAAAAAATCCTATGCTCATTATAATTTATGAGTACAAGTCACAAAATAGAGTAATTGCATACACTGATACTTGATTCTGATAATCTCAAAGCTCTGTAATTGCTGTATCTGGTGACTAAATATCTGCTGCTAATGCTCTTTCTACCAGCAGGGACCACCTCTGGAAATGAATTTGTATTTTGGTCTTTAAAATCTCTACATTTTCCTAGGGATTCTCGTTGTAGCTGAGACTTGAATGCCAGCGGCTGCTCATGACAATGATGTTTTCATATTGCAGTGACTGTCTGTCTGGAGCCGGATTGAAAACCAGCTCCACTTTCATGCTGTTGAGTATTTCCCTTAGGACATGGGTGAAACTGTGATGTAGAGAGGAGGTGGTGCAGTCTGGGAGGAAAAAGCAGATTCAACTGTGACAATGCAAATATTTCCGTTTTTCTTCTTTGACTGACCTGTCTACCGGAAGAAAGCAGAGCTCCTTTCCTGCACACCAGGAGAGGACCCACAAGGCCAGAACTGGTGTCTCTGACTGCATCCACAGCTGAGTAATAAAGCCAAGTTAAACAGTCTGGGTCTTGATCTGTCGGACCCCCATCTTCTGGCACATCCCATTCATATGTAAATGTAGTGCCGGGACTCACATGAGAGGCTGGAGATTCAGTACCTATTATGGAAATCAGCACTGGGAATTATGCGAAGTGAACATTTTTTCTTTTATCACCTTTAACAGATGGACAGGTAAGACAGCATGTACTCAGATGCTGCAGCACCCCATCCGTGGCTCACCTCTGGGGACGGTGCCATACCGTGCCCCTGACTCGCTCCTGTGATAACTCACACCGTGGGGCTGGATGCTGAACGGGCGGCTGGCGTTGTTCCAGAAGGTCACCCTGATGCGCTCACCCACTTCAGCCTTGATAACAGGTCCTGGGAAAGAGCACGTGGTCTAATTACAGGATATTTCTATCAAATGGTGCACAGGTCACCACGAACTTATGGCATTCAGTGGCTGGTTGCTTTTTCCCTTGCATGAAAAGGAGGCCTTTGTGGCCACAGACCAGGTCCCTGGCACATGGGCTGAATCACGCAACTGCCCAGCAGCAGCCATTCCCGGTTCATGTGGAGTCCCAGTGACTTTCAGGACAGTTTCTCCCTTTGGAAAGGGGTTTACAGACATTAGCACCAGCGCATGACATAAGCTGCAAGGTTGTCAATAGGACTAGACCTGCCTAGCCTGGCCGTGTAATTCAGAGCCTGACCTTTGGAGATCATGGCATGCTCACACAGGGAACCTGCGTACCCTGACTGCGTACCCTGAGTGTTGCCTTCAAGAGCTTCTTTACACCTTGGGGGAAACCACAGGCACCAGCTACTGCTGGAGGCAGGGAGAGCTGAGGGCTTCTCCTTAGAGGTGGGGGTGCTGCTCACTAACCAGTGGAAGTGGCCATTTACCCCCATAAATCTTTGACATAAAAACATTTTAGCCTCTCTTACCTAGGAGTCCAAGATGTGTTTCCTCTGCAAGTCTCTTTTTATGCTCAGTGAAAGAACCATCTGTGTATTCTTTGTAAATTGCTTTTTTATAGGAGCCACTAATTCTTGTCTCACTTTGTTCAAAAAAGATGTGAGATTCACTGTATAAAAGAAATTGCAATAAATGCAAGCAGTTCAAGGCAAAATGCACAGCTGTACAAAGCCAGTTGGATGTCAACTCTGTTTTCTGAGGTATGACATATGCTGAGTTAGTCTTTCGGGTTTCTTTTCAGTGATATGGCCACACACTGATACGCAGTCCCATATAGGATGTGCAGGAATCCATTACCCTTCACTATCTTTTCATTAAGAAAAAGCCACTGTGCTGCGTTGTCCTTACAAAGCCAGTATGCATAGAGACTTATGAATGATGATTTCTAGTCAACATTTCATAACCTTGAGTTTACTCTTAATTAGAAGCTATAAAAATTCAACAAGAGCAGATACAAACACCAAGAAGATGTAACATCTATAGAGTGAGAAGTGAGAAGATTCAGTCTACACTTTTTAACAAAGGGCCTTCAGTGTTTTCCAAGCAGTATTCAAACAATGAACTATGCTTCATCCCTTGTGGAAGAGGTAAGCAGGCATTAACACCCAGATGAAAAACTTGATGAATCAATGTATTCAGTGAATTGGTCTACATCTTAAATATGTTAGCACAGTGCAAAGGGCAAAGCTATTTCATGCAACCTGTTTCCTAGATGAGGTACCATTAGCACGAGTGTCATCATCTGAGGCAATGGTCATGAATTCCTACTTTGTTCCCTAACTCAGAATAATTAACCATCTTGAATCATCAGGCATCACAGCCTACATAGGGCATAATAATTAATCTTAATCCCAGTGAAATTACTAACATCACAGCAAAATTTAGAGTAAGATTACAAGGAAAACAATTGACCTAATTTGGTCTGATATTTATTCTAGCATTAATATTTAAGCACAGATGAGGACAATGCGCATTTCTGCTGAAAAGTCAGTTCTACCATACGGCTTACCTTATTTAGCATGTTTAAATCAATTCTGCTTGGAAAATAGAAATTGTCCAATTAGAAGCGTTTACCTGTCAACAATTAATTCTTGTCCTGTAAAGTGATTCACTGCAGATGGGCCATAATTCCAGATGATCTCTTCAGCAGCAATGAAGTACTGTCTTATCTTTGTACTCTCATTGTGATCTGGTATGGATTTCTTACAATCTTCTACTTTAAAAAGAGCCTGCATACCACCTGGGGAAAAAAAAAGAGGTAGAGAAATCTAGGGAGAAGGAGCTGCACTTTGTTTTCTCTTTGCAGCATCCAACAGCCCTTCTGTTCCCTGGACACCATTGATGGATATGCAAATCACAAAGTGGAAGATGAATGCTATAAATGGAGGCACACCGGATGAGCTAGGATATAGAAACAAAACCACAGTATCTACAGCAGGCAAACCGGTGTGGTAGAGGACATTCGGCTTGCAAAGCTGCAACTGGCATGGCAGAGAAGAGAGGGTAGCATGGACACAGTGCTGTCAGTGAACACTTCAGCCAAGGTCAGATGTTACCAGTCTGATCATCCTCCATCAAATGTAATCTACAGCTTACTTGTGAAACTCCCGAGCCTCTGCACCCTAAGGGAGCAGTCTGTTAGGAAATCTGCTTGCTGGAGATACAAATGATACAGTGAAGAGAGCCCTTTTACAGCTACAGATTAGGCCAATTTGTAGGATTTAAGTTTTGTCCAGGATGCTTCAGCCATACCGGGATGTTTCTTGATGTGATAACCATTTCAAAGCTTGGAACCTCTGTGTAGTTGAATCTGTAGGTTACATACTTCTTTTTATATCAGAGTTTTTGAATCTTGGAGAATGATTTTCAGTTCTGTGTTCTTTCCCTCTTTTGTGACAAGTAACTTCTCTCAGAGGAATATAGATAATTCAAAAGCATGGAATTAGCTTCTAAGTATTTCATATGGCTATTAAAACTGAAAATACAGCATAATACAGGGAAGAGAAAAGAACATCTCTGCTTATTCACCAATGCACTTTCCAGAATATGTATTTGTCAAGCAGGCAAGTTAGGCCACCTGTCCTGTGCCCCTTGCCAAACATGGAATGAGCCCCAACTTTTTTTGTTGGCAAACAGAAAATCGTGGTTAGTTATGCCCAGCAAGAGGCAGACATCATGCCATTTTTTTGTCCAAAGCTGAGGCTTACAAAAGTGCAGCTGTGCTAATTGCTGCCAGCCGATAACGATGTCCGTTAGAGACAAGAATCCCTTGATTCCTATGGCTATATGCACAAGCCCACCTAATGCACTTGTAGGCATTCCAATTACTATGAGTTTTGTTACCTAGATGAGAATATTGCCTGGCATATCACCAGTCAAGAGCCCTGCAAAAGTGACTCAGTAAACTCTTAGCTCAAGCTAAAAAAATTCTGATCACTGAAACATGTACTGTACCTTCAAGATGGTCATTCACTTGGCAGCTGAGCAGCCATTCCCCAGGGCTCCTTGGTACCATGATGGCGTCAATGAATGTGGCTGGGAAGAGGCTGATGGTGTCAACTCGATGATGCCTTTCTATTAAGGTCTGTCCATGAAAGTAGACTGAATGGATATCAGCTTCATTACCCATGCCAAAAAGATGCCATTTTATCTTATCTTCCACACACATTGTGAGGTTTGGGAGGTATCCATACATGTACCCATTGATTGCTAAAATAAACGTTTATTACAGTTGACTTCACAGACCTTAGGACTTTTTCTTCAAAACCAGGTATCATACAACCATTGTTCTATTCTTCAAAATAGAGCGAGGTTCAAAAGAAAGCTCAACACCTTTGAAAATAAGCCAGTATCAGACATATCCTTCCTTTACACAGCTATGATTCTGGAATCCTTGTTAGAGCCAGAGGTATCTTATTTGTTTACACTAACAGTGAAAACTGTTTTTCTAAACTATGATATTATAGTACCAAGCTCAGGACTAAGAAATGGAACAAAGTAACACAACTCTGTTTAGAGTGCCTGGGAAAATTACACTGGCAAAGAGCTTCTTGGCCCCTAAGAATTTTATATCACAACTCCAAAGGTTTGATAATACTATACTTGCCATAACTTTTTGAATTTTTTTATTTTTGTTTAAAAGAATCTTTTTTAACCCTCTAAGAAAAAGCCTTGATTTAAAAAAAAAGTCAACAATTCCTGTTAAAAAAAAAAAAAAAAAAAAAAAGACATAAAAATATTACTTCATTATATCAGTGAAAAGCAACATTCATATAATATTCACTCACAGTGCATTTTATTGCTTTCCTGGAAGTCCTCATCATCTTTGTCCACTTTGGAAGGCTCAGAACAGTATGTTCTGATATTGTCCTCTAGATACCAACTGAGATTTTCATCCATCACAGAAAACATAAGGATAAATTCAGCATCAAAGTGTTGATCACTGTTCCTATTCATTGTACCTGAAAAAGAAAGCAGCATATTCAAAATCTTTGGTAACTAACATTATTTTTTTATCAGTTTTAACTCTAGTCTCAGCAGGACTGGACCTGTTTACTTCGTGTTTTGACACATTTCTTGAGTGTGTGTGTACACATAAACTTACAGACATACTCAGGAAACACAAATCCCTTTTGATAGGTCCTATCAAGTTCCTGACAATAAATACTGCATGTTAACCTCTTTCTTATATCAGTATTTACACTTCGTTGCACATTGCTAGCATAGCACATCTCACTCGTATGGATTTGTGGACAAAGTATTCTGCAAATTATCACTGTCACACACAAAATCAAACTACTTCCTACACTATTGAAGGCAGCTAATTGAGAAGACCAAAAGCAGTTATTTCAAAATCAATTGTAATCTTCTCTTCCAGGAAATTATTTCACTGATATTTATCAACGGCCATTATCAATCACCTTGCATATGTATTTATTTACTCACTTATTTATTTATGGTTTACCTTTCCTGCAAATTATTAAAGGCCCAACAAGCCCTGAGGCAACATCTCTTGGAGCATCTATGTGGGAGTGGTAAGCCCTTGTTATGCAGTCTCCATCTCCTTTAGCTGGACCTTGATCTTCTGTCATGTCCCATGTGTAAGTGTACTGGCCTCCAGGTTCCACAGCATCATCTCGCTTTTGCAAATCTTTGGTCGTGTCAGGATAAAAAGCACCTGCAGCCACCATTAGCACAACATATTCACAACAGGGTGTCAGGATAGCACCTGCCATGCGGAAAAGTTGACTACATGCTGCAGTAAAATGGACTGAACATCTGAATACAGGTTAAAACCTCACAACTTTAAAATCAGGTGAGGAGATATTTTCTTTCTCTTTAGGAATCTTTTCATTTGCCTTTCAAGTCCATGGGAGTACTTTGATTCATGGCCCATTGAAGTTAGTCCTCAATTTATTGGAAGGCGACTATATACTTCTTGTAAAAAGAGAGCAATTCAAATATTTGTAAAACATGTGTTAAATATTAATCTCGGAAATTGTTCTAAAAATTGCATATGCCCTGAAGGAATATAAGTTTTGCTGGAATGACAGCAACAGAAAAAAAATACAAAAAGTGCACATACTGCTACATAATACACTGTTCTGATCCCACAGTGTGTCTCTATCAAGATACACACTAGCTGTAATGAAAAAGTCCACAAAATATTAGAAGCTAGGCTGATACTCCATAAATTCTTTTAATGAAAGATTTTTAAAGAGTGATTTTGAGACATCATATTCTCAACAATTCACACACTATTTTTAAGGCTCACTAAGGAAACTTTCAAAAGCCATACTCTGATGCCATCCAGTGCAGAAAATCCACCATTGCGTGAGTGTGGCAAGCCATTACCTATCCCAATATGCGTCAGACTTTCATCTCATTAATTAATTACTAAGCAGTACTTGTTTCCCCTTTTAAAGAATCTCTTGTGTATCTTATACAGCATATACACAAATTTAGTGTTACGAATTTGGAACAGTTATCACTGTTCACATTATCACTGTTAACAATATCTTCTTCACAGCATCATTTTTTTTAATATATCCTCCATAACTGAATCTCTTATATACTTTTATACTCTTATTTTGGTTGAAACACAAATTCTCTTATTTCAGATAAAACAGTAACCTAAAATTGCGTTCTTTATGAATTCCACTTTTGGCTTTGTATTTCGCTCTTGAAAAATTATCAGACTTAGCTGCTACTTTAAATTGATTGTGTCCTAGTTAAAATCTCTATTTACTTAAACAGTCACTCTCTGATGAGAGAATACCACTTATACTCAGAGGGACATTTAACTTTTGATAAATTCTGGCACAGGATGGAATCAAGCTTACCTTCATTTTCTTTTGTGTACCTTACACCATGTGGATGCACCGTGTAGTTTCTGGAAGCAAAGTTTTTCAAGTGAATAGTAATGGAATCTCCAACTTCTCCCTTAATTATAGGACCTAAAAAGCCCAGCCAGGAAGGTTTTTCAACTATCACATCATATAAATGATTAGTGTACTGAGTGTAGATAGCCTTCTTGTAAGTGCTTCCTATCCTGTGTGGTCCTCTTCTGAGAAAGACTTCAGCCTGCCTGTAAAGAAAATACCCAAACACATCTGTAATGTCGGATACTAATTTTATATGTTAATGACTTTAATTAATAGTCTCAAATAAAGACCAGGCCTCTGCAGCGCTGTGCACAGCTACATGAAAGCCATGTTGTGAAACAAGTTGATACTGCCCAAAAAGGCAAAGTATTTTCTACAAGACGGAGTATTGTTTGACCATATAGGAAAGGAATTGTAGGTACCTTGGCAAGCACAGATCTGAAGTGTAATTAAAATGTCATTTCAGAGCTCCATGAAACTTGGGGAGCATAAACCCAATTGCAAAGGCTCAATTACTATAGTACTGAGTGCATGAGGCTTTTCAGCTGCAACCTCAATTGAACAAATATGTTATGGCTCTTCTTGGACTGTTTAAACAGCTACCATTGAGTTCTACAGCTCTAGTAGTATTCCTTCTGCACTGTGCTTTTCTCTGCCCTTATAAACATCAATCTCCACACAAGCACAGCCTCATAGTTAAAGGGTCCAGGAGGAGAAGGGGAATCAGAAAAGCTGAAAATGAAAAGTACAATACAAGGGACCAGCTCCCTTGGAAGCATACAACCACTGAAAACCTGAAATTAATGTAGCATGCTTCAGGTATGCCAAAGACCAGAGAAAAGCAGTGAAAGTGCAGTGAATAACCATGGTTTGTTTTATTACAACACAGCTCTGCAATTCTCAGACAAGATGCCCTGTTCCATCACGGATCAGAATTACTAGCCTGCAGATTCCCTGGCAGTGTCTTACACCTCACAAAGTTTGTGAGTGGAAAAAATAAAATGCTGACTCCTTCATCTCACACCTGATGGAGTAGCCAGTTATGGCTGAGGGAGTTGGCTCCCACTAAAGAAAAACAAACCACAGGAAATCATCTAATTCCACATCCACAGACTAAATGAGAACTGCATTTTTGAGATTTTTCTACTTTCTGATTTCTCTCATCATTGTTTTTGCTTTGATATAGTCCTGTTCAGTTTTAAAGGCACTGAAAAAATAGAAGAAGGGAACACTTTCTCAAATATTTTTCTGCTGCCTTTTCTATCTGAGTTTTCTTTATTGATTATTCAGACATCCAGGGTGCTCCCCTCCTCCTCACCCTACATATCCTCAGCCTACTTACTGCTCTCACTCTGCACAGGACCCTCCCTGCCTTGCAAGAAGCAAAGGAGCTCCTCCACTGTGGGTGGAAGTACCCAGCTGGGCTTCTGCTTCAGTGAAAACCACGCCTGCCAACAATGAATAACTAAAAAGGAAATCTGTGCTCAGTAGGAAAGTTTTGAATTTGACAAGCTTCTGCATTTAAAAACAACAGCAAAAGACATCTCTTCAGCACGAGCATCTTAGACATTCAAAATTAAACATCATTAGACATTCAGGGTCTTATTCTAGTTTCTCCTTAGTAAATACTTCATTACAACAAATTCACTCCCCGCTGCATATTCCAGTGCTTTGAATTAGCAGAACGTTGGAATGCAATTCTCAAGCCAAGAAAAAAAAACAAAATTCCCTTCTGTGGCTGACAGAAAATCCACTGACACCAAGACACATTTCACTGCCTTCACCAGGTTTTCAGTCTGGTTCTCGTGTCTAAACCAGATGAAGCTGTAAAATAAAACTCAACCAGTGACATTGCTTTACTTACTCTTCTTCTGCAAAAAGCTGTCCAGTGATGGCGTTGGCATTGCCGGGTGCATAGTTCCAGACAGTCTCTGTAATGCCGATGTAGTACTCCCGGTTCACCGCCCCAGCTTGGCAACAGCAAGAAACCAGCAAGCAGCTTAGGCAAAATAGTTTCATTTTGCATACATGGACCTTGTGGAAAACACGATATAAAAACCCAGGACGGGCACATGCAATTTCCCTTTATATGTTCCTGTCTCTTCCACTCCCCACATACTTACCTCCCCCTTCCTGGTCCTGTTTGCTTTTGTGAACACAATAAAACCAATTGCACAATGTCTCTGTGTATCAAGAGCAAACAAAAGATTCTGGTAATCTCGTCAGTTCAGATAATCTTCAAAGAATTTTTTTCTATTTCTGCCAAACAACAATCACACAAATCACCATTCAGACTGTCGTAGATTGTAAATCTTGATGCTGAATTGAAAGCAGATTTAAATGGATTTACAGACTTAAGCTTAATTACATTTTTCACTATCTTCATCACTTTCTCTATAGACCGTATACTACTGATTAAATAATCCCTATGGTATGTGGCACAAGAACACAATTTCTCAATCACACTGAAAAGTTCTAAGTGACACTTTTTCCCTGTGTATCTGCTTTGCATTGACACAAGGAGCCCAAGTTGTGCCTGCACCTGCCTGTTCTCCTTGCTTGCTCTGCCCCCACAGATCTGCCTCTTCCCCTCTGTGAGGCCACCACCAAACTGGTGTGGCACAAACAGAAAAGGGTCACTGGGTCCCTGAGGTCACTGGGACCCATGTGCCAATCAGTGCATGCTTGGGTCAGCTCTGATACCCACCACAGCTCCCTTGGAAATGCAATTTTAGCACAAAGTGTGGCACATATTGCTAGAGATGAAAACGATCAGCTGTTAATGGATAGAGGTGGAGAATGTTTGCATCCCCTTTCCAGGCAGTTTTAGAATTGCTGAAATGAGGCTCAGAAATTCCACAAAATGAGAACTCTGTGTTATCTTCCTCCTAGTCCATTGCCAGACACAATAAACCACATTCTTCAATAATTAAAAACATAAGATCCAGATAATCTTAACTGTTACCATTATCTAAATGCACTACCCAGTGCCAAATGCTTCTTTTGCTTTTTTCAAGTTCTGTAAACATTTTGTACTTGCTAGTGTCTCACTGAAAAATGAGAAAAAATTGGACCTTAAACATGGAACACTTAAAAACCACCTAAATAAAGTTTGCAATGGCACCTTTTTTGAGTATATATCCATTACAGCATGTCTGTGTCTGAAACTTTACTCACACAAAGCCACCTGCAAACTTCTGTTAAAAAATATGTATTTTCAGTTACTTGGGAATTCTTAAAAATCTCATCTGTGCTCTGAGCACTGACACAGTCACACATTCTAAATGCTGAATTATATTTTCCACTGCATGGCAACTTAAAATTATCTGTAATAACCACAATCTCCTTTGCAGCTATTTTAATACTGGTGAGAAAAATTATTATTATTTTGGATAGAAGACTAAGATTCAGGGCATAAATAAAGCACAGCAGTTTTCTGTTAATGACATAAAAATCTAAGTCTTATTCACCAAGACTATGGTATACAATAATTCACCAATTTTAATCGCTATTCCTATCAGGCACTGTCATAACATTGAATTTCATAATCTCCCTTCCTAGAACCTGCTACACATCTGGATTAAATGGAGGACTCTGTTTCCTCTAAATGACTAAGCCAAAGCCAAGGTTTTGAAATCTGACCAAATGTATGATGAAATTCTGGAGTTTCATGGGTTGACATCACATGCTCAAAATTATTTCTGTAGGGATTTTTTTCTTTTGCCATGGATGAAGGTCAGTAGTGCGGTGGAAAGATCAGTTTATCTGGGTTGCATATGCCTCATCTGGAAATTAACTGAGATAAAAATCAGAAAACATTTACGTCCTGTTATAGTACTTAAATTCAAAGTAATTCCTTAATACATTCATGCATACATAAGTTCTTCATGCATATGTGGGCTATTTGGTTTATTTTTGTTCAGATTTCCATTGGATTGAGGAAGAAAAAAAAACCACACAAGCAATACCCTTGAAATCTCCACATTTATTTGAGGGTAAAAATATAAACTTTTCTTTGCCTCAGACCCCTGTATCCTCTAAATTACTCTTCCTTGATTTGCAAAAGAACTGCATGTTGTTCTTTTGTAAATATATAACAAAAACTTCTGGCAAGCAATATTCTTCCATTCCCATTTTTAATGGTGCCTCTCTCAAGAGTATTATTATTTCAGATTATCTGTGTGCCTACTCACACTACTCTTACCTTTTCCTTAAGCAACTCAAAAAACTGACAAAGGTACCTGAACTTCTCAAGTCTGTGTTATTTTCAAAGGGTGTTTGAAAAAGAGGAACTTCTCTTGTCTCAGGACCTAAATTAAAAAACCTTATTTAACTGGTTAAATTATGAGTCTGCAGTTTGGTGTCATGAATATCCCTTTATTGTTTTAAACTGTAGTACCTCATTTCTCATATTGAGGATGCTGAAATACTCTGTTTTTAAAATCCCCAAAATTGCATTGAAAATATAAAGCTCATCTTTTACTTCAGAAATTTTCCTTGAAACAATAAACGAACCCTGAAATTGAGTATTCTGACAAAAAATTCTCAATACAATCACAAAGAATTGAACTCCACCATTTCACAATTCCAAGATTCGAATAATGTGCGTCTATTGCCTGTTGCCCATGCTGCTCCTCTGGCCGCCTGCAAACCTCTGCAGTTAAACACCCTTTAAAGACCTGGTGCAGCTCATTCTCTGCCCCTCTATGTGGAAAACCTCTCTATCCAACACAGGAACAATCAGGGAATTGTAGTTTAGCAAGAGTCACTTTTACCTACACAAGGATTAATATGCCCTAAAATGCAAAGGTGTGGATGGGGCTCCACGCTATTTTACTACGAAGCTCTGCCCAGAATTATTTTTGGTCAAAACCAAGTCTCTACAGTGATTTCCAGTGGCAGTCTTTTCAATGAATGGCATTACTGTTCCAGACACAGCATCCTAATACTCTGGCAAAATGCACTGGCTGTGGGGGACACAAATAATGCTGAAACTCTTACCACAGATTCAACACTAACTCCTCTCTGCTGGGAGTTTATAAACTCAACTCAGCAGCTTTCTTCCTGTTGTGCCCAGGGTGTTTTGTGTGTGGATTTCAACAGGCAGGACATGTATATCATGTCCAGGAAGTCTTGTGCAAAAATCTCATGTTCCAGCATGGTGCAAGCCTTGTCCTGGCCCTGAGGGTCACTTCTCCCTGCTGTTGTAGGGTGAGGTTCCTGTTCTGCAACTGGATGGTCATGGTGCCTCAAACACCACCATTGGGGCCATTGGTTATGTCTAGATTTCAAGCCAGTTAATTAATATTCTTTACAGGTATCTTGGTTTTGCTAGCAGGCACAGCTCATAGGACCTCTGGCTAGAGGAAAAATAATCAGGATTGAATCAGGACTTAAATTGATTAGATCAAGGTTAACTTTGCCTGACATCCAAAAGCCCTGCGTGAAACTGGCTGTTAAATTTGGAAACAGAACACACTGTTAGTCTTTAGTATTCTTACCACTAATTTCAATTTAATAAACTGCCCCTTTAAAAGCTGAACCACCATGTCACAGCTGAATCTATGGCAATGGAGATGCCAGATGCTGGATTTTGGTAAAGGTGGTTGCAGGATCAAGAAGTTCAACAAGAATTACATTACACGTCTCTTTATTTAATTTAAGCCCCTAAAATAAGAGATGTCTGTGATAGAGTGCAAATGTAAACTCACCAAACACAATCACACAAAAAAAGATGAATCAAAGACAGATCCATGGTTTGCAGGCAACAAATCAGAAAAATTCTCTGAGATGCTTGGTTGGAGTACAGGTTGATTTTTTAAGTTTTCTTTCATGTTCTTCTGTCCACAAAAAATATCCACAAATCCATAAGAATGTAGGGTTGTTGTTTAAGAGAAATGATATGTCACGTATTTAAGCCTAGAGAAAAACAAGTGTACAGTGACACAGTCCTCATTTTATAATCCTGCCTTTTTATCAAGCACCTCTGACCGTCCATACCACCTTGAACTTCTTCCCAAAAGACTAGCTCCATTCTTAAATACTATTAATTACTTTATTACTTTTCACAACTTAATAGAAATGAAGAAATTAAAATTTTAGATGCATTCTTGAAATCCTACAGGAAGAAATCAGCTTGTCAAAACAATCTGATAAAAAAATATGAAGGCAAAATCTCAATATTGTCTTGAAACAGAATTAAATTATTGATATATCCTATTTTTTTCTAAAAAACTTACCCGAAGCTGACACTTATTGTATGGTTTGCATTTCTAACAGTATTTAATATTTGATGCCAATCTACCTGAATCTCACTAGTTCTGATGTAATAGAGCATTTTATATATAGAGGTGTTTAACTGCAGAAAAGAGAACATGGATTACTGCAAGTCTGAAGTAGATATTTCTCCTTCTGGGTGTTGTCTCAAAGCCAGAGTGCTGAATACAGCCAAATGCTGCCCATGCAGCTGCAAATGAGCCAGATGTCCACTTCATTGTGAATCCCTGATTTTTCACTGGGAATGAAATAATAATTCTCTGAGAAAGTAAAAATACCTTTTAGCTGCTAATTTAAAACAGATTATTCTTCTTCATCTGATCATTATTATCAAGAATGTTAGCCTTCAATTGTAGCAAGGTCAGGACAATTGGAAGAGTATTTATAAGCTAGCACTGGGTGCTTACAAGGTTCCCTCGTGTTCCCTCAAGTCACGTCATACTTGACTAAAAGAAAAAAAGAAATTTGCTTCGAAGTACAAAGTGAAAAGAAACCCAGTGCAGCTGGGTACCATACATGTACATGTACCAATTAGCACAGCTGAGTTCACAGCTGTGTGTCTAATCTGTCACTCAGGCCTGGATGCCTTTTTTCCCACAGGAAGACTTGATAGACCTTTTCCAGCAATTACTTTTTGCAGTTAAGGACTTCCAAAACGGAAGGAGCAGGGTAGGCTCTGCCCTCCATGGCCATCATGGTCTGTCTGTAACTAAAATTCATTCATTTAGGAGTCATCGCTTCACACAGCGCACTAACAACCCCTCCTGATATACTGGGCTTTGAACCAGGCCCTTTTGGAACGACACATATTCATATGGTCTAAGCAATGACAAGGGAGGACAAAAGCAGTTCTACAGCAGTTTATTTTTTAAAAAAAAGAAAGAAAAAAAATTTTAAAAAGAAAAAGAAAAAAGATTATTTCAATACAAAAGCAGTTCCATTGCGTTCAAACATCCCTATTGCGACAACAAGTTGGAGGGCAAAAAAAATGAAGTGTTTCTGCCAGGGGTGACTGGACAGGTAAAGAGAAATGTAGATGTCAGTTCAAATATGCTTCATCCAAAATAGAGAAACTTGACAGACAAAAACTTAAGACAAGGGTTTAATTTTTCTTTATAGCACTCAAATCTACCACTATGGGTTACGGAGAGGCCATCTCTCTCTTTTTCTGGGGGTGAAGGAGAAGCAGTGATGATTTTCTTCCCATTTTCAGGGAATCCCAGCCTGCAAATAAAAACAAAAGTGTTAATCTCTCTCATCATTGCTGTGAAAGCCACACATTGATAAGAATGTCTGTAAATTGAATGTTACAAGAAAGGTGCTCAGCAACACCTGCTGACATAGGAGTCATGGACTTGGCATTAGTGTTAATTTCCTAACCACTTTTTTTCTTCTCAATCCTAGTCTGAAAGGTCAGAGTGAGCAGCCACCAACCACTGCATACCACAAGAAATTAGTGGATTAATCAAAACCAACAAATATGTATTATTAGTACATAGTCTCTGGAAAAAATATGCAGTAGCATAGAGAATGCATAAACAAAAAGGGTAGGTCCCCAACTGAGAGAACTTGCTGAAGTTACAGTGACATGAAGATGCTGAAGAAATTAACCTCAGATGTTTTGTTACCTGGACAAAAACAGAATAGGTTCCACAGAGTGTTCGCTTCAACTCAGTGGCTATTTTGAGAATGCAGATGATCAACTGCAGTCCACTGAGAGCTATCAAAATCGAGAGTAAAATGATGTTCCACTCCACTATATTAGCAGGTTCCGTGCACTTAGACCAGGCATGGTAATCTGTGAGATACCTGTGAAACACCAGACTGAAGTAAGAAGAATGTTTCTGACTACTGATTTGATTAACAGTTTCTTCCAGAAAAGTTACACTGATGTTTCTTACCCCCCAGCAGTGTCTTTGAAAATATAATTCCATCCACTTGATGAATTGCAGAAAGGGCCTTGAATCAAATGCAGGGTAAAAATGATGCAACTGTATCCTGAGAAAGCAACTCCAAGCAGGGCTAGCACAATTGAAATAAAACTCTGAAATAAAGAGAGAGAGAAATATTGCTGTGTGAGGGTAGTGCCAACAGCAAACATGGTCATTCAGTCTGCCTAGCTACTTCATTGGGGTTGACTTTCACATTTGATTTTCCCAGTCTTCAAAATACAGAAAGAAAAAAAGCAGGTAAAGAATAATAAGAATACGCATACAAAAGAAAGATTAAGAGAGTTTAAGACAGTTTTACAACTCTAAGTTATATGCTATTTGGCTGGGTTATTAAACTTGCATTTTTGTAAAGTTGTTTCCCAAAATACCAGAGGAACACAACCATATATTAAATATGTCTCATCCCAGATAGCATGTATTGAGTTATTTCTGAAAAAAATGATACAGGAAAAAGGATGAAGCTATTTAGCTGGTGCACTTCATTCTATGTTCTTATTTTATTTTACAAGGATTTAGGGAAAGTGTGTGTCTAATTTTCTTTCATTTTTCTTATGCTTTAGAAAAAAGAAGCTACACTTTCTATTGCCTTGCAACCCAATTTAGAATCATTCTCTGTGAAAGGAAGTGAAAACAGAGTAATGGAGAGGGCAGCAGGATGTGCTGGAAACACAGGAGCAGGAAGGCGTTTGAAATAAATGCTAAGGAGACGCACAGAAATAAAACACAGACTCACCCTGTAGGTTTTGTTACAGCTCTCACTCTGGCAGCACCCATAGAACACACTACACTCCAGTGTTATTAGAATTACTGCCAAAAGAAGGATCTGTAAGGGGACATCATAAGGTCAGTGAGATGACTGCAGATACTAAGCCAAAATCTCCTTCACCCATGGAGGGCAGGGAATGCATCTCTTTGGCTGTCTTGATATTTTAAAGCTGATTCATGGGGAGCACAATTGCTCAAGGCACGCATGGAACTGGAGTGGTTTTAGTAGGCTGTTGCTGTACTTGTGTCTTGTACTTGAAAGACAAGAGTACAGCATCCAAATCGCAATAAAGCCCTGTGAGCTTGGGCACAGCTACACCAGTGAAGCTGAAACAATAAAACAAAGTTTACAAGAAAAAGAATCAATACCAGTGAGAAGAAGGATATTTTATTGATACAAATGTATCAGTTCAACACCTTCTTGCTGACACAGGCACATGGATCAGGGTACTGCCTTCCTTACCAGCACACTTATTCTAGAAAAAGTCAGAAATGCAAGCTTTTCATTAAATTCACCTGGACTTTCACTTGTTTGTCAAGTATTCATACTGATTTTCTCACACTATTGGATTATTTAAGCCTGATCCTAAAATTATTTTGATAAATAGGATCTGGGCTCCAGAACCACAAACTGCCATTCCAAGAGGCACAGGTTTGAAAAAGGAAGTATGAGAAGAGAATATTCCTGAATCACAACACTATCCTCTCACAAGCTGCTGATTGGTTTGTAACAGAATGATATATGCATTTTAAATAAATTGGTAATAATCCTAAGGCTAAAAATGCTTCAAAATATCAGTATCACTGTTGCAGTTAACTTTTTCATACACTTACACCTGTTTTTCTGTTTGAATCCCCTGTCTGGCAGTTTTTTTCTTCTGCTAGAACAGATAAGGTTTTTCTTCTGCTTTAAGGAGAACACACAATTTCAAAAGAATGTCTAATGTTTTAGTAACAGCTCAACACCTTCATAAAGAAACCTCATTTATGCAGATGAATCCTTTTCAAGCACTGATTGTGTGCAATGCACTTTACTCACATTAGCACATTCTGCTCCTGAGGCTACAGCTCTTTATGAATACAGAGACCAGCATGAACAGTGGGCAACTCCACGGTAGTTTATTACTGCACACAAGCATATTAAAAATGCAACAGGGAAAATCCTACTATGCTAATCACAGTGAGACGATTCTCTGTATTTAGCGTGACAACAATGGTACCTGATGCACTGTGAACTGTATTCAGTCTTCTAAACACTGGACTGCATACAGCTCTTAAAAACATCAGAACCCTTATGAGGAGCTCTTTTGGCTTCATGTGGGTAAAAGGGCTCTAATTCGACCTCCACAGACAATTAAATCAATATAGTGTTTGCCTCCATAATACAAGCATAAATTATGGATAAATAAAAAGACAGCCAAAAAAACCCCCCAATCCACCCTGCAAAATCACTTACACTTAATAGCATACACAACTTTTCATTGAGTATACTAATTTTTTTTCAGTTTGAGTTTTTCTGCCAGCAGTGGTTTTGTCGAAGTAATCCATATGATGTTTAAACACAACTGCATAGCAGAAGAGTAACGCAATATTATTTAGAGGAGAATGCAATTCATTAAAAATCCATAGAATGAGCACTTACCATGACACCTGAGAAACAGATCCCTTCAAAATACCACTCATAGTTGGGGAGCTGGTAACTGGCAGCATACAGAGCTTTCCCGTTTGGAAAGTACAGGAGGATGTTCACAACAATACTCCAAAGCGCAAGAGGTATCAGCAGGCAACTCAAAGAGCTTCCACATGTCTCTAAAGCCATCTGTCAAAAAAGTTGGAAGTTTTGTTCTTCTAAGCTAACAACAGTTTACAAGATTTTAAGTATAAGAAGGGTTTTGACCACCCTAGCTTAATTCAATCATTTCACATTCACAAGAACCAGTGACGGGTATGATTCCAGAGACAGAAGTGCTTAACAGTTAGCAGAACAACAGATCAATATCGCTGTGTAAACTCACTGTCCTGTGTTAAGCACGTCTTTAAGTAGACATTTCCCTTCTGAAGGATCCTCCTTTGTGATCTTCCAAATGAAATATGTCTAGGAGTCAGACTCAGGAAGGAACTTCAAAGCTCTCATTTCCTAGTGACTGCTCAAAAATACCCTCCTCCCCATGGCACAAACTGCAACACAGTTTGTGACAGAAGCAAGTTTTTCAACCTTACTGCAGCATGGAGAAGGGGGCTGTAAGATGATAAATATGCCCAATCTCTGTACAGAAGGCCACACTTTGCCTCACACTACAGAGATTTATTAACAGAACCCTGAGGGGAAACCAACATCTTGCTGACTTGAAACAGCAGGCTGAGTCTGGATCATCTTGCAGAGAGTATAGAAGCCCAAATAGCACTAGTTAGAAACGGCAAGGCAGATTTATTTTCACACTTTTAATCGATTACTCTTTCTGACAGCATTATGTGGCTCACTGTTTTGTAAATTAAATTCTGCTATTTCTCCAATTGTTTCATTCTGTGCTTACAGCTGAGCTTGCACAACTATAGACCCGACCTATGTACACGTGACTTCTTGTGCAGGACAAAAGGTCTGGCTGTTTTTTTGAAATGCCTGCTGTTTGCACTGTGGAAAGCCAAAGTCAGACAGCTTTCCCAATGTCACTTGTCATCATTCCCCAATCCCTGAGCAACTAAACATCCATCCCAGTAACACAGAGCCAGGGCAGTTTGAACACTTGCAGCACAACCCAAGTCTTCAGTCTATGCCCCTGTGAGTCATCAGAAAAGTAACTCAAGAATGAGCTTAGGCTTTATCAATAGGAAAGTTATAGTCAGAGAACCAAAAAAAAAAAAAAAAAAAGGCTCTATCAAAAGAAGGAAGGTTAATTTTAGAAGCAATGACATCACAGCATATTTTCTTTGTGTTTCCTCATGAGCTGTTTTAGGCTCTTCCCACATGAGGCTTCTCTCATCATCTTATAAAAGTTGTTTGGATTGCATGCTGTAACTAATTCCACACTACTGCTTCACATGTGATCACACAAGGAAATGGGCATGGTGGTACGCACACAATTCACACAATTACACCATCTTTCTACCTGTTCCCACTATTACACCATCTTTCTACCTGTTCCCTGCTGTGACTCTCCTCTTTTTCTAGGAGGTTTCATTTTGAAGTCCTCATTCTTGATTTTCCCATATTTCCTGTTTTACTCTTTCATGATTATGGACACTTTTTTCAGGTCTCCCGCTAATCAGAATCAGTAGCTAACCTGCCTTTCCAGACTCACAGCAGAGATAGAACTCATGTCATCAACACTTGTGCCATAGAGAGCAGAGAAAAGAGCTGCATTAAAATCATGTACATCAAATCCCCATGATTAATTTTTTAGTACAAAACTCAAATATCATATAATTGGCCGAAATATTCTTTTAAAAGTAAAGGCCAAAATTAGTAGCAAGTATCTTATTCTATAATCAAATTTGCTGCTATTTCCATTATAACCTGTTCTGATTAGAAGAAGCTAACTTGGGAAATGATGACTGAAGGAGCATTTGGTCTGCAGTACAGCAGTCTGCATCATGACTTTGTTTTTAAACTGAGCTCTGCAAATACCAAATCACAGTGTGGTTATTTTGCTGGCACATGATTCCACTAGAATGGGAAACAAGTATTTTATACTAAGAATTAAGCAAACCCATAAGCCAGTTTCTCAAACATATTGCCAAGTGTTGCAAGCACTGCTTTTCCATTGCTATCATTATTCGTGAGTTGATGCCAAGCCCGTTACCAAAAAGTCATGTTTACTCTGTATGAGTGACTTCTCTGCCAGCTGAAATGAGTACAACCTAAACCAACCATTTCTCCACAATGTAACTGATAAACCTCCCAAAAAACTGTCTTATGCACCAGGCAACAAAGGAATCCAGCTGGCCATTTTTTACATGACAATATAAATAGTGAGTAGCAATGCTGTGCATTAGTGCTACAGGGATGCATATGAGCAGAAGTTTCAAGTCTAAACTCTAGCCTAATCATTCTGTGTATTGGAATTTCTGAAACTGTTTCAATTCTTTAATTAGTTGTGTGTACCAGAAAAACAAATAACCACTATGCAAGAATAAAGGCAAAAATCTCTAAGTTGCATGGTAATTATACCTGATTCCAGTGAGGACCCTCTTTTCCACCTTCGCTCCTTCCACACCCCATTTAAACTTGCAGATACTTTTTCAAACAGTGTGTCTTCCTACACAAGGACACTGTACCACACAACTACAAGGAATTTTGTGTGCATACACATGTGCATGCACATATTTTCCTTCCTCCCTCCCATGGTAGAACAGAACAGAACAGGGATAGACACGACAAAGAAATGGCATTGAAGTCCCTCAACTACTTCTATGTATTTAGGTATGAATAAATGCTATTGCAGAATTTAGGTATCCCAAGATTCTAAAGACAAATTCTTTTCATCTGTGAGTTCTTTTGCTGGTGTAGATATATGTGGACAATTTTGTTTTCACAGATAACTTCTTTTTTTCAGGTATGTATTTGTACAGGGCAGACTTGACTGTGCAGACAGCCTGAGATACACCTCAAGTTACTGGCCACCTTTAAAGGCCACCCTCCTAGTTACAAATAGCCTAAGGATGCACTGACACCCATGGGAATTTATTTTTCTCTCATAAATAGAAACAAACTTGCTTGTTTTCAAAGACAATATGAACAGCTAAATTCCAAAACTGAGCCTAATTTCTTTGAAATAAAGAGGATGTCACATTTTGGTTTTCACTTGAAAAATGCCATTGCCAGCAGCAATGCTGCCATGCTTACTTTGCCAGCAATGCTGTTTGGCAGCACATTATTCAGATTAACTTATGGTGAAACATTCACTCTAATGTGCTGCAAGCTACACATCAAAGGTTCTATCACAGGATCGTACAATAATGCCTTCAGGCTGATAACTGGGGAAGTCAGGTATTTCAGATTAATCTGTCTTTGCTGACCTGAATTCGGACTGTATTCCTTGAACACTATGAGGCCTGAGGGTCTGCTGAGTGAGATAAAAAACAGGAGTCAGGCCCACATCTTGTTTTATCTCAGGCCTTTAATGGAGCAGTCAGGAGGTGATCCCCCTTGTGAGGGCAGGAGGGGCTCAGAGCTGTGCAGGGACCCCTCAGCTCCCTGGAGTGGCTATCAGTTGGCAACTGCCAGCCCTGACCCAGGACGAAGACTGCACGTGTGCAGCTGTATTTGTCCCAGAGCTGTTGTTGAATCCTTATTAATGAACAACCACCTGCTTCAGTTAAATGAGCCAAACCAAGCAGGGAAGCAGTTCCCACTCTGGTAGAGCCTGCTGGAGAGGAAAAACAGGTTATAACCTGACTGCATTAAATCCTCATTCCATGCCACCACTGTCCTTTACTCCAAGACCAGGCAAGCAGTGTTTCAACATGGGCAGGGAAGGAATCACTGACACCAGCTGTATTTTTAATACAAATCTTTATTTGTGAAATACAGGGGAAGTTCAGAAAAATCCTGAAAAGCCCTCAATCATCCACATTTTACTACTGCTTTGGTTTTGGTCCAGCTGACCAAAACCCAGTATTCATTTTTATCCAGGCCAGGCTAGATTTAGTTTGTGTTCATTCCAAGATCAGAATGAAAGAGCAACTTTATTAGGAAAGCAGAACAAAGTACAGAGCTGTTGTGTCAGTAGAAAGAGAAAAATAAATAAAGATACTTTAATGACATATGTTTAGGGAGTTGCCTGTACCAAGATGAAATGAACAAAAGAAATTCAGGATACATTTTGCCTTTAGGTTCAGGCAGGTTAGTGGAAAACCTGAATATGACTCCAACAACAAAGGCTGGCCCCAAGTCAGTTAAATTCATGGCAACAGCACAGTTTGACAACAATGTGTATTTCAGTATGCATGGAATGTCTAAAAAAAGATCCACAGAATACTCATTACAGAACACACATGCACCGATGTCAATGCATTGTCAGGTTTCTAGCAAACATACGTCTGTGGGGGGGAACAAAAGAAAGAAACATATTAATGGAAAGAATGCTGATATTGTTTCCAGCTAAAAATGCAAAAATTAACCTGACCACATTTAGGCAACCATAGCATGGCTCTTCTATACTGCAGTTAGAGCAAGGAAGACTGGAGGAAGTAAACAGTAATAGCTTTGAAAGAGCCCCAACCCTCAACTATGTCAACTAAAAATGTGAAACACACACTTATCTATACTGTATGATATAAATTATATCTGGTTCATATTTTAAGCCATGGTAATTCCAACACTAGAACTATGATACTGATTTTGGAGTATGTCCAAACTATTTAACAAACCTTTAAAGAAATTTGGAGACAATTCCCTTCCTCACTTAAACCCCCGTCCTTCAAAAATGCTCCAGATCTGTCTGCAGATTTTATTAGCTATGTGTAATTTAATTCCTTCTCTTATCTTTTACTAAGCAAGGCCAGGATGCTGCAGTTTTCATTACATGCGGCATATTGTCAATAGTTTAGGAGGTGCCATGGACAAAACAAGGCTAACACAATATCGTTAGGACAAGCACTACACTGTGCAACAATGGTTTAGGCAAAGACCACAACCACCAGGAGATCTGTATCTCAGTTATATCACCTATATAGTGCTGATGATCACATCTGCCATTGGACAGACAAAAGCCCTCTGGCTCCCAGCTCTCATGCAGATTAATGCCACTGTGACAGCTGAGGACTCAGCTGAAAGCATGTGGTCAAACACTACATGAAAATACTAATCACAATAGGGCTATAAAAACAGTTGTACAGGGAATTGTTGCTTGAGAATACCTAAAAAGTAACTGCTGAGTAAGACTCCACAGTAGGATCAATGACAATATAGTTTCATATTCATCTGAGAAGCATGGGTGTATCTACAAATGACTTACCTCCTCATGACTGCAGCACAACCCACACAGTCCTCCAAGAATGCCATTGATTATCTGTATGAAGCACAGAATGAATTCTATTCCTCCCAAAACAAGGAGGATGGAAAAGAGGGTGACATTCCACTGCACAATGTTTTGTGGTTCTTGACATTCAGACCATTTGTTATACTCAAACAAGTACCTGTACACAGCAATTAAAAGCATATTAACATTGTGTCAGAGTGGGATACTTACCATATACTAGAACCAAATTATGTCTAGTCTGTAACTGCATCGAGTATATTCACTCTAAGCAGGAATAGAAAAAGCAGTGGTTTACTCCATGCAAAGTCTGTTTGGTTTAGGAACATATTGAAATATCAACCACACATTTTTACTAAGTCTTAATTTCTTTTAAAAAATAACCTAAGCTGTAAAGGCAGAATCTCCCACTGCTGATTAAAATGAGGCACAAACTCAGGAAAGCCGAAATAGCAAAGCCATTTCTCAAAACAACCACAGAGCTTTGCAGGACTGGGCCTTTTTTCTAAAGATAGCAGTCACTGATCTGAGGCAAATGGGTCACTCGTGCTGCTGTCTTTGGGCCCTCACATGCTTACTTGGATGAGCTAAACACAGAACAAATTTGGAGGGTTTCTGCAATATTTCAGCTGTTACTGCTCACTCACATCTTGAGAACACCGGTACTTGCCTTCAGCAAGGACTTAACCTAGAGTTCTTCCACACTCAGTCATGGTTAGGAGGAGGAAGAAGGAGGAATGACCCCTCTTGGGAGAGATACAGCTGAAATGTAAAATTCAAACTCTGCTGCAAAGAGCTTTATGTGGCTTCTTAGGACTCAAACAGCCTCTAGTCTGGCATCAGCCATAAGCTTTTGCTAGATACAGCCTTGAGGTTGCCAAACATACAGGCACTTTAAAAGCAGGCTATGATATAACCCAAATCAGGATTTATGTGCATTAATGGGGAATAGCACACTGAGACTTTTTTTTGCAGGACAACCCCACTTAGGGATAATTAAGAGCTTCTTGCCCTCTCCACCCTGCAGTGTACAAAGATTCTTATAAACATTCTCAAGTTTCATTTATGAGGTTATATGCCGTTGTCACTAAAGTGGGCATTGTGCCACTTTACACTGATGCAAAGTAGCTTCAGAAGCAAGCTTCACAAAACAGACTCTCAAACAAATGATAAGACAGATTTCTTAACAACCGCTATTCCTAGTCTGTATGTCCCTCAAAGTCCTAAAACTATGCTTTGTTAGAGATGTTCATGGATATGAACAGTATATGATATATAGATTTAATTACCTATATATATTTCTATTGCTTTGGTTTTACACTATAACAGTGAGGGTAACTGGTGCCATTTGCTAAGTTCTTAGCAAGTGGGAAGGATAAAGTTATGAATACATCTTGGTATATGGTTACTGGATATTGCTGAAAGGTACTGGAATACAGCCCATGTGTACATGGGGGAAGATACAATACCCTCATGAACAGACAACTTACCCTCCAGAGGAGCCAGTGAAAGGATAGATCCAGTTTCTCTCTAGGTGGGTAAAACAATATGGTCCTTGAGACAAGCCCAGTGCTGAAATGGTTATACAGTATCCAGAGCCAAGGATCCCAACAAAGGCTGCCAGAACTGAGGACAGCATCTGCACAGCAGACATAAATATGAACTTTCAGCACAGCCATCGCCTTGTCTTTGGGGTTACCTGGGACTGGGAAGGACAGGCTCACTTACCGCACAGCTCTTTCCACAGCCGTCATGGCCAAAGCACCCACAGCAGTCGTCATTGTGAAGCCCAATGAACACTGCAGCTGGAATGAGCACCTGGGTATGGAGCAAACAAACCACACTGTTCTTTCAGTTGCACAGAGAGGGCAGATAAAGCACAGTCCTCAAATGGCATTCATTTATGTTGCTTCTTGGCGGTCAGCCTGTACAGGTGATTCAGCTTTACTCCTTTTTAACACAGTAGGCATCTCGCTACTGACATCACCAACCCCAGGACAGGTATTTTTCTATTGCCACTTTGTGTATACACAGCACTTGAGCACAGAGACTGTTGGGGTATTGCTACATTCAAAGTATTTCAGCTTTAAAAGTTTGTGTTCACATTAAAGGCTGTATCTTGCAAATAAAATATTTTGCAAAAAGAGGCATTAACTTTATTCCAATGAGGACTACAAGATAATTTTTTTTGAAAAGCAGCTACTGCCAATATGCTAGTTACTTAAGAGCAATCATCACTGCCTCTGTGACAAACCAGTCTGACTAGAGTAGAAAGTCCAGGAATATTTTGCTCAATTCAGACAAACATCTCATTACAGACATCTACCTTTTTTCAAGATTTCACAACCAGTTTCCAGTGACAGAAATGTGAAGTAACAAAACAGAAGCTATCTATGAGAAACATAAACCATCCATACTCCAGAGCTTTTAGCATAAAATCAAGAAGGAGCGGAGCTGATTAAAAGGAGGATCCTCCTACCAGCAGTAATAGCACTTAACAGCGTCCACTTATAAAGACTACACCCAAGAGTACCCTGGAAAACCATAAAGAAAGAGTAGAGAGTTATTTGCAAACTACACTAGGCTTACTTAACAAGAAAGTAGAGTAAGAACTCTCGTGTTGAACAGACACATACTTGTCAGCCCTTACTCAAACCTGTTGCTGAGCCCCAATGCTTCAGGTCCAGAAGAGGTTGTACAAGTGTGCTGCAGGAATAGTTCCATTGATTTCACTTGTATCATTCTGTGCGTAAAGCCAAGTCTTTGCAAATCCCTTTCTAGGTCCCAATGGGGCTGTAACACAACTCTAAGCACCTCTCACTACACAAAGCGTCTTATCATGCAATTGTTTTCAACCTGTGATATGCAGACACCTTGAAATCACAGAATCACAGAGTGCTAAGAATTGGAAGGGACCTATAACCTCTTTCTAAGAGGATTTCTAAAAGTAGACGAAAAAGGAAGCCTGGAGACAGAGATCTTCAATATGCTACAATGTGTTCCACAAAACTGGAAAGGTAGAAAATAAGAGCTTCAGATTAATGATATCCTATAATGAACACACTCAATTCTTCATCCTTTGCTTTTATTGAAATGCAAAGCTTTGACAACTACCACTCCATTACTCTGAATAAATAGCTAAGGCAGGGAAATAACTGTCAACACATCAGATAATAGAAATTAAGGAATTGTATCTAAATGCTAGTTATTTAGGGACATTTAAAAGTAGAATGGTTCAATATAACAAAAGTTTAAGATTTAACCCTTTATGCAAACTGTGACCTGCTGAGAGGCTTGGTTTCACTTCTGCATTTGGATTCTCTGCCCTAGACCCTATGAATTTTTTGGCTTTAAAGTGCCATAATGCTGCAGATAAGATACACAGTAGTAACTAATAATAGCAATGGGATAATGTAGCTCTTTTTTTTATACAGCTCCAGAGATTCCTATTGACAAGATCTATGATGAATAAATTCAGGTAACCAGTAGAGAAAGAGCAGTACCAAGTACCTCCAAATTAAACTTGAAGGAAGACACTAGGTTATTACTTACCAGAAAGCCTCCACCTAGAATGCCATGAAGGCACTCCACGTATTTGCTGAGGTGATGCTCTGAAGCAAATCTTGTTTCGCCATTGGGAAAATAAAGTAAAGTGTTTGCCACAATGCAGAGAAGGGCAAGGATGAGCAACTTATAACCAACACATCTAGCACACCTTCCAAAACACATATTCTCAGCTTTACAAATCCTCCTTCAAGTAGTCCGATCCAACCTATCTCACACCTGCCCACACCTAAAAGAAGATCAGTATTTATTCTTACCTCCTTAAATACCAGGGGTTGCCTAGTTACCTGGATGACGTTTACAACTCTTCCTAACCACCATTCCCAATTGCAGAGTGAGAGAGCAGGGATGGCAGAATGCCGCCGCCCTTTTTAAATGCAATAATTGTAGATGAACAAAATGCAATGAAGGAAATATTGAATACTAGGTGATTTCACTCTAATATATGATGCTTGAAATAATCACTGGTGAACATGATTAGATGTGTACCATAGGCTTAAACCACAACAAAAGTTCTGTTAGGAACGGAAGGAAAAATACTTTGTTTTCTTTGTTAGAAGCAGCTTTGAATTTTAAGTTTATAGACTGATTCAGAACAACCTGAAGCCAGGGAAAGACTTGGCTGACTTCAACAGTACTGAGTCATAGTTTTGGATATAAACAGAATAAGGTCTACAGCAATGAGGAGTATGTAGAGCAACCTCACACTTTGCTATCCTGTTGATGGACCAAGAGAAAAACCTCACGAGGAGGTTGGAAAACAAATAAAATTTACAGGCAGACTTCTCAGGAGTGTCCTTGTTTTTGCCATTAAGACAAGCTGAATTTAGATTAACAGTCATTTCGTAAATGTTCTGGTAACAGCTAAACCAAGCACACACTGGTGGAAAATACTGCTTTTAAAATGCAGGATTATAAAAGAGAGTCCTTGCACTGAAATATCATATATAGAAACACACACAAAAAGAAAAACGCCAAGAAAGAAACAGATTGTATCCAAGGTTTCCAAATGGTGTTACATGTACCAGTCTCATAGTAAATAGAGATACAAAGTGACCTATAAAAATTAACACCTAGCCTTTTCTCTTTTCCCTCAGGCAAATTTTGCTAAAACAGCCCAAAGCTTTCTTCCTCACACACAGCTCAACACAGAAGTGTACACTCAGAGGTGTGAGCTGCCATGCCCACTGCCATCACATGACAGGAGTTAACTAAAATGCACAGGCCCAGACTAGATCCAGGAGGTGCTGCTGCTGCCATCATCACAGTACAATGTAATTCTCATTGCAAAACCAGAGGCTAGACAATTGGAGTTTGGGAATGTACAGGATATTAGAAGACTATGATGAGAGCTTTTAAAAAAATACTCATTCAGGTCTCTTTTTTTGAAGGTGGGGTGGGGTGTGTTTAATAGTTAAATAAGACAGTAAACACAAGCCCAAGTCAAATCCATTGTATTCTTGCAAGAGATGTGAGCAACATTCAAACTGAGAAAGAGTGTGCAAAAAGAAAAGGTGGGGGGTGAAGTGGGGGAAGAGAGCAGTCTGGTGCAGCTGTGGCTTCGTGATGTAACTTCTCCGGGTATTGTAAGCTGCTGACCTTGGAGACTTCCTTCATTATGAGAAATATCCTCCAATTGTAGAAACATAGGCTGGCCATTATTGTGTGCTTCAACTCTAATGACTAAAACAACCATAAACATTATCCTGCAAGTTTCCTCTGCAGAAAAAGATGGAGGTATAAATGAAAATTTCCTTTATTGTGTTGGGCTAAAAAACCCAAACCACTCCTTCTCCAAACCCCACCACCCAATACACTTCCCCCCGTCTTAACAACCGCACCAACATATTGCCAGTGAAACATGGATTTAAAACCCTAGCCCTAACCATGTATTTGAAAACTGTTCTATTTACAATTTAAATAATGCTTTGCTAAATACTTCATTGAAAAAAAAATTAAATAATCAAGAGCTTCCTATATTTAAAATCAATTCTATATTTAAAATAAAGCATGTGGGGCATTGCACGGGCATTGCAGGCTGCAGTTAGAACCAATACCCCTCCAACAATACAACAGCAGTTCACATCATTCTCCTATACAGAATCATACAGATTACAAAAATCTTGAGCTTTTTTTACTTCGTGTGCTTCATACATCCTAATTTTACTGCTTGGCAAAGTAAGCAGCAGTGGATTTTTGGAATGCCTTGTGGGCATGATGAGTTTTAAACTATGAAACCTACTCACAGATGAGCAGTAGCCAAACAGGCTCCTCATCAACTTGAGAAAGAACAGGGCCCAGACTGCAGCTTGTGACATGCTCCAGCACTATCAGACACCTAAGTCACTAGTGTAAACAACACCAGAACTGGGGTTTGAGTCTTTTATACAAGAATCACACTGTTTGCATTTGGAGAGGTGAGATAATTACTTACTCCCTCACAGATGCTTCCCCATGCCCCACAGGAAACTCCACTATTTCTCTCTCACAGGATGATTTCTGTAGCTCTGATGCCTTTCATGCACATGTATTAATACATACATCATTAATACATGTATCAAAGAGAACGTATTAAAAGGTAATCCAGCACTGAGTGTTATTAAATACAATAAAAGTCTAGGCTAAAGCCTAACTTTAGACTGTTGGTCCAGCCCTCAGCTCTGGCTGAGAAAAACCTCCAGCAGTGTAGTACAGGAAGGACATGATCATCAAAGCAACAGTGAAGCAAATTTGGTAAGACACTCTAAGGTCCAGCAGGTAGAATCATTGTCAAAGGCTTCCTCTCCTGGCAGGAGTAGCTGGCTCACAAAAAATTACAACTGGCTTGTGTCCCCAAATCATCAGTTCTGCAGGTTAAATTTTGTCAGCAGAGCAGTGCTATGTAGGGCAGGACACATCCTTCAAGCCAGAGAAGTGGCTGAAATTGGATGCCTTGTCCAATTACTGAGGTATCTAATACCAAGGCTATTTTCACATAAAAGGATCCAGCAATCCCTCTATAAAAATACCCACCCACCTCAATAGTCCATGTTGCTTTGGTTTTTCTGTTGCAGCCTGCTTCTTTCACAAAATGTAGATGCTAGAAAGGAACTAGTGTTTCCTGACGCCAAAAAGTGGAAGAACCCAAAATTAGTAGAAGAGTTCTCAGCATTCAAGCTCTGAAAAGCTGAGTATTCTCCAACTTTCTGGATCCGCTTCTCAACCAGCACAAGAGTAACATAAATTACTTTCTTCAGCTCAACAGAGTATTGGAAACACTTGCTATCCTTTTGGACAAGTCCTAAGCTTACCGATAGTAAAGAGGAGCAGTTTATCAAAGACTGGGGGGAAAAAAGAAAAGACCCAAACCACATAAAACCACAAAATTTTATCAAGAAAAAAAACCTGGGAAGTATCATATTTCTCCTACAAAAATAAATTACTCCAACTACAACCACATCTAGCACCTCCATCCTGAACCAGATTCCCAAAGGGATTCATCATAATCAACAGAAAAAACTGAGCTGCAACAGCAAAGTGCCACACGAAAAAAGGAGACTACACTAACACATTTTGATAATCCTGGAAACACCCATGTAACGCTACTGAAGAGGAAAACAAGCAGGATGGGGGGAAGGATATCTGCAAAATAAGTGTTGAAGTGGTCGGACAGACTCAGGCCCATCACAGCAGACCGCATGCTGTCAAGAACAGGGTCAGTTTCCCCTGCTGGACACTGGGCAGTTTACTACATTTGAACCTGCTGCATGTACACAATTTAAGGCTCCTGTGCAAGGAGATGCCACAGAATCCTCTTTTCATTGCCGTCCAGCACGCTGTCAGGACAGTGTGGCTGCTCTTCCCTTAATGGAAATGAGATTTCTACAGCTCAGCTATGCCAAGTTCTCAGTATTAATCTTGTTAATCCTCCCCAAACTCAATGGTTTGTTGGTTTTTTTGTTTACTATTTCAGTACCAGAATGGGTTCTCGTTCCTTACAATTAGATAAAGGATAAAACATCTGCATTATTGTTTTCCAAGCAAATACGCAAGCTGCTGACTTAAAGATGCCCAAAAGATGGAAAGAAAGATGTTGCTCTACTGAAAACCATGTTTCTTCCAATCGCTTCTTCTAACATTAAAAATAGTGTCTTACTGGTTTATCCTGACTTTTAGCCACCCTTAGCTAAAAGACGCAATAGTGATCAAGAGACACAGATGAGACAGACATGACAAATGTCTTCCAATGACCTTGAAAACAGTGGGAAGGGGAAAGGAAAGGGGAAGGAAAGGAGGGAGGGAGGGAGGGAGGGAGGGAGGGAGGGAGGGAGGAAGGAAGGAAGGAAGGAAGGAAGGAAGGAAGGAAGGAAGGAAGGAAGGAAGGAAGGAAGGAAGGAAGGAAGGAAACCCAAACACTGTATTTGAAGCAAACACAATTTTTTTACATTAAAAGACCTTTGTCAGGTGTGAATCAAGGGGGCTTCACTAACACCACTGCCATTTGGACACCCTATGCTACAGCTTCTACCAGAAAGTCTCAATATAACTTTTCTTGCAGAACTTCTGGTCCCACTCACCATTAGAAAAACATTAATGGAGGAAAGTGCCTCTCATGGAAGCACTGGCAGGATGTGATAACTGTATGGCATCTGCAGGTGAGACACAGCATGGAAAATAATGCATGTTTTGTTTGGAAAGACTGGGCAACAAAACATATGTATTTACACACGTTATGAATTCCCACTTGTATTCTCTTGTAAGCTGTTATCATTTGTTATTTTACCTTTTAATAGGTTGCTGCTCATAGAGGCCAATACTAGCTTAGACAACTTCTGGGAACATACTGGGAATGTGCAGTCACCTGTTGGCTAAACTACAGGCAAGCTCTTGGCCAGCTGTGCATTCAGAGTTCCTGGTGACCTTAGAAGGGTTCCAACTCCTTTTGACCCATCCACGCTGCCATCCATTTCTCAATGCCCAAGAGATGCATTGCCCATGTTTCCCAGCCATCATCCAGCAGCACAAAAAGCAGCAAAAATAGACTGTGCTGCAGCTGTAACTGTCATCACAACCTCTCAAGTGCATGTTGGTTGACAAACTCGACCTGGGCAGTCACAAGAGGAAACTGCTTGTCATGAAGTCCTTGGTGCCTGTGGTCTCCTGGCCACAGACAGAATAAAATCTCCAGATTACTTTTATTAATTAAATCACAACTCCTCAGATGAACTGATGAGCTACTTAGGAGCACAAGCAACTACCTGTTGCCATGAGAGCAATTGTTCCTAATACAGCTGTAACACACGTGCACATGCTTGCTTGCAATCTCTGCCACCACTTTGAGACAGAAAACTGAGCTGAACCATAGAAGTCAGCTTGGAGTGAGCACTTGCATTTCTGTGTAACAACACATACTGACATATACAGAGAACATTTAATTTATTAGTAATAATGTTGACCTGAGAAGGAGTCAGCAACAATGCAACAAAAGTAGTTTTGCCATTTAACCAACCAGTTTGGAGACTCAAAAGCTTACAATCAGGGCAGAGCTACCACTAAATGAGTGTACAGAAATTCCTCTCCTCAAAGAAGAACCCATAAACCTTACTGAAGAACAACTATTATTGACCCTAGACTTGCAATGCCACAATCAAATAAACCACTTCAAAACCTGTTTTCTGGTGACATATAAAAACCATGCTGTAGCCTGCATTCATTAATTCTTTCAACAATGTTATTATGATAAAAGTAGGACATGGGACAAACAAATTCTTTTTCTATTTCTTCAACAGCCTATGGGTGAAACCTTGGCCTTGCAAAATGGCCAACAAAAGTTTGTTTCCCTTGGACTGTAGTATTTACACACAGGTTTGAGTTTTAGATTTCTAGTCTATCCCAGAAGTGTGACATTCTTGCAAAAGTTAAACAAGTATGAGGCATTACCATCACTGTACTATAAGCACCCTCTCTTCTACACTATGTGTTTGTAATGGCTGTATGGATCAGAAAACTGGCATTAGCTTAGCATACAGGGTCTGCACAGCACAGCACAGCACAGCATGAAGAACAGATGGTCTTCCGGCTCGCAGTGTGCCACTGATGTCTCCCCTACCCTGCAGCAACCACAAAAAACAGACATTGAAAACATGGAACAAAAACTACCAGTGTTATATCTTTGGCTCTTGTGTTGCACAAGTCAGTCATTAATTACGTTCGTGTCTCTCATAAAGTGATCCTGTCCGTAGTGAACCTCTAATCCAGAGGGAAAAAAAAAAGACTACCTATATCATACCACGTATTTTAGATCTGTAAGCTCAAAAAAACAGAAAGAAAACAGAAAAACAACAAATTCATTGCCTGTTTTGTTTCTTTAGCATATGCTTCATACTTTGTTCACGCAGTCTTCCCTCTGGAATTAGCCATGAGTAAGTTCATGCCAATTAAATGTTTTAAATTATTCTTGCTGAACAATCCCACAACTGCTGCTTGGCTGGGAGCAGTCTACATACTGATTCCATAGCATCAGGACAGCAAATGAATGTTTAAATTTAATGTGTCTTTCACATAAGCATAACTGATCTTGCAGCGTGTTGTCTTTACTTGTGTATCTTTGAGCATTGGTAGTAGTTGAACCAGACATCGCAATCGGAAAAGCAGACCAGACATGACCACAAGACTCTTAAAAGATGATGTCCTAAACTGCAGTCCTGCCCTTCCATCAACCTTTGCCATCATCACTTAAATTGGAGTTCTGAAATCCATTTAACAATACACAGTCAGTGCGCTGAATCTTTGCTACCAGATGGTCCTTAAAATGCCTGTCAATCATAAAGCCAGCTATTTCATGGTCACGTTCCTCCAAGGGGTACATCAAGACCTCAAAAATGCTATATAAAGGTACGACACATTTTTAGTAGGACGGAATTTTTAGGAAAACACCCAAAACATTTTTAAAGAAATACTAAAAAAGCCAAAAACAACCAATTAAAAACAATCATTAAAGAATAAATCAGTCTACAGAAGATCCTTTTTCATCTAAGCAACATTTAATGGAGAAAAACAGAAGAAGACAACATTTAATGCTGATTATGATTAAATTCTTAGCCTTTTTTTAAGGTAACATACTGGAACAACACAACTGAGACCATATTCTCTGTAAATCTACAAAACCTGTGTCTGCCACTAGATACAGCACTTGACTGCAGCTGCTCCTTCCACAAGGTCTTTCAAACCCACAGATATGGTGCCATTCTAATGAACTGCAATTGGTCTGGAGGATGGGGAAAGACTAATTTCCTAAATTAGGACTTTTCTATTCCTTTGCATTATAATTACAGCTAAAATAGCTGTGTCATTCATGTACCAAAACATGGAAATTGGTGCTGCAGAAATACAGATGTGCTCATTCCAGAGCAGCATTCAGTCACACAGCCATGTCCTCTGGGGTCAGATCCTGCCCATGGGACTTCCTGCCAGCGCTCAGAAGATGAAGTGCTCCAAAAATTCCACCAGCTCCCTCTAGTGATGATCAGGCTGTGACCAAACAGGTTCTGCTGGGTCCACTCTTGGGCCCCTGCCTCCAGTGACCTCTGGCTCTCAAGTCTTCCACAACAGTACCTGAAATAGTATTTTCAGGTGAGAGGCATCTGCCTTCGGTGGAAAATGGCAATGCTCAGTCACAGCTCCTGGTGGCACAGGAGCCAGCCACAAGGCACTCTTACAGGAACAGGAACTGAACTAAGGCATCATGCCCACCAAGTCAAACCTTGAGGCTTTGACAGGACACAATTTGGTTCAGGTGCTAGTTCCAGAAGAGAGGACAGACTTATAAATGGTATTAAAAAATGAAATAAAGCAACTTTCTTCTTTTACAGATCTTCACACCAGAAAAGTAGTCCTGCTCTGAGCTCTCCATAAGCATAAAGACAAAGAAAACAAAACAAACTGGAAGTGTCCACTAAAGGAGAGGAGAAAAAAAACCTCAAAAAAATCAAAACACTGCAGCCCTTCCCCAGTGTCTGCATTGAGTCAGGTGGCATTTTTCTCCAAAAAGACAGGCACTGTCTTTGAGGAAACTGCAACCATATCAACAATAGTACTTGCCTGTCAGGCAAAACATCCTGGACTTTTTTGTGTTACTCTCCATTGACTCCCAGGATTTTGATCAATTACACTCTGCTCTAAGATGAAGACATAGGGCTTCCTAAAGGAGCACTACTTAGAGGCATACAAAGGGCTCAAGGAAAATTAAAATGTGTCCTGTGGAACCATTACAATTAAAAAGCCATTACGGCATTCTTCATATGCTTTGTAAGTGGGTTGCTGATTAATCCAGCCTATGACTAAAGTGCAAGGAATATAAAAAGATTATCACAATAGAAATTAGTTTCCATCCAATTTTCCTTACTTTTTCTTTTTATTTATTATTATCATTATTGTTGTTATTATTGTTATTGTTATTGTTATTATTATTATTATTAAACTCTTATTATCTCAACCCATCTGTTTTCTCACTCTTAACCTGCCAACTGACTCCCCATCCCATCAAGGGCAGACTGAGCAAATGGCTGTGTGGGGCTGAGCTGCTGGCTGGGTTAAACCATGACAAGTGTCTAAACAGTACGTTGCTAAGTAACATTAACAACAAGGTTCTATTAAAGTTTATCATTAGTAACTCGGTCTTGATAACACTAGGATCATGAATGAATGAATGAATGAATGAATGTTGCCAAGACAGATTTTGGATTTTGGTTTTAATTATTTAAGATTATAAAAAAAGTTATCAAAAACCATGACATTTCTACTTTTCTGTCAGAATGAAATTAAGACCTAAAATTTACAACCTCATCTTGCAAAGAACTCAAAGATTATCCTTAACATTGTAAATTATATTTACAAAAGCAAAAAGAAAAGCAATCACCATTGGTTACAGGGTACACAGTTGTCAGGGCTATATAACCTTGCACCGCTAATGGAGTCACTTTATCTTAATGATAAGGAGTCACAGTACCTTAAAAGTCATGACAGACACTTCTGTCTTTCCTTGCCTTAAAGAAACAAGGCTCAGCTATAGCCACAGCACGGCAAGAGAAACTTCAACAACCCTGCAATTGCATAGTTCTGCATGGAACTACGGCACAAGGCTGAACTTAGACTGTGAACTATAGACAAAAGGCTGACTTGCTGAGGCTGGTAGAGTTGTGAAACACCCTCAGCTCATGGACATGGCTAACATACATCTGTTAGTCTGTTCTCTCCTGAAATCTCACATCTGCTCTACAGAATGAGAAAACAGGCAGAAGAGGCTGGAACTCCACTCCTGTTCTACTTTTGCATCAAGAAGGCTTTGTGTGAAACAAAAAAGGAGTTCCTTTAGTCAGGCAGAGCTTAACAATAACAGGAAATACATATTTTCAAAAATTTGAAAATTAACTATCCTGTCCTGTAAGAGCAGTACAGTTTGGACTCTCTGATCATCTTTTCAAATAGTCTTCGCACACACTAGAAAGAACATGTTATATTGGAAAGTACTTCCTCACTTCTGGTCTAAGTCGTTAGCCACCTGGAACCAGTCCTGTTCCAATGCACACACAGCTGCACTTGAGTAGAGAGCAGGTCTCAAGGCATTAGCTCAAGGATCCACCAGAGTAAAGTAATTCAACTCAGTTCTAATGGAAATATATTTTCAGAGCTGGATTTCCTACTGACTGAAATGCAGAAAATAAAACTTAGCACCCATTTGAGTTCTGTCTCAGTTAAAAATTAACCACTATATATCTACAAAACTTACCCCCATATTGTGAACTGTCGTACTGGAACCAGAGGATATATTCATACTGGCAAATGACAAAAATAGGATCCTAATCCATACTCACTTTATTAAAGCAAAGGACTGTATTAGGCTAGATGCCTCACACTAGTACAGAACTGGAGGAAATTTAAGGAGAGCAATTCCGAATTGGTAGTACAAGCCATAAGGAAGTGGCCTCAAGTTGTGCCAAGGGAGGCCTAGATGAGATATTAGGAATAATTTTGTAACCAAAAGATTTGTCCAGCCCTGTGATGGAGTCCTCATCCTGAGAGGGATTTAAAAGCTGTGTAGATGTGGCACTTGGGTACATGGGTTACAGTGGCCTTGGCAGCGCTGGGGGAGTGGTTGTACTCAATGGTCCCAGACAGCTTTTATAAACTAAATGATTCCATAATTCTATGATAATCTGAAACAATTGAGACACACCAAGGTTTAGATGGACACTTGGAAATGATAGGTGTTATCACATGAAAGGCAAAGTACTACATGGAGCCAAAGTCCTCTAATAGCTACATAATGCCTATATCCATAAGGTATTTCAACTTTATAACTAACAATTGGTTATGTTCAAACACAATCCTGCCAATAAATTAAAGTAAACACATCTATCTAAAGTACACAAACCCAAACTAACACAGCCTGGTACTTACACACATGGGAATTTCTATCTCTGCATAAGTAATCACTGTGCTCATGGATTTTCTTATGTTCCTTTAATAAAGCTGTCATTATACAAAAGATTAAGATGACTTTTAGCTACAAGATCTTATTAAGCATGGACCTTAATGAATTTAACCCGACTGCAAACCCCGTCAGCCTCCCATATTTCATTTCTGCCCTTCAAACATCCTAATGAAACAAAACCATTAAATAGAAAGATCACTGCTGACAGCCAGCTCATTGGGAACTAGAACCACATGGTGGGTATTTGGAGAGTTTCACTGCAGGGTCCTTCTTCCATGCTTTGTTCCACACACACTGGTGCAGTTCCTGCTGTGCTGAGGGACTTCTGGGGTCAGGAATTCTCTGCCTGGACATCTGCCACAGAAAGCAGAGGAGCTCTTGGGAGAGCTGCAGTCCTCTGTTTGAAGACAGGCTCCTTCTTCTCCCCTCCACCCAAGGGAGAGAGGTTTGCTGGGGATGCTGCTGGTACTGCACGTGCTGCCCCATGTGATGGAAATCAGTTCTGAACAAAACAGCTGCCAAGAGGCACGGACACCTACAGATACAGAGACTTAATAGCTGCAAGCTGTGCTGCAGCTTCCATATGCTTTTCTGATCATGCTGACTGAGATTCAACATTTAAACCAACTCTTTCTCATTTTTTACTGTCCTCTCACTGTCCAAGCAAAGTTTTTAATGTTACTGTTAGGCAAGAGGAAAATATCACGCAGTCCTTAGAAAGCAATTTTTTTTGATTGAACAATTTCAAATGTTTTAGGTTAAGGTATCAGAGCATCTCTTCCATTTCTATACTCTTTAGCTGATTTACAGTCCACAGGTTACTTGTTTCTAACAGGTCTTTATGGCTTTACTACTTTAACAATTGTTATTTTCTTTCTTCTAACTACCTTTAATTTTTTAAGTAACGCATGGGTATACATGGACTAATGTTAGAAAACTCCCAGGGCTAATGTTATAAAAACAAAAAATTTTGAGTCAAATTATTTAATGGAGACATACTTCAAAGTAAATAGTTGTGAAAGAAGTTCAGAAGCAGATTAAAATCTCCAATGACAGAATTCCTCCTCATACTACGGAGTATGCAAGGGAAGAAAAAATATATCTAAAATTTAAGCAGCTGAGAACACTCCTTAGCATCAGATGAGGCAGGCTGTTTTTCTAGGTACCCAACCTTTCTTGGGTCAGCACAGATGAGATTGCATCAATGAAGATGAGTTCCACAGCCTCAGCCAGCACATGGGGAGTCAGCTGTGTTATGAACCATGTCTGAAAGCAGCAGCAGCAAAGGTACAACTGCATTAGATTTACCACACATTTTAACACGTCCCATGTTACTGCATAGTAAAGAGCAGTAAAGAGCACTGTGTATCCAGACATTATTCACATAACTTAAGGTATTAATTTTATCATATTTCTCACAGTATCATGCAGTAGTTAGCAATGAGAAATTCTGAAAAGGTATAAAGTTGTTTATAAAGTCAGTTAAATCATACCAGAATTTTTCTTCAAAGTTATATTGTAGCTCGCAAAAAATAATATTTTCAACACAAAACTAAAAATGGTTTCATACTAAGAACATCTCTCCAATAAAATCACACTTTGATTAGTAGAAGAAACTATTCACTCTAGAGTTTACTTGAACTGGAGTCTTGCCTTTGACCCGTGTCAAGGAATACTCCTTTTGAAGTGCAAGTGACTTAAAATTTTTATGGATTCATTCTTCTGTGTCTGAATCATACTTTCAGACTTGAAAAACAAACACATGCCTCTGAAATTTTTTACTGGATATAAAACACATACCTTTAACTTTAGAACTCTCAAAAATGTTTAGTCAAAGCTGTGATTCTTTCTCCATTTGGAGGCATTCCCCAAACATTCACACACTATAGGCAGGGAAAAAAAGCTTTTTCTTCCCGCTTTAAAAAAAAAAAAACCCAAAACCAAAAAAACAACAAACCAAAAAAAAAAAAGCATTATTAGAAATATATACTAAGACCAGCAAAGAGTGAATGTATTTCTTCATAATATACACTCCCAAAAGCAAGGTAGTCTTTTCCCACTCCTCTAAATCAATCTTCTAAAATAAGATATAAGTGTTATGAATTAACACTGTTCTTTAGCAACAACCCAATTTGCCCAATCCAATGTAAGAAAAGTTCTAAAACTGTCATTATTGCTACATGAGGGGAAATCTTGTTCCTTCACACAGAATAGGTTTCATTTGCACATCAGTTACAGAAGGGTGGTTTTCATAATGCACTTGAAATTTGCTTACATGTAACAGTCAAAACAATTTATGAGAAACATGTAAAGTTATGAAAAGCTCTTTGCCTTCAGCACATGATCTCTAAACTATCTGTCAAAGAAAAAAGCCTGGAGTTCCAGTCTGCTTGCTTGCAAGAGGACATCAGTAAAATCAAGGTGCCCTGTAGCCAAATATACTTGCACCTGAACTTTTACTTTGTGGGAAAACTGTTATCCTAGTCCTGAGCTCTGGGACATAACTCCCTGGGCTGCTGCTGCTCTGCTGTAGCAGGGCGCCTCTCAAAACCTTTTGCTACTTGAGGTAGCATATAAGAAGGCAGCACAGCCAGCATGACCTGCCTACTGGTAAGGTGTTTGACATAAGATGTGGTTTAATAAATACTCAGGCTGAGGAAGGCCTGCAACTTTCCATATGTTGAGGAGACATTTTAATGACCTGCTGTTAAGAACTGGGCACGCTAACATTTTCTACATCTGTACTCCAAAAGCAGTGGTACTTGCTCCACTTTTAAAATGTGCCCCTGTGCACTGATTTGCCACAGCCTCCAAAATGCACCTCTTTCCTTTGACAGGATTGAGGCATGACCCACTCATCCTGGCAAACAATGTACTCCAGCAGCCAGATAAATCCATCCCAATGGAAGGAATTCCCTCTCCCTGACACAAGGCTCTGACGCAGGCATCCCCACACCTGCTGGAAGTTAGTGTCAATTCCAAGGTGCCTTTGCAGGTCTCACTATAAACCATGTCAAGATATATCAAACACTTCCCATTCCTCTTCCAGCAAACATCATCCTGACATTGAGCTAATCCAAATTATCCTGCTAAGTCTACAAAAATCTTGTGAGGTTTTATGTCTGCTTTCAAAGATGCTATGTATCTGTTTGTTTTGGTTTTAGTACTGCTCAGCACATGAATGTTCCTGCTTTGAAAATAATTAATTTACTTGCCCAACAGGTAGCCCATTATGTTTAAGAGCCTGTCCTCAGTTGCTCAACTTGGACACAACTCCCATGGATGTAATTAAAATGTTTCCTCGAGTAAAAGCTACGAGCATGGGTGTGGATGTAGCCAGGTATTTCAAAATAATCGCTGTGAGCAATGCCGTGGACTTCTGCTTCTTTCTAAAAATACCTCTTAATAGACAATGGGTGTGCCACTGAATGAATGACTAAGAACTTTTTCCTGCAAGCCCTGGATTAGATGGAATGCTTGCCCTTGGTGTTACAGGATACTGTGTCTACGAGGTGGGTGTGCAGAGCATGCTGACCTGCCTGTTGAGACAATGCAAGTCATAACTTCTAATAAAAGCCCTCCCCTTTTCCTATATATTTTGCTACTCAACTATCATTATATAGTCTCACTATAAAACAGAACTGCACAAGTTTTCAGAAGTATGAGGAATATTAGGAAGTATAAGTAGGCAAAGATCAAATACCTAATCAGAAATAAATATCTAATAAAAATTTTAAAATGCAACTCTGCTTTTCTAAGCATAGTACTTACTAAGCATACCTAGGCATTCAATCATATCTACACCTTTTGAGTAGAAGCAGTCCAGCTGAAAAATAACTTGGGAACAAACTCTCTGTGTACCACGCACCCTAGAATATTACGTAGAACTAAACATATTAGTCTTTATTTTTTGTGGGTTTTTTTCAGTTATTCTTACTACGTTGTAACAACTGCTGTGCATATAGCAGAAAAGCCTATTATCAGAGATAACTATTGGAACAGTCAAGAAAACAAAGATCACTTTTTAAAAAGCCTTTGTCTTAAAACTCCTGTATTTGTTACTTTTTAAAGACTAACAAAAGTTCTGAAAACACCTGTCTCCACATCATTACAGATATGTCCTCAATGCAGCACCATTAAGGAAGTATCATTACTATGGTCTACCAGCAGCATGAAGAAGATCTCTTGTGTTGAAGTAGAACGTGGGGAAAATAACCACTGAGTACAGACCATCAAGACCAGCAGCAGATTTCTCATCATTTGAATCTAAAAAGCATAGTGCATTCTTAGTGATTGCTTCCAGTATAACATGACTGAACAAGCATGGGAATTCCTCAGTGATTTCCATAGGCTCCACAAGGGAGAAGTCAGAGCAGATACATCTGTCATCTGTCAAGTTAAAGCTTCAGACAGAAAAGTCACCACGTTAGCTTGTCCCAAAGAGCATCAGGCAAAAAGGGCATAGTTCTCAGAGAGGAAACAGACTGCTCCTGTGTGAGCAGCACAGCACAGGGACTGCACAGAAACAGTGAAGGAACACAGAGCCAGGCTAAGCACCAAGAAGTTACTAACACCACTTGGTGCAGAGGAAGATCTCTGCATGAGGGCTACATGTGCTTCTTAGAAAAACATACAACTTGTATGTTCATGCTGAATTGTTCATGCTGAAAGTTGGTTGAAGTTCACGCACCAAACCCCAACTGGACTTCAACTAGTGTATTGTGATTTTCAGCGTCTAGAAATTTAGGTCACTTATTCTGTTGCCTAAATAGAAATCAGAAATAGAAAAACCCGTGCCCCTCAGTGACTTCCATTTAAAGACAGACAAAAAACTAAGAACAGCATGTTATTAAAAGCCAGGAATTTTGACAAAATCAAAGTGCATATCTGCTGTGTCTGGGAGCAACTGGTTCTACCTCTGAGCATAAATGTAGCTCTGAAACAGTTATTCAGCCAGAGCTTCTCCTGCTCTTGAATGCTAGAGAAATGGCAATTTTTCCCATGCAAAAGAACATATAAAAGGGCTTAGCATACTTCAAAGATGTTGTCATATTCACAGGATGAGCTCTACACTGTAATTAAAGAGACTAGTAAGTCAGTAAAAACAGCAGAATAAAAATATGAAGCTGGGAATAAAGACCTCATTGTATTAGGATGACAATTCATGTAGTGAGTCAGGTAGTTTTGAGCTAGTATTGATATGTATGTTGTAAGAGTACACAATACCTTTACTCAAAAAGGCAAGGATGTAACAACAGCTGAAGCCCTTGCACAAGATCACACAGTAACAACCATCAGAGGAGCCAGGGAGAAGCCCGTCAGGCCACTTAAGTGTGACCTGGAGTGGTATTATGACACATAATGGTGATGATCTAAAAGAACCTACTTTGCTACAACCAGGCTTTAAGGTATACTAATGTTTTGAAATATAGTCACCATTTTAAAAAAAATATAATCCCCACTTCAGAAAGGTAGTATTATTCCCAGCTTCTCTAAATGGTGTAAGAATTAGCTACCAACAGGTTGACAAACATACAGCAATATCACACAATTGAACTTGAAAAGAAACACTATTAAAACAGACCCTTAGTACCACATATGTAAGGCCATTCTTGGTTCCTGAAGTCACCCCAGACTGCTAGAAGTCTAAGAGGGGAAACTGAAATAGAGGGACACCTCAAAAAGAGTTTAATCAAACAATTTGCACTTAATCTATCCAAGGAATTCTCTTGTCAATAACAGCTGGATGCAACCAGCTCATCAGTGCAGCCCCAACAGCAAACTCCCTTTACTCTTCTGAGATCCTCTTGACACTCACTTCGAAGGAGCTGAAATCCATCAAGGACAGCAGCATCCTCCTGATGAAGCATCCTGTATATCAGGCCAGATTCAGACCACTTGAAAAGCTGAAGACAGCATTGCCTTGTTTTATCTTGAACTCACAGAGACTAAGTGAATATGATTGGAAAAAGTTTTTTCATGGAAATAGCCATCCATAAAACTTCAGTCTTATTAGCTACTTAGTAATGTCACTGCAGGGATGGGCCCAGTACTACAACAGTTATCTTACAGCCTCAAGGTGCAATTAAACACTTGACTGAAACTGATCTAACTGAAAACTGTTGCTGGAGATTCCGTCCCATTCTCTACTTGCAGCTATTTACTCCTGTTTCTTTGCTAATATTGGTCCTAGCATTCCTGTGGTCCTACTTGGACTGGATCCAAGAACTGATGAGGGTGAAAACTAGCCCAGTGGTGGAAATTACAAACCAGTGAACAAACCGCTTGTGTTCAGCTGGATCAGCCCATCAGTCCTCTACAAAGGGCCATGGCACTGCTGCCAAGGAGCCAGTGCCATGCCTGCTCCCCTCGGTGGTGGTGGAAGCTCAGGTGGACACCGGCTATGCTCCTGACCACAACAAGGAGGCCCAACTCTGCTGCCCAGGCCACAGACAGGAGCCCTGCAGTCTAGGGCAGCCAAGGCGCTCCTCACTACCAAAAATGCAATTTCTGCACTCTCTGTGAAATACCAAAAACACAATGAAGGGAGCAGGCAAAGAAATTGGAGAGGCTGAACTAATTGCCAGAGAGGATAAGTCTGTATATTGTCATGGTATATTTCCAGGTAACTGTTTCTGCAGCAGAAAGGCACCTACTGTAGTATTCCTTGTATCAGTGCATCTTGCTTGCAGAGAGGTGATGTTGCCATGCACGGGGACATGGAGGATGACCAGGAGACAGCTGATGAGGCAGAGCCATGGCAGAGGGAAGTGGCAGCAGAAGGTGGCACATCTCAGGGGTGCAATTGATCTCTGGCACTGTGACAGAAGGAGACGGTGGAAAAGACAGCTTAAGGGACAGACAGGAAAACAAGGAAACATGAACACTAAGATCTGCCACAGTCCCTTGTTCTCAGGCCTGCTTCAAAAAGCTTCAGCATATTTTTCACAATGAGATACAGATAACTAACTACAATTCTCTCTTTTTTTTCTTTAATCTAATTTATTTCTAATTTTTTGCTAATCACTATAAGACCAGAATTAGGCTCTTGGAATCTGAATGTTTGCATCCATTGCATTTGCATCCATTGTTAGGATCCATTGCAGCCCTTAAACAAAAATAAACACAGCAGAAGCACTGCACCTTTGAGGTCATACAGCACACTTCATCCCAGATCCCTGGTATTAATGCAGGAGATGCGTTATCTCTCAAAACAATATGGGAGTGTTCTGAAATGAACAGGGTACAGCCTGGTACCGTACCATTAAATATTAACACAAGTGATAACTAATCTACTCAAGGTGAGTCAACTCTGACCACAGTTTCAACTATTTACCAAAAAAAAAAAAAAGTTTAATAAAGCAAGACTAAGCACATAAAGGGTTGTAAAACATGCTACCTTATAGGTTTGTGAAAAAATATATATGTGAAAAAGATCCAAATTTTATTTTGCTGTTCGAAAAAAAAAGAAAAGAAAAAATTTTGTAACCAACTCTGAGCTTGCAGTTCTTACAGTTTCACATAACCCAGTGTTTTGCATTCAAACTGGATTACTTCTATGCTTTCAGAAAACAAAATAAACCACTAACCCATACATGACATACCTCCCAAATAAACTGCCTTCTGGGAAATGTCTCTCTGGGTTTTCCAATTGCATGGTAGCCAACATCAAATTTGATGCAGAAACAGAAGCAAGAGTGTTTTTTACAGAATAGATTAATTGTTACCTGGCTCTGTCACATTCCTAAGCACGAGGAAGGAAGGAAGGAAGGAAGGAAGGAAGGAAGGAAGGAAGGAAGGAAGGAAGGAAGGAAGGAAGGAAGGAAGGAAGGAAGGATTGTGTTATACATCCTACAGCTGAGATCCTGTATGTGATTTTAGCCTGAATGAACCTGCATTATCAACAGGCTCACTTTCAATTACTTGTTTATTTTTGCTGACATTTGGTTCTCAGCAGCTGTAACATTACATTCTCTACACAACAACCTGTTCATTATATGGAAATTTATTGTAGTTGCCCACTTACGACTGCACGAAAGACCTATCTTCCACTGAGTTCAGCCTCACCAACACAAAGTTGTCTGTGAAGCAGAAAGAGTTGCCATGGAAATAAAAACAATTTAAGAGAGGCTGCTGAAAACCCCCCTTTAATTAACCTATTATGGTAAAGCAATTTTCCTCTCAATAAGTGTAGTTGGTATTATTTTAATGACACAGCAAGAAAAATACAGCTGCTCTTCTCCTCTGTATATTTCCTGCTTTAGGGAGAAGTGCATCAGCAGACAGTCTCAACCCATTGTTTTATAACTCAGGGTAGAGTTTAAACCGAAGTGGTGAAAAGGAATTAATGATTTGTGTCAACTTTGAGAATAAAAGTGCAAGTCCAGCTATAAACGGACTATAACTTGTTCCTGAAAATAAAGTTTTTTTACTTGTTTTGAAACAAAAAGATCTGATTTAAAATATAGGTTTAAAATTGGTTTTCACCTCTGAAATCAAGACTGTCAAATTCTTTTGGAAAAATGTATCATGTCTGTCTTCAATCACTTTGTTGACAAAATGAAATCGTCCATGTAAATCTCAGAAAATAAAAGAAACTTTAAACTATAGAGTATAATAAAAGACACATCTGTGAAGTAGTTAACACATTCCAACTCTGTGTATGACATACTACACCTAAAAACCGTATGGGCTTTCAGTGAGGGTCTAAGAGCTAATTGAGTTTAAGCTGGGACAAACTTTGTCTTAAAAAAAAAAAAACGGGAAGGTGTAATTAAATGAAGGGAGAGCTAGAATATCTTTTTGTTTAGCAACAACTCAGCAACAGAGCCCTGTCTAAAAAGATACTGCATAGTGACAATGACAAGAATTATGCTGTAAGGATGGACAGGGCATGCCGAGAGGCGAGATTTCCATTGCTAAGGTTCATTTGAAGCTTAGTGTGGATACTGTAACCAGCAGTATAATTTTACTCCTAACCTGGCAAATTTGATAACAACTAATCCATAATCACCAGGCACAAGCACTATCTAATAGAAAACAGTTGCCTTAGACCATCTGGATGTCTATTTACAGAGCAACCACTTTGTTACTGTACCTAATGTAGATTTCATGATTGCAAAGTGATGTAGTGGAGGGTGAGGGAGTAAGGTGGAAAATGCACCCCCACTCCTGTGGATGCTCCAGACACTGGAAGGGGGCAAGCTTCTTAAAGCTGCAACAGCACAAAAAGAATTGAAGGGGCAAAGAGGTTGGGAGACGGTATAGAGGTTGTCCCATCCTCCCTCCAAAACTCTAGCTAAGAAATCCAAACTAACAAAATAGCACTAATAGTCTGATAACAGGAATAGCATGTCATGTCCTTGCTCTGTGGGCTTTCCTTTTGATAGTGGGACTGTCAGTAAACAGCATATAATTCACAAAAACCCCAAGTTTTTCCACATTTTCAACTTGTTCATAGAAAGAACACAAACTTTCATAAAATTCTGCGGAAATTAGACTTACCATTGCATGATCAGTCTCAGTTTTTAATTTATTTGTACACTGAGAAATCGATGAAGTACTACAACAGTGCAAAGGCAAATTGCTAAGTCTCAGACCCCCACCACCACAGGAGCCAGTGAATAAATCCACTGCAGTCAAGGCCACAAACATGTAGTCTCACATTGCCCTCCATGAACCTATGGAGTCTACTGCTGACAACAGGAATATAAGAACTCCAAGGTCATGCCACCAGCAACTTGAGCATACTGGGCAAAATAATACCATCTATATTGTGGATGAAGAAGGATTTGGGTAAGACAATTCCTCATTTCTTCTCCAGCAAGGCTTCCCACAAAAGTTCATAATCGGATACATCCAAGGTATGCAACTAGATTCTTAATGTATTAACTAAAAATTAAAGGTTTTATTTATTTTGGAAAAACAAAGAAAAGTCACAGCTGTGAGTTCTAGGTATTCCACAGGTAAAAAACCAATCAGCTACTTCCTTTAGAACTTGAAGTCAGAGGAGATCAGCACAGAAGAAAATACTATGTAGTCATGAAAATCTCCTTTTGTAATAGAATTACAGTACGAGGATAATGAAGAAAACAACTGACAAGGAAATAAATTGTAAACATGGACTATGACCCCACTCTTAACAAATGTCCTGGTGAAATCAGCATGGGAGGTGGACCAGCCAGCTGGAAGCATGTTTGTAGTTATGAGTAAGATAAATACGAGGCATTAAGCATCCCACTCTCTCACCAGATGGATCAAAGAGAATGCTGTATATAGCATTCTTATTGTCAGTCAAAATCCCTACAGAATTGCATCTAAGTACATGAGACATACAGCCTGGGATGACCCACATTAAGCAGTCCTTAAATTTGAACACATTCAAAACTGTAACAGTCTTTCAGACTTGACCCAAAATTAAAACAGTTCTACTGCCACAGAAAATACATCCTTCCCTTCCCTTCCCTTCCCTTCCCTTCCCTTCCCTTCCCTTCCCTTCCCTTCCCTTCCCTTCCCTTCCCTTCCCTTCCCTTCCCTTCCCTTCCCTTCCCTTCCCTTCCCTTCCCTTCCCTTCCCTTCCCTTCCCTTCCGCCTCCCTACACAAGCCTCAAGGCAGACATATCCCTTACAGAATTCTGGATAAGTAAGAGAAGCAAAAGAACCAACTGGCCACAATCATGTCATTTCCATGGAGCATGCGAACAATTCAGCTGGACAACACAAGTTGGAGAATACGAAGCAAAGCAGCAGGGATGAAATTGGATAGAGAGACTGGGTTTGACAGATGTGCAGCTCAAATCTCCTCATTACCACAGGAACCAGCAAACGGGAAAGCTGTTTATCAGCAATACAAGCAAGCTGCAGAAACCAAGAGCTGGTTCTCCTCTACTCCCATCTCCTCCAAGTCAAGAAAGAAAGAAAGAAAGATGAGAGGCAAGTATTCTCTTCCAGGGTGAAAGCAAAGCAACTCCATATAAATTTGCAGCATCATTCCTATTTTATATTCAGGGCCACATAAGGTTACTAGGTAAGGTGAATTAATGAATCCACTGGAGGAATTTAATCTCAGTTACACAGGTATCTAGCAAGGGGCAAGAATTCACTGGCTTTATTTATAGCACCTGCCTTCTCTTAAGGCTATGCATGCACTTGATGTTTGCACCCCAGTAAAGACAGAAGCAATCTCCACCTGAACCAGATTGATGGTTTGGAGATAGGGAGGGCAGCAACCATGGCCACAGAAGCCACAGCAGCACTCCTGGCGTTCTTTCAGGTACCACCACCAGAGAGGTTGGTAAAACTCTGGGCAGTCTGTAAGACTCCTTGAAAGGAGAGTGCAAGAGAAAAAAACGCAGCTGAATTGCCCTGTCACACACTGTAAGCATCTGAGTGCTTATGAAAGCAAAGAAGGAAATTCCAGGTCCAGGCATGTTATGTGAAAACTTAAAGATGTTTGTTGTTGCAGAAGACACAGAGATGGGATAATTTTAAAATAACAGACATAAAAAGCCTATCAAAACTAACAATACAAGGATTAAAATCTGCCCTCACTGAACATAATGGGAACTATGTACTTCAAGCCAAAATTTCACTCAGCAACAGTAATTTCTCTCATGTTTTCAAAGATTTAGAATCCTTGTACAAATGTTACTTACAACAGTTACTTACAACCTGATGTGAAACAGGTTGTAAGAACATCAGGTGCACTGACTGCTAGAAAATGAAACTAGAAGCAGATTAAAGCATGAAAAGCACTGGGTTTTTGTGAGGATAATACACATGGAGACACACTGTATATTGCTGCACTCTTCAGGAACAACTGAATCAGGATGAACTCTACCAGGCTCTGAAAACATATAAGTGAGTGACAAATGGTCTCTTTGAGAAAGAAGTTACAGAAAACCAAGCACAGTGATAGCATCCTGTGACACTTCCTCACAAGGCAGGGAAGAATAAATGCATCTGGTAAAAACAGGAGGCAGGTTCATTTGTTTCTCAAACTTGAAGCAACTTGCATGGTTTCCCAGTCATCTCCTGCTTGCTTGACTGCTTCTGTAAAGTCAAGATGAAGTAAAGCTAAATTATATCAGCAAGAGGATGAGTGTACCTGATGGACAGTTGTAGACTTCAGCATGCATAGTGATGGGAAGAATATGTAACTTCAAATGCTGCATAACCACTGTAAATAATAATTTGTGTGACTTGGCAAAAACTCATAATAAAACAATAAAGAGCAGACACCCCCACAGAGAAATCATTAACAGGTAAGCCTAAAGGAAACAATTCTTTTGTTCTCTCATTTTTGAAAATGAAAGGTGGAATTTTTGCCCCCATTACTAAAAGTACTTCAGTGGTGCTTTGACGGTCCACAGCAATACAGAAGCTCCTTGTTTTCTCTGACAGACATTGTGGTTTACAAAAAAAGCAATTTGATTAATACATAACAAAACACCTTTTGTGTAAAATAACAAAAATAAATATCACAAGACTCAAGAAATATAGCAGTAGAAAAAAGAGGTATTACATACACATAGTTATGTAATTTTTGCTTACTTAAAAGTAATATAAATTAGAGAAGCATCAGAGATTGCTTAGAGCCCACATGCCTATTTGCTACTGGTTGACAGTTACTTTTGGAGTCATGATTAGAGTACGCCTTGAGGATAATAAAGGAATGGAATTATTAAAACCCTTGCAGAAGATGTTCCATGTAGAAAAGGGCATTTGGGGGAAAGTTGGTGAATGGGCAGTGGGAGCATGTAAAATGGAGACATATAAAACAGAACAAGACTACAGAACACTAAAACAGCAAAGAAGTATAAAGTTGAGCTACAGTACAGTACAGTTGAATACAGTAGTTCTAATGTGCCTTCCAGCCCACTTCTCCTAAACACTCTTCATCAGGATACTTGGCTTTTTTTTATTCACAGTGATGTGATGTCCATGTGTCACTGAGAACACTACCCGGTCCAAGCTACATTTGTCATAAGTTCTTATCTGAGTTTTGACAAAGGTCAAAATGATATGAGGAAAATGCTCTGTACATCAACAGTCTGTTCTCAGAGCTTGGGGGAGTCCAGCAGCTGGGGCTGGGACTGGAAAACCTGTAGTGGGGAAGCCCATGACACTTAGCTTTTCGTTAGGCATCTTCCCCTCTCTGCTCTCAGGTGCCTCACATACAGCCAGCCCCCAGGTCTGACAGAGGAGTCTGGAAATAGGAAAAGGAATTAATTTCTCACAGGCCAAATCTGTGTATATGGGTGCAAAGATGGCTTTTACTTTTGTACGTACATAGTCCCACTTTTTCAGCTTCTCACTGACATGCATTGCATATCCATGCATTTCACAAGGAAAGTGTGGCTGAATCTCTGGCAAGAGGAGCGAGGTCTATCCCCTGGGTACATCCCCCTGGATGTACCCCTTTACTACACAGCTGTCAGAGACAGAGGGCTTTTTGGAGTTCTCCAAAGGACAGCTTGTACTAAAGTGATGCTTCACTGCAATGAAGATTTGGGTCACGTGAAGGGAGATATTTCCTTCTCCTTTGCACTCTCTTCAAAGAAAGGAACTTGGTACTCAGTTTACCAGCCTCTCTCCAGCCCTCAATGGAACTGCACAACATGAAGCAACTACCACATTATGTTAAGTGTGTCAAGAGTGATTTCATGCAGGAATGCCCTTCTGCATTTCTTGCTTGACATCAGTGTGTCACCATATATATTTTATAAATTATTTATATATATATATACACACATACACATATACACATACACACAAATTTATTAGCAACAGCAGAGGCTTGAACAGACCTGTTTTTAACTATCCTACTGTAAATCCCATCCTACCCATAAATTTGTACCATCCCCCTATCTCCTGGCTCAAGTTAAGGGCGGGTCAGTACTCGTCACAAGCTTCTCAAGCTCCAGATATCCAAACTACATTTAGAATATGGAAGCAGCTACACAAATCACAAGAGCAAGGACTCATGACCTCAGGTTATAACTGTCTAATGAGTTTAGTAATTGACACAAAAACTGATCAAGACACACTTATCTACAATTCAAAATAACTAGGTGCATCGAAATCCAAAATTTGTAAGATATCATCACTGTTACACCCTCCTGAAACTACCAAAACTATCTGAGTGGCCTGATATTCCTATAATTTTCCACAGGAAAATACACCATTTCAACTTTCTCTGCACAGCACAGGCTTCGCATGACTCAGGACAAGAGAAGGAAACACCCTCCCAAAGCACCCCAGAAAGGAGTGCCTTCCATTATGATACCACAGTTGCTCGAAAAATGCTGTTCAAGAGGACAGGATGACACAACACTCAAAGATTGGCTCCACCCCAGTTAGCAGCCCTCAATCTCCAAGACGCATTTATTCCAGAACAAGAATTGGAGGATCCAATGTTTCCAGGACCCAATGTTTGACAATGGGTCACTCCTCCCAGATAGGTGGCCAGAGCTGGAAAACACAAATTAGAATGGAAGAAGTTCTTTCAGAGGAGCTGAGTATGCAAGCTGCTCAGTTTTTCCCTGGGGAAGATACTTGACTCAATCGGAGTGGTGCTTTCCAGCTCGGGTTGGATGCCACTTCCCTGCTGAAAATAAAGTGTAGTTTAAGCCCTCACATAAAATCTGGCAATAGATTGAAAACTCCATGCATAAATGAGTATAGTTGAACAGAGGGGTCTGGCTAGACTTCAGTGGCACTGGCGATGTTAGTGAGTGAAGGCAAGGAAAGAGCAGGAGTGATGCGAACACCTGGCAAGAACCTGGTGGAAGCATCTGCCTTTGAGCCACTCGCTGTGAATCAGGACGGCAGGGTGCTGCATGCAACACAACTTAAAATTTTTCCCTTTTACTGCAAGCCAAGATTCACAACTGCAAAAAAAGCCACATTCAAGTTGGACAGAGAAGGGGAAGAAAGCCAACTAAGATTTCTATTCCAGCTACAGCGAACATTTTCCCTGTGCCTGTTATTGAACCACTGTAAGTGGGAGCCAAATTCCAGATGTTCTCTACCAAATGGGAATGTCATGAAAGCCTATTTAACGCATCCAGTGACGTATGGAGAGTTTTCAGGTTCTGAATGTTTGCCACAGAATCAACAGCTAGCTGTTGAAAGCCATGAAAACTGCTTACACTGGGGCAACTGGCATCCCACTGAATACCACACATAGGCTGTGCTCTCCGGACTTTATTTCTCTGCCTGCTCTTCGATTGCATAATAGCTATCCTTCTTGGGATGAAATGTTAAATTTATGAGCATATGCCTTTCAAAATGCTACCCTCAGTGGCCATGTGCCTGTTGCTGTTGCACAGGCAGGACCAGAGGCTCCTCTCTCCTTCAAGGACCAACCAACAGCCAGTGGCAACACCTTGGGCAGTTGGCATCGGACAACAGGACAGACAGGTCCTCCACCCAGGTCAGACACAAGGGCAGGACAGCATACGGATGGCAGCACATGGACAGGTCCCAGCGCCTGGCAAAGACAGCAGCCCTGGCTGAGCAGTGGGGTATGCAAAGGGCCATGCTTTCCAACCTATACCAAACAACTCGTGTTGTTCACAGCCTCCACTACTCCTAGCAAAAACACCAAGAGGGGAATCAGGATGACACATGAAAAACAAAACCAGCACAACTTCCAGAAACTGTTCAGTGAATCATCAGCTGCAGGGTCCCGGAATGTACTATGATTAGTGGGGATCTTCCAGGCCACCAGGAGCAACCACTGTCACTGTCCAGGCTGTTCTGCTAGATCTGTGCTTCAGACCAAGAACCTGTTGACTTAATTCATGTTGCATTATATGCCAACTTGAGAAGCCACTCAAATATTTGTGTTAATAAATACCTGAATAAAACCTTTTACAAAGTAAACTAGTGTCATTTCCTCAGAAATCATGAGTCTGCTCAGCACTACAGACACCAGAATTCCTAGGACTGGTCCTCACGAAGAAACCATCCTCTGGTCTTCCTAATATATTATAGAATGCACATGATTGGCAGTAGTGACAATTGTTTCTTGCCATCCTTTCTTGAATAAGCTTATGTGATATGAAATATTCTCCTATGAAAGGAAAAAAAAGTGTGAGTTATCCTAAAATGTGGCATATGCCATAATTTCAAAATACGATCTATGGAAAATACTGTCAGGTTCTGATTCATCTTCATCATATGGCTTAATGTTTGGTGAAGAAGGCTATTAAATATTAGAGCATTTCTAATTCAGTGTTTCCTACAAACACTCATCCATCATGTAGCACATGAAATCACAAAATAAATATAAAATCAACCTTTTAATCCCCAAAACGGAGAAACACCTGCCCTGTGGCACAGTCCAACTGCCTAAAATCAATAAATAAGTGCTTCTCATCCTTCTGCAACCCAAGAACTTTCACGGGTTTGTGGATGTGTATCTTTATTGGTCTATAATGGCTCATCTTTGTATCAGCTGGTTTATCTAGTATTTCCATTACAGAACTGTCTCATGGTATGTAAAAACTTGGACTATGAATATGTTATTAAGATCAGCTGACTCATTATGCATTTTTATGACAGTCTTTGCAAAAGAAATATTTTCTAATATGAAGAAAGACCATGTGTTGTAAAAATGACGATCCAGAACTAAGACAGATATCTACCCATGACCTGAGCCCAGATTACGAAGTGTCTCAGCCACCTTAGTAAAATATTAACAGAGTTCGTGGGTTGTCATAGTAAAATGAGAGGCTGTCCTGAATGTAATTTCATTTACAGATGTTCAGAAAATTGACATCACGGCTGCAAGGACACATAAAAACCCGGCACACCGCATTTTGGATTGACTGCAGGAACACTGACAGGAGCATTCTACAGGCTCAGCTCCTCTAACGGCACAACAGAAACGGGATTTTGCAAAGTAGACAAAGAAGCTCCTTTTTATAAAACAGTTCTGAGAACGTCTGAGATATTTGATTTTGCCTCCAATTGTGTTTGTAATTCCTTTAAAGAAGCATGTGCACGGGAGGCTGTGCCAAGTGTCTGGGAAGTGTTCTCATCCCCCTGGCCGTGCTCTGCACCCTTGCTAACATTTTGTTATTTTTCCCTGGAGGAAAAGTGGCTGAAGACAATGCACACATTACAACGGAGGTTTGGTACTTTGGAGGGATCTTGGGATCGGGTATATTGGTAAGTACATAAATTTGGACATTCCTACCTTCCCCCTGCCCCCAGCCATTACTTGCATTGTTGAATTTCCTCAGGACTGCACATTCCTCTTTGATAAATAAATAAGTTATAAGTCATCCAAAGGTTTGGCAATAAGTAACTTAACCTAATGATAAGAAAAAAAATACATAGAACTAGTGTATTTAAAAGAAGATGTAACTTGAATTCATCCCAATTCAAACTGTATTTCTGTTATAGATGATCTTCCCTGCCTTGGTATTTTTGGGTCTTCAGAATAATGATTGTTGTGGATGCTGTGGTAATCGAAGCTGTGGAAAGAGGTTTGCGGTAAGTGAAAGAAAATATGGCAAAAAAAGTTAAAGCTAAATTGTTACTGATTATATGTATCTTCTTCTCACAGTCCTAGTGAGTCTAGAGACAGATGCTATCTTGAGTGTGGGACACACATCCCTGTCATTTTTTTGAGTGCTGGGAAGTGGAAAAAGCAGGATGTAAAAACTGTATTATGCCTCTGATGTTTTACCACAGGTACCACAATGGCATGGCCTCATTGGTTTTTGCTGTCCCGAGATACTTATAGTTACTATCACAATTAAAACTTCTTGCTGAAAGAGCTACTTTGTTTAGCAGAGCACAACAGTTCTCTCTTTAACCATTTTTTGTTGGCAGCTTTTAAAATTACTCTGGCAGTCAGACACTACATTCCCAACTCACTGCAGACCCACAAAATGGGCTGTATCTCATTAGGTTCACAGGAAATTTCAGGAAGGAACAGACCTCAGGAGGTCACCTAATCCAACCTCCTTAAAACAGTGTAGACCAGGCTCCTCCTCTTTAAATTTATGGCTTCCTTTCACACTAGAAACATTTCAAAATGATACTTTCAGACACTAGTAAACATCTCAAGCATTTTAGTTTAAAAACTAGGACAGAAAAAAATAATATTTTTAGCAGGAAAATATCTCCCTTCAAAATAAATTGTTTGGATCAAGTAGATCTTTACACTTTTCTTTAAAGGAACAGATTTTCAATTGGAAAAAAAAAAAAAAGAGAAAAACAAATAGAAAAAGAATCATCATTGTAAGGTTGACCAAGGAGCCTTTCCTAAATTCTCTCTTTGATACTGTCTTCATGCAATGCCAACAAAACAAGTGGAACTTTGAGGAGGAGGAAATGGAGCCACCTGTTTCTCTTTTCAACACTGCATCTTCTGCAAGCAGTGAGGAGAAACTAGTTAAGCTTTGCAGAGCATATACCACTCAGCAAGTATCCAAGTGCTGTGGTTTTGCTGCTACTCAGCCATGTGGTGAGCAGGGGCAAGGTCACACACAGTGGCCACTGAGAGCGCTGGCTGAGCGTGAGCCAACCTGCATGTGTGTGGTGCTGCCTGCAAAGCAACCTGCCTTCTTCACTGCTGTGTTAGAGTGCAGGTGACTGGGAATATTAATACAGTCAAGAGTACCAAGTACACTGTACTACAAGAGTCCTACTGGCCTTATCAATATCAGCATGGCTAAGAACCAAATTTGGTCTTGTATGCTAGCAGAAATCCATTATTATGATGTTTACTATATAAGCATAATTTTTAAGCTAGCCCTATCAGATACATCAACATAAAAATGCATGCTGGGGCTCAAGGCAAGAGTCTTGTAATGAGGTCTGAATAAAAACTCACATTGGACTCAACATTAGTGGTTGTTTCCAACATAAATAAGTCTATGACCTGAAAGTATGGAGGTCTTTCCTCCACCTGTATCACTTTAATCCAATAAAGGGCACTATCTCTACCTACGAACTGTAATGGCTACAAGAGTTTCAGAATTCAAGTAGGGCTTTAGTTCTTGCATGACTTACTTACATATTAGTATATATGAAAATGCTCTAATACAAAGCCAGAAAAATAATGACATACTTTCCCATCCATTCCAATTGCACTACTAGAGCTTACACTGCTAAGTACCTGTGAGGAGATAAAGTATATTAATATTAAACCTAAAGAGAGACTTGCGAAGGAGAACTATAATTACTTGGTCTAAATATAAACAAGATACCAAAGCTAACTTGTAAAGGATACTGTACATTTTTTTTAAATGCCTTGAGTGGTCCAAGACTTCAGTCTTGCTTGCAGTCTCCTGAGAAAAACATCTGGCTGCAGGGGAATAGAAGCCCTTGAACAGGAGGCCCCAGAGGGGAGGAGTGCCATCTGCTGCCAGAGTCTGCCTTCTCCTCCTCAGGCACATGGGGCCAATGTCGCTAAAGCTTTAAAATACCAATACAGGTACGCATTACACATTTACTACACAATGAAAACTAACATACTTTAGCTGTTCAGGAGTTGACTATTTGACTATTAACAGCTGAATTTCGGGAATGTACACTGACATTAATAGGGTGCATTTCATTGTTTGAAAAAGAACCAAAATAACATTATTTTTCTCTTCATCAGATGTTTTCTTCTATAATATTTGCTGCAGTTGGAGTTCTGGGAGCTGGATACTGCTTTATTTTGTCAGCAGTAGCCCTAAACAAAGGCCCTAAATGTGAGACCGGAAACGAGTGGTTGTACCCTTTCCAGGATGGGTAAGAAAAGGCAATCAGAAAAAAAAGATATACATGTTTTAAGTTTGTGATATGACTCGAATTCCAAACCCATTGTATAAAAATGGGCATTATACCATTTGTCTAAATAACAGAAACTCTTAGAAGTGCCCAGAGTGCACAGCAACACTTTCATAAGGTTCAAGAGCACAGACGTGAAAAATAGCAAGTACAATCAAAACTACTGAGTTTCAAAGGGGCCAATAAAGGGATGATAAGAAGCATATGGGGATAAATTCCACTTAGATGAATAGCAATGACTCATTGAGATACATCTCAGAGTCCTGAAGGAATTGACTTATGTAGTTGCCAAGCGTCTGACTGCCAAGCCATATTTGAAATGTCCTGGCAGTCAGGTGCAACCCCAGGTGGCTGGAAAAGAGGAAACATTGCATCCATCTTTAAAAAGGGTAGAAAGGAGGACTCTGGGAACCATGGATCTGTTAGCCTCATCTCTGTGCCTAGGAAGATCATGGAACAGATCCTCCTAGAAGCTAGAAGCTCTGCTGATGCACGTGGAGGACAGGGAAGTGATTTGGGACAACCAGCATGGTATCACCAAGGGCAAGTCCTACCTGACCAACCCAGTGGCCTTCTATGATGGGGTGACACCATCAGTGGATAAGGGAAGGACTACAGATGTCATTTATCGGGACACAATCCCCCACAACATCCTGCTCTCTGAATTGGAGAGAGATGGATTTGGTGGGTGAACGGTTAGATGGCGAAGAAAGTGGTTGAACGGTCGCATCCAGAGGCTGGTGGTCAGTGACTCAGGATCCTTATGGACATCAGTGGCAAGTGGTATCCCTACAGGGAGCCCTACTGGTGTTATTTAATATCTTCATTAATGACACAGATGGAAGAGGCCACCAAGATGATCAGAGGGATGGAGCACCTCTCCCATGAGGAAAGGCTGCAAGAATTGGTACTGTTCAGCCTGGAGAAGAGAAGCTTCAGGGTGACCTGATTGTGGCCTTCCAGTACCAGATGGGAGCCTACAAGAAAGATGGAGAGGGACTTTTTATAAGAGCATGTAGTGACAGGACAAGGTACTGGCTTCAAACTGAGAGTAGGGTTAGATCAAATATTTAAAAAAAACCTCTTCTCTGTAAGGGTGGCGAGGTACTGGCACAGATTGCCCAGAGAAGTCATGGATGCCCCATCCCTGGAAGTGTTCAAGGCCAGGCTGGACAGGGCTTGGAGCAACCTGGTCTAGTGGAAGGGGTCCCTGACCATGGTAGGGGGGTCGGAACAAGATGATCTTTAAGGCTCCCTCCAACCCAAACTATTCTGTGATTCTGTGAAATTTGTGAAATATAGTGAAATTTGATGGTATTCAAATAATTAGTATCTAGGTGTAATTTAATTTTGGCTATAGCATTTGGAAGCTGCTTGTTCCTCATGCTCTGCAACTCAAACCTGTTTGCTGTCATGTGTATTTACCACTCAACCCCAACAATCCCACCACTCAGGCTGAAGTCAAGACAAATTCAACAGACAACAGGGCACAACGTGCTACTGAGGAGACCAGGTGTGATCAGAACAGAACAGCAAGGGCTGCAGTAAACTCCTCATCACCTCAGAACCTTTAATGCAGTCTGCCTCAGTCAAGAGTGACCTGGCAGCATCTCTTGCATAATACACCAAAAAACTATACTTCAGGCTGAAAAGGAAAAAAAAAAACCAAACCAAAATACCAAGAAATATACAGCTAGAGGATTATTTGTTCATGGGCCAGTGAGGGCTGGAAACCAACTCCCTTGGTCTCATTCTGAGAGTCTTTGGAAATATGCTCTGTTTCAAATGTAGTTTTGTTTGCAGTCCAAAAAGAACACACACATCAGCACTAAGAATACGCAGAGGAAACAAAACCAGTGGTTAAGCAGTTTACAATTCAAATTGTGAAGGTAAAAATTATGGAAAATAACTTTACTTTAGATGAGGCACCTAGAACAGCAAAAGCTCCTGACAAAACACTGGCAGAGATAAAACCCATTGGCACACGCTTGACTAAGATCTTTTCTTCCCAAAACACTAAAAATGGCTCAATTGTATCAAACATACACTTGTCTCCAATTGCTCCCTTCTGATGTCTTGTTTTTTCAAATCACTTGCTTCAATTTGTCTAGAAACTAAACTGAAGTAATATTCTAGATAAGCACCACCAGTATGACAATGGAAATTCTTACTGAAGTGAACAGAACGTCGGCCATGTCACAGCAGTGACAATCTCTCAGTGGTGAGCGACCCTCCTTTGTGAGTTAACATAGTCTTCCTGTTTTGTTCTCCTGTAGGAATTACCTCACTGACCACACATTGTGGAACCTGTGTCATTCACCTGAAAATATTGTCCCATGGCACTTGACCCTCTTCTCCTTGCTGCTCGTCATGAGCCTGATCCAGGGAGTGCTCTGTGGCATTCAGGTAGTGAATGGCCTGTTTGGAACCCTCTGTGGGGACTGCAAATGCTGCGGATGCTGTGGGGTGAGCTACTCATGATTTTCCTTTGGTATTTTTTGTACTGATGAGTTACACACACACCTCTAGCTGACAGTCTGAAGAATTAAACTAGCCTTCCTTCAGCTCTATGATTGTGTTTTCTAACATACAGCCAAAACCCTATACTGTTGCCATTACAAAATAATAAAATCCTTTGAAAGTCACAGGAATAGTAGCCAGGAAATTACCTCTATGTTTTTATTCTTCCAGGGAGATGGAACTGTCTAAAGAATATGAATATTGCAGACAACCCTCCTCACCTTGGGAGAATCCCTTAGGGAGATGCTCCCCAAAGCAGCCCTCAGATGCACTGGCTCTGGCTAAGAAGATGAGAATGAAGGGCTCTTTCTCCCACCAATGTTATGAAGCCCTGACTCCCTTTCCAGCCTTCCTGAAATCCCTCATCACGGAATAAAATAAGTGAAATTCAACTCTCACATTCATATTTATTTTTGTAAAACAGCTTCCATTTAAAAGGAGTGTATTCTCAGGCAAAATACAAATTTGGGTTACAATTTCTATTCAGGTCAGTTAGATAGCTTGCAACTCCTCAAAGCTTCCAATCTATACATGAGCACAAATGCTGCTTATTAATCTTTTTGCAGAAGTTCAATTTAGCAGCACTTGGCACAGTGCTATAAAAGAGATTGGAAACACAACACAGAGCTCAAAGACAAAAACACTTTTTAGAAAGAACTTTTAAAACTTTAAAAGAAAAAACTACTTCCCAAAGAAATCAAGGAGAAAATAAGAGGGATTGGAGACATTTGAGGGATTCAAATCAACAAATATGCTTCTTTAAAAGAATTTTGAAACGAATTTTCACAAACCAGCTTGCCAGACTGGATGTCTCAATGCTTCTTGGTACTTGCCGTATCTGTTCCCTAAAATTTTCCTCCTCAAATAATGGTTCTGTGGCCTGTGCTGTCAGAAAATTTATTTCATGTACTCTGTATTTACACTAGTGATATCTGAAGAACTTAGAAGTACTTAAAAGCACTGAAATTTCTTGAGCAATATGCAGAAATGTTAAAGTTTGATATAGGTACTGAGAATTACATTGTGTAAGACAATAAATTGTAAAAAAACCTCTTCAGGAACAGCTGTCTGTTCCACCTGTTCTACTGCATGGCCCAGGAATTTGAGACTACCCTTTATTTCAACACACACTGTGCAACCATCTCACATCTATTCTTTCATCTGTGGTGAGCAGCTGTTCTGCACCTCATCTCACATTTGTCTTGTTTTATTTATATCAAACCGTTGGGGACGTGGAATGTTTCTCATCAGCGTTCAACAAAGAGATGGCTAGTTACATAGTTTACAACTTTGATATATCAATAAACAGAGTACATAAATCTTTGTGGGCGATGGGATAAGAAACAACAGGTGGCAAGCTATGATACCCAAACCCAAAACCAACGAGCTACTGCTTCTAAGAGACACCCAACTACATGATGGCTTTCTAACATGATCTAATATATAGCAGATACTGACACAAGGCACACGTTTCATCTTGTGATCCAGACTGCATTCACACCTTGGCCTTCAGGTATATTGAAAAAGGGTAAATGAGCCAGAACCAGCAGGCCAGCTGAACTAGCACTTTAAAGTGCCAACAATAGTGTTCCCCAATCTATTCAGTTATGGCCAACATCTGAGGCTCTCCCCTAGCAATTAATTTCAAGGGAGCCACACATCTGCAGTGTCAATTCTGCAGTAACTGGAGATTGTTCTGCGTTTTTACTCAGCAAAGCATCCAGTAAAATCAAGGAGAGGAACTAATCATAGATCCTTGTAACAGAGGATGATGTAAAGGGTCAGTGGTAATTCCTGGAAAGAAGTCACAGATAAAGAGAGTGCAGCGCCAGGCAGGGACAGAAAGATGATGGTAAGAGAGAAACCACAAACTGGGGTAACTGAAGGTGTTAACAGACCTCAGGAACCCTGACCAACTCAAACACCACATTGTTACAGTGTGTACAAACATCAACAAATACTAATATAGAAGTAGAAATCATAGTAGCCAAAAGAAAAAATATTAGTATTGCTTGTAAAAATCACGGAAATGCCCATGCCAGCTGAAGCTTCATTATTCACCCATAAAAACTGGCTGCTGGTGCCTGGATGAGCAGGGTGCTGAGAGCATGGCAACTTTGACATTGCATGGCATTGTTTCAGCTGAGAGTTATCATAAAAGGATACACACTGGTTATTTAACAACTCAGATTACAAGAGGTGAAGGGTGTGCATGTGATTTTGAGCCCATGCACTTCAGCAGGACAAAACTGGTGCCTCTGCACAGCTGAACTGTATACAGTTAGTTCTCTTTTTTGATTGTCTTCAATAAATAGACTGAAAAAGAAAGATATATTAACCACATCACAGTGTCACCTTTTGGGGAATGATGCATTAACTGCAGACTCTTTGCAAAAGGTTAATTTCTAAAGTAGGGAAGTAACATACACACAACTGAAAATAAAATTGCTCAGCCCAGAACAAGGGATATTTTCCCACATCATTCCAGTCTTGAATGTTCATCACCTGTCCCCACTTCAACTTTAGCTCCCTCTTCATGGATTCTACATTACTCACAGTATAACTAGCTGCAAGGCAAACATCAAACCCTGGAGCCATTCCAGCTGTCACAGGGTGGGAAGGCTGACTTCTTCCATTACATTTATATGGGTGGGGCTTTGCATCTTGGGAGGGTGGACACTGATAGCACAGTGATGAACATGAATAAGAACCCAGATAAAACACCTCTGAATTTTTTTCTGGTGTAATTACTTTTTCACTGGATCAGGATGCACTGCTTTACTGAAATTACAAAAACTCTATCAACACAATGGAACTTTCTTATAGACAACTTCACCTGAGAAGCAACACAGTTATCCCCCACCTGTCACTTTTAGTTTGCTGCAGGACCCTTCGCTGAAATACAGACTGCTTCCCCCTGTGGAGCCAAACAACCCAAACCGGAAAAAATCGTTAGTAGGCACTGAAAATTAACTAGGCACTGAAAAGCAACTAATTAATTGTGCTAGTTAGAGTAATTTATGGCACTACCTGGAAACAGGTATGTGCAGAAAGCAGAACCAGTACATGTCTCCTCCACCTGGCCCATAGAGGCTTTGCCACCGCCCCCCGGCGGCGCCTCCCGCCGGTCGGGCCGAGTCCCCTGGGACGGGCCCCGCGGGGCGCTCAGGCCACGGCATCCTCCCGTCCGGTCCGGTACGCTCCGGTCCAGTCCGCCCCGCCCCGCCGGACAGTCCCCGCCGGGCCTCTCCTCCCCTCAGCCCGCTCCCCCCGGGCCGCTCCTCCCCTCAGCCCCGCTCCCGTCGGGCCGCTCCTCCCCTCAGCCCCGCTCCCGCCGGGCCTCTCCTCCCCTCAGCCCCGCTCCCCGCCGGGCCTCTCCTCCCCTCAGCCCCGCTCCCCCCGGGCCGCTCCTCCCCTCGGCCCCGCTCCCGCCGGGCCTCTCCTCCCCTCGGCCCCGCTCCCGCCGGGCCGCTCCTCCCCTCAGCCCTGCTCCCCTCGGGCCGCTCCTCCCCTCAGCCCCGCTCCCGTCGGGCCTCTCCTCCCCTCGGCCCCGCTCCCGCCGGGCCGCTCCTCCCCTCAGCCCCGCTCCCCGCCGGGCCGCTCCTCCCCTCGGGCCGCTCCTCCCCTCAGCCCGCTCCCCCCGGGCCGCTCCTCCCCTCGGCCCCGCTCCCGCCGGGCCGCTCCTCCCCTCAGCCCCGCTCCCCGCCGGGCCGCTCCTCCCCTCGGGCCGCTCCTCCCCTCAGCCCGCTCCCCCCGGGCCGCTCCTCCCCTCGGCCCCGCTCCCGTCGGGCCGCTCCTCCCCTCGGCCCCGCTCCCGAGGATGGGCGGGAGCTGCAGGCCCGGCCCAGCGGGGCCACATGAGTGGCCTCGGGCGGGGCCTCCTCCTGCTCGGCCTCACCCTCCGGGTCTGAACCGAATTCTGTAAAGAGCAGTTTACAAGAAATCTTGTTTTCTGAAGAAAACAAAACAAAGCCAATCCCACCCTAACAAAAGGTCTTAATTTTTCTGGGATGCTACGTATCACTCTAACCACCATGCTTTTAGGAATTATGAGGTAACTGGTGGGGACAAAAGCATTAAACAATTGTTGAGGGAAGATTGAGCTTTTGGGGACCAGACAGGGAAAAGCTAAGAAAACTTTTAACTGAATTACCACAGTGGAAATACCATTGTTGGCTGCTGTCCTGACAGGACTCGATGGAATGCCAGGCATGATGTCCAGCCGCCAGCCTGGAAGAGACACCGGAACCACGGTGGTCAGTGCTGCCTGAACTGACCCAATGGACTCGAACATCCGTGGAGCTGCTCTTCCAACTGCTGTCTGGGACACCCGCGGTACAGACACACTGCCTCTGAAACCACGAATTAAAAAAATCATTTGTCGAAACAGGGTCAGAAGCTAATACACTTGGCATTTCTGTTTGATTGAGGTTCCAGAGCTTTTTTAATGTAAATCTGTTTGATTAAGGTTCCCGAGCTTTTTTATGTAAATACAAGATCCTGTTAGATGCATTCTAACAATTAATTTGAATAAATAATGGAAGAGGAAGATTCCAGAAAAAGTATTAGAATTAATTAACAGGAACAGTTGAACAAGATCTTGAATCACCCATGTCACATACCATGACAGTTAAGACCAGACACTCAAATACAAGCCCAGGATGTTGAGAGTTCATGGCTTGCTCCTAAGAAAGAAGACATGTATTTTCTTAATGCAGAACTTTAAAAACTTCCTGAATAAGGGATCAGACTGAAAACAATGCACTATTTAAGCCCCCAAATAGAATTTAACAGCAAATGGACTGTATACTAATGCTTCTGCTTAGAGATACCAGTATTAAACAAATGTAAACTGGCACTTATATTAGTGAATTATGAAATACAAGGGGCCACTAAAAGAAACAAGTAATGCTCGCACTGGGAGCATGTCGCAAGCACTACAAGTAAAACTGTAACCACCACAGCCAGCCATTACAACTACTAACAAACTGAAACAGTGGTAAAATAATGCATTTGACTTGCTAATACTTTAATTCAAAACGTATGCCTTTTTCACATAATAGTATGTCTGCACCTTTATTCCAAGCAGAGTTTTACAGCTCCCTGGGAAGCCCATACTAAAACCCTCAACATATCACCCCCCCACCACCCTCAAGAAATTATTTTTAAAAACCAATATGCCTCCAAAGTCTTTGAAATTAATTTGTATTTTTTTCATGCACAAGATCAAAGAAATAACTAAAAAAAAAAGACAACAAAACCAAAAAAACAATTAAACCCTCGATACAACAGTTTGATCTGATTGCCTATGATACAATCTATTGCAAGGTACTAAAAATTAAAAGGAATGCTCACACGTCATATAAGAAAATGAAAAAAATAAATAAAATAGTTGAAGAACGAGCATGTACATGGATGTATGTATTAGGAAACAAGTTTATTTGGACAACCATCCATATTTTTCTGTAATTAAAATATACATTTAAATCCTTCCCCCAAACAGCATTTGTTGTCAAAAAGTCAAACCCAATCCCTCCCCAAGTTACATTCTAACAGTATTACCAGAATACAAACTGTAATTAACAACATCCCATTACTTCTGTATCATCAAGACTTACATATGCCCCCTCAGGGATGGTCACAGCAAAACTGTCCAGCTGGCACATTGGTTGTATTTATACTACAAGTAGACAGTGTACAATTAAGTACAGTAAATGCTCAAAACCTGAAATAGTACAGTGAAATATTGTCAGCAATGAATTCATTTTTGTATTACATATGCTTTGAATACTAAAAAATTCTGCCATAAGCCTGTTTAAAACCAGAAACATTTTAAAAAAGAGAACTTTGAAAAATAGATTTCATTCTCATTACACTTCATCAGATACATCCTCTTCATAACAAAAATGAAAAGCTGAAAGTGTAAAGAATCGCTTTTAAGTAAATCATTATTTGCTTCATGACTGAGTAAAGATCTAAGCCAAGATTCTGGTAGCTGTTCCACCCTGAAGTGCTGCTCTGCACAGCACCCTCCTGTGTCAGATCTGCTGCTTGTTTACTATGGAAGTAACATGGAAACACAGTTTATGATTGCTTTGCCCTTTTAAGATCTACACGAAGACACTCAACCACCAGAAACACAAATAAAAAAGGAATCAAGCTTGCAGGTTCACAATTCTGATAAATACTTGATATGATTTCACTAGAAAGTTGTATTAGTTTTCCCTGTACGAAGAACAGCCTTCGGCTGACAACAATGCATGTGGCTGGGCAGGAATGAGCACTACCTAATTCATAGTAGCTGTGAGCCCGACCTACTCAGAACATCTTCTATTAGGACAAATTTACATGTGCAATGGTGCAGAGTTACCAATGGTGCAGCAAACGAACAAACTGCATTCTCTAAACATAACCTGTTGATGGGCACTATCACCTGTATCACACCAGCAACTCAGATCCATAGCTGCTGTGGGTCATTCCAGCACCAATAGCTGTCAGCTCCTTATGCCAACTGCACAGTGCTGGTGACCTGGCCTTGCAAGCTGGCTGGAAAATCTCCAATTCTTTACCAACATCAGTCACGGCACTAAAGAACAAAGCCTTAGGACCATCTATTTTTCATTTAGGCTAACAACCTGAAGAAATCCTTAAAAGAGAGAGATTAAGCCTAATCGCAGTAATATTGGTGAGCCCTTCCCCGTCCTCTGTTTATTGAAAAGAAATTTGTGCTATCTCAACAATTTGCAAAACAGGCAAAAATAATTAACCCCCCCTACTAATAACCCCTGAAAAGAATAAAAGAAATACAATGCCCATTCAGCAATTAAAGTCTGTGCCGACACAACTCTGCTGTTACATCTCTTTTTCTATTAACAAACCCCCCCAAAAACATTTTTAAAAAAGCTACTTTCCCCTATGTAATAAAACTTCACAATTGTAGGTCTTTGCCTTCTATCTCTTTTTTCAAAATTTCAGTGTGTGTGCTTTTTATTTTCCATCTTGTGACACCATGTACACTAAGCAGTTCATCCATGGACATGGTAATTTACTGTATTGAGTGCTTCTGTTGCGTTTTTCACTGAACACTGGAGATTCATTTGCTGTGTATCTCTGCAGCCACCCTTCCCAGCAAGGATCTACATTTATTACCTCATCATTTGTCTTCCAAACCTACTCTGTATTCCCACCACTTCACGTCTGACCTTTTCACCTACCTTCACCCAATCAGATGGAAAAAAGTCTTTAGTGGTCAATATTCTGGCACATCAGTAAGATCTTGTTAAGTGTTATCAGACCTGGCAAACAGACATTTACATTTAGTGCTACATCTCTTCTTCTCTTTACATAGCCTGGATTAAGCTTAGACAAAAATTTTAATGCCTTTCATAAAAAGACCTATTTTTCAATATAAAATGCTTAAATCCATTAATTATAAATAGAATAATTTCAAAATATTTAAGATTTTTCAGGACTTCGGTTGCATTTCAGGGGAACTGCAAGCTTAATGTCCTTGATGCCTTCTCCGTCCCAAACTTCTGATGTTTTGTAGGATATATAATAGGTAGAAACACACAGCACATGCCTTGTGTCCTGTGCACCACTTATGGTAAGTGAAAGACATAAAAACTAAGCAGCTTTACCAGGGAAGTCCCACTGCTGCTTTAGCAGTGCCCTGATAAAGTTACTGATTTTGTTCATGTATACAACTACATGTATTTTGACACTGTCAGTTAAAAACATTACTGAAAACAGCATGAGGAAGGATTTTTCCCCCTCTGTATGACATCAACAAGTTGTGCCACATTTTCCAGACCTGATTTTAAAAGAATATTTTTGCACATAAGATACTTGCCACAGATTTTATATATATAAAAAATTGCTTGTTCATGTGTTAAGTTACAAAACTGTAGTGTTTAATATAATAAACATAAAAATCTAAGAATTTGTTTTTAATGCTTGTTTATAATACATTGCTTTGTTTTTAAAAGGCAACAGTCAGTACCAGCCTGGTTTATTTTGTAACAATATTGTAGTGTAAAAATGCTGCTAAACAATTCTGGTACTTTGAGATTGGAAGTAATTATTTTCTGAAAACTATACAGTAAAATATACTGAAATAAAGAAACTGCTATAGTATTGTTTGTGCCTTTACAAATATATAATGGGAATTATTATGTCTGATATGAATCAGATTTAAACTGTATTCCATACAGAACAGTTAGTTACTAAGAACTAAAGAAGATTTTTAAGGCTTAAGTAAGTTGATTAAAAAAAAGCTTCTGATACTACTGTCATAAACATAGTAATAAAACTGCTCTCATGTCCTGACGCTTCACACTTTTTTTTGAACCAAGTGACCTAGTAGTTGGCTTTTGTAATTCACAAAGGGTCTGTGATGCCAATCAGTACCCAGGAGATCAATCAGGGACATGTACAAGCATTAGCCACTTTCTGTCCTAAAAGTGAAGTGTTTCTGCCTGGTTTGAAAAGGTAGGAAAGTACACAGAAGTGTAAAGTAGTGTGGGTTTTTTTTAAGAAATATATATGCATGTATTTTTTTTAATATATATATATAAATATATATAATATGTATTTTATATCTAAATTAGTATCAATCAAATCCAGACAGAGATTAAACTGACCATAAAGAAGATGTAACGAAAGTCAATAAGGCAGTACACTGTATCTCTTGAGAATATTTAGATATTCTACGTCTATCTCAAGAGGAAAAAGAAATCCGAATTGCACTGTAGGCCCAATAAGCATTTCTTGATTACAGCCAGGTAAGGAAGGGCTCATTTTTGTTGAACACTGACTCCACATCATTGAGAATAGGGATCAAGTCTTCTGACTCTAGAGTCCCAAGATCAACATTTGTCCCTGGAAGACAGTCGAGGAAATCAGGGAAACGTGTTTGTTGTGGATTTATGTTCATTGTTGTCTGTGCTATAGTTTCTCCTAGAAAAAGTAAAGAAGAACTTTTGAAGTACCAAACTCTTTCTTGTGGGTAATTTAAAACAACAGAATTGGCATAAAAATTCAAACTCCCCCTTTCCCATGAGCACTTGTGAGCACTCCTATTCACCACAAACATTATCTCGAAACCGTATTTAGGTGCCAAGTACATGTTCTTCTAAGAATACATTTCACATCCTTGCTTTGGATGTGAATGCAAAAGGCCCTTTCCAGCAGTGCTCAAAGCACCCATCTCTGGCCTTCCACTCGGGAAGCAGGACAGTTTCCAATTGGTTTCCTGGTCTGCCCAGGGAGCAGCAAAGGAGCCTCATGTACACCTCCATCCTGATCTCTGCACCAGGGGCAATGCTGTCCATAGGAAATAATTGAAAAAAGTCTTTTTCAGCAATTTAGCTCTGTAATATTACTCTTTCTTTTTTTTTCAAAAATTAATAATAACAAGCATGAAAACCTTTAATAGGGAAATCTTTCATTCTCTGCATAACATTGAATTTCTGATGACTTCAAAAGGAAGTTTAGATGAGGAAGTACTGAGAATTTCACTCTCTGAAAAAACCCTTGATTTCCTAGTAATTTATTTCAGTATTTTGAACACCATGAGGATACGAACATAAAATAAATACACACCAAAAAGTAAGCTAGCTAAATACCATTTGTTTGAAGGCAAATCCAACTTTGCCACGGTAAGAGACTTACAAACAAGACTGATTTCCTAGAGTTAGAAAATGCAGAGATTTGTACATGTAACCCAAGAGCAGCTTTTTACTCCCCCTACCTTAAAACAATGGTATGAAAACAGGAATTAAGGCTCACGTTTTCCAATTTTTACTTATTCTGTCTAATATCAGTTTGAGGTAAAAGGGCAGAATCTGGATCTAAGTTATGGGCACTAAGCGCCTTCTAGGCATTTTATCGCACAGTCTCATTCTGTTCTCTTGTATAGGAAAGCCAGAGATTATTGTTCAGCTGTGCAATTATAAAACATTAATAGTCAAAACACAAAGTTATTAATATGGCTATACTTTAAGCTATATCAGAGTATTCTACCTGTATCCATCTCATCTACGTTGCTGAGGAAATCTTCAGGCGTTGTTGGTATACTGTAGCATCCTAATCCCAAGCCACTGTCTGTACTCTGTTCCCTGGAATGGTATGGCCCACTACAAATTGAAACATGAAAAAGACTCAGTAAAGATGCTCTGGTAGACACAGCACCCATGCACAGTGTTGGAAGAGAGCACAGCAGGTTACATATTAAAAATATATACTGATTGATGAAGCCTCATTCTCAACTGTTGGCCACTGATCAGTCACTGATTTGGGTCACATCAGCCCAAATAACAAAGTAATTGAAGCAAGGCCACTCTTAAATTTTGAAGGACACACATGCATATATAACCCTCCTGCTGAAATCAGTTCTGACAGCCTAAAAAATTGCATGTATTTATACTTAGGTAATGTACCTATTCTACCTGGTCTTCTACATACACTGACAATACAATTAAAACCACCTGTTACAATTTACTGCTTTTTCTGAGATTCCTTCTTGAAGCATAAACGGAAAGATTTCAGGTCAGCCACTCAGCCATATGCCGTTTACAGTAAATACAAAAGAAAATTATATAGGGACTATTTTAGAGAGACAGCTGTAATAGTCTAGAGAAGGCAACAGAAGCAATTGCCTAATGAAGAAGAATTAACTTGCCTGTTCAAGAAAGGATCAGATCCATTATTTGTAATAGGCCTCATGTCCTGTGTCATGGCAGGGGTGTTCACAGCTGTCTGAACCGGGACCATGTTTTCTGAGTCCATAGGAAGTTGTCTGCATAGAGCAGCTTCCTGAAAAGACAAATAAGTATAAATATAGGGGAAGGGTTATTCCAACAGCTCAGAAATACTGTAGTCTTGTAAGAAGTGAATGCATAACATATACACAGAAGGAAAATAATTCCGAGTGATGTCACTGGTGAGTATTTGTTTATACTGATAATGAAGAAAATCATTATGTAGACAGACAGTGTCACTCATACCCACCTGTGCTGGCTTAAAGCATCACAGAATTTAGCTGCCAGTTCTACAATGTCTGGAAGCCAGTCCTGTAGCTCAGCAACCATAAAGTACTGAACATGTTACAAGAAAACCATTGGAACCAAGACTGTGACTCAATAACCTTTAGAATGAACACTGTCGAATAACAAGCATTTGCCTAATGACCTGTCTCATGTCTGCTGTCTGCAGAGTGACAAACAAGCAATCAGAGCCAAAGGAAACTTATTTCACAACTCTTCCTGAAAGATAAATTCTTCATGCATTGCCTCTGCAAAATACCCATGACATCTAGTGGCACAGAGCTCTATATAGAGGTTATCTGACTCCAACAGGATGTTCCAAACAAAAATCCTAAGACCTTAAAATAATAAAGCTGTATCTGTTTTTAACATAATTTACTCATTTTTTTAATGAAACAAGCAAAGTAAATATTTCATTTAGATCCTAGTAGAAAACTTTTCTCCTCTGAATCCATCATTCAGTTTCCCTAGTACAGAAAGGATTAACAGGCTATTTTCGAGGCTATAATATGTTGTTTTATTATGTTTTCAATTAACTTTTTTCATTGAGGAGGTCTCTTCATGGATAGTGTAATATATATTGGTGCCCATTAATGCAATGTTTCCTTAATAATAAATTTATCAATATATTCACTGATAAATTATAATTTACATTAGATGGTGCCAGTACTTAGCAAGTGTTAAGAATAAACACTTAAGTCTTAAGATTCTTAATAGTTTATGTATGATAGGTTATGTATATGATTCAATTTGTCAAGTGACAATTTTAATGATGACATCTCTATGTAGAATTTAATCAGCTTGTGTCTGTGAAAATGTATAAACCTCAGAGAAGGGGAAGGTGTCTTTTTTAACTGTCTACATGCAGGTATTTTTAGTACTTTTTTAAAATATAAGAATAACATCTACAGCCACATGAGATTTAGACAGGCCTTCCAAAGCAAAACACTTGTGAGCCGAAAAGCCTGCAATGCCCTAAAGAAAACCTCACACCATCAAGTTACATAATCTAACTTCCTGTCTCTTCTTTGTTGCAAGAAACACCATATTTATTATAAAGTTACTTGATCTACTCTCCCTTGGGGAATGGCATGTCACCTCCCATGTCTTTATTTCAATAAAGAAATTACAAGCATGTTGCTTGTCATATTAATTCCATGTGTACTTTTAAAAAGTGGAACAACAGACTCTTGCACACTGGAGTCAGATTTGGCTGGGGAAGCAGACAGAGTACTGGCTCTACCATACATGACATATGTTCTTCAGCTGTACGTCATTTGCTCAGAAGTCACATTGCAATTTTAGTACTGCTACAGATGTCAGATTCCTTTGCTCCTTTGACCTTTGACTACAGCAATGGTCAGTAGTAATGGATCAAATACACAATGCCCAAAGACGCATGATACCCTCTTATGTCTTGTTCTCTATTCTAAGCATGACTACAAGGTTTTTAAGAAGAATATTCATGAATCCTCTACCCTAGGTTAAAAAGTCTGCCAAAAAATACCAGAGACCTCCCACAGCCCTGTGAGCAGCAATATTACAGCCTCAGCCATGCCAGTGAGCTCTCAGTCTTTGAACACAGTGGGATCCCTCACCTTTGGTCAGCAGAGACCATCTCTGGCATTCAGCTGAGAAAGGACCAAATGCCCTTAATGATCTGCCTGGCACTATGATATACATAAACCCAAAGAGAACTTCCAAAGTAAATAACAAAATAAAATAAACTAAAAAACCCCGCAGTATTCTGATATCACAAAGTCATGCCAAAAACTTCATCAAAGGTTATCTTTGAAACACTTCAAAAGCTTCACAGCATTGCAGTGAGTTGAATGATTCACTGCCTCTGAACACAGTTCTGATGTAACCCCCTTTTTAGCCGTATGCCACACAAGCCCAGAAATTTACTGTGACATTTTCTGGAACTCTTCTTGGCAGAACTGACCCGAGCTCCATCCTTAGTTGCCAAACCCTCATTTCCAGCTGGAGGAGATGAGTGAGAGCATTTTTGTAGTGAATTTACATTGCTGGTCGCTGCAATTTCTCTTCTGCCAGTCCTCATACTTAGGGCGGAAAGCAAGAGATGTAGACATTGCCTGTGCCACCAGTAAATCACATCCTGGGCCAGTCTGTGCAGTGGAAGGTGCACAGTGGAGTGTTCTTCTGTTCAGGTTGTAGCAGGCCAGTAAAGGTCTACTCTGCGAGGACAGAACAGTGTTAAATATTCCTCTGCATGTTCCTCCACTGCTTTTTCAGCATCTTCTGAGCCCTGGTAACTTTCTGTGGACAATTTATGCAATAGGATCCCCTGAACCGGAAAGGAACCTCTGAGAAGCATTGCCTTTTTGGGACTATTTGTACCCTTCCAAATACAATGCAGGATGGCCCTGGTGCACATAGAGAAGTGCTGGGGCACCTTCCCTGTAGGACATTTCAGAGATTTCTGACTGACATTACCTCTACTGACTTCCATTTCCAAGAAGCTCTTAAGCAGCAAGCAGATTCTCTCTTTTCCTTTGGAAAGCTGAGAAAACCAAATTAGTATAAAAGAACATTAAATCTTTATAGAATGACAAAACTGAGTACGGAAACCTTTAAATAGAAGCTATCATACTGGTTTTCTGAAATGCCGCCCTTCTTGCATGTACTCAATCTAGAATTCTAGGGCTTTACCAACTACATGAAGAGGAGGACAAAGAAGGAAAGAAATTCCCTAAGCCAAGAGCTTCCAGAGCTATGACCTCTTCCCGGCTGGGCATGCTGCTCCACCCCAGCAGCTGCTGCCAGGAATGACTGTGGGGAGCCAGCAGCTGCTACTGGGCTGAAAGGTTTGTGATCCTCCCAAGAGTCGTTCCCATCTCACTCAAATGCTCTGCACCTCCTCACAGCTGCTAGCAGCAGTGTACACCCTTACTCAGCATTTTTCCTTTAGATAGGTTATGCTAAAAAAACAAAAGCAGCAAAGGATGGTCAGGACAGGAGTAACCATACTTGGACACTGATGACCCGAGGGGTTCATCACGTCCTCAGCTGCCAGGGTTCAGGATACTCCGGTTACTGGAAGGAAGTTCACAACATTCTGTTACGAAGGATGGATTTTGCATCTTCCTTTCCTCACTAAGAGTTACACCGTTCTAAAAATTTTAGTAATGCAAAGTGGTACTGGGCACAGTAAGTGGAAGTCTTGGTTGAGTACGGCACAGTTGCAGAGTGCTGTGAATGTATCAGTTTCGAAGTCAGCAAAGTGGGAAAACCAGCCCTTGTATTAATGGCACAGTATTAATTTGCTCTCGTCTTGAATCAAGAACAGAGCCAAAAAGAGTAAAAATAGCTAAGTGATGACTAAGCTTGTACCAGATATCCCCACACTATTCTCACACCCATGTCTATCATGAGCTCCTGATGGTAAAAGAGAAAGGCATACAAAAGACTTAAGACCACTGCCCATGTCAGCGACCACCACCTTAATCTTGTGAAAGTTACCATTTTTAAAGGTACTTAGAAATGTTAATTGCAGCATCAGCAAGGCCACCAATAATGATATGTTTCTTGATAAAGTGTACTTCTTTCATGCTGTTTCTGAGAGAAACAGGTTGGGGTTTTTTCTCTAAGCAATCTGATTAACATGCCATGAAAACACAACCATCACTACTGAAGTCGTCTGTAACACATGAAATACAATTCTTAAAACTTGATTTTCTTAAGGCAGTATAAAGGAAGTTACATATCTATTTCATACAATATGAGTCATTATATAGAGCTGAAACTTTAGAAATAGAAAAATAAGCAAACCATCCATAAATAACCAACTCCGGAAAGTCTTCAGATCAGAGGTATTCATGTAAGATGTGAATGTGATTTTATTTTAACTCATAGGCAAAAGGTACAAATTAAGAGAGTTGGGACTGGAGTCAAGAATGACTCCCTGTGTTCTGCCTTTATCTTCAGTGAAGTATGAACATGGTCTCCTATGCAAATCAAGTCAAACTGCAAATGAATCAGTGTTAGTTGTCCTAATTGCGTATGGACAGATACAGAACAGAGTTTGGCCCTTACACGACTACTGAGAAAGACTGGTAAGAAAGATGCCAGGTCTGTAACTTCTGACTGATGGCCATTCTGTGTTTTGTTCAGTGCTAGTTTAGAGAAAAAAAAAGAAATTATTTATATTAGCTTTTTGGTTACCCTTCTGTAAAACCATAGTTAGTCGTGACATAAAGTAACAGAGCTACTAACTACTTGCTAAAAATTTGGGTGCGTTGAACTAAAAACTCTTGAACAATGTAAGAGTATCTTTGGTGTTACCTGTCGCAGTAACTCCTCCTGGCGCATCCGAATTCGCTCCCTCTCCATCTGGATTCTCTGGAGCCTCAGCTTCTGCTGCTGCTGCTGCTGTGTGGTCAATGCGCTGGGCAGGGTCAGCAGCGCAGGAGGCTGCGGGGGGCGACTCTGCTGTGGCAGGGCTGTGTTGGAGGGCAGCTGGGGCTGGGCATTCATGACTGTGGGAAAGACAAGAACTCATGGCACCTTGGGTAGGACTGTACTTTCAGGTAACAGAGGGCCTGTGACACATGCTGCTCACTTACAGGGCTGCTTTATTAGAATTACTGTACTTCAGATGACTGAGAGAACTACTCCATCTGGCAAGAACTACACTAACAATTGCTTAATAGATGATTTTTAATGTTCCAAGTGTATCAAACAAGAATACTTAAAATACAGCAAGCATTTATATTTATCCTGGTATGTTCAAATATTTACCTAATCAAGTAGTAAATAATGTGCAGGTTTTTTTAATTGAAAATTCTGCTAAAAGTTTGTGCCTACAATAGGCAGTAAGCTAGTAAAAGTGTTTTCAACTTAATGTTTTCTTTATTGACAGATATAAATCAATTATTGTAAGAATAATTACCAGAAGTAATTTCCAATTAACTACTAAAACCTTTTCTGTTAGGATATTCAGATTCGGAAATGACCCATTAATCCCCCACCTTTGGTAGGATATTCACAAGGCTGGCAGCGGAAGAACTCCATAGCTGGCAGGGTTTGAAACAGGACCTTTAGTAACCAAACCTGAGTTATACCCAGGTAAACCCCTTCACCTGCTGACAGAAGGCTGTTACTGAGCAAGTTAATGCTGCTTAGATTGTTAATATTACTTAAATCAACCTCATTTTCTGATCAAATTCAGAAACTATACATCAGAGCAGAATTCTCTGAGTGATGGACATTTTTATTCAAAAAACTGCTATGAAAGAAATTGCAAGTCTGTGTAGCTCTCTGTGTGTCACTCTGGTGCCAACATGTCACAAAGCTAATAGAATGCCCAGTCACCTCAGACAGCAGGTATCACATGGCCATGGAAACAGAACCACCCATCCCCTCTAGAACTGTTTCCCTCTTAGTAACAGGCTTGGGGAAAAGAGGAGGAAAATGAGACAGAGAGGGGAAACTGCCTAGCCTCTGTTTGTACCTCCTTTTCACTTTTGAGTAAAATGTATCAGCTTCCAGCAATGCAACTCAAAAGCAGTGGTAAACTGTGAAGGGAACTGCTCCTTCTTTTCCTTCACCATCTTCACATTTCCAGTAAAAACAGACACAGTACCTAAAGCCAGTCTGGATTACAAATGGGAGCCATGTACTGCTTTAAAAATTAGTTGTCATTTTTATGAGGATTCCTTCACAAAAGAGGCAGCAGAGTAATTAACAGAGCTCTTACGTTTTAACATTAAGACCTCAGATACTAAGAAAAAGTATTTTTCTGTTCAAAGGACTAAGATTTTTATCGTCTTTATTATCTTACTATCCTTGTTCTTACCATATGAGAATCAAATCTCAACCCAATTCTGTGTCTCAAAGACCTGAACATGTTTATGCTGTGCCCATGTCTGACGTTGGAGAATACAGAATATGTAATTGTAAGAAATGGGTTGATTTTACAGCTTGGATCAAATGTATAATACCCATACAATTCAAAATGCTGAACTTCATGCACTCTGCCTGTTCCAAGTTATAATTTTTATGCTAGTCAATTTTCTGTCAGATCAGGCACCGTCTTGTCTTTCTGCAGCTGCAGTAACACTGGCACACAGGCATTCAGCCCACATAAACTTTGCCCATTTGACAAACTGCTGCATTTGACAGAAATATTCACATGTGCTCAATCAGCTCTGAATTAAATTTTTCCTCTGGGTGATCCAGTGTCACACAGGTCAAGTATGTAGAGACTGTGGAACCATATGACAGTGCAGCTGTGTGATATTTTAGCTTCAGTGGCAAATCCAGCTCAAGAAATAATCCAAGTTTAAAACAGTCCTGGAGTAATACAACCTTTCCACGGAGTCAGTGTATGTGTGGTCCACGAACAGCTGTATCCACACAAATGACACCAAATTTCCACATGAAACCAGAATGCCACCATCCACCACCACTTCCACACTCAGCTGCTCAATCCTGCCCACATACTGCGCCCTTTACTGACCTAGCAAAAGCATTTTTGTGGCCACACAGCAAACTAAAACATAAAAAGAAGGTATTCCTGGCTAGATCACTTCCCAGTAAAAATAACTGCGCAGCCATGAAACTGCTTATACGCAACCAATGTAGGAGTCCAGGTGGGAAAATAAGCTGGATACAGGAAAGACAGACTACAGCCAGCACTCAGCAGTAACTTTTCAGTCATAAAACCCCAGAAAGGTTACCAAGTGCAGTACGGGGAGGGGAAAGGCAGGAATGAGAGTTGGGTACAGAAATCAAACTGCTTTTATAATGGGAAAACAATAGATGGAACCGCATTTTAAGATACAGTGAATCTACTCTTAGCCCCATTAAAATACGTAAGAAATATTCCAAGTACAATTACTTAAATTATATCAGGGTAAACCTGGTGTTAAATTGCCATAACCATAAGCACTCAGGAATTTAACCCTTTGTCATATGCATAAACATGTGCTTACATTTTCGGCATGTCACTGAATAGAAAACCATGCTAAGAATGGCTGAAGGATCATGACAATATAGGATGTTCCCTGTAAGAAAATTGTTTTCATCCAAGCAGGAAATAATAGAATCAGGAGAAGTTAAGTAAAGAAAAATAGCCTGTACAGTGTGTCTGGGATGCATTCAGGGCTAGGGCCTGAATTGCAGGACTATTTGGCATGGCTATTTATTACCTTTGCTATATAAAATACTCCCTTCTTCTTCATATTGTATCACAGCTGAAATTATACATGCAAGAAGGGAAAAAACAAGACAACAGGCAAATATGGAGGAATACTTCTCTCTCCACAACAACCCTCCAAGTAATTTCTTCTCATAGGGATGGACAGCATATTTTGATTCAATGAACACTATACCTTGGAGTAAATTACTTTTCCTTCAAGCAACATTCTCAGTGTTACACACCATCAAGGAACTACAAGAAACTCAGTACAATGAGTGAAGTCAGCTTTCTCATGCCTTGACACTGGGATTATAGCAATTACATAACACTGAATCTCCTACAAGTCAAGTATGCCATAAGTATGTGATCACACTTCTAAGAAACAACAAAAATCCATTCTACTCCCAAACCCAGTTATTTATATCATCTGGGTCAGCTAAAGCATTGTTAGGCACAGTTTTGCAAGCCTGAGTCACATTTTTCTCCAGAATATACTGCTTCAAGGAAAAATTCAGGTAGCTCTCTATTCAGTTTGAAAGCTTCCATAACAGTCCAAACCAGAGAGACTCAGAAACACTAAGTACAGAGGAGTCATGTATCTGTGCTTTCAATCAAGCACAAATAGTTTTGTTGGGGTATCAGGATATTTATGAAGTCTAACTTAAAATGGAACATTAAATTGATACGGTGATAATTTTTTTAAATATAATTCAAAAACAGTCTATAAATACAAAGATGCTGAGGCCCAGGGTTTGATCCTATCAACTGTATAACAGCATCATTTCACTTGAATTACTCTGAAGTGCCATCAAAATAGTGTCCCATAAGCAAATTCAGGACATATATGGTCTATTTTGTGAAGTCAAATCTAGTTTTTGAACATGTACATGCATACATAAAATGCACATTAAGTTAATGTGACATAGCTCACAACAAATACTAACTGAAAATAAAACCAGTATAAAACACAACACTATTAGGTAATTATTTTTGGGTATAAATTACAGAAAACACAATTAAACCAGAAAACTGGGGTATTCTGCGGCACTTCCCACAACAACTGCTGCAATCAGCGGCTCTAAAAATATATCCTAAGGGTCAAAATGGTACATGTGCAGTAATAAAACAGCTGAACCTGGGAACTAGCTGGAGTAGTTAAATCATAGCAGATTTGCAAGTACTCTTTTGCACTGATTTCACTGAAGGGCACTGAAATTATGATGGGCAAGCCTTCAGTTACTGTGTTAAGTGTAGGGCTTTCCTACACCAGCAGCTCACACATGATGGCACGTGGAATGTGTCCTCTGCAATAAAGCCTGCCCAAATGGTGCATCAGACATTTGAATAGTACTGCCCATCACCCTCCTGGGGGCTTTTGGAGCCTGGGCTGTATGAGATGGAGCAAATTGTCTCCTGTTTGAATCTCTCACAGGACCCTCATATGAGGCCAAGGACACGCCATGCACAGAGATGAAGTGCTCATTCTCTACCCTTGGCCAACTGCCACCCTGAGCCACTGCCACATTCCTCAGCACAGCTCTTGGCCCACGTTAAGTGATTTGGACACTAAAAAGCCTCCATACGGTTTGTGCACCAGCAAATACCCACAGGCAGCAGATAAACCCTTTTTGTGTGTCGCATTGCCCTGCTTGCTCAGCTCCCCTCACTGTGCAGGATACCACTGACCCGCCGCCACACACCAACAGCAACTCCTGAGCTGGAAGCTGTGTGTCAACGTGCACACATGCTTGCCTGTAACTGGGGTGTCACACTTAGTGACACATCTCCCAGGACAAGAGAGAGGTGCAGAGTGTGCTCCTGAGGAGGCAGAGTACAGAAGAGAAGCTCCAGGACCTGGTGTCTGCAGAGGCGCCACTGCTGCAGCTGGGCTGGGCCACGTTCTGAACCACACTGAAAACACAGGATCACCAACGTGAAAGTCTCACTCTGTACACAGGATTGACCACAGAAGATAAAGAAAAGGGTGGCAAGACTTTATTACCTCTGTGGGAAAAGTGTACAAAAATGAATGGGACAGTGTTAATGGGAATAATCCCCAAAAGTAATACAGATGGAGTAGATACACTACAGAAAGAGTAAGCCCCTGATTCAAGATAGGAAACATCCATAGAAAGGAACACCTTGGCTCACAGGAAATTGTTTCTCATAATAAACTGATAGTAAAATGTCTTCAAGCATCAGGGATGATCTAACTAAAACATCCAGAAAAATGAAAAGAGTAATAGCCAGTCATGCTGAACAAGCACTGTGGTTCCAGTTAAAGGAGCTATGAATTCAGAAACGGACAAGCTGACTGAGACTATAGCCTGGTGACCACAGAAAGGCAGTGGTGAAAATATTCAAATTGTACACAACAGTCAAAGACTATGAGGGAGAGAACCACCTTAATGCCTGGTATCAGGCATTTTCAATGAAGAATTCTGCAACCGCACAGGCAAGCCCAGCACTTTTGATATTAAGCAATCCAAGAACACTGTGCAGACTCCTGCCTTACCAAGACAAATTTCTTCCTGTTTATGGTGCTAAGAATAGCATCCAGCATTGATATCCTCCAGACAAGCCAGGAGAGAAATACAGTGAATTTTCAACATTTTAACTCCGTGGTTTGTTCAGGACCCAGGTTAGATTTATTACTGATGCAGATCAGGTCCAGGTGCATGAACCAACTGTGAATTAGTCCTGGGCTATCTCCAGGGCCAATCTGGATCTAAGGGCAGCTTTATTACCTGTAGGTGGTGCAAAGCCCACACTAATAAATCCTTCTGGACCTGGTGGAAAGCATGCAGGTAGATCCAAACCATCTTTGCAACTTGCTTCCAGAACCAGGTGTTCTGGAGAGTACAGCACAGGTTGATGCCAGCATGTCATTCCATGGGAGGTTTAGATTGGAGATTAGGAAAAATTTCTTCACCAAAAGGTTTGTCCAGCCCTGGAACAGGCTGCCCAGGACAATGGTGGGTTGCCGTCCCTGGAGGGATTTAAAAGCTTTGTGGTTGTAGCACTTGAGGACATGGGTCAGTGGTGGCCTTGGCAGTGCTGGGTTAATGGTTAGACTCAATGATCATTGAGGGCTTTTCCAACCCAAATGATTCGATGATTCTGACTCTGTCAGACCTGGGCTAGATCTTCATACAATTTCATATGCAACACTATAGGTAATGTCAGGTAGGTTTTGTCCTGCAACCCTACCTACTCAGGCAAACCCCAGCATCCAGGCAGAACACCAGTCTCTTCAAAAGATGTGTGGCAAAGTATGATGATACAGCTGTTACCAGACTAAAACTTCTTACTGCTTCAGCAATTTTCACTGTGTCAGTTTTTCAAACATCAAGAAAAAAAAACTGGAATAAACTAAGTTGCTCTGCTTAAGGGTAGACCTACAATGATATGCATAGGGAAAACAGAAAAATATTGTACCTGGAATACCTTTAAGCGTGCTTGATAGGTCTGACCATTGTCAAATTAATAGTGAATCTTTAAATAGACTAGTAGGATAAAAAGAATTCCTACAATGGACAAATTACCCTTGTGATAGATACATAAGCTTAGTTTGTGAAAAATCTTTTAGCTAAGTGCTTTTCCTGGAACTGCTCAACTGAATAAGAACAGAATCCAGGCAGTAAAAGTAGGTTGGAATACATCTGATAACTCTTTGTCACTAAAGGTTTGAACAAACCCAGTGAAAGGAAAGCCTTGTGTCAGCTCCAGCGAGCAACTTAACAAACAATGACATTCTACAAATCTCTATTCCTTGTGATATAATCATATGACACATCTGTTGTGCTATTTATGAGGTTTTAGTAACACCTGCTTTATTTCATATTTCAGTTCTGAATTTGGATTTGAATGGTATGAGGAACATAACGGAGTTTGGGTTAAAAAAGAAAAATCCACAGTTCAAATTCCAGCAAGACTGCCCAACACAGACCCTACTCTCAGTACACTGCCACCATCAGACACACCAGGGACCCTGACAACTCCTCTCAGCCAGAGCTCTGGGGAGCCTTGGGACTGTGGGGCTCATTTTGAGAGGTCAAAAGGTTACTAAGTAAAAACAATTGGTCTTTAGTAAGCTTCAATACAGTAAGCAGGGTCTGGGACTCCAGTGTAACATTTCTAAGGTTTTGCAAATTAAAAAATATTAAAAAGCTCAATTTTACCACTCTGTGGTAAAGGAGACTGGGTCTAACAAAAGGAAACCATTCATCATTACAGCAGACAGACTCAGGGTGGCCTTGAATTCAGTTCTCTTGGGGAAAACCAAACTTACTTTGCAAAATGAAGTCTTTTCAATAAACAGCCATTACACAATTATACAGCCCAAATGAAAGCAAGTAAAAATATGAAGCTAAGTTCCAAACCTGAACTGTGTGACCACAGTTTCATTGCAGTCCATGAAATTACATCTACTTAATTTACATCTCAAGTTAGATCTATGTAATTTTCTTTTTCCAGTTAGATGAAAAAGAATTCTTTTATTGCTTTTGTTTGCTTTTTAAATTAATAATGATATTCTAGTGAATTAGGCTTTCTGACATTGTAGGAGACCTTTCTGTTGATGACTTTGCTGGACAAGAGACTCTGCAAGTTGCAGAAGCCAAAACATGCAAGTGTCAATCATTTCTGACATACGCGTTGAACTGACTGCACCAACTTCTATTATTTTAGTGTCAGAAGTGTCTGGATGTAACTGTGGATCTTTCTGCTCTGTTTATAGGCAGTCCAGACCCAAATTCAGATGAATTAGCCAGCGTCAGGTCTCATGCAACACAGTCTGATGAAAAACAAATGTCTACAAAGGTTAAAAAAAAAAAAAAAGCCAGCCATACTACAGTTCTGACTTAGTCATGGCACTATAAAGAAAAAAGACTGGGCTCCCCTCCCTTTCTCTCTCCACTTCAGCCAACAAAGAACTGCTTGTTTCATTTATTTCCCAGAAAGAAGCATTAGCCTTCCAACAAGGTCAGCAAAAAATGCTGCTTTTCAGTTCTGGTGCATTTTGTTCCAAAAGTCTGTAAAGTATTAAAGCAAAACGTTGCACTATCCCAGTGCACAGAGACTCCTTTATTCCGGTTTCTGAGCTGAAAATAGCTATATCAAGATTTCTCAACAGTTTCTACTGTTCAGGTCTGTGACATTCACATTTAACTAATCTTTCCTATCTTTGATGATTTAAGATTTAAAAAAAAACCATACAAACAATCTGCAGGTGCAACATCAAAGCTATCATTTAGCAGGAAGTTATTTAAAAGATTAGAGATTTACTCTGCAAGCACTTTTAACAATAATGATGGGGGCTGCTTGAGGGAAGAGACAGCTTTAATGCTAATGACTAATTACTGATGATTATTAGATTTAAAATATTTTTAAATTTATTTTTACTTTTGCTTCATGCAATCTTCAGCTTTTGCACTTCACTCACTTTGAAACTATGGAAATGACCCTCCACTCTTGCACTGGCACATGTTTGGATTATTAGCCTTGAGGGGAAATGCTTACACCGACAGGAACTTCTTCGTGCCAAAATTAAAAATTACTAGAATTTGAGAAAATTCCAGCATCTTTCTAGGACACATCAACCTTTAAAATTTAAGATTTACTAGATGGTCAGTTGTTGGCTTAAAGGTGTGTGTCCTTTGACACATCTGGATTTAATTTACCTGATACTGAAGTTAATTCCGATTAGACTCTGGAACCATTAACCACTGTCCTTAAAACATAAATAAATTACTCAAATTGAAATCTGCTTGATAAATCACTTGTTAGAGGTTTTAATTGCAAACAACCAAAACCCCCTCATTCTTTTGAGAGCTGCATCACACAACTCTCATTCCCACAGAATGTGCAAGTCCTCTATAATGCTTTCAGCTCTCCTGTAAGTAATCATCAGAAGCAGGTGCCAAGATTATTCACACTGACCACAAATGAATTGTGCCCATCAATCCAATCTCTCACGAATCACATGAGCTCTCTTGTATACCAGAAGGGGTAAAACCAGGCACACCTTTCTGTAATTGACGGTGCTGGACTGTCCACTGAAGAGAGATGACAGGGACAGTGGGAGCATCAGTGGTGGGGAAGATGCCCCACCTGGCTGGACTTTGGTGGCTTGAGTTAGACCAAACACCAATTTTAAACATGGTTAGGGACGTAGAGTAACTGTGCCTTGCAGCCTGCAACTGCTATTTGCTCCAAGGCCCAAATCCCACATCCAGCTGTGCAACGGGTGGGCCAGAAGTCTTCTGAGGTTTTTTGCAGATAGTATATCCTTTTTGTGTGAGTTTCTTAAGGAACTCACATAAAAATTCAAGCTAACTTATACAGAAAACATAAATACTATTAGAGGGGCTCATTATTTTATGTCAAAGTAAGTTGCAAACTGTTAAATTTGGAAAACATTTAAATGAAGACCAGATTGTGCTTACGCACTGGATGAAGAGTACAATCACAAAAGAAATCTCTTTAAAACAGTTCGAAGGGAGAAGGATGGAAATAACAATGGTTTTGAGTGTTGCATAATGCAGAATAGAGAAAAACTACAAAACAAGTAGCAATTAATTAAATGTTGCAAAGGAAACTCCTGTAAGAATTTAATTTTTCCCCTAAATCTTGCTACACGTAGCTCAAAATCATCCTCCACAATCTTTTTACACCAGGGAGTGCCATGAAGGCAGAAAGGCATGTGTAGCACAGATTGAGGCACCCCTGCAGGAGGTCTTTGATCAGGCAGCAGCATGACCCTCAGCTTGGTGCACTGCAACTCCTTCCTCTCAGGCACAGGGGGTCCCTGCAGATTGGTCTCCTTGTTCAGGGTCCTAGGCCTGACAACTAAAACAAGGGTGCAGAGTAACCCCTCCTCCCACATATAGCGCCTGATTCCACTGCAATAATTAACTGGCAATAGATAGTTAATACCTTATCAACCAGCTGAAAAAGATGCTGTTTTAGAATGGGCAGAAAATTAAGACCTGTGCAGAATCAGCATCACAGTAATTGAAATTTTTGAAGTCCTTATGAAGACGCAAGAAATACACTGTTTCTGCTTATCTTCAGTCTGAGGCTGATAATTTTCCTTTTTGCTTACAACAACAAAACATACACTAAAAACATTCCTATTAATGCTGTCCTTTCCTCAGTATATACATCCACAAATGATCTAAGAAGAGTAATGATGGTAAAATGTTAAGAAAAAACAGATTGAACAAGTCTGAATATATGCTAACCTGCAAGAATATGCTTTCAATCTATGTGACAAATTTCCCTTTTGATTCATGAAACACCACTGAATTTAGTGGTGGTGTGTAAATGCACACAGAAACTTGCCTAGCACATACTACTTTTCTGTAAATTTAACAAGAATGCATCAAAGGAAAAAACACCTTCTGATGCCTTTGTTCTCTAATATTTTAAAAGCAGTGCTTTAAATGTTAGTGTGAAAACTAACACTAATGAAGTGTGTAGTTTCACGTATAGCTCATAAATAGGCAACAAAGAACCATAGTAAGAAAGACAGTAGAAAAATAGAGCAGATCTTTTAAAGTATAACTACTAACTTCAACCAACTTTCACTATATGCTTCTGTATACCTTCAGCACAGGCATACTATGATTTGGTATCACTTAGTCACACTGAGCTTTGATAAAATGTTTATAAGTGCTTTTGTACAATTCTCAGCAAATATTGCTGAAAGGAGATTATAAAGCAAAGCAACAAGCTATACAATGCAGACTGTATTTTCCTCCTCTTCATAAGAAGTACAAAAAGGAAAACACATGTGTTAGCAATTGGAAGTGCAGACCAGTGTGTAGACCTGAAATACTTAAATCCTTTTAAGTGGCATAAGTGGCACATCTTCAAAAGAAAAACTTTTAATTCCTACAGTACAGAAAAAAAAAAAAAAAAAGCGCTAAAGCAAAAGACAGATGCACAGGTTTCATTTGCTGCAAAGTCACGAAATTAGGGCCAGAAGAGTAGAGTAGTATCAGTGAGTATCCAGTTCCTACATCTCCTCTGATGTCTGTGAGACACTGGCACAATCAGACTCAGAGGTCTGACTGCCAGGCCAACACTGCTCACTGCAGTGATGGAGCAGACCCAGGAACAAGGGGTTTAGCAGTTACACTGCTGGCAGCACAGACGATCAGAAAGGCCCTTCCTTTTGGCTATGGCAATTTAAAAATAGAGACATTCTACTTTACTACTGGAAACGGCAGTCAACATGTATTTTAAACTGCCACATGAAGTATTCAGAGGCAGCAGTGCTCTGTTCAGATTACTGTGATCTTTCTGTGTAATTTCTCTGTATGTATATACATGCATACACACATAGTTTCTAGATTAAATCTTATAAGAATATATTTTTTAATAAAATAGTGTCACACTTAGTCTGCCCTTGAAAGCCACCAAAATGAGAAAAAGATCACCAAGACATACTGACAAAATGTTTTCTTGATTAAATAAATATGGACACTGTGTATATTTTTACATACTATTTCTAGTGGGAAATTCAAACACACATCAGAACCACTATACCAAGGACTGCATAAATACCTACCAAAAAGTAGAACCTCATCATATATATATATATATATATATATATATGTGAAGAGTATTGAATGAAATACAGACTGTATTTGACAGGACAGATTTTGTAGTCTGTGGAAATACCCTTATTGGGCACCTGAAGTACCTTCAAGAAGAGTCTCTTCATTAGGTATAGACTTCTATTTCTAATCCTTTGAATCTCAAGAAAGACCCACCTCTAAAATTCACTATACATGTGTTTCAGTACAGGATTTGGCTTTGGTTCACTTCCACTCCAAAGTGAGGGGAAAAGTGTTCTGCACACTGTCCTGATTTACGGCACTGTTGTTTTTTAACTAGGGACAATGTAACAGATGTCAACATAAGTGGAGGAGTTGGTATGAACAAAAACCCTGCTGTCCTATTCTTACCTCTTGGCCATTCCAGCACTGCTATAAACAGACTGACCCACACACAGCTGTGGTTTGAAGCCACAGCACAGCAATTGTTTTACCACATGCTATGACACTCTGCAGATACCCTAACCTTCTAGATTTTATTCAGGTTTCTTCTACAGATATCCACTCTCACATAGTGATTTGCTACTGCCCACTAAAACACATACCATAACCAACACTCTTACTGCATATATGCAAGCAAGGCAGTTGTTGAGACAAAGGTAGAAAAAACAAGTGAAGTTAATTACCTCAGAGTTCAGCCTAGTTGTTTCTTTTAAATTTGAGAGAAAGTAAATATTGTACTACTTCTATTGGTGACCATTAGTAGACAATGTTCAGCATTTTCTTGGCATGTGAAGAGACAGCACTGATGAACCACACTGCAAGTGAATAATCCAGAAATCATGAGATCAACTTACCAAAAATTAACCAGAACAAGAATCTGCTCTGTGTGTTTAAGTCTGCCTATTTGACACAGTTCTGCGATCTTGAGCCTGTAAGCTTACCTGTTCTCATCTTCTTGAGTGGTACAAAAGTTAAAGCTCTAGAAGTGAAATATTAGGGATTACTTGTAATTCTCAATTGCACATGAAAATGTTTTCTTCCATTTACAAATTTTCTTTAAAATTTTCAGAATTTTCATGGCTTTATTTTCACTAAGGCTTATATCTGGCAATATCAGATTGATGTAAGTTGACAACTAAATTTACACTTGAAGTGCTAAACAGGAACAGTAAGGGAACCACACCAGTTATAAGAATTTCATAGGTAACTCATACCGCAAAGCAGACTTTTTAGTATTTTGCAAGTTGCTTCCAGTGCAGAACCTCACTATGCAGAAGTCCCACCACTATAAACCAACTAACAAGCAAATCAGCTGTACCCTCTGACCTGAAGAAACACAGGGCTGACTGTGGACAGGTTATCCAACAGCTTGGACGTGATAGGGGAGACTTGTGGGGGCTTTATATCACCTCAGAACAGAAAAGCACAGACAGAACTTATTTTTCTATGTTTAATACATCAAAAAGCACGAGGCTCTAAAATAGAATGTGAGATGTTAGAACTTCACCTCAAACAGTACAAACTCGCTTGCTGCCCAGTCTACAGAGGGGAAAATTAAGTAAATGAAGGGGAGAACATACTGTTAGGTCTGAGAGCAGAATCAGAGCTACCTTCTCGAACCAAACATTACTTTGACGAACAAATCAAGAGGTGTCTCTTCTATCTCTTTTGTGTTTTCACCAGAGAGATGCCATCCAGTACTCACTGAGATTTGGCTGAGACATTGCCATGGCCCTCTGTGGCACCGGTATGGACGTGGCTGCAGGATGGTGGCTAATGTGATTCATCTGCTGGTTCATAGGTTTTCGAGGATCTTGCCATGTTGTAATTTTTTCTATGTGGCTGAGAAAGAAAAGATACAAGCTTAACACAAAATACCCAATATATTATATAAACAGCTACGCATAATATCATGAAAGTCCTATTTACTTTTCTTATTCCACATGTCTTTACTTTTCTTATTCCACCCTTGTCATCTCACCCTCACTCACTTGAAATTATCTGTCATTTGGTTGTTTACTTTTTCTCCTGATCTTCTGCCACTGCTGTTCTAACTTCTTTTGCTCTACTGTTGAATAATTACTTTTACCTGAACAATCGGTGAATTCTATTGTGATATTGAAAATCTGTAATACACATTCATCTTCAGATTATTTAATTGTCCGAAAGTTGTTTACTCTTGTCCTACCAGTCTTTTTCAACATACACAATATATGGTCATTCTTCACTCAGCAATACTTATTTTGCTGAGTGTTGAAAACACAAGCATTCCTCTTGCCAAAACTAACTGCCTTGTTGCTTTCCACACCATGAAAACCAGTCTGTCTGTATGTCTCCAAGAACACCGGAATATATTCCCACTACCAAACCAGGCAGATTATAGCCTCATGACTCACGTGTAATCACCAATTTCTCTGTAAAGGTGCTAACAGTCCTTACTGCAATGTAGTCAACAGCATAACTACCATTTAATTTCAAATTCTCATGTACATGTATTACCCTGGAAACAGTGGAGTCATGCATAAACCCACAAAAATTTTGCAGTGAGATTACTGTAACAATGATCACTGTAAAATATTTTTGGCCACAGAATTCAGTGGTGAAAGAACTGTGATTTTGTTGCAACTGAAAATTACACTGAAATACATCTGTTTTGTAAGGAACTTACTAGGACAAGCATTTTAAGGATGAGCATGTAAGTCTATTTGAAACAAGAAACAAAAAGGAACTATGTTAAAGCAATCAATAGTCTGGTATCTATCAAAGGATTGCCTGGCTCCAAGCCCAACCAACTAACTGGGTTACTGTCTGTAATTTAGTGGATTCTCCCCTATAAGTTTTTTGTTACAAAGAGGTTAAGTCTTTAAAAAGAATACATAAAGAAGTATAAAAATTTAAACATTCTGTATCTGGAAAACCATTTAGATCCAACTTTCATAAAAGCACAGTCTAAAATCTTTATTGAGCTCGGTCTTGAACTTGTCGGCTTTTGCTGACACTAGTGGCATGGCCACCACTGCTGTCACCATTCCACACCCAGGTGATCACCAGAACTATTTCACAACCAAGTTTCAGTCTATATTGTGATGTACATCTCAGGTGTTACCAAAACCAATGTGAATTACAAGCAGGGAAAAAGGAAAAGCACCTAGACCATTTTTAAAAGAACAGAAAAATGTGACGTCTTTATGTGGTTTGTAGCCATTTTTTTCTTTTCCTAATATTTTGCATTTAATGTACAATTCTCAAACTGAAGACCACATTTTCATGTGAATGTTATTCAGCCTCTAAGCTGCTGAGTCACTTTCTTTCTTCACAGCTTCTAGAGTATTTGTTTGTTATTATTCACAATGAAACCACTTACCATTGCTTCTCCCTAGCATTAAAACACTTTATTCTCCCCTCACTGTAAATCTTCATTACGTTTTAGCTTTTCTTCTTTTTACTCTTACATTTCAAGTATAAGAATTCTTGCATACAGTGCATGAAGTCAAAGACCCTCGAACTTTAACAATATCATGCCTCACCTATGATATTGAAATAAAGAGAACTATGTAGGTAAGTAAGGAACTTTTATGACTTTTATAAGATTCTTATTTGAGGCATATTCAAACATATGACAGAGCAGCCTCAAAATCCATACTAAAATTCTCGCTTTCAAGCTTTTCATAAGCAATTTTCCCATCTCTTATTATTATAAATCCTAATGTCAAAGCAGGCCATTTCTCAACAAGGTCTTCATTCATACGCAAGCAGAACAGGAAAGCAGAGATGTTCATTTTAACTTCTATTTCTAAATGGGTGAGACTGATGGGGGTCTCCATAGGCAAACATGGACTTTCCATGTTCCAAATAAAATATGGCAAAGTTAGGTATTTACAACTCAAATGAGATGCACAAGAATCTGACAAATAGGACAGAGAACATGCTACCAAAACTGCTTCTCCAAGCTGTCCAGATCATGGCATTCCCGCCCATAAAGTCCTGCAGTGCTCCAATTCAGCAAGTCGCAAATTGTATCCCAACAGTAGACCCTCACTAAAGAAAAATTAAACCAAGGCTCAGATCTAAACAGTTGAGTATTTTATTAGGACTTCATGATTTTGTTCCACCTGTTGTACCTTAGGCTTTTGTTAAATGCCTCCTGTTTGGGTGTCTGCATCCCACTTTGAAATGTCAATGTTCTTCTAAATTTGTGCTACTGCCGTGTCTTGCATTTTGTAACTGCAAGGCTCTAATCCCTGACTTCCACTGCAGCCGTGGCAAGACATCTCAGTGAGTTTAAATCAGCAAGCAGCAGCATGAGGGACACCAGTTCTCCTTCTGCTTGTACTCAATCCAACAACAAATGTATCTCAGTGCGTTCTATTTTCAGACAAATTTTTTTCCTGGTATTAGGAAATTCAGAGCTACTCATCTAAAAAGTTTTTAGGGGAACTGAGAAGGATGAACTGATTATCCCATAAGTGCACTGTCACCTGAAATAACACAAACATGGAGTTTGGCTAACAGCATTGAGTTTTTTTGAGGTCATTTATCAGGGCTTAAACATAGGGACCGAGCGTGGGTTTTGCGACTGAGCCACATCAAAGTGAAGCTGCTGCTGAGTGGGAAGCTGGTGACTCACCAGCACCCACAGCCCTCACGCTCTGACTCATGAGCCCCTCCAAGGGAGCTGCACTCACACTGCCTTGGAGCACCCCCAGCCATCCGCTTCCGGCTACACTGCCAAAGCCAAACATTGGGAAATCTGTTTACATCTCCTGGAGCAGACCCAAAGCATTGCCCAACCTCCTCTCTGTCCCTCTGCTCCCTGTAAACAAAAACTGCATAGAAAGGAAGTGTAGCGGAAGTCAGAGGCCATTCACAGTGCTCTGACACTGTGTGATGTGGCACATACACCTTCATACAGATGGAAAGTTTCTTAAATTTAAGAAAGCTAACTCAGGGCCACAACATTCAAGTCCATTGTCTGAGCTTGCTCTGGGTACTGCAGTGCAATTTCTGGTAAAACTACAGCCAGAGCCAAGCCCCACACTATTCTGGTAACCACCACCATACAGGATGCAGCAGCAAAAGGGGAACTGTGTGTAAGCTCACAGAATCTTGGGCATCTGTGAAAGTCTAGTATTATCTACTTCTTAAAAACCTTAGCTCTGGTATACTTTTTTATGTGATCTTCATGTCTTACAGTCACAAGTGAGGAAAACTTAAGAGATGAATGGGAATGGTTTTTAGCTTTAGAAAAAATTACCTGATATGCCCATGTCCAATTCTCACAGAAATTAATAGAATTTGTATGTATATACGACACTCTGCACTATCAAACTGAGCTAAAAAAGAAAAGCCAGGAAAGGTCTCTCAAGGTCCTCATATTGGGTTTACATGGCCTGGTTTTGGTAGCAAGGGGGCTACAGGGACGGTTTCTGTGAGAAGCTGCTAGAAGATTCCTCCACGTGCGGCAGAGCCACTTCCTGATGACTCCAAAGATGGATGTGCTGGTGGCCAAGGCTGGGCCAATTAGAAATGGTGGTAACACCTCCCTGATAACAGATTCAAGAAAAAAGAAATAAAAAATCATGGGGCAGTTGTAATTGAGCCAGAGAAGAGTGGGGTGAGAAGAACAACTATGCAGACACCAAGGTCAGGGAGGAGGGGCACGAAGTGCTCCAGGCACCGCAGCTGAGATTCTTCTGCAGCCTGTGGTGAAGACCATGGTGAAGCAGCTGTCCCCCTGCACCCTACGGAGGTCCACGGGGATGCAGAGGTCCACTTGCAGCCTGTGGAGGAGACCCACGCCAGAGCAGGTGGATGCCTGAGAGGAGGCGGTGACCCTGTGGGAGGCCCATGGAGGGGGGAGCCCACGCTGGAGCAGCCTGTCATTAAAGGATTGCCCCCCATGGAAGAGTGACCCGTGCTGCAGCGGTTTGATGAGAACTGCTGCCTGTGGGATGCACTCACGCTACAGCAGTTTGCAGAGAAGTGCTGCTCATGAGATAGACTCACATTGGAGAAGTTTGCCGAGAACTGTCTCCTGTGGGAGGGATCCCATGGCACAGCGGGGGAACGACTCCTCTCGCTGAGCAGCGGCAGAAGCCAGGGGGGATGAATTGACCATAGCCGCCATTCCCTGTCTCCTTGTGCCGCTGGTGTAGGACGTAGAGGTGGGAAGGAGGCATGTAGGGGAGGGGGGAGGTGTTTTTAAGGGTTTATTTTACTTCTCATTATCCCACTCTGATTTTGTTAGTAATAAACTCAATTCATATCTCTAATTAGAGCCTGTTTTGCCTGTGATGGTATTTGATCATTTGATGATTCCATATCTCAACCCATGAACCCTTTGTTATATTTTCTCTCCCCTGTCCAGCTGTGGAGAGGAGTGAGTGGCTTTGGTGGGTGCCTGGCACCCAGTCACCATCAACCCACTACAGTTCTTTACTGTCAGGGATCTTCTACATCATATAAGTGAATATGCACAAAAGGAAAGACCACACACACGATATTCTTAGTCATTAAACAGGGAATTCAAAAACCATTGCTACAATCTAAAGAAATTAAATCTACTTAGTACAGTCTTAATTTATTTTTAAAAAATAGTAAGTTACAAGGTTCCAATTCACCTATGGAAAAAAAAAAACCTCATGAAGTGACTCTCAGAAGTATGACTTTACACCTTTAAGGTAAGCAAAAAAAAAAAAAAAAAAAAGTGCACACATTCTGTGTAACAATTAGGGAAAAAATTACTGTCCATATAAAAATAATCTTTTTTTCTTATGAAAACCTTTGATCTCACTTCCCTCACACTTCAAAATTATTTCCACGCCTAGTGCTAGGAAACTTCAGTATGAGAAAGGTAAGACCCACTTTTATAGTAAAATACAAATACCGTTTTAGGCAAAAAATAACTCTTTAATTGGTATTTTTAAATGCTTATCAGCAGTAGTTATATTTATTGGCACATTTAGAGAGCTCCAAACCCACTGCTTACTACAGAAACACCAGCTCCTCCCTAATGATGGCAGCGGCAGCAGAGCCACTGTCATACCTCCATGAGTGCCTTGCCTTAAGGTGGTGAGTTTGGCCAAGGGTGCGGCCAGGAATCTCTGAAGGGGTTCAAGAGGATCAAGAAAATACTATAATTAGGCGGTACTTCACAGCAGCTTATGGCAGCTGTTGGAAGTGGTCGGAGGACTGCCTGGGGGGTGCCACAACAACTAGCAACTGTCACCAGATGGTACACAGCCTGTCACCCTAAGAACTGCCCCCGTGCCTGTCCCATCAAGGTCACCTTGTACCAGCACCTGCCAACTCTGCAGACTTAAGGATGCACTTCTGTTACTGTCATCTTTCTAATCCTAAAAGTAGGAGGAATTTATTGTAGGTGAGAAACATTTTAGATTAGCTCTAATAAAAAAAAACCTGTACATAAGCCATGTGGTCTCTTGAATATCAATAGGGAATTTGTGAATGCTTCTTGCTAAGAATCCTTCATTAAGCACTCCTATTGATTATTAGCAAAACATTTCTTTGCAGGTATTCTGTCTTCTCCATAGCTATTACATGCACAAAAGAAAGGCAGGATGTGATCCAACAACTGCACGAGAATACACTGTTATGTCCTTAGATGCAGCTGAATGTCTTCCTTTGCCATGCGGCTTTGCCCCTTCTCTCACCATAGACTGGAAAATTTCAAAGGCCATGTTCTGCTCTCATCACAACATGAAGACTTTACAGAAAATACAGCACCCTGTCCTAATTTCGTGCATTCACCTGTGCGTTTGATAACCGTACCTCATTAAGTAGACTGCAGCAGTCCCCATGATGTAGGAGCCACCTTCAAACATGCAAGAGACAGTCACTTTTCTTTACAAGTGCTTGAAAATCATGCCATTTCAGCAGGACAGCCCAATTTTTATGGCTTGTCACTTCTTTACAGCTCTGTTAAATTCAAACTTAAATGGAAATGGGACTGAGTTAAATTATTATCTGAATCACATCCTGCTAAAGACAATGAGCTTCACTCTGGCATGGGTCCACAGAAAATGTTTGGAGAAAATTCTTGATTGGCATCAACAGTTTACGTGCCAGACTGTGCAGACAAAGCATCAATGCCATTAGACTAGCAGTTGTCTCAGACTTTTTTTCAGCTTATGTTCACATTATCAAAAAAAAAGTAAAATGGAAAGTTTAACTCAAAGAACACAGCTAACTCAATGCTAGCTTCTCTTGATTCCCCTGTGGTTGTGCATTTTGATACCACAGTTAATTACCTAATCACACCCTTTTTCCAGAGAGTACCTGCATTACAAAGTACATTTCACTATTGAAAGGTTCTGTTTCTGATGTGTTATGAAGTATTTTCTTTAACTAACATGCAGCTTCATCCCATACATACTGCAAAATTTTCAAACTCCATTCTAGTGACAAGTGTAATAAACTATCTTTAAAAGATAATGAGAAAATCATCACAGTGCAACTTCAGACATCTCCATTCAGTTTTGCAAGGCTGTCCCCATTCTACAGATCAGGGGTACAATATATTCAGCAGTATCCAGTGTTTTCAAGGAGTACTTTGAAACATCTAGGCCCTGAATCCACAAAATACATATGGCTTTTTTGTTCAAAACACTACTTCCAGTGACTTCAGCTACCACTATGAGTATCGGGCATATTATAAATCACAGGGAGGCACGGGGGGGAATAGTGTAGGTTGGGGGGGGGGTCTTACTTGTTTCAAATACATACACCCTTTCATGCAATTATATGGAGATAAAAATCCACTTTTTTCAGCAAGCACTAAAAGAGATGAACAGAAGATTAAGGACTAGGGCCTTTCCTTAAGCTATCTTGTGAAGATACAATAATTCACAAAAATATTTTCAGCAAATAACAGGTAAAAATGGCACACCCAATGGACAATATTCACCACATCATTCTCTCATAGCTTTATCACCTCTAACAACCACATTAAAAAATAATGCTATCTGCAGAACATGTATTTCTTCATTAGCTTGACATTTTCCAACATCATATAAAATAAAGCTGATACAGCTGGTATCAGCTTCCAGGTATGCAAAGAAGAATGGTATTACCTTCTTTCTCATACACACAAGTGGAATGTACATTCATTTGTAGAAAGGTCCCGTCTCCTCTAAAAAGACATATGAGAAATAATGGGATCTTTTAAAGAAAACCTGTGATGATGCCACACAAGAACCCAGACAGGATAATTTAGACTACTGGTGTCTATCTAGTTAGCTAAGGACAAACACCGAGTGTCTGGCACTGGCCTGTGGGCTGGTACAGAGTGCTGGTCAACTTGGCAAATGGGTAAGATGCTCCTTTTGTGGGTGGGAAAATTAGATAGCAATGGCATATTTCCTGCTATTTAGCACAGGTGCCTTGACATGTTGAGGTTTCTTGATGTTTCCAAATGTCTGGGGCAGACCAAAGGGCACTTGGGCTGTTACAAATAAAACCAGGTTTAAAGTCTCCTCTATTTTTCTGCATTCTAAATCACAAATGATACATGAGGTAGTTAAAGGTCCCAATTGAATCCTGGTAGATTGCATTACAACCCACAAGCAGGCAGCCTGCCCTTGGCTCCATGGTCACAGCAGTGCCACAGGGTGGCTGCTCTTGTCATCAGCCTGTGGTGCGAAGGCGATAAGGATGGACACCTTGCTCAACTTGTTGAACTTGCAGAAACAAACCTTGCTAATTGTTTCAGCTAGATTAACAGATTGATCTGCCTGAGCCTGCAGCCCCATGCAAGTCAAAAGAAAATGGAGAAAAATATTTGGAAAGAGGAGGACAGGGACAGACCACTGCTCTCAGCAGTGCTGGACAGTCAGCTGTGAGATGGCTGGCACAGTGTCAGCCTATTTCATAGTCAGCTCTGGTCCTGTGATTTCTGACAGGGGAGGCAAAAAAGGGTGAGGTTAACCAAAATCTACAGCAGTATTTTCATTTTACACCAAAATCAGATATCAAAAGACACATGCTGTACTAAGTTTTTAGTATGAAAAACTTCCCTCTCTGAAAAGGAAAAATTTTGCCTACCCTTCAGCACTTCAGCTATCCTTCAAAGCACTTGCTGGCCCTTCAGAGTAACGTGGTGGAGCCAGTCTGTGTCCCCAGCTGCTGCAAAGCACTTGAGGTGCCCCCACAGACACCTTGAAACAACTGGTGGCTCAGCCACAACAGCTGCTTCAGCAATTTAATTATATGCCAACATTACTCATTGATAATAAGAAAAGCACAAAATTTTGCCTTACTCAAAGCCAAAATATTAATAATCAAAATGCAAAAATCGTGCATGCAGTGTATACATATGAAATGAAAATACCTATTAAGTGGAAGAGCTTAGAGCTTCATGCTCCTGATTCCATTTCTGCTGTTCAACAGTTGGAAAGAGTAAGAATATATCATTCTGTACATCATTAAAAGCACACAAGCATAAAATCCAGTATTTCTCAATCACTTTCCTTCAGAGTGCAGAAATTAATAACATTCAATAGTTAAGCCACTTGTTACTGGGGGAGTTCAAGTGATGCTCTGCAGTACTCCAACTCACAGGTTTAGCTAATCAAATTCATGGCACTTGCTTTTTCAGACACCAACAATGTTTCATGAAAATTTCATGAAGCTTTAACAAGGAGCCACAATGTAATTATTAAACTGATTGAACCATGGACTTGGTTCTCCTGCTGCATATTCATCATAATCTCTGATCTTGAAGCTGAAACATTACATCTGTATTTGAATATTTATTACGCTATGCTAAGTAACTTCTTCAGTGAAAAGAATTGCTCTTTTCCTGAATTAGTTTCAGCATAATTTGCTGCTGTGAAGAGAACTTTGAGAATGTCCTGCTAAGCTCCCCTGTAACTGACTGATTCCATTGTTGGTGTACATGGAGGCCTTAAAAAATATTAAACTAGTTACACAAATGGAAACAAAACATCCTTTGAATTCTATTGACAACTCAACCTTTAGAATTTTGATGAAATCTCAATTCTTGAGAGAAAGAAAAAAAAGGTGCTGAATGAAGCTATTATATAGAACATTCTTATGGGTTTTTTTAAATTTATACAATATATAATAGCATTAATGCATTTGTTTACTTCATGAGTGCCTGTAGCACTCATATTTAAAGAGACATATTCATTACTTTATTAAAACCATGTTTATTTTATTTTGGGGAAAACATAGCAATCTGAAGACAAAGTATTCCTTTGTGAAAGATACATGACATTTTCAGATTCATGCAGTTTCTGAAATTGTTGAACAGGTTATAGAATGAAAGGTAACTAACTGTCCTCTACTTGAGCTAGAAGGCTATCACTGGGTTTTGTTGTGAATGCCACTCTTTACCAATATAAAAGCCATATCAAAAGGGACCACATTTATCAACAATCATGGTTTGCTGTGACAGTGCCAGCCTATTTCATAATCAGTTCTGGTCCTGTGATTTTGATACAGTTATCAAAATATAAAATGGTGCTGTCTTGTAACAAGTATGGGAGAAGTGGCCCAACCTAATAAATACTCTTTGACTACCAAGATGGCATTTCTAGACGAGGTGCTATTATTTTAACATATTCTGTATTCTAGTAAAAAAATAATACACAAACAAACAAAAACTCCCCCTTCAACTACGCAGAGTCCTTTTATAAGGACACAATGAAAATCTTCCCCAGGCAAGAAGAAAAGAGGGTAGGATAGAAAAACAACCCAGAGCAAAACAGGACACAAAATCCCTTTGAAACAACAGAAAAAACACCTAACATTACATTCTACTGCACTGGCAGGAGGCAGAGAAATGTATGATTGCAGAATTTAGTCACAGAATTCTCCTCTGTAATCTGGATTTTTATTTAATGTTTTGCTTTCTGAGTCTGTGAGAAAATCACCACTAATGTTTCCAGGGCATTGTGAATTTTGGTATGTGCGTTAACACACACACACACAAAAAAAAAATGGGGGGGGGGGGGGGGGGGGGGGAGGGATTTTTTTTTTCTAGTACTGGTGCCCTTTAGATCAGAGAATTTAGAGGGTTGAATTAATTATCATCATACCAATAAGACTCTATTTGTGCTATTTAACTAACAATTATGCACTGCTTTCTCTTTGTAATTTGAAGAATAACTTGTCAAGAACTTCAGATCATTGCAATATATTTAAGTACACATCTGTAAAAGGTTTTTGTTGCAGAAATGAAACTATTTTCTACTCTCTAAGTAGGCCCATCTACAATCCTGCCTACCTTCTGGTTTTGAAATCATACAGAGAACAGTATCTCTTTAAAAGACAACAAAATATTGTTACCACAGTCTATAGAATTTCTTTTCACAAATGCACAGCAGTTGTTCTAACTTTTTCCTATGACAACCTTTTGAACTGCTTGGTCAGGGTTTCTCAACAATGACACAGATTGGCTTGAGGAATAGCTTTCCCAAACAGATAATTCTCCTTCACTAGAAACTGAACACTCTGGCTCAAAATACACAAATTTGTGCACAGCAGTTCCTGGTACTGCAGCTTGCAGTCAGAAAGCATTCTCACAACCTCAGCTTTCAGGTCATTACATTTACTAAGCTCCAAAAAGGTCAAAATAACTTCTGTTCTCTGAACTTCACAGACAGCAATATTTATATTTTAATGCGAATGCCAGTAACTACAGCACACACAACACACAGAGCCAAACTAGATACCACAACTTTTTGTTGTTTTTTTTTCCTCCATGACCATAATCCTTAACTCTTCGGACCAAGATTTAAATCTTGTAAATAAGACTTTTGTTTGCCAAAGAACAAATGCAAAAGCATTTTCTCCTATCATTTATTTACAACACAAGCAACTAAAAATAATGTCTTATTTGTTGCAACAAATTTCATTCAATATATCACAGACATAACTATTCAGATGAATAAAATTACTTAGGATCTATATTCATCTACCTCAATAATGGGCATGAGGTAGCTAGAATTATTTAAAATACCAAGCCACTCAAATGTCTCAGTATTTTAGAAAATAATTTCTTTATTATTGAAAGATCATCAGGAACAACTTTGTGACCTGGTACTGGTAAATACCGAATGCATCACACTTCTATTTTTATCCAACCACCAATTCTGGGTTTTGGTCCCTACTATCCTTTCAAGTGTTATACAGTGCAGATTAATCACAGAATCATATGAACCACTGTTTCAAACCTATGTGTTTAAAGTTAAAGAAACACTATACATTTCTTCTATCATATGCAGTACGTACATTAGGACACGGACATGTGGTTACTTGATGGAGTTGTACTGCCCAAGCATTTCTGCAAGGCCTGAGAACCCTTCCACACAGGGTCTCCACTGACCATCTGAGAGTCACCGGCAGCTGGTGACATTCTTGCAGACACCAGAGGGGGCGAGAATCCATACCTATTTAAAAAAACAGCCAATCAAGCTGCTTGTTGTTCCCCCTGCCAGCCCTACAAATCCAAAACTTTTAGATCTCATTCATACAGCAGAAAAAAGGCTCCAGACACTATGGCTTGCAAAAGCAGCTATCAGGATGCCTTTGACATTTCCTCTGTAAAATAAATTCAATGGGAGAAAACCTGCTTCACTTAAACGAATGCTGAGTCAACCATGACCTTGAATGCATCAGGACTTACCTTACTTCCTCCATTTGGACCATTTAATCACTACTGAGAATACAGTAAGGACGAAAGACAATTCAGGAGATACATAATTTTTAACAGACAAAAGGTAAAACAGAATGTTGCCCTCTTCCTAACTCCTCAGAAGGTGAGGAAAAGGAAAGCAATGAACCAAACTCAACTGCTGGAGCTAAGGGATGTGGAGCATGGCTCTCTCCTCTTCCCTGTAAGATTAAGAAATCGATTAGGACTTCTGATATTCAAACACGCCCCTCACTTTTAAGGCCTGAAGAAATGTCTGATGGATTCTATGCAGATAATGACAAAAACCTGTCATTCATCAACATCAGCATCTTCTCTACTATTCCCTATGATCCATCTAGTGCGTTCCCTCGTAACATGGAAAAATTTCCATGGTTTCAATCTCTTAGCTGGCATATGCACATGAGAAAAATCCCATCACTTCTTCCAGTGGAGTCACAGGAAACAATATAAAATTGGTCAAATTTCTATAAACATCCGTGACTTTACCTGTTTCTATTACCCCCTTATTTTTATTTTGAAGGTGAGCTTAGAATATTAAAAAAGAAATTGTTCTTCTAATAAAGAAATTGTTCTTTTCACAGTCAGCACTGGTTATCCACTGCCCTCTGTTCACACAACTTCAACTTATGAGCTGTGTGCTGTGAGGGCCTCAGTACCTCATTCCACTAGACAAATATGGGATCAGGTTATAAAAAACTTTTTCAGAAGTTTCTTACAAAACTCTGACTCCCAACATATTGGTTCCAGCTCTTCAGAAAGGTTTAGTGCACAAAGGTCAGGAGGTATCCTACTTGGATTATTTTTTTCTTTATGATTCATGGGGGAGGTGATTAGCTAGCAGATGAATTTTTCTTAGACCCTATCTCTACCTTCCATACAAGGTGATTAGTTCCCATGGTAGAAAAGGCAGGACAAGCAACCACACTAATCGCCAGAGTTCAGAAAGTTGACCTTTTACAATCTCAAAACTAATGTGTATCCAGGAAATCCTGCCAGACAGTCACTGTTTGCAAATAGTTGGGAAATGTGATCATTTGCCATGAAAAACAGATGAAAAGCAGGAGCGGGTTAAAAGACCAAGTCTTTTCTCAAACAAAACCTTTCCAAAATAAAGAAACAATGTCTCAGAGCTGACAGTTGACCTAAGTTGAGGAAGGGTGACAGTTCTGCACTGGTGCTCTCAGTATGCAAGAATTTAAAAATGAGATTAGAATTTCAAAAAATATTTAGCTGAACATAAGGCATTTCTGTAATTTCTTACACCATAGTAATATTCCAATCAAAGACAGTCTATTTGAAAATAAATATTTTTAATATTTAAGTACAAATGTGGATATGAAAAGCTGTGAAAGGCTTCCTTAAGTTGAGAATAATGTATAAAAATAACAGATGTTTAGCAATGTAGGTGCATCCTCCTGATTTCTAATGGGGTGCAAGGAACATGTGTTTGAGGTTTACTGGTATGAGCAGAGAAGATGGGCATGTCACAGGAACACACTGTGCTGTATTCAAAAGGAATAACGTTGTGAAATGGAGGCAGCACAAATTAACGACATTATTAGCTAGTTACATGCAGTCCCAAAATCTATTTATTTAGTAATGCAAGAGAGTGACTGATCAGGCAATGTTTAGTCTACACATTTAACCTGGCTAATACATACAATTTTGAGTGAGGAGTGGGGAGCAGCGTGTGATGTATGTGTGGGTGGGGGCTGGAGAAAAATGTTAGCTACCCTCAGAAAAGGTGTGGCTTTTTTTAATATTAAAATGTTGTATCATACATTAAAATATTAAAATGCTGTATCACAGCTACAGAAAATGCTGACATTGAAAAATCTGATCAAATATGCAGCGTCATAAATGCCGTAAAATTTTCTAATACACCATTTAAAATCTGGTACCTAAAACCAGGTTTTTAAAACCTATTAGGAATTAAGTATTTCATACCAGCTTCTTACCTGGAAAACAGTCTCCTTGTATTTCAGTTGGACTTCTTATTAAATAAATGCAGAATTATTTTATAGAAACATATAATATCCTGAGCTGGAAAGGACCCACGAGGACCATCCAGTCCAATTCCACTCCTGACTCCACACAGGGCAACCTAAAAGTGAAACCAGCTGAGAGTCATCCAAACACTTTCTGCCCAAAAATGTGCTTGGGGCCACTTCCCAGGGGAGCTTGTTCCAGTGTCTGACTATCCTCTCAATGAAGAGCTTTTCCCTGGTATCCAGTCTGAGCTTCCCCAACACAGCTTTCAGCCAAGCCCTTGTGTCCTATCCCCAGGGGATGGGGAGAAGCACCAGTACTTCCCTCTGCTCCCCCCATGAAGAAGTCACAGACAGCATGAAGTCACCCCTCAGCCTCCTCCTCTCCAAGCTGCCCAAATCCAGTACATCTGCCCTCCTTTACAATTTCACATCATAAATATTTTGCTGGACTGTATTTTATTATAATTATTCAAAGCCTTAAAATCCTTTATGGTCTTCAAAAAGAGGTCAAAGACTTTGTAATATCCAAAGTCAAACAATGAGTGAAAATGAACCCCTGACCAAAAATAAATCACTAGGAGGCAAAAGAAATTTTGTGAGAAGGCAAATTAAGATATGACCTGCAAGGCGTTCTCTCATCTTAATGAATATCTGTGATGTTTTATTGGTGTACTGAGTTCAGGGAAGAGTAATAAAGCAGTCCTATCAAAAAATTTAGCTGTTAAAATTTAAGTACATGTTGGCGGCTTCATAATTCACAATAATGAAAGTAATCAGATTATTACCTCACTGAAGAGGTAATAATAAGAGTAAGAGCAATCATCCTGTATTTTCATTTTCTGTTCAGCTTTCATCAGCCAAAACAAATCACGAAGTCTTTTTTCTTGGGTATAACTGATCTGAGACTCAAGCTACACATCATATTTATGATCCTAAAGCCACAAGTCCAACATGGATAAAGTTAGAGGGTACTGCCATTGCTGTCCGTGACACGGAGCTTTGTGCAGCTCTGTCTTTGTTCTCTCACATAATGAAGCTAGGACAGAGAACCAGACAGAGCTGTTTTCCTGTCTCATTAACCAGCTTCTGTGCCAGAGGCCAGACCAGAGCAAGAGGAGCAGGAGGCCACTTCCAGCCCCCTTCTCTCCATGAGTGCCACCAGCAGCAAGAACGGAGAGCAGGCAGGGGAGCAGCCCTCTGCTCCTCCCAGGGAGGAAACTGAGCAAAAGCCAACGCGAGAGCCAGAGCATCAAGGACCCTGAGTGCTGCCCGTGGGCTACTGCCCAATGAACCCCCAAGACGAGGGGGGAAATTATCTTCCACATTTCCCTTAAAATCTGCTCTCATCTTCCTCATCTACTGGCTTCAACTAACTGTACATGGTTGGCTTTTTTATTTCCAAGGTCACAGTATTTTCTACTATCAAGGATATTGTTTACCTGTTGTTTTCACGGAAGGCACTGTCTGTCAGTGCTTACACTAATTCCTGTCAAAATAAAGAGGTCCAAATAAAGGTTGCACAGGGAACTAAAAAGTGGACCAAATTAAGCAGCAGGAGGTATGCAATTTATCAACCCTGGATTTAAGTTTATAGCCCTTTTCACGGCGTAATTAACCCAAATATCTGAGGTTTGACCTCACACAGAAAAGAAAGGCCAAATCAGCTGTGTGAACTGAAGAACATGCATGCCTCACATTTAAAGTGATCATCCTCTTGCTTTAGATTACTTTAAATAATAAGCATGAAGTGAAAGTACAATTAAGCTTAATAACAGATTTAGGACTAAGACACGGTCTAGTCATTCCACCTATTACAAATGTCATGTCAACAAAAAAAGCGACTATTTTGATTATTTTGGCCAAGATGACGTGATACAAAGGAATAGATCTGTTAAAGGTGACTCTCAGAACCACGAAGGAAAAATAACGGCTTATATCAACCAATTTCAGTAACAGTTCTATAAAGATCCTGTAAGTCTCGTCTAACGACAAATAATATTCCACTCACCTAGCACCATCCAATTAAATACCTCTGGGACTCAGTCAGATTCAACCAGCTCCAGATCCCAGTTAGTATTAAAAGTTCCTGGCTTACCAAGAGCAAAAAAAAAGAAAGGAAATAGAGACCAAATGTTGTACTCCATCACCACACAGCAAAGGACTGGAACACAATGCTGATCAGCTGCTTGCAGTCCTATTGTAACCACTGGAAATCAATATGCTAAAATATAGTTTTTGCATTGGACTAACAATCCATTACAAAATATATTAAACACCAGTGCTGTCATCAACTTCCTATGCTTATTTAAAATGTTTGCTATTGATCGTCATTACAGCTCACTTTTTAAAAAACATTCCAAACATATGAATTAAACACAAAACACTTCATATCCAATTGTGGAAAACTGCCTATTTTTATGCATGCAGACTTCATTGTAACATGGAGGCACTTTTTTCTGTAACTTTTTTAGAAGAAAACTTCATGCACATGATCTTCCAAACCAAATCACCATACAATTTAACAAATCTACATATGGTTTGTATTGTGTATTTCTTCTTTAATAGACATGAAAGCAAAACTTTTCCCTGCAAAATCCAAAATGTCTTAGAATTAAACCAGATCAGTAAAGTTTTTATCTGGATTTTGAAATACTTGTATTCAAATGCTTTAAAATAAGGTGAACATATTAGGATTTTAAATTGAAATAAACATTTTTTAAAACTAGAATTCAGTAAAGAATTCGGCAAAGAAAAGATTTTGCAAGATTTATTTCGGCCTAGTGGAGATGATCTGGCAGGTCAAGACACTTGCACATACTATCTGGAATTACACTATCAAAGGAATACTCATTCAAATGTCTCAAATGAATGATTAAATCGTAAATTGCAAACTCTCAGGAGCTACCATTAAATAAAGAAAAAAAAAAGCTGTGGTTTATGCAGAATGTCACAAATAAATTAAATCTTAAAGACTGACATAGCTTTGTCTCAAAGACCCTATGGTAAAACACCAAAAGACAACCTTTGCAACATTTCTTTTTAGCAAAAATGCTGGAAACCAATGACTAGAAAACATTTTCCTTCTGCCAGTACCTAAAATGCAAGCTGCAACAGGGACCTGCACAGTAGAGCCAGGAAAAATTCGGTTCTGTATCAGATGGAATTTTTGCAGCAATATATTCTTTCCATATCGCCGCAAGAGGAATTTTAGTTCAGACTTTTTTCTTTGCTGTTCCTAGTACAGTGATCAAGAAAAAAAACACCACTTCAAATAAGACAGAGCCATTGCTGATGGTTCTGCTTTTGCAGGTGTTTTATAAATACAATCAAGATAATCTTTCCACACAGTATTTTATTTATCTGCAGAAGCCAAAACTGAACTTCACATATTTTCAACAGAGCTATTTCATCACAGTTTTGAGGAAGTTAATCTCCTATCTGTCAGTGTGCAAAAGCGTGAGAATAACAGAAGTCTTTTAGCTTGATTTTTCCTTAGGATGCATCCCACTGTCATGGGTATTAAAACATAAAGGACTAATCTTTAGGTTTTCACAATGCTTATGCTAAAGAAATAATTTTTCAATAATTTCTAATTTTTGCATTTACTGCAACAGCAAAGACCACTGCCCCCAGGGAAAAAAGAACAGTAATAAAGGTACTGGACCAGATTATTCACAGCAAGGTCAAGACTAGCACCAGTGATATAGCACAGCAGCCACACCTCACCACTACATTATTGCTTGGGATTGTATGTACTTAAAACCATAATCCTACTACAGTGATTACTGTGGTATGGGATTTTTAATGCACCACTCCGCTTTCAGCTTGTAATTATTCTGCTTTCCACAGGTGCAAAATGTCCACGGATATTTCCAGCACCCAGGAAGGTCAGAATAATAGATCCGCATGCAAACCTGAGAAGAATCTGCCTCTAGGATTAATCATTTCTATAGCAAAAAAAAAGCTATGCTTAGTAACCTGATTATGAGTATGCACATATGCAGGTTTTCTTCAGCCCATTAAAATTATTTGGACTATTTTATCCTTTAATCATGTCATTCCATTTTTTAAAAAAACGCCACCTTATACCTGCCAGAAAGAACTCCCAACTTCAATTTCCCCTTTGATCTTTTCTCTTGCTTTGAAAAGTGCTTAGTTGTGGAGGTAATCTGTGTCAGAGCCGGTGCAGCAGTACTGAACATGAGCACAGAAAACATCCCTCACAAAGGTGCAGTGGCTGCATGCTTTCAAAGTACATGCTGTTATGCTGAAGCTGCTTTCGTCTGAAGTTTTCATATGAGTAGACGTTCTTTGTTTTTTTGGAGTTTTTTCGACAAGATCATCTTAAATTGTTCTTCCCATGAGGTTCAGATAATAGGAGGAAAACAGCCAAACTGTAATATCCCCTCAGTATCTAACGAAGTTACTTCCCGTTTGCTTTATACCTTTAGAAACTACATTTTAGGTAACAGTATGCACTTCTTTTCCAGTCTGTCTACTTTATAGCTTCCTGTTTTTTCTAGAAAAATGAATCAGACACTTGTTTCTCCAAGTTAAAAAAAGACCACTGAAAATATTGTTCTAGTAGAAGCCATCCTGACAGAAAAAGGAAATGTTCATGAGACAATATCCTCAGCAGAAGGCATGCTTTCAGTAAAGCAAACCAGGCACAAAACTACTTAAGTAAATGCAAACATATGTCTGTATCTGCAGGAAAAGTAGCACAAAATGGAAACTGACAGTGTTCCTGTGTCTTAATTGCATCCCCACTTGTTTTATCTGCAAACCTATGCTTCTCTTTCACACTTTATGGTCTTACTCTTTGATATAAGAAAGCTGTGTTAAAACTGCTAAGAAACTCCATGTCAAAACCTTGAAATTTAATGAATGTTCTGAGAAGTATTCGACTATAAATATACAGCATGAATACCTGGATCATTCCAATGCCTAAGTTTTGGCAATTATTTGACAAGAGAATCAACACAGGAGTTGCCTTCTGGAATGTACAGTACCTGTAACCACTTCTGCTGCCACAGACTGCTCACTCATTTCCATGCTGTAATAAAAACCAGGGACCTGCCATGGCAGCACAACACTTCATCCAAATGCCTGGCAACGGAACACCATGGCAGAAACGCCAAATAATTCATAAGATATATAACTACAAACAGTTTAAGGAATCAAAGTTAGATCTTCCCTCTGTGCACAAAGAAAGACTTACCACACAAAGAAAATAAACATAATAATGTGAATCATCCAGTCACTGCAGATGACTGCTTAAAATAATATTTCTTCATAGATTTGGGTGAGTATTAGCATGATTAATACCAAGAGCAACATTTCATTCAGAATGTACAGACTAAAATTGCTAAATTTTTTATGAATTTACAAATCTCAAACTAGGATCTCTCCTACCTTTGAAAAAGTACATTTTACAACATACATACCTTTAGTGACTAGTCTAGGTGCTGAATCTTTAACAAAACCTTAATTTCTTTTAAATATCAATGATTTACTGTTGTGCTTTCAGTAAGTTGTAAATAGTCTCACTAGAAATCTCATTTACTGTAGTTATTAAGTTTTACATTGTCTACTCTCTTGCAGTAGCATAGTTTCATTGATTTTCCATTGCCATAAAGTCTTTCAGTAACAGAGAAAAAATCAAAATACCAACTATAAAATGTGAATAAAGAAGTAGAGCCCTCCATCTCCTCTAATAAAAATTAAGCTTTGTCTAAAATTATAACCTAATATTGGTGATGTCAGAGCTGAGAAACAGTGATGGCAGCATCTGTGAAAATATCATCCCATGACTGGAAAAGGAATGGCTGTCAAAGCATTATACTAGGTATGTCCTCTGCGGTATGAAGGGATGGCAAGAATCACTGGCATCACTGTACCCCTCCTGCTGGCAAGACTGCCATGTCAGTTAGAGTGGTAGGTTGCAAAGGACCACATTTATTCAAAATTAAAATCTGGTCCACAATTTTCACATTAACTTCACTCACTTCAAACCCTCAGTTTTGACACGGGCCAATACAATTCAGTCATATACATTTGCAAAAAAAAACCCTTTTTCCCAATCTCTCCAGCAAAAAGCACTTACATTTTGGTTTGAACATATACAATAGAATGAGTAAAACATGAAATGGGAAATGCAGTATCAAAACCAAATATGAAATAAAAAAACCTTTTGTGAAGAACTCCCACACCAAATTCTGCTCATCAGCTCCAAAAGGCTGACCTTTTCAACATTCCCCACAGAGCTGCACCATGTTGCCCACACAGCACAGGCTGCACTCATTTACTGATGCAAAGCCTGCTTTGTTTGAATCCAGAGACACCTATCGTAGGGGAGGGCACTGGCAGAAGGTTGCAAAGATGAGCATCCACACGACAAAACTGCTCGTGTTCTCTGAAAGAAACCATATGGAACACACGTCAAAATGAGAAAAACTGCTTTTGTCCAAACAGCCTGACTAAGAAGACAAGCCAAGGCCTTTCTCAAGTGGCAATTACTTTCATTCCTGAAGCACTCAAAAATAAAGGATTTAAATAAAATTCTGAAAACAACCTTGGCGTTTCTACCTAAACATTACAAAAGGCTGCTTAGGCAAACAAACAAATAAACCCAACAGTTCAATTTCTTTTTCTTTCTTTCTTTCTCTCTTTCTTCCTTAAAAAAGGCGACTTCAAACCCACATTGCCCAAATCATTTTATTAGGTGAAGAGACTTTTGGAAATACGGTCTTAAAATCTAATAGAGTCCAGCTGGGTAAGGTGTCTTCCCACTATATCTATCTGTGTGTTCTATCTCCAAAAGTGTTGGGGAAGTTGCTGTAGTTTGTACAAAATATACCTAGTTTTTGTAAACGAGCCAGCAGCAGAAGTATATTTAAAGAGTAATCTGTAGCGCCTTCCAGGGATTCTGAACTCCTGTTGCTGGAAGCAGTCAGGAATCACAGACAACTGCCTATGATATTCTGGTGGTTAAACTCGGAGCTGATCCATGGGAATGCAAGCTTTGTATCCACTTAGAATGGTAACACTGTGAAAGGATGTAAGCTTGCATTTTAAGAAACAACTTCCATGAAGCAATATTTAAGGTTTATTACCGTACACTGTCTGCTTCAATACACAGAATTTTTTTCATGGACAAGAACAGACCCTGAAATGAAGCCCAGAAATGAAGGCAGGCACAGAGAAATTACATGACTTCCGGAGAGACACATTCAGCAGCACAACAGGAACTGCACTGCTGTTTCCTTCAGCCTAGGTCAGCTTCCCAATGGTTCGTACTTCCTTCTGCTCAGACGCTGCTGTAATCAGGAGCTTCACAGTGAAGGTGAACACTGAGAAAATACATCAATCAAGAAGTTTTGAGAACTTCTTTAAAAGCCCACACAAAATTTAAGGCTAGCAGTTCAAACACTATTTTTGGTTTTGAAAACAAAATACAACCTTCAAAAATTGCTTGACCAAGGACTATTAGGGCATTTTGTAATACTTACACCTTTGGTCACCAATCAGTCATTGAAAAATAGGAACACAGAACATTTAAGAAAAACAACAACAGTAGACGCACTAAGAAAATTGATCACAGGTAGAAAAAAAGGATTACTTGTTGTACAAGAAAAAACTCAAAGGTACTATGGAAGCATCCTGCTATTCTCAAAGTTGGAAGACTGTCAGAATAATGTATTCAAAAGTTACTAGAGACAGATCAATACCCAATGAGCAAAAAGAAGAATTTTGTCCATGAAAACAGTGAGGGGTCAGCAGATGTACGATCAGAGAAACGAGTCACTGCAGGGAAGGCTGTGTCTGAACTTGCAGCTCTACTATTGCTGTTCTTGCGCTGTGACTGCTGATGCACATGCTCTGAACCATGAGGATGTGCAAGACAGCCAACTCCTCTTTCACATCTCCCTTTATATTGCATTATTTTCTGGTGATACTCTAAGCAATTATTTCATTTTTAACACAATACATTCTGCTCAATTCTCTTAGCAAGTCTATATCTATCTCTGCAGTGCAGCTTCCATCACATCTGCCTTTAAAACAGTCATAGGTAGGGAAAACTGTAGGACAGTGCAGCATTCCCAAGTTTTCCATTCTTGAAGAGTACTCCAGGTCCGGACTTTGAGTTAATAAAAAGAAAAAGATCCACAAACAAACAGAACCCCCCAAAACACCTCCACCCTACCGCATGCTGACCTCTCTCTCCCTAAATGAAGAGGGAAAGTGCCACAAGTCCGTATGTTGACACTCAGCCCACATGACATTTCCTTTGGATTTAATCGCTTTGATACAATTTGTATCTACTAATCAAGCAAAGCCCCTGAGCACTGAACACTCTGTTACAAAGAAGCTCTTGTCCTGACCTGTTCTAGCCCTGATATCAGAAAGACAGAATTTTCAACTTCAGCCAGAGCATCCAAAAGGAAATAAGCCAAAGCCCAACCACTGACTCTTCCAACATTATCTGAAGGAGTGAACAGGAAAAAGCTGGAAAGGAAGACTTCACAGATTCTCTGTTGTCAAGCCTGTTCAGTTGAACACATCCATAACCTACAGAAGCAGACAGCTCTCCACACTGTCACTTACTTACTATGGAGCAAAAATAGTCAGGCAGACCAACTTCTAGATGTTGGCTATAGCAGCTCACAAAAAACGAGAAAAAAAAACCTTCTATTCATTTTCTTTCTTTCAGCAATCCAAATCATTAGTAAAGACAAAACCCTTTCAGATGGTTTCAGAAAAAAGGTCTAGTTTTCATAGTGGCATTCTTAATTAACACCTGTAACAATTCTATCCATATCTTTCTAAGAATATGCTAATTGATACTATTTCCTAATCATTAATGCATAAAGCAATTGTACTTTCAGGTCATCTAATGAGATGAACGTATGACACTTACCATCCATTAATGCACAAATACACTAGGACTCTGGATTTAACACCATGACTAAAGGACTAAATGAAGACAAATTTCATTAAACCAATAGTTCTGCATGCACATTATTAATTTCTTACCTTAAAAGTGTACATTAGTCCAAGACATCAAATTCTACATCCACACAGTCGTTTGTACACGACAGTTACCACTGATTCCTTAAGTAATTCAGAGGTGCATACACCAAAATTTAATTCAAATTCTGGTTCTAAACAGGCCTTTAGAAAAAGTTTCTTAAATATTTCCTCAAAGGAAACCCTTCTTGTTAACACTTCTAGGGTCAGTACAGTCTTGCTTAAAGCCTTCTTCACTGATGCTTTACAGTAAGATCTAAAATGTAGCTTGTATCCTAACTCAGAAAACTCAGTGGGAGTGGGAACTGGATCACATCCTTCAAATTGAATGTGTCCCTGATGCAGTTTTATTCCATATCTGCTTCTGTTCCCAGATTTTATTAAGCCCCATATTAACCACCAAATTCTTTTAAGCACCAAAGGTGACATAATTTTAGATTCTGAAAAAATAGTCTGTTCATAATGAAAAGACACCATCTTGGACCAGAAAATGAATAAATACCAGCTTTCATCAGAAACTCTGTAGCTGTTTCTACTGCCAAATTCAGAGAAGAAAGAGTAGCTCATGGATCCTTGGTAGTTTTTTAAGTGGAACTCCAACACCATCATCATTGAATCAGCACTTGAGCTCTACACTCCAGTTAAAGGAGCAATCAGACAGACCTCTAATGCTATCAATCACAGCTTGAAAATTTAATTTTGATGTGTGCATTCCAATCTCAGAACTTCCTAAGTATCTCTGAGTTATAAATATGAGCTATAGTTAAACTTCTAACAATTAAACTTTGGTGGTATATCACAGCTTTCCTTCCTGTTAAGAACTCTTTAATACACTCCAATAACAATTCCAGATAAAAGCCACTGGCAGTAATACATCTTGGTACTCTCTAGAACATTATAACTTACTTTCAATAAAGGGATGCTGGCAAGGGGAACAGTTCAGGCACTAAGCCCCACAGGAATAACCACTGGAAACAGGGAACAAAACAAATCCCTTAAGGTGTGGATTAAATGCTCCAAAAGCCACATGAATCTGTGAAACATCTCTCTCTAATGCCTGACACCAAAGCCAGCAGGGTTGGATGGCCTCTTGCTTTGCACCACTCTTCTACAAGGACCAAGGAAAGCCACAAGGATATGAGCCCCCCCTTGCAGGACACGCATCACTCCCACATGTGACTGTGGTCATAACTGTGTGGCAACAGTGCAAACAGGTAGGACAAAGGTGTTAGTGCTTTCCACATTCTTACCAGAACTTAACTGAGTTACCTTCTCTAGCATTGTCCATCTCCTCCCCCATTTCCAGCTGTGTAATCGCATTCCCAAAACAGTTTCTCTATGATGAATGCTGCACAGCACCAAGTAAAACACCAATATAAAATAATAACAGTCTCTATAGAATTAACACAAATGCTTTTCAAGGAAAGACCGTATTAGAAAATCACTTCAGCAGTTCAGCCATCTCAGTACTATTTGCTTTGTCATTCTCAGGAAAATAGTATTTTCATAGTATTTGTATTAATTTTCATAGTATTTATATTATTTATATTACTCTTCTGCTGTCCTGCTGAACACACTCAGTTATATAAAATTGATCATGTGTTAAATCAAGCTCTACTCCAACAGAAACCAGTAAGAAAAAATCTGAACATTTTAAGTAAATGAAATATTGTAAGTAATTGGCTTTCTTACCCCAGAGCAGAATTTACTGGCAAATATGTCCTAGTATGGCAAATGTTTACTGTAACATTTTAAAAATAACACTGATAAAGATAACAGTGGCAACAGTTTCACAAATCTGTTTATGAGAGTCTGACCAAGAAGCTCTCTACACACATTGGGAAAATATTAAACCCTCAGTCTTCATTTAAAATACGAATCTGTACCACCTAAACCCAAATTGGTATAAAGTATACTTGAAACATTCTTTTTACAGAATATGTATACACAGCCCAACATGTATGCAACTGATATTTCCCACTCACAGGCATAAGAGCAGGCAGTTTGCTGCTACAGAAATGCTTTTTATCAGAAATAAATCACACTTACATTTTTTTCCACACATGCACACACAGAAAAATGCTTTAGATAACATTGCTGCAAGTGTGTGTTCATTAGCCTGTTTTTCAGCCCCCACTTGTGCGGTTTGGTATTTAATTACAGGGTGGAGTGGTCCCCAGGCTACTTATGTTTCTTCCAGTCACAGCCAGAAAATTTCTGCAGGAACTGACATGCAGGAGTGCAACTGCTTCAAGTTGTAGCTGATGCCCTGTCAACAAGGTTAGCTTGCTGTTCATCAAAACTCCCACTAGTACTTCTGTTGAATAATTATTGAAAATATGTTTAAATACAACAAATTGCATTCTAAAATTCAACAGATAATAAAGGCTTTAACAGGGCCTAATTTGGCTATTTACTTTTAATTGGTTTCTCAATTTTCTTTTGCTAATGCCAAGAAACAAATCTTTATCATTATGCTGGTAAAGCACTAGCTTCTTTTTTTTCTTGAATATAGAGAAGTGTAACCTTGTATGCCTAGTTGGATCAACTATGGTTTTTAGCACATCAACTGACTCAGACCCTCTATTTTATTGCACATAGCTTTAAATGCTGTTTTCCATAATCAGTCTTAAGCTATATTTTCACCCGAATAATATTACACCACTTGTAAAATATTGTCATCCATAAGTGAGTATTTTATAGCTAAATATTACTCTTCAAAGCAGTGGGGTATAACAAAATATATTAAAGGAATAAAGAAACGCATTATTCCAATTAATTTTTATATAAATGAGAGAAGTTCTATTGGACAGATAAAACTGGGGAAACAAAACAAAGATTAACTTAGGTAACAAATTACATGCACAATGAATACTGTATTTTTTATTAAAAGGATGCTGTTAATCAGAGCATTACTGTTGACAGTATTTGGAAAAATAATTGAAGACACTTTGAGTATTTACCTATGCTTTTTATTTAATAAAGGCCTTGCATTTTTGGTCTAAGCAACAAGAATCCATCGACTTGGAAAACTCTTGTCTCTAGGTCAGAAACGCATGGCAGGAAGGTGAAACCACATGAGCTCCTTTTGATATTAGTCAAAAAACACAGAGGAGACAAAGATTATATTATGCAATTTTTAGCCAGAGGTATCTGAAAACAACCCCTGGCGAAACCCTAGCAAGAATTTATATTGAATAATTATTTTTGAATGGTGTGTTACTGTGTTCCTGTCAGTCAGCTACTTCTCTGTCCTTGTTCAATTGAGAAATATACATGCAAAGTGTGTAGACACGAGATCTTCTCATTTAAGTGATAAATCATACTAATAATAAATTTCTAAGTTTGGATCCTGGCACACAGGATCATAAATGATATACAGTGACATACAGAAAGGTATTTACACGCTTTGCTGGTAGCTCAGAATGTGACAAAAGGCAAAAATCTAAACTTTGTGCAGAGTAATTCAGAAACTGGGCTCTTGAGTAATCTGTTGAAGATTCCAAACCCACAAGGCAAAGAAATCATTATACAATCAAGCAAATTATTACTTTTTTGACTTTTTGAAACAGTTTTGTCTCTTTTTCCCCTCACACATTGTCTGTATGCCATTTATGATGGCTGAATACCCATAGATGGTTTAATGTGAACTCAAGATTTTACTCTTCTGATCAAAAAGTCTGTAGCAAGGAAGTAAATGACGTCCTGGAGCCCTGGCAGTTTAACTCCCTCAATTCAATATCCTCAGGTAGATGCTTCATCAGTAAATGTTTTATTTAATTAGCAAACACTTGGTCTTACTTACCGAGTTAATGCAGTGTCACTTAATTTGCAATGAATCTGTACCTGAGTTACAGAATCTACCAAAATAAGGCACTCTTGCCTTATCACTTATTACAGCTATTGCATATTTTCGGCCTGTTAAACAGCTTTGAATCAAATGTAATAAGTAAAACACTGGCTAAAATGACTGGCCAGAAGAGGTATCGGCAGTTGCATTACCACACTTCTCAAAATGTGTCCCTAGAGAAGGCGGCCTCGCGCCGTGTCCCCACAGACGGGGAACGCTCTGAGCACAGCGCGGCCAGAGCCAGGCCGAGCAGCTCCCACCCACCCACAGCCCCTTCTACCTCCGGCAGGTCACGGACACGCAGAGCTCTGCTCCCACGTTCCAGAAACTCCCTGGAATAACTGTTATTTAATTAATTTTTAAAAAAAATTAAAAAGTTTCAGAATCTTGGACGAGTGGCCAAGCAGGAAAGAAACGCGGTATCAACAGGTACGGCAAGGCTTCCGCCCGGCTCTGGGAGCGCCGCTGGCTCTCCCTCGCCTCCCTCTTCCCCCCGGGAAGGGATTCCCCCCCCGAAATACCGCATCCACCTCAGACCGGAGGCCTCCCCGCCGCCTCACGGCGCAGCTCCCGCCCGGCGAGCGCTCCGCACGCCCCTGCTGGGCCCCCGCCCCACTCACTTGAGGAAGTAGCGCTGCCCGGTCTGCGTGAGCGCCATCTCCCAGCCCGGCGGCAGCGGCCGCTCGTCCGTCACGTCGCAGGAGCGCTGCCGGAGGTGCCCGTGCTGCGGCGCCGCGCCCGCGCCGGGCAGCGAGGCGGGCGACGAGTGGGACCGGACGTGCGCGGGCGCGAGGCGCGGCGGGGGCCCGCCCGAATCCGTGCTCGACTGCCGCGAGTGCGAGCCCGAGTCGGGCTCCCTGAAGAAGGATTCGGGCAGGATCTTCTTCCGCCAGGAGCTGGGCCTGGGGTTCATCACCGCGTTGAACAGCGCCTCCAGCTCCGTGTCCAGGTCCTGCGTGACGTGGATTACCTGCTGCCCCGGCGGCGGGGCCGCGGTCGCAGGGTTCATTTTCCGCCCCTCTGGCCCGACGGCGAGCGCAGCCGTCCCGGGGCGGGCGGTGGCCGAGGCCGGCCCCGCTGCCGGGCCGCCGCCGAGGACGTGCCCTGTGGAGCGAGCGGGCTCGCCGGGAGCGGAGCGGGCGACGCGGGCGGATAGCACCTCTGCGCCCCCGCCAGCCGCGCCGGTGTCCCGGGCGGGCGGGGCGGCCCCGGCCAGCGCGGCGCCCTCCCCCGGGCCGGGCCGGGCCGGGCCGGGCAGCGGCGGGACGGGGCAGTGCCGGCACCTCCCGCCCGCCCCCGGCGCTCCAGCCCAGCCCCCGCGGCCCCGCCCGCAGTTATGCAACTGCCGCGGAAAGTTTGAGCTCGGGACGGCCCTCGGAGCCCGCCCCGCCCTCGCTCCGCCCGCGTTGCCCTTGCCGTGCCGCTCTCAGCCGGAGGGACGGGCTGGGCTCCGCGCCGCTGGCACCGCGGGCGGAGCGGCCGTCCCAGCCCAGCCCCAGCTCTCGTGGCGCCCGGGGAGCCTCGGAGCGCTTTGTCTCTGCCAAGCGAATGGTGCTCTATCAAAAAACTGCCAGGGAGCCATCAAACATTGCTTTCTTCATAAACCCCAAAGTTCCTTGACATACAGAGGAAGGGCAGTTCTGCCAAACAAAGTTAATCTGCAGTAAATTCAATGTACAGAAGTTCTGCAACGGAACCAACAGATTATGTTCCATACTTAATACATGAAATTGCAATGCACTCAACTTACAGTTTATTCAGAACTTGAATGATGTTTGTAATTTGCTGCAAGACTGCAATGGTGCCCTATCTACAAATCAAACTGGTTACTTACTTTGGGAAAAAAAAAAGGTTACTTAACTTTTTAAGAGATAAGTTGAAAGTCACTTTTTTCTGTTAAAAAATCAACCATCAGTTCTTCCACACTTGAACAGTAAGAGAAATGGCCTCAAATGTCACTTTGCTTTGATTGGCTAGATACTAGAGCAAATTTTAAAAATTCCATTAAAAATAAAATGGGTTAAAAGTAGTAACGTAAATTTTTTTTAGTAGCTTGTGAAAAATGCTTCGTTATCTCCTTGTCTTGTTCATGGGTTTCTATAAAGCAAGTGCAAATTAATTAGAGAGGATACATTAAATATAGATTTATATGCCACCTTTAATTTGGGAGTGAAAGGAAAAAGAGAGTGTCTTTACAAACAAACTGCTGGTAAGATAAGACCAATACTGAGAAATAGAAGAAACAGGGAAGGAAATGGGAAAGAAATGGGAAGGATTTCCATAGGAATTCCACTGACTGACTTGCCCAAGACTGTGTTAATAAACTACAGGAACAGAGACATAAGAAAAAGAAGAAAGGGGGGATTTGTATTAAGGGTGTCTGCATTAGGGGTGATGTATATTACTTTTGTCTGCATCAGGTGCTCCGGGAAGTCTGTACCTCTCGAGTACCTCAGCCTATGGGGAAAGAGAGAGGGAACTGCGGCTGGGAAATTAGGATAAAAAGAGGCTGCATACTCTAGCAATTTGAGAGATCCCATGGGAAATGTCCATGACATCTGCCTTTATTCATGAATAAAGTTACAGGACTCTTCTGTCTCCTTTTTGGACATAAACCTCAGGTGTTTGTGGATTAATTTTTCCTGACAGTTTACACCAAACCAAAAATTCTGTATCCTAGGGTGAATTCTTATTTTACCAGTATCTCTGGGTTACTGACATAGATGCCTTTTCGCTATCCAGCCTCACCCACCCCAGAAGCACGGTAGCCAGTGCTGATTGCCGTGCATTCACACTCACCAGTGTGGTTTAAGTGCGAAGCCCTCAGTAGCTGCCTTGGGTGCTGTGAAGACAGAGGAGCGAGAACTTGCAGAGCTGTAGTTAGACCAGTTCCAACTTCCCCTAAATGCAAATCTGCCTTTCCAACAGTTAAGCCCAAATCCTGCCGCCAAACAGCTGCTTTTTCAGGCTCAGTACTTCCCCCAGAACAAAATGAAAAGTACAATTTAAAAGTAACATGCCTGGTGTAAAGGTTCTTTCTCCTTCCCTCTCTCCTTGAGTCTGTTTGTGAATCGCTGCCCGAGTTTGAGTTTCTCTCTGTTTCACCCAGCTTCAAAGTTTAACTTTGACCATCCTCAACTGAAGTAACTTTTTTTGTAAAAGGAAACAAAACCATTTAGTGTTGCAGATATTCCTTCTACACTATTTCAACACACTGCACAAAGGAACATGCAGGCTCTCCAGTGACACACACTGCATTCTCAACATCTGCTTTCAACTGATCATTTTACTCAGAATCCCCAAGGAAAACCCTTCCCCTTCTCAGCACTCACTTCAGGATATGAACCATATGTAGACTGCAAGCATTCACCATGATGCCTATCAGCTCTATAGCAGCTGGATTTTTTAAAACGTTTAAGAAAGAAAAAGTTAAATATGTTCACATTCATCAGGCAGTAGTGAGACGACAAAAAGTTTCTATGATTTGTATCTAAAACTCCTGTTTTGTTGCCTTGAGTTTCAGACTATGGCTGTAGTGAGGAGACCTGGAATGACAAAAATCAGTATTGGCTGTTCTTGTGTTTCACCTGAAAACAGAGGTCAATTACATAAAAAATACTGATCAAAAATCCCGAGTAGTAACATTTGATCACATTTAATTACCATGTACTATATATGAAGATGATTCTATGGAAAAGGTCACCACGTACGGATGGTAAAAGAAACACTTTGCTGATTCCCATATAAGAGGCACTTCAGTTTGTTTACACCATTGCCACGCTGCACACAGCAACTGGAAAATAGGCAAGTACATGTTCTAGAGAACTGACTTTTCTTAAAGCACTTAATTTGAAATAGTACCTCTCACAGGTACAAAAATTCAAAATAGAAAGAATGCGTTTCTGAATGTAAAAACACAATAAATAAAGAAGTTTATGGTGTTGCCACACAAGACAGTGAATATAGGTATTGCTAGAATCTGTATGCTATGGTGCACCCTCAGTAGTGACACTAAAGCCCTGATTAATAAATCTATTTAATTATACTCACAAAAGATGCAAAATACTGCATTAGGATACAACTGAAAAGTTACTTTTGACATAGCCTTTATTAGACATTTTTCTTTAAAATGGAAAAGCGTAATTTCTGTTGCAATAGCTGGTCTTGCCTTTATGAGTACTACTCAGAGGGAAACAGAAACTGTGGCATCACAGTACAGAGACCAGAGTTAGCAGAAGCTAATGCTATTCTTAACCTGTCCCTTCACCCATGACTTCACTTTCGCAATTTTCAGACCACCTTCATGTATAACCAGTCTGCCAGCACAGTGGCCTGCAAAAAGCATCAGCTGCCTCATGCGGTCACTTAGGGTCACTCTGCTAATGGGAGCGACAGCTCGGCTACACCGGAGCAGGGCAGAGCAGCAATGTAACACCAGCCCCCACGTTGACCAAATCACAGCAATCCCATGTGAACTGTTACACACACCTAAGTCTAGGTGGGAGAAACCTTCCTGTGCAGAATCATTCCCACCCAGTGCAGGGGTTTAAAAAAAAATCAAAGCAGAAGTAAAAAGGAAAAAAATTACTTGATACATGTATTAATAAATGTGCAGCTTTATGTAATATTGAGAGTTCTACTTAATGTAAGAAAGCTTAAGCAGAACTATACTAGTTTAGAGCTATAGAAATTCTCAGCATAGCATACTGAATGCCTACATTTGCAAATAAATCAAACCCAATTACCCATCTTGTATCAGGCAGATGTGCAAAACTGGCAGCCAAGGACATTTGGCCTGAAAATACTGGCTCAAGATCCTGGCACAGGAAAGCAGTTCATCTGATTCAGATGTTTATTTTTCCTCAAAATGTATTTGTGAGCAGTGTTTTGAGTTGTTTCTCAAACTGCTTAGTAAGCAAGCACAGAGGAATCAAAGCTATTTCATGTTGCGCACTATTCTTCTGCAGTGGTTCATTTTCATCTCCCCCATCGCCTGCTCCAGTTGCTGGATCAGGTGGAGAAGGGTAGCAGGGTCAGTTTGCAACACCTGGGCAGTTGGATCTTCATTTTGGTTAAGATGTAGCTTCATAGTCACAGCAGGCTTGATCTGTTGTCTCAAACTTCTGCTTGCAAGCTGCAGGAGGGGTTCAGCAGGATGGGAACAGGGAAATGATCGATGGTTATCACAGTTTGTACTTAACAGTTCTTATTAGGTTTGCAGAACCTGCCTGGAAGACTGTTCAGAAACCCTTTTCATCCACATTAAAGATACACACAAGCTATTATTGAGTTTTATAATTAAGGAATACTAACCCACTTTAATCAACGCTTTCATAATATTTCTGAAAATTAGGTGATAATCAAGACCAAATAGAGCCATGAATTCAATTTTCATCAGGCAATAAGTACTTTGCATCATTGCATATCCTGCTTATCTCCCAATTGGCTGTGGAGCACTAACAAAATCATGTCAGTTTTAAATACATGAAGTACTGCAGCCTCAATTATTTTTACATTGTTAAGCATTGTTTTTAATATGTTAAAAAATGTGAAGTAAAATATGGAATACTAAAAACATCAGGAAAATCACCTGCACATCCAGTCTCCACTCCAGACTGTGGTAGCTTGGAAGCCTTGGTGCCAGCTCTCCAAGAATGCTTCTGATCTCCTTCCTGTTGTCAAGGTACAGCTGGAGCAAGGATTTGTTCAATTCATCTGAGAATCCCAAAACATGAATGGAATCTTGGAAGTCAACCTCAGAAATCTAGAAATAACAATTCAGGCCTTAATATGGAACTGTGTAATCATCATTATTACTTGAAAACCAAGTAGAACTGTAACTAAACATCACGTATGCTGTGGTGCAGTTATTTTCCTGCAGGAATGTCCAAGTAGAATTCCACACCTTGGACAAAACAAATATCCAGGTTTTAAAGGATTTACAGATGTTGATGGATTACTGCAGATTTGCACAAGATTCAGGAACGGTTTTTTTAAAGAAGAACATTCAACCCCCTCACATGTAAGCCTTCACATCAAAGAGCAATACATAGTATGAAGGAGCACCCAAGTTGTGTCACAGGGCAGGACATGCTGCATGAATTCATTTATCAGGGTGCTACTGTGCCACTGATAATCAGACTAAAAACACACAGCAGAGATCTGCGCATGAGCTGCACCAGGCACAATGCTCAGGCTCTGGTCCCAAGAGCGGGAGAAGCCTCACAGGCCACAGCCTTTGCGCTAACTGCGGCAGCCTGGCCCAGCATTGGGGAAGCTGTTACTGACTCAAGAGAAAATGCCATCATACCTCTCCAATGCACCACCCCGCAAACACAGTCTGTAACCAACCACTTTCTACCACAGTACACAGTAACCTGTCAGTCAAGACCTTGTTTCAAGGAAAGGCTCTGCACCATTTCCAACCCCTCCCCACCTACTCTTGGGAGCAACGCTTGCCTGAGTTTAATCTGGCATTCCTTGTCTCTGTATCCCTCCTCCACATAGTCACTGCTCAAATATTCTAATATATCAATAGGTACAAGTAAAACAATAATTCTCCAACTACTAATCTTTTAGTATCTGCTTATACCCACTCAAACTTTTGATGCCAAGAGCTGAAAAAGCTCTCAAACCTACCACACTGGACAAAGACAAGGAATGTTGAACAGGGGAATCTTGAAGTAAGCTTCTCTATAAGCAGTAAATTACACTATTAAAATGTTGTCAAGTTTTAGCTTCAGATACTGAATACAAATTCCAGTCATACAAGCAGATGCAGTGTTTCAATAAAACAATAGCATGAGACACCTTTTTCTGAAATTAAAACAATACACGCCATCAAAATTTTGAGCTATGTTTTCCCCATTCACCAGTATTTTTAGAGGTCTAAGTGTTCAGAAGACATCTCTTGAGTGTATCCCCACATTCCTTATGAAGAGGTATACTTGCCATAAGCTTGGAACTCTCAGTAAGAAGATACACTAGTCCTTCTACCCCATGCTGAATGGTATCAACGCCAATGCTCAGCTTTCCTTTAAAGAAAGCACAAAGCGCCTTTTACTTGTTAACCGCCACAGAAATGAGACTCAAAGCTGCAAATTTATCCAATGCTTAGCGTGCAAAATATGCTTAGAAAAAAACCCCAGGGTTTCACACCCTTCAAGTAATAAGGTACAGCATGTTAGAGACCCCCTCAAACCAAAGCATCAAGAGCAAAAAACTAAGAAAAACACAAACCAATTTCTTACAGAGAAGGGTTTGTGTCGGAAAGGAGATCTCCGTAGCGCTCCCCACAATGGGCACGAAGCACCGACCCCCGCGGTGCTGGAGCTCCCTGCCGCCGGCCCGTTCCCTCGGCCCCGCACCGCCGTGCACCGGGGGCTCGGGGGTCCTTCGGGGCCGGCCAAGAGCCGCGTTCCCGCCCTGCTGCCGCGAAATCGCTACGGCCCGGCTCAGCCCCCTCGCTCCCCACGGCCCCGGTCCGCTCCCCCCGCCCGCCACGGTCCGGCTCTCACTGGCGGCGGCCTCGCAGGCCCGCGGTGCCGCTCCCCGCCGCAGCTGCTCCAGTGCCAGGCGCCCCAGCTCGCTCACGACTGTAAAGAAAGAAAGAAAAGCGACTCCGCTGCAGCGCCGGCCCGGCCCGGCCCGGCCCGGCCCGGCCCGGCCCGGCTCGGCTCCACTCGGTTCCCCCCCCGCCCGCGGGACCCTCGCAGCCCCGACCTGCGCCGCCGGCCTGCGGCAAACAGCCCAAGTGTGCCCGGTGCTCGGGCGACAGCACCAGCAGCATGGCCACCGCTCGGCCGCCGCCGCCCGGAAAGGGGCGGGGCGCCGCACGCGCCTGGGCGGGGCCGGGGGCGGGAGCGGGGCCGGGGGCGGGGCCGGGGGGCAGGAGCGGGGAGCGGGAGCGGGGCCGGGGGCGGGAGCTGGGCCGGGGCGCGGGGCCGGGGAGCGGGGAGCGGGAGCGGGGAGCGGGAGCGGGGAGCGGGGCCGGGGGGCAGGAGCGGGGAGCGGGAGCGGGGCCGGGGGCGGGGGCGGGAGCGGGGAGCGGGGAGCGGGGAGCAGGAGCGGGAGCGGGGCCGGGGGCGGGAGCGGGGCCGGGGGGCAGGAGCGGGGAGCGGGGAGCAGGAGCGGGAGCGGGGCCGGGGGCGGGAGCGGGGCCGGGGGGCAGGAGCGGGGAGCGGGGAGCAGGAGCGGGAGCGGGGCCGGGGGGCAGGAGCGGGGAGCGGGAGCGGGGAGCGGGGAGCAGGAGCGGGAGCGGGGCCGGGGCGCAGGAGCGGGGAGCGGGAGCGGGGAGCGGGAGCGGGGAGCAGGAGCGGGAGCGGGGCCGGGGCGCAGGAGCGGGGAGCGGGAGCGGGGAGCGGGAGCGGGGAGCAGGAGCGGGAGCGGGGAGCAGGAGCGGGAGCGGGGCCGGGGGGCAGGAGCGGGGAGCGGGGCCGGGGGCGGGGGCGGGAGCGGGGAGCGGGGAGCGGGGAGCGGGAGCGGGGAGCGGGGAGCGGGGCCGGGGGGCGGGAGCGGGGGCGGGGGCGGGGAGCGGGAGCGGGGCCGGGGGCGGGAGCGGGAGCGGGGCCGGGGGCGGGAGCGGGGCCGGGGGGCAGGAGCGGGGAGCGGCAGCTCCGGCGCTCGGCGGGAGTTGGCGTCCCGGGGCAGCGAGGCCCTGACTTGCCGGGGAAGCTGCGGGAGAGCGCACACGGCCTGCACCGGGGACTGACGGAGTGACGGGTCTCCCCAAGTGCGTGTGCAACGAAACCATTCTTCTGTCTTATAGATCTGTGCTGAAGTGAGGTAACAGATTATAATTCTACGTTTCCTTTGCTTCCTGATTATTCTGTTACTCCACCTTCAAGCAGCAGTTCAAGCCCATTTCCATGTAAAGCCCCGGTAATGTGGAGATCTCACTGTGCTGTGTCACCCAGATGCTGATGTTGCTGTCCTGGTGTGCTGAAACCACAGCAAAATGCGTATTCGTTATTAAATAAAGTAAAAAGCAACAACTACAACTACATAAACGAAAACCCCAGGGTTTTAAGTTAGTAAAATTATGTACAACAACTTCTCATAACCGTTTTTCCTGTAAGAGTCCATTTTGTTAAACACAAAGGCTGGTCAACTTTTGAAGGGTTTTTTTAGAACAGAATAGTGTCTGGAAAATGTGAGTGGAAAAAATGTTACTGCATTTTGTTACCACCTGGAAGCACTAGCTTTTGCTCAGACAATGCTGCACTTTTCTGCAAGACTGGCAGTCATGGACACTGGCCATACTAGTGACTGAAGTAAGCTTCTCTATATGGAGTAAATTACTCCGTTAAAACTTTGTCAAGTTTTAGCTTCAGGCACTGAATACAAATTCCAGAGTTATACATGCAGATGTCGTGTTTCAGTAAGACTCCCAGGAGAAATGCTGTGTGTTCCAGCATGGTTTTTTTTTCAATTTACAAACTTAGAAATTGCCATAGATATATCTACATGGGAATACTTGCAACGTTAGGGCTGGGAAATAGGCACAAGTTCCTGGGAAGCCGGTGGGAGTCCTTACGCTCAGGTTAACCGTCTCCTCCTCTCTCGGCCGAGAGTTTGGTTTTGCTGTTTAGGACAAGACATATTCCAGCCACAGGAACTCCACATGTACATCCGTACGTCCGTGGAATTACAGACCCGCACTGTCTCCTGCCGCAGGCTGACTGACCAAGTGGCCTCGCAGGACCTGTGCCCCAGCTGTGCCCCAGCTGTGCCCCAGCTGTGCCTGGCGGCCCCGGAGCCTCCCCGGAGCCTCCCCAAAGGCGCCGGTGCTGCGCGAAGGCTCTGCTTTGGCCTCGCTTGGCGTCGCGCGCCCCCTGGCGGCCGGGAGGAGCCAATGCGGAGCCACGCACCGCCCTCAGCGGAGCCAGTCCCGCCCCACCACAGCTGAGTGACAGCGCTTGTGGCCAATGGGCTGTCCAGTGGTGACGCATGCGCCCGCTCGGCGGTGGGCGGGACTTCCGGCGCGGGCGCCGATCGCACGGAGCGCGCCATGGCGTCGGCCTAGGCCGCCCCGGGACCGCGGGGCCGCGGGCCGCAGGTGAGCGCGGGGCGGGTCCCCCGGGCCGCAGGTGAGCACTGGGGCGCGGCCGCTGGGCTTCCCGGGCGCTCCGGCTGTGCGGCGGCTGAGCACTTACGGGCCTGGTGCTTTATTGCGCAGCGCTTATTCCTCTCCACCCTTGGAGTGGCGAGGTGGGGCCCGGTTCTGTGGGCGGCTTAGGCCCAGCCAGGTCTGAGCCCAGGTGGAGCGGCCGCGGTCCTGGCATTGCCGGGGACCGCGGGAGGGAGGTGAGCGGAGCGGAGGCCGCTGGAGCCCTCCTCGAGCATCGCTCCTGGAGCGGTGAAAGCTCGACCCCTACTCGCGCGTTTCGGCTCTGGCGGATGTCTGATTCATGAGGCGGCCTGTGCTCCGAGGTGCTGGTTGGGTTTGTAGGATAATGAGTAGCGTGGAGGCTGGCTGAAAGCCGAGTTCGTAGTAAAAACGTTAAAATTAATTCAGGGGAGTTGTTCCTGCATCTTAACAGGTGCGAATGCAGGTCTTTGTGTGCGTTAGTGTCCAGTTTTGTGATAGGTCTGAGATGGAGATTTGTGTCAGTGTTTATATGGTGGCATCAAAATGCAAAAAGCCAGATATGGAGGAGTTAGAAAATCTGAATGGGAACTGTTGTTACTAGCTGTGGAGCTTTTGTTACGTGCTTATGAACTATCGGAAGGTGTAGCCTAATCCACCAAAATATTTGGAATGTTGTCATAAATTTTCTGTGTGTTCATATGATTTTTGTGATTGCTCTAAGAATTGTAATCTTATTTGGCTTTAAAATAAGGGAATTTAAGTTTGCTTAATATAGATGTACAAGTTTTGGGTTTTTTCAGAAGTGGGAGGGGAAAGCTGTTTTATTGAGAGAGTTGAAGCATGAGCATAACCATGTGAACATGGAATTGCTTTGTGTTGTTTTCTGTTCTGAAACATATCTTGAGTTGATTGAGCTACAAATGTGTGAAAATATCGTATTTTTGTGTAGTTTGTGAAGCCTGATTTGTGAATATTTGCCAAAAGCCTTGAAAGTTCTTGTCTGTGTCTCAAGCAGTGTAACTTCTTTGTGACCTCTATCTTAAATGTGCTCAGTGTGTTTACTTTAGGGGTGTCTTGCTGCTTGTAAGTATGCTGTGGTCTAGCGCACCCCACATTTTCCCCTCCTCCTTTGTGTCCTCTTCAGTCCCATGACAGAGGGATGCAGCACCTCAGGCTTACAAACTGAGTTCTAGCACAGAGAGTGGGAAGACATGCTCAAAGTTACTGAAGGACAACTTTGTCTGTACACACTGGAAAATCAGGTGTAAAGTGTGGATGGTGACTGCAAAGTCAGGTTTAACTTCTTTTGTGTGGTTTACAGTGTAGCCCTTCATTCCACATACCTGCATTTCTGTCTGCTCTGAGCTGCCTCCCTCAGCTGAGAGGGGAATGCTTTCCAAAGAAAGATGGAATTTCTGGAATTGTAAGGCTTTTTGGCTTGTGTTTGAGGCAGCAGCTCCTGAGCACGGAAGAATTTGTGTGTATGTAACGTTAATAGGGAAGACTGCACTGTATATGCATGTTGTTTGCAAGGACCACTTCATTTCTAGTATTTTCTAACCTGACTCCATGCTGTTTTACTACTTTTTTCTCTGCTGAATTTACTGTGTTGGTTAAATGCTGTGATAGCTTCAAGTGTATTGTTGCTTCTGTCGTAGTAAAAATGGCCGTATTTTTGAAGCAGCGGTTCTTTTATCCTTCCTGTTTCACTGACATCCTCTTTTTTAGGGCAGGGTGGTCAGAGAAGGTGATAAATCTTAATATAGTAATAAAAATTCCTGAATTTTGTAACTCACTGCCATTTCCTGTGAGTGTAACTTCATTTCTGTGAACCAGTTGAAAGTTTCACAAAGCATCATATGTCTGATTGTGACCAAGTCAGAATCATGAGAACTGTTTTTGAAAGCATCAGCTATTTCCTCCAAATGGTAATAGTGAATCCTAATTATCTTCTTGTTAGTTTAAATCAAATATATCTCTCTGGTATTTGCTTTAATTAATGTTGAGAACCTTGCATCGTGGGACAATGCGTTTTGCTTGAAAAACCCATGAAGGATAGGTCAGAAGGACATGAATTCTTAGACGTTTCTTGATTTTGAAACAGGAAGTAGTAGTGTTGGTTGTCATTTCTCAGTTAAATCAACAGACAGTTTCCAGAAGTATCTATAGTTAAATGAAAACAAATTTGCATGGAACCATTTATATAAGAAGCCACAGTTTGGAGATTTTCAACAAAAAATTGTTTCAACAAACATTTTGGATGACCTAATTGAGTTTAGCTGTTTGTGAAGTACTCTTAATTCCTCCAATAAAAAAAGTTAGAGGAGATCCAGATGTTTGGATAATTATGCTATTAAGGACATACTTTCCACTTTTAAAACTTGTCTGTTAATTATTTTACTTCTTATAGCTACGTTGGACCCAGAAATGGACATGTTTCTGTTGTTTCGTGTTGCAACTATTTTATGTAATTTCCAATAATTTCTTGCTTTGAGACTGGAAGAATCTCTAGAAAGACTTAGTCATCCATCTGTGAACCATACAATTATTTCACATTCAGCAGTGAAAGTGGTTAGATTTCCTGCTGAATGTAGCACTTCACTGGTGTTTGTTTTGTACTCGGGAGTGTGAGGTGTACTGGATCACATATATTTAAATTCTGAATGTTGTTTTTTCTAGCTGGATCATGTTTAGGTGTGAGCTTTTTTAGAAGGAATAAGATTCTTTGTGCTTTCTGTGTTCTTGAGAGGTTGCTTGCCCACACTCATGATGTAGCTAAGCCTGAGAGGAATCTGAAGTTCCTCTGTGGACAGCTGGCCATTGTGTGTCTCCAGACTGGATTCTGCCTGTAGCAGCAGTACAGACAGAGATGGTCAGTAGTGACATGTGGGTGCAGAGGCCCTGCGCTGTGGTGCTGGGTTGTGGCCTTTAGAGGTGAGGGCTCTGCTGGAGGTTCCTCCTGGCTGCTGGTCACTCACAGTGACTGCCACCATTCTCATGGGGCTGTTCCTGATGCCAGGGAATTTCTAGGAATTAATAATTATTTATAAAATTAATTGATAATTAATATGCACCTCTCTTACACTATGCCAAGATAGTAAGAAAAAGGCTAATTGGGAGAGGCTGCAATAAAGCATGGAGTAGGAATGGAAAATTATCCTAAGGAGTTTTTGTCATTTGGATAGTCCTTGTCAAAAAAAAACCAAACAAAGAAAGTAGTTATTTAAGACTAAAATGTATTACCTCAGTGAGTCGTTTTGTTTGGAATAACCTTCCTGTTTGAAAGGGTTCTCTGTCATTCTCTTTTAAGACTGTGTCCAGCAGACAAAGGCGGTTGTCTATCCAGGTGGATCACAGTGCCAAATCCCACCAAGTCTTTTTCTCTCTGAGCTTGTGTTGCTTAATTTGTCCAGCTGAACTTAGTAGGATGGGCAGGTTGTAGGAGCACAACACAGAGATGAACAGTAATTCTAGAGTTCTGTAGATGGGACAGCTTTTAATAAATTATAAAACATCTTAAATTGGCACTTTGTTGAAACTGCATTGGTGGGAGTTCTACTTTAATGAAATCAAGATGGTAAAATATAACATCTAGGGAAAAGAAAGGGTGAAGTCAGTAAAGGTGTAGGTAAGAACAAACACTAGTTTAATTTTTTTAGGGGAAGAGAGGCATAGAAGTAATCCATCCTGTATTTTGGGAACATGCAACAGGACAGGAGCCTCTACATGTAGCTCATGGGAAATGGGGGAGAAATTTGGACGTCTGGCCAGGATTCTTTCCCAACTCTCAAGTCTTTCCTCTCTGGAAATCTCTATCCCTTTGTCAGCTAGCCATTCCTCCAGTTCAGATTGCATTTCCCTCTGAGTGCAGACTGTGAAATTGCCTTGTATTTGTGTTATGAACTGAAAGCTCCACATTGGATGAAATGCCCATGGGCACATGGTATTGAGCATTTGAGATGAAAGCTTTGCAGAAACACCGTTTCTTACTACAGTAAACATGATACTGAGCGGATGTTGCAGATTTGCACCATGTTGTTCATGGATTGTGACAGCCCAGGTTTGCAGGTCCTATAGTAAGTGTGGAGGAAATTGGTCTTCATAGACTTCATCAATCACAGAAATTACATTTCACTGTGAATCATGTTTGTTGTCTAGATCGGGACTCTCATTGAAGCCAGAAGAATAATTGTTTGGATGAGACGAGTGGAAAGTAATCTGTAACTCATTTCAAAGAGTACTGAGCCTCCAGACAGCAGTACTGAGGTTTATTCTGTTGTGTTAGATTTTGCTGTGCAGGAAAGAATAGAAATATTTAGAATTCAGTTGTTCTATCTTTTTAACATTTGTGTTGTATTTGGTGGGCCAAATTCTGTGGTTTCAAGCACAAGTATGACCCTAACCCTAGCCAGACATTTTTTAATATGAGAGATTATGGAATGAAATCCATTACCATTGTAGCTAGTGCATGTGTTAAATTTGAGGGAGAGTTCAGAGTTCTGTTCATGCAAATGTTTGGGGTCCTTTTGTTTGGTTCATGTTTTTTTTGATTCTTGGGGGTTTATTTTGAGGGTATTTTGTTACTCCCAATGACTTAAGTTAGAGTGCAGTGTCATTGCACATCCAAGGAAGGCATTCAGGCCCTTTTTTTTTTTTTAATAAGTTTCAAAAAAATCTTTGGCAAAGGAAAAATATTAAAATGTTTGGTTTTCTTCCTCCTAACCCTTCTCCCTACTTGTTCTTTTTTTACTGATGAATGATAAGTCAGCAGTTTTATAGAAGAATTTCTGTCAGAAAACAAGCCCCTCCATTTCCAGACACAAGCTGTTGCGGTTTGCTCCTGGCTTTGAAGCACATTTGTTAGCAAAGCAGAATTTACTTCCTTTTAAAGTCATGAGCTCGAGAAGTGCACCTAAGCAAACTTTGCACAGTCATTTTTTAAAGTTCACAAAAATGCATATGCTTTCCAGGAGACCAGAGCTGCTGCCCAGAGCATGTGTCACATCAGAGCATCTCTGAGTTTCTCTGATTTTTGTTACAAGTTGGTATCCCATTGCTTTCACAAGTGTGTATTTAGAATATGTACTTTTAGTGGAATTATTCCAGGTGCAACAGGAATTATGCTGATGTGGATTTATGGTGGAAGAAGGGAAGTTTAAAATGAAGAGTGTCTGAGGATGATTGCTATAAATGTGAATGTTCATCCCTTTGTATCCCTTGCATTGCTTTGTGGTGCCTAAGCTTTTTGAAGTCTTGCTCTTAAAATTTTTGTGGTTTATGCATGCAGTCCCTCCCGTGGAGGTTACATGCTTCTAGCAAAAGGAACTTCTAAAATAATCATATAACTTTAAGATTACTTGTTTCTCAAAGGTATATATTGAACAACATTTTGCATAATTCTTTAGCAGAAAAGTTTTAACTGACCAAGAGTCCCGTAAAATGACACATGAAAGTATTTGCTATGTGCCTTGACTCTGATTCTTTTCTTGCAGGTATTGAATAAAATATGCTGTTGTCAATAGGAATGCTGATGTTGTCTGCCACTCAGATATACACTATTGTGACTGTGCAGTTATTTGCCTTCCTGAATCTTTTACCTGTGGAGGCAGATATTTTAGCAGTAAGTATAATACTTTTCTACATGGATGAAATCTCTATAACATTGAATTTTCTCTTCAACTATTCTATTAATGAATCAGTTAATGCAGTAAATGCTATAGTAGGTTGCTTGGAATTGAATTGCCTTAACAGTTTACTTCAATGAAAAATAAATTGTACATTTTCAAATGAGTTTACAGATTATATATGCTCAGGTACCATGACAGTGAAAGCACCTAGTTCCCTTAGTCACTTACAAAGTTCCACTCTGACCAGATGTCCTGTAGCATGTTACAACCTTGTTAAAAGAATTCCATTCTTTGGTTTAGACAGCAATTTCAATTTTGGTCATGGGTGCCATTTTATAGGGTTACTGGATATAAATAAATAACGTAACCTTCTATGGCTAGTATAATTTATTTGTGTGTGCTGGAGGCCTTGTGTGTATTACACCTAGATGTAATTTTTAAATGGCTGAAGATATCTGCTGTCATTAAGGAAAACAATTTTTAGGTGTGTAGAATCTGAAATTATCAGGTTAATAAACAGTATAATGAACATAGATCAGTGGTAAAAGCTGTTGCTGTGCTGTGTATTATGAATTTGATATATTGTGGCATTTTAAGGAGGAAGTTATAAAGGTCTTTTTAGGATAGAGCTTAAGCTACTGAAATAATGAAACCTAATTAGATTCCTAGTAGTTCCTGCTTGTTCCAGTGATATGCAGAAGAGTTGTTATGTCATATCAGTTTTGGAGAGCAGAGTGACAAACCCTTGGAGACAAATTTTAAAATAAAAATACTTTAAAGTTTGTGGTAACGTGGAGTTAATGAATACTAAAGTATATTATTTGCATATTGAGGCTGTTACTATTCTGTAAATACTTCTTGTAGAAAAAATGTAAAGAAACAATGCAGACAGAGAATTGCTTTATTATGGCACTGACATCACCATTTTATTGTGAAATTTTAAACTTTCTACTGTAAACAAGATTTCTCCTCCCTCCTTTTCTTTGTCACCAAACCTGTGCTTCCTCTTTTCATAAAAACCTAACTTTCATTCGTCCTTTCTTAGAAAAGTTATTTAAAACAAAACAAACAGCCCACCCCAACCTCAAAAAAGAAAATGGGGCATTTTGGAAGTTCAGTTTGTTTTTTTTGTTTTTCTGTTTAAGCTTTTGTGTGTAGTATTCTAAAATAATTCGATATAAAAATATAAAAATGAAGTGTCTTTTATCCTTGGGTATTTGGAAGTTGCAGATTTATTCTGAGAATATCTTGAAGTAATAAATGAAGAGATGAATTAGATACTAAACTGCTATACAAAGGAGCTAGTGGAATACTTAAGAGATGCTCTGAAGTGGGAATGTTTGCACTGTGTCACATGGAATTGCTAGTGTACAGATCAGTTACAATCTTGAGAGATTTCATGGGTCAGTGATTATCCATTTGTTAGCAAAACTCTGGCCAAAGTTCTGGGTTTGCCAAGGAAAGAAATTCTTCTTTTTCCTTCTAATATAGGAGTGTTTTTGTGCTTCTGTGTTCTCATATAGTTGCAGCCTCAAAGGATCGCATCTGTGTAAAGTGCCCTTATGTGCATGTGACACAGCATTGGTTATTTTGTAAGAACGGGGTAAAAAGAAACAGGTTTGTGTCTGACTTCTGGCTCAAGCTGGTGCTTGCCAAGTGATTCAAGGGAAAGCTGACAGTAGCATGAGCTCAGGAAGGACGTTTTGGAGAAGGTGGATGGAGGAAGGTGGTGCACTGGTGCTCTGTGTGGTGGAAGGTCAAGAGGAGCAATCGTGTGGAGCACATTGGTTACAAAGAACAAAGAGGCTTCCTTGAAATTTGGCTCCATTCCTACCTCTTTCTCCTAAGAGTCTGGGAAGAAAGTTCCTTCAAAATCTTGCTTCTTTGGAAGACTTCAGATAAATCATGGCAGTGTTTTTTCTCCGAATTATAGTTTAAGCTCCCTTGTCTAAGCCTGGCTGGTAGGAAATGTCCCTCTGAAGCAAACGGGATCCTTACTTGGCTGCTCTGTGTGACAGTTGGATGATACGATGAATAGAAAAACATTTCTGACTCACTAAACTGTTTAATAAAACAACTGATGCATATTCAAGTCAGTTAACTGTAGAGTTCACAACTTTCACAGGAAACACTTCTTTTAATGAAAAATACTGTACATACACTTAGCACCTTTTTCTGTATGAATTCTGTGTTGGTCAGGCATGTTAGAGAGCCAGAGAAAAAAAACAAAGAAAGAGGAAACAAAGCTTCCATTCCATAGATTTAAGGTCTTTCACAGTATTCCTCTGTTTTAAAATGAAAGCTCATAGTTATTATAAAACAAAGCTGTAGAGATACTTTTCAGCTACTAATCTGAATGCATAGCAGGGAATTGGGGAGGGAGGGCATATGGAGGCTGTTCTTTGTTTACAGTAAAGCACCTCTTAAAAGCTGTTCTTCCCTGTACACAAATTAATTCAGGGCAAAGCACCCACCACCACCATCCAATGAAAACTCCCCATCCAAATGTCCCAGCTCTTCAGATTTTTGCTTTTTTGGTTTGTTTGTGGTTTCTGTTCTGCACTTATGATGGTATTTGAATTTTAGACAGTAGAAAGAAAGTTTTACCATATAAATAGTTCAACAAAATATCTATTACTTACTTTCTTGTTTTGACAGCTAGATAAAGAATTATGTTAGCATGTGAGTAGAAGACAGGTGGAATAAGCAGTTTTGTGATTTCATTGACATGGTCACAAGATGTCCGATGTGGGATAAATATTTTAATCTAAAAAAGTACACAGTGTTGTTTGTTTTTATTTATACTTGTTATCTATTTCTGTCTTGTTGCAAACCCGATTTTTAAGAAAATTTATTTCTCTTAGTATAACCTTGAAAATGGAACCCAGACTTTTGACGATCTACCTGCTAGATTTGGCTACAGACTGCCAGCAGAAGGCTTGAAGGTAAAGAAAATAAATATTTATTGTGCCATTTTAAGTTGGGGTAGATATGATTAATGTTAATGTTCTTCTCAGTGTCTGGTATGGAGCTGTGTTTTGGATTTGTGCTGAACACAGGGTCAGTAATGCAGAGATGTTTCTGTAATTGCTGGGCAGTGCCAGCAGAGCCATGGCCTTTTCTGTTCCTCCTACTGCCATGCTGGTGAGGAAGTTGGGAGTGCATGGGAGGCTGGGAGACAACACAGCCAGGACAGGGCACCCAAAATGATCAAAGGGATATTCCAGACTGTATGACATCATGCTCAGTATATAAAGTAGGGGGAAGAAAGAGAAAGAGTTGGGGATGTTTTGAGTATGGTGCTTGTCTTCCCAAGTCACCGTTGCATGTGATGGGGCTCTGCTCTCCTGGAGGTGGCTGAACACCTGTTTGCCTGTGGGAAGCAGTGAATTAATTCTTTGTTTTCCTTAGCTTCTGTGTGTGGCTTTTGCCTTTCCTGTTTGACTGTCTTTACCTCAACCCATGGGTTCTCCAGCTTTTACCCTTCCAGTTCTCTCCCTGGACCTGCTGGTGGGGCAGTGAGTGAGCGGCTGTGCAAGGGTTGAGGGCTGGATGGGGTCAAACCCCCACAGTCCTTTCTGGCTCCCAGCGTGGGGCATAAAGGGTTCATGATAATGACGGATTTGATTGGGATGCACTAGATTGAATTTGAATGTTGAATATGTAGAGAGCTCTATCTGCTGAACATTTCCTCTGTAAGCTAAAAAATAGAGAAATTAAAGGAATGTAGTACCAAGGAAAAATAAAGACAGAAATTATTAATCAACTGCTCAAACAAAACAAATGTGCAAAGGACCTGATGTTGCCCATGAATAGAAAGATTATTCTCCTAAGAAGAGAATTTTGGTAATCTTTGTCTACTTAAGGAGAATTTGCTGAAAATTTTTTAGCAAATAAATTATAAATAGGTAAATAATGGAAATCTAAGATAAGTTTGGTAGACCACTGTTTTCTCTGTTTTGGTGGCAGTACTGGTACATGATGTCAGTTACCTTGCACTGGAATCAGCAGATTCTAGACTTAATTTTGTGCTGATAGAGTTTTTTGAAAAACATATTTGGAAGATTCATTGTCTCCATGCAGTCATACAGTGGCAATCCCTTTCACACTGTGAAGGGTGGCAAGGCAAGAGGGATTATTTCCTTGTATGTGGCCCAAATTAAGTGTGCTGCGTAAAGCAATTGTAGGTCAGGTTTTTTGGGGAGGTACAACTTGTCAGTTTGCAACTGCCCTTGCATTTCTCAAGCAGCTGAATGGAGAAGTTCAGGGGCTGCAGCTCTGCCATGGTGCCTGTCTGCTGTGCCCAGCACTGGGGTCAGGGGCAGGGATTGTGATTGATCCTGCACCTTCTTACATGGTTTCATTTTGATTGCACTCTGCACCCCATAGCAGATGAGAAGGTCCCCCCATTCTCCCTCTGCCCCTTCAAGCATGGGCTGTACTCATGCTCTTTTATTTTACTCTGTGTCAATAAGTGGGGGAAATGAAGATACACAGTTTTGTTACTTATCTGTTGGAGTGTCTTCTTGAAATAGCATCATGTTGGGATAGGGATGCTGGGCCGTGACTTGAAAACTAGTCACAATACTATCACAAGAAAGCACTAGAAAGTGCTAATATATCAAATTAGCAGAAAATATACTTGTGGCTTTTAATTTTTTTTTAAATTTTCTTAATCCCATTTTCATTGACATGTAAGAATGGAAAATCATGTAAATATTCCATATGAGATTGTAAAATGCACCTAGTATTAGAGAAGACAGAAGTAAGACATAAAGGTTTGCAGATGTTAAGGGAACTGGAAAGGGAAGACCTATATTGACTTTATGCAAAATGATTAACATGCAAAACCTGTCCAAGATGGCTGTGGCCGTGGGAATACAGGTTACGTAAAATACTGTTATTTTGCTCTGGACTAGAAATTCTGAAGACCTGATGTCTTAAGTAGCAAGAATGTTTTGTACAGCAGGATAATTACTTTTCATGTCTTTAGTATGGTCAGTGCTCTCACTTGGAGCACAGTAGGATGTGTAGGTGGACTGAGTGAAATTAACAGAAGAGAGATTAAGTTCAGAGTCAAATGGGAAGGAACTGTAAGAGGTTAAGTAAATGCATCTTCCTTAGACAGCAGTGATAAGGCACATTCTGCTCTTTCTGGTAGTAGCTCTCCAGACATTCTGGTGGCAGTAGCCAGTAACTGGTGTGAAGGCTTTTACTCTTTTTATCTGTGTAATATAAAAGAGAGGAGAAAGAAAGTAAATTATTTTAAAATAAATTACATGTGGTGGTGTAAACTCTGTGAACTGGTGTCATAGTCCTGCTGCTTAGAAAAGTACTTGAAAGCCAGATGAATAACCAGTTCAGTTCTAGTCTTCACATTGTCTGAGGTAGTTTGTTGCTGAGATTATGCAGCTGATGCTTTTTGATGTGCTGTGCCAATTTCGGCACCAAGGGGCACACTCCTTCTTTGTGTCTGCCTGACGTGAGGTGCTCTGCAGTGACAGGAGCCATTTGTTTCGTTTAGAGTCACATTTGTGCAGTCGGTGTCAGTAAATTTGTTAATTTTTGATAAAATTGTATTCTGTTCCACTCTGGCGATTGAAACACTTGTCTGTGAGAAAGGACATCTGCCATCCAGGCAGTTTAGGGCTTGTGGGAAGTTCCGTCTTCCTTGTTTGTTTTTTTTTTTACTGTGGAAGTGGCTGCATAGAGTCAGCCCTGTGGCAGTGATGTATTTGTCTTGCTGTCCCCTTTGGGCAGTGTATGAGGGTTTATGACTGAGATGTGAATGCTTTTACAGCTTAGAATTCTTACACAAAAATTTAGGCAGACCACCTTCCGAATTCTGGAGAAGGGGAGTTTCTATCATATACACCCCTATGGGGACTGTGAATAGCCCATGAGGGAAGGGAGTTGCTTTGCTGTTGCTTCTGTCTGTAGCCTGTAAGGCCCCAAAAACTGGCTCTGCGGCATTGTTCATTTTGCAGTCTTGGAAGTAGCCACTGTGCAAAAAAAATGAAGCTGGTTTTAAGGTAGAAGGGTGGATCACTCTTTAATTCCATGTTGCTTTTTAATCCCAAAGGGTAATAAAGTGCTGTAAGAATTCCTGTAACTCAGGAATTCCTCTGCCATTCCCCTCAAGCAGGCTTCATTTCCATGCCCAGTGGGTGTTATCATGGGGAGAAGGTGTGTTAAAGCTGTGTAGTTGTTTACTGACTATATTGAGAAACAGAGGGTGATTAAGTGATTTATCCAAGTAGTGAGCCAATTTAATACATCTAAAATAGATATAAGGAGCTTTGATTCTGACCTTTTTAACTGTTAGACAGCTCTGTCTTAATTAAGGTAGATGTCATCACCTGTGTAGAAATGGTAGAGTTTAGACCTGAATATTATACTAAAACTTTTGCTTTGCATTAAGATTTTAGTATCTCTAAAAAATGCTATATTTGTTGTAATAGGATGACAGTGGTATACTCTTTCAGTGCTTGTGATTAAGATTTATTAGTATGCAAGTTGTAAAACACAATCTGTCATATTCTGTAGTAACTGGTGCCAAAGCATAAATGTAGGTGCTGCTCGATTAAATGGCTCCTTGATTAAAAGCAGTTAAGAATGTATGGTAACATTAAGGACAAGGCAGTCCAGTCATAGCTAGCCTTTGCCTTCCATAGGTGCATTTCTTGATCTGTAACATGTTGTGTGATTCGTGTAAAATGCAGTCTGTTCCTCAAGGGCCAGTCTATTGAAAGCTGAGGAAAGACTTTGCATGGAGCCATTTACAGTGAGTAGTGTGTGAGGTATGAATTGGGAAACCTTAGCGACCTATATTTGGCTGTGAGCAAATCAGTTTAAAATTTTTAGTTGTTATTGCTTTAGATTGTTACAGACTTCGTAGTATTATGCCTGTCACCACAAACTTGGCGAAGAACAAGATTGCCGGTGCAGCTTCTCTGCCAAAAGCAATATTATTACAAAACTAAATTCCTCCAAATTTCTTCTCTCTGTTGAGGGTAAACTTTATGAATAACATATATTTAAAGATTATATATATAGAATTAAAAGTACATATAAACTGATGAGTCATATATATACACTGTATATATAGACTATGTATCATCTATATCTTTGTGTGTGTGTATTATGTTTGTGTATATAAACTGTATAAAAAATTTGCACATATTTTATAGATTTAAACTGACAGTTAATATGTATATGGATATGTAATTATATATTTATTATATATATTTCTGAACAGGTGATGACATCTTTATCTAAAGCTGTCAGTGAAAAGTGAGAGCTTAGGATGTATCTAGACTTGTAGCAATTTCTTCAGCCCACAGCAGTGCAAGTTCTTATTATCTTTATTTGCATAAAACACACTGCTTATATTCTTTTTTTTTTTTTTTGCAATTTACCTCTCTTTACCTGTGTGATAATTAGCAAGTCTGGTAGGAATATTCCTCTGCCAAATGCTGTTGTGTTGCATTGGTGTCCGAAAGCCTCTGTCATGCTGGGACTTTATCATGGACATGACCCAGGGAGGTGATTTTCTCAAGAGGAGTATTTCATCAGGAGGGCAGGCAAAACTTTCTCTGGCTGTCTAGTCAGGATTTTTCTGTAATTTGGTAATCACAGTTTGATGTGAAGACACTTAACAGAGGGGAGACTAGTTAATACCAACCTAACAATTAATTAACTAACATTATTCTAGTTAATCAAGGAGCTCCTTCTCAGGTGATCTAGAGAGTTGACCAAGGAAGCAAGCCCATTCTACCAGAGGGAGAAGGGGCAGCCTGCTCCCTTCAGAGTTTGGTCAGGCGGTGCTGTGCAGTGTGCCTCATGTGCTAGTAGCACTGTCGTGCATGGCAGCACAGCGTAGTTCCAGCACTGGGGAGGAGGGCTGAAGGGAGTAGTCAGCCTTGAAGTCGCAGCACTGGGGAGTGGGACTCATGCCAGCATATCTTCTGTTCAGGTGAGTGTGTTTTCTGTGAGAGAATCTGTAGAAGTTTTCAGCACATGTAAAGTGAGGTTAGGAGAGTTTCTACTCCAGCATTATCAGTGGTGGAGAGCTAACTCAGCCATCTAAAAACAACTCAAAAATTGTGTCAAGGCTGATACTGCCAGAGTTTCCTACTTCGGTGAAGCTTTCAGCTATAGCTTGTTGAGTAATTGATCGTTGTTTACCAGAGCAAACCAACAATTTTGTATGCTAGGTCAGTGCTGGGGTCATACATGGAACTTTGCTTGTGTTCTGTTGCTAACTGGCGAGTGCTGAGTTTGTATTTGTGCTTGTTAGGCCATTGTACTTCTGGTTTCTTGATTAGTCTCCATATGTTGTAGAATAATAGTTACACTCTATTAATATAGTATAGGCAATCTTTTTTTCTTGAATTACGCTGCAAAATCTGAGTATGATGTGATTAGAAAAACTGTATTTTCTTTCAAACTTTCCAGCTCTTTACAAACATAAAAATTCTGATGAATCAAAATACATAGTTGGAGAAGTAGCAGAAATCTGGCTATGATATAGTACTGAGCTGATAATAAGAATTTGTTTAGCTCTTTTATGAAAATGTGCTGTTTCCTTTGCTTACACTTGACTACCAACCCTTTGTTAAAGAGAAATAAAGCTTCTGTTTCTGCTCCTGTTTTATAGGGATTTCTAATAAATTCCAAACCAGAGAATGCATGTGAGCCTATAGCCCCACCTCCGCTGAGAGACAACTCCTCTGGTGCTTTTATTGTGTTAATCCGAAGGCTGGAGTGCAACTTCGATGTCAAGGTAAGATTTTATTTCTCTTCCCCCCTCCCCCCGCACAAAGAGTTTACTGGTACTTCAGAAAAATATCTATAGCTAACAGTAGGATAGATACTGATACAAAGGGGAGGGAAAATTTTATTGTCTCCAGGCAAATAAAGCAGAACTCACCAAGTCCAACCAATGACATACTTGTGACTGAACACTATTATGTCAACTAGACCTGAGCACTGAGTGCCGTGTCCAGTCTTTCCTTAAACACCTCCAGGGACGGTGACTCTATCGCCTCCCTGGGCAGCCCCTTACAATGTTTAATCACCCTTTCTGTGAAGAAATTCTTCCTGATGTCCAACCTGAACCTCCCTGGCACGGCTTAAGACTGTGTCCCCTTGTCTTATTTTACTGATGGTTGCTTGGGAGAAGAGCCCAACCCCCACCTGGCTGCACCCTTCTGTCGGAGTTGTAGAAAGTGAGAAGGTCATCCCTGAATCTCCTTTTCTCCAGGCTGAGCCCCCCAAGCTCCCTCAGCCACTCCTTGTGCTTCAGACTCTTCCCCAGCTCCATTCCCTTCTCTGGGGATGCTCCAGCCCCTTGATCTTTAAGGTCCCTTCCAACCCTTAGCATTCTGACTTTAAAAATGCAAAATTAGAATGATTTGTGTTTGGCTATGGTTTTCTTGAAAATTAACCTGATACATGGGGCAGCTAAGGATGTCTTAAGGAAAACAGGGCTCTTCAGTTTGTTGTTGACTTTTGTGAGCTAAAAAGAGATTCAGGTGTATTTGATTTTGCTGCTCTCTGGTAGGTTCCGTTATATGGTGTTTGAAACATGTAAATTCTACCCAGACTGTAGATTCCACCTGTGGAGGCAGGTTCACTGCTCATGTAATCTGTCTTCACATCTGATTTGGGAACGGCACATAGTCTGTCCTGGGGATCCTGCCATCGCGTGTGCATATGGCTCAGTGGGAAAAGAAAGGGGGGTAAATGGCTACTTGCCTTTTTTTCATGTCCTCTTTGTCTAATTGTTGTCCATACACTGACAGGACAGTATTGCTTCTGGAGACATGGTTAAAGGAACAGGTCTGAATTTGGAAGATTTCTACATTGCTGTTGAGGGATTTCCATAGTCAGCCCTTTAAAGATCAAGTCTCATTAGCTCTGTGTGTAACAAGTTCTGGTTATGTTTTGTATTTCATAGACTATTGATAGAAAAAGGGGTTCCCACTCATTTCTTCTTAGACAAAGAGCAAAGTAGCAAGTGGATTAGCATTTCCAAGGCAAGCATGGATATCTCTGCATACTCTGTGCCCAGCAAATCCACATCTCTAGTATGTTGTCGGTACTATTGCAACATTACATTATATAATTGCATGTGTAGTACAGCACTTTGCCTTCAGTTTCTGCCAGAAGGTGGCATGTGTGCTGAGATGTGAGCTAAATTACCCATCAACTGCTTGACCGACAGAATGCATATTTTAACAAAAATTGAAAGTCCTCTCTCTCCTTCTGTTTTATGTTGAAAATTACAAGTCCAGGTTCACAGCTATTTCTTCATTTCTGTATGTATGCACTATGGATATTTTCTGTTGTGATGCAATATTGGCCACACTCCCAACTGTGCATGTATGTTGGTATCTTAAATGGACTTAATGGGGTTTTTTTTTTTTGGTTGGTTGCTTGGTTTGGTTTGGTGGTTTTTATTTGTTTGTTTGGTTTTTGTTTTTTTTTTGGTTGGTGTTTTTTTTTTTCAGTTGGTTGGGTTTTTTTTTTTTTCGGTTGGTGGGGGGCTTTTGGTAGTATTGGGATTTTCCAAGGTGTCTGCATTCTGGATTTTCCAATAACATTCTGCTGTTTGAAATGTATTCATTAGAAATATGGGAACATGGTGTTGTGGGGATGAAACCCAAAAGTTTCTCAAAGTGTTTCAAGTGCTTTTTTCAGCTTGTGAGGAGTTTTTTGTACTGTGGTGGATGCAGTAAAATCAATATCCAAGATGAACAGTTGTAACTTAGCTAAGTTAACATTAGTAATAGTTGCTGCAATAAATGCCATTTACATGGACCTTGGGCTTTGGTTGTATTGACAAAAAGGTGAGTCCATATTAGAAATGTAACTGGTACCGAGGATGTTATTGGTTTTGTACCCATAGTTAAAGTTTTGCATTTTTCCATGAGAAAGCTTCTGATACCTGGGCTTTCAGATGAGATATTCCTCATCTGTAAAGCATGGAAAAGATACTACTGATGTGACTTCATGAGCTATCAAGTGGTAATTTCTAGATTACCAGAGTAAGTTAGTGCCTTTATTTTCAGTTACAATCAAATACTTTTAACTACTCATAGAAAGTTTTTAGTTCTATTTTTAATATATATAGTCTGTCTGTAGACAATATTAAAATGGCTTTCTAGAAAAATAAGGTAACTACATGAGAATAAGAATAATGATATGATTTTGCTTTGAAAGGTGACACTTGTTTTATAAGTGTGAATTGTGTCCATATTAATCGCTTTGTGAAAGTGTACCTTATCTCAGAAAGCACAGACAGGTTACTGTATTTGGAAGCAATAATCATTCCAGTAAGTATTTTGTGTGGCTTACAGGTCTTAAATGCCCAGAGAGCTGGATACAAGGCAGCTATAGTTCACAATGTCGATTCTGATGACCTCATAAGCATGGGATCCAACGACAGTAAGTACAGGTATCACTTCTTCTCTCCTGTTTGAATATCATTTCACCCACTGGAAACAGCAGCACCACCAAAAACCCTCAAAACCCAACAACAAAACCACCACCACAAACAAAAATCAAAACCAAACTAAATAAAAAACCCAGAGAAATCCTCCTGCTTTTAAGATGTAGTAACAGGAGATATTTGCATAAGAGCAAATACATTGATTTGTGCCTCCTCTGAACGTTGCTTTTTGTTTTCCTTCAAATTTTAGTTCAAGTGTTCTGGGCTAGATTTATATTTCTGATGTGGAAAATAGCTGATGTGTTGTTAATTAAGTAGAAATGTAGGAAATGTAGAAAAAACATATTTGGAAGGAAATCAAACTTTGTAATATGACTTTTTAGTATTTAGAATCATAAAACCATTTAGGTTGGAAAAGGCCCTTAAGAGCATGAAGTTCATCCGTGATTCTTAGTCATTACAATTTGTTTTTTCGCTGTTGGATACATCATCTTGTTCCTCAACAGATGGATTCTACCATATCATGTGCACTTATTTTCAGTTTTTCAATTGGAAAAAGAATATTTAGAGACCAGTGCACCATTTACTATTTGATTCTTGTGTTAGCTGCTCCAGTTTTAACCGTCATGGAGTGAGTATGTTCAGAACATCTTGAAATCTAGACAAAATGTTGGGTCTATTTTGTGGTATGTGCTTTGTGTTTATAATGGTGTTTTTGCTTTCTTAATGGCATTTCTTGATTTTGTCCACTTTTTTAACTTGCTCCACGTGGAACAAGAGAATAAATAAGAGGCAAATAAATTCTTTTCCTGTGGAAATGCCGTTGAGGAAACTAGGAATGAGCTTTGACAAACTAAATGGGAGCTGAGTAGCTCAGGCAGCTACATGAAAGTGGGTTTAATGAATTTTCAACCCATGTGAATCTTATTTTCAGGTTTCACTGAGTAACCAAAACAGAACAAGTCCTCCACAAACACAGACCTCATAGTGTGAGGTGACATTCTGCCACATGTGTTTTTGCCTTGGGGAACCTGACTGCTTTGAGACGGACTAAACTCAGGTTTACTTTGAGCCTTAAATATGAAATATTAGGGAGCAAATCAATATAAAGTGAAGCTGAGGACAAGGTTTTCTAGAATATGGGGTTTTTCTTTCAATAAGTTTTCATTTATTACTGCTTTCACTGGTAAACAGAGGAGGCAGCCCTTTGTCCAGTTCCTTGAGACTGAAATAAAGATGTGGAACTGGTTAATTTTCTTCTGTCTTCTTTTTGATCTTATCAAGCTGCTGTTGTTTCCAGTATGTTTATTTATGTTTGGGGTGAAAAGGAGGGAAGACAGATTAATTAAAACTTACAGAACCAGATCACAAAATCATGTGAGTTGCCAGAAATTCTGGAAATCAGTGGAACTTTGTGACTTGTATTAATTGTCTGAGTAAAGAATGGTATTCTGGTTAAAATTATCATTCTCTTTTGTCAACATATTTTGGTTTTATGCTCCCTTTAACTATTCCATTAGGAATTTTTATTTTTCTACGTGCAATAAATTCCCTAGAAATCATGTAGGAAAAATAATAGTACTTACATGAAGTAAAGCTGTAAAATGCATGTGCATTGGTCTTTATGTCACTATGTTATGTCTTCCTGTTGCGATAGTCTCATAATGTTCAGGTCCTGTATCTTGAGTACCTGTAGATTGTCCATGTAATAATGGTTTTATTTTTCTGCCTTTTTTTTAAATACAGTTGAGGTTTTAAAGAAGATTGACATTCCTTCTGTCTTTATTGGTGAGACGTCAGCTAATTCTCTTAAAGAGGAATTTACTTATGAAAAAGGGTAGGTTAACTCACATGTAGCTGTGTTATTCCTTGCATTAGGTCATTTTCTCTTTTGAATATTTGTGGATTTAAAATAGAACGTTGTGATGACCGAGGTTATAGGTATTCCCAGTGAAGTCTTATGCCTGAGAGCAACCTGCAATGCGTAAATAGGAATGATTTCACTGTATCTTTTGATAGTCATGTTACATTTTTTCATTCTACTGTCAAAGCAGCTATAAGGTAGTTTTCCTGGTTTCTCTACATTTGACTGAGGTCAGTAAATAGTTTTAACTTAAAAAATGTTCTAAGAAACATTGTTTTATCCTTTTATTTAATTAGCTTTACATTGTGTGGGTATGGACTGAATTTTCTATGTTGTTGTGCACAGGTAGGAATCCTGTAGTGTGTCTAGTGACAACCTTTTTGGGTTTTTTTTTTGTTTTTTTTGTTTTTTTGTTTTGTTGTTTTTTGGTTTTTTTTGTTTTGTTTTGTTTTTTTGTTTCTTGTGGGGTTTTTTGTTTGTTTTTGGTTTTGTTGTATTTGTTCTTTAACTTGTGCGTTAAATTCTTGCTAATTTAGAAAGTGTTCTCTTCCTCCGTACAGTGGCCATGTTGTGTTAATCCCAGAGTTCAGTCTTCCTTTGGAGTACTACTTAATCCCTTTCCTAATAATAGTAGGGATCTGTCTTATTCTCATCGTCATATTTATGGTAAGTTCCTTTTTTTAATAACATTTTTTTCTTTCAAATAATCAGGAAACTGTCACATACTGCAGTTAAAAGAAGGTTTACAGTAGAGTGAAGCTTTGTGTACTGCACATACCTGTACCATGCTTACCTGTACTCATTTAGTTTCTTAGTAAAACAGACAGGTGCAGAATTTTGTCCAAGGGGTATCAGGAGCCTTTTGGATATTCTCCCTACAGTCCACAAGTGCTTGCTTTTTGGCCCCATACAGATAATCTGTCTTTGTGGTCTTGTACGCTGAGAGCATATCCCACCTTACCAAACTTAATAAATCGTTAGTCCCACTGTTCCATGGTGCAGGGCTCACTAGTTTGTACTGCAGGTATAGTTATGAGTGTGCAGGCACAGGCCTCTTACAGCACAGAGCATAGATCTCAGCACATGCATTGCCTGCAGAGGTTCTCAGTTGGGACATCTTTCCTTGAAATGGTAGGGTAGCATAGCTGTGTATTATTTCAGGATACTTAGCATCCCATTTTTTCTAATCTGTGCCCAATTTATTATTTTACCTTTTAATAAAAAGCAAGTAATGCATCAACTGTTCCATAAACGCTTACTTTAAATGTTTTTCTGCATTAGTATTTTTTGCACTGCAAGTTACATATTTCATTGATAATCCAGGGCATGTTTGGCACGATCACAATTGCAGCAGCTCTCTGAAAACAAAGCAAAGTGATCACCTAGAGATGATTTTTTTTTTAGCAAAGTTTTTCATACTGTCTTTTACAGTGTCCTTCTGGACGGAATGACCTCATAAAAGCTAAATGCGTACAAAGTACAATGAGTGAACTGTCAAAAGGGTCAGGCTCAGGGAGTTGCAGTGAAAGGGGTAACACTTGGCTGGTGGTCGGGAATCAGTCGTGCTCATCAGGGTTCAGTTCTATGGCTGGTTCTCTGCAGTATTGCTGTCATCAGCCTGAACAGAGGAGTTGAGTACACACTGAGTAAATTGGCCAAGGATACTAAACTAGGAGATGCAATTAATTGGTGCAGTGAAATTGATTCAGGGAGGTTCCAGGTTGGATTTGGTCCTCATTCTTCTCTGATTATGTCCCTGCTTCTTTGAGACAATCTTGTTTTTAACTAGGAGATTCATGTGAGACTTGATTGTTACTAGGGATCTGGATTACAGTGGAAAAACTGCAGTTTGTGTATATAGTTTATTATTTAGCTGTGGTAAAAGAGTCTGAATGAACAGTTTAGATGCAAATATCCTTCAAAAAGATGCAGATTCAGCTATAATAATCTAAATCTGTAAGGAAAACTATCCAAAATTACTGAATTGTGTTTTGCTCTGCAGTATGCTTCCTGCTTTTCCCAGGCCTCACTAGGGGATTGCAGCAATAGCCATTATTTTATGTAGTATGGGCGTACCTTTTTCTTTCTCTTTCCTCTCCAAAAAAACCTTGTGTTTTCTCAGTTGCAAGTGCCATGTTCATGGAGAACATCCTTTAGGCTTGTTTGGCTTCATCCTTGTGTTCAGGCAAGGGAAGAGCTTATTCAAGGGGTTCCCTTTTGACCAGCTTACTGCAAAGCTTCATAAATCAAAACTTCTGTTATTTTATTGGTTTAACTTACTGTTCATGTTATCTTGTGTTTGTTTCCAGATAACGAAATTTGTGCAGGACAGACACAGAGCAAGAAGGAATCGTCTTAGGAAGGATCAGCTTAAGAAACTTCCTGTACATAAGTTTAAGAAAGGCAAGTGGATCATTCTTTGTCTAACTAATTGAGCCCTATTGTTTTTAACACCCAAAACCCTCTAAATCAAAGACGTATTAAGTTTCAGAGGTAATTTTGAGTACACTTGGAATAGTTAGTAGAGTCTGGAGTGAAAACATACAAAACGTTTGGCTTGACCCTGTTCTCACTGAAATAGAGGAGTTCTAACACTTCTTTAATGGGACCAGAGCAGGCTGTGACTGAGCACTAAAACGTTGCTTAAAAAAAGAAATCAGTAATTGCATGAAAGTTCCTTTTTGGACTCCCATTACCAGTGACCACAGCATCCCCTGTGTTGCAGTATTTCCTTTATTTGAAACTGCCACCTGCAGTGCTGCATCCAGCTCTGGAATCCTCAGCACAGGACAGAGAAAGCCACAGATCTGGTCTGAGAGCTGGAGTCCCTCTTCTCTGGAGCCAGGCTGGGAGAGCTGGGCATGCTCACCTGGAGGAAATAAGGCTTCAGGGAGACCTTAGACCCCCTGGGAGAGCTGGGCATGCTCACCTGGAGAAAATAAGGCTTCAGGGAGACCTTAGACCCCCTTCCAGTGCCTGAAAGGATCTGTCTGATAAGAAAGGTGGAGACAGGCATTTTAACAGGGCCTGTTGCAGTAAGACAAGGGGGTGATGGTTTTAAACTAAAAGGGGTGGATTCAGACTAAATAAAAGGAAGACATTTTTTACAATGAGGGTGGTGAGACACTGGCGTGGGTTGCCCAGAGAGGTTATGGCTGCCCTATCACTGAAGCATTCCAAGGCCAGGCTGGACGAGGCTCGGAGCAACATAATCTAGCGAAAGGTGACCCTGCTCATTACAGGGTGGTGGAATAGATGATGTTCCAACTCATACTGTTTAATGATTCTATAATTATTAGTCTGGAAACTGGTAAATATTAGTGACATATAAGTTGCCTGATATTGTAGAATATAGAAATAAAACTATCTTGTGGGTATAATTTCTTTACCTTTCTGGAGGAGTGGTCCTTTCATTCAATCACAATACTTCTGTGAGGGCAAGAGCAATTCAAATTTAATACCAAGATATTTGCTGTTGCGAACATCTCTGTGGTGAGTAGGGAATGCAGTAACAAAAGATGTGCAGTTGGCTTTCCGCAAAGTCCTAATCAACAGGCCTCATTTTGAATAATTCCACAGAATGCAACACAGATGCTATAAAAATCTGCTTTCTACACTAAGAGTTTTGGGGCAGTTGCTGGGTGTGGTTCTTTATGAAATGGTTTACATTCTGGTCACACAAAAGTCAGTGGGAGTTGAGATCTTGTGTATGATGTCTTTATAACAGAAGTGAGCACAACAAAAAAGGCAGAGCCATTTACTGTGCCTGTAATTTGATGGGTAGTAAGTCTGAATGTTCTGAAGAAAGTAGCTCAGATGTGAACTGGCAGGTATTACACTTTATCCTCAGAAATATATATTATTTCCAAGCCATCCTATTTTTACACTAAAATGAAATCTAGACCAAGACTGAAACAATTGTAAGATCTAAAGTGCAATGAAATTAAAGAGTGTAGCCTTCCACTCCTGCAGAAGAGAAAATGTTGTAAATTTAAGGAAGATAGAATGCTGGGAGAGAGGTGTTGTAGGCATGTTATCAAGAAATTAAAAATGAATGGAGGAAGTTTTTTCTACATTGAGTGTCAAAAAGTTACAATTATAATGAGTGGTGAGGTACCTGATAAAGAATCCAGAATTTGGGTGTTGTTATATCCACAAGATTTAAAAAACGTAAGTGGTTTGTTAGGTGTCAGTGTTAGAGGAGCTTAACTTCAGACAGTCATCTTTGAAATGCTTCATGTACACATGGAGAAGAAGCCCCAACATGTGAAAAACAGTAAGCTGCAAGAGGACATATCATTATATGTAAATGCATATCATCAAGTATCATGTGTGTTGACTTTTTGTGTACATACACGCAGATACATGTGGTGGAGCAATGGTGGGTGATGGGTTTGTCTCAATGACGTTTAAAGAGCTCTGTCACAGTAAGTGCAGTTCTGCAGTTTATTATGTATTCCTAAATTGATTATTTTTCCCCCTGAAAATGGGATTATAACTGGTCTAATTATTGTTCATTACTGACCCATCTGTGTGACTGCACAGTTAGTTATGGTTTAGTAGAGAAAACGAAACAGAAGTTCTGCAAAAGTCTCAGCAGCTGTAGTTCTGCATTTTGCGTTGCTCAAGGCACATGTACATGTGTGGATAGGTAATTCTGTGTTTCTGAAAATACTCTCTCTTATTTATATGTGCCAAGTAGTTAGAAGATAATTGTTCTTACTAAATACTCTTCATACACAGATTATTTAAGCAAGATAGCTTATTTTGCAGCTATGTCCGTACTTCCTTTTTTCATTATTCTTTTGCTTGTTCTGAGTTAGCTTCTAAATTACAGTAATGGGAATTTGAGAAAAAGATACCTGAAAAGTGTCCGTTTTAGAAATTAAATTAGGTCTTGAGGGGCATGTGGTCATGGAGCTGAAACAGCCTGTGAACTAGTCCAGGAGAAATCCTGGGTGCCAAGAAGGGCCAGTGTCCCTGATCTCAGCTGCTTTGGGGGCGTCCCTCCCTTCCACAAGCCACGGGGAGAGCAGGCACCTGGGAATAGCACTGGTTAATTGCAGGTGTGATGGTCTGTGGGAGGTGGGGAGTAGGTGTACTGCAACGGATGGACTCTGTGGCTGCTGCTGGAGCAACAGGGCCAAGGGTTTGTTGCACATTGTTTTGTGGTGATGGCCAGGCCTGCAGTGTTGGCAGGAGTGGGAGAAATACCTGTGATGGCAGGAAACTTTTCATGTACCTACCTGTCCTGGACATGACTGTGAAGTTCTGCTGCAACATCATTTTCTTCTGAGGGCACTGCTGTTCTTGGCCAGGGGATGCACTGGGGAGATGAGCCTGCTTGAGAATAGCTGTCACGTTCCAGCACTGTTCTTTGGACACCTCCCCGCCCCATGCTACTGCAGGATATATCTGGGGTGTCCGTCCTTGGGCAAGGTGGGCCACAGTCCCTTTTTTCCCTGTCCTTGGTACCTTCCCTTACTGCATAGTGTGTAACCAGAGTGCAGGCACCCAGCACCATGTGTTGGGCAGATGACTGCCCATGTGATGAGATAGACTAATATGAAGTGGAGCACTTCAACCTATGAATGTCCAGTCCCTTGACCAGACACGTCTGTAAAGTGATGGGAAAGCTGCTGCCACGTGTGCTTATGGCAGATGGGCTGGGCTTGGCTGGTTGTTTTCAGGTACAATAGTTTGTGCATCTAAAGAACATTTAATGGTCAAGGGAGTGTGCAGCGGGAGCAAGTGGCTGCCTGAGGGGAGATGATGCAGTGCTAGACAGTGATAGAACAATCAGGTTCAGTGTGTTAATATGATGCTCATGGTGTAATGGAGAAGTACCATCAGGAGACAAAAGGTAGCAGCACTGGATGGGTCTGAATTCAAGAGGTGTATGAGAGTTCACCAGCTTTTCCAGATGTTAAGGAAACTTTCCTGTCTGACCAGATGCAACTCAGGGAGTCCATTTCCGTCTCCTTCCAGATGCTGTTCTCTTAGGAATGTGTCACACATCTAAAGCCTTGACCTAAAACTAGATCTAGGGAAAGGGGGAGATTTGTCCCATTACTAGGATTGCTGGCTGAGCATCCTGAAAGGCTGATTCAGAGTATCGCTGTTCCAGTGGTCAAATTTTGTTTTCACTTCCAACCTGATGATTCCTGGTCAGATGATGGTCTTCCCCCCCGTCTTCAGCTTCTCTCTTCTCTGTCCGTGGGATTCTTTCTCTGGTGTTTATAGAGAAGGCTGAATCCTCTTTCAGCCCCTAGATTGCTAGGTTTAAATTATCAGGCTCTTTAAAATTATTTTCCTTGCATAGTACTTCCTCTGCTACGTGATCATAATATTCTTTCTTTGTTTCTGTTTAATTTAATCTTTGAGGGATGTGGAGGGCCACGTTGAAGACTGAGCAGTAGTTATACCTCTGGGAGGACTGCTCTGGATGTGTCCTAGTGCAGCAGTTTTCTTTTTCCCATTTGTATTAGGAATATTAGCGATCAACCACTACACTCTGTTTCTTCTCAAATGTTTATAACTGGTGAAATCTCAGCTAAAAATTCCCAAGGATATAACTTGCATCTTATAGTACTGAATTTAATTCATATGCCATTATTCCAGATTTACAGATTTCTCTGTGCTGTCCCAGGTGCCCTCTGGATGCTGCCTACTTAATCATGTCTTGTATATGTATGACTGATATCTTCCTTGGGTGTGTATCAAATACTGCTCTAAAGCAATTTTGTAACAAGACAGTACTAGTAACTCTCCTCCAGCCTAATGAACTTCTTCCAGCACCACCAGGAGCAGCTTCCACTTACCAGCTCTCCTAATCCTTGCTGTGTTTACTGACCAGGAGCAGTCATTTCACATACAGAACTTTCCTGGCTCTTGTGGCAATATTCAAGGAGAGAAGATGTGCCATATTTTTTAATTCTGGAAATTGCCTACTTTTCCTATGACCCTGCTAGGTTTGAGCCTGTTTTCTCATTATTTTTGTGTTACTCATTAAGTGACCTAAGCTGTGTTACGGGCTGCTCTGGAAAGAGCACTCTCATCCCTTTCCACAGAGCTTGTATATACTTCCCAGAAGAGAACCCTGGGTGCAGAGGAGTAAGGAAGGCACCAAAAGGTTCAGGACTTTCTGTCCTTGCCTGGAGAGTGAGAATCCACATGTGTTGAGGAAGAGGGTTTAAGAACCAAAGCATGGAATTTTTTGTTCTCTCACTGCATTGTTCTACTTGCTGATGTTTGGTCTCAAAACTTGGATAGGAGGCAACGAATTAATTCCTTATTTTTCTCTCCTTGTGTGCAGCTTTTGCTTTGCCCACTGAACTCTTCTGAAGAGTTGTCCCTCATGGGGGGAGCAAAGCAGCTGGGCTGACACTACTGCAGAACAGCTTTGGGGGCCATTGTCTTCAGGAAAAGGGAAAGAGCCATGGGAATTGATGGAAGAAGCATGTTGTAAAACCCTTGACAAAAAATGAAAGGGAATGCATTGACCTCTAAAAAGTGTCTCTGCTTTGGTCATACAACATACTACACCAACATACACTGTGTCAGTACTGTTGGTGCTGTGAATCCTGTTTGTGAAGTTTGAGTGACAAAACACTGAACTTCTTCCTGTGGCAAGACTGCCATTCCTGATTATTATGCTTATTTTTTATCCATTTTTCTTTGTTGCTATTTTTCTGCTTTAAGTTTTGTCCATAACTTATTAATACCTGTATAGTAAAGTGAATGCTATATTTTAAATCCTTTTATCTTACTTTCAATAAGCATGAAAAAATATTGTAGAGATAGCACTTCACACAGTTTAAAACATTTTTATTAACCTAAAGTGGGTGAGCTCTGGTCCCAGAGAGGTGAAAAGTCCAGCAGTAGCTCTTCAGCTGGCAGGACCTGCCCTGCCTGGGCAGGGAGAGGTGGTGGTTCTTCCAGCCTGAGGAACCAGCTGGGAGAGCCTGTGTGTGTTGGGAAGGTCTGCTTCAAGTCCTTCAAAGTCAGACTGATTCTTCCTCATGTGCTGTAGGAGATGAATACGATGTGTGTGCCATCTGTCTGGATGAATATGAGGATGGAGACAAGCTCAGGATCCTTCCATGTTCTCATGGTAAGCAACTGTATTTTAGGTTTGTATTTAGATTAAAACAGCTTTCCAAAACACTGTCTAAAACCCACAGCAAATATGTTTAGTGAGTGATGTATTAAATTTCTTTTTGCTAATATGCAGGAATGTATGTACAAAGTTGGAAAAGTGAAAGCTTACTTTCTCTTTTTAAAAGCTAAAATGCTAGCATTCCCACTTTGCATTTTTCCTTGGATGTCAAGTCTTTCCTGGAGTCTGCAGCCATGTACACCCCTGCCTGACTGCACTTGGAAGTCCGTTAGTGAAATATTTTCCCTGTGACAGTCTTTCTCAAGTCCAGCCCACTGCAGAGATGTTACAGCTTTCTGTACACAGCCAGCACAGCAGGTGACAGGCTGAGCTTTGTAGATCCTCAGTCATAAAACCAATTTCAAATTAGACTGACAAGCAAGGAGTTCTCAGAAGAGAAAGAACAGGTCCATGACATCTCTCCCATTGGGGGGCTGCAGAGGTAACTTAACTTGAACACCACTAACTACCATCATCAGTTCTTGCGGAGAACATGTTGCCAGTGTGCTTGACCGGGAACTAAACATGACTTGGTGGCCCACGTAAATACAAGCTCTTTGCCAAATAGAAGTCTCTGTTACTAAGAAGAGCTGAGTTTTTAATACCATAAGTAAGACACTTCAATACTTTATTTTTCAATACAGCTAGTCGAGTTGCAGTGCCAATTGCAGACCTAATTTAAGATCCACAAAATTGTATGGTAATGTCATTTAATAATGAGGTCCTTTGATACGTGTTGGTGTTGAGCTGAGAGGCAGTGTGAGGATGGTGGTGGGCATGCCTGCTGCACAGTGGATAGAATTCCTCAAGAAGCTTTAAAGTTCATTGTCAAATGTGGCCCGTTGTACTACTGCTCTCATTCACTCAGTAGAGAGCACAGGTATTCATTGCGTATACCCATGTGACTGAGATCCTAATCCGTCAGGTGTTTTGTACAAGCTATGTGCAAACAAATTTGGGACTAAACTTCTCTGTGTGGGTTACGTTCTAGAAGTCTCCTATGTCACTGAACAGAAGCATAATTTAGCAGGTTTTCCTGTCCTTTTCACTTCGATAATGACATCCTTGTATTTTGTTTTCTAACAGCGTATCACTGCAAGTGTGTGGACCCATGGCTGACAAAAACAAAAAAAACCTGTCCTGTGTGTAAGCAGAAAGTGGTCCCTTCCCAGGGGGACTCTGACTCAGAGACAGACAGCAGCCAAGAGGAGAACGAGGTGTCTGAGAACACTCCTCTGCTCAGACCTTTGGCCTCCGTTAGCACACAGTCCTTCGGGGCTCTGTCAGAGTCCCATTCCCATCAGAACATGACCGAGTCCTCGGAGTATGAGGAGGATGACAACGACAATGTTGATAGCAGTGATGTGGAGAATGGGATGAATGAAGAAAGTGTAGTGGTTCAGCTGCAGCCCAGTGAGGACAGGGAGTACAGAGTGGCAAACACTGTCTGAGACTACTAATGACCAATAGGTGTATGAACAAAAGGGTTCTTAAGGCTATTTACAAACCTTTGCATAGGGAATCTCTTTTAATCTGTAATCCATTTGGTTTCTTTGATAGGAGCAGCAGTTCATGTAGTAGTACTCTGGTTAAATCATTACAGATAGATTTATTTCTGATTCAGGTATTCAGTCACACATTCTGTCTTCTCAAAACCAACAGTTAAACTGGACTTCACGATGCTAATGAATAATGTTAATAGTTTATATCAATAGAAATATTGCACAGACTCTAAATGTCTCTTGTGGAAATGGGATTTCTCTGGAAGTACTTTTATTTCCATTTTGTAGCTAAAACTGGGTCATCCTGAGAGCAATATTTATTACATGTAGGTATGTGTTACCCCTTAGGCCCAACAAAAACTGTATTTGCATGTTTGTATAGTTTTCCTAAAAATTGTCACCACTGCTGAAAGGAAGATGTAGAACAGATCAATATTCTATGTGCTGGTGTATCAAAGCAGAAGAAATTCCACTTTTATTTCAAAGCAGTGATTCCAAATAATCCTTTGGAGTTTGCCATGGTAGCTGAGTTTAAGCAGTTCCAGTGAGCAATTCCCAGGATGAGGAAACTTAGAATATATGTTTAGTTTTGAGCAATTCACAAGGTCAGGTCCACCATAAACACATTCATTATCCCTCCTTGCTACTACTTCATTCATTGTCTGGTTTCCAGTGAGGAGGTGGGAGTTGGGAGACAAATGAGACAGAGGTTTTGCTCCATATAGAAAAAGAATTTTAGGTAAGTATTATACTGATCCTTGGCTCATATACCTCTTACTAAGAGCATTTTATGCTGCATTAGTCTGCTAAACTGTATATAAAAAAATTGTTCTTTTCAAATACCTGATTTGAAAACAAGTGCTTACACCTGTCTCACAGAACTCAGTACTTACCAGTGTATCACAAAAAAAGGTAGATTCTATATAATACCTCTGTAACTATGTAGAAAGTAAAACCATGCATATACTCTAATGGAGATTTTTTTATATGGCCTTGACTAAGGAAAGCTTGAAAGAATGTTAATAAACATGTTTTCCACTTTAAATCAAAAGGAGTTTATTGAACTGTTACGTCGCTTGAGACCTTGAGTACTCACCTACATTACTGAGGTTGGAGTGAATTTGAAGATACAGAACACGGAACTGTTGGGACTCCCTGCATCATGCTGTGAATCACGGGACAAAGAGTTGCACAGACCAGTGCTACATGCAGGGGATCTGAGTTATGTAGAAAACCTTCATTTTTGTTCACTTTCTAGCATGAGGAAGAGTTCAGACTGGCCTGGGTCTGTACATGTAGTTTGCCTGGGGGAGCATGAAGGGAGGGCCAGAGTGCTCTGACCAATTCCTGCCCAGCTGGCAGCACCTGTGCACCCACAGCTCCAGTGCTGGAACCCTGGACATGCACTGGCCAGTGAGGTGGTCCCAGATGTGGTTTCTGACCTAACACTCATGCAGCCACACACCCTGCAGTGCAGATCTGTTTTCTGGGCCTTGCTGAGAGCAGGGAAAGTTTATTTTGCACAATGAGGCACAGTAAAAGGATAATAACGAAATAATGATTCATCTCCAAACCACTGCTGCCAGCAGCCCTGGCGGGGGTAATGACAGTGTAGTGGTATATTTTCACCAGGCAAAATTCCCCTTCAGCGTGCATATGTCTAGGTGAGTCCAAATGGGAAAATGATTTCTGAAGATGTAATTACTAAGCTGAAAGATGTTTCTTAAAATAGGTCCCTGCAGTTGGTGTGAGTGCATGTGTTCATTCATTATTGTATTCCAGGCACCCCAAAATCTGAAGAGTTCCAGAACCATGAACTGACCTGAACTTAGGTAATTCTAGTGGCTGCAGTTAGGTGCAGACACAGTTATGCTAGGAAACTTCACCAACAAATGCATTTGGAAAAGTAAGTTAAGCGACGCCTAATTCTTAACCCAGCAGAAGTGTACAGGTGACATACAGACCCCTGCTCAGGAAAGGGGAATTGGTCAGAAAGGAACAGTGTCACACTAAGGAATGTGATGACAAGTACCTGGTGTGTGCTGCCAGGAGCTGCTCTCTGAGGTGCTGCTACAGTCAATTCCAGCTACTCTGGCCTTACCACAGAAGCAGCTTTGGGGATGTAACCTCACCCCTCATCCTCCCACCCAGGAGAAACAAAGAGTTCTGCAGTCAGAAGGTGAGTGCAACTTTAAATTGTGTTTACACATTGAGCACAGCTTCACATGTCTTTTATGGGGGAAGCAGATTTGCATCCTCTACCAGTTACTACTGAACAGGAATTTGCTCTGTGGTCTGGGTGTGTTGGTCTGTTCTAACCTTGGCACTTGAGAGATCCAGTTCAGATACAGAGCCACTTGGCAGTGCGAGAATATAACCCTATATATAGGAAGGTTTTAGTTAGACCCAGATCTAGTGCCAAGCAGAGGAGCAGGTGCAGCTGACACTGACGGTGAAGGTGTGGGGGAATGAGGGGAGAACAAAGGCATTTCCAGGTCATGTCCAGAAGCATCTGACTGGTTTGAGGGCCCAGGAAGGCAGAGCCTTTCTACAGCTTCACCTCCCCTGGGCTTAGCGGTTCTCTCATCCCACAAGCTCCAGGGTTCACCGTCACATCCCACTGGGCCTGTGTTTTCAGGAGTTCGCAGGTGGCAGAAGTAACAAATACAGGTGCAATCCTTTAAGGTAATGGAGACTTTATATCTGCCTCTTCCCTGGGTGAGGGGAGCAGATTCCCACCCCCTGGGTGTGCTGACCTGGGCAGGCCAACCCAGATTCCTTTGCCAGGTCCTACATGAAGTCTCCTTCAGCTTGTTTCAGGGATGGTATACTGGGCATTCGGAGGGCAGGGGAACCACTCACCAAAGAGCTGGATAAATGGTGAGGGGAGTTAAGAGATGTGAAAGCATCTCCTAATTTAACTTCTACCCCAAAACTGCCTGGCTTTTTACTGAAGTTGTATTATCATACTACTGCTGCCCTGCAAAACTTAAAACTGCACTTAAGACCCCCTGTTAGTGTGGCCAGCCACGCAGTGACGGGCCTCAGAGGATTCCTGGAGATGTGGGGGGAAAAACTACCAACAGTCTGGTTTTGTTTGGTTGGAATAAATTTATTTCATCTGTCTGTAAACAAGGTGTTTTTAATAGTTATGGCATTTTTTGAAATGCATATTAAATCAGATGAGTTAGACTGTATCCCAGATGTAACAAAGTGCAGGGAAAGAAATGGACAAATCAGCAACAAGAATTTGTTTAAATCTGTACATTATCCACAAGGCCCAACAATAGAAGCAAATACTAGAATGTCCCTAAGGTAGTGCCAGTCAAAAGAAACCCTCGGAGTCAGTTAAAATCCATCTCACAATAGCAACAGTTCTTTTTTTTTTTTTTTTTTTAACAATAGTATGGCACAGAATACATATTAAAAAATTCATCACAAGACAGCCAAGTCAGTTATTCCAACCACTACCATCTCCCGTTTATTCTTTAGTATACAGAGTTCTGCAGTTCTTGCAATGGACACACAGGTCAGAACCGTGCCTGAACTGAGTTTGGTTACAGACATTTCAGATGACTCGTGCACAAGGCAGCTCACTCCATCATTTCTGCAGCAAGGGTGTGACAGGCCAAATGAAGATTTTTAAATTTGAAATGGTATGTTGAAAGTTTAGCTTACAAACTACTGACCTTCATCCAAACAGTGGCTTCAGAGCAGCCAAACTCTGCACCACTGACTGATCTGGCAGGAAGACTGAAGCCAGTCAGAGCTCCCAGGGTAGTTGAAGGTGGCAGTTTTCCACAATGACATTGCAGTTTCATATTAAAAAACAAAAACAACACCCCCCACCCCCTGACCCTCAAGCTGCAAATTAAAATTGGTCCTATGAGAAACTGAAACCAGACACACTCCAGCTGGTTATGCCAGGCTAGCTAATGGCCACAGTGGCAGCCTTGCACAAGTCAACTACAGAACAGGAGCTGGCAAAAAAAAAAAAAAAAAAAAAGTGCCTGAGCTATTGCAATGATGGAATGTCTGGGGAGTCCCTAGGATGGTGGTTTAAGGTCGTGGGAGGAAGTGCATCTGTACCCTTCCATAGTTTTGTGATTGCACTTGTTAAGCAGTACAACCTTCAGACATCATCAAGAAAGAGACTTAAGCCTACAGTGAAGTGCAGTGACAAAACTAGTGTGACATTAATAGCTTTTGAGTGGCAAATTGGTTAAACCAGGCACTATAAAAATGGGTGTAAGCAAACACATGGGTTTAAAAAACAGAAACAAAGAGAGGGACAGAAGTGAAGATATGCATGCACTTTTTTCCTCCCAACCATGCTCTGTGAAAGGAAGACTAGTGAGCTGTGACTTGCTCAAAGTGCTGAAGAGGCATTGATCAAATTAGATTGTACAATCGGCACCTTGTTTAGTATCTCAGTTGGTTTAGTTGTCAATATCACACTAATTGCTAAGACAAAGCAGAGCCTACACTTGGCATGTTCCCCTCCCAAGTTTCAAGTTATCATGCATATCACCATCGTGGTGGTGCCAGATGGGCTCGGCTACCTAGAGTGGTTACAGAGATGAACAAGGAGGAACTGGAGTTATGACAGTAGGAAATGGGTAAATAAAAAACACAAACTACCATCTACAGTCTGGTAGCACTGAGCACAAGCGGGTGGTGGTGCAGACAGCTGCTAGGTGGATGGGGAGAGGCTGCTCAGACATCAGACCTCCTCAGGTATAAAGCCAGTTCATAAGCTTTCTTGTTGAGTGTCCCTCCATGGACACCTTCTTTCCCCATGACTATAACCAATGCTGGAGTACACAAGGAAACAAAACAGAAATGAAAAGAATTACAGGGGAGAAAAAAAAAAAAAAAAACACCTTTCCCCACCAACAAAGGGATACAAAGGAGACACAGGTTCATACCCCATCACCCTGCATTGCTAGTAAAGTTTCCAGAATGTAAGGTTTAAAGCTCACGGCCAGGAAAGTTTAATAGCAATCTTCCCCTAATACTTAACAGTCTGCCTAACAACTAGAACCCAGAGTCTCTCAAGTATTTTGCCATTGAGTATGCCTTCTTATTCAATCCGCCTCCATGGACCCCTTCTTTGCCCATTACAAAGACCAAGACTGAAAGAGAAAAGAAAAAAAGTTTTAAAGAGTGTGTTAGACATGGAAATAATGCAAGTTTTAGGCAGTGCAATAAACACCCTCAAATTCAAGATTTAGTATCTGGGTACTAAGCTAGTTTAACAGTTTTGTTAAAACAGATGTAGACAGGGCTGGGAGAAGGCACAAGCTATCCTCAGGGATTTTATGTAACTATGCAAGTTGTAAAAGTTCACTGCTAAGAAAAATGCCACCAGCTATCAGAAAAGCATTATAGTGCCTCTCACCATCAGTCATCACCCACCAAGGAAATCCTGGCTGCAGTTTAAACAGTTGAGGCAGAGGTGCAGTGGGTGCACAAGTGTGACTGGAGAGTCACAAAAGAAAATTCCCATGTTCTGTGCTGTACGAACCAGAGTAACTGCCCTGATGCTGGTAAAAAACCCCAAAGGGTGAGTTGGGCTGAGACTTTCAATGCAGTAACGGAACTATAAACCACACTTTTTACACAAGACAAAATGCAGGGACAATTGTCATGCTGACTCTTACCCCACTCCCCCAGTTCCAGCAAGGTATCCCAGATTGTCTGGTGAAAGGAACACTGGAGGCTCCTCACCAGCAAATGCCACTGTGAGCTGCCATCAGATGTCCCCAGCAGGGACAGGGACACAATGAGCACTGGGCTGCGACAGGCCAGGGGCTGTTTGCCAAGCTGGGAATACTGCAGCCAGTCTACCTACAAGTGATCACACCTCAGGGCCTCAAGTTGCGCCAGGGAAGGTTTAGGTTGGATATTAGGAAAATTGCTTCACCAAAAGGGTGAAGCAGCCCAGCCCTGGCACAGGCTGCCCTGGGCAGTGGTTGAGTCCCCGTCTCTGGAAGGGTTTAAAAGCCATGTGGTTGTGGCACTTGAGGACATGGGTCAGTGGTGGCCTTGGCAGCACTGGGAGAACAGTTGGACTCTATTATCTTGAAGGGCTTTTCCAACCTTAATGACTCTATCTCCATAGCAATTTGCTCACAAAAGCTTAAGACAGTTCTCACTGGCATTTCACAAGTCAGAACCCTGCTTGTTTCACTTCAGTGCTGCCAACCTTCTTCCTGCATCTCTGCCCTGGGCTTTAGCCTACAGACACCTGCTCTGCCTTTGGTTTTACACCTATAAGCAAAACTCTTGTCACTCACGAACCTGTTCCGCAGCCAGAACACAAATGCTATCCCAGGTGTTCCTAGCATAAGGCACACCACTCCCAGCCAGTATTTTATATCCCAACTGAGTGGCTGCCCCATAAGAGGTTTTACTGGAAGTTAAACGAGAAGCACAAGGAGTGGGTGTGTGAGCATGAAGCACACTTCTTGGTGATACCAAACTGGACAGGCTTTTTTTGCCTGGACAGACTTCAGTGAGCTCACCAGGAAGTGCAAGAAGAGACAGTGTAGAACTTTTTAAGTAGGAGCAGCTCATACAAGGGATTCACATCTTTGCAGAATAAACTTTCCATCAAGTAGTTTACAAGAAGAAAGCTGCAATCACTGCCTGTCATTAACAGACTCCTCCTGAGCTTCCGGTACCAAGTGATGGAATACCAGCTAACCTTACTTGGAACTGCAGCCTGCTTTTTCCTGCTTGTCAGGGACCTGTTAACCATTACACAGCTTGGTGCCGGGGCTGGGACACGGGTGGGAACAGGGATGAGTGTAATTCCCAGGCAGAACTCAGCTAGAGCACTGCCATCCACCCCCTTGCATCACTTCCCAAAATTAGCCATTAAATATGGGTATTTGGTTTTCTTAATAGCTGGAGTCTACGCTTAGGGTCACATTCCTAATATAACAATCTCAAGGTAGAGAAAACGGTGCTTACCTCGTCCAGCTCTGCCTACAGCAACATTATACGTCGGCTCACCACCTTGACTCTTTGTCCTGATGTCCATTGTGCAGTCACCATCGACATACAGACTATCTCTGATCACAGAGCACTTCTTTGCACCAAGGGTCAGACCGTTGGTGAAGAAACCCTCTCGGTCTTTTCCTACAATCATATCTATTTCTCCTGGCTGTCAAAGGAAAGAGCTCACAGTTAGCACGGCAGGGTTTTACTGCTGTAATTTCTATTTAGAACCGGTCCTGTCTCGTGTTGAGAGGCCGAGGCCGTGATTTCCCCTCGCTCCCCGCAGGAAGTGCTCCAGAACACAGGGCTTTGTTAGGCGCAGTCTGCGCTGCTCCGCGGTCGCTGCGCGCGGGGGAGCCTCTGCCTCGGCGATCCCGGGCCCGAGCCCGTTAAACGGCGCAGGGCGTTTGTCGGAGACTGACCCCGGGCTGCCGCGGGCTCCGTCCGCACCTGTCCCGGGAGATCAGCGCGGGGCCTGCCCGCACCCGCGGCATCAACTCGGCTCTGGCCCGCCCGCGAGGCCCAGGCTGCTCCTGCCGCCGCGGCCCCTCCACCTCCACCTCCCCCTCGGGAAGGGGCCCTGGCCCGGAGGTTCGGGGGGGGCGGCGCGGGCCCGGCCGCGCCGCGGCGGCCGCAAAGTGCAGCGTCACGGCGGGCCCGGCCCCCCGACCGCGGCCCAGGCGGCCCGCTCCGCCTCGGCCGGGACCGGGACCGGGCCCGCCGCGCCCGGGGCGGGGCCGCGTGGGGCCGGGAGAGCCGCGCCGGCGGCCCCGCAGAGGCCTTATGCTCGCGCGGCGGGGCCGCGGAGCCGGGCGGGCCGGGGGCGCAGGCGGGCAGGGCGGGGGAGCATCAATGGCAGAGCGCCATCTTGGCGGAGAAAACATGGAGCCGGCGGCGCGGCGGCGTTCGAGCCGCCTTCCTCCGCCGCCTCCTCCTCCGCCCGCGCCCCCCGCACCCGGGTCCACCGCCCGCGCCCCCCGCCCCGGGCCGGCCGCCGCCCCCGCCCGCGGGACCGGCCCCGCGCGGCTTCCGACGCGCACAAAAAGGCGGCGCGGGCGGCCAGGCCCGCGCCCCCCGCCCGCAAGGTGCCCCCGTCCCCCGGCCGCGGCCCGTCGCCCTCGCTCCGGCTGCGCTCCCTCCGGCCCCGCTCACCGTGATGCTCTGGAAGATGCCGCCGGCCGTGGCTGCCCAGACGTACTTGGCGTCGCAGTAGCCCACAATGGCGGCCTCCTGGCAGCAGCCATCGCACATCAGGTTGTCCACGTAGCTCTGCCAGCCGGCCATGATCGCGGGGCGGCGGGCGAGGGCGAGCGGGCAGCGGGCGGGCCGGGGGCGCGGGGCGGGCGACGGTCCCGGCGGTGCGGCGGCGGAGCGGACCGAGCGCTGCGGCGGCGGCGGCGCGGCCCAGCCCAGCCCTGCGCTGCCGCGCCGGGGGCGGGGGGAGGAGGGGCGCGGCCGGCACCGCCCCCGCGGTCGGGGGGAGCGGGGCCGGGGGCCGAGGCGGGGCCAGGGCCGGGACAGGGACAGTGACCGGTGCCCGGTGCTCGATGCCCGGGTTGCTCGGCTCTTGGAGGTCGGTGCGGCCGGTCCCGGGACTGCTGCGGGGGGCCGGCCCAGCCCGGCTCGGCCCGGTGGAATTGCGGAGAGGGCGGTGCGGGGCCCTCCCCGCGCCCGGCTCGGACCGCACGGGGCAGAGGTGCGGCAGGGCCGGACGTCCCTGCGGCCGCCCCGATGCCCCCACCGGAGGCCGGGAGCGGCCGGGATCGGTGAGTACCGGCGGTGGCGCCTTCCTGCCCGGCCCGGCCCGGGCGGGCCGGACGCGTCTCCCGGGGCTCAGGTAACGGCGCTGCGCTGCCTTCCCTGCGGGTGGTCCCCGGGGGAACCCAGAGGGGTCACGGCTGCGGTGCTGGGGCAGAGCGGTGCCCGCCCCTGGAAATGCATCGAGAGTCCGGCGCCCCATCCTTCCCTTGCCCCCGCTCCGCTGTGCCCTGACGGCCCCTGTGCAGTCGCTGCATTTGTGTTGTTTCTGTAGCCTCACGTCTGCCTTTGCGCCCCTCGGAGAGGGGTGACCTCCTGCCTGCCTCGCCCGTGCCCTCCATCCAGGTCCCGCCGTGCAGAGTTCCCGGACCTCACTGGTGGGTCCCTGTCTCACATACTAGCATCTGTTGCGTTTTATTTCTGCAGGAGGTTATAACTGGCGATCTTGGGTTTTATTGTTCCAGGTTTCACCAAGTCTCTATTGCAATAATTTAGTTCCGCATTCCTTTTCAACACCGGAGGCTGGTGCCGGTGGTTTGCTACACTGATTCTGGGCCCTGGGCAGGATGGCTTGGCTGCTTCAAGGCTGTCCTGGGTCGCAGGAGTGTTCACCAGCACCTTTAAGGGCGTGTTTTCCGGCAATTGCTCTGTTTGCCTTAACACTGAAATTGGTGGGGGGATCATCTTGCTTTTGAGCAGGGTGGGTTTGCTTTAATGGGTGACTGTTGTGATTCTTGGGGCAGTAGAGACTGGTGGGATATGGCATGGCTGTTTGTGTCAATAGCTTTGTGGCTATAATTCAAGAAGTTAGATCTCATACCTGAATATGTGTAGTATGCAATAAATGAATCTACCTTTCCTTTACCTTTCCCTTTACTCTTCTTTGCCTTAAATTCCCAGGTATTTATAATGGATACCCCTACAGCACACTTCAGGGTTTCTTAGTCCTTTAATAACCTATTTCCATTGTCATGGGATTGAGTGTTGTTTAGTACTAATTGCTTGGATTACTAGGTACTTGGAGAAAAGCTCATTTGCATCTTTTAGCTTAATTGCATAAGGTTTTCTTTATTTTATTTTCACAGTGCCTTTACCCCTCTGAATTTGGACAGCATCATCCATGTATTCCAGAAACATTATCATGTCACTGTATCTGGCAATGAGTTACAGTCTTCAAAGTTGCTTTCAACTTTAAAATAGCAAAAGGTTTTTGTGAAGTTTGGCTTGCCTTCATCATCCTGCCTCCACAGGTTCCTTCCATGGGAAGGAGAAAAGGCTCTCTTCTGTCTGACAGTGCCATTGAGGATCACTTCTCTATTTAATGCTGGCCTGTAGGAGGTCCCAGTTAAACATTCTTACTGGCACAAAATGGAATGCATCCGTCTGAAATGAATGGGAGGCTGATGGGCCCATTAGTTTTAGGGTTCAACCAAATTGTGTTTGATTTTTTGTTGATTTTCTTCAAGTTGAAAAAAGGATTCTAAATTTTATTACTTTAATAAGTGGATTTGATGGATATAGAGACAGACATCTCATGACCCAGGGGCGGGACTTGGGGATTTTGGAGCTGCTTATTTACTATGCTAGCATCATTATCCTTCGATTAACGAGAGGTGGGCTTCTCTTGGACTGGCTGGCAGGCTACTTGGTACAAACATGCAGGTATCTCACACAAGAACCTGTGGGTTTCCAGGACTTTTTCCAAAGGCTATGCCTCTCTCGCCTAGAGGGATCTTGCCTCCTTGCACGTGTCCACCCTCTGACACATTTGTCCATGCCTCCTGCCCAAGGAGCAGCTGTGCCTTCCTGAGCCCTTGCAGCCTGGCATCTAGTCCTGCGTCATGGGAGGCAGAGACCCCATGGTCAGTGCCAGCCCGGAGCTGGGCCGGGGTGTAGGGAGAAGCTGCTGCTTTCCGAGAATCCGGAGTCACACTAGGTTGATGTGTGGCAGTTCAGTGCCTTGCCTCTTTGACAAGTGTTTCGCCTGTGTGGAGCAGGTTGGGTAATACTGTTGCTGCCTCACCTTTTGTGATAGCTGCAGAGACCAGGTGATCAGTGGTGTGAGGGCTGTTTTGGTGCGCAGATTGTGTTAGCGATGCAGGGAATACAGACATCTGCTTTTAATGATTTAAATTGGTAGTTATTGCATGAAAGTCTGGGATCTCCTGAACATAAATGGTTGGATCAGAGTAGAGGGTTTGGCACCTGCTTGGTAGCTCAGCTTCTAGTCATGTTATTTGTGAAGCAGCTCTAGTAATATATTTAGAAAGGGAAGTGTAAATTGGGTTGATGTAATTTAATGTTATGAAGCTATCAGGTAGCTCATATAACTTGCAGATTCAGCAGTCACCAGTGGTGTTTCTGAAAATCATGATACTTTAATTTTGCTTTCACTCTTAGGTGCCTCATTTGGTTGTGTGCTATGTTATACAATCATTACAATACTGTTCGTGTAGGCACTACTGCAGCAGCACCTTTGAGACTTGGATTTAAGAAAATAAGGGTTTGCTCTGTATGTTAAAGATCATAAGAGAGGGGACCTGCAGAGTTGTTTGGGTTCTTTTATTATGAGACTTAATTGGAATCTGAGACATTTCTGAAGTGAAATATTTATATATGTATAAAAATATCCTTGTTAAAATGGATAGATGTAGTGGGTCATTTTAACATCAGTGCTGAGACTGACATCTGAAATGGGCTGATTGTAAGCTATAGCCATATGGTAAATAGTTGTGACATTGTGATTTCTTGCATTTTAGTCTCTTCCTACATTTCACCTGGTTCCTTCTGGAATTTAATTTCACACTACAGCCACAGTTTGGTAGGATTTTGTGCAGCTTGTAACAATTACTGGTCTTTTGCTTCATTTCAGAACTTTGTCTAAAATTGATATTGGATCACATCTAAGAAAAATAATCATTTGGAAGAATTTTAAAGTACTGGCTGTGCTTAACCACAGTGTACTCACTATTTACAGCTTTGTGAGAAACTTGACTGCTTTTATAATGTTAAGAGAAAAATTTAAATTGCTGAAAGACTTGAAGGAGGATTATATTTTGTTAGTGATGTAACTTGGGGTTTTCAGTCAGGCGTTGTAACTACCAGCACTGCTGCTGTGCTCGGAATGAGACAGCCAAAGGCAGGACTGCTTACAATAGGATTGTTTAGGTTGGGAAAGATCTCTGAGATCATTTAGTCCAGCCATTATGATCTCAAAGGTTATAATTGTTTTCCACCAAGTCAGTGTTTTTCACCATTTGGAGAGTACAGTAACCAGCACTAATGTACAGACAGGAGGGAAGTCAGCCCCCAGCAGACTGCAGCTGGGCTTCTTTGTGGAGATAACCTTCGCAGAGCCAGGGCTCACGGGCTGCGGTGCTTGGCTCCGGTCGCTGGTGCCCATGTGGGTGCTGCTCTGGTGACTTCGCTTCCTGACCGTGCTGGGTTCCTGCTGGGTTCCTGCGGCGGTCTGTCTCTTCACCACAAGTGCTTTCGGAAGTGCAAAGGGAAACACCAATTTACAAGTGCTGTAAGTCAGCAGATTCACTTCTTCTGGTGACAGCTGGGAGCAGTCCGTGTCAGCCTGGCGAGGGTCGGGCAGGGCAGTGTCCTTCCGTGGCTACCCAGGGGACTTGGCTGAAATCCCAGGGAGCCACCAGAGACTGGGATGAGTGTTAGCTAGAAACAAATTATGAAAATGACATATTAATGTGTGGAAAACTTGAAGCTGGGTTAAAAAAATATGGTAATTCAAAATCAGCAATCATTAAGACCACAGTGCAGAGTTTTATTGCTACTACATCTGTGCATAAAGAAGGTCCTGTCCTTTGCTAGCATAGATGTGACTGCGCTGCAGAGAGCCTTGTACAGTGTTGCTTAAACCATCCAGAAAGTTCTGTAAAAAAGATGCTCTTCTGGTGTATCTTGCATTGTTTGGAACAACGGTTTAACTCCATGTTAACTTTCCATGATGAGAGTTTTACCTCCTTAGAGGATTTTGGCCTGGTATGCTTTTACCAATAAGATAGCTCAGCAAAACCTTTATTTTCTTAATGATCAGTTATATGAGCAGTTCTGAGGAGTTTCCCTTGCTTATTCTCTATTTAACCATCAAGTTCGATAGAACAAACCTAAAATGTAACTCTGAAAATCAGATGCAAGTGTAGGGATATGCCTATGTCAGGTAAGAGTATGAAATTGCTTCCATTTTGATGGCTTCCAGAAGTACTTAAAATAGGAGGAAGGACAGTTCTTTGTGGATGAGATTTATAGACTGGCCAAAGCACTAAAAAAGGTGTCTAAAGTCATGGAACTTTGCTCAGCTTTAGGATTTTTAAGGTGAATTCTTGATCTCGCTAGTGGCCAACAGAAAATAAACCTTAATCATAGAAATTGAAGTACATCGTATATAAATTCTTACTTGGAGAAGTAGTCTCTGGTTCATAATGGTGATTTGATGAGAGTCCCTATAAGAGTAACAAGTACAGAGTTAGGCCCATGAGACACAGCTCTCTATGCCTCACAGTTAGCAGTCGGACTCCTCAGTGTGCTTACATCCTGCAGTATTTTGTTTTGCTTTAAGTCAAGCAAAACAGAACCCAAACAGGTAACTGTCAACTTTTCAGTTATGCAGCAAGAGTATGAGACTGTGAAATTCATTCAGTTTGTAGAAAGCTTGACACAGTATAGGAAAGGTGGGAACATAATCAAGGTCTTTATGTTATTTTGCCCAAACTCGTGGTGACTCATCACATGCCTCTGGCAACTGGCGGGTGCAGTGGGTGAAAGGCTGTGTGGAAGTTAATCTTAAAAGCCAAAACTAAGGCTAAGAAATGCAATAAGAGGGTTGGAGCAGCACAAATTTAGAGGGAAAGAAAGCAGAAAGGTGGAAAATGAAGCACAGCAAGCACAGGCTCTTGACACAGTCATTTTTTAATGGATATTTGTGCAGTATGGCTTAACAGGGACAGTTAACAGTCTTACTGTGGTGTAAAGTCTGAACCTGTGACCTCTGTGCACACTTCACTGACCGCAACGAGATGTGATAGGAGATGAAAGAAAACAGTTAACTTTTCGCAGGCTTCATCTACTTGGTTTTTTCTCTGTCACAGTTGACTGGTAGAACAAATTTAGCTTTTTAATAGCTGATCTGCATTTCTTCACCGTGCTAGTGTACATTAAGAAGAAAACCCAGACTACTCCTACTGTTGTGTTGTAGGACATGGCAGGAACATGGGGACCTTCTCTTGGGGGATCCCATCCTGGGCAGCAGCATTCTCCCAGCTGTGTCTTGGTGACAGGCTGACAGATTATTCTGTTTTTCTAGCTCATAGTTTCTGTAGGTGATAGTTTCTACACCGCTTTCTGCTGCAGTCTCAGTCACACTCATGGTTCAGCCAGGGAACTCCGGAGCTTTGTTCAGGACATTATTTTCTTCGTTCTACTTGCTTTCACTGATAGGATCTGTAAATATGTTTGTCTGGGTGCTGTTTCCACCTCTGATCACAAATGATTTTGCTGTTAATGCTTACTTGTTAAAAATCCAAAGGATTTTTGGATCACAGATACATAAATTTATCTGTGATACACAATTTCTACCCAAAAGATTCACCATCTGCAAAAGTATTTAATAATAATTCTGAAGTCTAAGAATCATTTTCCCAGCAAAATGATACAGTTCTAACCTTATAATATACCAAATTTTTCTTTAATCACCAAAATCTTGATCCTAGCCATAAGCAGCAGTCAACTTGCCTGCTGTTAGGTTGTCAAAGAAGAGCCAGTGTATATTTAATATTTAGAATATTTTGGTGTGAATTTTTGGTATTTGAAGTGCTATTTAGTTTCATCACGGAGAGAATTATTTCTGCCATAGCTGTAGTGCGTTTCAATTGCATCCACTCAAATAAATATCACATTTTTAAAGAACAAAGTATGTGAAAATTGTTCTGCTCAAAGTTGTCCATGCAATCCTAGAAAAGCTGTATTCAGTCTGAGAATCTACTGACCAACTGTAGAGCTGCCACTCTGGTATGACTGAAAGGAAACATTAAGAATATAAAAAATAGGAGGAATGGGGAAAACTAGAAGTGAGTAAAGGGGAAAGTAGCCTAAAAATTATGTGGTTTAATTTAGAACATTTTCTCTTCTTTCAAAGTAGCTCTCTAAAGACAAGCAATCGTTGTGTCTCTCAGTCAAACTGTTCATTGTGGAAGGTGAGCATGTGGCAGGCTTGATGAGCAGAGTTACTGCTCAGGCTGACGAAGCTGCGGCAGCTCCTCCAGCACTGCACTCGCCTGGCATCCCCAGAGACCTGGTGCTGCTTCTAGAGGTCGTGGTCTTCCACGTACCCCCATCCCGTGGGTGGGCTGTCCCCCAGCACCAGTGCTGTGACCGCACGGTAAGTGCGTGTGGGGGAATTGTCAGATCTCGGGCAGGATGCTGTTTCGGAGCAGACGCTGGGTTTCTGCTGTCAGCCTTCACACAGCTGGGAGCGCAGTCACGGTGGTGGTACTATGAGGAAGAAGAGTCCTGTCCTCTCTGTGTAACACTCCATCCTCATGCATCAGTGGCGCTTGCAGCGCATCATCAGTTAGTGCCTGGAGTGCCTACAGCTGCACATGTGCCGTTTGGTCCCACATGTTTTGAATGGTGGAGCTCCCAGGATGTGCTCAGGTTATGTGAACACAGACATGGGACATAGGCATCTACTACAGTTTGTTGTACTCTGTGTCCAGTTGGCATAGTGCTTTTTAAAGCTTTGTGACTCGGTTGGGTTACTTTTAACCAGGACAGTGAAAGGATTCTTCCCATTTCAGTTTTCTTTGAAACTCAGATGTAAAATGCGCAATGAAGACCACTTTTCTTAAATGAAAATACACGACTTCCGTGTGTAAAAAAAATTCCAACATGTTACTGCTTTGACTGAACAATCTGAACAACTGTTCTCTGCTACACAAACCTCCTCCTCGTTTTGGGTTAGAATGGTATGCTTACAGGAGTTGGGACACGCAGCATGGCTTTGTTACAGAGCTAGAAACAGATGTGGTTCTAGCAGTTGCCATTGCAAAAAAAAAAAGCAGAAAAAGAGAGGAAGGGGACATTAGCACCAGCTTGACTATTCTGTGTGTTGGTAATAGACACCCATTTTCTGTGCTACCATTAGTAGGTGTTTGCGGAGGAGAGAGTGGTGACTTGCTGGCAAGTACTCAAGCTATGTGTTAAATGGCAAGGGCGTTTCAGAACCACTGATGTCCTGGTTTTGGACAGAGGTTAGCAGGGTGAATTGGGATGCACCAGGAGCATCCCAGTTCCCTGGATCCGCAGAGAGGGGCCGTGCCCGGGTTGGTGATGGCGATGCAGCACGGTGGGGAGTGAGGTGCCAGGCGTGCATAGGGACCCCTCTCACCGTGGTGGGTGCATGTTTTGGGTGCTCTGCCCCTGTCCAGGCAGTGCCATGGTCTCTGCTTGGCCTGAGCCGAGCTTTAAAATGAAGCTTTTATACACTGTCAGAGCAATTCCACAGTGTTCTCACCGACGTGCGACACCTCTGGGATGCCAGGCTGGCTGCTTCTCCTGCATAGTTTTCTGAGTATGTTCGCTGTTTTTGGCATGAAAATCTCTCAGTAACTTCCCGGCCCCTGGCACTAGATGGAGCTTCAATCTACTTGCACTTGGAAGTCTGTGAAGTTTAACCACAAGTTAAAAATAGAGAAAAATACATGAAGATATGCATGCCTGCTGCTACACTTACAGCACCTCTTTCCCTGTTTCTTAGCAGAGTGGTGTAAATTATAATTCAAATTGGATCTATATGAAATTAAAATACTGCAGCAGAATCTCCTTAATCTAGTACATGCATTATAATCACTAGCACCCTTTAATGTAGTCTCAGGTTCATGGTGGAAGTTGCTGTAAGTTAAATATACTGGAAATGTGCTGCATATTTAAGCTAATGCCTAGGCTGTGCTGAATAAAGGTAATGCCATTTCTGAACAAAGTACCTGGTTATATTTCAGGATGCGGTGGGGATGACCACCCTTTCTGTTTGCTGTGCTCATGCAAGAATACATTTGTATTTTCACTTTGTGCTACCAAAGCTAACATTTCAGAATCATCTGTTATAATATGTCACTTCATTTTTCCTCCATGTGTTACCCTTGAAAATACGGAACAAATAGAAGCAAATAAAAATGAGCTTTGAAAAGGTAGATACTTTTCATTTAGCAAGCGCCATGTCTCACAGGCCACACGCGCATATCAGAAATTTCAGACCATCTTTTCCTTCCACAGAAGTAACTGGAAGTAGATTTAGTTTTGTTCTTGGGTGCCTGTGCTCTTATCAGCAAGAGAGTGGTTCAGTCAAAACTCTAATCCAAGCACTGAAGTAGTCGTTAGAAAAGAAACTGAAGTTGGGAACTGAAATGGTGACACTCATAACAGATTTTGTCATTAAAGCACTGAATATTGTCTTGTTGCTTCACTACAAAATCTGACCTTGAATTTCAGTCTTCTTCAGAGGCTTTGTGCTGACCAACAGGAGGATAGGGACAGGTGGGGTGCCTGGAAGGTCTCAGCAGGGCAGGGAGCATTTGTGTGGTGCCCTTAGACATGACCTGCAGAGATTGCACAGAAATTGTCATTGTTTTCTCTTCTTACCTGCTTTTTGATAGATAAAGAAAGCTTTGCTTGTTTTTTAAAGTAAATCTGTTATTTTCTTCAGGAATGCCTGTTATGCTCGGTCTGGGATATTAGAGAAAGGTCTTTTGAAATCTCACACCCAAACTTTACAGACCTATTCTATCATTTGCTATTGCACTAGGTCCATCACTAGTGCAGCCTTCCAGGGAAGTAGAGCTTCAATACTTATTAATTTAAAAAATGTTCAGCCATTTTGGTTCATTTTGATTTCTCTTCAGTGAGCAAATGAGGGTGTGGGCCAAAATCTTTTGTCTCTATCACAGCTGAATATTAATAGGTGAGCAGGTAGTCATTTGGCATGTTGTGCCCCTCTGGCAGAAACAAAACCACTCCTTGAATACAAGAGGCTTAGGCAGGACGTGGGCACTGGGCTGCCCTGCAACAATAAGCACAGATGTGCTTCCCCGAGTCTTCAGAAGATCTTTTTCTGGATCTCTGGAGACTGTAGTTTCAGAAACACAGGCAGTTGGGAGTTCAGGCAGCTGGTAAACAGGAATGCTGGAGCTCCAAGTCCCTGAAGTGACCAGACCCTTCTGGAAGCTGTTGTGAGGAAGAGAACATTTGCTGGAGCAGGAATTGGACTCAAGTGAGCCTGGTTGTGCAGCCTCTGATGGCTCTTTTCTTTGTCTTGCCAGGTCACAGAACACTTGTGCTCAAGCTAGTTCCAGAATGGCTGGCATGAGACAACCTGCCAGCAGCATGGAAAGCCTGTGCTGTGAGTAACTTCTAACCTAGCCTTTTGCAGGGAGCCAGCTCTCAGTTGGCAAAGGCCACTGGATCAGGGCTTCCTCTCCTTAGCAGAAGAACGTGGCTGCTTTTCCTCTTTTCCTGACCCAGTGAGGTGTGTTTGGCTTTGTACTGAGTGGCAGAGTTGTAGCAACCATCTCATCAGACTTCAGACGCTTGCTGAGGGGTCCTCTTTGGGTTTTCTTGGCTGGGTAGCGTGGGACAGGAGCTGGTGAATTTGGTGTCCATTGGCCTCCCAAGGGTCCCAGTGCCTCTGGCTGGTTTTGTCTGCTCCTATGTGAATATTGCCAGATTCAGGGCAGAGGCACAGGAGAGCGGCAGAAATGTTACTCCTTAAGGGCCATTTGTAAAGATAACAAGCTAAAAACTGGTTTACTCAGACAAGCTTTTGTTCTGCTGATGTCAAAACAAACCCATTTTAATAATTACAACGTTTTCCCTATATTGCTTTCTGTGCTGTTTTTCACAGACTACACAGCAGTATTACCTGCCTGCTATTGCATTATATTCCAAATACAGCAGAGCATCTGTATCCTACATAGTGATGCTAATGTTGAGCAGCTGTTGTGTTTCTGCCTAGGAGAGCTCCATGTTGCTGTGATTACCTTGGCTCTAGAACATGGGCTGTTTTACTTGTTGCAAGTGAAAAAAATAGTCATTTGTAGAGTAACATTATTGCCACCAAAGTGTTACCTGTCCCGAAGGAACAGCAGGCTGTGTGGGCACATGTGTGTCACCATGCTGGGACTATAGTCCCAGCACCTGGCACTGTATGGGTACAGGCCCTTGTCATAGAGAAGATCCTTTGTCCTTCAAGGCATTAGCAAGGAATTCCTTTCTGCTTTCAGATCTGATAATGGTGACTCTAACAATTGCTCCAGCAACTGATCTGGCTAAGGGAGCAGTTGTTTAGTGTGTTTAGAGGAGGCTAATGCAGTGCTACTGCTAAATCTTTACTGCTCTGTCATGTTAATACCAAAAGAGAGAGAGTGTTTGATTTTCTTAGAAAGCAAACAAACCAACCACTTGCTTTTTGGGGTAAGTCCCTAACAAACGCCCTGGGCTCTTTCCAGTTCTTTCTACTGAATAATTTCAGCATAAGGCCCTTGTATTTCAGCATAAGGTCTTGGATTCAGTCCAAACCTCTTGTGTGTTAGTGAAGAACAAGTTTTAGATGGAAGATCTTTCTTTCTTTTTTAATATGGATAAGTTCCTTTTACAAGCTCTAGCCAAAGAGCATATTGTTAGTTGGAGGTACTGCTTGTATGGGAAATGAAACCGTTTCTGGGAGAGCGCAAGCAGTTCTCTGTGTTCTGCCCTCACCGTACAGCCCAGCCAAACCCTGCCTGTTCCCCTATCACCAAGGGGACACCCTCTCTGTGTCCAAGTCTCTTGGTGCCACGGCACTGGGCAGGAATAACTGGCATCAGGCAGACCACACCAAGGAATGAAATAGAGAATCACAAGTGGAGGGTTTGGGCAGCTGCTGGGGCAAGGCATGCCGAGTTGATGTCTTTGCTTTCCTACCTGGCCATTTCTTCCCACACTAGAACAGAGCTGGGCAAGGGAGGTACAGGTGGTGCTGGCTGTCAAATATGTTCAGATAAGTGCTGTAAGCTGGTGGTAATTCTGACCTGTGTTTCAGGGTAGCTGCCAGCTGATGGGCAGCTTTCCTGTTTCCAGCAGAGCCTGGCTGTGCCCAGGAGGGCTGCACACAGCTTTTTGTCCCTTCCTCTCAGCCAGCAGAGCAGCAGTCACACTGTGTGCCTTTAACGATAGCCCTTGCTGCCAGGGGTCCCAGTGCCCTTCCTTGGGTACCCAGGAAGGGGTCTGCTGGGGAGCCCAAATCTGGTCAGCAAGTAGAGGACTGAGTCTAGGGGTGCTGTGGGCTACAGGGACTTCTATCCTTCTGATGGTCCCGCTTCTGCTCCCCTACTGCAGACCAGGAACTGCCATTCCGCAAGAGCACTGTAAGAGCTCCTCAGCCTGCCTCATCCCATGACACTAGGTGCAGGGAGTGGGGCAGTGCATTTCTTCCTGCCCACAAGCCACAGGTGCAGCCTCCCATTGCCGCCCAGGCTGCCCTTGCTGCGTGCTGGCATCCCAGCACCATGGTTGCCTGCGGACACACAGGTAACCCACAGGCATGGCTCATGTGCTGTGGGCACACGAGGTGGGAGCTGGTATTCTTCACGTGCTGCGTCAGTGCACAAAGCAGTGGCTCCAGTTTAATGCCCCTGGGGAGCCTGCCATGGGAGCTGTGGGTTGGGACCATGGCAGCACTATTAGACCCAGGTGGTTAGCGAGGGAGCACGGTGGGTCTGCTCCAGTACCCAGGGAGTGTGTGTTCCCTTGGGAAGCGAGTGGTGCTGGGCTGGGCTGTCGGGCAGAGGCAGGAGCCAGAAGTCTGGCTCTGGGCACTGCTGGTTCCTGTTCCTGGCCCAAGCAGAGCCTGGGTTAGTGACCAGGGCAGGAACCTGAGGAGACACCATGCAGCACTATGGCAGTGGGACAGGACTCTGTGTGTGTTGTGTCCTGCAGCTACTGTCCTTTCCCTCCTCTTGGAGAGGCTCCATCGTGGTGCTCCCATCTGGTAAGTATACAGGACAGAGCCACAGCAGCAGCAGCAGCAGCGAAGTGCTGTGGCAGTGCCCTTGGAGTGCAGCAGCTCTCCTCAGAATGGCAGGGACAGCCACCGCTCCATGAATAGCAAACCAAGTGACCTAATTCAGCGCATGCAGCTCTCATGGGTGGCCCTCAGCCGCTCCATGGCTGCCACGCTGGAGCTGACTCATCACTTCCAGAGTGGCAGAGATTGGAGCTTTCAGGCCCTAAGGATTTGGCTGTTTTGTTATTAATTTTAAATTGATTTAAATTAGTCTTTAAAATACCAGGAGACACTTGCCTAAAGATATGGTTATTAAAAAAAAAGAAGGAAATAGTTGGTGTGTGGGAGTTAACTGTGTGCTTAACAACCGCTGGCTCCTGCAGCTCGTAACACCCATTGCAGCTTGGAGGAGTCTTATGTCAGCTGTTCCGTCCTGGCAGATTAGCAAGAACAGGATTAATTCATCATTATTATAAGAAAGTAAGAATTAGAAACTGTCCATGCTTGTACCCAGCGCAACCCCCTGGTGTCCTTGTCCACGGCAGGGTGGTACTACAATCTCAGCTACACGACTTTGTCCAGAAGTAAAGATCTCCTGGGGAAGTGCATCTCTACAGGAGCATCCCATTATTTCCAGCATCTCCCAATGCCTGATGAAGCTCCTCATAAGTTCCTGAGACTCCCTGGGGTAGTTTGTGGGCTGTCTGTACTAGGAACAGGCTGTGGGTCCCTTGCTCAGCCTCCCAGGGAGGATGCCATAGCCAGGGGGGGCAGGACAGATGGGTGGAGGATCCTTTTTCCACTGTCAGAGGGCAGTTCTAAATAAGCTTCTCCCCTGGGCTCTTCTCACTGCTGTACCTGCCCCTGCTGTGCCAGGGGGAGCTGCCTTACACTGTGGAGCAGGGGGATCGTTGTCCCCGATGATTTCCATCTGCTGCCGTGTAACTGCACAGATCAGGGTTATGCAGAGTGATGAAGCTTTTCCCTTCTGCCTCTCCCCTTTCCCACTGGTGGGGCAGTGGGTGCAGGTCACCAGCCAGTGCCTGAGCCACTGCCACTAAGGATCCTTCTGTGCCATTGTGGGCTCCAGAGATGTAGGAACCTCTTTCTTGGAGGCTACAGGAACAAGGTCAGAGCTCTATCCCCACAGGGATTTCGCCCTGAGAGTTCAGCCTGGGGCCGCTACCCCCCAGCATTCTTCCCACTGCTCTGGAGGGGTACAGGGCTGCATGGTCTGGCCCCGGCATGGTGGTAGGGATGGTGCTCTGTTCCAATCAAAGTCAGGGCTAGCTCAGACAGCATAAACAGATTAATTGATAAAGCTTTTTGTCCAGTAAATAAACACCAACAAATTAAAAATAATGAAAAAAAAAGGCAGGTGGAAGGCCCTGTGTTTCTTCCGAGAAGACAGAGCAGGAAGCTGAGGAGTGAAGGAGCCGAATATGGAATCCACCTGGAGGCAATGAAGCAGCAAACATTGTCTGTCAGCCTCTTTTATGTCTGTCTAAAAAAAGAGACCTGTTATTTCAGTGAAACCAAAGAATGAAAATTAAAAAGCAAAACAAAACAGAACAATAGAAAACTGCAAAAACAATTTGACACTTCCTATAGATTGAAGTAATAGAGCAGCAAGTTCTACTAAGTTGTATAAATGCACTCTGGTCTGCTTTAAAAATCCCTCTAAAAGATACAGTGATGTCACTTCTGTGCTGTTCACCAGTCTCTTCTCACTTCTAGATGTCAAAAGCTGAAGTGCTCTAACTTCATGTGCCAAAGCAGAACCTATTTCTCCTGCACTCAGCAGTCATCCTTGCCCATGGTGCTGTACAGCAAGTACTGCTGTGGGAGAGCCTGGCTGGTGGAAGACAGAGAGTGCCTCCTCACCTCCTCGAGCATCAGGTTCTGTCAGCTGGGGTGACTGGAGAAGCCCATCTCTTTCCACCGTCCTCTGAGGCCAGGTAGGATGGGCTCTTTCGTAGGGCTTGATGTCCCACCATAAGCAGCAGAGCTTTGTCCTGGGTGGTTCTCGCTGCTGTAATGTTCTCCCTTTGGCTTCACCTCAGGACCTCAGAGGGATGACAAAGGAGCAGTTTATGTTGTGTGGCATGCACATTGATGTTCTATTATAGAATGGCCTATGTGGAGGTTTTAAAATGTTTCAATTTTTTTCCAACCAAGCTACTTTACAAATAAGTAAATGATATGAACAAATTCCTTTTTGTGCTCAGACAAAATCAGATTTAGTGTTTTACTCAAATTAGAAAATTAAGAAGTCGGGTAGAAAGAACACTGGGTTACAGAATGTTCTTGCTTCATTCATTTTGTCAGACAGTTTTAGTTTTAATTATTTATGACACTCCATAATGTACTAGTTAATCTACAGTAGCGTATTTTGGTACAGTAACAAAGTTACTGACATGAGAGTTACTGCAACACTTTTCTGAGTAATATACACATTAATGATGTGTATATTAGAATGACTTTAAAGTATATGCAGCCTCAGAGTTAACCTGGAGAGTTAAGGTGTTTTAGACATGCTTGTTCTTCATATAGTTAAAAATAGTGTCCTCTAAGACCTGATCCTAAAGTAGTACATGAAATCAGTGCCTATTCATGGAAGGAAGGTTCTGGCAATGTGAAATTCCTTCAGTGTTTGTAGGGCCAGGCCTCATCGAGCAGACATTAAAAAGCGTTTCAGTGTTTTAAGGGCAATATTCTCATGTGCAGTTATTTTATTCCTGTTTCTTTTTGGATAAAAGTGTCCAACAAGTCTGCCTTATCGGTCAGGTACAAACTGCTGCAGAATCTGTTTAAGCATTGCTGCTGTTTATGAGAACAGAGGTGTAGGGGGTGAAAAAGTGCTGGCCTTGTGCACATGAAACATGACTTTGACAAAACAAAATGCTGTCAGGTTCACAAGGCAAACAGACTTGAAAATAGAGCAAATATTTTTTCACACTTTTTAAAGTTTTATCACTCAGCTGTGCTATTTCTAGTAGTAGCAGTAGACATAACATTTTGCAGAAAGACATTTGACAGATCAATTCAGCTGGCAGTACTAAGTTTCCCTGTACTGATACCACATCTTGCCAACAGTCCTGTCCTGTGATGGGAATTGTGTTCAGTTATCTACAAGATAACTGGCTGCCTTCATTATGCATTTCCATTTTTTTGGGCCAGAGATAAGACATGCCTAGCTATAGCAGGAATTAAAACAACCCCACAGATCCATTCTTGTTTGGTGAAAATGCTGCTCATGTTCTTAGAGCAGAGCAATTATATTCTCTGTACTGTCACATGCTCTGCTCTTTAGTGGTAATAGCTGTCAAGCATCAAAAAACCCACAACAAACAGACCAAACAAAACTCAACCGAGGATACTCTGCCTAGCAAGTGCCCTACCTTACTCCCTATTTTGCTTCTTTTAGCCCTAGGCTAAGGTTACTGCTTCTGAAACAAGAGTGATTCACAACCTCGAGCTCTACCCACAGCCAAACTGAGGGTTTGGTTTTCCTGCTCACCCATAATTCATGCCTCCTTCCCATCCCTGGAGCAGAACCTGAGGTCCTCTGCCCTCGGAATCAAGCCCCTTACCCCTGAAAGCCCAGAGCCCATCAGGGGCATGGTGCTTCCCCAAGAAAACTTGAGAGAGACACAATATGCATTTGCTTAAGTTTCCACAGAATCAGTGTCCAGGGTAACATTTGGCACTGGTGTTATATGAGACCAACTTGCAAATAATTGTGCTTCTAAGCATACAGGCTTGGGGGAATCAAAATTTTTCCTTAAAGGAAAAATCTGCAATACTTACTTGAGCAAATGCTTCAACATAAACTTAGCAGGACTTGGTCCATCCACACTGGGAGATGCAGAGTCCCGCAGTGGCTGTTGTTTTCTACATTTCTTTTGAGAATGTGTGTGTGTATTGCAGAAAGGCAGAAAAATCACTGAAAGAATTACTCTTTTCTTTTTTCTGCTTTTAATTTGCTCATAAGGAAATTGAAAGTAAGGAGATCTCACCAGGAGGAACACCCACGTGCAGGTACCAAATGCCTGTATGCACCTAAATTCAGTTGATGCAAAGAAGCTGAATTTAAAATGTGCTACAGAACAAAGTAGGGCCAGCTGGAGGATTTCCTGCTGGAGAAAGGAAAAGCCTGCGGAGGTAGTGGGACGTAATGCTGAGCTGTGACACATTCCTGATGGCTGTAAATAGTGTATCTGGGAGAAGGGGAATGGGAATATCTTGATTTTGTTATTTGGACTAGTGAACTCTTCCAGTTAATGCATTTTTTCATCTAGCATTCAAAATGGTTGAGGGTTTTATATTTCTTTATGTCTATTAAAAAGATGTACATATACACATATACATACAGGTATACATATACATATAGATATATACACATACATATATTTGGGGTGAGGTTCAGTAATTATTCATTATACGAGGCTCCAGAACTACAGTGTGTCTGTCTCTTGAGCACAACAAAGCAGCAAAAGGTACAGCAAACGGTGTTGGGGTAGCTCTGAGCCAGGTGCAGGCTGTGCAAGCGGTGTCAGTGTTTGACTTGAAGAAGGCTTAGGTTGGTGAGCGCTGGTGCCGTGCCATGGCTGCTGCCGCAGGGAGCAGGAGATGGGGCTGTGGCCTCTCCCTGCTAAGCCGGGAGTGGGTGCTCGGGCTGCGGCCGCTTCCTGGTGCCTGAGAGGGAGAGGGGGACTTGGGGAAACCACCATGACCATTCCAGTAGATGGGCTGGCTGAGGCAAAGGTGGCTGCAAAGGATTTCGGCAGGAGCCCTGGGTGCCGCTGTCGATAGGCATGTGTGTGGCATGGTGCTGCCACTTCTCCTTTTATCCAGGCTTTGCCTTGTCCTCCCATGCCAGCACTGGAGGTGGGGGACACCTGACTGGAGTGTCATGGGGAGCCAGACCCATGGCATCTGCCCCATGCGGCTCCCGTGCTCTGTCACCGCTGGCTTTCCTGCAGTGGTGATGATGGCAGGTGGCACTTGCTCCACGAAACACCTTGTGGGTTTGACTGTTTCACAGACTTTTAAAGTTGCTAGTATTTCATTTACCAGGCACTACTAAAAAAAGCTTGTTTGAGTCAAGTAAAAATACATTTAATTCAGTACTTCTCTTGCAGTCTCAATCTCACCATACCTCTAATTTTAACTGTAGGCTGAGTCATTTTCATCCTACTGCTTTAAAACCAGGCTTGTTCTGTTATGTTTGGGAAGTAGAATGCTTTTTCTCTCTTAGTCAGATCTGTCCTGCCAAGCTTCTATCTGTCAGTGCTCTTGGATGTAAAAATAACATACAGCCAAGGATTATTTGTAGACTTAGTTTTATTACTGTAAGCAAAATTGAAATGTAAAGGATGCCAGCATACATTACGCAGATTGATTTATAAAAATTAAATAAATGGAAAGTATTAGTCCCAGTGAAATATTTAACCTTGTTCTGACATAATTCCTCAGGGCAGAGTTTGCATTGTGTGTGCAGTACAGTTGTTCCACAGTACTTCTCTCTGGGTTTTGTTCTTCTGTGGCTTGCTGGTTCCTCATCTGCCAAACCCTCTGCTGAGGCTGCAGTGGTTAATGTTTCTCTAATTAAAGCACTATCTTATTCTCTGTTCTTAAAGCGACCTGATTTGGTTTTCACAAGTCCAGATACTTTCATTTGAGACAGACTCTTGGCATGGCAAATACAGGTGGAATAGTTGTAGCCTGACAGTGCTATAAACCATGGAGACAGCTGTGAGGTGAAGTTCTGAAGCAGGTAGGGCTATTCCGAACACCGTATCTGCAACATCCCTGTACGTGTGAGGAGAGAGCAGAAATACAAGGGAAACACCGCAGTATGCATGTGATGGTAGCACATGAGGATGATTGCACCCCTGGGTCCATGGCTTAGGATGATCATGGCAAGACTAGAAAAACATTGAAAGTGGCACGAATCCAAGACTGAGCGAACTTAGTCTGTTTATATACAAGATCTGGTTGTCAGTCTGGGTTGATCTAATTTTGCATTCAGAGGTTAGCTTCTTCACGTGATTTTGAATTGTAAAGCAGTGGCTGATACTTATTTATTTTTACTTTGAGTTAATTTGGATCTGCATCCCAGCAACAACTTGGGTCTTTGGACAGCACGGGCTGTAACAGAAGTGTGTAGAAATGCATTACACCAACTGATGCAGAGTTGTTTCAGCTCTCAGTATGGAGAAAGTCCCAGTGCTGCCATTTCACCTGGAAGTGGTGACATCTTGCCCTGCCACAAAACCCATCCTGCCCTGCCATGGGCCATGCTGACAGAGAGAGTGGGTTGGAAACAGTGAGAGGAGCCCTGGGTCTCGCTGTGCAATGGCAGCGTTCCTCCCAGGCTGGCACATGATCCACTTGTTAATACTATGTGTGGATTTTGGCCCATAACGTCCTTCCTTGTGAAGTTTTGCTTTATTTTCACTATCAGAAAGGCAGGACAGATCTCTGCTTGCTCTCAAGCGTCAGTCAGTTTGCACAGCCCCAAACCTCCAGTTTGCCAGACTGCTTCTGGAGACACTCAGCCATAGTCCCTGCTTATGGAGACAGGCCAGCAGTTGTCAGCCATATTAGTAGGAACAACTGATGTTTTACATGAGAAAAGAAAACTTGATTTTAGTTATCTTTATCTATTTTCTACCTCTGAATAGTTTCAACCCCAGTTTGCTGGTCTGTTATGTCAACGTAAAGCATCTTTCAGTCAGCTGTTTGCCTCGATGCTCAGCCTGACAGCAGCAGGACCAATGGTAGTGATCTGTGGTGATTATTTGTGCTTCCAGAGGCTGCGGGACCTCCCCAAAGATGAGCCCTGTGGGACCAGGCGCTGGACAAACACAAAGCAGGCATGTGGGCAGCCGGAGATGTCTGTTCATGGGTGGTTTTTTCACTGACCTAGTGTGAGGCTTTGCTGATCAGACTTGTCCTCCATCATCTGATTGTGCCTTTCCATCATCAACAAGCAGGTGTTGGCCACTGAAACAGGCTGTGCCTCATTGCTGGCTCCCTAAAAGCTGCCACCTGAAAAGCTAGTTTTGTATTTGTAGCCATAGAATTACCTGCTGCTTTAAAGAAAACCGTGCACGAATGAACCTCCACCCAGGGTAGACACAAGCGTCTGTGTTCATTTGTCTCCTGCCCTAGTGACTGGTGCCCTTCTGCATCCCATGTTGTGCACAGAGCATTCCAGCTCTTGCAAACAGAAGGTGAGGGAGCACAGAGCAGCACTGAATGATGTCACTTGTCAGGTGCTTGTGAAGGACAAGGTGGGGCTGAGTGTTTGGCATGCACTTAAGAGGATATGTTCGCCTGAATTCCTCCATGGCTTCAGCACGACAGTAGAAACGGTGTCAGTAGAAGCACCTCTTCCTATATTGAAGATACATTTGTTAAGAAAAATGTGGACTAAAATAAAGGAACACTTAAAAATATTGAAAAGCAAACAAAGGCGGATTCAGTGAATAGTGTATGTGAGCAGGGCTTCAAGTAGTTACTCCCTTTGTGCACCACATACTTACCCAAATTTGGCTTCCAGGTAATTATTTTTTGTTAACGTACTTCAGAGTTTGAAAGCTATACGCTTTTGAAAGCTTTTGAAAGCAAATTCACCATTTGCAATGTAACTAAAAAATGCAGCCATTGGTTGGAATGAAGGTAATATTCAGTTAGGCAGTCATTTTCTGTTCTCAGGCTGATTTAGGGTGTTTTTAGGGTATTTGGTTGCTGTTTAGATGTGCAGTATGTACATTTCTAACAAGTTACTAAGAAGTGTAATTCATCAGAGTCCTGAGACCAGATTTCTTTTCTTACCGATCTCTTCCAGTCTCCAATTCAGCAGAGAATGGGGCCCAGCCTCTTGCTTCAATAAAGAAATTGCTGGTACTTAAGGTTTTTGGTAGTGTCACTTTCACATCTCTTACCATGTGAAACTGAGGCCAAGGCCCAAATCTTTGGAGTCAGACCATTAGTATTTGGTGTCTCAAATTAAAGGATGAGAGAGCAGAACCAGACAGGAAGATGTTGGTCTCAGTGCCCAAGGGAGAGAGGCTCAGAGGTGGGTTTAGGTGGCCACAGCTTAATGAGGGTTGTAATGAACCAAAGGTATTTGGACAGCATGTAACAAAGCCACACTTCTGTTAATTTTAGCTTTAACTAAATGAACGAAGAAATTATTTTTGAAAACTTCAAGCAGTTTTTGAGGAATTCATAGACTGGATTAACTTGTGTCTTCATTGAACAGAGAGTATAAATTGGGAAAATGTGAGTTTCCAGCTTTCAAAAGATCGTGACTTTCAATTTTTTTTGTTCACCTTTTCTAACTCTGAAGTAGTGAAAACTACCACTGCAACTGGAATAATGCTTCTCAAAAGACACACTGTTCTTCTGAGCCTGTACAAAGCCATTTCAGTGCCTTTCACATGCCACAGATAGAAAAAATTAGGAGCATGGCAGTTTGGGGTTGTAGGGGAGCAGGAGATTGGGGGGCAGGGGGTAACTCTCTTTTAAATCAGTGAAATATGGTGCAAAGCTTGGTCCCCTCTGAAGCAGGATTAGTAATACCTCAGCTATCCTGATGGCTCTTAACCCATTTTCTTTAAATCTGCTGCTGATGTCATTCCATGGTCTGCTCCAGCACTACCTGTAGAAATTCAGCCTACATTTTCATTCCCCAAAACTATCCTGTTACTTCTTCATCTGTACTGGAAAGAAGAAACCTGGATCTCTGTCTGCCAAAGGATCTGTTATGCCCACTCAGCTTTCTCTTTCTAGACTAAAGAAATCACATTCTCCCTATTTCTCACAGAACTAAAGCACAGCTGAGGCTGGGACCTCCAGGGATCATTTGGTCTAGCTCTTCTCTTCAAAGCATGCTCCCAGCTCTCTCAGTCTCTCCCTGTATGTCAGGTGCTTCTACACCTTCCTCATCCTCATGCCTCTTCATTACACTCTCCAGCATGTTCAAACCTCTCTGGTATTTAGTGATGTTTAGTATTGCCATATCATGAGATCACACCAGTCCCAGCTGCTGTCCTGTTCCCCAGCCGAGCACTGTACACAAATCCCATTCCTTCCCAATTCCTGCAGGGTGTTCTTCTGTTAGTGAAATGCTCTGTAAGTCACTTCAATTTCTGCATTAACTCTTACGTAAGCCTTTCCCTGGCTGGTGACTGTAGAATGAGATGCCATAAACTGCAACTGAAGAATGAAAAATAGGATTTCTTCTCTCCCTGGTACCAGCAGTTTGGTCACTTCAATTTCGCTTCATGGATATGGACTTTTAAAAGTAGAATTATAGATTTCAGAGGTAGAAGATTAAAAGATTTAGGAAATCCTAGGAAAAAAAGTCCTGGTTCTGGCTGTGGTGAAGAGGTTGGAATCCATGTGTAGGTGGAGAACTAACAGTGGAGGTTACTGTGGAATTGCAGGAACCACAACACACGGAGGCTGCTCTAAATCGGAGAGGTAGCAAAACTAAAACTGGGTTTGTGTGTGGTGGCCAGAATTGGGTCCTATGAGCCAGAAGGGTTTGAGCAAGCCACTGTCTCAGCCTCTCCCTTGCTCATTGATCTTCACCAGAAGTTCCCTGAAATTAAGTTTTCAGGTGAAGAGTATCTGGCAGTGGGGAGAACTGCCTTGCACCCAGGGCTGAGGACAGCAGTGTGAAGAATTTCTGTGCTGTAGGTTCACGCTTTAGCTGACTTTGCTGGCTGCTTAAAGGCAGGCTGGCTCCAAGACCCACACTGGGTCTCTGGCCTGTGCCAGGAGCAGGAGCCTGTCAGGCATACCAGTCCAGTGGCACAGATGATTTTGTGTACATTAGTTATTGTATAATCTCTGCAGCATTGGGGCTTTATAAACAGTTTTTTCGGTAATGAAGAGAGGCTGCAGTGATGGAACCAATGTGCCTTTGTGGGGCACACAAAGCCCTCTGGAGAAGAAGGAGATGACTTCAGTCTGGGTGAGGTACAGAGTTTATTCAAATTGAGTTAATCATGTAACTGATTTGTCAGAGAGGTTGTCCAATAAGAGGGTGTTTGGTGACTGATCAAGCGGTGAGATGAGAAGATCTGTGGTTGTTCAGGGGCAGAGGGGAGAGTGAGTCACTGACGCTGCTCGAGTGGGATGAACATGGTAGATGGAGAGCAAACGCAAGTGATTATTGGCATTCAAAAGCAGCTAATCGGGTCACTTGGAAACTGCCGGTTTGCATCCTTGCCTTCAGAAGGGGTTTATTTTCCTGTCTGTAAAATGGTAATGACAGTCCCTGCTCAGCAGCCTTTCTGTGCCATGTGTTAGCAGTCATGGCTACTGTCACTTTTTGAAGTTGCTTGTAACTGTTGCTTTCTTTGGAATTGCAGTATTTATGCTCAGCAAAGGTGCAGCTAACCCAGAAGTACAGGAGTGAAAACAGCAAATGTGAGATTATGTGGTGCACAGAAAGAGGAGGCAGCTTGTTCCAATAAAGCGTGCGGTGGCATGTTGAGGTGGAGCTGTGAATCCAGGCTGAGGATGCAATCTAGATCTGCCTGGGCTTTGAAACTCTTATGTGGTTGTTGGATGGAGGATTTGTTCTCTGCTGCTATGGCTGGCAGTATTTTGGAAAACAGCTTTGACACAAACGTACATAACTGATGACAATGGGTTTCTGAATATAGATTCAAAACAACCAGCCCCCTGCCCCAGAACACAGCAAGTGGTGACTGGTTTCTCCTCCGTGGAAACTCCCATTTATTGCAGTGGAGGCTGAGACCTGTGTTCCGGGCAGAGCAGCCTTGCAGACCCATAGAATTGTTTAGGTTGGAAAAGACCTCTAGGATTAAATAGGCATTTCCAGGTGTGATCTGCGGTGTGTCCTGATCCTGAAGTGGGGGGCAAGATGGGATGTGGGGGCAAGATATGCAAATTGGAGCCTTCTGTTACAGAGGAATGAAATCCTGCTGTGGTGCACAGCAGAGCTAATGGCTTCCTGAGGTCACTCAGAGCTGGACCTTGGCTTTGGGCAGCAGCCAAAGCAATCTTGTGCAACTGGACAGAGACTGGTAGGAAATGGGACTGTAGGTGTCTGTTGTTAGGTTGGAATGGAGCAGGATTGGCCATTGTAGCAGCCCCCCCTGCTCTGTCAGCTTGCAGTTAGCCACTGCATGGACCCGACCCACGAATACAGCACAGACCCAACCAAGAAGCTGTTGGGCTCCAGCATCCATTGGGTGCTTCCTTCCGTAGGCTGTTGAATGCCTGTGGCGCAGATGATTGCAGGCGATGCAGGGTGTGCCAGATCGAGTGACTTGCTGTCTCACACAGCTGAGACGGTTTCAGTGAAACTCCTGGTGACTAGACAGTCCAGCTGACATCCTGCCGTGCCTTGGGCTGGCTAGGGCGCCCGTGGCCAGGGGTTGTTGGCACTGCAGTGCTCTCCGAGCTGCTGCCCAGGGTGAACTCACAGCAGGTGTGAGCAGGGATTTCTCTTGCCCCTGGTGGGCTGTATCCTGTGCTATTACCAGGTGGAGCTACAGGAAAACACTGTTGGTGCACTCACAGATACTGCAACAGGGGCTGCTTTCGACTGTGGGAGTGCACTTGTGTACACCAGCTCCAGACCAAACAGGGCTCAGCCTCCTCCTCCCCTCATGCAGGGACGTTTGGGGGATGAATCTCATCAGGTGTAGCTGCATCCAGACACGTCACCGGCATTTGATTACAGTAATATCTGCCTCATCCAATGCCCAGAGGGATAAAATAACTAAGGGGGTGCCACTCCTATTTTTAACACTTTATTTCTCTTTTATTACACGGGTTAGAGCCTTTGTTCCAAACAGAGTCCAAGCTGCCTTTGAAATCAGCATGTGACTGCATCCTCATGCACTACATTATTTCCTTTCTTTTTCATATAGTCTCATTCTGTTTCTCCCTTCCCTAACGCAAGCAGCCTCCAGGATGTTTGCAGCACTGCGGTTTGTCACAGAGAGGCTGGGAAGCTGATCCATGCAGTGATTAAGTCACTCTCACAAGGTCACGCGGTGAATCGCTGGCGCCGCCAAGAATAGCACCCCGAGTCTCTTGGCTCTCTCAAGCCCACCCTCAACACTCCAGCCTCCTTTCCTTGGTGAGCATGATCTGATTCATAATGCAGCAGCTCTGCTGTGAGGCTGGCTACCTCTGCGATCCTGCTGCGGCTACAGAAGAAAGCAGCCAGGCTCAGGCAGTGACAGAGATTGCACATGCCTGTAGCAAAAAGTCTAAACCCCAGAAATGGTATTTAGCAGCTTATCTTATCTGCAGATAAGCTCATAAAATGTACTGACGGGTTAAAAATAGGTTTTAAAGTTCTTGGCAAACATCTCAACCTTTTTATTCTTTGTTTTTTGCTGCAGTACAAAAAATACCGTTTTGATTATTCTTATTCTTACTGGCTTTTTCTGGTCTTTTTGGAAAAGTACCAAAGTATTGATGGGTGTTTTTAGCTTTTAATTGTGCCTCAAGTGCTAAACTTATTCCTGTTATTTGTTTGCAATATGTTTAGGCTATGATTAGGCAAATGCAAATATAAGTGGTTATTCAGTGCCTTTGGCACTCTGAACAGAATGTACCGAACTCCTGGGGCTTGATACAAAGCCTCAGCCTCCAGCACTAACAAAGCCTGTGCAGGCAGCAGCTAAAATAGGAGAACTACCTAGGCTTGACAGAGGGGGTTCAGAAGACCTGGGAAGACCATGGATCATCACCTAGCTTTTGTCATATGGACTGGGTACATGGAATAAACACATTTTTGGTAAATGGAGTAAGGCCCATGTCCTGTTAGCTGAGGGTTCTCTTGAGGTCTGGCCCTGCTCAGCCTGTAGTGCTGGGGCCTGTGGAGCCTTTGCAGTGTGTGGTTTACCAGCAAGGCTCCTCTGGATGTCTCTGGTTCTGATAGTCAGTGTGTTCCTGAAGCGTAATGGAGGCTTTCCTTGGACCAACGCCACAGTGCTGGAAGTGAAGCGAGCCAGCACGGTGCCGCTGCCTGCTGTGTGTCCATTGGCAGAAGCTTGGTATTTTTACAGTTGTTTGCCTGTTACCCAACCTATTTCAAGCTGTGATGGAATAAGCATGGCATTTGATCACAGTACTGAGCACAACTGCTTGGCTTTTATAACCCATGTTTTAAATGGGAGGTTTTTCCATGTGTGCTTTTGTCTTCAAATAACTTCAGACTCGTAGGTTTAGGCTTGGTGCTCTCTGCTGGCCTTTGCTGTGGCATGACGGGAGAACTCACAGCTCTCACTCCACAGGGTGCTGGGTTACTGAGGTGATAATCCTCAAAGGAAGAGGGCAGTGATGACTGTGGGGCACATAGAACAGAGCCTCCATCCTGGGTCTAGGTCTCATGATAGACATTAAAGATGTCTTTGTAACTCTTTTTATTGGGCTTTACTTATCATCTCTACAGGTGTGTCTGTGTCTCCTGATCTTGGGTTTACTGAGCAGGTGGCATACTATGTAAAGACTAATATCTGGTGCTACAGGATCAATCTCTCCCATCACTGCAATGGTCAGCTGCTAGCGATGGGTCTAACACTGTTTCTGTGTTCATGTGCCTCTAACAATGGAATGAGTGTGCTCCATCTACCACATAACATACCGCTCAAACTGGTGCTGTGTTTTATCCGCAAGTCTGAGACTCCTGCAAGCAGAGTGTCGTGCAAGCTTGGTCCCACACTTTTCAGCAGATTAGGTACATTTGTGGTTACAGTGAAGTTTAGTCTCATGTCACTTGTTTCAGTGCTGTGTGGAGTGAGGCAGCAGGCTTGCTGCCTCCTGCAAGTGAGTGCAGCCAAGAGATGGATGTTTGCCCTCTGGGAGGAAAACCAGGACTGGCACAGCAGGTAGTCAGTCATGAGAAAAGGTAAAGAAAGCACTCAGTGGAGAGAGGGAGGGAGTACAGAGAGGCAGAGAGGCAGGAATCAGTCACAGATGTCTTTTGTCTCCTTACCTCATAACCTGGGAAACTGGAAACGAAATCACCAAAGCTGCTGCTTTAGGCTGTCTTTGGATGTAAAGGAAAACCATGGGACATCCCTGCTTTTTTCTGAGTGTTTTTCAAGGCCTATGTAGGTAACTGATATCCATAAAACAAACATGTATTGGTTGTCATTTGAAGTTAAATTTCTGCCCATATATTCTCTTGCTTTCCTGTTTTGATGGCCAAGTTTTTATAAAATCTCTGCCTTTGGGTTTTATATTTCCAAGTTGCACGTACAAATACCAGATTTGGGGCAATTGTGTACCTCATTCATACACATAAATATCTGATACCTGTGACACCCTGGGACGGGGGTTGGAGCCCTCTCTCAGCCTTGAAAGCCAGTGCCCAGGGGCTGCTGGGCCATTGTGCAGGCTGATTCTGCATGCGAGAGACAGCCGCCTTCTGCATGAAGTGAAATTACAGCTGATGAAACCTCTACCTGTGTATAATGTAGGTTAGAAGGAAATCTGGACTAGCTGCTGTGTTAGAGTGAACTACAGTTTGTGCTGTTGGGGCCCCAGAGATGGCTCATTACTGCAAATGCTCTTTCCCCCAGAAAACCTTCACTTGAATAAAGAGGCAAACTGTAGCAATTTGGCCCAATGTAGGTACATAACACCCCAAAATCTAACTGTGCAGTCACTAAAGAGAAGGCTATTTGAGTCAGCTTTTAGTGAGAAGCATACAAAGAATTTGATCCTTTAAAAATCTAGCTAGTTCATTGTCTAATTTTAGAGTACAGCTCCTCTACTACAGATTCTATCTGAGGGACATCTCAGAGCCATTGAAGCTGAGGCTAACATCCTATCTTATCGTGGTTTTACTAAATCAGATTTATTTCTTTCCCCCAATGGGTCTTATTCTTACATGTACTTTATTGCTGTGTCCTTTCTGTTGGTTTCAGGGTTATGAACCTTTCTGCAGCAAGATTTGAAGCAGCCAGATTCCAGCTTAGATCACAGTCCCTAGGATTCACATGTGATTTTCAGTAAGGCTTCTTTAAGGTATTCCTGATTAACATTATGAAGTCATAAGGTTTTATTGTAAGTGTCTGAAATGCCATAGGAATTTTCTGGTGTTGTTTCAAAAACTTGTTACACTTCAGTGCCCTTTGCTTATGATTTCCAAAATAACCTGTGTCCTGTAAAAGCAGTTCTTCACAAAGCTTTGAATGCGTTTTCTGGCACTTCTTGGGGGTGCCCCTGATCCAAGCTCTGCTTTGGTTTGAATGCATGAGAAGCTGAAAGAGAAACTGATTACTTTCTGCAGCTCACCTCCATTTTTCCTCTTGTGTTAAGGGCCATAAAGCAGAAAAGTAATTGAAAAATGGGAGCTGAAGACAATGCTGCGTATGTACTTCTGAGAGCTGGTTGCCCTTCTTCTTCCTTGCCTCTTTACTCAGCTGTTAATGGATTTTAGTCTGGCTGAGGCAGGCTGGCTGACAGCTGGTGGTCACCACTGGCCCGAGGGCTCCCGGCCCGGACAGGCCACTTTCCTGTGGTCCTTGCAGCAGCTGGCTCTGGGTGACCACCTGGCTTTACTTAGAAGGCTGATGCATCCACGGGCTGTGACACAATAAACTGAGCAGCTGAATGCTTTGGAGCCTGCAAAGCACAACAGAGGGTTGAGTTTTGTTGCCTTTTGAGCTCATTCTGTGGAAGGCAAAAATAACACTCTGGCGTTCTTTATTCATGTGGTCCCAACATGGAGTATGGCGAGGTGCAGAGCGTGATAGGAGCAGACAATGTTTGTGCTGGTAACAGGGGTTGAAATGTTTCTTGTCATGGAAAAGATGAACAAGTCAGTTCCACATCACCTTTCTTTTCTGAGACTTGTGAGTACTGTCAGTGTTCCTGATATTTCAGTTCATGAGCTGCTGCCCTGTGTGGTATTAACACCATCACTATGCATGGTCCAATGTCACCTTCCCAAAAATGGATGAAGGGAATAAGAGGGCATAAGCCTCCCAGTGCTCTATCCTCCTCTCTCCCGCTCTTCTCTATTTTCAGTGTTGTGAACAGCTTGAGCTAAAGCAGGGGCAGGAGCGCACAGAGATCAAGGTGGCAGCAGAAGAGGAGGGCATAAAGGGACCAAAGAGAGAGGAAATACACAAGCCACAGGTAGAGAATTGGTGATTTTTGGTGCCAAGAATCTTTATTATGGCCGTGGTCAGCACCCTGTGCTGAGGAAAGAGCAGGCCTGCAGAAGTGCTCCCTGTCATGCCTGGCCACAGTAATCCATACCTTGAGCAAGGAGAAAGCCATCCCTTCCTCCTGACAGGTGGAGGAACCTGACCAGTCCTGAAGAAATCCATCCCAGGTGTGTCCCCTGTAGTCAGTGCTGCAGGAGTCAAACTCCTGCTCTGGCAAGCTCAAAGGAACATTATCAAAAGGCCAACAATAATCTCACCTGATGCAGCTCTCAGATTTTGGAAGCTTATGTTCCCAATCAGACATGATGTAAAAGCCTCATTCTGCAGGCAAATGATGCAGAACCAATAGGTGAAGTCTCTGTAAGGATGACATTGTCAGCCAAATGCTACTTCTGGAGGCCTCGCACACATGGAAGACAGTAGCCATATTTGCTGGGAAAACTAATAGGTGCAGGACCATCACTCTGATCAGGAAGCATTGAAACATTAAATAGAAGAACCTGCAGATTCTTTTTGAGGTTTTATTTTCTTGCTACAATTGCAGGCACATAGGACTAGATTTTTCTGGAGCATATACCTACAGTGGTGCCTTGTGTGCATTTGCCGTTTCTAAGAGCAATCACTATCAGGGTTGACTGAACAGCAGCTTGTCTGGATGCACCAGGTCTTTTATGCACAAGTTTGGAAACAAGATGCTGATTGATTCTAAGGCTTTTGTTTTCAAAGGTGTTCAGAAAGGGGCAGTCGGACAGAAGTACGCTTCGGTGAATCTGAGGCACTTGGGTCTCTTTTATTGTCAAAGAGGGAGGATGGCTGAATTAACCCTGCTGTAGTCGTTGTCAATACCAATGGTATATCTCTTGAGCCAACAAATACCCCTTGCAGTGGATGTTGGTAGGTACAGAATGGGGCTACCAAGAGACTTCTTGGAGTTTCTTTTCCTTTTGCTTCCTTAGGAGCAGGATCTTCTCCCAGCCACCCTTAGCCAGGATGAACTGCTCTTCTGTAGACTGGTAGATCTGTAACAAGCATGGTTGCTCTGTCTCCACTTGGTTTGCCGTGTGCTATCCATCTTGCTCAGCAGTGATGCAGCTTTCTGCAGCTTGGTACCTTGAAAGTCTTTTCAAGTACATGGGGCAAGTACTTCAGGAAGAGAAGCAGTGATTCAGTGCAAAAGCTGGCAGAGCCTGCCCATTCTTTATATTCAGGCTTGTTCCTCTGTGTATTCAGGCACTAATGCATATCTCCTCTCCAGCATTTTATGTCCCTCTTCTCTGTAGTGCTTTATCTCCCTTCTTCTCTTTAGCGCCCATTATCTCTTGCCAGCTCTCTGTGCTCCAGAGGAGAGGACAGTGTTTGGGGGGAGTGCTGTGAATCAGCCTCATCTGGAGTCTCAGGAGCACTGTGCATGTGGGTGATGGGTGTTTCATGCCAGTGTGCTTCTCCTCCCACAGCTGTATCATACATCCATGCTCTTGCTGCTCGCTCCTGTAGCACATCCCATGCTTTGGTCTTCCCATCTCTGCCTGGGTTCTCTTTTGCAGGCAGCTGCTGGTGACTAGCCTGTCTGCTGTCTGGCTTCATCCACTGTCTTGATTTGTTCTCCTCTGTCGTTCATTAATGGGTGAATACCTTGTGCAAGCTCCATACCCACCTATCTGGAAATCATTCTCTGTCTTTGGTTGTGAGTGATATCTGCATGTTGGTTCATCTTCCACTTTCTGGCTCTGATTCTCCTCCCATTTCTAAGCAGTGTGGCTCTGTTGCACACAAGAAAATTGTGCTGGGGTTAGGCTGGAGTGAGCCAGGAATGGTCGTCCCCCAGCAGCTTTACACTCCTCACAGATATCCAAAGGAACCAGTGAAAGTGGCCAGTGTCCAGAATATGCAAATGCAGGTGTGTGACAAATGAACCGGTTGCCCATTTTCTGGTGAATTGAGTAAAGGAGGTATATGCAGACAGGCAGGGTACTATTGAGGGACCCTCCTTTGGGCATGTGGCTGCTCCAGTTTGTCCCCAGTGCCACATTACTGCCTGTGGGCCACTACCCTTGGCCTGTGGTGAGAGAAAATGAGAAACTGTCAGGAAGGTAGCAAGAATGTGCTACTTAAACACCGGTTGCTAATGGCTGTGTTCGAGTTTCCAGGTGTGTGACTGCTCTGGGATGCCGGGATCTCCCTCTGTGCTGTGGTAGACAATTCTGTTATTAGCTTAGTGGCAGCTTTCTGCATGCCAAGACTTGTGACTGCAGGACTGTTTAATTTTCAGTACTCTGAAGTATTTAATTTGTCAGCTGTTAGCTTCTGCTTAGTAAAGATCAAATGCCGAAGTCCTTACCTAGATTTTCACTCAGTTAGGGCTGGGGCATGGATCCTGTCTGAACAGACCATTATTTCTGGGCAGGATCAGGGGCAGGATCAGAGGCGGGATAAGGTCTTGAATTCAGGAAGTCAGTTACTTCCAGGCAAATCAGTAGAAAACCCCCACCTTCAGGGATGGGTGTCTAATCTTCCTTCTTCTGTTAATTTCTATTTGGAGAAATGAAAAATCAGTACTGCTAAAACCACTGCCCACTTACATTTTGAAGCTGGACTGTGCAGATAAGGCACGTGGTTGTGAATGCCTGACTGCAGGTGCTGGCCCCCTTCTGGTGTGGAGAGCTGCTGCTGTGAGCAAATCATCATGCAATTCACTGCTGGGGGCCTCTCTTTAATTACTGAGTGCCAGAATAGATGTATATTGAGTTGCCTTGCTGGCAAATATCATCTCCAGCATCTCATGAAACTCTGCAATATTCTCAGTTTTCCTACTTGCGTAACATGGTCTTCTTCAAAGAAGAAACAAGTCAAAATGTGGTCTTATATATTGCTTGTCCAGCAGTACATGTTTCCAGAGAACAACAGGTTGTACACTGACTTCGAGGATAGCCTTCCCTGGTGGCATGGTTGCTCTTATTACAGTCAAGCCTGCACTTGGACGTGCAGCAGAATGAAGCAGGATGTGCATGGTGCATTTTTAAACCAACCAACCAAAGCCAAAAACCAACCTCCCAAAAATTCAGAAAAAGAGAGGGTGGTCTAATCCAGCACAGCTTTATGAGAGGAAAGTCCTGCTTATCAAATCTGGTTTCCTTTTATGACAAAGTAACCCACCTAGCTGATCAAGGGGAACCAGTTGATATAATCTTTTGGGATTTCAGTAAAGCTTTTTATACTGTCTCTCATAATATCCTTCTGGACAAACTGTCCATCTCACAGCTGGATAAACATACTGTGCGATGGATGAGCAACTGGCTCACGGGTCAGGTGCAAAGGGTGACAGTGACTGGGGTGACATCAGACTGGCACCGGTCCCTTTGTGGGGTTCTGCAGGGCTCCACCCTTGGCCCTGTGCTCTTTGACATCTTCTTAAATTACTTGGACACAGGACTGGAAGGGATACTAAGCAAGTTTGCAGATGATACAAAACTGAGAGGACCTGTTGACTCTCCCGAAGGCAGAGAGGCCCTGCAGAGACATCTCAACTAATTAGAGGACAGGGCAATCACCATACGACGTTCAACAAGGGAAAGTGCCGGATTCTGCACCTGGGATGGGGCAGCCCTGGATGCACAGGCAGGCTGGGGAATGAGATGCTGGAAAGCAGTGCCACAGAAAGGGACCTGGGGGTCCTGGTCGACAGAAAGGTGAATATGAGTCAGCAGTGCCCTGGCAGCAAGAAGGGTCAGCTGTGTCCTGGGGGCATCAGGCCCAGCATCACCAGCTGGACAAGGGAGGGGATTGTCCTTCACTGCTCTGCTCTGCTCTGCTCTGCACTGGGTTGGTCTCACCTTGAGTCCTGGGGACAGTCTTGGCCACCACAGTATAAGAAAGGCATTAAGCTGTTAGAGAGTGTCAGAAGGAGGGCAACAAGGATGGTGAGAGGCCTTGAGGGGAAAACACACGGGGAGCAGCTGAGGGTTCAGCCTGGAGGAGACTGGAGGGAGACCTCATCAGAGTCTGCAGATTTCTTGTGAGGAGGAGGGGCAGACAGTGATCTCTCCTCTGTAGCAACCAGTGATAGGACCTGAAGGAATGGCCTGAAGTTGTGTCAGAGGAGGTTTAGGTTAGATATTAGAAGAAGGTTCTTCACCCGTAGTGTTGTCGGGCACTGGAACAGGCTCTCCAAAGAAATGATCACAGCATCAAGCCTGACAGAGTTCAAGGAGCATTTGGAAAATACTTTCAGGTGCATAGTGTGACTCTGCAGGACCAGAAGCTGGACTCAGTGGTCCTTGTGGGTCCTTTCTGACTCAGCATATTCTGTGATTCTGTGAATTTTGCTCTCACTGCTCTGAAATATTCCATTTGTCAGCTGTTGCTGCAGAAGGCCTGGCTGACATGTCTTGGGGTAACTGCAGCAGTAGTTCTGGCCAAGTGGTGCATGACTCCAGAGGCTGCCTGCATCCGTGCAGGGCTGTACCAGTGTCACTTGCAGGAGCACTTGAAGGTTGGGGAAAGAAAAAATCAATATACACATTTATAATTTTTCCCAACTAGCAGAGGTGCAAATGGCTGCTGGTGGTTCCCTCATCCCTTCTCTGTCCTGTTGTCACACACAGGCTGCAGGCATTGGAGCTGTGAGCAGTGGTTGAGAAATTTGCCATGGATCCCTTGACCTTTAGCTCTTGTAAAATCCTCTGGATAATGTAGTTTCCAGTGCTCACGGCCATGATGCACCTATTACATATGTTCTTTCTAAGTCTGGCAAGCAAAACTTGTCGTTCCTTATTTTGCAAAAGAAATAAAACTGCTGAATTCCATGTAATCCTGATGACAGTTTACAAAAGAAAGAAAGAACTTTACCCAATACCTAAATGGAAGAAAAGGCAATAATGTGGTTAGTTAAATACTTTTGCTATTCACAAGTTTCAGTGGATTTCATGAGTCAGGCAGGAGCTGTGAGCCCCCGGTCCCTCCTGTGTGACCCCCGGGTCTATCCCCTGCAGCAGCGCTGGCAGGTGCTGGCAGAGTAACTACAGCAGGGATCTGTGGTGCCACTGTGTCCCCGGGCTGGCGAGAGCAGGGAAGCAGGGCTCCATCTACCGCTGTGTGGGGAGAAGGCAAAAATAACCAGGATGGCATTCCTCTGCATGGGAAAGCTACTAGACATGGTGAACTACATGTGCTATTTTTCCCCTTTTTTTTTCCTCTTTGTTTCTTTTTTTCTTTCTTTTCTTTTTTTTCCCTTTCCCCTATGGCTTCCAGAGCCCTTCACTTCCAGTCCATTCCCCTGATTGGGACACTGTGCAGGTTTATAGCTGGGGATGGTCCCCACTGGTACATCATGGTGTGTGAGGCTGGAGAAAACAGCAGGGAAACAAAGTGACTTGTACATACACACAGAGAAAATTGGGAGCAGAATCAGAAACAGACCCTGATTTCCAGTCTGTTTCTCTGACAGGATGGGGTTCGTGCTCCAAAACATGTTGAATACAGAGAGTTCTTGGAGGGCTGCAGGAGCAGTGACAGGATAGTGTACAGTTCTGCAGCTTTTTGCTTGATTTGCCAGTGCTCTGTTTCTGAACTTCCTGTACTTGTATAACCAGGGACATGTTTCTTCTGTACATACACACACACAAGCATTTATATGAGACTCGAGCTCTGCACAAGCCATAGGTCGTCTACTGCAAAGACTGGGGATGCAGTGAGGGGTGCGAGCCCTGAACCCAGGGCTATATGCAAATTCTGCAAAAAAATTTGGCCCTCAATACTTTCAGCTAAAATCCTATTGTCTGCCTTGCAGATTGTACCTTAATAGTGGAGCAGGTTGTCCAGGGTAGTTATGGCTGCCCCATCCCTGGGAGTGTTCAAGGCCAGGTTGGACAGGGCTTGGAGCAACCTGGGACAGTGGAAGGTGACCCTGCTGATGGTGGGATTGGTGGACAAGATGATTTTTAAAGGTCTCTTCCAATACGAACCAGTCTGTGGCTTTATATTGAAAACTGAGTATTTTCCCCTGTCCTTTATCTTTGCAATCACCTGAATTAACCCCATTGTGCTGGGTGAGATACTGTTTTATATAGCTGGTAATGCCCAGTTTGAATAGCTTCTGAAGGATAATTTGTACAGTGTCATTCTAGAAAAAACAGATTTTAGGATTTAGAATACTTGGAAAAGGTGCTAATTTTTCTCTGCAAGTGATTTGCTGGTAGTGAGAGCACATTGTTATTCAGTGCTTGCATGGAACATCAGAAGTGTCTGGATTCTTTGGTTTCCACAAAAAGCTTAACTGATAGTTCTGCACTGATGGCAGGAAGAGTTTGAGCTTATGTTATTTGACTGGGAGAGCTTGTCTCAAGTTATGTGAACAGATGTTTCAGATTTGAGTTCAGCCTGGCAGAAAAGGGAGAGCAATCTAGTCCCCAGCATTTCCCATCTTTTGCCTGGGAAAAAAAAATCAAAAGTTACTTTCTTTTTTTCTTTTTAAATGTATTTTTCTTTATCATGAAACTGAAATGCAAACTCTTGGAAAGGAGAGATTCCCTTTTATCCAGCCCGGTACTTAAAGCTTTTCACCTGTTTGCTCAGGTGCCTTTTACTTGTCAGCATTTTCATGTGTGGAGCTGCAATTATCCCTCAAAAACATCACAAACAGTTAAAACCCCCTGAAACCTCCCTCTCAGAAGACATGGTCTGTTTTCCATATTTTGGTGCATTACACAGCCAGGCAGCCCTTTGTGTAGTAGCTCGTGTGCTGCAGCAAGAGGAACGTAAGATACTTCTCCTGACACAGCTGCCAACAATTAAACTATGGGAGGCTTTGCTCACAGAGGTTAGGGAGAAGCCCAGGAAAATCTGGAACAGCTTTCAAGAGAAAGCACTGGAAATCCATGCCAGAAACCAAGGAAGAGATTGCAGATGACAAATACACATCTCCGCAGACTATCAGAGCGGCAGTGTACGGAAATAATTAAGATAGATAGGCATGCCCAATACTGATTTTTATGGGACAATTCACCCATATATTCAATGGGAAGACCCCACAGACTGCTGGAAGGTGGAGAACCCTCCACTCCTGGTGATACCACTGTGCAGTTTTTATACGATGCCTGTTGTCTGTAAACCCTGAGGATCTGTTTTAAGGCAGAAGATGGTGTTGTCACCCCCAGTCTGGGGCTGGGCAGCAAAATGGTCTGTTGGGGCTGGAGAGCAGCAAGTGGTGACAGTGGAATGACATGTTGTCACGTGCCAGTCCTTGGCATATCCCTGTAGGCCTGGAGGAGGTCAGGTCTGTCATGAGCAGTGGATAAAGAGATAAAAAGCACCCTGGGAGCCATGCGGAGAGTCCGTGCCGCAGGGACTGTGGCACAGGCTGTCCCACCTCATTGCTTGGACAGAATGAACTCCCTTGTGTGGGGTTTAGCCTTCGGTGGCTGAGCTGCTGGCTAAACATGGCCTCAGTGGCATCTCGGAGGCCATGAAATCCTTGGGACTGTAGGAAGCAGAGCTGAACACCTGTGTACTCTCCTTGGAGCTACCACAGCCGGTGCGGCAGAGCTGTCCCCGTATTCGGGACAACCTGGCCTTGGGTGGGAGCTCTCGTGGCAGCACAGGAGCACAGAGGGAGTTGTGTTTATGTGGCAGCAGGGTCAGGCTGGAGGCACGGTGCGGTCCCTGGAAGTTTGCTGCTGCTGCAGCAGTGTTTTTTGCTTAGGCTTCAGCTTCCCAGGACTTGCAGTGCTGTGCACCGTAGGGCGTAGCTCACCCTTTCCTTGGTCACCCCTTTTTCTCAAAAGTATCTGCTGGATTCTGCCAAATTAATAATTTATTCAACTCTCTCACACTGAAGCTTGTGGTGATGCATCCTGTTAACAGCAGCAGGTTTGAGTAAGGCTGGAAGTTCCCCAGGTCCCAAGAGAAGCCTGGAATTGTCCCGATTGCTGTGCCTGGGGAGAGCATGAGGGTGGTGGGAGATGGGGCGCAGTGAGCGGTCTGAAGTTGCATCTAAAATAGCTGAACTGTGACATTTTCTCTTGACAGAAGTGGTGAGAGGCCACAGACGCTTCCTTTCTGTGACTCAGAAACTTGCAAATCTTCTTTGATTCACACCTTATAAGTAAAATTAGCCTGTGCCTCTCTGCTGCCAAACTCTTTCAAAGCAAAGACACTTGTACAAAGGAATTCAGCAACAGAAATGGAATTCACTCGTGGATCAGATTACTGTTATTTCTGACTGGGAGCAGCACCAGAAATACTTGCAGGAATTTCCATTTTGCCTTTGAAAAGATGTGCATATTGTTGGTAGAAAAGTAGCTATTTGGAAAGATAATTCACATATGTTAGGGGACAGGGAGGGGAGCAAGCCCCATGAGGCTGCCACAGTGATGAATACAAGAGTTCAGCTTTGCACTATAACGTACAGTAACTTTGGGACAGGGATCTTCAGCTGTTGTTATCAGGAATGTTGTGACGTGAGCTGCAAATACTGCTGCTCAGGAGGACATTTCCAGCCCTAGGTCTGAGCTTTCGCCTAGCGCATGGGTCTTTACACTGCTTGTGCCTTGGCATCCCAGAGAGCTCTCGGACATATTCCTGCATGTGGGATCTCTTCAGGTGAGACTTAATGAAGGGAAGGATTTTGTTGATTCTTAAGGCAGCAATTGTTTGTGACACTGGTGAATGTGATGTTACCTTGAAACATAAGCTTACCATCAGCTGGGAGCATCAGTCAAGAAAAAATCTGGCATTTAAAATCCATACTGTTCATGGTCTGTATTTTGCAGCCAGCTGTAAGTGAAGCCTCAGTTCCTGTGACGATGCTCTTGGGGATGGAGCCCAATGGCATCTTCAGAGCTGGGCTTGGAGGCTGATGGACCCCTGCAGCCCACAGAGGGGGCTCCAGTCCCCTGCGCCCATCTGCCGTTGACAGTGACAGTAGAACATCATGGTCCCCTCCAAATGCCAGCATGGAGCAGACATCTCCAACAGGGTTAGCTGCCTGGGACAGCCAAGGACAGCCGTGAGCTGTGGACTTCTAATGCAGAAACTTGTTTGCTTGTAATCTGTGGGTTTGAGTTTTAGAATAAAACCAAGAGCGTACTGATTGTAGCCTGAAATACTGATATAAATGGTGGAAGGAATGGATGTCTGTAGAATAATGTAGAGGTATATACTACCTGTAGTATAATATGTATGATCCACATTTTTCTTCCTGGCACACCAAGAGTTTTAAACCAAATGAGTACAAAAGGGATTTACTTAAGAAAAAGTTAGGCACATTGCATTAGAAATAGAACTGGTTATAGTACTTTACCCCAAAATAATATACTTGGTATCTTTGGGTGTTAAGTGAAGTCTTGCTAAACAATAACACGTTTTTGTGGCCATCTTGGCTAGGTTTGTTTTTTCTGCTTGATGGGCTGTGCACAGAGAAGTGTATCTCCAAGGAGTGATTTTTTTTCCTTTTGGAAATGTGTGTGAAAGGGACAGCAGCATATGGACTTGACATGCCCCAGGCATGGCTGTGGGAGCTTGGGAACATTTTGTGCCTGCAGCAAGTGTAGGAAGAAGGGAGGAGGAGAGTGAACAACTGCAATGAGCTGTGTGGTGATGGCACTGAGCGGGAGCAGCAGGGGGGGCCCAGCCATGACCTAGTCTTCATCGCATCTCAGGTGAGGAACAGGCCTCGTGCCATGCCCCTTCCTTTCCTCATGGGTCGCAGGGGAATTGGGAGAGTCTTGTGAAGAGCCACAGGCAACATCTGGACCACAGAGTGCAAACAAAATTGCCAGCCAGAGCAAAATCAAGCTAGGTGCTGAAGGAAGAGACAGAAGAGGAGCTGGCTTTGGAAGCTCAGCAGTCAGAGACTTCAGTTGTGAGTGGAGGCAGAAGCTTTTCCAAGTGTACCACCATAAGATGCTTTTATGGATCAGAAACTCCAAATGTTGTCCAGAGCAATGAACTTAAAATGAAACCATAGAACTCTTGCACAAATTGCAGGTGAACACAGGGCAGGTGAGCACACCACAGGCAGATGGGCACACACAGCACACGTGCACAGAAAGCCTGCAGGAGGCTGTGCATAGCCATGTCCTGCACAGCAAGTCTGCAGTACACTCTCTGAGGCAGAGGCAGAGCAGTTGCTGCTTGCAGCTGTAATGGCATTGCGTTGGGTCTCTCATTCGGAATCTTGGAGCACAACCCCCTCAACTTGTAAATAACATGTACAGTTAAATAGGGTGCATTTTTCTCTGCCCCAAATGTGTGATGCACCCCAGGGAGGTCAAGGGAAAGGTTCACATGCCTTTCAGTAGGTGTTGTTGCCCACCTTAACAGAAGATGTTTTGATTCACTTACAGGATGTGCTCCCAGAGGCTGAGCCTGTGTCCCACTCTAAAACCCTGACCTGGTGTTGAGCAGGAGATGCTTTTACTCCCTCACTGTTTAATTCTGGCATCTCTCTCTTCTGCTTGAAGCAGCAGGCAGTGGTCTGACATGGCTGCCAGACATAGCTGTATGAAGGAGCAGGTGACACTGGTCCATTGCCTTTCACGGTTTCTGTTGGACTGTGTCTTGTATGTGTTCGTTTGATGGTTAGTGATGGTTCCCATACCCTGGCATTGAATATCACATCCCATTTCTATGAAATTATGCTGATTTGCAGATACACCATCTCTTCCCACACCTGTGCCTGCCCCAGTAACTGCTGGGAGCGGCACAAGCCCTGGCAGAGGTGCCAGAATTCCCTTGTGTGCGAAGCATGCCAGGCTACTGCAGCTCTTGCTCATGGAGCCGGGAGAAGCATGAATGGGAGCAGATTTTAGGGTTATTCTAGTCAAGAAAATGGATGTTAATTGCTGAGCTGTCATCAATTTCAGCAACTGCAGAACCCAGTTAGCCTCTAATTTTAGTTTCATGCTAATGCCATTGTCAGCTCTTTCTGTGCAGCAGGTGAGGCAGTTTTAAATGTGGCTCCACAGCTGCTTCATGCATGTGGCTGGTTCCTAGAATATGGCACCCAGCAGGGAAATTGGGGCAGCATTTGTAACTGCTTTGAAAGGCTCCAGGGTTTTTATACAATTTTTTTTAGTGCTGTCCCACTGATGCCACACGCCCATGGCTCCCATGCGCACCAGCCCTCATCAGGCACAATTTTCCCTTGGCTGACACCCCACTTGGCAAACGATAAAGCTCAGTAGAGTCCTGTTGGGGCTCACTCACTCACAGGTCTGAAGGGGTGAGGCTGCTAATTGCAGGATGCCATAGACATGCGCCACTCGGGCCCTGTACCTGTGAGCAGCAAGGAAGGACTGGAGTGTTCTTCGGGCAGTGGCCACCTGTGACTCTGTGGGACATGCTGGGAGGGATGGTCAGCTCTGTGCCACTGCTGCTGGCATGGTCTCAGTGCAGCCGGGTGCTTTCCTACACGTGTGCTGTGCTCTGGGCTGCAGCACGGCTGCAGCAGTGCCGAGGTTAGCCTGCCCAGGATTAATCAGCACTGCCAAGGGTGGGAATTCCAACTGTGACTGCACTTCGTGGCATTCTTCTGCTTGCAGCTATTTCTGCACAGCTCTGGTCTCTCGTTGTTCCTCATGGATCTTGAACTGGTGTAAAAGTGGTGCCTGATGGAGTAGCCTGGGCCGCCTGGAAACACCTGGGCACAGCTGGGTTTGGAGCACACTGCGGAGGTTGGTTCTTTTCTGGAAAATAACAAACATGTAGATGGGAGCAAATGGGAGATGAGTGCCAACATCCCTGCCAGGAGCTCAGCACCTTTATCCATTGGAGCCATGGGATAGGAAAAATGTCCATAGGATGTAGAAGTTTATTTAAACGTGTATTTAAAGCCTGTTACAAAGGCTTTCTGACTTGGAAGCCAGTTGATGAAATAGAGCAGCTGAGCTTTATTGGCAGAGAATTGTTCTCCAGTGGATTTGCAGGTGCAAACAGAGTGACATGTTGACTGTTGACACCAGTTTGGGCTTCCCTGTTGTACTCTCAGGCATCCTGGAGGATACACGAAGGCTGGAGGATGACTGGAATGTTGTAACAAGTTTTCCACAAAGACACTTAGTGAAGCTTCAGAAATCTCCTCTGGCTCATGCTGCTTCTGAGACATGTCCATGCTGATGGTCACATATGAGCCTTTACAGCTCCTTTTGAAGGTCCGAAGGCTTTGTTTTCCAGCAGAAGAGCTTTTCTGGGCATTATTTGTGCTGGATTGACCTTCAAATAAAATTGTTGCTAAGAACTGACAACTGAATAGGTATGATAGCCCTGTCAAGGAATAGATAATCTCACGTCTTTAAATACACTTTCTATTTCTGTTGGCAATGTACAGACTTCTCAGGATTTTACACACTGTCCATCCCAGACTAACACTTCAAAAGCACCACCAAGGAAACTTCTCTGCAAATCTCTTTCTATCTCAAAATTTCTTAACTGAATAATGTGCGTGGGCGATACATCACAGCCTTGTTGAAGCTGACAGTTGAAGAATGTTCAAAAGGAAAAGAAAATATTTGGAAAGTATTTTTTTACTATCAAACAGACCTGGAAATTGTATCAACTGAGGGGATATACCAGTTGTTCCTGCAGCTTAATTTTTCATGGTTAGTTTCTTTTTCATGCTTATCAGAATGTTTCAGTTCATACCTCAGGCACCTCAATCTCTGCAAGTGTCAGGGTCCCCTGGAGGGGCCAGCTCTGTGTGCCCCCAGATCAGCTGGCAGACATCTGCCTTGTGTTAGGAGAAACGTGACCTTCCTGCTGGCTTGGACCCACGGATGGGGGTGGGAACACTTTGAAACCACTGCTTAAACCAACACCCATGTAACCCAGCATTTCAGAATAAATAAGCAAAATATACAATGAAATAAGTTGCCTGCATTTTCTCAGCAAAAAAGACGAGCATTTTCGGGGAAAAGGGTGGTTTTCCACACCCTTTAGAAGCTGCTGTGGATGCCAGATCAGTCGCTGCCTGTGGGATTGGCTGCAGGGGACAGGGCCACGGAGCGACAGTGGAGACTGCCTTGGTTTTGCCATCTGACTCCAGATCTGGCTTCTGGCTTTCTCTGACACTGCCAGTGCAATCACCAGGGCCTGGCTGGAGTTAATTGAATTAAATGGGACACTTGCCAGGGACACCAGTTATCTCCTGCAGTCATTAGCACAAGAATGGTGTAAGGATTAGCTCTTGTTTGCTGTCTCAGGTGTTAGTGGTGATAACAGCCCACATGTTAAGGCCTTGTCAGCAGCAGCACCTTCTGGAAGAGATAGCAGCATCTTTAGTTGATAATACCCATGTAATTTTTTTAAAATGCGAGTATTCCTCTTTGGAGTAATATTATTTTAGTCCTCACTTTGAATAGTTTAATGAGTTTCATCTCTCCTTTCAGGGGGTCAGCAGTACGAGACAGATACACTTACTTGTCTGACTGACAGCACTGACTCACTCTCCAGCCCTTGGAGCCTGCTTCACTGTCCCCGGGAACATGGCCGTAGCGTGGGGTGAGTGATGCAGAAGAGTCACTGGTTCTGGGTGTTCTTGGTGTCGCATGAACTCTGCAGTGGGGTAGGAAGGACCTGGGCTTTTGATTTCTGAAGGATATTCCTTTGATAAATAAAGAAAAGATTTATTGACTGCGGAAAAGTGTGGGGATTTGCTCTTTGATATTCTGGATGAGAACTTCTGGTCCTGAAGGTCTGTACAATTACTGAGGAAGCAATGGCACGTGCCCATGTCTCACCTGCAGTGGTGCCCACATCCCATGTGCCCACATCCCAGCCAAAGCACTGCCTGTGTCCCACCCGTGGCAGCGCCTGCTTCCCGTGTGCCCTTGTCCCCTCTGCAGCAGTGCCCAGGTTCCACATGCCCATGCCCCTGTCCCACTGGTGCATGCCCTTGGTCGCTCACTGGAGGTGAAGCACTGCTGCGCCCTGGGGCTGGGGAGCACTAAAGAACAGGCAAAACCGATGATGAAGTGTTTCATGACCTGCTGAGCTCAGACATCTCCTCTGTGGACGGTGTATGGGGAGTGGGATTGCAGCCCCACTACAGGGGGGTTGGGAAGTGCCTCGGCAGCAGAGCAGCCCCCCCTGCAACCGGACAGGCTCCAGTGCCACTGGATGTTGCCACATGAACCCTCTGGGAGAGTCTTGCCCTGTGCCTGGCTGCCAGGGAGGTTCTGCCGGAGCCAGAGGAGCTGTGGCTGATCCGTGCTGGGCTGGCCCTTGGTGGGTGAGAACAGCCAGCACATCAAACGTCGGCCTTGGCTCGTCCGTGGATTCATTCTCCCATAAGCCCCTGGTTACAGGCAGGCTCTGTGGTGACGCTGCCAGTCCACGCTCCACACACCCCTTCTGCACATTCTGGCTGCTGGGAAAGGCCCTTGCTTTGGGGAATAATTTTGAACTCTCTTTGAGGGGCCTTAAAAATTGCTGATGTTTCAAACTAAGTTCTTGTGATTGAATATTTATTGCTGAACTCAGCATAAAATGTAGAACAAAGTCTAAATCCAGGGATGCTTTTGACTTTAGTGTAAATGCTGACAGCATTTTTAATATATACAGTATTTTAGTAATGAATGCTTAAAATTATTCTGGTGTTTTGTGTCCTCAGCTATTTTTCTCTCTACTGTGGTTAGCCCTAGAGTCTGCGTTGGAATGAGTAACATGCAGAGATCTGAGACATATGACAAGTTCAGCCTGGACTGCTTTAAGACACATTAGTGTAGGGATTTTCTGGCAATGCCATGGGGTCAGAACTGCATTACAGCCCTGTCATACGTCAGAAGAACGACTGATGCATTCCTTTGTGCTCACAAGACTATAACAGGGTCAACTGTCACCTGGTTGGAGCCTGCCTAGATCACCAATTTGAGTCCATTCTGCCATTTGAAAATTGTTCATTCTCATGGATAAGTCAGAATTAATGTTGTGTGGCGGTGAGAGTGCGGTTCAGTGCAGGATCAGTGAGGTGCTGCCAGGCAATCTGGGGCTACTGGCTGTGACCTTGGCAAAGCCTGCCAGGGCTGGTGCTGGTGCCAAAGCACAGCTGTTAATATCTCCTATATTCTGCAGTAGTATCAAGAAATATAAATAGACAGGATTTGGACAAATCCAAAAATCCACAAAATGCCTTTTGTTCTCTTTAACAGTCGCATCAATGTTTCTTTCATGTAAAATGTCCATGGGGCTTTGCTGCTTACAAAGTGAAATGCATCCCAAGCAGTAACTGCAATATCTAGTAAATAGAATTAATATATAGTATAATATATACTACTAATAATATATACTATTAGTAAATAGTATAAGTGCTACTGATAGAAAAAGAATGCTATAATGATATAAGGGCAGAGCTGGTACAAAAAGTAGCCTTCGTTAGTGTCAAGATGAGGCACATGTGAAGCATTATCCTCAAGGGTACCACTTAAGTAGTTCTTTGCTTATAGAAAGGTGTCATGGAAGGTTCGGATCAGAGTAATGGTCAGCCTGAGCTATTTTGTAAGAGGAGATTACTATCTTTTTGGAATCTCACAGATAGGCTTATCAGAGATGAGAAATATGGCACAGAGTAACGAGAGCCTACAAAAGGTGCTCTTTGTCCCCGGGCCCTACTGTGGAGAACATAGTGTCCTGAGGGGACACTGATGCACAGCTTTCTATACTAAGGGAAAAGCAGGAATGTTCAGCTGGGGGTGTGAGAGGAGGGGCGCAGCTCCCAGGGGTACTCTGCCATCCCCTCGGTACGATGGGTGTGGACCAGTGGCCGGAGGCTCCAGGTTTTGAGGTGCTGGAGAGTATAAAGGCTCTTCCCATACTTGTACAGAAGTTTCCCATAAAAGGGCTCTGTTCCCAGCCACAGAGCCTAGCTTGCCCAGGGCGTGCAGCTGAGGGATGGCTCCATATCCCATCACACGAAGCTGATCATGCTGGCAGATTCTTTTCTGAGTGGAGGTGTCAGATCGTCCAGCCAGCTGAAGGAATCCAGTTGGCAGGAGAGTGACTTAATTCAATAAGCAGAATTTTAAAAACACTGTAGTTCTTTGTTTAACAGCCAGATTCTACAAAATTAGCTCCATCTCTGAAATGGTTTTTCTCCCCACCCTCCAAGTACTATCCCTTTCAGTCCTGCATGTCCCTGCCTCTCCAAACTGCCTAATTTTTTTTGGTACCAGTTGGTACTGGGGCCGATCTGCCTGTCCCCTGCAGGGATCAGCTGAGTCACATCAAGGCACCTGTGCACTGATGGGAGCCTGAGGCTGTGTGTCCAAAGAGGACACAGCATCCCAGTGCCTGCTGCTCCTGCCCACTTTTTGTGCCCCCTCAGGGACTCCAGTATTCTGGGAGGGAGAGTCTGAAATAACCTCTTGCAGGAATGTGGGACTTGTGCAGAGGGGTGGCAGAGGTCGATCTAAATCTGTCTACGGACACAGCTAGGCAGAGAGGATCTACATCCCCCGAAGTGTCCTGTGGGCCTTGCCCAGGGGAGTTCTGGAAAGGGTCAAATTCAGTCGCCATGAACAAGGAGCTTTGGCCACTTGTTGCTGTCAGACTCTGAGCGCTGAGGACCTGTAAGTCCAGTGGGAGTTTAAAACACTAAAGACCTGCAAACACCTTTGCAAAGAAATTCTCTGTGCTGTGGCCCTAAGCCTGCTCCAGTGTGGCTCCATGCTCCCAGCAAAGTTCCACGACTTTTTTATGGTCTCTTTTTTTCCTTTTCCTCTCTGTTGGGATGGATGAGGACCCAAGTCACCTGCCTGCACTGCTGGCTGTTCCTGGCAGGGATAGTGTGGCTCTGCCACTACTCAGAGGTGCAGCAGAACCTTTTCTCCTTGTATTTGCAGAGTGCTGTTTCCTTGTGCACTGACCTGGGCTGCGTTTGGGCATTTCACATTCCTACTGGCTCAGGAGTTTTTTTCCAAAGATATTTTTTCCCTTCTCCTCACCTGTGCTCTTACCTTTCCTGCTTTGAGAAAAGCGTCACTGATGCTTAGTGGATCCCTCCTTAGTGGGGAACATCACTTTGTGTGACACTATGCCATTTGCTCCCAGCATGTTCTGCAAGGAAAGGGCTTGGAGGCAGCCGATCGCAGCTGTCCAGGCCCAAGTCTCCTGATGATCTCCCTCCACATGCTCTGCTGTCTTTTCTTTCTGTGGCGAGTGTCCAGCGGCTGGGAGGACAGGAGACAGTGAGAGAAGGTATTGTGCAAACACCATTTCACGTGGGACTCTCTGCGTGGCTGGCAGCTCCCGAGGGCAGCAACTCCCAAGGTCCTCAGTGCCATCCTGCCTGAGGTGCTGTGGCCCAGCACACAAGGAGGAGTGTCCCAGAGCAGTGCTGGCGAGCCTTGCAGACGCCCCTGCTCCCGGGGAGGGGAGATGGCCATGGTACCAAGTGACCGCACACGGCAGCGAGCCTGGCGGAGCGAGGACGGAGGTATGCGGTGAGGCACCTGCTGTGGTTTGGGTCTGCCATCTACAAACCTGTTGCTTTCTTTTTCAAGTGTACTATCATAACCTCAAACCAACACAGATGTGACTGAAGTTGCAGGCAAAACTGCACTACAAGTGTTACCTCTTTCCTTCTTTTCTACATTCTGCCGTTGAATTTATCCTTTCCGTTTCAGGTCTGCTGTTTTCTGGCTGGGGTGTTTTTTATAGCCTGTATTATAAGGAAACACACACAAAGGGAAAGCAAGAAAGAAGTAAATGGAAAACAAACCACAGGCCCGGCCTTTAATCCTTCTGGGGAAAGCATGACCTGGGCAGCATTCTTCAGTATCCAGACCCACTGTGGGATACACCAGGTGAAAATGGACAGCAGAGTTCTAAAGCAAAGAGGGAGCAAAGATTGACATGGGGACTTGGTGGGCTAAGTACAGACAATTCTTCCCCTCTCCAGTGACTTCTAGAAATGGGGGGTGGGGGGGTGGAATTCTGCAGCCAGTGTGATTTTAGTCAATACCCAAAATATAACACAGAGACTTGACAGTCAGGATTGCAGCTAGAAAATGAGGCATTGTCCAGCATAGCTGTCATATTATACTAAGCCTGGTACTTCTCTTTAACCCTAATTGATGCTCTCTCTTTTTGCTGTGAGCCAGGTTCTCTGGTCAGCCATTGTTCTGGGGGGTCTGCTGCTGCTCTCACACTGGAGCCTGTTCTTTTGTGCCCCTTCCATGAGGAGCAGCCAAAATCATGAGTTAAATGCTGCTGATATTACAGAGGACTCCTGGCATTCACCCCAGAGGAATCAACATGTAATTCATTAAAGATATCCATACTTCTGCTGTGAACACATGTGTCCCAGATGGTGCCAATTCAGGATTCCCATCAGAGGGAGCAGGAGAGGTCCATCCCTGCTGAATGCAGACCCCTGCCCTGATGGAACCACCCTGGCATCCCAAGGGTCCTCACTCACCTCCCTGCAGCCTGGCAGAGATGCTCGTGGACCGCTCCCAGCTGAGCTACATTTTGACCCCAAACTGCCAAGGAAGGTACAAAATCCATGTATCTTTTGGAAAGGAAGGATGTGGGCTGAGATCTGGTCTCTCAAGACCATGCTCTTTGGACAGTGCTGCTCTAGACATGGTCTTACTTCCAGCATTTTTCAAATTGTGTGATTTCCTACAGTTTACAGCTACATGCAGCAGCCAGAAGTTATCACATGTAGCTGACTTTAAAGGACACTGTCTTTAACAAATGCTATGTACATGTTCTAGAAACGTTGTCATACACTGTATGTTATAATCTTAGACTGCAATTAATGGGGACAAAAAGTGTGTTTGTAATCTGAGAATACTGGAATGGTTTGGTCTGTGCTTTTTTCTAATAGAATTTCATGTTCTCAGAAATAATTCTCTTCATAACCTGCACTCAGAACAGATCTCTGGGTGCAGGTTATGAAGTATTTCCTACAGAACACAAGATAAATGCAATTGAGTGGATCGTGACTTGCATCAGGGAGTCAAAGCAGGTAGAAAGGGAGGCAGGTACAGTACGTCAGACAGTGGATCTTTAACCGTGTGGAAAGGCACAACAGATCAGAAGTGTCATTATTGTTTGTTCCTGCGTGGTCTGAAAAGTGCTGGGAGCAGCAAGCTTGAAGCAGGGAGTGGGTCTGTGTGGGGCCAGGCTCTCCTCCTGTGGGCCATGGCCCTCCGAGGCAGCACCGCAGCTCAGTGCAGGGCTTCCGTGCCACCTTGGAGGAGTGGTGGGAGGATGAGCAGGACAGTCCCGTGTCCCCCAGAGCCCCCACGGGGATGGGGCCCACAGCAATTTGTGCCCAGCACACAGCAGGAAGTGGTGCTGAGCTCTCGGGTGGTGCTGGCGCTGGGCGGGGGCTCCTCTCTCCTGCAGCAAAGGCACTGCTGGCTGCAGCTCTGAGATTGGCACTGATGCACTTGCATTGTACAACCATCACTTTCTCAGATATGTAATTTTTTATGTTTTCCTTAATTAAAATTTCAGCTATACCTGCCTCTTCACCTGCCTCTCTGCACATATGTCTGACCATGACTGTCACCACCTTTGGAGCTGTGCGGTGGCTGTTGTCAGAACTCAGGAATGCGGCCTGAGGAACGGAGCTCTGCACAGGCAAACTTGGCAGAACCTGTGCAGTGTTTGGAGCAGCAGGTAGGACTCTGGGATTGGGAACTAACTGCACTGTTATTGACTGGTCTTGCATTCCCAAGAGGACAAATCAGGGCCTTGTTTGTCAGGTTTGCAGTTTAAAAAAGCCTTTGCTTTAATGAATGTACAGCCTAAGTGTCATTGCTCTGCTCTCCATTCTGGGTTGTTTTTCAGAAAACGTGACCAGTTTATGAAATTCACATCTCTCCTAAAATAGAAATTTTATCTAGAGAAGTCCCTCTGTGCTTCCATTCTTAGTATAAACCAAATTTATTTACTTCTGTAGTTGAAATTGCATTACTAAAGAAGAGCATAAAGTTTCGTCAATATTGTTTGATGTACTTTGTCTGGTTTTGAATGAAAAGTTGGGATTATGTTACTGTATTGTGGCTGTAACACTTGCCAGTTCATTTAAATTAATATTTCAGTTTCTTATTTATTATCTCAAAGTTTATTGGCTTGTTAGGAGTAATACTCAAATTTGTGATGCTGAGAAGGAAAAGCTGCAGCGTGAGCCCACCTGGAACTCTTGGCATAGGAGAAATACACCAGGAGCAATCACGGATGGGCAGGTTCACCAGCATTCCAGTGGTCTGTTTGTCTGTGTGTCTATCTGTGTGTCTCATGATTTTCAGGTTGCTTTTTGTATCCTGATGCAACTAAAAAGCCTTTTGTAAGAAAAGTGCAGAATCTACTGAGCATTGTGTTTGAAAACCTCAGCCATTCCTAGGGCACGGGTGAGTGATACAAACCTAGCACAAGCAGGTGACATGTGGAGATGGCATCTTGGAAAGAAAACATCAAAGGAGTCACACAGTGATCTGGGGCGGGCAATTCACATGGCCAGGGAGTTGGAGACCTGTACAAAGCCACCTTGTTCTTCACTCAGTGCCAGTGGGCTTCAGTTCACGAAGAAAGTAGCTGGAAAAATTACCCAGAAATAGTTGACCTTTCAAAAGGCCTCTAATATACAATTACCTGATGTTCATTGAAGTGGTTCATGTGCTTCCCACTCAAAATGATTTTCTAAGTTCACCCATGTGTGAAAAGGGGTCTGATTTTATGGAGGAGGGCAATGGAGGAAAGAAACTTCAGAAAGGAGAGAAATACGCCAGGGAATTTTACTGGTTGTTCGCTTCAAGGGAAGAAAAGGGCAAATAGATGCAGCCACCTCAAAGTAGCCTTTTGACTTTGAACTTTAAAAGAACTTTAAAAGAAAGGAACATGGGAGAACTCTGAGGTGTAGACAGCACTTGACAGAAGCTGTTCCATGGAGATAGGTAGGAAATTTAGGATCCAGTGCAATTTGCTTTCTTAGCCAGATGACAAATTCTTTTTTTCCCACAGAACAACAAAATTATTACAAACCCTGTTTTCCTTAGCGCCTCTTCTTTCCTTCTGCCTTGGGTTGTCTGGCACAGGAGATCCCTTGCCTGTGTGGCCACCAGTGCTCACGCCACGGGCTGGCTGTGCCCCTGCTGCAGAGTTTCAGCTCTGACCTCGGACCGAAGTGAGTTATCTGGGGCTGCAATCTCTAGTGAGCTTCAGGCAAAATACTTTTCTAAGGAAATTATTTCTATGGGTGGCACGAAAGTGCCTCTACTGTGCACCTTTCCAGTGGCAGCTGCGCCCAGGTGCACACAGCAGTCTGGCTTCAATAGTTCAGCATTCTCCTCGCTGCCCACCCCTGCTCCGACCCTCCAGCAGTGCGGGGGGCAGTGGGGGCAGAGACCACCCCCACATGGGAAAGCAGCAGCATTCAAAAACCCAAAGACTGTTTGAAACCAGGGGATGGGATTTCCACATATGAGAGAGAGCAACGTGCAAAAGAAACTACATTTGTATGGAAGGAAATTGTTTTAAATAATCTTGGAACTTAAAGACCTTAATGAACAAAAGCAAGGGACAGTTCCCTCCCCCATCTGCCTTATGTGACAAAACAAAAAAAGTCTCTGAGACAGGTCAGATAGACAAGAGCATCAATATGGCAGTTGTAGCACTGAAGCAATTTTCATTTGATCAAGTATCTAAGTATCTTTGTGGGGAAAAAAACCCAAAGTTTGACTTCGGATTCAAGGCATTACATTTGCGATTCCACAGAATTCTGTGATTTTGGGAACTTTCTATTGTTTTTCAGTATGAGCTCACGAACCTGGAATGAAATTGTCCTTTGGGGACAAAACAAAACAAATTAGAAGTGCTCATGTCAGGTCTGGAGGCCGAGAGGGTCCTGAGCCATGGTCTTTCATATGTTTCTTTTCCATCAAGTTCAGGAGCAACTTTGAGCAGGATTTGCTGCAGTTGAGGGAGACAGAAAAAATCCTATTAAAAATAAAAGGAGAACCCTGAATAAGATTTTTCAGAAAGCCATTTATTTTCCTATATAAGACATCCGGATCAAAAGTGAATGGCAAGTCAGGAGTGCACTCAGGCACATGGTTCCAGCAGCAGCTCCCAGGCTCCTCTGACTGTGGCTCTGCTGGAAGGGCAGGTCAGCTTGAGCTCACAGCAGCATAAATGAGGGGTGATGCAGAACTCCTCAGGTTTCTGCCTCCTCCTTTTGGAGGCCACATAATGTGCACATGTCATATTCCTGAATTCACTCCTCTTCTGGCCATTTGTTTGCCTGATCCTTAAACTTCTGTGTTCATCTTGGTCTACACCAGTGCCCAGAGCTCTGCCAAGCTGCTAGCAGCCTGCTGAGACTGTGGACAGGTGCCTCAGCTTTCCTCAGAGACTGGAGCCACATCTCTGCCTTCCTGCTTGTCGCCAGATGATCCTGAAGGAGCTGAGGAGCTGCCACGAGCATATCAGGTGTGCAGCCACACAGAGCTGCACTCCCCATGTTCTAAGGGCTGTGTGCTGAGCAGCTGACCATGGCAGAAAGACTGAAAGATGTGAGAGTTTCTCCTGGAGCCTGCTTTTAACTCTCCACAGCCCTATTTGGGAACGGGCTGTAGTCACTGCATGCCTTTAGCTTGAACTTGCACTTCATCAGTCTGATCAGTCTGGGAGGAAGAATGGAAGAAATGTTCTGAGAGCAAATTCCATATATGTCTTCTGCCACCTGCTAATGGCATATGTGAGCTGCTGCATGCCAGAAGCCAATGGCAAAGATAACATCGCTGTGGAGAAAATTGTGCAGTGCTGAAAATGAGACTCATGTTCCAGATGACCTGATAGTTCAGCACCTTCTGGGGCTGGGGCCAAGCTCTGCTCACCAACACTCACACAGACACATTCAGTGTGATGGCCTTGTTGGAATCCCAGAAATTAAATTTTTTAGGGCAGGCAAAAGGACAAAAGCTGAAAAGCTTCTATTCACATCCATCCCCAAATCAGGCTTTGCTGCATGTACCTCCAGCCTAATTACTATGAACCAGGGCAAGGGAGGCTGACAGGTGGGAACAGCTGTCACAGTGCCCAGTAAAGCTGCTGGTCTGAAAACTGACATAATGGCAGAGTAGACATGGTGGGCAGCTCTTCAGAAGTACACATCCATTTACAGTAGGATCATAGAAATATTTGAGGCACTCAAGAGCAAGGTCCTTGTTGCTTTTTACCCTTTTGCTTAGTGAAGGAATTTATGGTGTTTTGTGTTAACCAAGAGGTAATTGTGAGCAGCTACTTAAATAGCCCTAATTATGTTTGGAGAAGGCTGGTTCCTGAAAACAGCTAGCATCTGTGAATAAACATATTGTCACAGGTGACCACCTGATCTATGTATATGGACCTAAAAAAAAGACACTTTGCTAAGTTTAAATACCTCAAAGTAAAGCTGAGGAGACAGCAGACGCCAGCAGCTGTGCCTGCCCAAAGCAGCACCACACAGGACTCAGCGGGCGGAGCGTGGCTCGGGGCCTTGCGACCACAGCACCTTCCGCCAGCTCGAGGTGTCCTCCTGAGGGGAGCAGGGCCTTTAAATACTGGCCTTTAAGTACCCCGTGGGCAGAGAAGGGTAAAGGGTCTGGGCCCCCTGAATGGGGCATGGAGAAGCCCAGAGGCTCACCTTGCTTAATCCTTGGGCAAACACGTGCAGTGTCTGCTGAGCCCAGCAGCTGATCCCACCTGTGCCAGCACCGCCCTGCACAGCTGGCCCAGAGCTCCCAGGGGACAGTGGACACCACTCCCTGCCCAGATCTCCCAGGGGACATAGGACACCTGTTCCCAGCCCAGAGCTCCCTGGGAGTGGAGAGTGCCTGCACCCCACCTGGAGCTCCTGGGGGATGGTGGGCTTCCAGCTCGGCTGTGGCCCCTAGCAGTCAGAATTTTGGAAAGAGAAAGTCTGTGACAGAGAGAACAAATGTGAAGCTGTCGAACATGTTCAGCCCTTCAGCATGAGGACTGAAGAGTTCACAGTGAGAGCTGAGGCCAAGCCTGGTGGTGCGCCCCAAGCTGCCCCTGCTCCACCAGCCTCCTCCTCCTCCTGCAGTGAGCACCCAGCCGCCTCACCCCACCATTAACCACATCTAGCTTCAGCACAGAATTATAATATCTTATGACATGGAGATGGTCAGAAATAATTCTGTGCCTTTCTGTATTAATCTGGTGGTTCTTTTAACAGCTAGAAAAAAATTCCTAATATTCATGGTAGTCAGTCACGTTTCCTTCCTCTTTGTTCTGTTTTGATCACTGATTGCTTTCAGTGCTCCTTATGTATGGCTACAGGAGGAGTCGAGCACTCTAGGAGCTGGCACAGCGTGGTAAGATTAAGGGATTTTTCCAAGGAAAAGGCTCTGTGGAGGAGGATTGCTGTTGATGCTTGTATTGCCATCAGTGCCAGCTCCAGGCATCATAGGCAAAACTTTTTGGTAGCAAGCTTTTAAAGAGGTTTCAAAAGAGATTTTACAGAATTTTTTAGGGTGATTATGGAATTATAACTGAGATAACTTAGGAAAGAAATATAAGGGGAAGGGAAAAACATTATAGCCATTCAAATAATAATAAGGTGGGAATAAGACTAAAGGCCAGTTTTGGAGAGATAGTAATATGTAGACAGATGAAGGACTGTCACAGGTCCTCTGGACAGAGTTTGTCATGGTGCTCAGCTGGAGCAGCCTCTGCGCATGGAGAAGATGTGTGCTATGGCAGTGGCTGGGGCTGATTCCAGGCAGTTGTGGAGCTTTGATGATTTGTGTCACACGTGTGCCACTCGTGGCTCGGAAGCTTTCACAGCCCTGAGATCTCACTGCTTACAGCTTGAAGCAGCCAGCATCACCTCAGGCTATAGGGAGAAAAATTTCATTGAACCACATAGTATCTCTGCTAGATAAACCGCAGAAAGATAACTCTCTCCTGGAATGTCAGTGTTTTCCTGGCACCTTCCAAACAATCACTGCATTTCATGCTTGAATGCCTATCAGTGAATTTCCAGTACAAAATGTAAACAGAGACAACTAGAAATCAAAATGTGTGGTGGTTCCTTTGTACCCCCCAGAGGCTCTGGGCAGAGCCCTGTGCACAGGGATAAAGACATTTGGTCAGGCCAAGTAGCCAATTCTAAACCAGGCAGTATAAACTCCTTTTTCACCAAGGCAGGTGATTTTGTAATCACTGTATATACTAGATCCCACCAGGAAATTGTTATCTGCCACTTTAGCTGCAACACTAAATTCACTTAGGATTTCATTGGAATACACTGAGTTGTTGGTTTGCTTCATTACCACATCACAAAGCTAAGTTTCATTTCTCTGCTGTGTGAACAAAAGAGATGAGAGCAGCATATTTTACAAGAATGATGAGCAAGCATCTTTAGTTAGATGAAGATGGAAAGTCTTGTGGTCATACACCCTCTTAGGAGACGTACAACTTGGATTGTTTCCACTACTGAACAGATCTTTTTTATATTATGCTTGAGCCCCATCTTCCTCATTCAGGACTTTGTGAAGTTCAAGCAATTAATATTTCCTAAACTGATTTCTCACTCCCTCCTATAACCGTTTTGGCTGGCTAGGTTTGCTCTCTTGCAACAACCAGATTTAAATATGAGCCAACCTGGAAGAAGTAAGTAGCAGAGTATGTACAAGCTCTCACTGAGAGAATACCGCCCAAGTGCACCCATTTAAAGAATCAGTGCTTAATTATGGTGTTCCAGCACTGGCCATGGTTTGTGGTAAAAACTTGTTCATGGTAAAAAAGACGTTGCCAACAGCTTCACTTGAGGTGCTGTGCAAAAGAGCTTCCTTTAGTAGAGCTGCGCAGGAAGAGGGCTGGCAACACACAGCTCTCAGAGGCTGTCGGGGCAGAGACGCTTCTGTTGGCACCAGCGTGAGGGTGTGCAGGGCAGGGGCTGTGCCTGCCTCCTCAAGGGAACCATGGCCAGGTGGAAGGAAAGGGCTGTTCTCTGGAGCTGAGCGATCCCAACCCACACCTGCTTTGAGGCTGTGGATTCCTTTTGTTGGCTCCCTGCAATACTGTTTTCATTTAGTAAACTGACACACCTTGAGAGGTGATATTGCTCCTGACCACACACCAGTGCAAGGCTTTCCCACTCTCTGAGTTTTATTTTCTACTCTGAGCTCTTCAGTCTCACACCCATGCTATGCTGGCATACACAAAACTGCATTTTAAAAGTGGCCACTCTGTGACCATCACAAAAATCCCTCCTTCTGATATTTTTGTTAGCATCAGTCCCCAGAACACAGGCCTTAACAAAGGGAACATATTCCTTACTGATGTGCCAGACAAAAGTTCATGGCTTTGTCTTGCTGAAAATGAAGTCTTGATTATTCATGCAGTTCCCAGTGAGTCACTCCACACCCTTGAATTATTTCTGACAGATGTGAAATGCCTTCTGCTGAGTTCCTACTCCAAGGAACCTTTTGCATGGCTGGTTTATCAGTGTATGCAAGCAGATTCATGATTTACAGTGCTTCATCATCGTGGCATGTGTAACACTGAACATGATGACTAGGGAAACCAGACCCACCTATTTTTGGTCACAAGTTCAGAGCCTCCAAAATCTGCCAGCAGCTGTACAAGAGGTGTTCACACAGGGCAGATGTATGCAGAGGGAAACCTGATTTACCCTGATGATCTCAAAAATGGATCAGCTGAGGGCATATGAATTCACTCTCAGGGACGAATGATATGGAGACTGAAGTGCTGACCTGAAGGCCTATTTCTGTCACTTTTCACTTTCTTGCTTTCTCTTTGCTGCCAGGAGTGTTTTTCCCACTGGCTGCATACTCAGCTGTGGTGCAAGCCGTGGAGATGAGACCTCCCCAGCAGTGCGGGGTGCCCAGCCTGGTGCCCTCACCCAACGCCCTGCGAGCTGGAAGTGCTCTCTGCTCTTTCCCTGCAAGGGTGTCAGTGCACATCTCTCCACGTACCATCAGGGGCACACACAAACTTTTGTCCACAGCCTGCAGAAAGATAGCTGAAGGCTGTTTCCCAAAGGCTCTAAAGCCTCTCCTAAATTGAGGGGTCCCCAAGCCAGCCTGAGTACATTTCTTTTCTCCTACAAAGAAAAGGTTATTCAGGGAACCTTCTCTGAGTAAGAACCTCCTCCAGAGCAAGACGGCAGCGTCAGTAAGGATGCCATTGAGGCACTGACAGCTCAGAGCTGCTGCTCTCAAGTGCACCTGCTGTGCACCATGGACAGGAGCATACCCAGGGCAGCTCACCTGCTAACTCTGGGACAGCCTGACAGCGTGGGACTGAGTCTGGTCCGACAGAATCGTTCCCCTTTACATGCCATGCATGTATCTCGTAGGAAACAGAGCAGTTCCTTACCAAAGGGAGCTCTGAGCAGCTGTGCTCCCCCTCGGAAAGCCCCAGCAGCAATCCCTGTTGGCACACCTGCAGCGAAAGGGGCTGACTTGCTGTCACTGACGGCTGCATTTCAGCAGCATTCCTGAGCAGGTGGCCAGGCCTGACTCCATGTGAGGTTAAAGACATTACCTCTGCAAGGGCAGATTTTATGCTGGGATTCCACATTTTTCTCCTGCAGAAGCCTCTGTCACTGAAAAACAAAACAACAGCACCCAAAGCCATGTTAAGTCATTGTAGTGATTCCAAAATCCATTAATTCTCTGGCTAATTAAAAAAGCCCCAAACTTGCTCTAGACCTTACAACTGCAAATTTTGTATTTGCAGTGGTGAAACTCCCCTCTTCTTTTTAACCACAGATGGTCATGATGATACCTTTTTTTTCAATAATTAATCATTTTTGTGTCAGGTTTGACTTGTTTTAAGGATGCAAATTGCGTGTTTTACTGAAGGGAATCTGTAATTGAGATACAAATCTGAGCACTTGTGAAAGACTTCAAGTTTTGTGCATGTGCCTAAGTGGATGTTTTTAAATGTATGTTTTACTACTTTAAAGGCATCTACACAGGATGTCAGTGGAGGCTGATCTGTCATCACTCTGTCTTGTCAGCAGACTCACTGGATTCTGACAGCTGAATAGAGGCCATTAATTAAAACTGCCAGGTTTTGTCAGATCTTGTCATGCTCCCTAGGTAATTCAGTCTTACGCATTTCAAGCATTTGCAGCAGGAACAAGACTAAATCTTTCAATTTCCCTGCTAAATTATATGCCTCTCTTTCTAAGAAAGAGGATTTATTCCTGCAGGGATAACTCTTTGCTTTTTGAAGGGGGGTTGTCAGTATAACTTGGTTCTGGGTTTGCGACGACTCCTAGAAGGAAGCTGTGCAAAGGTTCTGGCATTGACTCCTCACTCTCAGGAAGGTTATAGGAGATAATGCCACAACTTTTGCAGGAATAAAGAGCTTTTTTCTTACTTTTCTAAGAAGGTTCTACGCTAGAATAAGCAAACAAAAATTGGACTTGACTTCAGGTTCCTCTGCTCCCACAGCTATCCTCGGAGTCTCCAGCTACCTGGAGTCAGTAACTGCTCCTGGGAAGATATGGCTCTCAGCCATTCATCCTTAAAGGAGAAATGTTAGTTTTGCATGTAACTATGACCCATTTTTTTCGTTTTGCTCAAATGCAAAAGAGTACAAATTTACTCTTTATAACATATAAATGGACCCTTTGGAATGCATGTGGTGCAGAGCCAGTGGTCAAACCTTAGAGTCATGTTTAAAAAACACCAGCTTTGTTTGTTTTACATGTTTATAATTTTCTCTGGCCATATTATAATTTATGAATTTCCACAGTAGCTTTCGAAGTAATGTTGGTTCATCTGGATATTAATACTGCTACAAAACACTTAAAATGTCAAATATAAGAATAGTTGTTTTCTTCTTCTCGCTACTACAGCCTAATACAGAGGTGAATCATGAGCCGTATTGCTACAGCTTCTGAAATCAAAGTAAAGCCAAATAACGTGTCGCCCAGCACAGACATATTCCCTAACAACACAGAAGTGTGGTGCTCCAGACCCCCATTTTACAGGAGAAAACGAGGATATATGATAAAAAGTAAGTGCCAACTTCTCACTGTCCTAGGCAGTGACTGCAGTTTTGTATGGACAATCTGTTCCTTCTGTGCGTTGCTCAGAGGTGGATCCTATTCAGAAACCCTTTCTCTGCTCCAGTGGAACAGAGGGCTGTGTCACCTTCAGGTGGAACTTTGTTCAACTGGAATGTCACAAATTTGCCTCTGGGGCCAACCTGAGCTGCAACAGAGCATGGAGAAGGCAGGTTTCAGGTAAGACAGCACATGCAGTTTGCACACTTGTGAGGTTTGCTGACTGCAGACTTACACCTGGAAGTCACACCATAAGGAATATGTTCCAAAGGGACTTTCCATGTGCACTCCACAGCTATGGAGGGAGGTATCTGGTGTCTAGATGTTCAAGAGGATGTTCCCACAGCCCACCTGGACTCAGGTGGTGGGCTTAGAGACTCGGTTGCCCATCACACTTTATCCTCTGAGGCATCATCTGCTGAAACTAACACAGCAGTCGTGTCCCTTCTCATGGGCCTGCCCAGGGACTGAGGGACTCTGGGGCACCTCTGGGCCATCTCTCACGCCAGAGTCAGCCTACCTGAGGAGTTTGCTTTTCTTCTTCATGGAACAGTGGCATCTTGTAAGACCCCTTGTTGTTAGCTTGTGCTCAGCACAGTGCAGTGTAAGAAGCAAGCATAATGTTGAATTACAAAGTGGTGTGAGTAAGAGCATCCGCCAGTGTCTGCAGACGTATGGGGTCAGCGAGTTCACATTCCTCCAGGTCAGGGAACAGAACAAGCGTGATGTTATCCCTGTGCCAGTTTCTCCACATTGCAAAGTCACCACAAGGCATGACAACACACTGTTCCTGCTCTGGGAGGAAAGGACTGAGGGCTTGTTTGCACTGCCTGGGAGAACAGACTGGAAGGAACAAACAGGCACAAGCAATCTCCTGGTAAGAATGCAGAGGAGAACAAGCACACTGCTTTTCCCACAGCATGAAACAGCCAGGCTCACAGTATGTACCGCCAAAAACATAAATGTTCCCTAGTGAAACCAGTCTGTATTTATGAGGGACTGCAGGATCTTAGTGCCCATCCTCACTTGATGTCTGCCCACCTGGGGAGCAGAAGAGGTCTTCTATTTAAAGTAATGGATCCAGTCTGGTGTCCAACCCTGCCGGGCCATGAGGGAGAGGACAGCATAACAGAGGAATTGCATTTTCCTTCTCCTCACTTGTTATTCTGTGTGGTCATGTATTAATTTCTTAAACTCAACTCTTTTAATTATTTTTGTAACCCTTATTGATGTCACTCTGAATATTACTGTTATCCTTGTAAATACACAATCCCCTTTCTGTAGAAATTTTAGCCATCCAGCTAACATGCCCTATGACTTTGAAATCAGTACAGAAAATTTATCAACAGAATTTAAAATAAAACTAAATTTAACTATGAAAGCTACACCTTATACCCTCAAGGCTTATAAATTTAGTCTTGTCCAAGGTATAAGTGCATGTCCTCAAAATTAATATAATTCTGAAAATTTCGTATGTTTGTCAGACTGAACCAGACAATTTTAGATGCATACATATGAGTGCAAAACAAAGTAATGGTCACAAAGGCACATCCTGGATTACAGAAAACAAATGTCATATCATAAAGAGATTTCCATAAGGATGGGAATTGCTCACGATTGGCATGGGTCAAGCATAACTTTAAATGCTATTCACTGGGCAATATCCAAAGGATCAGACTCCATCTTGAATGCCTTTGCTCACTGTAAACTACATAGTACCAAGGTAAGTGCTGGATACATAATCAGATTTTTATATTGATGGCCAAACCCAAACACCTACAAGTGACTGCAGCTGTTGAGTAACAAATAAAGTCCATTTCTGAAGACCTACTTGGATAACCCAATTATTCTTTTTGATGCATAAAACTTGAATAGGGCTCTGGGAATTAGCAACATAAAAATAATGTCAGTGATGAATTTAAAATGTTCCCCAAACAAGTAATTAAGTCAGTCCTGAGAGAGGTCTTGTGGTGAACTTGAATCTTTCCACAGTTTTTAATTCTGAGTATTAGTTTTTTCATTATCTCCAGTGGTTACTTGGCAACTGCTGTGGCCTGTTGGATAACCCAGCTGGGCAGCACACAGCTCCTGCCACAGGCCAGGATCCCAAAACTGTGCGTGGGGCATCTGTCATCCTGGCCCTGCCTACGCTGCTCCTATTTTATAATTGCAGATCTCAAACAATGAACAGTGCTTGATAGTCATCAACCTGATTTCGAAAATGGAGTAACTGTGGTGTAATGAGATGAAGAAACTCACTCGATACCATTGAATCAATTAATGTCCATACAAGGATTAGACATGTTTCCTCATTCCTGGTGCCATTGGTAACCCACTGCAAAAGAACACTCGACCTACTTCTTATGGCCATTCTCTATGCTTCAACAGATCATGGCATCAAAGGACGAGGCAATAAATCCTCACTTTTCACAGTTTGGGTTTTTTACAGAACCTCTTCTATGAGAGGAAAGAGAGCTTCAGCAGCTTCAGGAAAGAGCCCTCACTGCATTCTTTCACTATGTAGTTCCTCTCACATTCTGCTTTTCTGTTCCCTCACTGTCCTCCTGAAGAACCCTGAGTCCATTCAAGTGTTAAGGCCTGCAGTGACATTGCTGTGGATCAGATTCTGATCACTTTAATCATTAAACCCTTTTGTCAGTGTGTGAACCAGCATTCTGTCTAGTGAGATTCCTTATAGACCAGAATGTCACTGTGCTGTACAGTACCCAGCTTTGTCTGCTCTGGATTTTCAGACCCCCAGATGTCTTAACTTACCATGTGCTATTCCCTATAAATGTAACTTCAAAAAAGAGGAATTGTCCTGATGCCATGACCCTACCAGAAGCACCCTGTTATAAAGCTTTTTCTTTTACAGCGGAGTGGGCCAGTGCCAGTAACCCCTGCAGCAGAGTGTGCCCAGGTGGAACGAGGGCCAGCAGACACTACCAGGGTGTGGGTTTCCTTTTAGTATTTCAGGAAGAGGAGTCTGAAAAGTGTTAAGTCTAATGATTTACAAAATGAAAACAGGTATACAGGGATCCTACCTGCATGCAACTGTCTAGGAGTCATAGGAGGAAGCAATTCATGGTCCACATTCTGAAGGGAAAAGCCATACGGACTTGTCACTTGGGGTTCTCTGTACAGAATGCAGGTCCCTGTCAGGTTCCTGTCACTGGCTCTATTTCACATCCCACAGTTTGTCTTTGGGAGCAAAATTCCAGATCTACCCAGTTGTACCTAGACTGGTTTTGGTTATACAGGTGTGACATAAGTGCACACTGTGGTGTCGAGCCCCTGGCAATGTGTGGCAGGCTCTGGCTCGTGGTCCTTCACGTGCTGTGCTCGAGAGCTTTGATGGCCACCAGCTCTGGGGAGCCACTGCAGCTCCGTGGCAGCCAGCAGCACTGACTGTCCACGGAGAATCTTACACTGTGAACCCAGCACAGTCCTTCCTGCTGCCACACATGCAAAGGGAGAAGCAGGAATGAGAAAGCAAATGTGGTAGGGAAAGATATAAACAGAAAATGTGGGAGGGAACTGAAAGCATCTCCTTTCTCCTTGCACAACTTCAGCTCCAGCTTTCCAAGTTTCTGCTCTGCATCATCTCTTCTACATACAGAACCAAACCTTGTTCCCCTGGTCCAAGAACACATGAAGAATACAGGCTCAAAAATCCTTTAGTCATTTAACACTCAAAATCACTTTTCACCCCATATCCTACATGGTACCAATTCATCTGCAAAAATAGAGATGCAGAAACAAGAGACTAGTGCAACATACATCATACACTGCAAAATATGCTCAAGAGACCTTACACAGTGCACTGCTCAGTGTTCACAAGAGTAGGCAGGAGATTGAAAAACCCTAGATTTTAATTTTAATTTGGTCACTGACTTAGTCTGAAGCTTTGAGTGAATAATTTCCAATTTAGGTTTCAGTTTTACTGCCTGAAAAGAAGTTAGGAGGTATTATTTATAAAGCTTGGAGAACTTCAGGAAATTTGCCTAAAATCCACCTATTGTTTGCATTTCAACAGGAGTGGAGATGTGTCTGCATACCCTTCACAGAAGCAGCACTCTAGAAGCAGTTCATGGTACATAAGAGCTGGCATATTTATTTAAACAATGGGGTGAATAATGGTGTTGAAGGCCTGGTTCTGGGAAGTACACTGGAAGAAAACAGGTATCTCCTTGGACAGCATGCTATAGGAAAAGACATTTGAATATGTCAGTGTTCTTGAAAAGAGCAATTTCAAATAGATTTTGTGTGTACTTCCATGCTAATCAGAACTGCACGCCTGCATGCACAAATTTAACTTAAAAATTACCCCCTTTTTGCTGCTTGCCTGTACGTTGGTAGTGCTTAACCTCCACGTTCTCACAAAGCTCAGGGTGAGCCTTCCCACATGCTAAATCTCTCCTACTAGGTATTTACTCACCATTATAAAAGTCTTTTACCACATGAGTAAACACAGAAATATTTACACAGGTTAACTATTATATTGGTCTACATAGAATAAAACCTTACCAATTTCAGCACCGTGCTTCCATATCCTCTTTCCTCCTGCAGCTTGTTCTGGCTTATGTGTACTCCCGAAGACCTCGCTGATGTGATGCGCTGCCAGCCAGAGCAGGCTGTGCCTGGGCAGGCTCACCTGAGTGCCACCTCTGACACAGTGAGGCACAGTGTCGCCATCAGACCACAAATTAGACCCTGGCTGCCTTGTTGCAGGAGCTGCTTGCCGTAGTCCCCCTCAGCCAGGTAGAGAAGACGCTCTTCACCTCTGACCGTGTATTGTCTCAGAGCATACATCCTTTCCTTCAGCAAACTTCCACTTGCAGCTCACACTTTGTGCCCAGCTGTTTCGGCATTCAATCAGCTCCCTGTCACTGAGGGCTTGGGGGAAAGGGCCACACAGCTCCCAGGCAAACATCCCCACAGAGTCTGCGAGCTGCGGGGGTGCAGCAGACTGCTTTCAGAATTCTGCTTTCAGAATTGCCTTCCATCCTCCGTACAGCGCCGCGCCACTGCCACTCGGTTACAGGACCATGCTGACCTCACCTCTCGACTCTGCCCTTCGTTATTGGCACCAGATGACACAAAAAAAAATCAGCTCCAAGATAATTAGGTGGAGAAATATTCTGAAACTTAAAAACCCAGGACATCTTTGATCTAGACAGTGCTCAATTAATAGTAAGATCTGAAATCTTCCGAGTGCCTCGCTGAGGGGAAAAGGTGAGAAACTGAGTGGCTTTTGTATGGGCAGCATGATGCAACTGCAGGGGCTGAAGCTGACAGACCGGGAAAATCACAAAAAAACCACTTTCATTTTTCTTCAGCTGGTTTTTTCTTTGTATGACTGCATTATTTTAAATTTGTTTATGACTTAATACTGAATAAATTCCAAAACCACTGCTGGAGAGACCACAATAAAACTGCTTACCATCTGAATTATTCGTAATGTCCACCACTACCTGCCGCTGGAGTATCAGCCAGGACAAACATGATTGTCCACGGAGGGTAATCCACACCACTCCTGGTGTTCAATAATCAAACTTTGTCTGACTAATACTTTAGTAGAGCAGATGGGTTTTTTTCCATTTTCAAACTTTATGTAAAAACTGAGAAAGAAAACAAGTGAAAAATAGGGGTAAAATTTGTGCTGGCCTGGAGCAGGGTTATTCAAGAGGCAGAATAACTCCAAAAGCATTTTAGAGGCAATGGGGTGGGGGGGGCACATGCTTCTTTATGTGACTTGAAATTGTTATTTTCTCTAAAGAACATGGAAGAAAAGGTGAATAAAAAGAGGTAAATAGACAACTGTAAGATTTACTACTTCAGAGAGAAATAATTCATATACTTTCACAGAGTAAATCTCCTTAGAAATATTTGGAAATATACTCCATAATAACTGCCAAGTATTTAATTTTGTTGGGGTAGCCCAGTCTTAAATGAATGCAGATTTTCTTCACACGTTTGTCACCACAGTGTAGAAGTAACAGGTGCTCTTGCAGTTCACCGCAGTTAGAGAAGGATTCACCCCCCAGACTTTCTACTGTTTTTCTAAACCATGTTTAGTTTTAGTATAAACGCATCTGATACATTTTCCTAGTATCTGTCTGAGTACTAAAAGAACCAGTCACAACAACCTGATGCCTGCAGCTCCAGGTAGATTCAGAGTGATGTTTAATCCCTGTGCCATCCCCTGCCAGAACCACACCACGGCTCATGCATGGGAGCAGGTGAGAATCCGTGATCCCCACTTCAGCTCCAGCAACAGCTACTGCATGTGTAATGTTTGAATGCTCTGGTTGGTTGTCCATCTTAACTTCAGATCCAGCTGGAGAGAATTCCACAGGCCTTGTCCCCAGTCCAGGTTTAAGTTAAATCATTGGCAATGCCTGCATTGACTGGCACTTTAATGGGTCTGTGCATCACAGAGTGGAAAGTGGTTAGAAACAGCTTCATCATGGTAACAGACATTGCTCAGACTTGGTAAGTGTTTGCTAACACCTATTTCCACACTGGATTTTTATGGGAATTCTCCTTAAACAATGATTTCAAGCTCAGTTCCTGCATCTCATGTATGCCTGTCGGTACTAATTTCAGTTACCCAACTCTATCCATTTTTAAAAGACAGCAATACAACATCAAGACTGAATTCCACATGATATTTGCACTTCACAGTAAATGTATCCACAAATAAAGAAGTCACAGTGTGCTTCTAATTGTATCACAGGCTAAAGAACCATGGGAGAATTGAACTTTTTCATGTTGCAGAACTACATTTTTGTAGCATCAATAAATGTTTCTCCTAGCTAAAATTTGTTTCCTTTTTATGGCTTTGTATGTCATGCTACAGCAAAACAGCAACTTCCTTTTTGGAAAATGAAGGGCAGCAATTAATTTTGTTATGCATCAATACAGAAATGTTACTAATAAAATGGCCTAGCCCTTAACTTTGTTTACTACAGTATGGTAACCACTAAGGGAAAATATTTTCAGTGATGAAGGTTTGGGAAGCCAGAAACTCAGGTTTTTTTTTCCATGTTCTCAGCACATTGCTATTTACTTTTTGCAACCATTAATGTAAAGAAAATTCCATTGATATAAATAAGATATAGAGTTAGCAACTGTACCTGAGACTCACTGCATCATTAAATATAACCCTGTCAAGCAGAAGGGGAAACAATAGTTGCTTGTTAGAGTCAACTGAAAAAAGATGTCTGCCTTTGTGCAGTGGAACAGTTTGGTCTGATACTAACAAGCTCCAAAGGTGACTCCACACTTTTCTTACTAGGATGACTCTCATGAGTCAGGAAGAGATAGTTCTTTCTGACAAATATTTTCTCCATTCTCTCATGAAATGTACTTGCTGATGATCACAAGAGCCAGTGTCAAATGGACTCACATGCATGTGTCTTGTGACACCCGTTACAAAAAAACCCAGTTACCACTTTTCCAACCAGCATTTTATGTTTAAATCTGTTTTAGAACAACTACAAGTGCTAATGGGTGGGGGAACTGAGAAAGAACTAACTTAGGATCCAGTTCTGGTAGTGTGAAGATGAAATATTGGGGGTTTATGGGATACTTCTCGACAACGCTGTGCCAGACAGTGCTTTTGCTCACCTTTTGATTGAGCTCTGCATAAAACCCTGTTATGAGTTCTCCAACAGGAAACCATCTAACTGAGATGGCCTGAGATCCACAGCTGCTGTTCTGGGAATTGCAGTAGCTAACAGAAATAGGCTTTTTGCTGCATCGGAGACAAAAGGAACAGCAGCAGTGGCAGTAACAGCAGGGCAGGTGTGTCAAGAAAGGGCAGACTTCCCCAGGTGCAGCTCACCTGGACCTGAGTGCTCGCAGACCTTGTGCCAAAGCCAGTGCAGTCACAGTGACCTCCTGGTTCTGATAGCACTGCCCGTCTGTAGTTCCAGGCCTCTCTACTGATGTCACAAGGACATTTTGTCAGCTGCTGCACTGGAAGACAGGACATAAGTGTCTGGGTGCCAGCTGTGCAATGTGCAGGTCAGTGCCACTAATGGTAACACCACCACAAGACTGGCCCTGAGATAAAGCCCGAGCCCAGTTCTGCTGTTCCCGTGTCTGGTTTGCATGTACTCCATTTTGTGCAGATCCTTCCACAGCCTGACCTGGCAGCTGCCATGCCACACTTGCTGCAGAGCAATGCAGGTGCTGAGCAGCCTATCCAGGAGTTCAGGTGCTGTCACCTGAACAACAGCAGGTGTGGGAACCATGGTTGGAAAAACACCCAACAGCCCCCCTCTCCTTTTGGAGGGAGTCTCTACATCCTGACTAATCCCCACAGAGACCACAGAGCCTCTTCTTGGAGACAGCTCCATGTCGAGAGCCTTTAATAACTTTCAGATGTCTTAACAGAATACAAGCCCCTGAAGAGAAAATCCCTACAGTCTTAACTTGCAGAATTTACAAGCTAATTTTTATCCACATGGAATTATTTATAGTGTAACTGAGGAAAAAAATCCTCCTCCAAATGACAATGCTTAGTGTATCACCTCTTAGCAATGCATTACTAAAGAGTTCCCACACTATTTGACACCTACAGGACAATTCCACTGATCAAACTTCTCATGGAGAATCTGTTAGGGCTTGCCACGAAACAGGCAATTACTATGGGAATCCTAGTAGTGTATTTTAAGTATTGTGCTATTTTTCATTTAACCCAGTAGTTTGTATCACTTCCATCAGTTTACTCTGACAAGTGTCAGAACATTCACTTCCCCAAATGTTCTGCTTTCCCATTCTTCTCAGGTTCCAAAACCAGACCTCTGAAAGTGGTTTGAATTTGCAAACCCAGATACACACTGAGATCACTTCTTCCGCATTAATGAAGGACAAGTTGTACCTGTTCTTTTAATCATGTTTATAATGGAAATGCTCCATTATAAAATAATAATAATAATAATAACAATAATATACAAAATACAGATCCCCATAAACAGTTATTGCTTGTCTACCCCCAACACTTTTAGTTTTGCTCAGCAAGCTCCTCATTTTATTGATGATTCTATTTCAGTGGATTTCAGGAACTTATATCAGTTTTAAAATTAACAGCAGAAAAGCAGAGATTATGTGAACAGAATTTATGTTTATATTCACCACATCATTTTAGTGTCTGACAGCATGAATGTTTCAGTAGATGCAGTCACAGACTTTAGCAGCTGCTGTACAGTTGGATGAGAAAAGCAAGAATTAGCCAGAGAAGTATTACTTTCTTGGTATATATTTTGCATACAAATTCCATGTGGAGACAGGGAATCCACCAATCCACTATCTGCTATGAGCCCCACATTTGTGCTTTAGTAGAAAAGTTGCAGCTATTGCAGACTGTAAGTTTTATGTAGCATGTTTATGCAAAAAAGGCCAGGGAACCAGTTTCAGCTGATCACCATCTCATGTCCCACATGATGAGGTAGCAATAGATCTGTCAAAAATTACTCAGAACCTAAATATGTACAAGTTTCCCCACACCTTTATTTATCCAGCTCCGATCTCTGCTTTTGAATTCCTGCTTCACCAGTAAAAGGGGTAGAAAGGGCATTGCACTTCTGGAAGTGAAACGCGGAGGGTGCAGGTACACATTCACCTTTGAACCTGAGGATCTCACATCCTTGGACCAAGTGGATGTTGTCTCATCTAGTTAGCACAGCCACCACCACTCCAAACAATCAGGACTCCCTGGAAAGTCTATTTAAATGGCCATCTAAATATTAGTATTATTATTATTATGGAGTTGTAATGGCTTTAATGTCTACTCTGTAACTGCTCTCTCATCTTAAAAACAGACCATCTTTGCTCTCCACTCTTCCTCTTACACTTCCACCCTGAGTATTACACAAGCCCTTGCACTTTAGGAACTCAGTCCTGAAAATGGATCTATAACTACAGATCAAGTTGTGCCACTTAGTAAATATTTAAAATACCTGACAAGCTCTCTGAAGTTTGTGTACGTTCCCTTTTTGCTTAGACAACATATTAAAAACAAATTCCCTGCCAGTATTCATGCTTTTAACACTGAGAGGTAATTGATAAAGCTGGTAAAAAACCTGACTAATGGTTTATACACAAAGCAAAGTGATTATTTACTGTTCAAAGAAGAGGTTTTCAAGAAAATGAGCAACCTAGATTCTAGGAAATCCAGCAAAGGATTATTGAAATATCCATTAAAATAAAACCATGCCAAACAGAAAGATTTCAGACACACCAAGTTTATCAAAGATATGTGTATTTTCTCCAATATTGGTATCAGTCTTTACACAATATGAGTTTGAAATCTATGAGAGAATATGCCGCCAAACTCTACATGAGCTATCTGAAACCATCCACATTTCTCTCTTACGTAGGTTAAATGAAACCTGATCTGGATTCCACTTGATCATAAGATTGGAATGCTGAAAATGCCATAATCTATTTATACATCAAATTGAAGAAACATTGCATGTCTTTAAATTTCACTGCATTCCAGTGTATTAGCTAAATAGCTACAGTTTACAAACTGTTTCACATTCAAACTGAGAAAGAAAAGACAGACCAACCTGACTTACTTATCCCAAAGCCAGGATTGATTTCCTGGCTTTAAAACTATGGTCTAAACCCCGGTCTGCTCTGTGCCTTCCCTAAAAGCCTTGTCCTTGCAGCAGCAATTGATCACTAGTGCCAAAACATGGTAGTTGCCTTATGATGAGTGCCAAATCCACACTTCTTTTTCAGCATCAAGAGCATACTACAACCCCAAACTAGATTTGCAGCTCAGATTTTGTTCGTACTTCTCTTCCCTCTACCTCTAAACCACAAATGGTTCAAAATACAGTAGACAGCAAGGCTGAGAACAACTTGTGTAAATAAGATCAGCCAAATCACGCAGAGGAAAACCACATAGGGGCTTATACAGCCCAGAAGGTATTGGCAGTAACTCATCTATCAACAGACCACCTCAGACCCCCCTAGTGAAACAGCAGCCTCCAGTTCCACAGAATGCTGTCATTTCCCTCAATTATTTACAGAATCCTTCAGGCGTGCACAATGGTGTTTGACACATTATTCTGACTAGAGGAACTGCTCCTATTTGAACACCACAACAGGGTGCAGCACAAGATCTACAGAAAAAATAAAGGTGCCCATCATGAAGAAGAGCATAATATGCTAAAGGCCTGTCTGCTGATCTGTACAAATGTACATCCTAGATTTTAACATCTCTCAGTGAAGTAAAACACAGCTTTCCCTGACTTTTGATGTGATCCACACAATTTGATGGGTTTTGCCGTTGACTTGAAAGAGGTCAGGATCAGGCTAACAACAGCTGATGGTGTTTCATAACACTTATTCATTTCTACTTGCACTTTCAATGTGTTTCCATGTATGAAACAGTGTCCATTTGTTCTCAGTTGTCAGTCCTATAATTTTTTTCATTAGTTGTTGGATTTAGTGCCTATTATCCTCCATGTAGAAGAAAATGAACACGGCAAAGACAAAACCAGCAATTTTGTTAGAGTGAGGAGAGAGGAAAATTCTGTGCTCTATGTCACATGAAACCTTAAGAAGAGCCTGAAGCTAAATACTGCAGCTACTATTCATGGTTCTCTGGATAGTTAGTGGCCTTTATAAATGCAAAAATCCCACTTAGACATTCAAATAACTAATTTGCCCTTTTCTATGCCCTTCTTCCCTCCAGCAGTCTGTAACCTGGTGTTTGTCTTCCAGGTCTTGTGTCTTACAGCTTGAAATTCAAAAGAACTTGAAATTCAAATTACCATTGCATTTCAGTTTAGTTTGAGACCACTTAGGGCAATTTTGAGGAGTTTTAAAAAGAGGAATAATTTGAGTAAATGCTTTACTGTCTAGCACCACAAGTTTCATAAAAAGGAAAATGCACAGCTTATGTGAAGGAATGTGAAGGAATTTCTGATACTAATGTTTATTTTAAAATTTAAAATGTTAATGCAGGATTTGATACAAGAATCATCACAAATGGAGTGCAATCTTAGAATATCCAATTTTTAGTAACTCCTAAATTTCTGTTCAAATTTGAGAAGACCCTAGTGATAAATAGACTGCTTATCACTTGTTCATTACTGTGCCAGTATGTTAATATTGCTAAGACAGTATCACATGGCCTGACCAAAACTGAAGTCTCAGTACTCAACACACAAAAAAATGGTAGGTAGAGCCCTCAACAGTTCTCTGTATGTGCAGATAAGGCAGATGATAGATGGGAGAGAAAAAAATGAAGATCAAACAAATCAAAATAACTTGTACAATGCTACACTGCAATACCAACTGAGGGGTGAGACTGAAGCTAAAAAACCAACCTCCCAAACTTTTCCTACTGACTTCCCCACAAACAGTTTCAACCTGGACTCCTGACACTCGGGTAGAGCTAGCATCCCCAAGCTAACTTTTAGTCTTCAACAGCAATCACCTAATATTATTAAAGGCTGAGATATCAGAACCAATACATTCTAGATAGTAATAAACTGACTCCCTTTGATATTCCTACAGCTTTCTTTTGAAAAACATTGCAATTTTAATGTTTGCATCCGGGCTTTTCAAAATTTTAAATATACATATATACCTATTACTCTACATCTTTATGCACCCATGCAGCAATTTCTGGGTGTGAGTACATGTGTGACTGTGTACACTCCATACGCATTTAGGCATTTAGTGCACAACTAATGACACACAGATTTCAGCCACCGTCAGTGGGAAACACCATCTTTTGACCATTTAAAATCATAGAAACAAACAAACAGAACATTTTGGTGACATTTTCACTGGACATATACATGTATCACACTCCAGAAGAGCTTATTTTTCAGTCTTCTGTCATCTGTGGGAGCATTTCTGCCCTCAGTCTCAGAGGCTGAGAGATTGTGAGAGATATGCATCTGTCACATGACCAGTGCTTGATCTTTAAATGCCAAAATATGTAAATTCACCCGCAGTCCCCAGACAGGAGAACCACAAATATGGAAAGCCATGAAGGGGTCTCACTGCCACTGAAACCTGTATGGGGATCCTCCTAGTGAAGTGTGTAATGGTGAAGGTGACGGAGAGAGCGCGGAAGAATGACCCAAACCTCAGTCAGGCGCCACAGCAGCACCGAAAAGAAGCCTCCTGCCCTTCCGCTGCCTGCTCCATCTGTCCTGTTTGGGTCCTAAAAAGCAGCCACACAGACAGCAGGAGGGTCCCACAGCACCGGTGCTCACACACACACAAACAGGAGGCACATGCAAATTCCTTTTAACTAAGTGCGGCAAATGTTTTTCCTTGAAGGAAAAAAAGGAATATGTACATGCTTGACACTCAATAAAAATATCAGGATGTTTGTGTCCAGCATACTGGAATAGTGTTCAGCACTAATTCAACCTTGCGAAAATATTATCGGTGTAACGCTGCCAAGGCCATTGTGTGGTTTGCTGTGTGGATCTTGGCTAACCTGGCGTTGGTCTGTAGCAATTTTTATACTTGACTTTTCAGAAACCTTTCTGGCTTGTTAGTGAATCAATTCACCTTGTTCATTCTTCTTCCTTGCCCTCGCACTGTTTTACCTTTTATTAATTTCCCTTTCTTCTTTGCTAGACCACACTAAAAGTCAGACTAGCCCATTCCTCGTTATGCTGCTTTGAGTTGCACCGCGGCCTGCATCAGGAGCAGTGTGGCGGCAGGACCCGGGCAGTCATTGTCCCTGTGCTGGCACTGCTGAGGCACCTCGAGCGCTGTGTCCAGTCCTGGCCCCTCAGCTCAGGAAGGACACTGAGGGGTTGGAGTGAGTTCAGGGCAGGGAACAGAGCTGGGAAGGGTCTGGGGTACCAGGAGAGGCTGGGGGAGCTGGGGGGCTCAGCCTGGAGAAAAGGAGATCAGGGGAACCTTGTGGCTCTGCAGAACTCCTGACAGGAGGGGACAGCCGGGGGGGTCGGGCTGTGCTCCAGGGAACAGGGACAGGAGGAGAGGGAAGGGCCTCAGGCTGGGCCAGGGGAGGCTCAGGGTGGGCATCAGCAGGAATTGCTTTACAGAAAGGATGATTAGACACTGGCACGGGCTGCCCAGGGAGGTTTGGAGTGCCCATCCCTGGAGGTGTCCAGGGAACGCCTGGATGCGGCACTCAGTGGTCTGGACCGGGTGACAAGGTGGGGATCGGGCACAGTTTGGTCTCCGAGGTCTTTTCCAGCCTAAATGACTCTGCGGCCCTGTGATTCGGTGACGGTGCCGCTCCCCGCCTCAGCGCCGCTCCCCCCGCGGCGAGGGCACAGCGCAGCGCGGCCGCCGGCACTGCCCCGCCCCGGGGCACGGGGGCGCTCTCCCGCGCTCGCCCGCGCTCCGGCGGGGTCGCGCACTCGCCTTCGGCCGGGGCTGCGCGCGGCCGGGCGCGACCAAGCTCCGGCAGGGGGGAGACTCGGCCCGCGCCGCCATATCCCAACTGTACTCCGCAGGCCGCGCTCCCCCGCCACCCCCGCGCCGCGCTGCGCCGCTCTGCGCCGGGCGGCCATGACGTCACCCCGCAGGGGCGTGGCCGCGACGCTCCCAGGGTGCAGCGCACAAGTTGAGCCCCATCTTGGGCGAGAGGAGCCGCGGCCCGACCGCGCTCCGGGAGCTCCGGGGCCGGCGCAGCGCAGCGGGTTCGCCCGCCCGCCGCCCGCAGCCGCCGAGCGCCGCTCCCCGGGCCGCCGCGGCGCCGGCACCCCGTCCGCGGCGGGGGTTTGCCCGTGGGGCGAGCCCGCGGGCCGGTTGCGAGCAGGATGCGCCTGGCGCTGGTCTCCAGGTAGAGCGCGAAGACAGCGGGGGGGGGGACACGGGGCCGCCTGGGCCTCGCCCGGCCAGCGCGGGGCCCCTCGCGCGGGGCGGGCCGCGGGCCCGCTGCTGCGGCCCGCAGGAAGGCGCGGGGCGCTCGGAGTGGCGGCGAGGAGAAGGAGGGCCCGCCGCGGGAAGAGGGCTGCGGACAGGGAGGAAGAGGAGGAGCCCCGCCGCCCCCCGCCCGCCGCAGGAAGCCGCCGGAGGATGTACGGTGGCGCCGGGGACCCGGCCGGCACGCCGTGACAGCCTACCCCAGCACCCCGCTCGCCTCACCCCGGCCGGCCGAGCCCCTCCCTCCGGAGGAAACATGTCCAAGATGCCGGCCAAGAAAAAGAGCTGCTTCCAGATCACCAGCGTGACTACGGCACAGGTGGCCAGCAGCATCACCGAGGACACTGAGAGTCTGGATGACCCGGATGAGTCCCGCACCGAGGACGTGTCTTCTGAAATCTTTGATGTTTCCCGAGCCACCGACTACGGCCCCGAGGACGTCTGCGAGCGGAGCTCCTCCGAAGAGACTCTCAACAACGTGGGCGAGGCCGAAACTCCCAGCAGCGTCTCTCCCAACCTCCTTTTGGATGGGCAGCTGGCTGTGGCTGCTGCTGGAGTGGTTGCAGCCCCCAACGGGGGGGCTGGGCCCAAAAGTTCTGCTGTACCCCCGCCAGCTGCTTCCCCTGCTGTGGGGGGAGGCAGCAGTGCTCAGGCTGTGCTGCCCTCCACAGGGCCTTCTGCACCCGCTGTCCCCGGGGCCATGTCTCAGACGGCGGCTGCCGCGTGCAGCTCACGCTTCAGGGTGATCAAGCTGGACCATGGTACTGGGGAGCCCTACAGGCGAGGCCGATGGACGTGTATGGAGTACTATGACCGGGACTCCGATGGTGGTGGTGTTCTGGGCAGGACTGGAGATTGCATTAGGCACAGCAGCACCTTTGAACAGGCTGCTCAAGAGAGGGACAGTGGCCTCGGTGCCACAGGAGGTTCTGTTGTGGTGTCAGCTGTGCCAGCATCAGCCCATGGCCCTGATTCTATAGCTGACAGCTCCCTGGCTGCTGTGTCACAGCTGCTTCAGACAGAGAAAATGAACCAGTCCTCTCTACAGCAACCTAATTTTGTCATTGGGCAACAACAGCAGCCGCAACAGCCCGGAGGTGGGGCCATGCCTCAGAGTACTGCTCAGCCTGTGTTTTCTGGGGCTTCGGGTGCAAGTCAACAAATGATAGTGCCGCAGCAACCACAGTCACAGGTAAATCCACAGGGTGTTACACAGGCTGGACCCAACGGGAAAGGCATGCCACCTCCAAATGTGACAGTAGGGCAATCAAGCATTCCTGTGGCCCAGCAGCAGGTGCAGCAGGCAAGCATACCAGTGACTCAGCCTCAACAATTTGCTTATTCTCAGTCCCAGATTCCACCGGTGCATCTACTGCCGACGCAGCCTCCTGGGCAGGCTGAATACATGCAGCACATGACAATTATGCAGTCTCAAGGAACTATTCAGCAGGCTACTACAGGCTCTGCTCCAAGTACTGTGGCCTCCAGCCTTCCTGTGGGGCAGGTGACGGGCCAAAACCCTTCACCTGTGGGAGCGCCAGTGATGGGGGTGTCAGCACAGCCCAGCGAAGGAGTCGGACAGGGATCAGGGTTGTTGCAGAGTGGCCAGGCACAAGCGAGTCAACCTGCCATCCCGCAGCCGGGAGGTGTGGTGCAGCCAGGTCTTGGACATACGGGGGTTGTGCAACAGAAATCTGTGACTCAGCATCCAGCTGGGGGAAGCAGTCAAGTGTCAGGAATGCCTGGTGCTCCCCATGCTGTGGTTCCTGGAGTTCAGAGTGTGCCTGCGGTTGTGCCCGGTACAAGCGTGCCTAGTGTGTCCACCACCGCTTCTGTTACTATGCCAAACGTCCCTGTTACGCTGGTCCAGTCCCAGCTGACGAACCACCCTTCTGTCAGCAGAACCACTGGCACGGTCCAGTCCCAGCATGTTGGACACTCGATAATGCAAGGCGCACCCAACGCACCCACCAGTCTGCCTCAGGCAAACCTCGGACAGTTTCAGACCCAGGCCCAATCCTTAGTAGGCCAGATTGATGATACTAGAAGAAAATCGGAACCCCTACCTCAGCCACCACTTTCTCTTATAGCTGAAAATAAACCTCTTGTGAAGCCTCCCATTCCAGACACTCTAGCAAATCCTCTTCAGTTACCTGCAAGTACTCCAATGAACAGTCTTGCTAGCTCTGTTTTTGGCATATCCATTCCTGTTGATGGTGATGAAGACAGGTATGAATTATTTTCTAATACCATAGAAAATAACTGTATTTTTGGGGGGGGGTGGGGAGTCAATTTTCAAGTTATTGTCAAGTGGTTTTTGTAAATTCTTATTTTCAGAAAGTCATGCTGAGGTTCACCTGGGCTATATTTTTGTTTTAAGAGCACAAACCATAGTAAAGTGTTCAGGCAAGTAGTGAATTGTGCTTGTTCTTCTCGGGGTTTAAGTGTGATTACTTTTCTCACAAAATGGGGTACAAAATAGCCTGAAAGCTGCTTAATGCACAAATAATAAGACCTCTTCAGAATCAAAGACTCAAAGCTGTCTTTCTCTAGCCAGTGGCTCAGGATGTGAGAAGGGCTGTTCTCTCCTTTTTCCTGAACGCATCATAAAACACTTCAATGATAGCTGGGTTAAAATGGTTTTATCACCACCACTGTATTGCATTGTTAAATGTGTGGTGCTATCTCAGGGCCATCAGGTGGGGCATCTTGGAAAACTTAAGGCTTTTAACATAGATTCTTGATTTTTATCCTGCTGTGGAGTTGGCACTTTATAGTGTCAGTAAGGAAGGTACTTGCACTTGGATGTGGGTTTGTGTGCAAATCCGTATGCAGGGAAAGCTCTACAGAGAATGGTCCTTTGTATTGAGAAAATGGACGCTACTTGGGTAAAGATGTGGACACGGTGGGAAGTACAATCTTACGGTGGGGTTTTTTTAACTGGAAAATAATTTGGAACTGTGAGTTGTAACAGAGGGGTGTGGTGTGAGCAGACTTACAAGAGGGCCTGAGAGAGGGAGCGGGTGTGTGGCTGCCATTCCCATAGGCATGGCAGACTGCTCTGAAGGATAATGGCCAAAGCTACTTGATTGACTTCTTTGAGGGAAAGAAGAATCAAGCAGTGTTTGAGCACTGATTTAAAGTCCCAACGTTTATTGTCAGGATTGCTGCACTTTGGAGGAAGGGAATACATGTGTGTTATTTAAAAAAAAAACAAACAAACCAGGAGTTAGGCCATTATGAGAAGGTCTTATGGTGAATTTCTCTGTAAGTCTTCCTTCACTTTGGGACAACACCAGACTTTAAGATAATGTAGTCAGTGTAGTCAGTGTTGCTTGGAGCATGTTTTGGTAAAGCAGCTGTGTCTGTGGAGTGCAGTGGATGGAGAGGGCACCTCAAAGTAGATGCTTGGAGAGTTGAAGCTGCAGATTTAATGCAGGCCTGTGCTCACTGGAGCATTGGCTGACGCCGTGTCTGAGAAAGTAGCTGCCGTGCTTTTCTACAAGGAAAAGCCATGGTTTGGAAAGCTGTGCTTGTTCAGATTGAAGTGGTAAAGGACTGACAAAAAGTTAAACAGTTAAAATTTTCTCATGGTTTGCCTACCTTAAGAGGATTGTTAACCCAGCTGACAAACTGCCTTGTGCAAATAAGGTTAGATTTCAAGCTGGTGGGTTCTTTTCATAGCTCAGTGTTTTATCAGAAGGTGATTCGTCTGGTGTTTAATCATTCTGTTGATTCAGGAATGAGAAAGAAATGCATTTTGCATTTGTTTTTCATAGCTTCTAATACTTAATATAAATTGTAATAATGAACATGATTATCTGTGACAAGCGAATCACTTCTGTGTAAAGATAAGGAAAAACTTGTCCTGCTTGTTCAGACTGGGGGCTGGTAACTTTGTGTGGCCCTCCAGTGAGTCAGTTCTTGGTGCTCTTACCCAGAACAGTGATTTCTAAAGTTAGTTGCCTAGTTTCGTCTTTGAGCTTGCCACCTTGCAGTGGTGCTTTACATGCTGTTCATGTCTAAAGAGACTCTTTCAGACACTTTGCCATGAGAATTATGCATAAGAAATGGAATTGGGGTCTGAATGCAGCGTGCTCTTTTTGACAGGCCATGCTGTGGTGTTCAATAGGGAAACGAACTTCTGTTTATCAGTGAAGGAGTGCATGTGTCTCATTTGTCAACTTCTGCACTTGGTGATAAAACTATGCCATGTGCTGGGTGGTCAGGAAGCCAGGAGCACATGTATGGTGTGAGAGTCTCTCCCAGCTGGGAAGGTGATCCTGGTAAGCCATGAAAGCTCACCTTAAACGGGCCTAGACCTCATACAGTGTAGGAGATAGATACAGAGCCAGTAGATCAAAGTTTCTTCTTTGCTCCCATCAAGCAGTAGCCTGACTTCCACTGGCTTCAGACAGAAAGAGGTGAGAATGAAAACCTAGCAGCTTGTAAAGGCTGTTTTACCACTTGGTTTTTATTTGCTTTACTCTCTGAGAAGGTTTTATTGTAAAACTGTCTCCTGCTTGTCTGCTCCTATTCTTGCTCGTGGCTTTTTCCTCTTTCCAGCCATTTAAATTGTGCCACTAACTCCCATGGGTTTTGCCCACCTGCATTATCTACTGGAATCAGTGGTGAAATAGTTAATGAAGACCTTCAAGTGTCATTAATAGGCTGGGGGTTGACACTGATAAAGCTATTAAGGTGCAAAGGGAGCTGATACATCATGAGTCACGCTTTGTGCCCGCAGGTCCAGGAAGCTAACACTCAGCTCAGTTCAGAGAGGTTACTTGGTGGTCATGGAAGCTAGAAACCCGTGGAAAGCATTTTCTCTTTTGTCTTTCTTACTATAAATGTGCAACACCCCCAGAAGGGGTGCACAGTGTGCAGGGAGGTATCTACCTGTCTTCTGGCACCTTCAGTTATACTGCAGTATTTGCACGTGCTTGAAGCTTTGACAAACTTGTGTAGATCATTCTCATATAGTCATCTTCTGAAACAGTGAGTCATCAAGTAGTAGTGTAGTGCTCTCAGTACCCTGGATTTATCTGGAAAGTCATTCACCATTCTGAGTATGAAAAGGAATTGTTTTAAAGGTAAAATAGTTAAGATGGAAATTCTTTGAAAAGTGCATGTCAGGAATACCATACGCATGATGTAAAAAACTGGTCAGTTCACATATTTCTGAAAAAAGTTTTTTGTATTACTCCTATCTTATAGTCTGCTATTTTAAATCAAACTACGTCTAAGGTTGTTAGGGGTGCAGGTGCAAGGTTATCTAGCCTGGTGCACAAAGAGAACTGTGTTTATAGATGACTTTCTTCCAAGCCATTGCCTGAAGACATTTAATTTCCTGTTTCCATAGCCCAGTACACTGTGACAGCAGTCTGTACAAAACTGTAGTTTCTTGCATTGACCTGATGAATAGTGAAGAACCAATTAATTGAAAAGTCTTACCTGCAGAGAAAGAGAGGGTGGAATTTTTGGTGGATAGGTAGTCCAAAAGAATTTTTAAAAAAAGAAAAAGAAAAAAGCTTTTGGTATGTCACACCTTTGTTGAAAAGCAAAGATGTTTTTCCAGTTGATGTTTCCAAATTGCTATGCTCTTAAAAAGTAAAGATTGTTGTGTGAAAGTTATGAAATACCTGCAGCATAACATAGTATTATTTTTTTTCCTCTCTAAATACGACTGCAATTAAAATAAACTGCAGCAGTATTAAAGAATGGAGGAACTAGTACTGTTACTGAGGCAGATGTGGATATTGCTCCCTTGAACAGAGAGCCTGAAAAATACTGTAAAAACACAAGTAAAACTGGGTCTCAGAATTGCTCTGACTAATTTTGTTGGACTTCAGCACTAGTACTTAGTATTTTGGAGGGAGGGCAGTTAAAGCACCTGAAAGGATTTTGGTATCAGTGTGTGTCAGGTTCTCTACTCACCCTTTTGCCCATATATACACAAATTTGTAATTGACAAGCAGAATATTTCAGTTGGCTTAATAACTTTATTTTGGCTCTTGGGGGAAAAGAAATACGTTGCCTCAGTTAAAAGAATGTTACTGAGAAAAGCTTGTTCAAACCTCCTACATGTTTGGCAGACTTTTGGGGCAAAATATTACTAGGGTTGTTGGAAAAGAAGCAGAGTACAGATCATTTTCCACAGATAACTGACTGGCTTGAACTGTTCCGGCTGTATTCCAGGAACGCTAATGAATGGCTGCAATTGTGAACTGTCAACTATGGCAGCTGAGCTGCTGAGAACCTGATTGTGCAGGGCTCTCTGCAGCGTGTCTCTGAGCTCAGCTAAATCACATATTTGTATGATGCTGGTAGATAACTGCTGGTAGAACTGTACTCTTGAGACCAGGTTCATCATATAAGGACAAAACTGGGCATGGGATCACTTAGGTATTGCCCTAGATGTGTATTTTATTGTACTCCTAAAGAAAAAAGTATATATTCTGCAAATACATACCAATACATGATATTTGAATTGCATTAGTACTCAGTATTATCTGTTTCTTCACCTTACTCATAAACTTTGCAGAGGTTTGAGCTCTCCTGCAGCTGCAGACATGTTCTCAGCTCTCTTCCTGGAGGCCTGTGTTTGCAAGTGTGTGTAGAAGCAGGTGAAAATGAAACCTGAACAAACGCTTCAGAGCCTGTAAGGCCTTCGGTTTGACGGATAGTTTGAAAACTGAGCTGGGACTTCTGAGGTGACCTTTGCAGTTGGTGGCAGAAAATGATGGTTAATGCAAACAAACTCCAGTTGGTTGTGTTCACTGCTTGCTGTACTTTCTATAACAAAAATTTCCAAGGGTAACTGCTTGAGTTTCTGGGTGGTAGAAGGCCTGTTCTGCTGTGCAGTCAGTTTTGCAGTGGTACAGGATAGCTAAAGAAAACTGTGGTTACTCATTTGACAGTGCTGTTTCCCAGTTTGAACCTTCAAATGCCTTTCTTATGGAGGAGTCAGTACATTCTTAGAATTGATGAGGTACGGGTGTTTCAAATGAGAGAGTTATTAAAAGGAGAAAATGGGGAAAATACTTGAAAGAAATACACAGTGATACTGTTCAGTTTGTTTTAAAGACTGTTGTGACCAGCCCTGACAGGAGAGATTCCCTGTACCTCAGACTCTTGAGTGTTCTGCTCAGCTCCTGGGGGTTAATTTTTTCCTGCTCTCTTGTAGAAGAGTGCAAATGTTCCCTAGCTGATTTCTGAATGTCGTCTGTATGGCAGAAATAACAGCATATGTTTTGCAGAAGCTGTTTTAAACTCCTTGTTAAAAGCTGAATATTCAAGTATTTGGACGTTTTGAGAAGGCAGGACTACCAAACTGCTCTCAGACTCCAGAAGGACTGAAAGTTATCTGAGGCTCCATTTTTACAGGAAGTGCTGATAATTTTTTATGACTTCAGGTGACACTATAGTAAAGAGGAGTTGCTCCCTGTTACTGTACTGGGTATTTGAGTTATCCGCCTGTTACGTGTTGAGGCTGTATATTAATTTTTCTGCTTTAAAGCTGGTGATTAGCAGTTTCTGTTGCTCAGGAAAGGTGCCACCCTTGTTTGTGCTTTATGTGTCAATGATTCCATAAGAAACTTTTGTGAGACTCCTCCTGCTAAAGTACATCTAGATGGTTCTGTTCAATAAATCTGGATTGTCAGGCACAGGTGTCTGCTTTTATTCCTATATTTGACAAAGTGTAAAGATAGAAGTATTTATAGTAACTGCTAAACCCACTGTCTTCAGAGAAGATTCTCCAGCTGTAAGAGGTCACTTGAAGTGCAGAGTAAGGTTGTACTTTGATTCCTCATCTTGAAAATTATTCCATCTTTGAACTTCACACTTCATAAATACAAATGTGTATTGAGTGCCAGGAATTCTTTGCCTTATGGGATAATCTATTTTCACTCAGACAGGGCAGGTGAATTAGTTGGCCACATGAAGGACAGCTGGATGCTTGTCTTTATTTTCCTTGTCAAGCAAAGCAAAGTTAGTCCAAGAGTGTGTATATCTGTTCTCCCTTTGAAGCTGTGAAGGATGCATTTGGATTGTGACAGCCTGCTTGAGTGCTTTTGTCAGTGCAGAGAGAAGGTGGAAGTATTAATTAGTGCCCTGGAGAAGTGTCAGCTGTCTGTCACAGTGACAGCTGGCAGGTTTGTCTGGTACTCACTAAAGGTTACAAACTGGAACAGGGATCCAGGCACAACCCTGCAGGTGCGGCCTCTGCAGTGCTGAGTGGAGGGGAGGGATCCCCTCCCTCCACCTGCTGGACTTTGCTTTGTGCAGCCCAGGATACCATTCACCCCCTCTGCAGAGAGGGCAGAGTCCTGACCCATTTACGTCTGGGAGGGGATGAGTGTGGCAGGTGTGTGAGGTTGCAGTGAAGTGTAGATTGGATAGATGAGGCATTGGTTTCAGTGAAGTATCTGAAGCTTTTGTATCCATGTCAAGCAAGTTTGATGTCTGATGGAGGATGGGATTGTTAGAAATGAGGGTTAAAAAGCCCTCTTGTTTCTCTGTCAAGTTACTTCAGCTATTTTTGTAGGGGTGTAAATGAGAACTCCTGGGAATGTCTCCTATGTAGAACACTCTTGGGTGGGTGCAAGGCCCATAAATACCTTGACCAACCCTACAAATGCATTTTTAAAAATACTGTTTCTGTAAACCAAGCAGTGAGCACTCACTGACAGCACAGACTGGCCTGAAACTTGGGTGGTAGAGACTTTGTAAATGGTGTAGGAAGGCAGACAGATTTATAATATACTGTGTAAATAATGATGCCATACATGGCCTAAGATGTAATATCTTTTTATTAAAGCTAAGTGTGTAATTTGAAATGTTTGCTCCTAGATGCATTCTTGGCCATTATCACTTGAGTAGGACAGGTGGGGTTTGTCTGAGTCTGCTTGAATCTGTTTTATCCACTCATATTTTTTCCCCACAGATACTGAAATATTTTGTTGTCAAAAAACAGGAGCCATTTGTATTTATAGATAACTGAAATAGCTGAAAGTGTTGTCACTGCAACTTAGTGGGAGAAAAAAATAAAAATCTTGGTTTAGTGCAGTTTTACTTGAGGATGAGTATTCAAGCCCTGTTCCACTATGCAGAGTCACTTTCACCAGAAATCACAGGCAGCTTTCCCATCATCACTGGGTTTGAGAAAAGCTGGCAGCAGGAGCCTGATCTTCTTCAGTAACATGTTCATACATACAAATAAATACCTTTAAAGAAAAGGCAATACCAACCAAGTTGTATAAAAGTCAGTACTTTTGAGGGGGTTTGCAGATTTTTGGATCTATAATGAAATAGTAGCAAATAGTGAATCTTTTTATTTCAGAAAGGCTGAATTTATTATTTTGCTCCCTCCTTTATACCTGTGTATCAGGGTCTGCTGGGTAGGAGCACTCAGTGCTTGCTCTCTTGAATGGGATCATTTACAGGAGAGTAACATGGCATAGTAATATTGTTTGGCAAATCTCAGTAGGTGCTGAAGGGCTCCATCCCATGTGAGATGGAGTTCAAGGTGTTTGCTGAGACCATGAGATTTATTTTCAATAAGACTTTGTTTGCTTTTGGTTTTATTTGTTGTTTTTGTTTTTAACTTACCTCAGTTCATTCAAACATGGATAAAATTGGTGAGCCTTTCTGTGCTTTTCTTGAAAGCTACTTAATAGACACAAGAATCCCTGACTAGGTCTGGCAGACTTTCTGAATTGCTGTTATCAGCTTGTAGTCTGTAAGTTTCTCTCTGAAAATGTGATCTGCTGTAGTTTGGTGTTTTTTTTTTTTTTTTTTGCCTTGAAGCCAAGCTGTGCATCATGTGAACGACTTTTTCCTGTATCCTCCCTCCAAGAACTGAAGGTTGACTATACCCAGTCAGAAGACAAGTCATTAGAATGAGAAACCTTACACTTGTTATGTGTTTTGATTTGAGAACAGAAGCTCTGAGATTAGTCGTCACACAGTTTGTAAAATGATGGAATTAAAGTTCAGCCTGAGTGACAGCCCTGACAGCCTTCACAGAGCAGCCATGCTTCATTAGCAGGTGGTGTGTTAATCAACACGACTGTGGCAATGCTGTCTGGGACAGGAGGAGCATGAGGGTGTTGGGTACCTGGCTGTGACAGGAGGGCACTGAGCCTGGCTTCAGAAAGTGGGAAGACAGCACGCAGAGGAGGGAAAGGGTCATCACTGAATCCTGAACAACCTAAAGCTGTTACGATTACAAGGTTGTGTGCAGCACTCCTGAGGCTTGGGGACCAATTTGTGGGACCCAAGAGAACTGGACTCCAGAGTTTTGAACTGCAGCTGTTGAAATCAGGAGTAGGAAGATATTTAGAAGATTGTTGTATTCTTTCTATGATTAGTATTAAATAGTCATACTGGAATTCACTGTTTGAACTATTCAGCAAAGCTCCTTCAGAAATAGTGCATGGTTATTACCTAATACAGGTAATAATGAAACTTTTTTTTTTTTTAAATTAAAAACACAGCATTACATAAAACAAGTAATAGCATTGGTAGGAGTTGAAAAATATTCCTGGTGTTGTTTTTAAACACCCAAGCCCATCCAGAGCAGGGGAAGGCTGATGCCAGCATTTCAACAGAGCAGGCAAGTGATCAGTGAGATGCCTCTGCCAGACTTTATACCCTGTGCATTTGAGACAGTTGTCTGCATTTCCTTTTCCTTAGAGACTTCTAGTCACTGCAGGAAATTATTTACCAAAATCTTATTTTGAGAGCAAGGTGAAGAAGTATGGGCTACTGCTTTTGATTTTTCCAGTGAAGTTCAGTTCTGTGCATGTGCTTTCTCTATGCTGTTACAAAATATTGTAGTAGCCTGTGAAACCCTTTGAAAGCCATTGTGGTGTTTGAGAGAGACTGTCCCAAAAACTGTCATGTGGACTGGTTGTTGAGTCAGCCTTTCCTGACATCGGTAGCTAAAATGCACCTAAAACTGAACGTTAAAGCTTCAAATACTTGCTGGTTTTTTCAGGGTACGTATAGCAAGTATAATGGCTTTAAGGAACTATGTGAACAGAACATGCAATTAAACACATCACTTCAGAGCTTAAGATGTTATTTTCCTTAATTTTGCATTGACTCCCCCACATTTAGTCCCTGTCAGTTTTCTCCTCCAAAGCTTTGTGCTCCAGTTACTGTTTTTGTAGATTGAGTCTTATGAAAGAAAGCTGATTGAAAGTTGCAGCTGCTTTAAATAGAAGATGCTAAAAATAAAGTGAAACATCTTTTAAAAGGAGAAGGATGGAGAAGGAATTCTGTTCCTAGTGTAAACATCATCTCAAAATGCCATAAACTGTGCTGGGAGTTCCCTGATAAGCTGTGATCAAGTGATCATCAAATCCCTTGTCCAGATCCCAGATGAACCCTGCCAAGTGTTGTAATTTTGAGACCAGCTGTAATCAGTCCCCATTGCAGGTCATAGTCAGTTCCCCAGTAAACAGCCTTTTTTGGGGGAGCATTGAGACACAGAACTGAGAACTACCTTGGGTTTGAAATGCTTCTGGCTAAAAGTCCATCAAATCTTTATAAACTTCCGATACTAAGGAGGAATTCATTTGTTACCCTTTAGTGCACAAGCACATCAGTATATGGTGACAGTTCTCTTGAGCTCAGACAGTGTGCTTACCTTACCATTGGGTCTTTTACCTATTTAGTAGTAATTCTGATGTTAAAAAAGGCTGAATATGTTTGTTTGCTGGTTTCCTCTTCGAGGTACCCTTGAATCACTTCCTTCTCAAAGTGCTTGGTTCACTTCTGGCTCTGTAGCAGTAACACAGATGCGCAAAGTTACACGCTAGTGTGTTTCCTTTGATAAATGTGGACAAGGAACACTTTCTTTGGGCAGGATGCCCAGCTTCTGTATCTCTGTGCACAGGATGGGAGCTGGAAGTTTGCTATCAACTTCCCCATCCTACTGATGCATCACTGCATGATTACTTCTAGGATCAGGGTTACAAGAATAGGTAGGCATATATTTGGATCTCTGGAGAGCTGGTGTCCAAACCTGGCCATGAAACTGAAGCTAATGGCTCTGGCTGAGTAAAGTAAGATTTAAATTACTCTGCATACATCCTGTGTAGAGGTTTGACACCTTTGCAAGGCTTTTATTTTTTAAAAACTGTTTAGATTCTTTTCTGTGGAATTGCAGCCAGCTACTCATGTTTTGTACTTGTGCAGCTGATTATTGCTACCGCTGCTTACTCCTTCCCCCTTATCCATATTGAATTGCATCCTTTCAGACCATTCCTCCAACTGGGCAAGTTGTTCCTGCATTCTATTTCTGCTGTCCAGAGTGCTTGCAGGTCATCTGCAGGTGTAGAGGTAGTCTGTACTCCACTGCCCAAGTAACGCATTAAAGTATCGCATAACACACTTGGAGGAGATATTGGGAGAGCACTGATGAATGATCCTTCCAGTGAACCCTTGGAGAGCCACATGCACAGAGTAGTTGCCAATGGTGGACTCGCTTTGTATGAGCTGAGCTCTTACCTACAAAAATGTCATGCAAGGTGGCATTAAAAGGTCAACTCATTTTATGACATGATCACATCTCCTGTGGCTTTCTATATGAGACCTGTTAATTGTTCTCAGAATGAATTTTAGCTGATGTGGGCTTCTGTAAAGGTCATCTATGTGTGCTTGCTGCTGTCTGGATAATAAATATGTGCTTCTGCTTTTCTTTGGGTTTCCTTAGAGGTGCTGAGTGTTTTCATGTTCTTCGAAGGCAGGTGCTTATGCCTTTTGAATGTTCTGCATCATTCCTGTTCTCAAACCTGCTGAAAATAAGTCAGTGATATTGAGAGAGAACTGTCTGAGGTAGTATGAATTTTTTATTTGGGGAAAAAAGTGCTATTTTTCATGTGTTCTTGTTATTGCCTTCAATTGCTGAGGTTGGTTAGTAGTTTGAAGATTGAAACTTGTTCATCAACAATGATGTTACTATTTCTTTCAAAGGAATTAGCTGGGAAAACGGCGTCTGTGCAGCAGCCTCTGTATGTTGGGTTGATACTCAGTCCAAAGCCAGTATTATTACTTAAACCAAAAGGCATTTATCTGTGTACTTGGTGATTTGTCAGCTTTCGCAGGCATGGTTTCTAGCAAACAGAGCTCTTGAGGATGAAGTTTGTATTTGGCATATTGTCCTGATGAATGGCAGTGCACTTCCAGCTATGAGGTGAGACTTGGGATGAGGTCTGGGCTTCCCTTTTAAAGGGATAGCTTGATGTCTTGGGCATTCAGAGAACTGAGAAAGTTCTCATTCTTTAAATTTGGATCAAATTGCTGTTGCATGAAAACTGTTCTTAGAAACCAGAGCATGGGAGTAAGTTGTGAATATTGGCATTCATGAGCTTTTAAAAGACATAAATGCAGTATGTGTTGTAGGACTTTGTTTGTAGAGACATGGAGGCATTTTTGGCCATTTGAGACACACTTTGAATGTTTGAGTGCACTAAGCTAGGCGTCTGTCCTAGTCTGGGACTGAAATCGAGCCTGTGTACCCTTGGGGATACCTGGTCTTTCTCACCAAAGACGAAGAGAAGTGCTGGGGTACCTCCTGTGGAAGGGGAGGTGACTGCATGTTCTCTGAGTCAGCATCTGGAACATTCTTGTCCTGTCTGGCTCTTGGTTCCACTGTGTCAATCTGCCAAGGACTAGGACTGAGTCTTGACCTCAGACCTGGCAGTCTGCCAGGGAGGACACCTGGGCAATCTGCTTTTTTGGTCCAGGCTGTCCCTGCATTCACTTAGGGCAGTGTCAGGAGGACTTGTGGTGCTCCAGCTGTGGCACAGAGGCAGGAGGCCAGGTTTTACTGCTCCTGCAAGCTGTTTTCTCAGTTGTTCCTGCAAAGAGAAAGGCATTTTAGGTGTTCTCTAACCTGTTACTGTTTCTTGTGGTTAATGCCTCAGCAGTCTGAAACTCAGTGGTATTAGTTCAGATCTGCATGCGAGGCATCATTCATGCTGCCTCTGTGGATTTGCCTTTCCTATTTAGGTGCACACTCCACATTAATTATTGTTAAAATATATAGCTGTGGAGTAGAAAAGGTTCTCTTACTTGTCTGAAGTAATGCAAAAGCAATTTCAACAGTGGGGGTTACAAATGAGAATCTAATAAGGAAAGTTTTCCGTATCTTTTCAGATGCTTGCTTAAGAATAGTACAAAAATATAGAACCTATAGGATATCAGTGTAAAAGTAGACTATGTGGAGTACATGCTTTGTGGTTATAAGCCACTTTTTATACCTAAAAATAGCAACTGGGCTTTGTATGCTACAAGTAAATTTGTCTTGGAAGTGAAATGACTTTCTATTTACAGCCCCATTCTGAGGAAGGGACTTTACGTACTCCTGACAGACAACTGCATTATAAAGAAGAGCCTGGGCCTTCTTTTCAGCAAAGGAATGCTCTCTTGATCTGCAGATGGCAATAATTTTCCACGTGTTAAGTGTGTCTATCACACAAATGTCCTTTAGCTATTGCGTTGCTCTTCCTGTAATTACCTGTTGAATTGTCACTCAAGTGTGCAGTGCTTCTTCAGAAAATGTGAATGTTACCAATGTAAGAGCATGGTGTTTATCAGTTTTGATCAAGCAACTTCTGTAACAGGTTTTAAGCTAAATTCCAGGTTCACATTAATCTTTTTTTTAAGAGCACAGCGCTGAAGGTGGGAAAAGGAGTGACAGACACTTAAAATTCAGACCCTTCTTGATCATTGCTGATGTACAAGTACCCTTATCCTTGCAAGGTTTTTGGTATACACCTGCCATGAGAATCGAATTGCTTCTGATAGTATTTTATTATGGTGCTGCTTCTGTGATTTTTTTTTTTTTTAATTTTTTGGTTTTTTTGCTATGCAGTATTGTACTTAAATTGAAATAAGTAACTTGAAGACAGTTGTTTTAAGTATTCTTGCCATAAACTTGGGAAAGGGATTGATACCTGTGCTTCCAATGTTGATATAAACATCTCATTTTAAAACTGGCTCTAAAAGAAAATTGAAATCATGCTTGCATTTCTGAAGGTTTTTCAGCTGGGTTGTAGCATTTGTCTATAGGGCTGGAGTAGTTGTGCCCACATGAGGATAAGCAGTTTGAGGAGACGAGCTTCTGAGCTTGAGTATAACACTGCTTCAGCCCCCAGCAGCAGAGAACTGTGTGCTTCATCCAGTATTTAGTTTACAACAAGCACTCAGATGAGACTTTGGGAGGAGTAAGATTTTCTAATTACATTTGCATTGTAGTTACCATCGTGAGGCTGAGGCTAGAGGGCTGGGGTGCCTCAGGGCTTTAGCACTGGTGTTGGAATTGGGGCTATAGTGTCTGGTTTTCAGCAAGGTTATTGTGCTCTGGGCTTGAGGTTGTGAGAGCTTTCTGATGAGTATGTGGCCAAGGGCCTCCATCAGCCCTTGCCCTGTTGCGACTTGGGAAGGGGAGGTGGGAAGGTGACTGACAAGTGCTTACGAGGATAGCTTACATTCCATTTTTCATTTCTGACTGGATCTCTTTTTCAGTTGTAACTTTATCTGTCATAGCTTGAATGCGGTATATTGAGCTCTGGCTTCCAGGTCCCCTTGGAGGATACATCTGTTTTGAGTGTAAAGCAGGGGGTTAAGTAGGATGGAAACACTGGGTACTGTGTGCAGAGGCAGTTTGGGACATACCAAAAATGTGAAAGGTGTCTCTTGGGTTTAGGTATGTTTGGCATTAGGGTGGTGTACAGCTAAACTGTACAGGGTTGCCAGCAGGACAGGAGACATCTCATTGTTGGCCTTACAGTCATCTTTGTACAGGAGTGGCTTGAAATAGCCTGATAATCCATAGGGCTGGAGAATTACTATTTTGTTTTGGACCCTTGTGTCCTTAATGCAAACCCATAGAAAGAGTAGGGCCTTTCAGACATTAGTTTAACCTGTCTGGACAGCTAGTTCACTTTGTAATGCAGCTTGAATTAAGAGGGTTGGTATTTTTATAACATACCCATTTTCAATATGTCTGTCTGATTCTTGGATCTCATAGGAATCCTTCAACTGCATTCTACCAAGCGTTCCATTTCAACAAGTTACACGAGTCAAAGACCACCTGGGATAGGTATGGATGCTTGAGTATGGTATGCATACATGCTGAGGTATGCATGAACTGCTTCGCTCTATGCAAGTCTCTCATCATCCTTGTTTGCACAGAACTGCTGCCTGTGTCCAGAGCTCCATATTGGGCTTCTGCAGTATGAAGAGGTGAAAGCAGTCATGGAAGTGAAGTGTTTGTTCTGAAACATGGAACTAAATAACTCTAAAATATTACATGACTTTTTTTCTTCCTCCTTCCATTGTGCATGTATCATACATGATTTTAGGGTTTAATGAGTTTAATGCTAGTCAGCTCCTAGCTGACCTTCACCAAAATATTTACAGTTTCCTTTTCCAAAAAAGGAAACTTTTTGGCATTGAGTCCTGCATCAGGAAACACATTGTGAAAAATACTACATTTAAACACAATTTTGGCTAAATTAAGATATTTTTATCTTAAAAGCAGGAAAGGAAGCCTTCTGGCTTACTTTCATTCTGCTGAAGTAAAGCTGGATGGGGAACACAGGTGAACTGTGACAAGGACAAACTAAATCTCCAAAGTTAGCATTGAACTCATGGTGAGAAACTGCAGTCAAGTGCAACAGTGTCTTATCTGGCACAGATACGACTTGACAGAGGTGCATTACTAATTCATCAGTAGCTGCAAACTGTTTTTTCCTGTGCTTTAATGATTTTGAGGGGTTTTTTTGTCAGCATTAAGTTGAAGTCCTAGTGATTATGTGATTTAGTGCCTTGTGCTGCTCTGGCTTGTCAAAACTTCTGCTTAACAAGCTGTGTAGAATGTAAATTTTGTTTGGCTGTTGAAGTATTGATAACCATTTCATCACTGTACTGGCTGTATTTGACTTGAAAGGCTTCTCAGCTTGCACAGCTCAACCGAATCCTTTAAAGTTTGCTTGGCAACAGTTTGTATACTGCACAGTGCTGAAGATTTTAAGTAATGCTAAGTGTTCTGCTCTTTTTTAAAAACTACTTTGTATTGCTGGGGTGCTGGCATTAAGCTCAGTTTCAAAGCACATCTTCCTTTTTCAGCAGAAAGTTGGACAAATTTACGTTTTTGCTTTAAGCTCTGGATGATGACACTTGCCTGTATTTATGGAACAGAGTTGGTATTTAGGTTTCAAGGACTTTGTTATTTCCCTGGAACAAACTTCAGGGCTTAGAATACGCCTTTGGTTTGTGGACCAAAAGGTCACTTCGTGGTCTAGGCTTCAGCTGTTTCTCAATTTTCATGCCTCAAAATAAGTTTTAAGATGAGGAAGCTAATTCAAAAAACCCTATAATCAAATAATGAATGATTAAGATGGAGGCTTCACAAATCTGAGATTTATGTACAATGCCTGAAGCAAGTGCTGGAAATGTGGGATATAGAAGAATGTTAAATTCAGGTAGAAGAATGTAAATGGCTGCCTTTAAAATAACCTTGCGTCTTTGGCAGTGAACACTTTGTGGTAAAAACAAATGTTTGTGAGAACATAGAATGAAATTCATCAGGATTGATGCATGTTTTAAACTTACAGTCAATTAAAATTCAAAAATCTTTGACAGGATTTAGCAGACTTTGCATTTATACCTCAGTTATTGGATTTTAAGGTCACGTTAGGCAGCTTTCTTTCACTGGATAACTGAAACTGAGAAGCTTTCAACTGTAAACTTCTAATAATGGAGAGAACAGGGGCATCGATAAGAAGTTTTTGAACCTGAGGGGCTTGACTTAGGAGACTTCGGTGTAAACAGAAAATCTTCCTCTGTAATTCTAATTTTTCTAACAAATATGGATTATTTTCCTATGAGTAGCTGTCTCTGAGGACCTGCTGAAGTCAGCAGAGCTAGCCACATGCTACTGCAATAGAGAACAAGAGTCTGCTGAATTCCTCCAGTGAATAGAAACTATTCTATTTTTCTCCAACACATCGTGGCAGGAAGAGTGCTGGTGACACTCGAACCAGTAAGTGTTAGGGACATACTGGTTGTCACTGACACATTAGCAGGAATGTTTTCTTGCGCAGTGCTCACATAGGTGTTGCTGAAGGCATAGGTGCTGCTGAAGGCACAGGTGTCACGGATTGGTCGTTCCAACTGATGTGATTTAGGAAGGGGAATAGTGGCTGCTTGGCATATTCACGTGAGTCTGCGTGACTGCTCTTCTGGGTCTGGATTGTCTTTGCACAGTAATGGTGCCATAGCAGCTTTAGGTGGGTCTGCCTAAAACACAGACATTATTGGTAAACTTGAATTTAAGGCAGTAAGATTTATGTTTCCATTGCATTTATGTGTGAAGCGTTAAACCTTCACATTATAAATCAACTCATAAAATGTGTGTGGGAGCTCCTGAGGTGGTAAATTCACTGCCTCAGGTTGTTGCACGTTCTCACATGGCTTTGACAAAGAAAAATACTCACACAGATCCTCTTTCCAGGCTGGATAGGTGATTGTATAGGGATGTTATCATTATAAAATCTCTTCATGGGATAAAGGCTAATTAAATAGGCCTTAACTGTTTAAAGAGTAGAAAAGATTTCTCTGGATGGCCTGAATAGCTCAATCAGTGGTAAGACAGTAGCTCATAAATGAGTAAACAATGAGGGGAAAGAATAAATGACCACATGGCTTTAGTTTGTAGTTCGCTTGTAAGCAAAACAAGTGGGAACACTCCAAGGTACCTTATTCTTGCTTACAGAAAGATTGTTTGATAATTTCGTTCAAAGCAGTAACAGCCAAAGGGAGAGATGAGCTAGGTGCGGTCACATGGCTTGGGGATGTCCGTCAGACCATGGTAACACCTTTCCACTGTAACTTAAAGTGAAGCACATCTGGTGCTTTCAAGGAGGATTTGTCTTGCAGAGGCTGTTGGACATCAGTGTCCCATGTGCTCTGCTCTGCAGGATCATCTGTGAGATGTGATACTGTTTTATGTATCTATGAAGCAAGAAAACTCCTGCATTCTGGGAGTCTTTTGGGGGGTGACTTGGTGTCAAGAAATTCCTTGGGATAGTACTGTACAGATAATAATTAACGCAGCTGAACACCGAATATGGTTTTTGTGACTGAGCGAAAAGCTTTAGAATTAGCTTACATCATCTAGTCAGTAAGATTTCCATCTCATTTCAGTGTGAAACACTGCTACCTAGTCTAGGGCTTAACTGTGCCAAAGTAGGCTCTGTATAACTCATTCCTAACGTATCCAGCATTGGTATGAAATACACATTACTGAGGTCTGTGGAGTATCTAGAAATGAACTACTGTGCTTTTTTTAAGCATACAGAATGAATTAAGCTGCAAATACTTTTGAAATTTGATTCTTAGACTCTTTACCTGGATTTTGAGGTGAATTTTGAAGTTCAGAATGTGTCTCTTGAAAGGATCATAGTTGTATCTAAAGACATTAATGGTGAAAACACCAAACTGAGTATAGTAGCGCTGTTGGATTAATAATTGAAATGGTTCTTGGTGCCCATGAATACAAGGTGATGTTGAAGGTTAAGTTTTCCTGTGGCCATGAGCAAGTTAACATTAAGACATAAACCTTTTTTGTATGAGAAGCAGAAAAGGCTGTAGTACTGTGCAAGCAAGCGCTTCTCAGCAGTAACAAAAACACTCATTATTGGCACCATTTTCAGTGCAAATCTGAAGCACAGTCCATACCACGTACTGTGGAGAAAATTAGCTCTACTCCAGCCCAAACCAGCACATTATCTGCCCTTTATTTTATACTGTTTACATTGTGCTCAGGTCATGCACCATCCAATACAGCCCCCTTAACCACCACCACCCTTTCCCATCCTTTGCGTTAATACATAGGTGCCATTCCTGTAGTCTATGCACCACGCCTGCAGAATGTCCACAGATGTCCACTGAGATAATTTAGTCTGTAATTTTGGGTTCCATCTCTCATGGTGGTCACTCAGGACAAGGGAGGTAGTGTGGTGCGTGGAGCTATTGGACACCAAAGCTGGGTCAGGTTAGGTCCTGCAGCCTTCCTCATGGTGGTCTTGACCACATGCTGCAGGGCAGTCTCACACTCTCCCCTGATCTAGCATAGGATCCCACCCACAGAGACAGTCCTCTGTGAACTTCTCCAGTGTGGGTCCTTGCCATGGGCTGCAGCTCTTCATGGGCTGCTGCACCATGGTCTGTTCCACAGGATCAGTCCTTCAGGAATAGGCTGCTCCAGGTGCTGCCAACAAACCTGCTCCAGCCTGGACTCCTCTCTCCGTTGGGCCACAGGTTATGCCAGGAGCCTGTTCCAACATGGACTTACCAGGGCATCATGGCCTTCTTTGGGCACCCATCTGCTCCGGTGTTGGGGGTCTCCATGGGCTGCTGATGGGTCTCTTCTGCCCCGTCTGACTTATCCACAGGTCACAATCCTTTCGGCTGGAGCTCCAGCCTGCCCAGTGTGGCAGCGCTGCCCTGGGCACCTGCCAGCCCAGGCACCTGGTAGTGGCTGTTATCGAGTGTTCCAGGCACAGCAGTGAGATGATAAGAGCAGCGTGGCAGCCATGAGAGCAAAAAGTGGCCACTAACAAGCAATGGCCTCTTAACTGAGTCAGGCAAGCAAGCCCATGGCAAGCACAGGACCGTCCAGGCAATAGCTCCCCAGAAAGAACAGCTATCCATTCAATCCAGCACATCCCAGTCAAATCTGTCCTTATCTCAAGCCCTTCCAGCCAAAAAGGGTTGTCATGGTTTAATCCCACCAGCACGGAGCTCCATGCAGCCACTCACTCAACTCCCCCTTGTCCCAGAAGAGGAAAAGTGAGAGAACTTGCCGGTTAAGACAAAGACAATTTAATAGGTAAAGGAGAAGCCACTGAGACTTTTCTTAACTATGAAAATGAGGATTTCTCTGAAAAAATAGGGTTTTGGCTGCCTGGTGTTTAAGGTAGGAAAACATTGGGTTTACCATCTATCTCTGGGAATGACAGACTGTACTTGGGAGTTGTTTGAGGTTTTTGCTGACTGTAAATCTTGGTGTGTACCTGGTGGACTTCAGTGTGAACTTGGTGTACCAATATAACCTCTTTTTGGGCAGAGTCTTCATTGACATGACCTTAGCTGGGAGGTCCAAGTCAAATGAACTGTTCCCTGTTCAGTGTATCTGTTTGGTACTTGCTGGGCTGGAGAAGCTCAGTGCGGGGATGGGGTTTTGCTGTTACAAACAAAACATTGCATGCCTAGTGCACCATTTCATCTGCCCAGGGGTACTTGATGTGGTTCTTTTTTCAGCTTTGACAATAATGGTCAGACTTCTGTAGCTCTCAGAGCAATCAGTAGTTGGTCTTTTTTTACAAGGGCTAAGTCGTTTCTTTCCACTTCTAACTCCAGGATTTGCAAGTTGAAGCATTGGCTCTGCAGTGGATGGTGCACTCACAGAATATGTCAGACTCTCTCCAGTCATCCAAAAAGACCTGGATATTTTGGGTTTCTTCCTGGCCTTTTCATAAGGGCTGGATTGTATTTATAAATTTCATTCTGTAGCCATGGGTTAAAATATTTTTATGCAAACTGGAATTTGATGCCAATAGTTTAGGATTTCAGAAAAGTACAAAATTTTAAGATTTGACAGCACATCTGGAGTTTCCCATGAGAGTAGCTGTCACTGGAGGACACTGCTCATGAATGTCCTACAGGAGCTACTTGGTGTGGGGATCACTGTCGAATGAAGAACAAAATCGTTTGGGAATTGTGCTACTGTAACATCTAGTTCTCATCTTCTTTTAGAAAGTTACATGAAATATAGTCAGATGGTTTTATCCTGATGGCAAACTGGGGCACACCCTCTGTGAGTGTGGAGCTTCTCTTCAGGGAATGGGGGTCTATGTGGTCCCAGCCTTTGCCTGCTGAAGTTGGGATGGATACCAGGATGTGTACAGGGAGCAGGGCTGGAATCCAGATTTGGCATTTCAGTCTTAGCACGACTGCTCTGCGGATAAGGGCAGCAAGAACATTACAAAGTAGTGTATAAAGCGGCTTACAGCTTTCAGTGCTTTCAGCACTACTGGTGTCATGTTAAGTGTGGGGTATGCGTGGTAAGGTCGTGGTTTCCCTGGCTCGTTCCAGTCACGCTGCAGGGGGGGACAATTCCTACACATGCACACATGGTGAGCACAGCGCCCACCCAGCAGGCAGAGGGGAGCTCAGAGCACAAGGTACAGCACAGGAAAGGTGCCTCTGCAGTGCATCACAGAGGTACGGCTCTTTTGAGAGGCTAAGGGAAGGCTGCCTGTCTTTCTCATGGAAGTGTTTGAATGCCTTAACTTGGAGTGATGTAGTGGAGTTTATGTTTTAAATAATCGCATTGCAAAATAGCTGAAAAAGGGATAGAAAAACAAAGTTCCAATCTCAAGTTTGACTAGACAGGTATTGACAAAAGGTGTGTGATTGTGCTGCAAAGATGGAGAAGTAGATCCCACTGCCAAGTATGGTGTTTGCTTTAATTGTCCTCCTCTTGTTCTTACCTCTTCAGAACTGCCTCATCTGACCTGTAGAGTGTGGTCCATGAACAGCTGTAAGGACATGGAGTCTTGGGAATTTTGTGGTTCATGAACATAGATACTTCTGGCAGTGCCAGATGAGCCTGAAGCATGTTAATTCAATGTGGAAAGGAATATTTCCCTTGGCATGAGTTATAAATAATTTTTATTCTGAGGAGGTTTACCATAGATAGGGTTTGAAAGAGGCTTAGAAGACAGAGACTGGAAGACTTTTCTTCTGAAATGGGTGTTCAGCACTTTTGGTTTGGGTTTCAAGCTTGGTTCAGTAGAAATAGAGGCTGTTATTCCCTCAGTCTGCAAAGCTGATGCCCTCCGGTTGTAAATGCCCAGGGCTGGTCTTGACAGCTCTGTGAGACCTCTTAAAATGAACTCTGACCAGTGACATTCTTCAGGACCTGAGCTATGTTTCACGTCTGTGACCAGAACTGCTAAGCAAATTGCCATACTCTTTGTAAAAAGCCTTGAGTATTTTTTTCTTAAAACTTGGTTTTGGTGAGTGTTGCATAATTCCAGACAGGCAGTTTCCCAGCATGATTGCAACCCTTGCATTTTCCCCATGTTAACTCTTTTTAACATGGCTGCACGTTGCTGATAGCCATGTCCATGGCTGGAAGTGTTATCAGTAGCTCTCACTGGTGGGGCTGTCACAGCCAGCAACTACCATCTATGTCAGACTGGAGCTGGGTGGAAAATGGGACCCCTGAGACCCAGGATGGGAGGGTAATGTGGAGGATATGGGGCCAGGGAGGGTGGCGAGGTGGCTGCTGCGGGGTGCAGCCCTGCCTGTCCTGGGGAGAGCTACATCTCCTCTCTGAACAGAGAGACCAGAGTCGGTGAGAGAACAGGGACACCCCCAGCCTTCTGAAATCCCGGCTCCAGAGCTGCTACTGAGGGACTGGCCTGTGTGCCTGTGGAAACAGACCCTAGGTAGTGAAGGCTGGATGGCCGTCCCTCGGCATTCAGAGATGCGGTTTTGGATCGTGTTGACACAGTAAATGCACATCCTCACAGTGTATTGAGGTGTGCTGGTGGACATCCTGCACCAGTGTGTCTGTGGAACAAGCCTGGCCCTAGACCATCGTGTGTTTGTCAGCTGTCAGATGGGATCCAGGGGGAATTCACTGGGAGCGAGGAGGGGCTCAGGGCTGTGGTCGTGTCCTGCCCTCCTGCTGGTTGCTGCTATGGGCTGCACGGGCAGTGCTGAGCCAGGAGCTCCTTACCTGGAAGGTAGACTCCAAGTGAATCCAGAGAACAAGTATTATAACAGGGTTTTTTCTTAGTTTCTTTGTGAAAACAGTTTGGAAAAAATAACACTAGTGGTAGGAATCCCATTAACATCTCATGAATTCCTGTGTTCCCCAGTGAAGAAAGCTGGGAAATGAGGCTAGGAATCAAAGCAGTTGATTTAGTGTTTATTCTCATGCATTTTTATGGTTGTGGGTGTCATAAGCCCAGTCTGAGGAGGTATCAAACTGAAGGAGCAGTGTCTCTCGAGGGCTCCAGCTCTGTTGGGCAGCAGGGGGTGGGGGAAAACACAGGACACCCTCCCATGATTGTATATTGAATTCTTGACTCTTAAGTTTCAGCCTTCCAGTGATAGCATGATCCAGGAGTCCTGCAGGTGCATGGTTTTACCTGAGTGATACAATAACACTGACAGAGTTTTCTCATTGTATTTGCAGTGCATCTGGTGCAAGTGTTGTTGCCATTGACAACAAAATAGAACAGGCAATGGTAAGTAAAATACAAGTTGTTGTTTCTAATAGGATTAATGTGATTCATCACTGAGCATAAGTTTCCAGCTGTATTGTGTTTCTGTGAGGCTGTGATATCCCTCCAGCTGGGTCAGACTGAGAACATCGATTGAAAAAAGGATTTTCTGTATCAACTATGAATGACCACAAACCATTATTGCTTTTACTGTTGGCCCAGAAATGTTTTCAGTGAATTTTCTTATGAATTGCTGTGAACAAGGTGAATGAACTTGAAGGAGTGCTGAAAATGTAGTGCATATTTCAGTCTGTTACTTTAGCCAAGTTCATTACTAGTTTTTCTGAAGGGTCGGGTGTGCCATCCTTAACAAGCTGCTCAGCTTCAGTTACAGCTGTTGGATTTTTGCTTCTGCTGATGTAAAAGCTTTCTTATGTTTTGATTCTCATACACCTCAGTGACTGGGCCTGTGTACCACAGACCCACGCCCCCAGGTCACAGTGTCAGAGCTGGTGCTTTCCTTCTGAGGGACATCATTCTCATCCATGGCTTCCATGGAACCGAAGTGACTGGAGTGCTGCAGACAAAGCTTTTGATGTCAGGCCCACTTCACAAAAGGGTTGGGTTGCTTGTGCTCAAAGGCTGATTTATTCATAATTTTTTTGTGATGAGTGCTTTGTTTTTCCAGGCTTACTGCAGTGAAAGCAGTAAGTCCTGGGGCTGGGATGAAGGAAACTGTTCTTTCCTGTAGTGTAACTGTCCACTTGTTCTTTGCAGGATCTAGTGAAAAGCCATTTGATGTATGCAGTGAGAGAAGAAGTGGAAGTCCTGAAGGAACAAATAAAAGAATTAGTTGAAAGAAACTCTTTACTTGAACGAGAAAATGCACTGTTAAAATCCCTTTCCAACAACGATCAGTTATCCCAGCTCTCAACCCAACAGGCCACCCCCAGTAGCACCTCGCAGGCGCAGCCCCCACCCGCGCAGCCGCCGCAGCCGCCGAACGTCTCCTCCGCGTGAGTGCCGAGCCTCACTCAGTCCCTGTGTGCCACCGCTGTCTCTCCACCGCCGAGAGCGAGCAGCCGTGCTTCTGTTGTGTGTTTGGCCTTTTCAGTATTAGACAATCATCCTCCCAGAGCTGTCCCCCGCCACTGTGGCTGCAGTGTGGGAAGTGTCTGTACGTCCTCGGTGCACGCAGGAGGTCGGAGAGGGAGTCCCTGCAGCCTGGGACCGTTTCCCTGGGCTGCAGGAGGGAGGTCTGTCAGAGCTTGGGTGGCTCTTGGAGGTTCCCATTGCCCATGGGTTGTTTTGAGCCTTGCTGTCTGGTAAGGAGCAACAATTCCTCTTCAGAGCCACTGTTCTTTTCATATAAGTAACATTTGCCTACGTTAGTTTCATTTATTTGTTTTATTTATTACAGGGCTGCTATTTTCATAATGTACATGAACAATGTCACAGAACTTTTGAATTTTTTTTTTAAATAAATGTCTGTATGGGTAAAATGATAGATGGGATTGCGTTAATAGATACAATGTCTAGGCAATAATTGAACAAAGAATCCTGGCATATTTCTAACACTAATGGCAGTTGACCTTTGGTATTTATTTACGGTAGTAAAGATCCAGCTTGAATGTAAATTTTGTATAGAGTGTAAGTATGAAGACCATAGTGCATCTGTACAGGTAGTCACCAGTCCTTGTGATATAATAAATAAGTGATGGGCTATTTTGATGAAGAAAACTTTGCTCATTTCTGTTTCTACCTTCTAATAGAGAGAAAGGGGCCATGATTCCTCTGCTTTTTGACATTTCGTTTTTGGTTTGGTTTTTTGGGTGGGAATAAAAAGCTGTGAAATTGTTCAACCTACTTTGTAACCAAAGAAGCAAAGCTGTGTAATTGAGTTGGTTGTTGTGGTTTTGTTTTGTTTTTTATTTTATAATGCACATTCTTTATGTATTTTTTATTTAGTGTTTTCTCATTCACAACTTTCTTTGCTGTCTCGCATGATCTGCATGACCTGTAATCTTTGAACCACTTCCGTACCTCATGTTTTTATCCAGCACTCTTAGTGTAATATGTACTAGTCTGTGAACAATGTCAATAAAGAGAAAGAACAGCTGGTGTTGGTGGAGCTGAGCTAGTGTGCTAGGCACTAGTTGTTAAAACAAATAAATGAAGTGAGCCATCTTTTGTTCATTTAAAATGGTGTTTTGAATTTCATATGCAGAAAACGTTTTGTTACATTGCAAATTTAATGTATTTAATAAATGCAACATGCAGATTAAATGCAGTGTATACTGAGTATTTAAATTAAAAATGTACATTTCATAAATACAGTTTCAAGAAAGACCATCATTTGTGTAAACTAATGCAGTGTGTCAAGTTGATGTACAAATATATATATATTTTAACACATTTTCTGAAATTAAACCAGTTTTGTTGAATTTCTTTGGCTGTAGATGTTGTTGCAGTGTAATTAAATTCAGTAGCTCTTTTCTGAACAAAATGGAGAAATGCAGTGTCAGTGAGGCAGTAACAGACCAGTGCCAGGGTTACCACTTCTCATGTAACAGACTGGTTTCTTCTCTTCTAGGAGAAGCATCTTCTGATTCTGTCAGTTGCCCTCTTCAAGATTTGGGTTTGCACTGATAGCTCTAAATTAATTTCTGGGCCGGGGCTTGCTCAGTCACTAATGTGGAGATCTGCTTCAGTGCCTTGAGCATGTCTAACTCTGCTCATGTTTATGTCTAAGGTAAAACAGAGGAAACGTTGGAAACTGCAGGTTTTGGTGTCTTCAGATCTCGAAGAAGTGTCCATGTCCCAGAAACTGGGAAGGATCTCCCTTTCCTGGTAAGCATCATCTCAACACAGTTCAAACAAACTGTGTGTTGAGTGTGTATTAAATTCCTGCTGAAATAACACTAAAATGATCTTGCCATCAGGTGTGGGTGGGTGTTTTCTGCCTGCTGAATCTCTGTGCTGTGAGCACTGCTGGGAGACCTTAGTGCAATGAGGGCTTTGCACACAGATCAGAAAACAAAATATTCCAGTAGCTATGTGTGTTTCCAGTGCAATCAGTGACTCTCTCCAGCTGTACAGTGAGGATGATGCTGGTAAAGTAAGAAAAAAGGGACAGATGGGGGCTTTTGGGAACACAAGTCCCTCAGGTGAGTAGTTGATTAAAACTTGTGGAGGGTACCCTGTACCTGCAGTTCACTTTTGAGTGAAACAGAACAGAGACAGCTGAACCACTATGCAGGTGGTCATTGTTTTTCTGCTGGGAACAGCAGAGCACTGTGCCCGTGAGGACAGTCCGGGACAGCTCTGCTCCCCTGTGTGTGAGGTGTCTGTGTGAGCTGTGCCCCAAAACGACAGGCAGGTCCCCTCACACCAGAGTGCTACTGAGGCACTTTCTGTGAAAGCAAAAGGCATTTAGGTAATCTCCTGAAAAAGAGGGAGCGAAACAGTGATTGAATTGATCCTGTTAGAAAAACTTTGCTTATAAAACCTGCTCCTGTCAGGTTTACTTTGGGGGTTTGTGTTTAGTTTTCTCCTAGAGATAAGTTGTGTTCAGCTCTGAACAGCAGCTCGGCTTGTGAGAGCACTGTGAAATGGCAGAAAGGGTCTGGGAGTGCTGCGGGCTCTTCTCGAGAGGCAGCCTGAGGAGAGGCAACAGAAGTTCTCATGGTGAGATCACCTTGCTGTTAGTAGATGTGTGCCTGCAGATGGCAGAGAGCCTCGGTGGCAAACCACTGCTGCTGTCAGACGCCCTCGGCGCTGCCGTGTGTGCTGCTGTGACCGCTCCTCGTCCCGCGTGTGACGGCTCCTGCACGGGGGCTGCGATGGGATCAGTGCTCCCACGCTTGGCATCTGGCCGGTTTGGGGAGCTGGCTGGGGGAGCTTGCTCTCCAGACCAGATGCTGGTGCACATTCCTCTAACACGTGTCTTTGACATTATGCCATAGCTTTGGTATAATAAGAAGGGATTCAGTTGCTGCGTTCATGGCAGCGTGTGCTTCAGCACGCGTTGGGAGCGGGCTGCAGTCGTGCTGTCACAAAGGTCTGGTGACGCTGGGCAGCGGTGGCTCTGAGGTAGGCTTGGCATCTCAGAGAGGAAGTGACAGAAGATGCGGGGAAAAACTACGGAAACAGTGGAGGATGCGGAGGAAATGCTTACTGAGGAGAGCTTCAAGACCTCACCCCTAGCTCGGAGAGGAGCTGTGCAGGAGGCCAGCACAGTAGTGAGGCGGCTCTGGAGCAGGTGCCAGGTGAGGAGAGCACGGAGCCTTCCGCCGCTGCCGCCCGCGGGGCTGTGAGCGCAGCACGGAGCCTTCCGCCGCTGCCGCCCGCGGGGCTGTGAGCGCAGCACGGAGCCTTCCGCCGCTGCCGCCCGCGGGGCTGTGAGCGCAGCACGGAGCCTTCCGCCGCTGCCGCCCGCGGGGCTGTGAGCGCAGCACGGAGCCTTCCGCCGCTGCCGCCCGCGGGGCTGTGAGCGGAGCACGGAGCCTTCCGCCGCTGCCGCCCGCGGGGCTGTGAGCGCAGCACGGAGCCTTCCGCCGCTGCCGCCCGCGGCTCCGCGCATGGCGCACACGGCCCTGCGCGCGCTGTGACGGCCGCGGCCGCGGGGCGGCGCTGTGGGGCGCTGCGGGGCGGGGCGGGACTGTCCCCGCAGGTCGCCGCTCCGCCGCTCCGCCGTTCCCTGTCGCTCAGGCCCTCGCTCCCTCCCTACCAGCGACGCTGCCACCTGTCCCGGCTTCCCGCCCCGACGTCGGGGGTTGTTCCCTCCCGTCGAGGTTGTTGATCCCCGCGCGGCTGTTCTCGCAGAACGCGTGGCTTCTGTCGCTGTCGGTCGCCTCGTGTGCGGTGTGAGTGCAGCTGGGCGGGACACGGGGACAGCGCCGGGGACGTGGCTCCAGCCTTTGTGCTGCTCCAGCTGCGGTTCCAGCAGCTACGAAAGGCCTGGCAGGAGAGCAGGGACCGCTCGCTTTGGGAAGCAAACCCCGTGCCCCTCCTGATGTGTTAGTGAAGCGCAGTCTTGCAGTGAGCCTTGAGACGGCTTCACAGGGAAAAATAAATTTAAAAAAAAATTGAGATACAAGCGTGTTGCAGGTGGTTAATGACGTCACCTCAGCAAGCCCAATTCTGCTGAAGAACCAGACCATTCGCAGTTGGGGCACGGGGTCACAGCCAGGGTGTCACAACATGTCAGCTGTCAGTGCCTGGAAATGAGAAGCTGCATCTCATGAGGGGAAATAAACTTGGGTATTGCTGTGTTGTTTTTAAAAAGAAATAAGTGAGGTGTTTTGCAGCATTTTTACTCAGATATGTGGAGCCAGAGCACAGCTGGGGCCAGAAGGCCCCTCCAGAGCTGCCCCCACCCACGCCCAGCTCTGGCACTGTGGCTGTCCATGAGCCCTCACACAAGTGCCACTGCAGGGCACGGCACTGCACACACCTGTGTCCAGCTTGCACCAAAGCAAGAACTTACTGAACTTTGAAGAACCAACTTGTACAAACCACCCTGAACGTTCCAGTGCCCACTGCCCTCGAGTGGCTGCTGTGCTGTCACAGCAAAGAACTCCTGCAGCAACAGCAGGAACTGGTCAGACCCCCAGGGCCTCTGCAGCATCCCCCAGGAGCCAGCGACAAAAGGTGAGGAGCAGGCACCTGCTAAACCCCTGTGGGGCTACAGCTGGTCCCCAAAGGGAACGGCAGCAGTAGCTGGGTGCGTCCAGAGCCTTGGCAGCCCCAGCTCAGGCCCTGTGGCCCCAGCCTGGCCCAGCACCCAGACAGCTGAGCATGGGGGTCCCCCACGGCACAGCGGCTTTGCTCAGGGAAAAGCCAATTAATCCATGCTTGGTGTGAATGGCCAAGTTTCAACACCCAGCAGAGCCCTGCTTTGCCCATGTCAGAGTGAACACAACTTGCATTTGAAAAGAAGTTTATTTAAAATCAGCGATTATACAGACTTCCCCCGTCACCGCTCACAGCACAGAGTGTCCCAGCACAAGGTCCCCATGCCCTTGGGCAGCTCCACGCTGGGCGTGCTTGGGGCTGCGCTGGCTTACTCCAGTCCTAATGATTCCATATGGAAACACAATGCGTACAAAAGATCTGCTCCTTCACAGCTAACAGGCATTTTCTTAACCACAACCGATTTAGTTTTCTATTATTTCTAGTGTAACCACACTTAAAATTTGTTTTCCACTAAGAAACCTGGAAAAAAGAAATCTTCCTTTAGCAACTGTGTGCACCAGCAGAGCAATTCCCACCACCTTTGTCACCACGCAGACGAGAGCCAGCAGGAGTCAGGGCCATCAGCAGGGAAATATGATCAATAGCAGCATTTTCCATGTGATCTCAAGTTACAGTCATCTACAGAAGGAACTGTGATCACCCGTAGGGAAGCAGTTAAGTATTGGATCCATTGTTAAAAGAAATCGACTCGAAAGCAGGTTTTACCTTAAATAGGATTAAATATATATTGCAAGACACACCACACTCTGCAGGGGCGGCACATATAGAAGCAGAACTGTGGGCAGGGGGGCAGCGCATGCCCCCCACACCCAATATTCCCACACAACATTGTCAAATTTAAAACTATCACCACCTGTTGAAAGTTGTCGAAGAAGTATTTACAGCACAGGCACGGCCGGGAGAGCCTTGTGGAGCCGCAGCTCCAGCCGTGGTGCTCCTGCAGTCTGTGAAGCTCCAGCACCGCGTCCTGCCAGGAGCAGCCGCTGCCCGGCCATGCCAGTTCTTCACTACCCCACTACCCCTACACAGACAAGCATTTTGCGTGGATTAGGACAAAGCTACAGGCGGTGCCGTGGTGTGAGGATGAGTGCGAGCACTGCCACATGCTGCAGTGGGACTACCCTACGCACACACGGACGATGCACGGCAGGGACTGCGGAGCCGCGCGCAGAGAGGCTCCTCGGGAACATGCTGCACAGTCGGGCTCCAGCCACTACAAGAATCCTGGCTTCCAGCGTCAAATAAAACCATTTCCAGCTATACAGCAGAGGGTGACACTGGTCTGGGACCGGTGTTTACAACAGATGTCAGTTCCTACGGACCTACGTCGCGTACAGTTCCACATATTACAGAGACCAGGCTGGATCTTCAGCGAATAAGTAGGTCCACGATTGTAGATCAACAATAGACTTTTATTGCTTTATACATGTGGTGCTGTTCAAGGCACTGTGGCACGGGCTAGAAAACTCGGAATGACTCGTGAAGGGACCTGGAATGCGACACGGCCGGTGCCGCGCGCCGCTCCTCGGCAGCTGCCGCGGCGGCCGGGGCCGGGGGGCCATGGCCCGGCACCGGCCCCTCACATGCCCATCCGGATGCTCTGGATAATCTGGAAGATGGCTGCAAAAGAGCGGAGAGGGGAGCGCTCGCCGGGCAGCGCCCGCAGCGAGCTCGGGGCACCCCAGCGCCGCCGGGGCCCCGAGGGGCAGCGCCGGGCCCGAGCCGCCACCGCGGCCCGCAGCCGCCGGACCCGCCCGCCCGCCCGCGGCCGCTCACCTGATCCGCAGACCACGAAGATGAACAGCGCCAGCAGCCAGGGCCCGACCGACGCCTTCTCCTCCGGGGCCGTTCTCTGCGAGCACAGACAGCACCGCCGTCAGCTCGGCGCGGCGCGGCCCGGCCCCGCCACCCCCGCCCGTGCCCTCCCGGCTCGGCCCGGCCCCGCGCACCGAGGTCTTGGCGACGTTGCCTCGCTGGGTGATGTTCTTGCTGTGCTTCTCGTTGGCCATGCGGATGCGCTGCTTGGCCACCATGTCCGCGCTCGGCCCGGTCCGGCCCGGCCGCCGCTGCCGCGTCAGCACCGCGCGCGCCGCACGCCGGGAGCGCGCCGGGGGCGGGGCCCGCGCACACCAACCCGCGCACGCGCCCCGGGCCCGCCCCGCCCGTTAACGTGGCGCGCGCTGCGGCTGCCGCGCCGCCGCTGACCCGGAACCGGAACCGGAACCGGCGCGGCCTCTCCGCCGAGCGCCCCAAGATGGCGCCGCCCACGCCGCTGCTCGCAGGTGAGCTGGGCACGGGCTGCGTTGGGACCGGGGCTGGTGCGTGGGAGGCGAGTGCGGAGTTGGGCTGGGGTGACCCGGTGTGACCCGGTGTCCCCCCGGTGTCCGCCACGCATCCCCTTCCCAGCGTGCGGTGCCACGGCGTGGGCGAGCCCGGCCCCGGCCCTGGAGCTCTTGACGGTGCCGCTCCTGGCACTGGTCAGGGCTCGCCGGGCGCTATGCTTGTTCGGCCTGGGGCTGGGGCGCCCCTTCCCACCCCGGCCCCTCGCCCGAGCCTCCGCTCCGCCGCCGCTCTGCCCCGCGCCCTGCGGGAGCTCTCGAGGCCGCGTGTTGGGGGCTCGTTCTTCAGCCGCGGAGCATTTACTCGCGGGGTACCCGGGGAGCGTTCGCAGGGGTCGGCTCGGTGTGTGCGGAGCGCGGGGAGCCCCGTCCCGCTGCCCCGGGCGCTGAGCAGCCCGAGCGGCCCCAGGCCCGGCAGGGAGCGGCTCCCGGCAGTGCGGAGCCCACTGACCTGTCCGCTGTGGCTTGTGGGCTTTGCATTGCAGTTTGTGAAGCTCCTTCCAAGAATCGTGTTCCTTTTCAGTGTCTCACTGTTTTAACTGTCCCTAATATAAGGGATGTGTCTTTTTCTCTTCTGTATTTGTATGCTATAAACACCGGTCTGTTTCCCTTCACTCGGGTTTGTGGGGGCTGCAGTTGTTCAGGGTAGATTTTGGGCTGCTCACCACTGTCTGTAACCTGTTGTGGGGAGCCTGACAAAGGAGCTGGAGAACAGGCTCCAGGCAGGGCTGTGCAGCTCGTGGGGTCATGTTTAAAGTGTGTTCAAAGGTTCTCTTGGGGTCTCTCAGGGCTGTGGTGTACATGAACCCTGGGAAATTGCATTTAATCGTGAGAAAAACTGTTCTACTGTGAGACTGGGGTGTAGGCGGTCCAGGGTGTCTGGATCTCTATCCTGGGGGTTCTTGCCTCCCGGCTGGGCCCAACCCCACAGAAGGTGTTGCTGGAGCAGGGGTGGAATGGGAGCTCCAGGGGCGTGTCTGGATTATGTTCTGGAATTCCCTTACAGCAAGCATGGGGAACTGTGTGCATGTCTCAGGGTTCACAGAACAGAAAAACATCTGCTTTGGACAATTTTCTGCACTTGAAATGAGTTATTTGTTTCCTCTTGCAGTGAGAGGGTCTGAAGGGCTGTATATGGTGAATGGGCCCCCCAGTTTCACAGAGAGCACGGCATTTCAAAGGTACTGGTGTCACTGGCACAAAATAAATCATTTTCTAAAAAGTAAAGGTAGACTCTGGAATTGAAAAATGTGTGAATATAAATGAATTCAGAAAACCGATGGTTTGGAAGGCTTTGTACTTGCCTGAGCTCACTGCCAGGTGACAGTCCCTAAACAGGGGTAGCAGGGACTGCGTTATGACACAGGGCTCCTCAGGAGCACAGCAGGAAAGTTATTATGTTCCTTTTTGTTCTTCTTACAAAATCCTTAACTATGGCACTGTTGAATACTCATATGCATTTCTTATTTCTTTAGGGACTCTGGAAGAAATTGCAAAGCCGTTGCTTTTAGCAAGGATGGCTCCCTCTTTGCCTGGTGCAATGGAGAAAAGTGGGTGCATTTTATGATCTTAATCTTTAGCTTTTATGAAATAAACTGGATCAGTTATGCCCCGTTTACTCTTGTCTGTGTAAAGGTGACTGCTGTTAATACACGTGTTTGCATGTGTACTTTAAATTCAGTTTATTTTTGCATTATTTGCTTTGTTTCTTGACTATCAGATGAAATATTTGCTATTCTCCTGTTTATAATGCACCCATTCCCATGCAATCTGGATATGCTTGCTTTCTTTGGTTGTTTTTTTGTTCATGGCTCCCAGTACCTGGTCTGTGGGATTAATCTGTTAGTAAAGTCCACAGAAAATAATGAGTCTAGGCACTTTGTGAACATGGCAAGGTTCCTTTTTCATAGATCAGGTGCCTGATAGAGTTCACTCTCTTGTTCAGAGCTTATGTGTTGCAGACAAAAGTATGTTGTCTGTTATGTATTGACCAGTGGTCACTTTTCTTGGTTTGTGTCATGTTTGGGTGTCTGATTTTAAAATGTGCTCTTGGAAAAATTTCGTAAAAACAAGAGGGGGATAAAAGCTCTTCTAATTTTTTTACCTTGGCCAGATTTGGGGCAGATCTAGAAGAGTCAAATACTTGAACAGTTCCCTTAGCTATTAACTATTGTAAGCATGTTTTATTGAAATAGTATCTTTTGGTTCCAGAGTAAATGTTGTTAATGTCACCAGAGCTGAGTTACTGCGTTCCTTTGATCTCCCAAAGACAGTTTGCCTTGAATTCTCGCCAAAGAATAACGTTCTGGCAACGTGGCAGGCCTATGCGAGTGAGTATCGTACCAGCTGGGGAGGCACAGGGTTTGTGCATGGCTTGGCCTATGTCTGGGTTAGTAGCCATTCCAGCACCTGACTGGTCTCTGTCGCACATTTATTGTCTCAATGAGCAGTACAGAAAGTGTGCAGAAAGTTCTGTGGCTAATCAGGAACACAGTGAAGGAGGGAGGGATGCCATTGTCCGAGAGCAGCTGGTGTTGGCTGTCCTTACAAACAGAGTGCATGTGCTCGTAGTTACTCTGTCAGTAAATCACATGTTTTCTAATCTTTGGGAAGTGGTTGTGGTGCAGTGTGGGCAGTGTGCTGTGCAGGCAGCTTGTGTTCATGGGTAGGCAAGGGAGATCATACGCTGTCTTGAAGTAGTCATGTTCTTCCCTGGGCCCCATGACTGGAATGTTCTCCATGTCCAGAGCTTTATTCCCTCCTCTGCCTCCTTGGGGAGTTCGAGTTCCTGACTGAGAGCTGCAGTCCTGTCTGAACTGCAGATGGTGTAAATGCTGCCTTGACGGGGGAAGAGCTGGGCAAGGGCTGGGCCTTGGGAACTGGCCAGGCTGTAGGGGAACTAGGAACTGGGACAGTCTGTGGGAAGAGAGAAGGGAGCACAGCCCAGGTGTTCTGGATCTGCCGTAAATCACTGACAGCAGCAGGCAGGCTCTGCTATCCAGCATAAGGAGAAGGGTACAGAGAGTTTAAAAGCAGCAGAACCATTTTGCATGGCTTGCAGAGAGATGTGTGATTGCGGTGGAATGGACAAAATCACCTCATTCCTGTGAGAGCAAAACACACGTGTAGAACATGCCTCCATTGTTTGCCATGAGGATGTTTTTTTGTTTGGATCAAAAAGCAAGCATTAAAAAGTTGTGCAGGTGTTGGTGCTTACAGCCGTGCAGTGGGCAGTAGAAAACCTGCGCCTCCAAATGGGAGTTCTTTCTGCAAACAGATTGAGGGTAATAGGTATAGCAGTCAGCATTCATGGGTTTGGTCACTCAGGGACAAAAGTTGCATGCTTGCAGGAAGTTCGTGCATGTTTGGGTGCTAGCAGAACCATGAGGTGGGATGTTGTGGTGAAGCAGATTTAATCCTCAAAGACCACTATGTCTTTTTGCAGCTGCTAAGGATGGCACAGCAGGTGTGCCCAACCTACAGCTCCATGATCTGAGAACTGGAAAATGCTTAAAGTCTTTTATCCAGAAAAAGATGCAGAACTGGTAAATAACCTTTCCAGATGCTAATTGTTTACAAAGAAATGTGGTTTCCAAAATCTGATCCAGGTAAATGGAGCTGTTAATGTGGTGGTGGCTTTCAAACCAGTGCCTGCTGCTAACTGAAAGGCAGAGTCTGTGCTTGTGAGTGTCTATATGAACTTCATTGTAAATTCAGTCTCACTTTGCACCACAGAGAAAAGCTGGGCAGAGAATAACTAAGTCCACTTTTACATTTTTTGCTGTGCAGATGTCATTTGTCCACATTAAACACATATTGTTTGAAATTGTTGGGCTTTAAAAATGGAGGGGAAAAACAATCCTGGAGTGCTAATGATGAGCATCATTTGCTGTTTCTGTCTTTCCCCTTAAATTGCAGGTGTCCTTGCTGGGCAGATGATGAAAGCATTTGTGCCAGGAATGTGAACAATGAAGTGCACTTCTTTGAAAACAACAACTTCAGTATGCGAGTATTTCTCTACATTTCATTCATTCTATAAATGCTGCTTCTTCTGAGGGGTGGTTTTTGTTTCCAGGTTTTTCTTTGTTTCTTCTTTTGCTTGCTTTTTATTTTAAATATTGCGTACATTCTATTTCAGTTTGGAATCAGAATCGTTATGCTTTAATGAAGCATGTTTTCACTTTCTCATTTATCTTTCACTGACTTACATGGTATGAAACGCATCTGATTCTAAATTAAAGAGTCTTGATTCTATATTGTTTCTCATTTAATGAGATCCAGGAAATTTTCAGTAGAAAACGTGATCTTTGATTACTTCTTTGGGTTGTGCATGTTATGTCAATAGACTAATAAAAATGGCTCATTAAAAAAATGATGGCGAAAATGAAATAGTGAAGCCTGAAAATTTTTACCAAGGAGATGTTGAAAAGGGAAAGGGGAAGAAAAAAGCATAAAGATAAAAGTTAATTAGAACAAAAATGTAAATTAAAGAAAATTAAGGGGAGAACAGCAGTGCATGGTTTTAGTTTTGCATTCATTTGTTTTGAATATAAAGCTGGTACAAGAATTAGGGCTACAGGAGATTCAGTTTCCTGAAAATTAGCCCTGCTGGTGTTAACGAAGCTGTGGGAAGCATGGAATGTCAGCCTCAGCAGGACATTGCTGGCAGTGCACATTCCTGGCTGCAGTGAAGCAGTGCGGTGATGCTGTTCCCGTCAGTTGTTTGGGGGAAGGGGCAGTGTTGAGCCCAGGGCAGACCTCTTGAGTGCTGCCTGTTTGGAAGAGTCATCCTGTGAAAGTGTGATGGGAGAGCCCCTGCCGCTGTGTAATGGCACCTGAATGTGACTGAATCCGGTGCAGATAAGGTGAAGAATATCTGCTTCAAACACGAGCTGTGTTCACCTCGGGTTCAGAGGCTTCCTTTGCTTTTTGATCTTCCAAATACTAAACGCTTGGTTTCAAACATAGGCTTGATTCACGTTGGTTTTCTAGATAAAATGATGTGGTGCAATGGGAGAGTAATGGATGTTTGCCTAGAAGAAGAGATCCTTTACTATTATCTTTACTAGTCTGTGTTCTCCACGATACAGCCCCATAGAAGGGTGTGGTTAGGTCATCCAGGTAACACAGTTTGTTATTAACATCACGTCTGGCCTTCTTCTTGGCAGATACCATTGCAAATAAGCTGCATTTGCAGAAGGTCAGTGATTTCGTGTTGTCCCCAGGAGCACAGCCAACCAAGGTACTTCTGATCCAGTTTCCAACCTTTTCCTTGGTTTTCTTTAAAAAAAAAAAAAAAAAGTGATTTTAGTACGATGTCCTGGTAGTAATGTGCTACCTGTGCTACCAAGGCTTTAACCTGCAGTGAAATCTCGTGTCTGTTTCAGGTTGCTGTGTATGTCCCGGGCAGCAAAGGCGCTCCGTCCTTTGTCAGGCTCTACCAGTACCCCAACTTCGGGGGCCCACAGTCAGCACTGGCCAACAAAAGCTTCTTTAAAGCCGACAAGGTGACAATGCTATGGAACAAAAAAGGTATAACAGCTGTGACTGAAACTTTTATATTGTGCCCATTTTGGATTGACTTACTTTGTTTACTGTGTGGTGTTTGCATTTAATTTGCATATGCAGATAAATCTCGAGAGCAGCTGTTAATGCCTTGCTGAGGTTCATTTCTGCACCCCCTGGAGTGCTCAGCACTTTTCTGTGACTTCCATGATTTTGTGTGTTATAATTGAAAATATTCTGTACATGCTGGTAAATTTTGCAGGTGAATAACAAATTCCTTTATAATTTTGCATTCTGTGTCGATAATGCATTTGAATTATAAACATAAGAACAGCTCCTGCAATGGTATAATCTTAATCTGTAGAATGGTATATATGTGTATGTATCACAACTGGGGTGAGCTGACAGGCCTCTGTGCTTTGCTGTTTGTTAGCAATGAGCTGTTTCAGAGTGATTTTGTACAAATAATTTTACTTTATCCTTCATAGTTTGGAATACAAGGAAGGTGTTGCACACATGTAGAAATGATGCATGGGGACTGTTAGAGATTGGAAAGATTGATGTCTCAAGACATTTTGGTGTGCACGTGTCTGGGGGAAGGGGCAGGTTGGGCCTTGCCCTGGTGAGACAGTGCCCTGCTCCACCCCCCCCAACAAAATCACAGCTTTGGGTAACAGATCTGCATACAGAAGATGCTGATGAAATGTTTTATTCAAGGACTGATCAGGATGTTTGGTTTCTGCCTTAGTTTAATTTCTTTTTTTTAATAGCAGCAAAGGGTGTTCACTTGCTTGTGATCTAACAGTGAATTAATAGACTGAGCTTACACGTTCCATCTGAGAAAGGAAGGTACTCAATCCTTTTGGGTTAGCATTTAGGAAAAATTCAATTCAAAAGAGAATGATACTAGCACTATTACCCAAGCAACCAGTAGGAATTCATAGTGGAGCTGATTTTGCCTTGTCTGTGGTGTTGTGTGCAATGGCTGATGTGGTTTCCAGTAGCTGTGCTGCACTAACTGTGATGTTCACAGCCACGGCAGTGCTGGTGATTGCCAGCACCGAGGTGGACAAAACGGGGGCATCGTACTACGGCGAGCAGACCCTGCACTACCTCGCGGCCAATGGCGAGAGCGCCGTCGTACAGCTCCGTGAGTACCTGTGCTGCCTGCCGGGAGCTGCTGCTCCGGCGGCTTCTGCTTCTGCTTCGTCATGGCGGGGCTGTCAGTGTGATGAAGTGATCTTTAAAACTAAATCCTTGTAACAAAAAATCCTTCCCCCTTTTTTTTTTTACCTCTGCAGGAAGATGTTGCTTTTTTCTAGGTTGGTTTTTTGTTAAAATAGCTGAATTTTCTTACCTTTGATACACTTATCATCTTAATGTCAGTGGCAGAGAGCACACACTTCCAGTTAATACATACTGATAATTTGCTTAGGAAGGTGTTTAAGTGCACCAGGAGAGAACTGTGCTTGTTTGCTGAGGAAACATCTGGACAACGGAGCCGGGTTGATGTCTGAAAATCCGTAATGGGCAGGAAAATGTGTCACCAAACAGAATAAATAAATAAATAAATGCACACTTTTACACGTACAAGATACTGTTACTCAGTGAGCCAGGGCAGAGTCAGAGCAATTTTTTGAATTCTATTGGAAAATAGAAGTCCTTTATTTTGTATTGTAAAATTGAAAGTGATTTTATTTCCATCACATCTGTATTTAACAGAAGGTTTATCATTGCTTTTCATTTAATTTAGCTATTCCTTTTCAAGGAAAAGCCCAGACTGATGTCTGTTTTGTAAAAGTCTTTTTTTCCAACAAAAGCAAGTGGTAGGTACTTGTAGTGAGGGATGCCTCATTCCCTGTGGAATTTGATCTTTTTTTGAAGTGCAGTTTTGAAGCTTTTTTCTACACTGGGGTTTGTAGAGGGCTTTTCATTTCTGACTAAGACGTGGTGCTGCTGTGGGTTTTGGCAGAGCTATGAAGCATGCATGGAGCTGCCCTCATTTCTCCAGCTGTCACTGTCACCAGATGTCATTTTCTGTCACACCTCTGTATCTGAGCTGCATGGGGTTAGTGTCACTGCAAAGGTTTCGAAGGGGAAGGTGTGCTTATACACCCTCGCTTCTAAAGATAGTGAGACTTCGGGGTGACAGCAGGCATGAACCATTTAACTCAGTTTGAGAATTTGGGGTCAGCTCGGGGTTTAAGGACTCAGTAATGCACTTGGCATTTATCTAAACCATGGGTAAAGATACCCAGATGATGGAAAGTTATAATGGCCTGTGGTTTGTATTTATCCCTGGATATTTTACCTGAGTGTTCATCACTAATTCATCATTCTTCAGTATCTCCTAATGTTCCAACCCCCAGAATGGCTTCTAACAATACCAAGTTTTGATCATTATGCGTAAAGCTGTTTTTGTGTGCTCACTCACATTAAAATTTGGCTTAGAAAATACTGTGCATGGGCATGGTCCAAAGATAACTCAGATCACTATTGCTTACCTCTACAAAGCTGAACTACACAATATTTCTTAGATTAAAAAAAGAGAAACTATTATCCAGCTGGTATAAAACTCCTGTTTTCACAGGTTTCCAGTGGGACAGTTTGAGAAGGTCCTGAGGTCATACTTGAGGAAAAAAAATAATGGATTTTTTTTACATGTCAAGCTATGCTTTCTGTTAAAGTGCTGGTGCTGACCCTACAGAGGTAATTTGGAATGGCTGCAGTTATTGTTGCAAATGGTAACTAAAGTTATAAGAAGATATAAGGTTGTTTTTCCGTCTGTTATTAGCAGAATTAATTTCACTGTCAATAATTAGAAGACAGCATTTTAGCAAAGCATGAAGAATCGCTATGGATTTTATTGGCTTGCACTGAAAAAAATGCCATCTCCCAACAGCTGCATGTTTTTCCTTTTCCTTTAGCAAAAAATGGCCCTATTTACGATGTTGCCTGGAACCCCAATTCTGTCGAGTTCTGTGCTGTGTATGGTTTCATGCCTGCCAAAGCCACAGTTTTTAACCTGAAATGTGATCCTGTGTTTGATTTTGGCACCGGGCCTCGCAATGCTGCCTACTATAGCCCCCACGGACACATCCTAGTGCTGGCAGGCTTTGGAAACCTCAGGGGACAGATGGAAGTTTGGGACGTTAAAAACTACAAACTCATTTCCAAACCAGTGGCCTCGGATTCTACATACTTTGCTTGGTGTCCCGACGGGGAGCACATTGTGACGGCCACGTGTGCTCCCCGGCTCCGGGTCAGCAACGGATACAAGATATGGCACTACACGGGCTCTGTGTTGCACTCCTATGAGGTCCCATCTGACGAGGAAATGTGGCAAGTGTTCTGGCAGCCCTTCCTGGATGGGGTGTTCCCAGAGAAAGCGGTGAGATACGAGGCAGTTCCCAGCCAACTGCCCAGTGCTGAGCCGAGGCCCGCGCAGGCGTACAGACCTCCTGCCCTGAGGAACAAGCCCGTGACGAGCTCCAAGCTTGTGAGTAGCAGCATCCTGTGGGAGCTGAGCTGTTGTCTCCTGTCTGTTTAGAGCTTGGCCTTAGGTGTGCGTGTGCTTTTGAGGAGGAGCATGAGAACAGTAACGAGGTTGACGGCACTGTGGGGGTTTGGAGGGGTTTTGGTAACCTTCGGCTCTTTGCTCACAAGAATGCGTGCTAGAAAGCTCCCATCTCTTTGGCCCAAATGCTGTCCTTTCACAAAGCATTGGCAAGCTTTTAGAATACTCTTTGCAGCATGCACTGAAACATTAAACTCCCAAGTGTGGCTTCTTGTGAAATTGAGCACTCTGGTTAGGACGGATCTGGGTGACCTGACTCGCTGGTTCTGAACCCAGCCCATCTGGGGCTTGACTGGTCTCCCAACAGCCATTCTCGTTTCAGGGTTGGTTTTTTTTGTTTTGTTTTGGGTTTTTTGTTTGTTTGTTTATTTGGGTTTTTTTTGTATTTTTCAGGGTGGGTTTTTTTTTTTTTTTTGTTTGTTTTTGTTTTTTTGGAGGGTTTGTTTTTGGGTTTTTTTGGTTGGTTTTTTTGTTTTGTTTGTTTTGGGTTTTTTGGGTTTTTTTATATAAGGTAAATTTAGTCATTAGAAAGAGATTAACAAGTCAACTGCAGCTTAAACACATTTCAGTACAGTGACCTACTTGTCTAATTAGTTTCTTCTGCAAGTTTTCAAAGTAGGCTGAGTAGCAACTAATTCAATTTAACAGCTGCACCCTTGATGTTTGAGTCCCAGAAAGCTTTGATTTTGAGCCTGGTGCTTTTGCAGGGAACTCGGCCTGCGAGCAGTCTGTTAGCTGTGCTAAGGGCTGCTCTTGCAAACCACCTGTAAGCAGAGAGAGTAGGGAAAAGATACATTCAGTAAAATAATTCTGTTTATTTATATGGGAAAAAAATCTTGTCACATGCATTATAACAATACAGTGCCACAGTTAATAGTTATCTTAAAAACTGAACACCCCCCCCCTTCTCAGCCCCCCTGCCCCCCCAAGAACTCCCCATCTCCCCTCCCAGCACTCAGCCTTCCTCTCTGGTCATCAGGAGTTTGAGGTAAAAAGCTGTCAACAACAGCAAAATGCCAATCTCCAGTCATTTTGTGCTGGATTATTCTTCTTGGATTTTATTTCTTTCCTGAGATAGAAAACATAATGATTTTGTTATTTTATCAGAAAAGTATGAAATTATTAGGACACACAGGGTAGTCCCATCCAAACTCAAGTGGATGAATTTGAAACCCTTGTCGCACTTCCTTGACTATTCCAAGGAGCGCATACTTTCTCCCCCACTTCCTTTCTTTTTTCCTTTTTCTTTCTGGTTCATCTTTGCATGTGCTGTTGTCTTAGGTAGATTTTGGATTTTATGTGCCAACATGGAATATGGGGTTTAAACCATTTTGCATATCCTGCAGCATGAGGATGAGCCACCCCAGAACATGAAACCCCAGCTGGGAGGCGGTGATAAGCCCCTGTCAAAAACAGCTCTCAAAAATCAGAGGAAACATGAAGCAAAGAAAGCTGCTAAACAGGTACCGCAAAAGTCATTCTTATAAGGATAATGTAAATTAGTTAATTAGTTTTCCCAAAGGGCACTGGTCAATCTCAGAGCAGTGCCTTGTGCACTGAGAGCCCTCTACGTGTGTGGTATGTGTGACAGTGTGGGAAGGGCAGCAGAGTTTAACCACAGTAAAGCCGACACAAAAGGATGATTTAAAAGTAACAGCTGGGGTGAGTCGCTGCGAATGTTAGCTGAAATCAGTGTGGAGACAAAGTAATTCTGACTTTTCACCTTCTATAGAGTGTGTTTTGGTGTTAGGTGGGAGGTAAGAGCAGGCTGGGTGCTGTGATGTGTTCCCAGCAGGTCAGGGCTCAGGTGTGTTTTTAGGGCAGGCCATAGACAGCCTGTCTGTCACTTCTTGACTTGCTATTCTTTCACTAGGTATGTAAAAGTCAGCTTTTGGTATTAGCCCTCCAATTTCTACAAACTTCTGAAACAATTTCTTTAAATCCTGTTTTTAAAAATTTTCTAGCACTGGTTTTGAGCCCTCTCTTTTGCTTCAGAGGCAATGGCTCAGTCTGCTTTGTAAAATATTTGTGTATGTGTTTGTCATATCGCCCTTAAACTGATGTTTTGCTCGGCTTTGTGTGGTTGGGATCTTGAGGAAGTAGAAATTAAACAAGAAACATAATTTGAGCTGTTGTAGATAAACCTTTGTCTATGGAAAGCAGATAGATAATGCAGTATCTCAGAGCAAGTCATGCCCAGATTTTGGAATACACCAGCAAACTGGGGAAAGAAATATTAAATGGATCCTCTTAAAGTGATTAAAGACATTTGTCATTCTCGTTGTAGTCAAAGATATTTTCTAGATTGTGTTTATGTGTCTATAGGAGGCCAAAGCTGATGCAAGCCAAGGCCCTGCCCAGGTCAAAACCCCACAGAATGCCCTGCAGAATGCTGTGCCTGCCATGACCACAGGAGATCCTGAAGTGGACAAGAAGATAAAGAATTTGAAAAAGGTGAGGGGATTCTTTTTCTAATAGACAAGAGATTTCTCCAAGAGCTGGTCTGTAAGACCTAGAGCGAGTGTAAGATGAGCTGCATTCAGGAGGATGCATTTACATTCACAGTAATGTCCTGAATTTGTATGGCCTCCCTTGCCCTCCCACCCTGGGCAGAAGTGGAGGCTATCATATGCCAGGGATCCTGAGGGTCCCATCAGAGGTGGCAGTGCAGGGAGAAGGTTTTAAAACTAACCCTCAGGCTCCAACCAGGAATGCTGTGCAAGTGCAGCCCGTCCCCTGGCTGAGGGTCAGGGGTGCACGCAGGCGTTGGTGCTCTGATGGGAGCTCTGTGGATTCCATGGTTGTTGGGACCTGAATCTGGCAAGGGAACAGTGCCTTGTGGTTTGCCTTGTGGTGTGAGGGCAAAGTTTACTGCCAGTCTTGAGAATTCTTGGATTAAATAATTCCAGAATGGAAATTGTTTAGTTCTGGCTGGAGAATCTTTCCTGTTTCTCTTGGCTGCCTTCTGCTGTTCATAGTGTCTGGATCAACATTCCAGGCTTTCTGAGGAAAATGTGTAGTGAAGAGGGACAGTGATGCAGTCATTTCCAGGTTTGGATCTAGCCCTTCAGTGAGACAATGCACAGTGTTTGTTTCAGAGATGAAGAAGTACGGCTGTTCTCTAGGTTTTGTTCTTGAAGGGAGTATCTGTTATGGGTGGGAAATTCTGGACTGAGCATCTGGAGATGCTTAAGGGAATGCTCCTTCCAAAGAGCCCTGCCTCCAGGTGCATTAGGCCATTACAAGTGCAGCAACTTCTAAGACTTTTTTTTCCTGTTCTTGTTTCACCAATATTATTGTGTTAGAGTGGCTTTTTGGTTTTGGTTTGTTTTTTTTTTTTTTTTTTTTTTTCAGAAACTAAAGGCAATTGAGCAGCTGAAAGAACAGGCAGCTGCTGGCAAACAGCTGGAGAAGAATCAGGTATGGTTGAGATCTATACAGTTTATTCCAGGTTCATTTTATAATAAGCTACATCTCTGACATTTTGTGGTTTTCTGTCCTAGGTGGAGAAGATTCAGAAAGAAGCTGCTCTCCTTAAGGAACTGGAAGACCTAGAACTGGGTGTTTAAATCTTCCTTGAGCTCCATTGTGGTGCTAACACAAAGTTCATGCAAGATGTAGTTTATTAAACGTTTCAGCAAATGACCAAGGATGTGAAGGTCCACGCATTTGTTGCTCATTTGCCTTTAAAAGAGTTTTCCTAAAGATTCGTGCACATGTGAAGCTGTAAGCAAGTAATGAATATCCATCAGCCAGTTCTGCTGCTGTTTCAATGAGAAATGCGCTCCTTTTCTGAGGACATACTGCCTAAACCAGATTGTTTTTCCTTATTTCAGTGGGAGAAGGGAAGGTGATAAAAACATTTGATAGCTTTATTATATTTAAGAAGAGATGCGATCTTTATGCAATAACGGAATGTAGATAAAAATAAAGAGCATTTAATAATAGCGAGATGTTGGAGTTCTGTGTGACCGCGCGGGGGCGGGGCGCCGGTCACGTGATGCCGCCAGGCCCCGCCCCCGGCGCGTGACCTTGGCGAGGCGGCGCGCGCGCGGTGCCTGAGCGGCGGTGCGGCGGCGAGATGCGAGCGGCGGGGCTGCGGCGGCTGCTGCTGCTGCTGCTGCTGGCGGGGCTGGCGACGGCGGAGCAGGGTGGGCTGCCGGCGAAGAAGCTGCGCATGGCCTACGCCACCGGCCCGCTGCTCAAGTTCCAGATCTGGTGAGGAGCACCCGCCAAGATGGCGACGGCCAAGATGGCGGCGTCCGCCGGCCGTCGTCTCTCCCTTCCTCGTTCGCTTTTCTTCCTTTCCCTCAGCGCTGCGGCGGCCTCGCTCGCTCTTGTCGTCCGTGTAGGGAGCACCCCCGGTGCCGGGGGCCGCCCCGTCCCGGGCGAGCGGCCGGGCCGCCCGGCCCTCTTGGGGCGTGGGAGGTGGCACCGGTCCCCAGGCGGCGGCTTCATCAGTAGGTCCCCCTTGACGGCCACCCGCCAGAAAAACGTGGTTTTCGGGCCCTTTAATGGCACGTATGGCGTTGTGCTGGTGCGGGGCTAACATTTGGGAGGAATTGATGTCTTAGCCCAGGCTGCAATTCTGTGTTTGCTTTGGTGCAGTGCCCGTGTTGCAGTCGGGGCGCTCGGGCACCTTTGCACCATTCCGAGGGTGTTGCCGGTGGTGTCAGCAGCTCCGAGCAGGGCTGAGGCAGCACCGGCGCACAGAGCCTGTTTGCGAGGTGGGAAAAACTCAACAAGGCCCGGAGCGCTTGCCACCACAGTTCCCCGCCCTCGGGGCGGACAGGGCCGGGCGGCGGCCGGAGCAGAGCCTGGGCTGGGCCCTGCGGCTCTCTGAGGCACCGCAGAAGTGCTCAGTGGAAAGTGCTGTGTTTGGGGTGTTTCTACAGAGGCAGCGGCTGAAAGGCGAGGCGGAGGACAGCTCGGGAATCTTTATCTCCTGCAGTTCCCGTGTCGTGCTGGCACAGGGGTGGCTGGGAAGAGACGTTACCTGTCTAGGCAGTCCCAGAGAGGAATTCAGACGGCTCTCTGGTTTTTTGGGGTTTTCTTTTGGCACAGAGGAAGGGGCTGCTTATGCCGACTTCCTAAATGAATCATAACTTAACAGATTTTTCCAGGGAAGGCAAGTGATTTGGTGTTTAGTGGGTGTTTCCAGAGCTCTGTGTCTCTGCTGGGATGTGGAGCAAACCCATGCCACACCCAGGGCTTACCTGTCGGGGTTTGTGAAGTATAATTTCACTGCAGATCAGTTTTTCTCTGTGCCGTAAAAAACATTTAGTTTTATTTAACTTGGAAGGGTTATGAACAGGGTGAGTGCTGCTCTGCAGGGACTGTACCATGCAGCCCTCGAGCTGTGGTGACAATCCTGTCTGTGTTCAGTGTCTCCTGAGGCTACAGGCGGGTGTTTGAGGAGTACATGCGGGTCATCAGCCAGCGGTACCCAGACATCCGAATCGAAGGGGAGAACTACCTTCCTCAACCTATCTATAGGTGAGCATGGCCAGTAGTACTGTCTGTCTGTCTGCTTTCCAGTGGTAAACACACGCATTTACACTGAAATAATACTGAAAATGCAAACTTAAGGGGATTTTCCATTGTGATTACATACAAACATGGTGATTTTCTGCCTTCCAGGTAGCTGCCTTAGTTTTCCATACAAATATCACTATCTAGATATCTGTATGATGAGGCCTGTCATACCTAACCTAAAATAAATGACATAACTTTTTTTTGTCATGGTGAATTTTTCCAGCTTTTCTTCGTGGTGGACATAAATTCAATTTGTTGCTCAGGCTTATGCACTTAGTGACAAATCCCTGTAATGGGTTAAGGACACAGAGGAAGAAAAAGTTCATTTTTAACATCTGAATCAGGGAGAGCGCACCTCAGGGGAGAGGCTGCCAGGGTGGCCTTTACTGCAGCTGTGGGGGGGAAGCCCAAAGAAATTCATAAAAGGACAAAAAGAAAAGAGTGTTATTCCTATTTCTTAAAGCAGTGTGCCCACGCCAGAGAGTGATGCCATAGCTACTGGGTGGCTCCTGGAACACTCGTTGGCCTGATTTCTGGCAGGGTTGCAGTGGTGGGAGGCTTCAGGGCATGGTGCCTCGGTGTGGGCTGGCTGTGGGGAGCTCTGCATCACTGGGAAATGCTCCACAAAAAGTGGTGCCCGTCAGTTAAATGTGTCTCTGTAATATGGAACAGCTTCTTTAGAAATTGAATCTGTTATCCCATTCAGACATTTGTAAGTTGAAAGCAAATTCCCATTTGAGGTCTGCTGAGGAACAAAAGAATCTGTTTGTGGTGTACAAGTGGGTGTCTTTCTGGGAGGCTGTGTGAGAGCAGGGCCTTATTGGGGGTGTTGTTAATGTCTGTTGCTTTTTTGTTTTGTTCATTTGATTTGGTTTGGGGTTTTTTTACAGTGAGATAAACTTTCTTGGAAAGTTTTGTACTTCCCCTGAAACATTTGACTGTACACTGTCAAAATTATTCTAGTGAGGTGAATTACAGTTGTGTATGGTGAAGTAGGAACTGAACTTCTCAGTCACTGGTGTATGTTGTCTCCAACAGGCACATAGCATCCTTCCTGTCTGTCTTCAAACTAGTATTAATTGGCTTAATCATCGTTGGCAAGGACCCATTTGCTTTCTTTGGTATGCAAGCTCCAAGCATCTGGCAGTGGGGCCAAGAAAACAAGGTAAGGGGCATACCTTCTTTTAGTCTGACAAAGCAGTTTCAGAGTTACTTCATGAGGGCGTTCTGTGAGTCCCTCCATTCTGACTGATTTACCTTTCATAGGCTGCAGCCTTACAGTAGAATAATTCTTACCAGTTGTGCTTTGTGCTTTTTACAGACCCAAGTGTGATTCTGTGATCTCTTTCCAAGCTGCCTCTACTGCAGACGGGCAGCTGAGGTTAACGTGCTGACAAAGATGATAGAAGAATTTTATATTTTTTATGGCTCAAGAGTAGCATTTCAAGCCAGTATTCTTGTTAAAATTACAGCTTCGCTCCTCTGTTGTTTCATAACTGTTTTGCAGTTGATGCTTCCATCAGACTCCTGATAGATTAGGCAGCAATTAGATGGGGGTTAGGAAAATGAAGTTGAAATGTTGTGGGTGTTTTTGCAGAGCAGACTCTGGCATAGCATTGTGGGAGAATATCCCCATGAATCAGTACTGATTATGCCAGCAGATTCAGGGTGTTGTACTCTGATTTAGAGTAACCTTATTCCAGATTTATTCCACTAAACTAAAGTAATTTACAGACCTTCATGCTGAGCTGCCCAGTGCCCTGGATCTTTCACTGGCCAGTTTGAATGCCCAGAAACTGTAATATTTCCAATTGAATTAAATGGGCCAACGCAGTGCCTGGCTGAGCTGGCTGCGGTGTGTGGCTACTGTCCTCGTGCCAGGTTCTGTGGCGTTGCAGTGACTTGTGTGAGTGTGCCTGTGAAGAGGGAAAGGAAATTAGAGAGGTGCTGGCAGTGAGGGAGGAGCTGCGCTGCTGAAGATGGTATCCTTTCCTCCTGAGTCATCCACGCGCAGAGAAAATTCTAGATGGAGAGCTTGGAGATGTGCGGGAGGGTCAGTGGTTCCTGTGTGCATGTGACTTGCCTTGCTGTGCTGTTTGTGCCTGGGCACTTGGCTTTGTGATCTGGAGATTGCTGTGACAGTGGTAGGCCACGTCTGGGAACGGTTGTGTTCCGGTGTCACATTGCCAGCCGCCCTGCAGGTGGCTGCGCTGGACCCAGAGGTGTGCGGAGGGCTGTGAATCAGGTGGCTTCAGAGCTGGTTTCGTGCTTTTCTGGGAAAGGCAAGGTGCACAGTCTGTGTAAAAGGTGGAAAGGGAGGTGTCTGTAGATGGGAGTATTCCTTGAGCAATCACAGAGGGAGTTCAGAGACACCTGTGAACATCTAGAGCTCACTGAGAGTGAACAACAGCAGGTGTGGCTGACATGGCTGAGGTCTGTGTGGATCTCTGTTCCCTTCCAGGTGTACGCCTGCATGATGGTCTTCTTCCTGAGCAACATGATTGAGAACCAGTGCATGTCCACTGGGGCTTTTGAAATCACTTTGAATGGTGAGCGGAGACTTTGTTTGAGGGGATTTCATGTTTCCCATGTACACATGTGAGAGCTGTGGGGTGGGGAGAATGAGGGATGGTGTCAGGAAATTTGTGTCCCAAATGTGGTATGTGGAAATTGCCATCCATTTGGATCTTCAGATGTTGTCTATCGCAATAAATGATGAAAATCATAGAAGTCTTATAAAGCAGTTTATACAGATGTCAGATATTGTACAATAGCTCTGTAAAAACTTACTCAGAGGGATATTTGGTCCCTTGGAGTAACTGTGTTTTGTTCTTTCTTTGTGCGTGATGTGCATTAAATAAGAAACCATCAGCTAGGGATGTACTCTCCAGTTAGACGCTTTTCGTGTCTGCTCTGCAGCATGTGTCAGCCCTGGAATCTTAAAGAATCCATTAGTATTATCAGATTCTCAGTACTGGTGGACAACAGTACTGATTTTTCAGGTTGAGAGGAATGTCAGTGGATATTTTGCACCTCTCCATCCATATGATACACTTCTAAATAAAAGTATTAGACACTCTGCTCTCCTAGTTGGGCTGGGGTTTAGCATAGCTGGAGGTTGGAAGCATTGTTGATTCAGATGTTTTCCTCAACGTAGATCAGTACCAACTCACACAGCTTCCTAGAACTTCTCAATTCCATGTTTACCCCAGCTCTCCCCGTTCTCTGATGCTCCCAGTGTAATGGTGTTTTTCTCCCCTCTGTGTGTTCTGCGCTAGATGTCCCGGTGTGGTCTAAGCTGGAGTCTGGCCACCTCCCTTCCATGCAGCAGCTTGTACAGATCCTTGATAACGAGATGAAGCTCAATGTGCACATGGAGTCAATGCCCCATCATCGATCATAGCCCCATCGATCAGCACTGAAACTTCTCGTAAGTCTCCTCCACTCACCAGCATTTCCCCAGGTGAAATGGGTGCATTGGAGAATGGATTGTGTGTTTGTTCAGTTAAATGTTTTCATGGAGAACCAGCTCCCATGATGTTAAACTACCGCATGTGTGTCACAGAGGCTGTTTGGGTGGGAGGTTTTGGGGTGTGGCTCATTCTGCCTGTCTCAGAGCAGGAGGCTGGCATTCCATGAGGCAGGAGAAGGTGTGTTACTGCATGCAGAAGGCCTGATATCTGAAGTGTGTGGTGCAGAGGTCAAGAACATGTTGCGTTATGTGCCTTAGAACAGGCTCTGTGCAGGGGATTTATGTCTCCCTGGCTTTTAACCCAGTTCAGTTGCACAACCTTGGAGAACAGGATGCTGTCCTGTTCCTTGCATAACCCTGGAGAGTAGGACACTCTCCTCCTGCTCCTGTTGCTGTACTGCCCTGCCTCTCTGCAAAAGCTCCACGGCTCTTGGTAGCACAGGGTTCACATCCTGTAGGTATTTTTTGACAAACCAATTCCACGTTCCCGTGTCACCTGTGGCTTTCAAAACACATTGCTTATGATTCCCCATGGTGGGGCTGGCATGATGCAGGTGTGTCTCTGGCTCAGTGCAGGTGTGCAGCAGGCTCAGTGCGGGTCTGGCCCTGGCTCAGTGCGGGTGTGCAGCAGGCTCGCTTTGGGTGTGTCCCTGGCTCTGTGCGGGTTTGCTGTTGTGGCGCGGGGGTGTTGCAGATTGTCACACTGCTGTCTCTCCACAGGCATTGGGTGGTGGTTCCCAGGCCACGTGGCGCAGACCCATGAAGGCCTGCACTGAAGACAGCCGCTGTTGGTGCAGGCTGGATGCCTCTCTTGCAGCCACGTTGTGCCTCCTGGACAAACACTCAATGAGCCCTGTTTCGGTGCTGGCCGGTCCACACTGCACAGCCACGAGTGCAATAATACTGTATAGTTTTTTTAAGATTTCATTCGACCAGTTCATAGCTCAGCAATGCAGGCATTACTAACGGTAACTTATTTTATATTCATGTATCGCACAACGGCAGATTGAGTTGATACCTAATTTTTCCTTGGAAAAAGAGACGTTTGTTTAATCTGTTGTATTTTATATGAATTTATGTTCTTTTTGTAGTTTAAAATGAAGTTATAGGAGTGTCTGATATTGTCCTAAACTGTTGAGTAATTGATAGCTGTCTATCAAATCTCTCTAATGTGGTTAAAACAGGTTTGTATATTTTTCAAAATCTATGGCAGAGTTGAACAGTGCATTATATACTGAATTATATAAGCAAAATTATATGCGGAATAGTTACATCATTTGGTGACTTCAGTGAAAATTAAGATCAGCTACTCTTTAATCATGTAGGCCAGCTCCAGCAGTTCTTTCTCAGCCGTTTGAGAGATGAGCTGGGCCTTCCTGCTGTCCTGAATAGAACCCAAGAACATTAATTGAAATAAAGAGTTCCCATTTCCTGTGTGAAGTACCTTGTTTGTCACTGATGGACATTCTTGGAACTGCAATTGAAAAACTGCATAAAAAGCCAACTTTCTAAAGTTACTGAGCTTGTATTTATTGTGTGTAAGCCCCCAAGAACCTGCAGTGCTGGGAGGGGCACACGGGGCTTGGCCTTGTCTTTCAGGCACTTGCCACAGCTCAGGTGTAGCTGCACTGGGGGAAGCTGGCCAGGTGAACCCCAGATTTCAAAGGCAGTTCTGAGTGGCTAGGAGGTTCCTCACTGCCAGCTGCAGCACCAGGGACCTCTAAATGCCCACTGACAGCTCTGTGTTCGTGGTACTTGAACCAAAGCTCATCCCAGGCTGCAGCTGGTGCTCCCTGGAGCCAAACATGGATAATTGCTTTGGGCACTCTCTGGGTGTATGCCCCCCTCTGCACAGGGAACCGGCTTGTCTTGTACCTGCAGCTGGCTCAGCTGCTGTGGGCATGGGCATCAGGGACACTTGGGGCATCCTGCTGGTGCCACCTTCTCATCAGGAGTAGCAGAGCAGTACCTGTGTGGGTGATTTGAGCAAACACCTGCCCGTGCACCTGTCCCAGGCCCTGGCTCAGTTGTGCTCTGTGTGCTTTTACCTTGTGTCTTACCCAAGGGCTCAAGTGACTACTCAGATGGAGCTGGAGATGGAAGGTTGCTCAGAGCAGTGCACTGGTGTGGAGCACAGGGTTACTCTGCACGAGCAAAGCCCTCTTGTGCCTCCATGACCAAGGTGTCCTCAGTGAGGGCCGGTACCTCCTGCCCTGAGCGAGACCCCTTTGGGGCTGTGCAGATCAGCCCTGGGCTGCCCTTTGCTCTGCACCAGGGCAGGGCAGGGCCATAGGTGAAACCTTGCTGAGCATCTGCAGGGTGCCACAGCATCAGGGAGTGTCTCTGGCTCATTTTGCCTCACACCACACTACACGCTGGTCAGAGCTGCTGTGCATTTACTATTGCCCTGATGGAGCTGCGCAGCTCATCACTTATGTCAGCGGCCATGCAGAGCTCCAGGATCTTCACAGCCTGGGTCATGAGGTATGTGGGAGGCTGCATTTTGTTCCACTGCTCACTGGAAGGGAAGTTGAGGCATCCACGCATCCTGTCAAAGAGCTGCAGGATCCTCACCCGGAAGGCAAGCAGCAGGAGCTCATCCTCACCCAGCCGGGCTGGAGGAGGCAGCTGGCCGGCAGTGCTGACCTGCAGAGCAGAGGCAATGTGTCAGCAGAGAGAGCCACCAGAGCCTGGGATGGGGCTTCCTTCTCCCAACAGACAAACCTGCCCTTGTGGCAGGAGCCTATGGAGGGAGAGAGCTGCCATGCACCCTGCCCACATGGATCATGGCTCTTCTCCCTGTGGCAGAGGCAGGGTGGCCCTTGCGGATGTAGCCAGGGACCTGCCTGGTAGTGCTTCCCACACTGTGGCCCCTTGCAGAGAGCCGAGGCTGGCAAGTGCCCCATCTCTGTGGGACTGGCAGGGATACACACCTCCACGGCTTTCTTTTTGGGGAAGGAGCATGAGGCAACACAGGAAGCATCCACCTCGGGATAAGTATGCTTCCCCAGAGATGGGAGCTTCCCTGGCTGCCCCGCTCCTGCTGTGGGTAATGGCTTGGCATGGAAAAATACCTGCACTTTGGTTCCCATGTTGAATTTTGCTTGTCGCCCCATGGCGAGGAAAGAGACGAAGATCTTGTCCTGGGCCAGGATCCTGACCCCCACGTGGCGGTTCAGGGAGATGAAAATGGGGCTCAGTGGGACGTGGGGTCCTGTTGATGAGTTCGGCCACATCCACCTTCTTACCCTGTTGCCTGCTTGGTCCAAATACTGCCCACCCTGGATACTCATATTTATCCTAAAAGAAAGGGAAATGGAAACTCTGAACCCTGCAGCTCCAGTGGTACAATATCTCGTTCCCCTGAGGGACAGCACAGCAGGGGCAGGGTCTGTCCCCCACTTCTCAAGGCACAGCTGCAGCTGCCTTGCTGCTCTGGGGGCACCTGAAGCAGGGCCCATGAGCTGCTGGATTTGTCTATTAATTTTTAGATGCTATTAAAAATACCCTTTATTGCCTTTGAAATATCAGTGCACAGAGGAGAGCAAAGCTGCTGAACGCACCACTCATCTCCGTTTGGGTAATAGCATGTGCTCCTGCCATCAGACTGAAACAGCGCTCGAATTTTGGCTGTCCTTGGCTCATCTTCCTGTACTATGCAAATCAGCTGCTCTCTCTCTCTTGTAATGATGATGGCCAGGTTTCCAGACTGATAGCTGCCACCAGGTAAGGTGTTTGTAACCCTCTGCTTTGCTTGGTTGGTCTGTTATTATGCACTAAATACTTCATGGCACTACTTGGGGGTGTAAAAACTGATATATTACCCACAGTGCTTTGTTAAAGGTGTGCTGCTCCCTTAGGCTGGGTGTTGGAAGTGAGTGCCTGTCCCTCATTGGAGCTGCTGGCTGCTTTTTTGAAACTTCAGCCCAGGAGCTGTGTCAGGTTTCACTGCTGCTGCTCCTCAGACAGAGCGAGTGGGAGTGATGAGCCGGGTTGTGATAAAGTGGACTGAGACACCCTTGAAATTAGTTACAGCCCTGGACTAATACAGGCAACTGAACCCTGTAAAGGATACAATAACTGCGAGGTTCCATCTGGGAGCATGGTAAGGAATTTCTTTCCATGTTTGTAGTACTTCTGCACCAATTTACCCTTCCCCGCCTAAAATTGGAAGGATAAAACAGATGAGAGCAGCCTGGCATAGCTGCCCTGTGAAAATGGGCAGTGCCAGGCTCCTCCGACCGCTCGGAGTGCTGACACATCCATGGTGCTCCCGTCGCCATCGGCCGCAGGTACCTGCCTTCTTCCCCAGGGAACTGAAATCGTAGCCGATGTCGCCGCAGGACACGGGCTCCTCCTCGGGCTCCTCGGACTCGGGCTCGGGCTCCTCGGGCCCGGGCTCCTCCTCGGACTTGGGCCCAGGCTCCTCGGACTCGGGCTTGCGCTCCTCGGACTCGGGCCCGGGCTCCTCCTCGGACTCGGACTCCTTCTCGGACTCGGACTCGGACTCCTCCTCGGACTCGGGCTCCTCCTCGGGTCCGGGCCCCTTCTTGGGTCCGCGCTCTTCCTCGGGCCGGGGCTCCTCTCCGAGCTCAGGCTCGAGTTCGGGCTTCTCCCCCGGTCCGGGCTCGGGCTCGGGCTCAGGCTCGGCCGCGCTCCCAGTAGGCACTGGTGTCCCAGTCTTGGGAGATGTGGGTTCCTGGAAATGCTCGTAGGAAACGGATCCAGCTTGCTGTGAACCTGGAGAGCAAAGGGAGCTCTTCTGTGCAGCAGGCAGGGTTGGCAGCGCCCACCGCGGGGCTGTCCAATACCTCTGCTGTAACTGAGGGAGTGGGAATTCCCGGCTGAAACACTTCATCATGAGAGTCTGTCTCAGGGTATTTTCTAACAAGGGCAGTCCAAAGTGTTCAGCTATGATAATGATAGGATTATGATAAAAGATGGCATTTTTTCAGTTATGTATATACAAACATCTGTGTAAAGAGTGACTTTTTGGGATAACATTTGGCTCCTCGCACTGGAACGGACAATTTGAGATCCCCAGTGCCACAGGAGCCTCAGTGCCCTGCCATCTTCTGTGAAAACATGCCCATATTGTAAATCTGGTTCACCTGTCAAAACTCCTCCTCTGCAGCTAGACCCAAAGGCTGCTCAGTCCTCCACAGCCTGGGCTAGGAATTGATGGAATATCCACCTGATCAGGCAAAATATGGATGACCCTGATTCTGGCAGATCCTACTTCCCGTAAGGGCTTGGCTTTGCCAGCTTGTCCTCTCAGGGCAGGTTCTTTGCATCTCGGCTGGATACTTCACATATACATACTGAAAATCATGATAAAGAGTCTGTGCAAAGGGGATGTGCCCTCTCTTGTGCTCTCCCATGAGGGATGATTTAATATGGTTGTATCTGTATCTAATTTAATGAGATTACACATCTGACAATGAACAAACATGTTGCTGTATAAAATCCTCCTGTTCCATTAGAAAACAGCTATTCCACTGAATGCATTGTTGTGATAAATGGACAAATAAATCCATAAGGAAATGCCAACTCACCTTCAGTGGCACTCGGCTCTAAAGACTCATCAGCCAACTCTCCGGCCAGGTGTCTCTTCTGCTGCCTGGAAAACAGAAGTGTTCCTGAGAGACATCTCATGTATCATGTTTGGAAAGCTGCAAGTAGTGGATATCCCTGCCTTAGGAACACAACTCTCTTAATATGTTTTTCTCTCCACTCACAATTCCAAGTAACAGAGGCAGCAGAGTGTCACCAAAATACTCATATCTCAGCAGAAAGGAATCGTGCCCACACAGATTCCAGTGAACAGACTGCTATTGCAGTGGCATCAGCTCTGCTGGCATGAGAGCTGAATATTGTAATGGATCAGGATTCTATGTGAAAGAGAAGGACAGCAGCCAACAAGATCAAGAAAATAGCTCATCTCCAAGAATATTTTCACTATTCTTGTGTAGCTTCCTATAAATATGACGGTATTTATAGGTTAATCATTTGGTGTGTGCTCTTACATAGTAGGAGGCACTTGCACCCTCAGACTGTGAAGGATCTTCAAGAAGACCAACAGTTTACTTCCAGGTATACTGGTTTACTTTTCCCTGTGGCTTAGACTTTCCCTGGAGGCTTAGACTCTTGCACAAGCTTTGGGACTCCTGCTAAACAGCCTGAGAACTCGCAGAGTTCTTGTGACTGGAAATTGTAATCCAAACACCTGTCACAGTTTATGGAACAAAACAGAAATACAAACTCCAGCTTTGTTTCAGTGCCAGAGGTAAAAGCTACACCCAAATACTGTCCCTTCTCACAGCTGTGGGTTTTTTGGCTTTGCCTGTCTCTGGATATGTCACCTATCAGCACTGGAATTAACACTTAGCACATGCCTCTCCACCTCCTTGTGCAGCCTGGCAGCAGAGGAGCCAGGAGGGACCAGAAAGAATCTGAACTTCTGGTGCCTAGAGCAAAGGTTTTTCTTCTTTCATCTCTCTCCCTGCAGTTTCTTAACACTCCTCTTCCCTTCAGAACTCCCTGTTGTTCCTGGTCCCACAGACCTGATCCCCAGTCTCCCAGTACCTCTGGTTCTCTTGCTGCTTTGACAGCAGCTGGTTGGCTTCAGATCCATGGGATTCATGGATGCTGACAGCTCTGGGAAGGCTGCTGGCATCCTCAAGCCTCTTCTTCTCCTTTATGATGAACTCATAGAGGTCTCGGCTGTGCTCACAGCAGAATCTCTGAAAGGTGGGAGAGCGGAGCCGTGAGCATGACCATTCCACAGCAAACCCCTGCGCATCCTTCCCACCAGCTTACGTCTTCCTCGTCCGCAGAGAAAGGGACATCCTCAGAGAAGGGGAATGGCCTCAGCAGGCTGCCGCAGTACTCACAGATTGGCTCAGGATCTTCCTCTGCCTGCAGCGACAGCAGGGAGAGCAGGGAGGAAGGCTGTGGGTACCAGCCCCCAAATCCATGGGTTAGCATAGGAAAAGAGGACTCTGCTCAAAATGCAACAAATGTGACAAAGCACCTAAGGGCACTCACAACAGATCTGTGTCTGGGATATCTTGCAACAATTTAACTCAAAACATTTAGTGCAGGAAACCACCAAAACCAAAAGCAGGTCTGTTGTAAGTAAATCAATAAATGCCCCAAAAGAAAGGGAATGACTGTGGTATTTATGAGCCCTGCTCCTTCCCAGGAAAGCTGAGCACAGAACACTGTGGCTGAGGATTTTAATGTGTTACAGAGAGAAAAAGTTCCTGATGTCTCCAGTTGTGGGGAGTTTCTGAGGAAACACCAGCAAATTTGGTGACATAGAGCTGGTCACATCTGGCCAGATGCAAACCAGGTTGGCTGCAGCATGTGTTTTGGGGATGGGTACTGGATATCCTGAAACAAAATTCCCTTGCTCCCCACCTCGTGCCTCCGATTAACTCTTTGATGCCTTTTCTCTGCTAAGGGTTACAGGGAACTCCGTGCCCTGCTTGTATTCTGTGACTGAACCTATTTATATACGTTTTGTATCTGATTTAGACAGAGGCCAAAATCTTCTGCTGAGAAATTCTCAACAGAGGATGCAGCAGTGGGGAGAGGCTGCACAGCCTCTTGCTGCTCAGGTGTGCACAGCCAGCGCCATTTCAACAGCCTCGCAGAAGAAAAACCTGTCACGAAGGGGCTCCTTCGCGGGCTCGGCAAAGGGCGTTAGCTCCATGTTTTCTACACGGAACCGTGTGAATGAAGCAGCAGGGAGCGCCCACCCCCAACTGACCTCGTGGTGTACGTTTGCCTGGGAGGACTCGGGTCTGTAGGCCAGGAGGGTGGGCAGCCCCGCGGGGGTCGGCTGCGGGCCGGCCGGGGGTGTCCCGCACCGCGGCTCTGCAGGGCGGTCTGTGCCCTCCTCGGCGGGCCGGGGCCGGCAGGGCCCGCCCGCCGCACTGTCCGCTCCGCCGCTGGGCTCCGCGGCCCAGCTCGGCCCGTCCATGCCAGGCCCGTCCCTGCCCGGCCCGTCCCTGTCCGGTCCCTCCATGCCAGGCCCGTCCCTGTCCGGCCCGTCCCTGCCCGGCCCGTCCATGCCAGGCCCGTCCCTGTCCGGCCCGTCCCTGCCCGGCCCGTCCATGCCAGGCCCGTCCCTGTCCGGCCCGTCCCAGCTCGGCCCGTCCCAGCTCGGCCCGTCCATGCCAGGCCCGTCCCTGTCCGGCCCGTCCATGCCAGGCCCGTCCATGCCAGGCCCGTCCCTGTCCGGCCCGTCCATGCCAGGCCCCTCCATGCCAGGCCCGTCCCTGCCCGGCCCGTCCCTGCCCGGCCCGTCCATGCCAGGCCCGTCCCTGCCCGGCCCCTCCATGCCAGGCCCGTCCCTGTCCGGCCCCTCCATGCCAGGCCCGTCCCTGCCCGGCCCGTCCCTGTCCGGCCCCTCCATGCCAGGCCCGTCCCTGCCCGGCCCCTCCATGCCAGGCCCGTCCCTGCCCGGCCCGTCCCTGCCCGCGCCGCCGCGGCGCCGTCTCCAGGGCGACGCTGGGGGCGCGGGGGCCGCCGGGAGCGAGCGCGGCGAGGCTCCGCCCCAGCGCTGCCGCTCCGCGCCGTGCCCGCCCCGGGCCGCGCTCGCTCCGCGCTGCCGCCGCAGCTCCTCCGCTCCTCTGCTCTCTCCGGCCGGGAGAGGAGCCGGGGCGGCTCTCCGGGGGCAGCCGGAGGTGCCCGGGCTGCGCGGGGCTGCGGGCCCGTGTTGCTGGCGGTGCCCCGAGCCGCCGCGCTCGGTCCTGGTCCCGCGGTCCCGGTGCTGCGCGCCTGCCGAGGCCCGCAGTTGCTGCCTCTGTCAGGAGCTGGGAGCTGAGGGTGACATGCATTACCAAAGCTGACGTGACTGCCTGTTCGGCCACGACTTGTCTGCACCTGGAGCACCTGCCCGAGCAGATTCCTTGCACCTGTGTCACACGCTTGTCACACACCTGTTCCTGATATCTCCCGTAGGACTGGGCGCTGTCTAACCTCTCCGAGGAATCTGCACATACAGCTCGGAGAACAAAAGAGAGAAAACCGTCTTGTGCAAACCCAGCCAAGTTTGGATTCCCCTCGGGAGAGCAGGGGAGTGCTACTTCACTTGTGCTGTCTGTAAGAATTCGCAGTGTCTTACGAGCACGTTAGTTCCACAACAGAGTAAGTCAGCCTCAATTGTTTTTCAAACGGAAAGAGCATGTTGAGGTGCAGCCAGCGGTATCAGTGGCTCGCCTGGTGTCGGTGCTGAGAACTCACAGCACTGCGCGATCACTGCCGTGGCTTCCTGGGATCGCCACAGCCCTTGGGTCTGTCTGGGCACGACGGAGCCGAGTGCCTGTCCCGAGAGCAGAGGGCCGGCGAGGCACGGCCACGGGCACGGCCCCTCGAGTTGTGCTGTATTCGCTCCAAACTCTTCAGTCCCGTGACACTTGCATTTTAATTTGTGCTTGAAGTGGAAGTAGTTTTTAGGGAGAACTCTAGCGACAGAAAAGTTACTTCCCAAGCACAGCTCTTGCTTGCTAGGTATCACCTTCCACAGCAGATGTTCCTGGTGGGCTGGAGAGCAGCCAAGATGCTGCTGGGCACCTGCCAGGTGCTGTAGCCTGGCTGAGGGTCTGCCTGCTGCAAGCTCTGTCCGGACATGCTTCACCATCCCTTTCAAGGCTGAGGGCTTAAAAGGGGTCAGTTCTGTTCAGTGAACCAGGCAGGCCTCAGTAACCTTTTCTGAATGTCATGAGAAACTGTCACACCTTCACTGATGTCACCCTTGGAAGTCCTATCAGCTGCCTTGGGAAGAAAACCTGAAACTTGAGAGAATGCTGAAATGAATGTCACCTGTTCACTCACTGACCTGAACTGGAAACACCTCACTTCTTGACAGTGCCAGCTGAGGTATTCCTTATTTGAAATCCAGTTTCAGTCAGAAAAGACACAAGGTGATGGGTTGTGTTGGTTTGGGGTTTTTTTTGAGGTCTAACAAGAGTTTGCCATTCCTTCAGAACTGAGTGGTGTGGACAGACCTAATAATAGTATGTGTTAACTTATTTAATGTGAGTTATAGATAACACTGGAGTCATGCTTCAGAGTTTTGTTTTACACAAAAAACCTCTTACATCCCAACTGTCAGTAATAAAATTATCTTCCAATATAAGTTTTGATGAAACACAGGAAAATTAATCAAATCCTTGGGAATTCTTTCTTAAATCCAGATGAAAGCACAGGTGGTAACACCTGTTGGAGCCACAGCATGACTTTGATCCTGCTTAAGCACGAGGCAATTAGTTCACCAGGCTGATGCAGCTGGAGTTCTGCCAGCACAGTGTGAGACTAGATGCAGAATCTTTAATTGTTGGTATTCAGTGCTTAGAGAGCAATTGCTGGGGAGGTTTTTTCCATGGTCACTTCAGAGTTCTTGAGGCCAGACTGAGCTTCCCTTCACTGAGGCCAAACTTGTTCTTGTGCACTTTTCTGGGGGCTGCTGCCAGGTGCTGGTGACAGCTGCTCAGGGCTTGGACATAACGCCAGAGCTCTCCCAGGAGGAACACTGCCAGGACTTGTTGTCCTCCTTTTGTATTGTATTTATTCACACCAAGCCTCATCTGTCACTTTACCTGCAAGTTTGCACTACTGTGATGTTTCCCCCTGCCAGTGTCACCTTGTGGCTCACTGCCTCCTCCGAACAGTGCACGGCCGAGATTCAGCACAGCCATCTGTGGAGCTGGTATTTGCTGCCAGTGATTCAGGCAGAACATTCCCGTGGCAGAGGGAGAGCTGCAGGCAGAGTCAATTGTGGTGACAGCCCCATGATTCAGTTGCACAGGTCAGGCTGTCACCGTTGTCCCTGGGACTCACATCCCCACCCAGTTCCTCTGCTCATGCTGCATAGTGGCTGTGTCTGGCCATACGGCTGCGAGGTGGCAGGGGCTGGACCCTGCTGGGGAGAGGCAGCCCATGCCAGGGGATCCCAGTTGATCCAGCAAGGCCAAGCAGCTACCATGCACTCATGTGTTAGCACAGCTCCTCAGTGTAGGTTTTGCAAAATATTTATTGCAAAATAAAAGAAATATGGCAACAAAATTTAAATAGCAAATGACACGACACTGGCCATAAAGCTCTTGCTATATTATGAATCTTTTACAATAATCAATAGTAGAATGTGTCCCAGGGCAGCTGCACACGGACAGCCCAGGTCTGTGTCACTGGCTCCAGCCATCTGCGATCTGTGAGACTTGTGCCACCTGCTTGCACCCGTACCTGGCCCGATCCCCCTAAATCAGACAGGAGCCAGCACCTTCCATTCTCTGTGAAATGTGCTGTGCCTTACCCCAGCCCCTCCTCTCCTTTTTCCTTTTAAAGCAACCACAGCTGACCCAGTGCCCTTCCCTTCCATAAGGTAGGAGGGAATGGAGAAACATTGCTGAAGTACCTACCGCTCTCCTTTGAGTCACAGCTTCTCCTGTGAGGGGTTGCTTGGATTTCTTTCCTTTCTCACCTACTAGGAAAGGACAGGCAGCCAGGGAGGAGTACACAGAGATTGTCGGAGCAGTTAGGGGTCAAGTTAGGAACGCTAAAGCCTGATAGACTTAAATCTGGCCAGGGGTGTCAAAGGCAACAAGCAAAGCCTCTATAGGTACATCAGTGATAAAAGGAAGGCTTGGGAGAACGTGGGCCCTCTCTGGAAGGAAACAGGATACCTGGTTACCTGGGACATGGAGAAGGCTGAGGTACTCAGCCATGTTTCTGTCTCAGCCTTCATAGCAAGCTGCTCCAGCCACGGTGCCTAACTTGCAGGAGGCAAAGGCAGGCAGGAGGAGAACAAAGAACTGCCCACAGTAGGAGAGGCTTGGGGTCAACAAAGTCTAAGGGACCTGAAGGTGCACAAGTCCATGGGACCTGATGAGATGGATTCAGAGGGACTGCTGGAGGAAGTGGCTTAGCCACTATCCATCATATTTGAGAAGCTGTGGCAGTCCAGAGAAGTTCTCACTGACTGCAAAAGGGGAAACATAACAACCCCTTTTCTAGAAAAAGGAAAAAGGAAGACCCAGAGAACTACAGGTGGTAAGTCTCACCTCAGCGCCTGGAAAGAGCTTGGAACAGATCCTCCTCGAAACTATGCTAAGGCACACGGAAAATAAGGAGGTGATTGGTGATAGCCAATGTGGCTTCACTAAGGGCAATTCATGAGAACTTAGAGCCCCTTCCAGTGCCTAAAGGTGCTACAAGAGAGCTGGAGAGGGACTTTGGACAAGGGCCTGGAGTCACAGGACAAGGGAGAATGGCTTCCCACTGCCAAGGGGCAGGATTAGATGAGATATTGGGAAGAAATTGTTCCTTGTGAGGATGGGGAGGCCCTGGCACAGGTTGCCTAGAGAAGCTGTGGCTGCCCCATCCCTGGAAGTGTCCAAGGCCAGGTTGGACAGGGCTTGGAGCAGCCTGGGACAGTGGAAGGTGTCCCTGCACATAGGAGCAGGATTGGAACAGATGATAGTCTCTTCCAACCCAAACCCTTCTGTGATACTAAAGCCTGTTATTAAAGCTCACCAGTGACAGAGGGAGTCTGTACTGCTGCTGAAAGGGCTTTTAGCTGTGCTCCAAACAGGAGCCTCTTAAGCCACATATCTAATGGAAGCACTCTTATATAAAATATAATTAAATTATAAAAGGTAACTCTGTGTGTGTAATCTTCCTAAGGCACCCAAAAATTTTAAAAGACCTTGTCCCACTCATGTTACTTACAGGACACTCTCCTTCTGCCCAAAGTTACAACTGTTGGCTAGTCAGTAACCTTAGCATACATGATGACATAGTTGAACAGCATAAAAAACAGGAACCAAAACCAAACCCTGGTGAAGGTAAAGCACTACATCCAGACAGCTCAAGTCTCACTAGCAATGCATCACGGGCAACACATAGAAATTGTCACATTAATGCCGAGGTTTCCGTTGTCAGCAAAAAGGTGTGCAGTAGCTGTATCAAAAACGAGGCAGTTGCTGTTGCGGATGGCCACAGACACGCCGTCATGGATGGAGCAGGGAGATGCCTCCCAGGTCAGCCGGTGGCAGCTGCCATGCAGCTCCAGTCTGTACTGAAAGTTCTCTGCCTGCTTACGGGTGCCAATGAGCAGCACGGTGGCAAAAAACTGCTGGTGACCTTCACACTTCTCCTGTTTCTTCAGCACCAGCATGAAGTGGTGACCAAAGCATGACTGCATCATCACCCAGTCCACTGCCCCTGGCAGGTTAATGTCTGTGGCAAGAAAAATGATGTCTTCTCCCTGAAGGGTGGTAATGCTTTTGTGGGCATGCATGAGGTGGGACATCACGGCTTCCAAGGATCCCTCCCAGTCACAGGAAGTACCAGGGCATGGGCAGGAGTAGGGACGGTACTCACAGATGGCTTCATGTTTTGGCTTTTCTGTGTGGTGGAGTGTCAGGGAGCAGCCTGTTGTGGCATACTGGAAAGAGACCAAACACAAGCCGTCAGGCAAGGCATCAGCACTAGTGTTCGCTGCTCCCACCCGTCAACTGGAAACACTCTTGTGCTCATTGCAAATTTTACATTACTTCTATGTAGCCCTGGATGCAAGCTGAGCTTTACTTAGTTTTTGTTTCCACTTAAAATGGATTCTTCTTGTCTTTTGTGGTTGGTTTTTTCCTAACTCAAGCACTTAGATAAAATGGGCTGTAAGGCTGAGTTGTAGTTAGATCTGCTGCTGCAGTTAGATCTGATCCGTCCAGATCAGCTGGAGAGGTCCTGGTTTGTGTTTTCCTTTTCTTTAAAAAAAACAGAGGATTCTAGTTTCAACAACTGGGGTGATGGGTGGGTGTCCTCTGCAGGGAGATCGCGGGGGTGGTCTGGGGACAGGGATGTTGGGGGTGATGGGTGGGGGTTTTCCGCAGGAGAGCAGGGATGGGGGGGTGGTCCAGGTAGCCCTAAAGGGCCTCCCGGACCTCCCTCCATCCCCGTCCTCCTGCCCAGCCCCTCATCCTTACCTTGCACGGGAAGAGGACAGCCGAGGCCACCTTCTCCATGGCCAGGTTCCTGATGTTGGGGGTGAGGGAGCCCCGGCAGGTGGGACAGAGGCTCAGCTGCTGCCGGCATTGCTTGCACACCAGGTGCCCGGCCTGGCACTGGAGGATGGGCGGCAGGACATAGTCGAAGCAGATGGGGCACTCGAAGAGCGAGGTCAGCTCCTGCTGCTGCTGCTGTTGCTGCTGCTGGGGGGGAGGAATAGGAGGAGGAGGGGGAGGCGGCAGAGAAGCCCCGCCGGTCACCGGCAGGACGGCGGCGGGGGACGCGGCGTGCTGCTGCTGCTTTCCGCAGGGCTTGCTAGGGCCGGGGCCGGCGGAGGACGGGCGGCTCATCTCGCCTCGGCACCGCCGCCACCATCGGGCCGCGATGGGAAGGGGGAGGATGGCGAGAGGTGGAGCAGGAGGAGGAGGAGGAGGAAGAGGAGGAGGAGGAGGAGGAGGAGGATGGACGGGGCGGTGCTGGGCGAGCGGCGGCTGCGCGCGGCCCCCGCCCCGCTCCCGGCGTGCCCCGCGCGGGCTGCGCGAGCGGCCGGGGGTGCGGGGACCGTGCCCCTTCCTGGGGACAGTGCGGTCTCAGCGGGGCCGTGCGGCCTCAGGGGGACCGTGCAGCCTCAGCGGGGCCGTGCCCCTTCCTGGGGACAGTGCGGCCTCATGGGGACCGTGCCCCTTCCTGGGGACCGTGCGGTCTCAGCGGGGCCGTGCCTTTTCCTGGGGACAGTGCGGCCTCATGGGGACCGTGCCCCTTCCTGGGGACCGTGCGGTCTCAGCGGGGCCGTGCCCCTTCCTGGGGACCGTGCCTTTTCCTGGGGACAGTGCCCTTCCTGGGGACCGTGCCCCTTCCTGGGGACCGTGCGGCCTCACCGGGACCGTGCGGCCTCATGGGGACCGTGCAGCCTCAGCGGGGCCGTGCCCCTTCCTGGGGACAGTGCCGCCTCATGGGGACCGTGCGGCCTCATGGGGACCGTGCCCCTTCCTGGGGACCGTACCCCTTCCTGGGGACCGTGCGGTCTCACCGGGACCGTGCCGCCTCACCGGGACCGTGCCCCTTCTTGGGGCAGGGCCGCCTCACCGGGGCCGTGCCCCCTCACGGGGACCGCCCGCTCCCGCCGGGGACTCTGGGGACCGTGCTCCTCACCAGCCCCGCCTGTCCTCACGGGCTGCCTGCTCTGTGGGGACTGTTGCCCCTCACGGGGCCGTGAAAAAGACCAATAAAAATGTTGTGGTCTGATGTAAAATGTTCTGTAGAATGAGGTCCATTTTTAGCTCTGGTTTTACACTTGGGGACCAGACAAGGGAAGAAGTTGGGCTGGTTTCATTCCCCAGATTTAAAAAAAAAAAGGTTGAGTGAAAAAACCCGATAGTTTAAATATCTGTTTCAGTAGCACTGGAGAAGTGAATCACAGAACAATAGAACTACAGAATCATTTAGGTTGGAAAATAAGATCATTAAGTCAAACCATCAATCTAGCACTGCTGGGGCCACCACTTACTGATGTCCCTCAGCACCACATCTCCATGTCTGTTAAATCCCTCCAGGAGTCACAGAATCACAGGGTGGTTTGGGTCGCAAGGGCCCCTAAAGCCTGTCTTGTTCCAGCCCCTGCCATGGGCAGGGACACCGTCCATAGACCGGGTTGCTCCAAGCCCCATCCCCTGGCCTTGAACCCTTCCAACGTTATTTTCCCCAGAGTTCTCCTTGCAATCTGGCTCCAAGGCTTCTTACCTATGAACGAAGCAATACTATGTTCTGAGATACCCACGCGGAGAGTTTTTAACCAAAGCGCGTTACCTGTGGCCAGGTCCTTGCAGGAGAGGGGCCTTATTGCCAGGGGCTCTGGTAGTTGTTTGCTCCATGAGGTTGACTCATGCATGATGCTCAAACGTGGCATACGTTTCACTTCATGTGCCTGCATTTGTTCGAGTTCTTGGCTGTGTAACCCCTGATCCCACATAAAATATTACAGGGCATGACAGCACCACTGAGCATCAGTGGGATGTGTGGGGGCATTGCAAGGTTTATTTGTCTTTTGCAAATAATTTTTGTAGAAATGAAAGCCTGTAGCTGTTGTCATGAGGACAGCACTTCCTGAGGTGCCAGAACTTGGGGAGTTTTCAGAGAAATTTGACTAACACCCAAACTATGTCTTTATTGCTGCTTATTCCTAACTCATCACTGAGCATGATGTGACCTGGAAGGAATCGGCGAGAGCTCAGTTCTGATAGATGAAAATGGTCAGCTGAAATATAGCCCCCATGGCAAGAAGGCTATGAAAGGATGTGAAGATGTGGGGGCGGTGGGATGGAAGCCCGAGGGAGGCAGTGAGGGCATGTGCTCCCACAGATGATGTGGCTGGGTTTAGCTGGGTCTAGCCTGGTTTCTCTTCCTTTTTCTGCCTTTTGCAATCGTACTTTGTGAGTGGATGGGGAGCAGGGTACGAGGTGGGACATGGAGGTCTGGGGCTGTGGCGCTGCTGAAGGGATGGGGGCCCTGCTCCTGACGCTCCATTCCCCAGCCCGTGCTGGTGGCCAGAGTCACCCGTGCTGTCATGGCACAGTGATGGGCTGGTGCATCCCCTGCAGCCCTGGGGCCACTCTCTCCCTGTCACTGGGGCTGTGGGTGCCCGGGGACTGCAGCACTTGGGCTGAGCAACCGCTCCACAGTGGGGAAGCCACGGGGTGCCCTGAATTGAGCAGAAACCAAATGGGGGCAGCGGCACGGTGCAGACCCCACGTCAGCTGTAACCAGCATCTCCTCATCCTGGCCCAACGCACTAAGGGTGTGACTAACAGGTCATTTTGGAGTGATGACAATGAAAAAGGAAGTTGACAGTGGTTTCTGTGAGTAAGAAGTGATGTGCCCTGCCCGTGCTTGCCAGGCTAATGCAGGGTGCCAGGATTTGGCAATGGCAGTAAAATCCGTGAACCCCAGAACCCTAGAAAGGTTTGGGTTGGAAAAGCCCTCTAGGACCTAACAAATCTAACCATTCCCCAGCACTGCCAAGGCCACCACTAGACCATGTTCCCGAGTGCCACATCTGCACAGCTTTTAAATGCCTGCAGGGATGGGGACTCCACTGCTGCCCTGTGCTACGGCTTGACTATTTCTTTTTCCTGTCAGCTGTCATGGGAAGTAGGAGAACCTGCATCCTACCACCTGAAAAAAGTGTGCAGTGGGGCAGGATTGCTAGTCACTGTTCCTCACCAGTGCACACTTTTGCAGTGGGTGTGATGCCTGATGGACAGGGTAGCGTGTCCCTTCAATGCATCAAAGGCTGTTTAACTGGGGAAGGGTCTGCTGTCCTCGAGACTGCAGTGACCAGTCGAGTCGGCAGTGTGTGGGAGATGCCAGTACCCTTCAGGAGCAGGGGTCTATCCTGCTCGCTCCTCAGAAGAAGGGGTCTGTCCCGTTCCAGTTGATGGTCGCACCTGCCCACTTGGTCCTGATTGCCATCTCCAGGGCTGGACACCTCTTCCCTGGGCTGCAGGCGTCTTCTCTTTGAGCCTCTTCCCAGTGATGCGAATGAGTGTCTGAAGAGGAAATGAAAAAAAAAAAAGTCTAAAAAATGCCTAAAAAACCCACTCCCCCTTAAAAAGGTTTCAGTGAAGCTTAAAAGCAGAAGCTTCTGCAGCTGTATTAGTGTAGATGTGCTGCCATCCTGCCCCAGGGAGCTGGGGGAGCTCTGGCAGGGCCTCCCGAGCTGCGGACTGCCCCTGCACCATGGGATCCCCCAGGAAATTCCAATACTCTAAATGCACCTCTGGGCTCTTTGCCCAGTGTGTTTGCATATTGCTTTTCTGAGCAGATGTTCAGAGGGTATCTGTGGCCACACCAGGTATCATGACAGTTGATCTTGTATCACTCTGCTTCCCTGTAGCTTTGCCCTTTAGTTTCAAGGTTCTGACTTCACTTTAAATGCTGCAGTGAAAGGAGAGCAAGGAGGGAGGCACCCAGCAAGGAAGGTAAGTGATGCACAGCAGCAGAGAAACAAGAACCTTGCACCTCAAGCATGAAACCTAGTTCATAACCCAAGTGTGCTACAGGAGCAGTTTATTGCTCCTGAGGGGATGTGAAACTTGGTGGGAAACACGAGGGCCATGGTGGCACCTGGTGCTGAGCAGGAAGACAGACTTCAGCTTCAGTCAGCCACCGAAAGCAGGCAGGTGGCCCCTGCTGCATGCCAGCCTCGCTCTCTTGGTGTGCTGGTTTTGTCTGGGGTAGAATTCATTGTCTTCCCAGTGTCTGGTATGGAGCTATGTTTTGGATTTGTGCTGAACACAGGGCCGATCATATAGAGATGATTTTATTATTGCTGGGCAGTGCCAGCAGAGCCAAGGCTGTTTCTGTTCTTCCTACTGCCATGCTGGTGAGGAAGTTGGGAGTGCATGGGAGGCTGGGAGACAACACAGCCAGGACAGGGCACCCAAAATGATCAAAGGGATATTCCAGACTGTATGACGTCATGCTCAGTATATAAAGTAGGGGGAAGAAAGAGAAAGAGTTGGGGATGTTTTGAGTATGGTGCTTGTCTTCCCAAGTCACCGTTGCATGTGATGGGGCTCTGCTCTCCTGGAGGTGGCTGAACACCTGTTTGCCTGTGGGAAGCAGTGAATTAATTCTTTGTTTTCCTTAGCTTCTCTGTGTGGCTTTTGCCTTTCCTATCTAACTGTCTTTACCTCAACCCATGGGTTCTCCAGCTTTTATCCTTCCAGTTCTCTCCCTGGACCTGCTGGTGGGGCAGTGAGTGAGCGGCTGTGCAAGGGTTGAGGGCTGGATGGGGTCAAACAACAGCAGCTGGAGAGAAGCTTATTATAAATTTTGAATTAATCATTAAACTATCGTGCCTCCTGGTGTGTTTAAACTCTGTGTTGAGTATTCAACACAGGAATGACAGCCGTCTGTGCTGCCCATACCTCAGTCCCTGGTAAGCCTGGCTCCATACCTATTGTCAAGCGGGCTGTTTGGGTCTGCTCCTGCTGCCCGCTGTAGAAGTACAGGTGGAAGATTCTCTCGCATTTCCAGTCGGAGAGCAGCCGGCTGTCGGTGCCGAAGAGCACGCTGTGCCTGCCCAGGACACTGCACAGCCACACGGGCAGCCGAGGTGTCCGCAGCCTGGGGCTCACCTGGGCAGGGGGACCCTTGCCAGGAACCCGGGCTGTGCCAAGCCCAGGTGTGTGGTGTGGGTCCCGCCGGCCGTGGGGCTGCCCCTGCGCTCACCTGCTGCTCCACCAGCGCCGGCTCCCAGCGCAGGAAGCCCACGGGGCCCCGCTGCCACCGGGCCCCACGGTCCCCATCCCCAGCACCGGGCCCTGGCTCCAGGCTGCCGCCAAGCTCCCGCAGGCTCGCTCGTCCCGTCAGGAGCAGGCTGAGCACGGCCTGTGGGGAAACAGCCCACCGTCACACCATGGGGACACAGAACAGTCACCCTTTGCAGGTGATGTCCTGCTCCCAGCTCTGTCATGCGTGTCACAAACAGGGGAATGGCAGGCTGGCAGTGGCTTTTAAAAAATTATTGTTACTATCATCATCATCATAATCATCTGTTTTTTAAGTGCACAGACATGATTAAATTGCAAAGTATTTTTTTATGACTGTATGTTTCTTTTATCTTTGGTTTAATTAACAAAGTGGTAAGTTTTTCCTAAATCAAATGTGTTAATGATAAAACCAGAAAGCTTGAGACATGTGGCTGATCTTACCTCTGTACAGGTGATGTTTCCAGACCTGATATTCAACAGAGGAGTTGTGTCACCCAAATCCTCTTGGACCCTGTATGGCCAAGCACAGATTATCAGGACAGCACTGGGCCTGTGCCAGAAGCAACACTGTATGTCCCTGCCTGACCAACGGGAATGGGAGGAAAGAAAAAGCCATTCCAGAAGATGTAACCAAACTACAGGAAAATGTTTAAAAAGCGAAATATACCTTTTAAGTGTCCTAGAGAAAAGTAAACTGTATAAAAATAGGATCACTCCATGGCTTCCTTCACCTTTGAACTGGAAAAAGAAATAAGGGATCACAGGAGAAGAATTATGGCCAGTAAATCATGTTTAATTAAAACAATTCCTCTGTTTTAATATAGCCTTAGGTGAGTGTGTTGAGTTAGAAGAGCAAAGTGTTATTCCAGGAAGATTTTATAACTAATTTTGTTGAATAATATCAGGTGAAAAAAGAAAGAAGAAACTTCCAGTTGTTGGCTAAATGGGTTTTATACAATTTTTCCCATATTTTTGCTGATCCTGCAAGGAATCACGTCTTATATTTGAATAATGTACAAAATGCTGCCCTTTTTACTCAGCGTTTGTGGGCTGAGCGCTGGAATAATGGGTAAAGTCACAGGGATTTAAGTGAAAGCAGGATCCATTCCCATAGGAAAGGCTGGAAACGATCTGTTAACTAACTGTACACTAACTGTGTGAATGTCCTGATGATGATGACACTGTTGTGTCCAAAATGCCCAATTTGAATGGGAAATAAGATGTAATTTAGCAAGAAAATAGCTTGGATAAAGCAGTTATCCCCACTTACACAATTTATGTGATCAGAGATGAATCCCTGAGCAGCGGCTTTCTCCGAGAACTCAAACAGACGGATCTGTTGGGCATGAGCATGGGGAGGGTGGTGTAAAGGAGACATGAATTAAATAAAGAAATGGAGCTTTTGAATCCTATGGTTCCATTAGTCAAGTGAAAAAACAATGCAAGGGTTTGCTCTGCCCCTTCCCCAGCTGTGGACTCTGGATCTGTGCAGGGATTCCGGGGAACAGCTTTGTGCGGACGGGATTCTCCTTTTTGCGGGAGAAGGAAGATGGGCCTTTGGTGAAGGGGAGGTGGATGTGTCACGGGCTGTGCCAAGGCCCGGGTCTGGAGTGGTCACTGCGGGGCACCATAAGTGAGGGAGCAAGTGTAGGAGACTCTATGTTTCAGGCCGAAGGTGTCTTTAAGGAAAATCCTGTTGGTAGAAGATGGTTCCATACTCACTCTCTCCGTGAAGCTGTTGGCTCTGTAGCCTCCATGTGACATCACAGTGACAGGGGTAGTGATGAGGCAGACGATGGCTCTGCTGCCTCCTCCTGCTGCCCACAGGGTCTCTGCCAGGGCCGCGGCCAGTGCCTGCCCCTGCTCCCACCGCCCAACGCGGCATAGCCTGTGCCAAGGGGAAACTGGGGGCTGTACCTGTGGCACCAGGGAGGTGGGGGGCACATGCCACTCTCCCAAAATCAGAGGATTTGGTGGCAAGAAGCCTTGCCTGGGGATCAGCCAAGGCTTCTCTCCCAGTGCAAATCCCTGCCTGTAGTTGCACACCTGAACCTGGATCTGGTTTGGCTGAACCCAGGGGCTGATGCTGGTTTGTCTGAGACCAAGCAATGCATGGAAATAATTCTCATGTGTCCCGAGGTCCAGGAACTTACCTTTCCAAGTGAGTACATTCTGTCTCTCTCGTGAAGAGCAGGTATGTGATGATGTGTGCTTGTACAGCCACCAGAATGGCTCTTGTTCCTCCCTGGGAACAGAAAAACAACCCCTGCCATCTGAGGAGTCTGAATGGGCACATGCTATTCGCAGCAGTCCCTGGCCAGTGGGACAACAAGAAGCCTTTATGGAGAAGAAGTGGCAGGGCAGCCCTGCCTGTGTGCTGGGGGCAGCAGGGATCTTGTGGGTGAGTGCCCTCCCTCCGTCGCAGCACTCCATCCCAGGGAAGGGCACCAGCTGCAGGCACCATGTGTGCTTGGAAGCCCCATGGTTTCTTTTTCCCCCCTCCAGCCTGGCAGCAAAGGAACAGAGATCCTGAGGCAGCCCAGGGTTGACATGAGGCCATATATGGGAGTGCCTGTGCCCTCTCCCCACCGAGCTGACGCACACATCAGGGCTGTGGTCCCTCTGCAGACACAGAGCTTCGGAATGCAGGGAGCGGCACCCGTGGTTGTACCCAGCGTTTCAGGCTCCAGACGAGCTTAAGGGATTTACAATTTGAGTATGTATCTTGGCCTTCTGCGTTTTTGGGTGCAGTGTTGTGATGGCAAATAAGGAAGAAAGATGGTAAATAAGGAAGAAAAAACCTTCCTCTCAGAAAATAATAGTTCAGGTGACTTCACTTATTGGATGTCTTGGTGGGGCAGGAAGGATTAGGTAAGTCTAATTCTCGGAAAAGAAACAGGCTTTTTGCAGCCTGCTGCCTCTCTCCTGATCCCTCCCCAGGAGCATCACACACCAGGGTATCACAGTCCATGCCACCAGCCAGCTGTCCTGTCCCATCCCACTCCAGCTTTGGGCCAGCACTCCCCTGCAAGGACAGCTGTGGAGGGGCTGCAGCTGGAGCCCCTGCAGGCTGCCTGGTGGGAAAAGCTCAGCCCAGCAGGTGGGCAGAGTGTGCAGTACAGGTGTGCACAGTACAGGTGTGTGGGGTGCAGGTGTGCAGGGTGCAGGTGTGTGGGGTACAGGTGTGTGGGGTGCAGGTGTGCGGGGTACAGGTGTACAGGTGTGTGGGGTATAGGGGTGTGGGGTATAGCTGTGTGGGGTACAGGTGTGTGGGATACAGGTGTGCGCAGTACAGGTGTGCGGGGTGCAGGTGTGTGGGGTACAGGTGTGCAGGGTGCAGGTGTGTGGGACACAGGTATGTGGGATACAGGTGTGTGCAGTACAGGTGTGCGCAGTACAGGTGTGCAGGGTGCAGGTGTGTGGGATACAGGTATGTGGGATACAGGTATGTGGGATACAGGTGTGCGCAGTACAGGTGTGTGGGATACAGGTGTGCACAGTGCAGGTGTGTGTGTTGCACCACTGCCGGCTCCCGCAAGTGTCTGAGACACCAAGCAGCTGGTGCCAGTTGCTGCGTCACTCTTTTACCTTTCCTGCCTCCAGCGCGTAGGCCAGATCGGAGCGTGGTGGGCGGAACCTGAAATGTGCTGCTGCCCACTCGCAGCTAAAGAGGGGTGTCATGTTCCCGAAGAGCAGCTTCTGCAGCCTCTGTGAGGAGGAGGCAGAGGGGCAAGGGTCAGATCTCTCATCCCAGCATGAAGGGTATGTAACCTCAGGGGGTCTTGGGGTGCAGGTGCAGTGCGTGTGCCCACAGCCAGAGCAGTGTCACACCATCTGCCTAAAGCCAGGCCTCACAACTTCAGAGCAAAGGTGATGTTTAAGCTCAACGCAGGGACTTCGCTTAGCACTCAGCCACTCTGGTGAAGCTTGGTTGTAGTGTGTAATAACTTACGTTTGGGTACAGTGCACCTTCTGGGGAAGATTGCACTGGGGCCCATCCTGCCATCTCCCGCAGAACTGCAAAGCTGCTGGACAACAGCACCTGGCAGCAGTGCTTTTGGGGCCAGGCACTTGACAGGAGCTGAAATCCATCACTCATGGTGTTAAAGGCCCTTTCCAACCCAAACAATTCTATGATTCCATGATCCTGCCTCCTGTCCTGAGGCTGTTTGTCAGGGAAGCCCCAAAGCGCAGGGAAACATTGCCTGTTGTCATTTGACTGGTTCTCTCCTGAGAATTATTGCTTGTCAGCTTTAAGGTTGCACTCCAGCCATGATTGTTAAGAGTCTCCAAAATAATCCATCCCCACTCCACACCCTGTTCAGCTGACAGCAGGCTGAAGCCTGCAGTCAGGACGCCAGGAAAGGCTCCGCAGTCTCTTTCCCTCCAGGAGATTCAATTACAGCTCATACTTAATTCAGCAGGCAGCTCACCATTGCCGTGTCCAGGGAGATGGGGCGGCCGCCCGTGCCCTGAGGGAGCAGGAGGGGCTGGGGGACGGTGGAGGGGGGCTGCGACTCCGGGGACTCCCCAGCTCCAGGTGGTCCATTGCCAGCACTGCTCTGTCCTTGCTGCAGGGAGAGGAGCAAACAGTGCATCCTACCTCCATGCACCGAAAGCTCCCCCCAATAGTCCCAGCGTGGGCACAAGGCCTGGCTGGAGGCTGACACGTGCTGCCCTGTAACATGGGTGCCCTTGACTTCCAGCTGGTTTCGGACATTCCAAACACATCCCTACGAGCTAATGACTGGAGCGGGGAGTAGCGCTGTTTTAGTAGCTCTTTGAATTACAGGGAATATCCTTCAGTGCCTCCCAAACTAAGGGCACAGCAGGCTTTCCAAATACTTACATGCTGAAGATCTTAGTTTGTTTTCTTCTTTCATGTATTCTAAAACTCACCATGAAAACCATTAGTTTTCAACAGAAAGGTTAATTGTGTGTTGGACTGGTCTGCCCCTTTGATTTTGAAATATCTGAAGAAAATGTCTGTTTCTCAAAGGAGCAGCATGAGAAATGAATCTCCACAGAGACCTGGGCTGCAAGTATGGATGTGTGACCTCGGCGTGCCAACCAAGGACAGCCCAAAACCCACCAGACAAACAGAAAATGTTACCTTTGGAAAAGGAGATACCTGATGAGTTGTGCCATTGATTTCCAAGCTGAAACCGTAACATAAAGTACAAATTAAAAAAAAATGACAGAGGCATTGCTAGAATGTGGAGAAAATGGAGTCTAGCCAGAAGGGAACCCCAGAACAAAGGAAGAGTAAGAGTTGTAGCACTTATGTTACTGAGTACATGAGGACCTTTTGTCATTGTCACGTAAGTCTTGTAATAAAACATAACTTAAAAAATCATATTAAATAACCACCTGGAATTAAAACCGTGATAAAGAAGCAGAATAAAAATCTTACCCATGGAAACTAAAGATTTCTCTCCATTTGTCCAGATCAGAGATTCTGCTGGTGATGTCCTCCAGCTCTGCTGGCGCAGCCTGCTCAGCCCTGCGGTCACTCATCGCAGCCGCGCTCTGCTCGGGCGGTGCTGCTGGGGGCAGCTCCCTGAGCCTCCTGCGCCCCGGGGCTTGCGGCAGCCCCCCTCACATGGTGACTGAGCTGTCAGGAGAGCCCGTCCCAGCCCGTGCTGGCCGGCAGCATCAATGTTTAATGCCAGCAGCATCAATGTTTAATGCCGGCAGCGCCGAGCGGGGCAGGACGGCAGCGATGCTGCTCGGGGGGGCTGCCTGCGGGCGCAGGAGCGTGGGGCAGCAGCAGCAGGGGCATTTGCCAGCGTGGGGCAGGAGCAGCAGGGGCATTTGCCAGCGTGGGGCAGCAGCAGCAGGGGCATTTGCCAGCGTGGGGCAGGAACGAGGGTGTTTCCCAGAGTGGGGCGGGACTGGGGGCATTTGCCAGCACGGGGCAGGAGCAGTGACATGTTTACGGAGGAAAGGAGTCTAGGGTCTGTGCTGAGGCTCCCCCAGGGTCCTTTCTGGGGCTCCCTCACGGTTTGCACTGGGCAGACCATGCCTGCTCTGACACTTTCAGTAGGTCAAACACACAAACGTTGCATTAATTTTATTTTGTTGTTAAGAAGTTGCTGTTTGCCTTTGGAATAGCTGGGCTGATGGCTCGGGCGTCGGGTGGGGTGTGAGGGCGCTCGGGCTGGGCTCTGGGCGCAGTGACCGCTGTGAGGACAGCAAAGGAATGGGTTTGGGTTTGCTGTCTAGCAAACAATACCATGAGATGCAATGCAAATTATGTTTTTAAAACATACATTAACATTAGGATGAATATGAATATAGATTAAGAAGAAAATGAAGAAAACAAGTTGGGAGTCATGCTGACTTGCAGAAGCCTTTCCACATTGTTAAAATCGAGGGAGATGCAGGGGCAGAGCTGCCCCAGGAATGGATACAGCTGATGAACCTTGACAATAACCCAGCAGTGTTTTGCCTTTCACAGTAAAAGTATAAAAAAGCATAAAAAAAGGTACATCAAAGTCAATAAGGCCTCGTGGGCTGGTAGATCCTGAAGCACAGAGGACTCTCATTCCTCGTACCTGGGCCTGATCTGTACCCAGGGACTGGGTGGATGCTGCGTGGGATTGCCCCTCACCTCCAGCTGGTGGGATTGCTCCTCACCTACAGGTGGGTGCAGACCCCACAGATAAATGGGGCAGGGGCTCTCCACCCCTGTTTGCTCTGAGAGCTATTTCCGTGTCCTGTGAGGAGCACCTCATCTCCAAGGCACCCAGGTAACCCCACAGAGGTAGTGTTTGGTGGCACAATGATGCTGTACTCTGCCTGTCTGTAGCCGGGCTGGCTCTGCTTGGGGAAGCATCAGTTGCTTTAGCTGACGTGGGGATATTTAGGGGGGTGAGGGCTGATGCGTCTGTCCGTTCTGGCTTCCCCCACCAGACCCTCATGTGTTCGTTCCTCAGTCCCTGCTGAGCTGCTGCCTGCATGGGAGCCTGTCTGTTGTGTCATTGCTGCCCTTTGCCAGGGCTTCTGACTTGGTTCAATGGTATTGTTTGATAAGAACTTGCAGGGCTGCTCTTGGGGCAGGGCTCTTGGGAGCTCTGGAGGGGGCAGGGGAGAGTGCAGGTCTCTGGGTTCACTCCTGTCCCATGGCCCTGCGCTGGGAAACGCCCTTTGCCCGATGAGCTGCAGAGGGTTTGTTCAGCATCGCCAAGCCTGGCTGCCTCCTCGGGCAAGCAGGAGTGTGTGGCATTTCCCCTGCGTCTGCTGTGCCGTGTCAGCTTTGTCACCAAGCTGCAGCAACTGCTGGGGAAGTGAGGGCTCCCAGGACTTTGGGTTTGGGGCACAGTTTGGTTTGTTAAAAGAAAAAAACCCAGAGTTTTTTGGAGAGAAATGATGCTGTTGTCATGCACGTGAAGCCAGATCAAAGTGCAGGTGTTTGGGTTTTGCCGTCTGAGCACTGCACACGTGAGCTGGAGTCTGAGGGGTGTTGGGGTCTGTGTGTTGTCCTGTCTGTTGCTGGGTGTCTGCAGGTTTACAGGCTGTCCTTGTGCCCCACTGCCCTGACATGGCCACGGCTGCGTCCTTGCCTTCGCCAGGGCTGAAGGGTAAAGCTGCTGCTGCTGAGTGTGTGCTTATACTACTCTTGATTGGACTTTCCAGATCCAGTGCAGCACTACTGAGATTTCTAGTCTTCTTCATACCAGCTACTTTTCAAACAGTTTACAGGAAAAAAATGTCTTAATAAGGTCTTGCCCCAAGAAAGAGGGCTTTTCCATCCAGACATTACCATACAGCACATCTTCTTTTGTTCACTACATGCACCATATTGACACTTGTTTGAAACTTCCCTTTTTAAAATCTTCTCTAGAGCCAATCATTCACAAGTTGTTACATCTGGTGGTTGTTGATGTAATACTGACAAATTTCTTTACTTGAAATGTTCTTAAATCCCATAATTTCAATACATCAGGTCAACTGCTCCTGTGGTTGTCCCTGAATCTTTTGCTTTTGAAAAGGGAAATTCAAATCCAGCAAATCGGATTAGCAGGGCATTGAGGAAGTGCACCAGGGAGCAAACCAGGATGGTCCAGAAGGAATTTGCAAACTGTTCACTGTGAGTCTTGAATGTAAAAGTTCCCTCTTTGAAGTTAGCAATTTTCTCTGAAAGGTGGTGGATCTTCACCTCTGAGGAGAAGAGAATCATGATGAGGCAACCACAGGAACCTGGAAGGGAGGGGGAGATGCTTATCACCTCATCAATCCCTCAGCCATGCTGTGTGATGTATGCTACAGCCAAATACCATATGGAGAATGTTCCATGGCCACTTAGCTTTAACAGGGATTATTTTTGGAATCCAAGCCAATGGCTATTGAAATGGGTAAGCTTTTCTAATTGAATTTCGCTCAGGACAGGCAATATTTAGCACGGTTGCTTTAGTGCCATGCGCCAGCCAAGTATCTGTGCTCATGTTCAGCTTTAAGCTGCTCATTGTCCCATTGAACATAAAGGAGCTCTCTGCGTGCCTGAAGATAAACAGGTACTGAAGTCCATTGTTAAATTATGATTGTAACATGTAATAGCTTGTAAAGTCAAGGTAAATCTGCCTGTCAGCCAAGCCAGCAGCCCAGAGAGCAGGTGTGTGGCAGAGGGACAGAGACATTCTGTTTTCCCTGCACGGCCGTGGTTCTTCTCAGAGATCATCCTCGCAGTGAGCTGCTGCCAGCCTCTTGCTCTCTGGCTGCTCAGCTCTTCTGTCCTTGGGAAGGCTGTGCTGCTCTAAGGGGTGACCTCGCTTACATTGTCTGGAACCCTCCTGTTGCAGGAGCAGTTGCATCACTGACATATTTTGGTTTTTCTTTCCCCCCTTCTCCTACTCTAGTGTGGTTCCTGGTTCTGCCTGTGCGTTGGGTGTCTGTGATGCAGCCCCAGCTCTGGGGCCCTTCTGCCACGGCTTCCTTCAGCCACTTGCCCATTCCCTTCCTGCCACCCACCCTTGTGGGGATTTCCCCATTTCATCGCTCAACTTCAATTTGGAAAACACATGTTTTGATACAGCAGAGTCACTCGCCTTCCTTTCTGCCTTGATTTTGCCAATTTAGAGTCAATGCAGCCACAGCCCTTAGCTCACTCTGCTCTGCTGCTACAAGGGTCACTGTGAATAGTGAACGTGGAGCGTTCAGCCCTCAGGACAGGCCTGGTGATACTCACAGGCGATGAAGCTCCAGAGGTACAACCCAACAGGGCCGTGCAGGGTCTCGTAGGGGCTGCCAAAAGCATTGAACATGAAGAACCCTGCTCCCACCAGAGCAAAGACAATCAGCACTGTACAGAAGAGAATGACACTAACATGGATACTTGCAGGGATAATTTTGAGCAAATCTGGAAAAACTGAAAACAAAACAAACACAGCATTACTATACACATTAGGCAAAGTTGTCTCTGAAATCAGACTGGGGGTTCCTGCTGGTTTGGGATAATTGTTTTAATCCTGCTCTTCTAAATGCAAGCAGATGAAGTTGTTAATTAGATATGGTTTTTTGTGGATGTTTGGAGGCAGAAAAATTCTGTGAAACTCAAAAGCATAGACTGGCCAGGAGAGAGAGACCTGCTCCAGGAAAAGCCTCTCCTTCCCTTCCTGTGGGTGGTATTTGGTCCTTAACATGAATAGCATATCCTGGAGGAAAAACCAGGAAATTCTATTTGAGGAGGCAGGTCTGGTGCAAGGAATCATAGAGGCCTCTCTCAGTGCCGGTGTTACAGGGCTGATCTCCCTTGGTTGAAGGTTTGGCCATTGACTCTCCTTTGGGAGTGGGACAATAAATTTTTCTTTAAATTTTCTGTTTTCATTTATGTTCATGAGGCCCCACAAAGGGTTGTGACATTGGAAATAAAATTATGCTGTGATTATGGATGCACAAATTCAGGAATAATTTACTCTAAATATTTTTATGCAGCTTTTTAGCTACTATTTCAAATTGTGGTCCTGTTTGTCTAGGACACAGGGATAGTCATTAAGACAGCATGAGAAAATGGTTTTTAATAATTCTTGTTTGGCAAAACCAGGTATTTTGGAAGGAACTGTGAAATACACTTCACTGCTCCTGATCCATGAGGGCATGACTAAAGTGAGGTAATAAAGCCTTGTGCTGCCTTGCTGTGGTCCTGTGTGCTGGGCTGATCCCACAGGGAGAGCAGCAGGGGAGGGAGGGGGGACTCTGCCCCTCTGCCCTGCTCAGGTGAGACTCCACCTGCAGAGCTGCCCCAGATCTGGGGCCCCCAATATCAGAAGGACATGGAGCTGCTGGATTGAGTCCAGAGGAGGCCACGGAGCCAGGCTGGGGGAGCTGGGGATATTTAGCCTGAAGAAAAGGCTCTGGGGAGACCTTAGAGCCCCTTCTAGTGCTTCCCTGTGCAAGATTCCTACAAGGAATAGCATTAGTTTCTGTGACACTATAGTATGTTTTGGGAAAACATGCAAAACTGTGTATTTAATAATACAATTTTGTATTATTTATTTTAAGAAAACAAGTTATGGTGTGGTATTGAATCCTCCCCTTGGCACCTGCATCTTTAGCTGTTTATGTGATTAAAATTTTATATGAGTTGTATCAGGAAAAATTAATTCCAGAAGCAATGTTGTCTTGAAAGGAAGACATTCCTTCATGGTACTGAATGAACTCGTGTGCTGTGCATGGCAGAGACCTTTAGAAAATGAACCACTGACCTAGAAACTGATGGGAATGAGTGGGAGCAAATGGAGCAGAAGCTTTCCCCAGCTGAACTGGGTTTGCTGGCAGAGCAAATTCATATTACAATTAAAAGAGATATAGTGGTCAGAGGGGAGCATTTAATGGGAACAAGCATAGAACTAACTAATGTAACCTATTTTCTGTGTCTGTTTTCCTCAGACATGCTAAAGTGCAGTGAGTGCATTAAGCTATGGCTGTGTATTTTATATGTGTGTCCTGCTTTCTGGAATGCTCCTGATGAGCTTCCAAGGTACTGAGGTGATGGGAGAAGGTTGCTGCAGCCCAAGGGACCACGATCAGCATCCTGCTCTAATTGCTTTCTGAGATGAATGCTTCTGCCCTGGCTGCAGCTTGTCCCCATCCAGCTGTGCCTCACAGCTGTTGCTGACTGAGCCTGAGTGTCATCCCCAGAGCTGCTGTCAGCTGAACCAACCCTGGGTCATAAATATCACCTATAGCTGTAAACCAGATCCTTGGGATTGCACAAATCCTCTGAAAATTCACTCAGGGTGCAACAACTGCACACTGTGATGGCACACAAAGCAATAAAGAGGGAACTTCAGCTGTATAAACAGACTAGTGGTGGAATTTAGAGATAGAAAATACTAATACTATAATAAATTATTAAATGGGAAAGGTTATATAGTAAATAATTTCTGCTACCTAATCTGGTAACCTTGTCTCGCATTAAATCACTGGTGTGAGAAATTTGCATGTGCTGTTGTAGCATAAGGATTATTTACTATGTGCTGTAGTAACTTCAGGTGAGGTACTGTGCACACAGCAGCTAGCTTTTAGTGCCTGTGCCATGTGTCTCACTTGATAATTTTTTATTGATCTTATCCTTGAAGACAAATAGGTTATGAATGTAAAGCGAAGCCATTACTGATACTTTATGATGTTCTGTGTGTCAGGTACCGAGTCAGCCAGCATTCCCCAAACAGCCTCCCCCAGCCCTTTGTCCAATTAGTGCCGCAGATTGCAAACTTTTGGGCTGCTTTGTTTCTCAACGGCAGCCAGTACCCCAGCGATTTTGTGAGGTTCTTGCTGTTTTAGTTCATTCTTCTTGGCAGCGCAGAGGTAATGTAATGCTGACACACAGAAGATGGCAGAGATTAATTAAACCCCCCAAAAACCCTTTTTTAAAGTAATAGTATAAATCTTGGTATGCGGATGTCTGTGTAACTGCATTATAGATTCTTGAAGACATTAGCCACGCTGTGTTAGTATAATAAATAAGTTACTGATCCTGAAGATTAGAGCCCTGTGAGGGCAGCGTTTCGGGGCTTGGTGTCCGAGCGAGGGCCGTGCTCCCCCCCCGCGGAGCAGCGCTGGGACCCCCGAGCGCCATGGGTACTCACATGAGAACTGCAAGGGTCTCCCCCCGAGCCCGCACTGCCGCACACGCTGCCCCGAGAAGAGCCCGTACTGGATGTCGCCGATGAACTTGTGCAGCTCGGGGCCGCTGGCGTTGACGAGCAGCGCTCCCGTCGAGCAGAGGATGCTCCCCCTGACCCAGAGCTGGCTGCCGATGGCCGCCGCCGTGCCCAGCGCGCAGGCGAAGCTCAGCACCCCGGCGGTGCAGAAGATCAGCTTCTTCTGCTGCGCCGGCATGGTGGCACACGGGGGCTGCGGGGGACGCGGCTGGCGGCGAGGCGGAGCTGAGTCCTGAGCGCGGCAGAGCCCCGGGCACCCGGCCAGCCGTGTGCCGAGAGCCTCAGTGCCCAGCTAACCCTGTCCTGAGAGCCCCAGTGCCCAGCCAGTCCTGCCCCGAGAGCCCCAGCCCTGTGCCGAGAGCTGCAGCCCTGTGCCGAGTGCCTCACTGCCCGGCCAGCCCTGTGCTGGGAGCCCCAGTGCCCAGCTAACCCTGTCCTGAGAGCCCCAGTGCCCAGCCAGCCCTGTGCTGAGAGCCCCAGTGCCCAGCCAGCCCTGTTCTGAGAGCCCCAGTGCCCAGCCAGCCCTGTGCTGAGAGCCTCAGTGCCCAGCCAGTTCTGTGCCGAGAGCCCCAGTGCCCAGCTAACCCTGTCCTGAGAGCCCCAGTGCCCAGCCAGCCCTGGCTGGAGGATGTTGTAAAGGCTCTTCTTCTCTTCTCTGACCCCTTCTGTACAGTTTTGCAGACTGTTTCAGTGCATCCCCTGTCACTCGATAGCTAGGGTTTAGGATGACAGATCTCTGTAATTTGATGAGTGCTCTGCTCGTCCCAGGCCCCGGGGAGTGGATGAGTGGGGGGTTCCGAGACGGGCTTGGCTGCTCTGGTTATCTGCTCTCGGTAAAGGAAGTTCTCAGAGGGTTTATTTTTGCAGGTTTTCTTCTAAAGCCAGCATTTCTGAGCTGCTCTCCTGGGTTTTTTGGTTGTTGTTTTGTTTTTCCTTCTGGGTGTATTTATTTTTTTGCTGTTTTTTAAGGCAATGCCCAGGTAACATACAGCACCCTGCCAAACCAGGAGGTCTCTCTTTGGTATCCAGTTGCATCTGGGCACTTGCTTTCCCTGTCAGGCTGTTCTCTGGCCAGGGCAGCACGTCTGTTTCGGCTTCAGTGTGCAGGATGCTCAGGGAAACTGTTCGGTCCAGGTTTCAAATATACGCAAATGTGTTTTCTCTTACAACTTCACAGAAGACCCAGCCCACCCTGAGGCTTTTTGTGCTATTGCATATGTATTTGTGTATTTTTTTTTTTTCTTGTCCCTGTCTGTGTTCTAAAGCTTTTTTGACTTCCAGATATCACTGTAGTAACGCTCTTTCTTTGTGTTTCAAAAGGCAGTGTTGGTAGGGGAACTTCTGAAAGTCGTTATTCTGTTCTTAATGCAGGTTGTCTGCCAGTATTGCCTTTGTCTTATGGTACTTCATGAGTTGAGGTTCGATTGCCTTGAAAACACACTGCTTTGGCCCCTTGGAGCTGTGCTCCCCAGGTCAGGGTACCAGACATTTTTATGCAGGCCTGTCCATTCGATTTGCAGAGAATCTTCTAATGGCACCACATTTTACTATGAGGTGAAGAATGCCAAGTAGAAATAAAGCATTGCTAGATACGAGAGCAGTGTGCCTGTGTTTGCACGGCAGGTACAGGAGATCTGAGGGAGAGCAGAAGCAGAGAAGGTACAGACTTCTTTCTGAGAGAAGGAAACTGAGTTTTGAAAGTTTTCACATTACCTTACCAAATCTGAAGCTGAGCAGAAATTAAACGTCCAAATTGTGTGCAGCTTCTTAACTACTGCTGGAATTTTCAAGGCTTAGTTTTTGCTTGAATCAAGCTGAGCTTTTGACACTGGTGCAGAGTGCCTGATGGATGGTGCCTATGCATTTTGACATTTGAACTTCCAAAGCCACATAGAATGGTTTGGGTTGGAAGGGACCTTAAATATCTTCCAGTTCCATCCTCCTGCCATGGTCAGGCAACTCACACATCCACCTCAGCAGCGCAGCTCCAAGTGTCACCTGCTGGGCAGGCTGTGGTGAGCACTCGGCAGGAGTGTCCTGCCCTGCGCAGCCCCGGGGAGGGCAGCGGAGCGCCGGGGGGCTCGGGGGGCTCGGGAAGGGCTCGGGGCTCGGGAAGGGCTCGGGAAGGGCTCGGGGGGCTCGGGAACCGCTCGGGAAGCGCTCGGGGAGCTCGGGAAGGGCTCGGGGCCCCGGGAAGGGCTCGGGGCTCGCCGCTGCCGAGCCGCCCCACCGCCGCTGGGTGTCGGACGCTCCGCGCTCGGCGCCGCGGGGATGTCACCGCGGGGATGTCACCGCGGGCGCTGCTGTTTGTCTCTGTTTCCTTCCCCTTCATGAACTTCTGCTTTTCCCTGGCAGAAGAGACCATAAGTCACGAGGCCGCGTACACTGTTTTCAGCTGGCAGCTCACGTACGCCTGTAAGGATTTTTATTTTGTGAATCGGATGTCCACTACTAGGACGTCTGCCTGCTGACATTATTTAAAGCAAAATATTCTTTGAAGGATAGCTGTCTGCTGCCTGTGTTTTGATGTAAGCTCAACTGCAGCGTATTTGGAACCTATTTCCTGTCTCTTTTTCCTCTTTTAATATCTTGGTTTGAGCCTTAATCATGGATCACACATGTTTTAGTGGTGTGCTTGGCAGTGCTGTGTTAATGGTTTGATTTGACCTTAAAAGCCTTTACCAAGCGGAGCGATTCTGTGGTTCTCTCCCGGGGGCTCTTGTGGGGCAGGGCTCCCATTAGGCTGTGTGCAAGCCAAACCCCAGCGCTTAGTGTAGCTGACAGAGGCTCAGCTCTGCTCATGACGTTTCAAATAATAATAGCAATCGTTGAATTGTTTTGTTGGGAAGGTCTGGTGGCCCATAAAGAGGTAACATCACAAGGAATATGGAAACGGTGAGCCTGGTGAGCGTGGCCACATGCACTAGCAATGAAGGGTCCTCTCATTTCTGGTTCTCTTTGGCTTGTGTGGGTTCCTCGGGAGATTTTCCTGAGTTAGGAGGACTTGAAATATAGGAATCCATGGCATGTCATAAAGCCATAAATTCACTTTCTTTTTAAATGGGGTTGCAGAGAAACCCCATTTTTTGCCCTTATTTCTAGCCACCAGCGTTTTCTGTGTGACATTTCCTTGTCTCAAATCGTCTCTTGTGCACAGCTCCAGAATGACTTTCACAGTGGTGATTATTGTGAAAGTGTAAATCCAGTAAACAGTCTGCATTGCTACCATGCATTTTAAATTGAAATAAAATTGTTTTGCGTTAATCCAGACTTGGAACACCCATGACTCGCCTGCAGCCCCAGGTAGTGAGGCGTCCCTGTGAGGGCAGGAGTTGATTTGGGCAGAAACGGAGTCCTCAGAAGGGTGAGCTGGAGAATGCAATCGTGACTTTCCCATGTCTATGACAACTCTTCTGTGACTTCACCTGTAATTTTCCTGGGGCTTAAATGCCCTCAAGTTTCACCTAACATTTGGACTACCTGCATTTTATTATCTGTCATAGTCTGTCGGCTACCACTATGGAAGGGAACTGAGAAAGAATGGCTCTTTCACCTCTTAATCCTTTTTGGTTCAGAATGATTGGTGAGGCTCTTGAACTTGTCAGTCTCCCATGTAGCAAAATACAGCTTGGTTAAGTATAGCTTGAAATACACCTCAGCAGCATGGGGATACCTGGTAAATGCAACTCGGTACCAGGATTTTCTAGCCAGTGGGCAGTAGTGAATGGAGGACAGAAGAGAGTGATTGATTTTTAATTACTGGTGTTGAATTTCTTGAAACCACTATGTAGAATCCTGAAACTCCGTGGGTATTTATGCACTTAGGTTTCTTTTTAAGCTTAGGGCTCTGCAGTTGTATTTAGGTCTTCCTTCTCATGTTGTCTTTGAAGTCCATCTGAATTCTTATGATGCCAAGAGATGTTTTTCACTTTAGAGTGAAAAAGTCCTGTTCTGAATGTGGTTCTCATGAATGGGGCTTGTGACAAATGCAGAGAGTTGATATTTGTCTTTCTGAGATCACTTTTCTGGAAATGAAACAAACAAAACTCCCCACCCCACTGTGGGAAAGGAGCTCTGATCAGCCTTGGAGTCATGGAGCTTCGATTTAACATCTGTGACTACGTGAGAGACCCAAATCTGAGTGTGTTGGGCTGCACGACAGGAAGGAGAGACAAGATGAGCAAAATAATGTCTGCAGAATCAGTGTCTGTTTTCCCAAGCACTGAGAATATAGAGCATGTTCTGAGCAGTCTTGTAATAGTTTTAATAATGCAGTTAGCATTGCTTCAGGTGCTCAAATTGCTTAGTTACCTGTCTAGGTATTTCCAACCTTTACTGTTCTAGGAAATCCAACACCAGTTTCCTGCTCACCTCATCTAAGGGAGTTAAAGTATAAAATCTCTCTGGAATGAAAAAAATTACTCTTTGACTTAAATGACTGATAGCAACCTTAAGAGGAATACACAGCTTGGTTTTTCGGTTTATATTAGACAACATTTAAAACGGGGTTAATGCTTTGCTGAACATGGTCTCATCTTTTAAAGAGATGTGCAGCTTGTACTCTCTCTGGGCTGCTCTCAGGGCTGCTGTGTATGTGCAGCACCTGCCTACCTGCTTGTGATGCCTTGGGCCCTGGTGAGCTCCAGCCAGGAGCATTTCCTATCCTGTACTTCACTCTGCACTGCTTGGGGCAGTGCGTTTATTTGGTTTTAATCTCCCAAACTTTGAGGACAGTTTGTCCATAGAATAGGACACTCTGGGAACTCTGGTGTGGCAGATGTGTTTCCAAAGGAAACGTGCTGTCCTCTCTCCGAGCTCCTCAGGAGCAGAGACATGTAAATATTTCCTCTGAAGCTGATTGGGAAGCAGGACCTGTACAGGTTAGATGGGGAATGGTTTGTTCTCAGAGACGAGGAGAAACCTGTGCAGATTCCCAAGATGGTTTTAGTAGGTCTCAAGAATTAATGCAATTAATTTTTCATTTTCAATTTTGCAATTTGGAGTTTGCAATTTGGATAGTTCAAACCCAAATATTTACAATTAAATTGTATGGGACAGGGCGGTGTCTCCTCTTCCTGCGCTGCTCCCAGCCTGGATTTCTGGCTGCTGCTGTGCTTGTCTCAGCTCACGGGAACTGGAGAAAGCCCCACAAGTAACATTCCAGATCCCAGCCCTTGTGCAGATAGGTTCTCGTGTTTTCCACTGTGCTGGAAAAAAGCCCCAAATACTGAACAGGCCTTGAACTGGAAGGTACCTACTTAAGAATTATTATTATTTAAAAACAACAATGACAACTTTTTAACAATATCCTGTTATCCTTTTAAATCCTTTCAGTCCAGGGAGTGTCATGTGAGAATATGATGTGATATACCCAGTTTTCTTTTCTTTAAATTTCTTACCTCACAAAGTTTGGGTTCTGATTTGTTGCATGAGAATTGTTATCAAAATACTGAATGAGCTGTTTTGAATGCTTGCTTAAAATACGATTCACATTTTGTCCATTTTGCAAGGATTAGAAAGAAACATAACTTCATTTGGTTTCTAAATAGTTTTGATTTGCAGATGGAGATAATCTAAGCAGCTGGATTTTGCCTGTGCAAATTTTAAAATTTTTAAATTTAAAATATTGATTATTCTACATATGCATAAGTTTTGGAAGTAATTGTAAATTAGAATATTAATAAACTTAGTTGCTGTTTTATAAATTTATATGAAAAGAAATCAAAGAGCACGCTGGATACTTACACTTTTTGTCTTCATTTTACAATTCACTTGAATTTTCTGCAATAACATGCTGTTAGCTTTGTTCATATTCATTGAGGCAGCAGCAAGGAGAGGCAATGGAACTTGGCAAGAACAAGAAATTTATTTATGAAGCCTGCAGGTATGATGTAAGCAAATATAATAATTTTGAATTGGTGCAGTTTAAAATTCCTTTCTGGAGTAAATAATGCCCTCTAAAATTCTTTCGGGTTAGTCACGTCAAATCAGCTTCGCAGCTGAAAAACTGGTCTTAAATAATTTCTTCCATTGATAGCACCAAGTCATTTAATATAGTAAATGCACGATATTTAACTGAGTAAAGGTGAGTTCAGGTGTCTGCCATAAATACTTGTAAGGTGTATTTGAGTCTGAGCACATGTTCTTACGCCCTGCTGGTCCCTGGTGGGTCGCTGAGTTCACCGAGCTGCTTCTGAAGGAGTCCCGAGGGCTGTGCGTGCTCATGGTGTGGCACGCCGCGGTGGCCTTGGGGATGGGGTCAGGACCCGTGCCCTCTCCGGCTCAGGGCTCAGCAGGAGCGCTGTGGGCTGTGGTGCCCACGAGAGCAGTGACCCAGCGGCTCTCGGTGCTGCACCTGGGCACTCTCAGCTCGAGCGTCTCGCTCTCAGAGCTGTCCATGGGCCGTGCGCTGCTGTGCTGTGCCTCCACCTCCACGAGAGCCTCTGCCTCCTTGGGGGCTGCAAATGTCTCTGTGAACTTCAGTCTGAACGATTTGGAGAGGTGGTAATAGAGAATGGGGTCAAAGCAGAGGTTTGAGACTGCAAACAGCAAGGTGGACTCCTTGGCTTTGAAGAGAGCTCGCTTGAGGGGGCAGCTGGCTGCGGTGTCGCCCTGGCTCAGCGTGTAGGGGATGCGCACGGCGTGGTAGGGCACGAAGCAGAGCAGGTACGCAGCTGTCACCAGCAGGATGTGCCTCAGCGCCTTCTTCACGCAGCTGTAACTCTCGCTGTACTTGTGGCGGTAGAGCTGTCTGACAATGAGGAAATTGGAAACCAGGATCACAGCTGAGAAATTCAGGAATATTGCTGTGCAGATGAAATTAGTGAACATGTGCCAGTCTCTCCCAAATTTTGTTTTGAAATCAATGCATCCTATGCCAGGTCTTTCTTCGATGTGTTTTATGGGAATAGCCATGTTGGGTACAGTTATGAGGAGAACCATGGTCCACACGACTGCCGACAATGTCTTGGCAAAGCCAGGCTCCTGAATGCGGTAGATCTTAGAGCTGTGCATCAGCTGGAGGCAGCGATCCATGCTCACAAATCCCAAAAATATGATTGACAAATACATGTTCAGGTAGATAAAACAGGCTGTGACTTGGCAGTGGAAGATTCTCATATTCCAGGACGCAATTCCTAGGTCAACAATAATCTTCACTGGCAGTGTCAAAGTCAACAAGAAATCTGCAGTGAGGAGGTTGATTAGGTAGATGCTCATACACTTCTGTTTCTGATCCTTCTGTGTGAATGCCCACAGTGCGAAACAGCTTCCAATAATTCCCATAAGAAAAATCAAGTAATAAAAATACGTAAAAGGTTCAATATCTTCGTAGATATGACATTCTGAAATGTTGGTTGACATTGTAAACTCCTTGTGAGAGTTGGCTTTGCTGACGGGAGGTATCAAGGACCTACAAAAAGAACCAAGAGGGCATCAGTTACATCAGCCTTTCCTTAGCAACGATAGTTATTCTCTTAGAATTTTGTTTGATTAATTCTAAGAAAAAAATACTATTGGGAAGAAATATTTTTCTCTCTCTTTGCTTCCCACATATTCAGGAGGGCATTGTTCTCATGCTGGAAGAGTTAGGAATGTATTAGGATTTGTTTCTGGAAGGATAGAGCCTTCTGAGCAGCATTTCCACTACAGCAGCTTTTCTGACCGTGTTTGCTTCGACACCCTCCTCTAGCCAAAATGCCAGAGAAGAAGGTTTGAATCTGTTTAAGTATCTGGTTAATAACCATCATACTAAAACATTATAACTTTTGAAGGATTGAAACTATGCCTAAAAAACCAGTAGTATTTTTAGCATCCCTGTTTTGTAAAAATGCGTTGGGAGTTCTGAGTGAATGCACTGTCCAACCAAGATGCAGATATGTCAGATGGGTGAGAAAATGGTCATGATTAATCCTAAGGCTTGCAAACTGCTTTCCATTCCTACTTGAACAGAGGATGAGTTAATTGTATGTTTTTATGAAGCCTTTAGAAAAAGCACGTTTTGAAAGAAGCAGATAATAAATAATTTTGCTCACTTTCTTTGTAGGCTTCAGTAGAAAAGGAAAGTAGAAAATGTTAGTCCTATTTTAACTAAATATGCAACTCCAAAACTGAGGGGTCTTTGTTTGGTACACTGTGTCAGGCTGCCACAGAGAATGGCTGTGGGAAACCATGTTCTTTGAATTTCTCAGGACCAATACTCTTATGTCTTGAGTACCATCAGACTGCAAGACTTCTATTTCTGTATTTTGTACCTAATTTTTATATACAATATAAGAGAACTACTGCACATATAATTTAATCTGTAAAATTGTATTCAGATTTGCATCACCCATAAAGCTCTACATTAATGGAGATCTAAATAGACTGTACAGAGAGTGAAGCCACATACCTGTCCTTGTGGCCCGGAGTCTTCTGAGCATTGGCGTGCAAAGGCTCCTCAGGCTGCTCTCCCAGCCCGACGGTGCGTGACCTCCTGCCCAGGCTGCTTCTGCCGGGCTCTGAGAACTCGGCTGTGGTTTTTAAATGAGCTGATTGGCGCAGTCAGACGCAGCACTCGAACAGCTCTGTCACGTGGAAGTTACCCCAAAGAGCGGTGACAGAAAGAAGTGAGTGCTCACGGAACAGCCCAGAGTTGTCTTTCCTGTCCCGGGCAGAGGCACGCAGGGGACTCTGAGTGTGCAGCATCAGTGCCTGTTCCTTTGCTTTTGCTTTCATAAGTCTGGAACTCTGTTTCCCCTCCACATGTATCTTACGTTTAAAATCTGTCTGGAATCAGGATTTTGCAATGCACTTTCCTGCAGGAAATTCTAGCTTCTGGGAATCCCATGATGTTTGTTTTAGAGTTACACCTTAGTCTGCAGATTTGAAGGCATCCAGGGATTCTGGTGATTGCAACGAACATTCTAAACCTTTGGATATTTTCCAAGCACTATTAAAAATAAAAATGACACATTGGGGAAGTAGGGGAAATATTTTGGTTTCTTGGTTGGTTGGTTTGGTTCGTTTTGGAAGCCGTGAGAAAAGATCTGACACCACGCTGGGGGTGAGTTACTGACAGCAATACTGAAACTCCAACTGGTGGCCCTTGGCTGTAGTTGAAAATCCACAGGGATTTACAAACCCTGCACCAGAGCTTTGTAGGGGAACAGATGAAGAATGTCTGGTTTTACATTTAGTCATAAACTGAAAGTTCAGACCGTATTTGTCAAAACATTTGCAAAGCTTCATAATCTGTAATGATCCTGTGTCCAGTTGTGAGCAAACATGGACTCATGTTATGGTGTTCTGCTCCTGCAGACCCGATCTTCCTATACTTGTACAGCTTTTTAAAAATCAAAACTGCAGCACTGGCAGTTGTTTCTGTCTGTGTGTGTCTGTCAGTTTGTTTTCCCTTTTCTGTAGAGTCAGTTTACAGCTCAGGGAACTTTTTCAGGTCTAAAAAGACAAAATGATAGTTCAGTAAACCTTTACTGCAAGTGGTCTGCCCTTTCTGCAGAGGTATTTTGGGAAGAGAACAGATGTGGGAACGTGAGTTCCCTGGGTGTGTGAGGAGCAGGCTTGGGGTATCTTAGGTGTGATGCACTGGGAAAGATGTGAAAGGATTAATTTACCCACTGCTGAAAAAAATTGGCCTCAGTTCTTCCAGCAAAGTAAGGAACAAGGCTGAGGAGGTGGAACAGAGGCTTAGTTTGACACTGGTGTTACTTGGGACTTGTCACTCACAGGGTGGATTGCAGGGTGGATTGCAGTGGGATCAGGGCACGGAAACATTTCCTGACTAGGAAAGCTCTTGGAGAAGGATTTTTTCAACTTGGACAAAAAGCTGGAAATATAGCATCCCTTTTGAACACCGGTGTTGATCACCATCCTTTCTCCTGGTGCCTGCATGTAGATTCTTGTCGTTCTAGTATCAGTAATCTGGTGAGCTATGAAAAAATTGCACAGTATAAATAGTTTTTTCAAAGCTTGGAAAACAATGAAAAAGTTATTCAGATATATATTGTGGAAGTGTGTTCATCTGTCTGTGCCAGCGATCTTTCACAGCCGCAGTTATGTGAGTTTGCACAGCCAGAGCGCAGCCTTCCCCTGAGGTTCTGTGGGCAGGTTCAGGCTGCAGCCCCAGCTCCCCCAGCCCCATGGACGCCCAGGCTGCCCCAGGGGTGCGGAACTGGTGCTCACTGCTCTGCCAGAGGGTGGGAAATACATGGAGTTGAATTTGCTCCAAAAGCTGTGTGTGAACCCAGTGGAGGTGTCCAGACCTTTAGCTAGAGCACAATCTGCGGGATGGTGGAATTCTGCTGCTCCTGACCAGTGGTCTTGGGTCAAGAGAAGTTACTCACAGCCTTGGAGAAGCTATAACAACAAAATGTTTCAGAATTTTTCTCCCTTAGATCTGTGAGGACTAAAGTGAAATGCCACGGCAGAAAGGTGAAGGACATGTTATTTCTGTTCCTATAGCTTCTTTGTTAAGTAAAATGAAGGCATTCAGCCTCCAGAGCCACTGTCTGAAAGCTTTAGTGGATACTTTATGCCCTGGTAGGTTTTCCCTGTACAATGATAATCAATTGAAAAAAAAAAGCTACTCTGAAAAATAGTTATAAAAGAGATTATATTTGTACAGAGGAGGTTGGTGGCTTTCAGCTGTTTCCTTGCTGCAGACAGAAATGCTTTACTGCTGTGTAAAAAGCATGGGAAAACCAGCAAACCATTCTTTTTGAATTAAATGTGCTGGAGTTTCTAGACAGTTGTATTTGTGTGCTCCGTGATGTTCCTGCTGCCTCCTGCGCCAGCAGCGAGGGAGTTGCTACAGTTTGGTGTGCACACCTTTCTGTTCAGGTAAGTCCAGAGAAGCAGCTTGGCGTAGGTTTGGCTCTGTTGGATGGTCCTTGCAGAGCCCCATGGCCTGGGGCTCCAGAATGTGCTGCTCCAGGTTCTCCTCTCTCTGTTTTTGAGATCCACGTTGGTTGTGTCACACCCTAATGCAACCACAGCATCAGCTGAAACTGCACGTAGTGAATATATTGGCACATGCAGTAATGGGTTTAGACAGAGAAATAGCACCTGGTGTTACACTGAAATCCTCTTCTGTTTGTTTCTGGTTCTCAGCTGCTCTGTTTCTTTGAGACATTTGGGTTCATGAATAACTTCCTGAAATGTGCATTATTGTAAAGACACGAACCTACATGATGTTTATACTTTCCCGAAGCGTATTTGATCTTCTGGATTTAGTAATTTCAACCTCTCTTGAAGCTTTCAGCTTCAGATGCAGTTTTTGATACAGCTTTTCTCTAAAGGGGAGGCAGAGGAAAAAATAAATAATGGGGTCGAGGCAGACATTGGCAGCAGACAGTACCAGAGTGAACTCCTTGGCATAGTACAGTGATTTTTGGGACTGGCAGGTGAAGTGGGAGCTGGTCTGGCTCAGGGTGTATGGGGTCCTGCAGAGGTGGTAGGGCACAAAGCAAATGACAAACACAAGCATGATGGTGAATATGTTCTGGCTGATTTTTCTCTTGGCCGCATCTGAGCTCCTCCGGAATTTTTTGTAAGAGCTGTATATTTTTTTGGATATAGAAGTGTAAAATACTATTAGCAGGAAAAAAACAACCCAGAAAATCCCTGTGCAAATATAAGTTGTTGCTTTGTGCCATTGTCTGCCAAGCTCATTTTTAAGACCTATACATTTCCTGGAGTAATTGTCTTTAGTGATTTCGTTAGTTAAAATCATATTTGGAAATGACATAATCATTAATAGTAGCCATATGATTATAGAGACCACCTTGCTGTAGTTAACTGTGTGAACAAAGGAGGTGAACAAAGGCTTTACGATTTTGTAGTATCTGTCAAACCCTATGAGGCCGAAAAAGGTGATCCCGATGTACATGTTCATGTAGAACACAACCGCAGAGTATCTGCACACGAACAGGTTGAGCTCTGGAGGTGCAATTTCTGAATCAGCAAGGATTTTGAAAGGAAACGTCAGGCTCATGAGGAGATCAGCCACGGCGATGTTTTTGAGATAGACAATAAAACTCTTTGTGCTGGAAACGTAGAGGAAGACCCAGGCTGCCACGGCATTGAGCGAGAGCCCTGCAAGGAAGATGAAGCAGTAGAGCAGGGGAATGACTGTGGTAGTTACTGCCGTGCTGTGGCTGCAGTTGTTTCCTGATGAGTTGGTGCTGGAGTTGAACATTTTACAGTATCTTCATTCCTAGAGGCAGAGAAAAGAGTGTCTCAGTAGGACAGGGTAGTGCTGAGCTCTTTGCTATTTGCTCCATGTTTTCTACTCTCACTTCCAAATAAACTCAGTGTGCCTCTCAGAAAAGACCACATTCCCACACTGGACTCTTCCCAGCAGGGAATGCAGAGTGTTTTCTGAGTGGTGCCATCTCACTTTCTGGTGATGTTCAAGGGCACGTTGCTGCTTTGAACAGAGGATCCATTTGCTTCTGTGTTTGACTTTAACCCATTGCCTTCCCCCCTGGGGCTGCCCCTTTCCTGCAGACACGAGCCCGTGTGCTGTGAGCTGGGTCTGACCCACGGCGATCTGGTGACTCGAAGGGTTAATGACATGTGTTTAAGGACCAGTATTGTTAGCAGTGATTTACCACGAAGCATGAGGGATATGAATATTCCTGGTCAAAATGTTCTGTAAAAACCCCTCTTCTGTTAGTCAAGAGTGGAGACACCCAGCGTGTGCCAATATATCCCAGGGTTCCCTTGCAAGGGAGTTGCATGTGCAGCTGGCAGAGTTTGCTTTAAGCTTCCAGCAGCCCGGCACGCAGGAGCGTGTCTGCGTGTTAGTTTGTAATGGGGGAGCTAGAGCTGGCCTCTCGAGTCAGTCAGATTTACATTTTAAAGAATCTCCAAGAAGAATTCACATCTGCTGCTTTTCTTTGCCAGAATGTTTGTGGGGGTGGATTGTCCTCTGTGGGGAGGGCAGAACAAATACAGATATAAATATAATGCTGCCGTATTTGGCAAGCGAAACCCTGGGCAACTGGAAAATATGTGCCTTGGAGCTGGGAAAAAACCCACCTTGTCTTTTAGAAAATAAAGGATTTCCCTTTATCCCCAATTCTGAGTCAGTAGCTGATGCCTCTGTAGGGCAGGTTGGAACCTGAATGAAACCTTGCAATAGCTAGAAATAGACATTTTCTCTCAAATAGGTAAAATTGTCTCCTTTGGTGTATTGTTTTTGGTACCCCTTGAGATGCTGTAGAGGCTGATCAGCTGAGGTGTGCTCTGGAACCTGCACGGATGAGTGAACAGTTGGAGCAGGAGTTACCCTGTGCACACCCAAAGCCTGCCCTTGACCTCATCCCGCTCATTCTCCCACTGGAGCAGCAGCCATCCTGTCTTTGTGTTTCAGCTCTAGTCACCAAAGCATTTGTTTTTGTTTGGCTGGGATTTTAAAAGAAAAAGATGGTTTGGAGAGCAGGTATTAAACTACCACATGAATAGGTGTGTTAGGGCTCAGAGGTAATGCGGGTCAAGCTTGGGGTGCTACTGCTGAAAGTAGAAGGATCTTCTGGAAAAGCACTAATAGTAAATGGCATTTTTATTTAAATAGTAACACACTGTATTTAAAAACTGTTCTCTTCTGCTGTGTCCCTGTTCACTTTCTCCCTCCAGGCTGTCTCAGCAGACTCTGCACACGGTGAGTTATGAACTTGTTCCTTTTCTGTAGGGTTTTCTAAAGCCAGGAACCCACTGGTGGGTCTTTCTGTGCTTGGACTTGGGGGCAGATATTAAATTGTTTAGGAAATTCTTGGAGTATGTTTTGTGCTGAGGCATCATACAACAAGAGGTTATTTCAGAACTGTGTGACTAGAGCTGTGGGCATCAAATCTTTGTAAAGTCCATTGTGTCTGTGCAGCGTGGAGGACTCTAGACAAGTTTTATAGACTCTAGACAAATTTTATAGACTCTAGACAAGTTTTATAGGCTCTAGACAAATTTGATGCCAGCAGATTTATCAAGGGTCTGGCACTGAGAGGGAGCCGCAGGCCAGGCTAGACTCGGTACATCTTCCTGTGTCACTGGCATGTCCTTACCTTTCCTCAGTCCCTGCGGTGCTTGGCTAAGGGTCTGGAGCGCTGTCCATCCTCAGGCACGGGGCCTCTGCTCCTGCTGGGGACCTGTGGGGAGACAGGAGGTACAGTTCTCTATCGTGACACGGGATGGTTAAACCTGCGGTGCTGAGGAGCTCCCACAGCCCCTGTGGGGCTGGGCAGTGCTCAGACTCATCTTGAGATCACTCAGGAGAGCTTCAGGAATGGTTTGGGACAGAGCCATGGAGCAGCCACGTTTCAGCTAAACCCCATCACTGTGTGGGTAAGGCGAGAGGCTCCTGCATGTCCCTGCTGCTGAGCATCACAACTTTGTGTTTACGGTCAGTTTTATCTGTTCTTTTTGTCACCTTGTCACACTCGGCTCTTTTTGGAGGGTTTTGTCCAACTCCTGTGGATAGGCAGCAAACACTGTCACCTTCCTGCCTGTCCCCTCTGTCAGCCGTGGAGCCCAGGGTGGCTCCTGCAGTGGCTGCTGGAGGGTGGCAGAGGATTTGTGTCAGTGCCAGTATTTGGGAGGGGCGTCACAGCAGCCTTTTGTGCTCAGGCTGCAGTTCTTGTTTGAATGCTTGGGCCAGCATAAAGTACATTTATTCTGTGTAAATGATGTCAGCTAGTTGTGCAAAACCAGCAAACTTGTTTCACCAGATGACCAAGACTGATTGGGTAAAATACAGAAAAGTTCTGAGCTTTCGCAGCTTGCAAATCATGTTGTCTTGGCAAAACACACAAAAGGGAAGCTGCATAAACCATTAGAAGCACTCAGTCCCTTCTGAGGTCAGACTCCTGCACTGTCCAGTGACTCTTCCACAGTAGCATTAAGGCAATTCTTGACTTCTGTAACTTGGCTGTCAAATTTCAAAGTTCACCCTGTTTTACTGAACATAAGAATAATAACTTGTAAGTTTAATTAATTAATTAATTTACCCTGAATTTACTAGCAGTTATGTAGTTCCAAGTGCACATTTTAGCTATTTTTAGAAACTAATGCAGCTGTTTAACAAATATGTAATACAGTTATTGCGTCAGCACTGGTGACAGTGGTCACTATCACCAGAAATCTTTTTTGAACTGTAAAATGGAGTTACTCAGGGGAGATGATCATGCCAGATGGTACCTCTGATGTTAGGAGGAAGCTAGAGAAGGAGGAAGCACAACGCACCCCACAGCCATCGCAAGTTATGCTGAGTGTGCTAAAAGAGGAATCTTATTTTAAGGTTTTCTCTCTACTGTGGTGGGAATGTTGGTACTGGTGGGACTTGCAGTGCTGGCCACGCTGGTGTAATGCAGCGGGAAAGCTGCTGTGGGTGTCCCCGTGGGGCAGAGGGACAGTGAGGCTCAGGAGCACAGGCTTGGGAGCTGTGCTGGTCACTATGGGGTGCGGTCCCCAGGGGGTTGGGGGCCAGGCAGGGGCGGGCTGAGGGCAGCCCCCTCCCCCAGGCTCTGGGCACTTCTCAGCCTGTGTGTGGTCAGGGCTGCTCTGACCCTTCTCTTTGTCCCCACAGAGGAGTCAGGGTCCCTGGCTGGAATTGCTGGTCTCCTCTGGAAGGCAGTGCTTGCGTGGCTCTGGAGATATGTCGGTGCATTTGACATGTTTCAAGTTTGCCAAGAGACTAAAATTTTGTTATTTGCTGTTCTTATTATGGCATTTTTCATAGGGCAATGTCTGAGTTTAATACTTAAGAGAATAAAAGTATGCAAAATACACTAATGGGCTGTTTTAGCCCCCGAAAGTGGTGCGTTGGGGGGGGTAGTTGTTCTTGCTTTTCTTAGAATGTAGTGGAGGAAAATGGAAAGAATACTGGAATTAGGATGACAGAAGAAATAAGTCACATTCCTGTTGCAGGAAGCAGTAAGGGAGCATTTGCCATGGCGTGGGACACAGCAGTGCCTGGTGCTCCCCTCCTGCAGCGTGGCTCCAGGAAGGGCTCCGTCAGCGTGGCAGGAACCATCGCAGAGTGTGAGGACAGAGGACACAGGAAGCTGTGTCCCTACCCAGCTGCTCCTTGGGTTGCCTCTGACCGTGACTGAGGATGGATGTGTGCCCTGTGACTGTCCCTGCGGCTTTGGCCCCATGAGCAGCAGTGTCCCCATGAGCCTGGTGGCACTGGGGTGTGCTGTCTGCAGCTGCAGTTAGTGCAGGGAAGGACAGGTGAGCGAATGACTCTGTGCACATCGACAGCACATCCCACTCTGATCCAAAAAGGCAAAATCCAGGATGTTGTGGTGAGGAAGCAGCAGTCGGTGACCGCAGTTATTACATCAGTTAGATCATCTAGGATGTTTTCCTGGCACATGCAATGAACTTCTGGTGCTCTGAAGGGTATGGAGAGGAGAGCCAACAGGTACACAGAGCAGAGGAGATAAGGTTGTGTATTTCCCGTTAAAGCCATGGGCTCCTTTGGGCACAGTGTCCGGACACCTCAAGGGCAGAATTATATTTGTGTCTTTCGAAAACCACCAGTACCTGTTTCGTTTCTTCTTCCTGTCCAGCAGACTCTGTGCTCTTTTGAAATCTGAAATTTAACAGTTTTCTTTTCCTGATAAGCTAATTTTTTCGTTCTCTTTTTATTTCTGGCTATTAGACAAGAGTCTGCATTATTCTGAGCAAGCTTTTAGCCCTAAAAGATTGTAGTCTGTGAAATATCTGTGCAAACCCTGATATTCATGCAGAAACTTGGGCAATGCTTTGAGCTATTTGCACATAGTATTATTTTCAGATGTAACTCAAACACTCAGTTTTTTTAATTAAGCCTCAAAATTCCCCCACTGAGATCCTTCCTATTGCACATCAGTTATCATGTTGGAACTAGGGAGTGGTGCTTATGAGAGGAAATATTAGGATCAGGTAAGAATAGTTTAAGAACTGAAATCTAATGATAATCATATAAGATTGTAATGAAAAGGAAAATAACATGGAGAGAGATAAACCTCAAGAAAAAGAAGTGAGGGTTCAGCTGTCCTGGTGTGCCCCTCTGCACTGGGAGGGCATGAGGAGCTGCAAAGTCCTTGACTTGGTGAGGGTGTTATCAACATCATTCTCATCCCAAGCCCAAACACATTTTTGTACCAGCTACTGGGAGAAAATTAACTCTATCCCAGCTAAAACCAGAGCACTGGGTCAATAAAACATTTTAATGATTATTACTTTCATTGTCCTAAAACTGGGTTTTTAAAAGTAGTAAAATGTGGCTCAAACAAAGAAATTTTTCCTTTTAATATTATATTTTATAATAATTTTAATATATGCTAATATATTTTAATATTGACATTTGTTATTCAGATATTTTATTTTAAACTACATTTCCTGATGTTTTAAACTATGAGTTTCATATAGTAACATTTCCTCAGTCATATATTAAAACAAATGTAGTTGCTTAAGAAAAATACATGTTTTAAGATAGATGAGAGGAATCCTTCCCTCCGTCTGCTGGTGCAGCTGGAGGCTGCTCCATGGCTGAAACAATAGTTTCTGTACCGGTTTCTGTAGTTAGTTAGTTACAAGTGCTTCTTCGTGCACTTAGTTGTTAGTGGTTTGCAGAATGCCTCCACGTTCACCTTATTTGCCAATTTAAAAAGTAAAATTGCAGTGGCAGTTACTCTAAAATAGCCGAGGGTGTCTGAGCAGGTTGGCAGGGACAGGAGCAGGTGCTGGGAGGCGATTCTCACCTGGACCGGAGCGTGGGACGGGAGACGCGGAGCCTCTGCTGCTGAGCCACACCGAGCGGTCCTGGGCAGCGCTGGGAGCCGAGCCGCTCGGGCAGGCTGTGCGGGATCTCGGAGCTGAGCCGAGCCCAGCTGTGTCCAGCTGTGTCCAGCTGTGTCCAGCTGTGCCGGGGGACAGCGCCGGGCAGCGCTGGGAGCTGAGCCGCTCGGGCAGGCTGTGCGGGATCTCGGAGCTGCGGGGCCGAGCCCAGCTGTGTCCAGCTGTGTCCAGCTGTGTCCAGCTGTGCCGGGCTCGCAGCGCTGCCCTGGGCAGTGCCGGGCAGCGCTGGGAGCCGAGCCGCTCCGGGAGGCTGTGCGGGATCTCGGAGCTGAGCCGAGCCCAGCTGTGTCCAGCTGTGTCCAGCTGTGTCCAGCTGTGCCGGGGGACAGCGCCGGGCAGCGCTGGGAGCTGAGCCGCTCCGGGAGGCTGTGCGGGATCTCGGAGCCGAAAGGGGAAGGGCTGCGGGGCCGAGCCCTGCCCAGCGGTGCCCGGCTCTGCCCAGCTGTGCCCGGCTCTGCCCAGCTGTGCCCGGCTCTGCCCAGCTGTGCCCAGCTGTGCCCGGCTCCCGGCGCTGCCCTGGGCAGTCCTTGCAGCTGGCGCCGAGCAGCTCTCCGGAGGGACACGAGTGCGGGGCCGCCGCAGTGAGCGGGCTGAGCTGCAGGGCTGCAGTTTGCTTTTCCCAGGGCTGGCTGCGACCTTTCGTGTGACGCATCCTGCCCCGAGAGCTGCAGCACTGTGCATGGGAGGGCTTGACCTGCAGCCATGGGCTCGTGTGGTGCCTGCGCTGGCTGTGCTCGGGCTGGGAGAGGGCTTCTGGGGATACGTGATCTGTCTCTGCTATTTGGCTGTTTCCTTTCTCTTCTTTTTTGTCCTATTCTTTTTTTTTTAACCTCAAACTCCTTCTTGGCTTCCTCCCATAAGTTTTCTGGGAGGCTTTGAAATCAAGCACTGAATTAGTGGAAATGTCTGGTAATAGAAAAGGTAATATCTTCTCTGTGGATGTAGGAAAGGAGATAGGAGGTTTGGGGAGATAAATTGAGGTTTAAATGTTTATTTTTAAAAAGTGAAATATGTACATTGTGTACCTTAGAACTAGTAGACATTTAGTGCAGGACTTGAGCTCTGCTTGACAGTGTGTCACCCAAACCCCACAGAAAATACAAAATTCCTCACAGACTTTGCTTCTGTGAGGGTTTATTCATGTAGAAGAAGGGCCCAAAGGCACAGAGAAGTGCATGTACCTTCTCCCTGCGTGTTGCTGCCATGTCCATGCTTTACTTGGGGCCTTTGTGAGTTACCCTGATCCTCTAGTCACTTCCTTCCCCCAAATTTTGTTGAATATCTCTCAGTGCAGTAAGGGGGTATCTAGAGATGCAAAATTGTCTGTACATTCTTGTGAGTACTCCTGCCCCTCTCTCGATCCTGAGACTCCTAGCTCAAAGCTGTAGTGATCAATTCATGGCTTTGGGGTGTTGGGTTTGGGTGTTGGTTTCATTGACAGTTTCATACCGTCCCTGCAGTTCTTGGCTGAACCTTATTTAGAATTGTTAAAGCAGAACCAAGTACATCAGTCAGAGGGCTGCCTGCAGTGCGTGAGTGGAGTGTGCACTCTGAGGAGTATGGGCGGCCCCAGAGGAAGGAGTATCGCAGTGTTTTCCAGGGTAAGCTGCCGTTCTGTGATGGATTAAATGTTTCAGCACAGATAATTTTTTGCAGTGAGAAGTAAGCAGTTGTCCAGGGCAGAGGATTAAGAGCTTAAGGGATGGGTGGGGTGCCTGAGCTCTGTGTACAGCTTCACCCCTTTGGAATGACTCTGGCCAGCAGGACAAACTGAGGGGTCGCTCTGTTATACAAACATGGGTATTTTTCCAAAATGCCAGCCAAATCAAATGCTTAAGGATCTAAGGATATGGCTGCTGTTTCTAAAGGGTTAGAAGAGCAGGCAGTGAGCACGATTAGTAGAAGGCCCTGCATTTTACCTTGCACTTTTGGTGGCTTAAGAGCAAACTGACAATGTGTTTTACCTTTAGCCATACAAGTCTACTTCTTCCGAAATCCAAAATTCCCTACTGCTGCTTGTTTTATTGAGAAGCTTTTTATCACTTTGTCTGAGCTCAGGGCCTGAGAAGGGAATCCTTTCATGTGATCCTGCTGATGGACTTCTGTCCCAGAGCCAGAGAATGTAGAGCCAGAGAGGGGAGAGCAGGGCCGGCAGGTCCAAGCGCATTGGTGACAAAAGGACTGGGGTGATGTGGTTCTTCACGTGTCTGGTGACATCAGTGCACGTGGGGTGGCAGGCCTGTCTTTGGTGACAGAAGTGGGGCTGATGGGCTCTGATTTGTGTTCTACGTGCCGGATCTTACCGCACCAAGCCACTGCCGTGTGCAAGTGCTATCTGTGCCTGTGAATCTCATCTGTGCTCTTACCAAACCTGCTATCAGAGCTGGCAGTGCTTCCTGCCCCACTGAACGTCAAATCATGCAGATCGTTATGGATGAGTGGCCAAGCTCTGGGAATTGCTAAAAGCAGGACAAACAAGACAAATATTTTACTAGAATAATCCCCCTAGAAGGCTGGCTAATTACAAAAGTATTGCAGGACTTCTAGTTGGGGTTTTTACCCTGTCATATCTGCCAGCAAATCTTCTCAGCTCAGCTTTGCTTTGGTCATGGGAAGATGTCTGTGCCTCCTCGTGGAGCAGCCTCCTGATCCTTACAAGGATCTGCCTGGAGCTCACTCATCAGCCCTGTCCATGTCCTGGTGGCACCGCTGCTGTTCCCACACAGACGCTGTGCCTTGGGGGTGGCAGGAGGGCCACAGGGGTGCTGAGGGAGGGGACTGTGCTGGACTGAATTAGAAAATGCTCCATGTGGGATATGATTAAGAAATTTTCTTTACTTAATCAAAGTAGGCTTTCCTGCAGCTGGTTCTCTTGTCGTTCAGCCATAGACAACAGTTTTTCTAGTTGCACATTTTTACTTAGAAGAACATCTAAATAATTTTTGCAATTTCTCCTGTGTCTCTTTCTTGAAAGACAATGTATTTAAAGTACTTCATTTTCTGACTTCAGAGTCACACATTCTACATCTTTAACCTCTTCAGGAAATGGGGAGCTTTTGATTTCCTTTTGCGTGCAAGATAAACTCGCCTCAAAAATTGTGCAAATAACTCCTTCACCTTTTCCTATTTTTTCTTTCCTTTTTTCTTTCTTTTTTTTTTTTTTTTTTACCTTGTCCTCTACTACCTTTTTCTCATCCTTCTACCATTTCTGGTCACAATCTTTTTGACCACAAGCTTAATATCTAGGTCAACACTCAGCATAGATGAGGACAAAAAACTTCCCAAATGATGTCTCTTCTGGGGAGGGCGAGGAGGACAAACCCATTAACCTGTCCCTGCAATTGTGTGTTGAATTCTCGTCCCCCCGTTAGATGCAAAACTGGGGTACCTTTTATACCTTAATGTGCAAAGTTCTGTGGGTGTGACTGTAGTCAAACCTTCCGTTGTTTGTGGGTGCATTGTTCAGAATATATGTTGAGGTAGGTGGTGGACTTGAGTTATAAAACATTTCTGGTTAACATAAACCACAAGACCTCCATCTGGTTTTGTTTGCACCGTGGGCTCCCTTGCATGTTGAGTTTTGCATTTCCGTCGCTGTTTTATGCTCCCAACACTGAGGCATAGCTGGGTGAGCCTGTCACGGCCATGCTGCTTATCAGAGCTTTCCCACTGCGTCATCCATCATGGGAAGCTGGTGCGTGCCAATGCAGACAGATTTTTAGAAATTTGGGTGGGTTTAGTTTCTTTTTTTAGGATTCCGGTGAAGCTGCATTGGTGGAAAGTCACAGGAAAGTTCATTACTGGAGAAACCACAGAATTGAGTATAAAAATGAAGTGACGAAAGTCCTGCACCAGTAGCGATCTGGAGCTGGCTCTGAGTACAAGTTCAAATTGCATTTTACTCCCACAATAACCCCCTGGCATGGAGAGTTCTGTCTAGGCTATTCCATCAGAGTATGTAAAATATAATTACATTTGAATTACAAACACTGTAATGCAAATATTTCTGAATGAAAAAGTCCCAAATGTTTGTGAATTATTCGATTGTTCAGGAATTGCTCCTTGCATTCTTGGGTCAGATCTGCTGTTGTACTTCCACCCAGAAAATTATGTTTCCTCTTAAAAATGGGCCTCTGGAACTGCACAGCGACAGTTTACAGCCATATCTGCCCTGATGTGGCTCTCTGAAATGGCAGTGATAGGTCAGGGCCCAAGACTTTCCCTACAACTTCCTTGTAGCTTTTTCTTTCAAGATGAACTTTTAAAGACCAAAATTCCATGTCAAATCTGGATAAATTAAATATAGTTATCTGGTATTTGGGGATTGGGATATTGTTGTATAATTCATTTTTAGCCCTGGGAAAATATTTCACAAACAGCTTCTTCAAAGAGCTGTCATGTATGCGAGTGTGTGTACAAACCAGTGATGGAGGATTATCACAGATACACCCTGTCAAGATAAAGTAAACTGCTCTCAGGGTGATTTTACAGTGAAGTGTTTGCATCCAAGTGGTTAGGCTGCAGTGCACAGGCTGATCCTGGCTGGCCTGGGAGTGCATGGCTGTGTCTTCCCTTCCCAGACCTCATACAGATATCCCCCGTTGGGACTGCACTGCCCAGAAATGACCGATTGCTTTATCCCTTTGGTCCCTGGAAAGGGGGGACCATTCTTCAGGCTGTGCTTTGAAGGGCATCACCCACCTGAGTGTGCTTGCTTTGGGTAATAGATTTTTTGTCGGAAGGCTCTTAGGAGGGATCAGCAGTACCGTCTCTCCTAGGAGGAAATGCCATGAAAATCCATCCTTTAGTTAAAAAATAAGTGAGCAGTGAGAAAGGTACTGCGTGTGCACCGTGTCAGGAGGGTGCAGAGCCCACCGAGGGGTGCAGAGCACACCGAGGGATGCAGAGCACACCGAGGGATGCAGAGCCTGTCTGGCTGTGTTTGCAGCCCCCCATGCTGTGCTGTGCTGAGCTGTGCTGCCCCATCAGCTCCGCGCCGTGCCAGGGTGAATCCTGGGTGTGTGCACTGTGTCAGGAGGGTGCAGAGCACACCGAGGGATGCAGAGCCTGTCTGGCTGTGTTTGCAGCCCCCTGTGCTGTGCTGTGCTGTGCTGTGCTGTGCTGTGCTGTGCTGTGCTGTGCTGCCCCACCAGCTCCACACGGTGCCAGGGCGAATCCCAGACCCTGCACACCTGCTCTGCTCTGCCCTCTCCTCACCTGTCTTCAGTGTCCTCTGGCTAGGGACCAACGGGGAGTGCCACTGACGTGGCTCTTCGGGCTGTGCTGGGCTTGTGTGGAAAGTTCAGCATCCACCTGGGAAAAGGTCACTGCGAGTTTAACACAGGCACAATTTAAGAAGCCGTAAACCTTTGGTGATCTGTACTTGTAAAAGGGAGACCAGAAGCACCCAGTCTTGGTTTGCTTTAACCATATAAGACCTAAGGGGAGAGTCTTTGGTTAGGAATGTCTACATACAGAACTGATCTTCCAGTCCTAAATATTATCATTCCATTTAATGTGGTGCTTGTGAGAATTTAAACTATGCAACTCAGTCCCCAAAATGGTTCTCTTAATATGGTTTTGTATGTGGATGGACTGCTAAGGGTGCAAGATGGCAGATTTCATCCCAGAACTAGACTTTAAGGGTGTGTGTGAACAGTTTTCTACAGAGCTGATTGGAAAACAGGGTTTATCTGTGGTATTTTAGCCATTTAAAGTATTTTTATTTAAAGTAGAATAAATACCCAAAATATCCTGTCTTCCTTTCCAGAAATGTTCTCCCCTGAACAATGTAAGTGGTTTTATAATACTTGGATTAATCCAAATATTATCATACTTACATTTCAACTTCTTAATTATTCATAAACCAAAATCTAAAACGAAACCAACATTGTTAAAAAAATAGAAGAAAGAAACTCTTCTTTCAGTGGAAGACTTTATCAAAGATGTTCTCATGCAGACGTTTATCTTGTTATTTGAGCTGCATTATCAGGGTTTTCTTGTCAAGCCCTTTTTTTCGCGTATTGAAAGGAAAGTCATTCTGTGTGTGAGGCGCTGCCGATGGACTGTTGCCATCTCCTCCTGTGCAGCTGCCCTGCACCCCGGGCTGGCTGCGAGCACGGATTGCTCAGCGCCCTGCCAGCTCTGCCCACGCGCCTTCCTTGGGTTCGTTATTTTTGTCCAGTAGCTGTTGCTCTAAACAAATCTGATTTCATCCCCTGTGAATCCAGGGCAAAATGATCCACGTGAGCATCGTTGGGTTGAGAGGATTCAGAACGAACATGGGATGAGATGATGCTGCCAGCGCCAAAGCGCTGTGGGGAGCACGGAGACCCTCGGGCTGGTGGCACCAGAGCCTCACGCTGCCCTGGGCACGCTGAGGGTCCCCATGGAGCCTGGGCCACCTCCTCCCCTTCCCTTTACCTGACGCTGTCTGCCGCACCCCAGGGATGCTGATTCCTCCCCAGGGATCCCTCTCCGAGGCCACAAAATTCATCCTGGCTGGAGCCTCCTGAGCTAAGGCTTGTGTTCTGAGCTGAGGCAGCCTTGGTTGGTTTTTAAACCAACCAACCAACCTACCAAAATAGCTCCCAAGCCCCATGGAGTGATCCTGAGCCCTGTGGGGATGGAATTTGAGATGGATGGTGGTGAGCTGACACGGAAAAGCTGAATATGTCTGCACATCACTTAAGGAGCTTCCATGGCCAGATACCTAAAGAGACATTTTATTTACACGGTATATAAGCACTCTCACAAATTAGCAGAGTCTCTGTGGGAGCCTTCAGACATCAGTGTACTCATGGTAGATGCGCACCTCTGATCTCCTGACACTCTGGAGGGACCTGATGCTCTCACTCCTTGTTCTCATGTTGGATTTCCTGAACAGCCTACGTGAGAATGATCGACACATGAAAAAATAAATGATTGGATCCAGACAGACATTGCATGCAGACAGGAAGAGTGTCATTTCCTTACAATAATACAAGATTTTATGCGCAGAGTCATCTAAAATTTTGTCCAGATGACTAAAAGTAAAGGGTATTCGGCACAAATGATAGGGCAAAAAGCAGGTGAAAAATACAGCGACAACAACCCTTATGCTCTGGTTGTGCTTCCGCTTTCGGCTGGACGAGCTAATGAACTGTTTGCTGGATTTGTAGATGTACCTGGAAATGGCAATGTAACACCCTATTAGTACTATCAGCACCACTACGAACATGCAGGTGTTGATGTAGATGACAGCCGAGTGCCACTTGACTCCCAGGGGAGACTTCAGTTTGAGGCAGTCGTCGATATTTCTCTTGGTGGGGTAGCCGTTGGTGAGGATCAGGTTTGGGAGCGCCAGGAACGCCATCACCACCCACACGCAGGCCGACAGGATCTTGGTGAAGGTGATGCTGTACATTCTGGAGTCCCCAAAGGGCTTCACCACCTTGAGGTAGCGGTCGATGCTGATGAGCCCCAGGAACACGATGGTGGTGTACATGTTGGCGTAGAACAGCACCGTGGTGTAGCGGCACAGGAAGGAGTTGAAGTGCCACGGTCCCAGCCGCGAGTCCTGGATGATCTTGAACGGGAACGTCAGTGTCATGAGCAGGTCTGCAACCACAATGTTCTTGAGGTAAAATATAAAGCTGGTTTTGTTCCTGATGTGGAAGAAGATCCACACTGCTAGGCCGTTCAGCAGGAGGCTGGCCAGAAAGATGACGAGGTAAAGCACGGGCAGGACGATGGTGGTGAACTCGTCATGCGTGGAGTTCCCGAGGGAGCTGGCGTTGGGCGAGGTGCTGTTGTCTGTGGGAATGAGGGGAAACAAAAGGTTACAGCGTGTTTCGGGTGTTTTACCAATGGGGCCAGTTTAGAACTGTCCTCTCTCTCTGGGCAGGCTGGAGGCTGTTTGGGTAAACCATAAATCAGAACTGCAGGTTGTCAGCTCTTGGCTTTCCTGACAGAATGTGACTTGTGAGCTGAGATGTTTGTCACAAGACATGGCTCTGGAGAGACTCCTCAGGCCTATCAAAATCCATTTACACTTAGTTTACTTAAACATATTTAAAAATCACAGTCTCTGGGAGATTTTAAGATTTCATGTTTAAATGTTTGTGAAAAAACTTCAGACTTACAAACTCTGTCATAAAATCCCAGGACATTTTGTTCCATGCTGTTCCTGCTCTGACCTTGGCTGGTGAGGCAGTCCAGGCTGGCCGTGGGGCAGCGCTCGGACAGCCCGAGCTGGCATGGCTTATCTCCCTCAGATGTTGGTAGGAACCGACAGTCATAAAGTAAACACTTATCAATCACTTATGCTTGCAGTGGTGTTTTACCTGGCAGTTTTCCATAGGACAAATTGTACCCCATCCTTTGTGCTGCCGTAGGATTTCAGCTGAAATGCTCTTCAGGAGTCCCACTGGCAGCCGTGGATCTGGGGTGCAGCAGGGGCTGTGCCAGGGTGATGTTCTGGGGAAAAGAAATCCAAATTAAAACCAAAGCAAAATAGAAGAGCCCACCTTCCTGTGCCCTGCATGAAGCAGAGCTTTGTGGAAGGAGCTTCCTTTGGAGCTCCAGTGAAGGGCTGGCAGAGCTGTGCCGAGGGCTGAGCTCCAGGTGCTGCACAGTAGTTCTGCTGTCAGGTCATCATTGCCCTATTCTCGCTGATTTCAGTGGTGAATGACCAAGAGTGGAATTTTAAAAAAAGTCATCACTCCTTGAAGTAAAAAAAGTTTCATCTGTAATTATGAGAGATGTGTGTATAACTTCATAGTGTATCCCCCAAAAGTGGGGTAGAAATGGCAAGTTCCTGCTCCTTTCTCATAGAAACTGTCACACAGGGAACACTGGAACCTGCCGAGACTCATTTATGCCATGGTGGCATCACGACATTTGACATTGTTCAAAGGGATTTTGCCAATACTGGTTTGTAAGGCTGTGCTCCAAATTGTTCTTTCCTCTGTCAGCGTGCAAATGCAGTAACTTTTCTGTGCTTCATTTTTTGTTTAAAAGTTTTGATAGGAAAACTGGGAAAATGGTCCAGATCTCAGCAATTCTAGCAGACCTGACTCTCATGGGAATGAAGAGAGGATGGAATTCCTGCAGCCCTTTGGCAGATCAGAGCCTGTTTTAGGTGCCTCCCCATGTAGGAGCCACATTGTATGGCGCTAGATGGCACCAAAGCAAGTAACTGTGTGTGAAAACATCAGTGAAAGCTTTAATTCAGATATTTTAGCCTTTTTATCAGTCTGGCTTCTTGGCTGGCACTGTTTGCTCTGGCAGTAACGAGACTGCCAAGGGTGTTGCAGATATTTTGTTTTCTCTGGGTCTGAGCTGCAGTAACCTGTCATATTTTGCTGTTGTTGAGGATTTGCAGCTCTCTTTTCTGCCCAGGAGGCACGGAGATCAAAAGAATACATGATTTTATGAAAAGATGCATATCTAACTCCTTACGCAAATAAGGTGCTTATTTCCCTGCTTTTCGGTTTCTTTTAAGTCTGCGTAATTCCTGGTCCCTGGAAAACTCCTTGTTCTCAGGCTCTTCAGGCAAGTGCTCTACTAAATCCTCACTCCAGAGGAGTCAGTGAGGTGTTGGATGAGTTGCCTGGGATTCAAGGCAGAGCAGGAGGTGACTCTTGTGTCCCCTGCTGTAACCCTGGGAAATGCTGCAGGATTCCATGGGCTTGGAATCTGGCAGCATTTCCATCTGTGTGGAATGGACTGCGCATGTGCTGGTGTTCCTCTGGTCCCAAAGGGATTTGCTCTAAGTCCTGTCAAAAAAAGGTTCCTTTATTTTTTCCTCTGCATCCATTCTTGTAGGTGGGTGCTGTCAGAAGAGACTAAAAATCCAACCCCAGGTACTACAGTGGATCTGTCTTCCTGCACAGACAGCCCCGGCACACTCCAGAGGTTCTGACTCTTCCTTCACATCAGGTGGTTGTTTTCTGGTGCTGATGGAAAAGTTCCCTTTTGCAGGCGATTTTCTGGCCAGAGGGATTTGCCATCCTCTGGCCTCTCCCCTGCACTGGTGATGCTCCCATCTGCACCCCGTGCTTTGCAGAGCAGGGATGGGCCATCCACAGCCAGCCCCTTTCAGTACAGATCAAAATCCTGCTTGCTTGCTTGCTTGCTTCCTTGAGCAGTGTTTCCTGGGTGCTGTTACTGGATCTCGGGGTTTAGCCTGGTGTTTTATGGTGGAAGCTGCTGTGGAGGTCGGGCTGCAGTCACAGGGACCAGATGTGGCTCCCCCACTGTGGCAGGAGCTCTGCCCACACAGGAATGTTTCTCTGCACTCAGGGAGAGCCTGCAGTCTCCAGTCAGTGTCTGCTGCGCTGTCTGTGTCCCGTGTGGTCTGCCAGGACCTGCTCTGCTCCCTGCCTGCCCTGCAGCCCCTGCTCGGGTCCTGTGCGCTCTCCGCAGTCCCTGCAGAGCCTGTGCTGCATGTGGGAGCTGCTCGGCTGTTGGGCTCCCTCCTGCCTCTGGACATGGCACGGGAGGGCTGTGCGGGTGACAGGAGCTGCAGGGCCCAGCTCCTGGGTCTGGAAAGCTGTTCTTGCAGTGAATCCCACGCAGCCCTGCTGAGTTCTGCCCAGGGCAGCAGCGGCGGTGGAGCCCTGCCATGTGTGTCCCCTGGTCAGTGAAGGTGTGACTATGCTCGGATTGCCCAGGGACGTCCAGGCCACCAGGAAGCCACCCTGGGAGCTGTGTGCTGCTGTGAGGCCAGCGAGGACCGAGGCTTTGCGCGGATATCTCCGTGCCTTCTTATTCGCAATGGTTTTAATTTTAAAACGTGTTCCAAAATGATCTCAACAAACTGTGGGTTGGAAAAAGCAAGCAGCAAATTCTTCAGCAGTGTAGCCTGTGCCAGCTGAGCTTCCTGAGCAGGACTGTGTGCCGTGCCAGCACACCTTAGCTCAGCAGAGGCTCTGGGGTAGGCAGGGCGGAGGAGAGAGGCAGCACCTGCGGCTACTCGCCCTCTTTACACACCAAAGGCTCTCCCTGGTGCTGCTGTAGCACAAAGCTTTAAAGGCTTCACCAACAGGTCTGTGCAGAGCTGCAGGGAAGGGCTGGCGTGCTGCTCCTGCCGCGCAGAGCTGCTTGTTTGACAGAAGGTCCTGCTCAAACTCAGCTGTCCAAAGCTCTTTCCCTGTCTTCCTACCAACCTCTGTCAGCTGGAGGGGGGCTGTGCTGGGCACAGCACTCAGAGCAGTGTGGCTTTGTTATTTAGATGCTGGGGTAGATGAGCAGGGCTTGTCTGAGCCAGAGCTGGTCTATCTCTGAACTCCAATAGCTTCATTCTTTCTGGCAAAGACCACTATATTGCAGACTCCAGGAATAGGAACAAATTTGTGCTGTATGGAGAAGTCACTCTTTTTCATGTGTTCTGTTGCAACAGGAGATGAAGACTATCTTTTCTTTAAGGAGTATTTTAGGATATTTTGTAAATGCTCACTGACTGTATACTCTAGTTGTGGATTTTCTACTTGTCTGAATGTGGTATTTTTGTGCTTGGCAGGGCTGTCTTTCTTCCTCTTCAGTTCTCTGGACACTTCCCTCACCAATTTCATCCTAAGCAGCTCTCTCAGTCTGCTATACAAATATATTCTGCTTGGATGTCTTTGAAGATGCACTAGAAGCTGCTCCTTTATCCAGGTAGCTTTGTAAACCAGAATACATTTTACTTCTTGTAGCTTCTGCACTTTGTTGGTGGTTGATGAGATAATCTCTTGCTGCTGATGTGGACAGACTGGTTTATGTGCATGACTGATGTAACCTCAGAGCAGTACTGAAATAACAGGCTGCATGGCAGCCTGCAGTGTCAGGTGGGTAGGGAATGACTGCAGAGTTTTTCTAGTGACTAAGGCTTTAAGTTGCCTTCCTGTTTAAAGAAATTGTATACACTCAAATCAAATCTTTTTTTCTCTTACTTAAAACTTTTTAGAATTAAAAAAACTCTTTGTGACCTAGATCAGCTGTTCTAGGTCACAGGGCTGCAGGGTCTGAGTGATGGTTTTTATTTGAGCACATAACTTGTTGATGTGTGCTTTCTCGCCAGTCCCTCTGCATTCATCACCACAAGGCTGGGTAAATGACAGGGTTAATGCAGCAATAGACTCGAGAGGCAGATATTAAACCTGCTGTTGGCTGGCTGCAATGCTGTTATTTTCTGTCGCCCATCAGAACCAAATCATGGAGTTGCTTGTGAAGATTCAGGGGAAAAAAGCGTTGGTGCAGGGTAAGAGCGTGTGTGCAAGAAGCTGGGGCAGGCAGTCCTGGAGCCTGTCATGCTCTCTGTGTCAGCCTGACACCTGTCCCGTGTCCCCCGAGCCCGCTGCTGTCCCACACCTCCTGAGCAAGCCTCCATGTTCTGGTTTTCCCTGCCTGCATCTCTTTATCCTTCTTAGTGCTCTCTCTTGCTCACTACAAGCCTGGTCCCAGTAACTAGGGCACTGCCGCCTTTCCCTTGCTTGGAGGCCTCTGTCAAAAATGGTCCATCTCCCTTTTGGTGAAGGCATATGTTAATGTGCTGGTAATGCGCAGTGGAATAACCTGAAATTCCTGCTGGAATTGCTGCCTACATCACTGAGTTGCCCTTCTTGCTCTCTCATGTTTTGCAAGCTCTAATGGTTTTGGTGTTTTTGTAGCCAGCACATCCTGGTCCTTGGCCCTGCCTGGGGTGGGGTGGGAGCTCCTGGGGTCCCCCCATGCTCTGGGCAGTGCCGGAGCCCCTGAGGATCCATCCCCTGCTGCTGGCTGAGCGTGGGGGTGCCCAGCACCCACCCCACCTGGCATGTGTCACCTCCTTCAGCCGAGGGGAGGGTGAGAGCAGCCCTGGGGGCCTGTGCCCCCCGTGCCCTCTGTCCTGGGACTGGGGCTGGCATGGGCTGGCTCCTGTGCCGGGAGCGCTGCCGTGCTCAGCCAGCGCCAGAGGCTAAAGGAAGGGGCTGGGGTAGAAGTGTCGCCAGCTGTGGCTTGTGGCGCCTGTCTTCTTAGTCACAGCCAGAAATAGGAACCTGCCTCTGCTCAGAAAGCTGCTCATCTGCTCCAGCATCTGGCACAAAATCCCCTTCTTCGTTTTCAGGTTCCTTCTTGAACTTCCCCTCATTTCCAGCCCAGCTCCCCTCTCACATGTCTGGAGCAGCACAGCATCCTGCCCCTGCCGCCAGCTGCCTTCCCTCTGCCTTGGCTGCTGTCTCCAGGACCCTGCCCTGTCCCTGCCCTGTCCTGTCCACTTGTCTTGAGGAGAATTAAGGAGAGGCAGTGGCCAGGGCGCGCACCTGCCGGGCCCTGGGCTGACAGCGATGTGGGGATGAAATAAAGGAGCAGCCCTCCGTCAGCTCTGTGCTGGGACACGCTGCTGGCAGGGACCAGAGCCCCCACGCTCGCTCTGCCCAAGAGAGGAGTCACTTGTCACCTGCAGAGCCCCCACAAATAGGCACTGACTGCAGCGCGGGTTGGTCTTCCTCGGTGCTCCATCCGTGACAGCTGAAGTGCCGTGTGTGGCTCCAGTGACCGGGCTGGATGTACCTGGCAGCGTGGCAATCACCTAAGTGTGCTCACTCCGTCTCTTCCTGCGCTGCAGCTGAAATCTCACAGCCTGTTTGCACCTGTAACTGTTGTACAGCTGCGCGGGGGATTGCAAAATGCTGGAGTAAGCATTCGATAATACCATTTAGTATGCAAAATTCTCATTTTGGGGGAGCGTGCCCTTGGGATTACGTGATTTCTGCACTTTAAAAAGAAAGAGTAAAAGTATTTGGACAAATGTAATTTTCTCAAAGTCCCTTTTGGAATATTTTGTCCAAATGTAGCCATTATTTTCTTTTCCATTTCAAGCAAATGATTATGAACTCTAATGGTCCTCTGTGTCTGACAGCTCTGACATGAGATACTACCTGAGCTATCAAGTTCTTTCTTTTTTTGGTCTTTTGAACTGTTCCTTGCTAAAAGTTCATGGATTATATTACCTACTTTGGATTGGATTTTCTCTGCAGAGAGTACAAGATCTGGTAACTGTTGTTAATTGTTACAGTAAGAATGTTTTTTAAGCATATTTGCAGAACCTAAAGCTGCATGAATTCCCTTTCCCCTTGCACGGGCACCATGGTTCCCAGGTGATGCTGGGAATGCTTCCCAGTCCTTTGCTGCTTTAATGCCCAGCACCTGCACTGCCCACGGCCCAAAGGCAGGAGGTACCGACAGCGATCCTTCTGGCTCTGCTCAGGTGTGCTGGGCTGTGGTCCTGTGTGCAGGAGGGGCTCGGAGGGGCCCCAACACCTCACCACCTTCTCTAAAGAGGTGGGGCAGGAGTGTTTGGCCAAGGTACAGCTCCACAGCTCCTGTGGACTGCAGTGGTTTTTGCATGAGAAGGTGAGAGATCTGCCAAGAGAGCTGGTGTCACCTGGCAGCAGGTGAGCAGCTTCTGTCGCTGCAAGAGGAGCTGGGCTGCAATTGCTGGTTGCTTTTTTTCAGGGGGGAAAAAAGACAACTCAACACAGTGGTTGGCAGAGCTGGGATAATGAATGTTTTTTCAGTAAGGCAGTCTCTAATTAGCAAGGAGGACAGGAACTCTGGAATGTTTCCTTTGCTTCTTTCTGGACGATGCTGCTGCTGGTTGTTTGTGGCTGCACAAAGCTGCTGGCGCTGGGAGCTGTGCCGTACCTTGGAGAGGCTTTCCTTGGGCCCACCAAGGATGTGTGAGGTGCAGCCCCGTGTGCAGCCTCGGTGGGGCCGCGGGCAGGTGAGGGTCCCAAAGCTGCAGGTGACAGGCAGGTCCTGGTGCTGCCGCCGAGTGTGGTGCCGCAAAAGCTGAGGCTGGGGTGGCCAGGCTTGAGCTGGAGGTCCTTACTGAAAATACCAGCTTTTAGGTTTGATTATTGATATTATGCAGTGAAAAGCATTAAGTAAAAAATTCAAAATGACACCTAAAAAAGAATCAAGGTGTTGTCTGAGGCACAAACACAAAAATGCAGGTGTGTAATTGGTATTGCATTACAGTAAGGCAGTAAGGCATTGCACCTTCATCTGTTGGACCTCTGTCTGTTGTGCCTCTATCACCTCCTGCAGGGGCCACTGTGAGAAAATATCTTGGGAAATCGAAGTAATTATTGGTATGTGCAAGTAGCCAGTGCCATTTAAGCCTTTCAGTAATTCCAGTGTAACTTTCAGGCGTTTTTCTTTTCATTGAAGAAATTTCTACTGCCTTTTTTGTATGCAATCCTAATTCACATCACAGAAGGACGAAGCAATCCCCATGTGCCTGTGTCAGCTGGTTTCTCTGTGGCCCAGCACATCCTGCTGCCGCACAATGCTCTGCGTGCCCCTTGCAGCAGCACCACTGCTCCAAAGAGGAAGGAGAAGTACACGGGGATTTTGGGGTGTGACTGGCAGAAGTCCAGCCTGGTGCAGCGCCGTTTTCTCATGCACAGCCCAGAAAGTTCCCACTCTGGTGCTGTCAGAAGGGACAGGCTGCCGGCCCCTGGCAGGGGATCAGTCGCCAGCTGTGAGCAGCTGCTGCTCGTGCCACCGAGCTCCGGTGCTCTGGGCTCCTCGTGCAGTGGCAGCGCCTGCTGCTGCAGTGAGGGTGGTAGAAGGTGATAGAAGTCCAATTTCTGCTGCTCAGCATCAGTTGTCCCTTTGGTATGTCACTGACGTTTTCTTGAGGAAGAATCAGAAGCAGTGGTTGCTGCAGTTCTTTGTGTGAGGTTTACTGTTGGTCAGATGCGGAAACCCAACTTCTGATCATCGACAGTGCAATGTTTTAATTTATTTTTTTAAGACGCTGTGGTAATTTTTTATGTCGGAAAGGGTTAAGGCTGCTGAAATGTAGGAATGAATCTTGCCCTCTTGTTCTAGAGCTTTCCTGGCAGCGCTGGGGTTGGTGTCTGCTGCAGCCTGGGCTCCTCTGGAGCCGACAGCTGTGCCATGGGTCTGGAGCTCATGGGCTGTGTCAGGTGCATTTTCACTCAGTTCCAGACTCTTAGTAAATATTGCACAGTTCGAGTTTAATGGTACAGCTGTACCACAGGGGGTTTGCTGGCCTCTCCTGGTGCTCACTGGAGCAAAGAGGAGGTTGTTTGTGAGCTTTGCTCTGTGAAGGTGAGCAAGGGACCGGCCACAAAATGAGAAGGCGTGTTGCCTGTCACTGGCTCCTGGTCTGCCTCGTCCAGGGCTCTGTGCAGGGGGAGTGGGAAGGAGCCTGTGCCCTCTGAAGTGCAGGTTCGGTGAGAAGCACGCTGCGGAGGCTGCCTTGGTGCTCCTGTCCCGGTGCTCGTGTCCCCTTTAGCCACGCTGCCCGTGTGTCCCCCCAGCTCTGCCACACTCCAGGGTCCCTCGGGGAGGTGGCTCCATGGTGTCCTGGGGCTCTGGAGCCTCAGCCCCGCACGGTGCCAGCCCATGGGCTGTGGGGTGCAGGTGCTGCCGAGCTGGTCCCCTGTCCCTCCCTGCCCTGCACCGCCCCGGTGGCCTGGGAGGGAGCTGGGGGGACACAGGGGCTGAGCCCTCCGCAGGTGGAGGGGCAGGAGGCCTCATGGCTGATGCTGCTGAAAATTTGCCGCTTTTCTCTCCCACCCCCTAATGCAAACATGGTTTCTGTGTCTGAGGTCCCCACGCACCCTTCAGCCTCTCTCCGCTGCCCCTGCTGCGGTTCCTCTGCGAGGGGCTGTCCCCGGTGCTGCCATCTCCCCTCCCCATGGATGGGGGGCAGGACAGGCTCTGTCTGTCACCCCAAGGCTGCTGGCCCACCGCAAAAGGACAGCAGCAGAAGCTTCTCTTAACCAGAAAAGTGCTGGCGGCTCTGCGCTCAGGACCAGCGCCTGGGAGTGAATCAGTGACGCCAGCCAAAGGTTGCCTGAGTTTCCTGGTTTCCCTTTCTACAGAAGGTCACAGAATTCTTTAAAAAGATGGAAAGAAGTGTGAAATATTCCCAGTTTGCAGACATGTAAGGAGAGTGGCTGCAGGCCATATAACGCACAAACAAAAACTTGAATTGCGCTGCTGCTCCCAGTGCTCCGTAACCAAAACCAACCTTTTCACTATGAAATCTCTTTAAAAGGCAGAGGTTTCTGCAAGCACCTCAGATATTTCCCAAGCCGTGAGACTCATCAGATATAGTCTACTCATTCAGAGCTATGTGGTTTTTCCAGTGAACCTGACAAGTTTTAACATGACTTGAATGAAGTACGAAGGAAGAGAGCATTTATTCTGTTAATAGAGTGAAAGGAGCTCAAGTTTGCTTTCCTGTACTGAAAGAGGTGAAAGGGAATATAGTATAAACCCTTTTATAGCAAATTCAGATCTTGTAGTTCCTGAATCTTACTTTATATGAGTTAAACTCTGTCAGGAGGTGAGTTACTGAAACAATGGACCCACCTGCACTTTGAGTTGTATCTTAGAAAGGAAGATTAATAGAAACCGATGTTTTTGGGGTTTTTTTGCCACCATGAATACTATGTATGAATGGGTAAAATGTCGGTAAAGGCACGCTATTTTGAGAACTTTTCACACTTTTACTTGATCTGACATTGAGTTTATGGTTCCAAGCCTGGTTTTCAGAAAGTATATCTTAATTCCTGTTTTTTCACTCAAGGGTGAGAAAGTGCTAGCAGATTCACTGTACAACTTATCGAACGCTTTTCCGAAGGTCAGAGCTCACTTACCTGGTGCCATTGTCGCCTTCTGCTTGTCTTGGAGCTGCATCCCGAAAGTGCCTCAGACTCCTCCAAAACGCATCTTGAAACTACAGTAGGTGGGAGAGTATTTCCTGGGAGAGGGTAGCTGAACAAACCATGTCTGGCAGTAAGATCTCGGGCTTCCGATGGCTTTTTTTTTGGTGATAGCTGATCAGAGAGTCAAAATTCCCCTGGCCAGGAGCAACTGGAGCAACTGGCTTTCTCATTCCTGGGAATGACTCACTTGCCAGGGTAGGTGAGCGCTCTCCGCTCCTTCCTGGCTCCGCAGCAGCTGGGGCGCCCAGGACGCAGACAGTGATTCACCTGGAGGAGGGTTCGTGCTGGGGAGGCAGCGGCGCTGCCAGAGCCTGCAGGGCTGCTCACTGCCCTGCCTCTGCCTCCCGGGGGACACAGGCATGAGGGTGGATGAGGATTTCATGTGATCCTGAAAAATCGGTGCTGGATAGATGAAAATATCTGCTAATCAAGATTATCTTGTTAATTATTCATTGGATTATATTTAGATTATTATAGTGCTGTGCTTTGAACAGACCCTCTCTTCTAAATAATGTGCAGGATGGAGCAGAAGGCTGTCTGTCACTCGGTATTGCAGCTCGAATGTCCACAGTGCTGGTTTCCTGCTCCTTAGGACTGACCGAGCCCACTGCCGCCCACAGCCCTGCCCTCAGTGGTCCTGGCTGTACATACATTTACAATCAGACTATTTAGTGCCTTTAGAGCACTGAAATATTCATGGGACAAAATTGGAACATACTGTATGGGGACTGTTCTATTGGGACAAAATTCTGCTTCATGCCAGTGGAGGATGAAGTGGGTAATTTCACATTTCTGCTGCCTTCTTTAAAAGCAAGCAAATTCCCATCTCCCTCATTAAAAATTCAGGAGAAAGAAAAAAATAATCTCAGTGCTCTGAGAGCAGTGGCTGCCAAGGCCTTTTTCTGTCTGCTCTTCCTGCACTGTTCCATGCGCATTTTTAAATTTTTCTCTCAGATACCTGAGGGACGGAGCCCCCAGTCCCCTGTGCTGAGGCAGGACACCCCTGTGTGCAGGAGCCCCGTGAGCTGCGAGGGGCCGAGCCAGAGCAGGACCCACCTGCTGCCCCACGGTGCTGAGCAGCTTCCTCTGCCTCTGTCCCGAAACCCTGTGCTAAACCCCACACTGCTGCTCGTGGGCAGACTGTGAAGATTCCTCTTGCCTCAGGACCTCTCCCTTGAATCAGGTGCAGTTCCTGATCACAGGAGACGGCACGGCTTGTCTTTGAAGACCAGCTTTTGCAAGGCAAAGCAAACCCATGCAGATGAAGCTGGAGGAGCATGGGTTCCCTCTGTTGTGTTTTCAGCTTGATTATCGCAAGCTGCCCATCTCATCCCAGGAGCTGCATATCCTGACAGCAGGGGATGCTCCCTGTTGCAGGTACACGGCAGCCCCTGAGGGTGGAGAAGGCTTTCCCTGCAGGGAAGGAGAAGAGACTTGATGAAGCCTTTGCCATGCTCAGACCTTGCACATGACTGTGTAGAACGGCGTGTGTGCCTCCATTTCACCTCCTTTTGGCTGTCCCTCGTGCTCCAGGTGATACCTGCACCTGTGCTGCTGCTCTTCAACACTGCCGGTGCTGCTGGGTCTCAGGCTGAGCTCTGAGAGCCAGTGCGGTGCGATTTGCCATGGGGAAAGGGAGAAGAAACTGAAAGTGAAAGCTGAAATGTTTAAAAAATGTAATTTAGTCGCTTGCAGAGACCCAAGTGTTTAGGAGTTGGCACTCTGGGAGTAGAGCGCACACACCAAAACTAGTGTGTTAGTAGTGGTCAAATCATAAATAAAATCTACGCCAGAATGGGATTTAGTTTGTTTGGCTTTTGAATATGTGCAAAGGTGCGTTAACTTTTCTTTAAATCTCTGTATTTTGGTGTACCAGTAAAACACGATGGATGAGAACAGTGCCCTGGCATCTCCGAGCAGGCTCCAGCACAGACGTGTTGTTGGCTGCTCCCAGGCTGGAGCAGGTCAGGACGAGCTGACACATGAAACTCTGAAACGTGGGGAGCTTGTCATAAAAACAGCGTGGAAGAAATGTGAAGGTCTGATGCAAAGAAAAGCTGAAGGTAACCTGTAACTTCACTATTGTTCACATTATTTAAAGGCTGGATGTCCCTTTTTGTGTTTTGGTGATTAGAGAGCAACTCTCAGATTTCATGAGAGCCTGAACAACATTATTACAACAATTACTGTGGTGTTGCTTCATCCCACAACTCCTTCACTGCCATATATAGAAATGTGAACTGCCAGGTAATGTTAAAAGCAGGTTCACCACCTGGGTAACGTACAGGACTGGCTGTTTCTGTTTTTTAAGCAGAAAAGTGTCAGCAAGATCAGAGCTTGCAACACAAGGAGGATTCTGCAGAATTAGAGCTGCAGATGTGAAGGTGGAGGTGCTTTTGTCAGGGGAAGTGTCTTGGAAGAGTTTTCGCTTCCCCTTTCCTGAGGTGGATGCTCCAGTCGCTGTGTGGTGCCTGTCCCTAACAGGGAAGGAAGGAGGAAAGTATCTGATTTACAGCTGGCTTTAAAAGCTCGGCTCTTTTCCCCTCTATCCTCAGGTTGCTCACAGTGTGCAGATAGGCAGCCTGTAGCTCCAGGGCTTGCTGGCTGATCCTGTCTGGAGGCTCAGGTCTGTCCTGGTGCCTTCGGTCCTGCCCGTGCCCTGCTGGCTCTGCTGTGCCATCGCGGGGGTCAGACCTTGGCTGCTCGGCTCGGCTGCCCAGCTCTTGCTCAGGATGCAAATTGTTGGTTTGCATTTCTAATTAATTGAAGCACTGCTGTGTGTAATGAGAGTTTTATCAGTACTCAGAACCGTGGGAGCCTGGATGGAGGGATGTGTGTAGCTGTCCTGAGGGTCAGGATGCCTGTGAAGAGCCGTTTGTCTTTGGGCACTCAGGAATTACCCTGCTGTCCGTCTGAGGAGGGGCAGTGCAAAGATTGGATGGTGAATGCATTAGGCCAGGGTATAAAATACTTCCTTTTTCTGAAACACAAGTAAAATAAAAGGTAAAATAAATTTATGTAAGCTTTTATGTACCCAAATAAGTGATCTCCTGTCAAACTCAACTGCTGAGTGCCCTGTAGTTTCCTTTTTGGGAGCCCAAAGAGCTGTAGAGATGTTTAGGGCAGGTGTCAGTACTTTCGGTGTGGAGCTGGCCCATGGGAGCCTGGGACAAGAGGCATTTCTACGAACAGGTTCGAGGCCTTGTGCCAGTTTTCAGTTTCTAGGTTGTCTGGAGTGAGGACAAGCCGTGCAAGGGAACATTTGTCTGTGGGAAGGAGAGCCCTGCTGCTGCCTCACCTGCGAGGGGCTGGAGTGAGCTGCTGTCATCAGGTAACAGCAAGGGCTTCGCTCAGGGCAGTACCAGCCTGCTCTAGGCGGGTTGGCAGAAAAATCAGATTTGGAAAAATGGTGACTGCTGTATTGAATATGCTGGTAAACTTCGATGAATTCCATAAATCCCTAGGCTGCACTAAAGGAATGCAGGGAGCCCAGTGAGGAGCTCCAAGGCATGCTGCTGCAGTCCCTCCCTGTGCTCCGGGCTGCCTGCCGAGGGAGAGCTGCTCTGCAAACATCGCTGTTTTGGTCATGTGCAAAATGAAATACTGCTTGGGGTATTTCTCTGGGCCTTAAAAACTAGAGACCTAAACTTTGAGGCATTTTAACTATTATGATTTTTACTCCATCTTGAGGCAGTGATCTGAAACTTTGCAGAAAAATGTGCAAAATCCCAAGCGTTAGAATTCAGGGACTTTTCCCCCTAAGTGGATCAAGCAGGTGTTCTGTCCTTGCAGTCACCTTCACTTCTTTGCTACAGAGTTTGGTAGCTTTGACTCCCTTTTACCTCCCTAAGAAGCAGCAGCTGAAAAACAGATGATTAAGACTCCTCAGAAACCTTTGGCACACCCTTTATTTAAGGACCAAGTCATCCCATTTTGTGGTTACACCCACCCTTCCGTACAGGCTCTCAGCACTGAACTGCGTGAGCTGCCACTGTGTGTGGACAGTGTTGGACGAGCCTTGCTCACAAGCAGAAATCAGAAAATAAATTTCTGTTCTTCAGCATTTCCTGAGTTTCTCACCGCCGCACTGCTGCTTTGCACTCTGTATCCGGAGCTAGATGCAGTCAGTGGTGGCAGTCCTGGGGACATCTGTGTTGGCTGTGCTGCTGTGACTCGGAAGGAAGAGGGAGGGCTGAGCTGGACAGTTTTGTCCTGAATTCCTCCTTCACACATCTGAGGTTTGGGAGCACAGATTTCAGTGAGCACCTGCCTGGTAGAAAGTCACAGCTGATTTACAGACCCTCTTCTCCCAGTGTTTAGCTCAGGCCCCTCTGTTGATTGTCACGTTTGTCAGCAGGTTGAGAGGAGCATTTCCAGCCTCCCGTATGTTCCTCTAAGCAGTTACTAAAGTGGTGACTATTTCAGCAGCTTAAAATTTATTATATTTACTTTTCCTAAAGGGAAGTTAATCCTGTTGACACTGTATGTGTGTGGGGAGAGCAGATGCTATTCCTCAACAGCATTTAATCTAAGAGGTAGACAAAGGCTGAGATAACACTGATTTATAGGGGAATTCAGAACCAATTGAAAGCTGATTGGGGATTAGTTCAGTTTCCAGTTAGGAAGTTCCTTGTGGAAGGTATGTAACCTGCCTGGTGGAGAAGGTGTAGTGGGCAGAAGTTGCTAAATACAACATACATCTCCTTGTGTGGCAGAGGCTGGGGAACCCCAAAGGCAGATGTAATTAATGCACAGTAATCTAAAACAGCTTTGAAAAAATCAAGCTGCGTGGAGCAACCTGCTGGATTGGATTAGGCTGCTATAAATAATGAATTTCTAAAAATAGCAGTCAAGTGGTGATCAAAGCATCTGGCAGGTGTGAGAGAGCATAAAGCTGGCAGGAGAGCTGGAGGAGAAGGGATGGTTGGGGATAAGGGACGCTGGTGTCTTAAAATAGTGACACAAAATCCAGAATTTTGGATTAGAAAGTAGTTTCTCTGCAGGCACAGTCCCTGTGGGATAGCCAGGGGAGAGCTCTGTGAGCGATCCGGTGATCTCCTGTGGGCTGGAGAGGGATTATCTGGGGTTCTCTGGGGTTCTCTGGGGTTCTCTGGGATTCTCTGGGGTTCTCTGGGTGGGGAGGCTCAGGCAATGTCCCTGCTCCCTTCTCTTTGGCTGTTGGGACCGGGACAGGTGAATGTGCCACCAAGGGGACATCTCTGGGTGCTCCCCTCTGGCGAGTGGAGGGTGGGGTTGAGCACAACGTGGCTCTGGGGTCCCTTTGTGGGGGATGCAGTCCTGGGTGCTCTGCTCGCCTGGATGAGGAGTATGTCCTGGGGGGGACCGGGGTATTACCAACACTGTGCTCCACCGAAGTCCTGCTGGGAGCAGAGAGGAAGGACGGAGAGACAGTATGGGTGCTAGGAAAGGAATTACGTGTGACAGAGGCTAGGAGGGATGGGAAGGGTCCGTGTCCTTCCCTCTGCCCCATCCCCGACCCTTGATGTGCAGCCGAGCTGACACCCAGGGTAGGAATTACTGACACACACAGGCAGCAGCTCTGGGCTTTAATCCCGAATAAAGCTGAATTTCCCTTCTGAGGAGCTGGAGTCAGTAAGCTGCTCAAGTGTTACCAAGTGAGTTGTTTTAGTTTAAAGCAGGTAGAACTAACCTGTGGATTGTCTTAGGCAGTTTGAGTGAGAGCTTTTTCCTCATTAAGGCTGAGCAATGACTAAACGTAGAAATCCATTTTGCTGCATTTATTGAGTATTAATATTACTTGGCAAACACCCTTTTATTTTCTTTAGCAGAAGTAAACCAAACTGTTTTTCAAGTTCTCTGTGAGCATGCAGAGTAGAGCGTGCAGCTGCAGAATCAAGACTCGGAAGGAGACACTTGCGTGTCCAGTTCGGTTTTTGTGTTTGTCTGAACCGTTCTCTGCAGGGTCTTTACCCTCCTGTATAACACCTTCTCCACAAAGGGTTTGCACAGGAACATGTAGATCAGGGGGTCCATGCAGACATTGGTGGCCGCCAGCCACAGCGTGCTCTCTTTGGCCACGAAGAGCCGGTTCTGCAGGCGGCAGTCCATGTGGGCACTCGTTTGGCTCAGAGTGTAGGGGACCCTGCTGAAGTGGAAGGGGGCAAAGCATAAGAAGAACACGGTAAAAATGATGAATACTTTCCCCTTGATCCGTTTCTCGCTTTTGTTGCCTTTCTTCTGTGTTTTTATATAAGACTCATATACCTTTTTGGCAATAATTATATAAAATAGCAACATGAGGATGAGGACAGTCCAGAAGATGAACTGACAGATATAGTTGACGGCTTCATGCCATTTGAGTCCGAGGTGACTCTTCAAGGAGGCACACTTCCTCACCGACTGGGGTGTCGCTGTCTTGTTGGATAAGATCATGTTGGGCAGAGACAGAGCAAGGAAGAAGAGCCAGACCAGACTCGCGAGGATCTTTGCTGAAGTCAGGTTTTGCACACAGAACTTCCCAAAAGGCCTCACAATCTTGAGAAATCTGTCGAAAGCAATGAGCCCGAGCAGCACTATGCTAATGTACATGGTGTCGTAGAATATTACGGCTGAGAAGCGACAGACAAAGGCTTTGAGCTGCCATGGTCCCAGGCCAGAGTCTGTCAGGATCTTCAGAGGAAGCATCAGGGTCATTATAAAATCGGAAACTAAGATATTTTTCAAGTAGACAATGAAAGTTGATGTGCTTGGAATGTGGAAGAAAGCCCAGCAAGCCAGGCTGTTCAGCAGGAGTCCCAGGAGGAAGATGAGTGTGTACAGCACTGGGAAGAGCAGGTGGGTGATGGTGGTGTCACGGTGGCAGTGTGCAGGGGACAGGGCTCCACTGGTGTTGCTGACAGTGCTCGTGTTTGCAGAGTCTCCCATTGTTTGAAATAGACTTGGGTGAAAAGGAGGGATAGAACACAAAACATAACCTTCTGTATGTAAAATTACATGTTCCTTACAGTGACAGCAGGTTTGCATGAATAAACACAAAACCTGAGCGAGCGTTAAACAGATCAACCAATTTCTCTTCTGGTTCATGAAAAATCTAAATCTTTGCCCAAAGTTATATTATTTAGAAACTAACATCCACTGAAAAGTTAAAAAGGTTCGTACTTATTCTGGAGGCCTAAGGTAATGTCATAGCAGGGTATAAGAGCAGATTGCCCTGAGCACCATTGGTCTTTCCATGGAAATGTATTTTAGCATTGAATAGAAATGCCAGAGCCGTGGCACAAAAGCCAGCCACTTCTGGGGAAGTGACTTCGAGTAATTCTTTCTCAGCCAGCTTTAGATAGCATTTCCAAGTCCCGATGCGCACGGGTGGCTCTCAGCCCTGAGCACCAGCTGCCCGAGGGCCCCATCCCACCCTCTGAACGCTCCAACCACGCGAGTACCTGGACCAACCTGCAGCAGCTCTTGCAGTGGCCTCTCTGGCTGTCCCCGTCTCGTCTGCTGTTCGTCTGCCAGCTGAAGCCTCGAGCAAAGTATTAAAAATGGGGAAATGCGTAGAAAGATGAGACCCTTTTCTGTTGGTGTGGTGTGTGGTTTCCTTCCTCATTTTCATGTGCCACATTAGTTAGTCACATTTGCTATTGCTTTTGTCTCTTCCCTTTACTTTGTATGAGAAAGTACACCATCTTCTCCCAAACTAGAAAAGGAAACCTGACCCAGTCCCTCAAGACAGACCCATTTCTGGGTTTGTGTGTGTGTGTGACAGACCTGGTACACCTGCATTGGTGGGATGAACAGACACAGAGAGTTTCCTGACAGCATTCCAGGATAACCCTCTGATGTAGCTCCTATGCATGTGGATTCCATGTTCTGGGTGGCACTAGTCATTGCCAATGTGCGACAGGAGTCTGCTCAGAGCCACCTTGCAGTGGGCACTCGGCTCCAAACCATGTCACCACCGCACTCAGGGACTGCCGCCTCGCCCTGCAGCCTGGGGTTACTGACACACGGACCTGAGCTTGGCTTTGGATCTCCAGAATGGATTCCTGCTTTGTTTTGAGCTGTGTAGCCAGGGAATGCATTGTGCTGCTTACAGCCAGTTCCTGCTCCTGGCAGGAGCTACCTCTGCGTGGAAAGCTGTGGATTGATGCTGTGCTGGTTAGGTGTAGTGCCGGAATTCGGCATTCTCTGTGAACAGAGCTGCTTGTGTAAGTTTATTCCTGCCTGCTGATGTGACAGCTCTGGCTCAGTGCTCTCTGCCATGTTTTGGGAAGTGTTCAAGCTGCTCCCTTGGGGCAGGCGTGGATTGCTCCGTGAGGTGCTGAGGCTGCAGCTGTGGCAGGGAGTTTGTGAGCAGTACCTGGCACGTTTTGGTTGATGTAGGTGCTGGTGTCGGTGTGAAATGGGTGGTGAGAGCAAACAGCCTTGAGGAGGGCTGCGATGAAGCTCACCCTGAGCACTCTCAGCAGTGTGGTGTGTCCCTGGCTGCCCGAGCTGCCACCCGTGGGTGACCGTGAGGGTGTCACTGTCCATCACAATGCCCCAGGGCCGATGTCCACGGCAGTGCCTTCCACGTTTTCTTCCAGACTGAACTCGTGATGCTGCTCCCAGCTGTCAGAGGCAGCAGGTACCAGGTACCTCTGCATACCCCATCAGTCGTGGCTGGGGAGGACAGGTGTGGCTGTAATACCTGTTGTCTGGACAGCTCACCTGACCGGGGAAAGCAGCTGCCAGGCAATTACCACTTCTCTCCCTGTGTAGGTGCAAAAAAGGGTGGAATGAGTACTGGGTGGGAGTGGGGCATTTGGCACTTCTGTCCTGCACATTGATGGGAACTGATCTAGCCTGGGGTGACTGGGAGAGAGAATTCTGTCTCCTGTTTCTGGGGAAATCCTGGTGCCCTGTGCTCTGTGGTGGAACCCAGATTGTATCAGCTGGAGCAGGGCACGGAACAGCTTGTGCAAGGGTTAATTAATTCCAGTGGGTTCAGGTGCACAAACCCCAAGGCTGAGCGTGGCAGTAAGTAAGCAGCAAGTGAGCTGCCTTCTAACTTCTTAGGAAATTTGGGTTCAGTTGTAGAAGTGCCCTGGCAGGCAGGGACATGTACTGGGAAGAGTGGACAGGCGATGGCTTTGGCAGGATGAGCTCTTGTGTGGTGTGACACACGGCTCAGCTGGAGCTGTTTGCAGTGCTGATGAACGAACCACAGTTTATTCCAATAGCCCACAGTCTATATTGTGTGCAATTGTGATACCTGAAAACGTAACGTACTTGAAAATACTTCTCTGTTTTTTTCCAAGTTTTCCAAATGAAAAAAGGGAAGTGGCTGAATATTTTGTATAATGCAAAAAGCTGCCCTTAATCATCAGTAAATATGTTACCATAAGCCTGTCTTTCCCCAAGATCTCACTATGCCATAAATTTCTAATATAATATATTGTTCTTTGTGGAAGTGTAGAGTTTTATTTATGTAGTAAGGGGAAGGATTTGGGGATTTAATTCATATCAAGATAAGCCTAATTATGAAATAATTTCCTCTGACATACAACTATTAATTAATGGTCAATGAATTAGGAATTGCAATCATAGAGTGAGATAAGCAAAGTGTTATTCTGTTACCAAAAATCTGCACAGACAAATGGCTCCTCTACACCTGGCCCAAGTTTCTGTTTGTCTGCCAGTTGCATGCAAGGTGACAACTCTCTTTATTGAAATCATATCTTCTGTGGATTTTATCTGCATTTCTCAGATCTTGTGTTGCCATGGACTTTACCCTGGCCCAAGTTTAGCTATTTCTGCAAAATCTTTGCAGTTCATGATATCATCTCTAGCATTTCATGATTCTGTTTTAAGTTTTTCCTCACAGTTCCACCATTAAGTTCAAACTTCTTCCCAGCAGTTCTGACAGGCATGGAGGTTGGGAGCTCCTGTTTCGGCAAGGATGAAGGTTGGGGCTGTTATTCAAGCTTTCTATTTCTGCAGCTGGTTGTGGTGGTTCCAGGGTGCTCATGCTTCATCTGCAGGACTATTTCTAAAGAAGTCGGTGAAGTTCTAGATGCTCTTCATGGATTTGTGCTCCTTCCACCCTCAATAAACGCGTGTGGCTAGGAAGGGGTGGGTGGAGCCCTAGACTGGCGTCTCATCTGTGTCATCCCCCTCGTTCTGCTCCTTTGTCTGTGCCCGGAGCCCTGGCACTGCCATGTGCTTGCACAGCGTGCCCAGCAAGGATTTCCTAAATGATTTGCAGAGGAAAAAGTATATGAATGGGTCCAGGCAGGCGTTGAGGGATGTCAGCCACAGCGTGGTCTCCTTCAGGTAGAACAGCATGTTCCGAGCAGAGCAGTCAAACACGTCTCTCGTTTGGCTCAAGGTGTAGGGGATTCTGGTAAAGTGGAACGGCACAAAACAAATAAAGAACACAGCAATGATTATGAAAACCTTGAGATTGACAGTCTTTTTGGATGCCTTCCCTGCACATCGTGTCCTTTTATAGGATTTGTACAATTCCTTGCTGATGAGGATGTAACATACCACTATGACTGCTAAGTTAACCCAGAAGATGAGCTGACAAATGTAGTTTACAATTTCATGCCAAACTAAGCCAAACTCAGATTTCAGGAGAGCACACTTCCTTACGTTCTTGGGTGTTTTCCTCTTGTTAGTTAAAATCATGTTGGGTAAGGACAGAGCAAACATTGATACCCAGATTGCTGTGGATAGGATCTTGGCAGCTAAAAGACTCCGTGGAGTTGACGTTCTGAATGGTGAAGTGGCTTTCTGGTAGCGATCGATAGTTATCAGACCAAGAAATAAGATGCTGATGTACATGGTGAAGTAAAACACGACCTGGGTGACCTGGCACACAAACCCTCGCAGGACCCAGGAGACCAGCTTTGCATCACTGAGGATTTTAAACGGAAAAGTCAAGATCATGAGGAAGTCAGAAATTACAGTGTTCTTGAGGAAGATGATGAAATTGGATTTACTGGATATTTTAAAGAAGACCCACATTGCCAGGCCATTCATAGTGATCCCCACCAGAAACAGAAATGTGTAGAGCAAAGGGAAGATGACTTGGCTGATCCTGCTGTCGCTGGTGCAGTTGCTGTCATTCCTGGAGGAGCTGAATTGGGCTGTGGCTTTCATTTGCACTGCAGTGTTCCCTCTCCCTGGAGAAACAAACAGAAAAAAAAGGAAACTGTGTGTTTTATCTGTTATAAGGCTTCAACCTTTTCAGTCAGCTTTGAATTGTGGTGTGAACAAATGCACTGAGCTGCTGGGGCCTGAGCTGGGCCAGGGTAGCTCTCAGTGTAGTGATATGGTTGTTTATGTGACTGTGTCTCTGTCTGGGCTCTGCCTGTGTAAAACAGGCACTCGAGGGAGTTGATGCGCTCTCAGCTGATGCCCAAATCCCTGACAAAGTTTGCTTTCTCCCTGTAAGGTAGAAAAAATTGGCTTTTGTTTTGCAGAATGAAACAGGTTCATCTGCCAAGAGCAATCCTATCGAACAAGCACTCCCTGCGCACAGACACATTTCCCCTGCCAAAAGCCACGGGAAGGTACCAGGAGAAGTGCTGAACGCGGGTGCTCCCTGTGTGAAGCTGGCGTCAGTGAGAAGGGGCCCTGGCAGCTCCTCCAGCGCTTCACCGCGGGCAGGAGCGCTCCTGTGCGATCCCTCGGAGCAGGGAGAGGCAGCAGGAGCAGCTCAGCATCCCAGTCCTGAACTGGTTCCTTAGCCAGTGACAGCTGCAGATTCCAGGTGGTGCACTCGGGGCTTCTGCTTCTGTTCTCTGTAGAAAAGAAATGGAACTTTTAGAAATAAGTGGTTTACTTCCTACTTTTAACTGACTTCCAGAGATGCTATTTGTAAAGGGAGCGGGGATTTGTCAGATTGTGTAACTTTTCTGAGAGCTGAGATGCATTCCTGTCTGCTGCTTTTGGCCTTGTGATTCATTAGTGTTATTTTTGTACACAGCCTTGTTCCTTAAAACTTTCAAAGAACTTGAAAGAAGTAGTGACTGGTTACTTTGGAGAAGGTTATTACTGAAGGAAATATTTCTATCTTATGTGACTTGTAGAGCAATGCTTCAAGTTTTTAAGCTGCACATAGTACACCAACGTTATATGATATATGCATTTCACTGAAAGACTAAATATAAAGAGTTACAATGAAATAAACGATACATATTTAAATTCCTTTGGGATGTGCAAGACAGAACTTTAGGAGCTGGGCTGCATCTTTTTTTTCAATGGATTTGGATGTAATAAGTGTCACACAATTTCTAAAAATCTGTCTTCTGTTTACTGATCAGCTGCGGAATATTGATCCAGGGGACGGTTTGGAGGGTCATCCGCTTGCGTCCTCTGAATCTGTCCTTGTAGAAATACATGGAATTCATAATATCAGGTTGAGTTTTCCCTTCTGTGTTTTGACCCCACTCTTCAGTGATTTCCTTTGGCACTGTTTCCTCCCTGGAGACAGCCACAGGAGATGTTTTTGTGTCGGACTCCGCTGTTTCCCACAGTCTGGGCTCTCGGGTTTCCACAGGTGATGACAGGGACAGGCAGAGAGTCTTCACTTGTATCTGCGCTTTTCAGGATGAATCCTCAAGCCATGGGTGTAACCAGCGCATGATTCTCCTCCATGGTGTGGGTGAGGAGCGTGATGAAGCGAGGCATCAGCTGAGGAAGATTACCAAAGGCATCCTCAAAATCCTGAACAAGAAGAGCACTACAGAAATGGGCGGTAGGTGCTCTAACGCTGCTGTTGGGTCACTGGTTGTGATGCTCACCGGGGCTGTGAGGCGCTCAGCAGCTTGTCTGGAGCCTTGCACATCATCCCATAATTTGGTTTTCCTGCCCTTGGCGATCCCTGGCAGAGGGGCTGCTCAGAGCCCTGTGGCACGGGCGGGGATGCTGCCCTGCCCCGTGGTGCTTGAGATGACCAACCATGGCCAGAAGCTCCAATTTCCATTGCAGCAATCGGCTGCAAACACTTGTGTTGGGCTACAGCCTGAATGGAGTGATCCCCTGGGTGTCACCTCTGCACTGGGATAACCTCGCAGCAGCTTTGTCACTGCTCCCTACTCTGGTGTATCTGTCCCAATTATAATGGAAAACTGGGGCAGGTAGTGTTTGTGTAGCCATGAGTAAAACTTACTAAGATTTTTATTGTCTTTTAAATCAGTAATAATGTAAACCTGCTAGGGCTCCTGTAACTATAAAATGACAGAGATAACCTTTTATATCTGTTTAGTTGAGGATGAAGGACAGAAGGCCAGGAAGACCAAACCAGAGGCATTTCCGACCCTGGAGACTGTGTTCACAAAACCGCGACAATTGTCCTATTTCGATCAACATCAAGTGACATCCCAGGTACTTCCCTTGTAGCAAATGGTGACCTTCAGAGTGCTGGTGTACCTGAGGAGCCCTCAGTGGCATCTGACTTTCGGCGTTCCTTTTCCCAGATCTCCAGCAATGTCCTCGAGCAGTTCACTGGCTTTGCCTCAGGAACGTCATACCACTTGCCCTTGGCTCACCACACCCAGCTCCTCTTGATCTCATGGAATAAGCACTGAACATCAATGGACTTACAGACTTTGCTATACAGGTGAGCAGAGTTCATTTTGGGGAGTTACGTCAGGACAAAGCTGCGGTACATTTTCTGTGAAGCCAGAAAATCCCTAAGATCTGGACTGCAAATTCCCCAGATTCGATGCCATGTGCTTGTATGTGTTTCAGTTTCCTGTCCTCTGAAACAGGATGCCAGGCACTTCCCTCTTCTGTTGTACTGTGATAGTTGCGGAGAATCAATACATACATTTCATGCTTAAATCTTCCAAAATTAATGCAATTTGGGATTATTTTAATACAAAGGATTTTAGGATGGGTTTTGCTGTTTCGGACCGAGCCATCGTGTTACTCAGTAACACATCTGGTTGCATGAAATACTGTGGATTTCTGAGGAGCAGTTCTGAGAGAAGGTTTTTCTACTTCAACCATTTATTTTGCTTCCTTGTCCCCTTGTTCTCTAGTGAGTAAGGAATTGCTCTTTTATTTGCCACACAGTTTATCCTTAATGTTTTTTTCTTCTCCTGTTGCAGGTGCTTAACTTGGGCGTTATTTTCAGTTTATTTGTGTGTGTTCCCAGCTGCAGAATGAGCTGAGCGTGGTGGAGGCCGAGCTGCTGCTCACATTGTCCAGCCTGGCTGGGAGCTGCACCGTGGGGCTGTGCGTCTGCATCGTGGCTGCTGCGGCCGTGCCACGCCTGCCTCGTCCCCAGCTCCGAGCAGACGGCGCAAGGCTGCGAAGGGTTGGTGGCTCCTACACCTCTCCAGAGAGTGGCTTTGGTCTCTCTTGAGCAGAAAAAGCATTTCGGTTCAGGCAGCAGGAGCGGGTGTGGCAGTGCTGGTGGGGTCTGCAGGTGACCTTAGGGGAGTGGGGAGGAGGATTCACTCCAGAGCCTGTGCCCCACTGCCAGAGGCTGGTGGGACCCCCACCCTTTGTAGTCCTGGCCAAGGAGGGGTTGTGCCTCTTGATCTCCTGCCCATCTGCCACACTCTGCGCCAGGCTCCCCGAGGGCCTCTGCCACAGGTGACACCGAATGCCACACGAGCCCTGTCAGCCTGATGAGGGTCTGGTCATGTTCCCCAGCTGACAGAGGGGTTTGTCTGATCTGTGACAGTATGGGACACGTTTCTCAGGTGTGCCGGAACAAGCTCGGGATGGTTTGCAGCCTCGGGCGGCGCGGTGCGGTCCCCGGAGGATGTTCGGTCTTGGGGATGTTCGGTCCCGGAGGATGTTCGGTCCCCGGAGGGTGTGCGGTCTCAGGGGACTGCGGTCCCGGAGGATGTGCGGTCCCGGGGATGTTCGATCTTGGGGATGTTCGGTCCCGGAGGATGTGCAGTCGCAGGGGATGCTCGGTCCCGGAGGATGTTCGGTCCCGGAGGATGCTCGGTCCCGGAGGATGTGCGGTCCCGGGGATGTTCGGTCTTGGGGATGTTCGGTCCCGGAGGATGTGCGGGTCCCGGGGATGTTCGGTCCCAGAGGATGTTCGGTCCCAGAGGATGTTCGGTCCCCGGAGGGTGTGCGGTCTCAGGGGACTGCGGTCCCGGAGGATGTTCGGTCTTGGGGATGTTCGGTCTTGGGGATGTTCGGTCTTGGGGATGCTCGGTCCCGGAGGATGCCCGGTCCCGGAGGATGCCCGGTCCCGGAGGATGTTCGGTCCCGGAGGATGTTCGGTTCCGGAGGATGCTCGGTCCCAGAGGATGTTCGGTCCCGGAGGGTGTGCGGTCTTGGGGGTGTTCGGTCCCGGGGATGTTCGGCCCCGGAGGATGTGCGGTCGCAGGGGATGTTCGGTCCCGGAGGATGCTCGGTCCCGGGGGTGTTCGGGTCTGTGCCGCGGGGAGCCGGGGCTGAGCCGCTCCCGTCGGGGTCAGCTCGGGGCTGCTCTGCAGGATGCGGGGCCGTGTCGGTGCAGCTGTGCCCGCGGCACCGATCGCCCTGACCGCGCTGCCCCGGCGGCCTGGGGGTGCCTCACTCGGTTCCCCGAGCACTTCATTCGGTTCCCGGAGCACTTCATTCTGTTCCCGGGGCGCCCCGGCTGCGGTACAGGCAGTGCTGGATGCAAAACCTGCAAAATCTCAGCTGCCGCAGCTGTAGTGCTCTGTAAAGGTTTCCTTTGATGCGGGGAGAGGCAAAAACGTGTTTGAGCTTGTGAAATTTTATGCTTGAATGTTCAGTTCCTTGGGTTTTGCGTTAAAAAGGAATTAGGTTCCCATATGCTGTATTTTTGGCTTTTACTTTTTAAAGGGGGAGTGGAAACCTTTCAGATGCAAATCCACAAATTGCCTCAGTGGCTGTTTCCTCTCCTGGTGTGTGTCCCTGGTTTGGGTTTGCACAGTTCAGATTTGTGGTTTCATTTCATAGGGAGCATGAAAGGATTTCTCAGTAATAATCTTAATATTTTAATAGATTTACAGACACCTGGGAGCAGTAGCATTTAATGAGAAACACTAGGTAAAAGAGATAGGAAATACAGAAGTGTCTGCGCTCTGTTATTTTTTTCTGTTCACAACCTAAAGTTCAGTAACATAACAAAACCTAACAGTTTTATTAATACTAATCTACAATAGCAAGTCAAAACAGCATCTAGTAATAATACAAGGTAATAAATAATTTATTAAAGATATGATACACAGAACTCGATTGGAAGCACCTTTTTTAAACAACAAGTGGAGTTAGAAATTCCTGAAACTGTTAATGAAATTTATGTATACATTTTGAAGCAGCTATATGTAAGGTAATGACATTACATTCATGTTGGTCTCCTTGCTACAGTCGAAACACGCAACCCCATTTCCTGTTCACAGTAATATTTTCAGCTCCTTTTGAGCCCACTAGAAGCCCAGCTGTTTCTCTCAGTCAGTTTGAAGCAATGATAAATTACAATTCATAAATGTTCCCATTTAGAGACTCACCCCCTGTGGATTGCTGTGCTCCGGTCTCGTCTGCAGTGTCTCCTGAGTGGGTGTCACTGAGGGAGCGATGTGTTGGTTTCATGTGCCTGGAACAGTTACTTATCTTCCCTAAACTTCCTCTTTTTAAATCATTCTTTCACTTTTTAAAAAAAAAAAAAATCTGTCTCCTGACCACTCCCTCAGCATTGCTTCGGGTGCAAGTGCTCTCAGAGCTGCTTTGCTCCCCTGCTCAGTGTTGTTTGGGTTTGGCCTTTCTGCGACCATGGGTGGCTGCAGGTAGATGTTGGGGAAAATGTCAGCGATGTTCCTGTGCCCAGGTGGCCCTCGGGCGCCTGGCTGGGTGTTGGTGTTCCACTCGCTGGGTTTCTGTCTTTGCTGCTGCGCTGGCTGTCAGAGCCGAGGGTTAACCTCAGGCACTGTCCTTCTGGTAATTAATTACCCTGCTAATGGCCTGTCCTCCTGCCCTGTGGTATTGATGTGGAGCATCAGGCAAGGGCTGGCAGTGACAGAGGGTCCCAGGGCTGCATGACAGGGTGTCCCCAGGGCTGGCACTGACAGGGTCACGGGGTGTTGCCCTCTGAGCCCTTGGCCAGGCACACCTGCTGCTCCTGCCTCAGGTCCCACCTGCCTTCCAGGCTGCCCAGTGTTTCCTCTCTCTTTTCATCCTAGAGAGCCAGTGGAGTTCTAAAAAATTTAAAAATTTTCACATATTTTAAGTTAACTTCAATTAATAGATTCTTTTCAGTAATGAGGAAGTCTTCCCAGTTGGCCTAATTAGTGGGGTTTGTCCCTGTGGTATAAAACCCCATGCTGGAGAAAAACGCTCCTTGAAATATTTTGGGTATGAAATTTGCATTCCTCACTAACACCTATTTTTCTCCCTGAAGACAGTCACTTCACATATGGGTGTTCCTGGCCTGGGACACTTCTTGCCCTTTTGACGTGAATCATTAATGTCAAAATATGAACTTTGAGTATCTTTTCTCTACTGATTTCCAGATCCTGTCTGTTAAGTCAGCTTATTATCAAATGTAGCTTCTAATTTGGATAACTTTTCTTGTTTCTCCATTATGAATTCCCCCTGCCCCACTGCAGCTCACTGGGTCATGACACATGAAGACTTCTGAAAAATCTGTTTTTTAAAAGTATTAAGAGTTTTATCAGGGGAATGGCTTCAAACTGACAGAGAGTAGGTTTACATTGGATATGAGGAAGAAATTCTTCCCTGTGAGGGAGGTGCCCTATCCCTGGCAGTGTCCAAGGCCAGGCTGGATGGGGCTTGGAGCAACCTGGGACAGTGGAAGGTGTCCCTGGGACAGTGGGAGGTATCCCTGGGATAGTGGGAGGTCTCCCTGGGATGGTGGGAGGCAGTGGGTGGGATAGGCTGATCTTTAAAGTCCCTTCTGACCCAAACCAGCCTGGATTCTGCAGAAGCTGCTCCAGTTCTGGCAGATGTCAGTGTCTTTAAGGGCTGCTCTTGGAGCGTGGTTTGAGTCAATCTCCTGTGATGAGCTCTCAGGTGAGACCTGCCCGTGGCAGGGGTGGAACTGGATGGTCTTTGGGTTCCTTCCAGCCCAAGCCAGTCTGTGGTTCTCTGGAGTGTGAGGGATCCCCGGCAGGGCAGAGCAGCTGAGAGGAAGCAGTTTTGTAACAGCACAAAAGGGAACATCTAAATGCAGCCAAACGAGTTTCAGTCTGGAACAGAAAGAAAATAACTTGCACTGGGGTGAGTGAGTCAACTCTGCTCTGTTTCTTAAGCTGTTACATAATCCTGAATCATGCCCCAGATCCCACCTTACACCGCGCGGGATCTCTGAAGTAAAATTAATTAATGGCAGCTGATTTTGTGGCTTGTCTCCCTCCTGCTGGCAGGGTGGCTGGGCAGAGGGAAGGGTCCTGCAGTGAGCTGTCCCAGGGACACTGGCTGGGGAGCAGTGCCTCGCACAGCCCTGTCTCTGGCACTGCTGCAGGAGAGGTTTCCAGGTGCTCACAGTTCACCACGGTCAGCCCTGGGGTGTATGAACAACTGGGACATAAACACCCACCTGGAGTAAGGAAACACCAGCACTGCCGAGCCCTGCTCTACTTTGACCGAAATATTTATTGTTCACAAAATCTCTGGGTTCTGTAGGAGTGTTCCTCTCCTTCCCAGGATCAATGACATCGGGAGCTGTGTGTGGAGCTGACAGTGAGCTGCACTGTGCTCAGCTCCGAGTGCTGGGGCTCGTGAAACTCTGTGCTGCTCTTCAAACCATGTCTGGGGCTTCAGTGACCTGCTCTGCAGCGTGGATGTGAGCTCAGTATCTTCTGAATACCCGTGACACCTAGAGAGGTACATTCTACACAAAATGTGGAGCACAAATTCAGTCCTGTGTCCAGCTGAGTTTTAGAGTCTTTTAATGAGATTCGTGATGGATTTTTCTTAGTTTTTACATCTTCAGGGTTAATGTAAAATTTGAGCAGTGCTTAGAGTTTTCTCTGCAAGTTTCTTCCTTTCTCTGAAGAGTACCAGAGTCACTCTTCAGCAGGAGCAGGCATGGCCGTGTGCTTTTCCTGAGATGCTGAGGGATGTGTAAATAAATAACTGTCTCTGTTTTGAGGACCATGTTTTGGTGTTGGCTCTTCAGCTGTAAAAGGGGCACTACACTTGGCTGTTTCTTGCTCACCTGGTGGTGTTCCCATAGCTCTGTTACAGTCAGCAGGATTATGGTGACCAGTCTGATCCAATACCTGGTTCCATATATTTACCCTCAGTTTGGTGACATTTGCTTTAGGGAGCAGGTTGAAGCTGTGTCCATGGGGACGTTCCTGTCCTGAAGCTGAGGAAGGAGTCTCAGTGATATGTGGTTTTATTGAATGATAAAATTTTCTGAAGCTTTTATAAGGTTTACGCTTTTTATTCCAGAATTTTGGTATTTGAAATTGGTATTTGTTGAAATTTGTTTAAGAGTTGTCAGTATTTGCCATTAAATGTCTGGGAAATGCATTAAAAGGTAGAAAAGGGACAAGTACTTATGTTTAAATGTTTTATTGTTTATTTTATGAATGAATTCCTTAATACTTGTGGCAGGGGTGTGTGCACTGCTGTGGGAGGCCTTGCAATGTGTTTCCTCCCAGGTGAGTGACCTGTCATTCCACGACTCCCTGGCCACGTTCAGTGCCCTCCTGATCGCTCGGCAGTGCTTTTCCCTGGAGGATGTCATCCAGCACATGGCGCTGCCCTCCCTCCTGGCAGCCGGTAAGATAGATATATACATATATATCTATCTCATATCTGGCTCAGTTAACCACCTCAGAGAGGTGATGGATTCATCCTCCCTCCCTCCTTCCCTCCCATCTGTGCATCTTCTCCTGCAGGTTAAACAGAGCCCTCACTGGCCTCTGCAGTCTGCTGAGCTGCAGAACCAGGTGTAACTGAGCAGCAGGCATTTGCAGCACTCAATTTTGTCTCATTTGTCGCACAGATGAGGTAAGGGAAGTAATTTCCTAGATCTGCGAAGTCAAAACCAAAATAGGTTTCATTGTCTCATTGTGGTTAAGTTCACGGTTCACGTGGACACAGTGAACCCACAGGCTTCTTTTTCTATCTTGATGCCCACAGCTTATTTTGATATTAATCCATCATAACCACATATCCCAGTTGACTTAAACACTTACCTGTTGGGCTGCAGTTTCAGTTTCAGAAGATTCCGTTCTTGAGCTTCTGCAGCCGTTCTAGCTGAGAAGGATTTTGTACAAAGAAAATGTTAGTAAATAACATCAATTTTTTACAACATTTACTCTTCTTTCCATAGAGGAATTATTTCCTGAAACTCATTCTTGCGATCGTCGCCTCTTGGCTGCTGCTCACAGCAACATTGAAGTGGGAGCTGTGTTTGCAGTCCTGAAAGCAATTTTGATGCTTGGTAAGAGTGTGCCGAGTCCTGTGTGATGTGTTTGTGCCTTGTGTGGGAAACAGCTCCTGCTCCTTCACTTCCCAGGGAATGCTGCTGGGGAAGGAAAACCCTGGGGACAGGGGAAGAATGTGGCTGCTGTCCCTGCTCCTGCAGCACGTGGGGAGTGCAGACTCCAGGTCAAAGACAGATCTTTCCCTGGTGAGTCAGCCCAGTGGAGAGGTTTTAAGCAGATGTGGCTATTTCAGTTATTGACCCTGACCTCCTCTCCTGAGTCCCAGGACATTCAAACTCAGGCAAGTCCCTCTCAAATATTGATAAGAAATAGGGTCTCGGATAAGTTTTCTCACCTTTTTCTGTGTTTTGCCACAAATCCTGGGTGTCTGCCATTGCAGAAATGGTAAATGCATCACTCTGAGCAGCTCTCCATGAACAGTGAGTGTTGTTTTCCAAACAAGTACCTGCCTCTGGTTGGGCACAAGTTCAGCTTGTTGGCACCCTGCATTAGTAATTGAACAATTGCACTTGCTTTGCTGAGGAAAAGCATCAGATAGATGGTAACTGTTGCAGTTCAGTAGAATATTCTTCCATGCTGACTAAAATGTTTTTGTACTTTCTTGGGGTTATGCTAGACATTCTGTTGAATGAAGTCCATGCTGGAATTTTAGAGCAAGTCAGGCAGCTCTTGTTCTAATCAGAGCCTTTAGGGGAACCTACCTTGTGACTCACTTCAGATCACTAGCATGGATTAGGAACGTTAGCTGTCTTATCTCCACCAAAATGACATCCCTGGTTAATCAAAGGCTTGAAATAACCTGTTGTGTTCCTGGGTCAGGCCTTGAGTGTGGCCAGTTCTTGGTCTCTCAGGGCCCCTAAACTCACAGGGGCTCGCAGCAAGAGCTTGTGCAGCTGGGCTGGCTGGGACTGCCTTCCTGCGAGAACAGGCTTTAGTGCCTCTGCCAAGACTTTAATTGACTAAAACAGAAACAGACATAAAGCAGCAGTGCCACTTCGGGGGAAAAAGTGTAGGCAAAACAGGGAAGGGAGTGAGGATGGGAAGTATCAAAATAACTTTACTAATGAAGTGCTGTGTTTGCTTCCCCTAAAGCATGTCCCTGCTGAGCCAGCAGCCTTTCCTGTCACTGGCACTCATTTGCCTTGAGGGTCAGGATGAGCAACGGGAAGGGCTCCTTGCGTCCCTGCAGAATCAAGTTACTCAGGAAAAACGAGACAGAGCCATGAGCACCCTTTGTTGGGGGGTGTGTCAGCAGTTTTATGTGTACACAGTGGTGTAAACCCAGGATAATTACAGTGGTGTGCCAAAAGAAGCAGTCCCAGGAGGGGACAATGGAGAGGTGTTTGTTCCTCTTTTGGGTGTGCATACATCTTTTCTCCTAAATTTGTTACAGAGAAATGTAATGAACTGGAGTCTGATTTCAGTTCTTTCTAGGAAAAACAATAAAGGTGTTAGTCCTGAGACCATCAGTCTCCCCAGACACTAGCTTGATCCTGGAAAGTTTTTATAAGTTTGAAACTGTCCTTCTTTAGGAAAACTCATCACTTTCTCCAGCTGGCACAGATTTAGAGTTTTGCATATTTTAAAAAGCAACATCCCTGCTCCCAGCTTGGCCAATGCCTGCAGCTCTCCTCTGGGTCTCTGGTGCTCACTCACTGCCTCTGCTCATCGGTCCCCAGCCTTCCTGCTCCCACCCTCTCCTGCTCTAGCCTCCAGCAGCTCCTTCAGACTGAACATATCCAGTGTCTGCAGCGGGGGTTATGTCTCCTTTCTCTGAGTTTAGTTTCTGTGAGCTGCTGTGACAGTGAGAATTCGCACCTGTAGGGCCTTTATTCCCATATTGCCCCTCAGCTCAGGTCCAGGCTACCGCACAGGTCCACGTTCCTGGGAAATTCATTTCTTTGATGGCTTTTCCCCCTGGTTTCTGGCAATTGGATTTTCCTTTCATTGTGTGGGTTGCCCCTGACTTGCAGCTGGTCCAGGTTCCCTGAGCTTCTGATGATTTTTCATCCAGAGATCCCACCAGATCCTGTTGGGAGGCTGCATTCACTGCAAGAGATTTATTGACTTACCAGTGCTGAAATAATGTGTTTCAAGCAATATTGCTAAGAAATGCAAAACAAAGCTGATTGTTTTTTCTGCAACAGGAAGATGCAGTCACACAAATGACAGCAGATCATCAGCTCTTCACAAATCAACTTTTCTTCCCATCATTTTTCTTAGTCTGTTCTAAGCCATAAATAGAGAGAAGGATTAAAAGGTCAATAATATTTTATGATTCCTTATAGCTAAATGCCGCAAATACTCAGAGGAGAACATTACAGGAAGGAAACAACCTTAGTCCAATGCTTTTTCTTAGCTCCTCAGTAACTGGAGAGAAGAACGGTGCCAGGATGATGTCAAAGCCAGGCAGATGATGCACGAAGCCCTGCAACTGCATCTCAACCTGGCAACAAAACTTGTGCTTATCCTGAGGATGTGAAAAGCTGCAGCAGCTATTGGGAAGAGGTGGTAAGGAGCAAGGAGCTCCAGAGGATGCAGCTGCCAGGGCACGGAATAACTGCTGTATTCCTGTGGTCCCTGTGCCAGGGCAGCCCAGGGGTGTGCTGCCCGGGCTGTGCAGAGCCCTGCCAGCTGTGTGCTGCTGTGCAGAGCCCTGCCAGCCGTGTGCTGCTGTGCAGAGCCCTGCCAGCCGTGTGCTGCTGTGCAGAGTCCTGCCAGCTGTGTGCTGCTGTGCAGAGTCCTGCCAGCTGTGTGCTGCTGTGCAGAGCCCTGCCAGCTGTGTGCTGCTGTGCAGAGCCCTGCCAGCTGTGTGCTGCAGTGCAGAGCCCTGCCAGCCGTGTGCTGCTGTGCAGGTGGGGACACGTTTGGCACGCTGCAGAGGAGCACCCAGCGAGGGTGACCACAGGCTGAGCCCTTCTGCTCCTCCAGAGCATCAGCTCAGGGACTGTGGATCTGCACACAAACGAGCACGGCTGCGCTGTTCAAACAGCTAATCCGTGTCCTTAGAGCTTTAAGTTCAGGTTTTATGCATGTAATTGTTACCTTTTTTATCCCGTTAGTGCTGGAGTGTGATTTAGGGGCTCTGTTCTGGCCTGGGGTGGGGGCACCTCCATTTGGGAAAGCAGCGGAGCCACTATTCACATTCTTCCTCACCTGAGCACTTTCCCGAGCTGGAGCCTCTGATTCCTACTGATTCTGTTGGCAGTTTGTGCTGAAGAGTTGCCTTTGGGGCCTCTGCACGAACTCCTGCCCACGGATCTCCTGGCAGTCATCGTTCCCCAGGGTAACACTTTCTTCGCTCCCAGTGAATTGTTCACAACCGTGCTGGATATGCTGGGGGTCCTCATCAATGGGACGCTCGCCTCGGACCTGCCAAATGCCTCCCAAGGAGGGCCTGAGGAGAACAAAAGGGCTTACATGAATTTAGTGAAGAAATTAAAAGTAAGTCTCATGTATGTAATTTACAGCATTTCTTTTGAATCGCTTTCTCTGCTCGTCTTTTAATCCTGTCATTCCTAGTGTCTGGGAAGGCCTCTTGGAAAAAGAGAGACTGAAACATTCCTAGTGATAACAAGGAGAAATAGAAGAAAATAAAAATACAGGAATGGGGATGTGGGAAGAGATTTCTAGGATTTTCTTCATATTCGATTAAAATTGGGAACCCTGCAAGACACCTAGTTGCTTTTAGTTTGGGACACTAAATTTGTATTTTGTCCTTTCTATGTTGTGTTTAAAGAAGAGATGAAAAGAAAACTTACATTCTTTAAGCAAAGAGAAAAAACCCCAAAGCCTTGCAAAGCCACCTGCTTAAATTTAGAAAAAGTACAAGGAAATGATTCATGCAGAAAGTGGACGTTTTCTAATAGCGAAAGCAGTGTTGTGCTGTGTCCTGTCCCCCTTCCTGTCTGGCTGACGGGTGTGTTTGCTCCCCAGAAGGAGCTGGGGGACGAGAGCATCACCAAGGTCCAGCAGCTGCCACTGCCCAGGCTCAGGTGTGGCACTGTCACCTGTGAGCCCACGGCGTCCCTCATCGGCACCAAAATCGGGTTTGACTCCATGGATAAGGAACAGGCAAGAGCAAACCTTTGCTTTCGTCTCACTTGTTCCACGAGTTTAAAGTGTGGGGCTGCAGGCAGAGCCGCACAGCCTGTGCAGGGCAGGTGTTCTGGGCAGGGCTGGAGAGGCTGTGACAGAGCTGCTGATGCCCTCGGTCCCCTCTGAAGCTGCAACCCCAGCGCTGTGGTCCCTTGCATAGGGGAGCTTTCTGTGGGCAGTGCTGCCAGCTCTCAGGAGTGCTGGGCTTGTCAAATAACACCTTCAAAAACAAAGTTTTTTAAGAAAAGTTGCAAATGACAGAGCATTGCTATCAAAAGCATTTCTGTTTCTCTCCAAAAGAGCTGGAGAGGGACTTTGGACCAGAGCCTGCAGAGAAAGGACAAGGGGGAATGGCTTCCCCCTGCCAGAGGGTAGGGTTAGATGATATTGGGAAGGAATTCTTCCCTGTGAGGGTGGTGAGGCTTGGTTGCCTAGAGAAGCTATGGATGCACCTTCTCTGGATTGCTTTTTAAATGGGAATTTATTTAAAAGAGAAGGATAGAGCTTAGGGATAGAACTTTTCATTCTGCAGACTGGGTAGGTGTGTTTTGGTGATGCAGTGCTTAGGGTTCCGCCCTTATCTGAATGTGTAAACTTTTAGCAAGAGATGTAAACTTTGACTAACCTCAGCAGTTACTGCAGCCTGGTAGCCAGGAGATTACATAACAATTTTAAGTGAAGGATTTGGTTTCAGAAAGGGAAAAGGTGCTGAAGTCTTGTAAAACACTGAAACTGCCTTCAGTAAGCAAGGTTTCGCTTAGCAAAGCTCGGGCAATTTCTGCAGCGCCCACGGAGTTATTAGGGTACAGGATTACTCCAGTTTTATTCAGCACATCAGGTTTCCAAACTGCAGCATGCATCCTTGTGCAGAAGAATCACTTAATTAAAAGCGTTAGAAGCCTCTGCATTTTCACTGGGTCTAATAAGAAAAAAAAAAAGGGATTTAGGAGGCAGATCTGTAAAGCTGAGAGACCAGAGATGGATACCATCTGAGGCTGAGTTTGGGGTGCTAATCCATTGTGCTCAATGCCATGGCCACGGTGGGAGCTCCCCGAAGCCTTCTGCTCTGCAGGCTGAGCACCCCTGGGGTGACACTGCCGGGAGGGAAGGGAGCAGATGCTCTGAGAGCTCTCAGGGTGCTCCCTGTGCCCCTGGTGTGCTGTCAAACTGCTCAGGGCACCCACCTGCCCTCGCTGCCCTGCCCTCCTCCTGTGCCCTGCGCTGGGGCGGCACAGCCGAGCACCCACGGCTCGGGCACTGTGGGATTTGTCACCTGCCGTGGCTCGGGCACTGTGGGATTTGTCACCTGCCGTGGCTTGGGCACTGTGGGATTTGTCACCTGCCATGGCTCAGGCACTGTGGGACTTGTCACCTGCCGTGGCTCGGGCACTGTGGGATTTGTCATTTGCCGTGGTTTGGGCACTGTGGGATTTGTCATTTGCCGTGGTTTGGGCACTGTGGGATTTGTCACCTGCCGTGGCTCAGGCACTGTGGGATTTGTCACCTGCCGTGGTTTGGGCACTGTGGGGTTTGTCACCTGCCGTGGTTTGGGCACTGTGGGGTTTGTCACCTGCCGTGGTTTGGGCACTGTGGGATTTGTCACCTGCCGTGGCTCAGGCACTGTGGGATTTGTCACCTGCCGTGGCTCGGGCACTGTGGGATTTCTTTCACCGTTCCTGCTCCCGTGGCAGCAGAGCCAGCAGCAGCAGCAGCAGGCAGCGGCGCTGGGCAGGCAGCTCCTGAAGCTGCTCTCCAGTCAGTGTGTGTGCACAGACACGTGGAAATGTGTGTCTGAGCGTGGAATTGTCCTTCTGGAGACCTCCTGCCTGTTTACCTGCTGCTAGAGGTACGTGGGTGTCCTGCACCTCCTGACAGCTGCAGAGCTGTCCCAGTCCTTTCGGTGCGGCCCCAAAGGCCAGTGCTGGTCCCCAGGGAGCCCCAGGACTGCAGCTGTGCCCACTCACCTTCGCCAGCCCTCCGCAGGAAAGGTGCCGAGGGACGTGAGTGCCCTGGCCTGAGGTGGATGAGGAGTTTGCTGACTGCTGCTTGCCCTGCTGCACCAAATACAGGTATTTCTCTGTATTTTGGCGCAGTTGCCCCTTTGCTCCCCCAGGTAAAGCTGAGCCAGTCCGGGCACAGCCCCAGCCCTGATGGCACTGGGAGGGGACGCAGGGGCTGTCTGCACTGAGGAGCAGGACGCTGGAAATTCAATGCACTGGTCATTGCTGGACAGCAGAATAAGGGTTCTTATTTCCGTCATTATTTTTTGTGCTGCAGTTGATGTGAGTATGTAACAAGGTTGGGTTTTGGTTTTGGGGTTATTTTTGTGTTTAATTAGATTTCAATATCTGGACTTTTGCGGGCCTATTTGAAGCATGTTATTGCAAATTTTATTAATTTGGTGCTTTTTAGGTCCTGTTACATTTAAAGAGGACAAAGAGTGTTGGGTTTATTTATTTGTGGAAAATGCTTTTTTAATTTTTTTTTTTTTTAATAACTGCACTGGACCAAACTACTGAACTAAAAGGCACTTCTGATTTTGACATAGTTAATTTGTTCATGAAAACGTTCACCTCTTTCTTTGTTGGCAGAACAAGCATTGCTTGAAATAATGTTTGTTTGATTGTGATTTTCACATGCACTTTATAGAGTTCTTTGTTTAAAGTACCAAATCCTCTTGCTCTTATTGTGGTAAGAAGGTGCTGAAGTGGGTTTACTGCTTGTCTTAGAACTTCTTAAAGTTCACATTAAAAGCCACAATGTACTAAACCCGCTGGAAGCAGCGGCGTTTGCTCTCCGTTCTCTTCCCCCCGAGGCTCTCAGGTGAGGGTCCCCAGGGTGCCTGCGGTGACAAGGACTGAGGGCCCACGAGGGCTCTGCTCCCAGCGCAGGAACCTCCGAGCGCTGGCAGAGCCTCGCACGAGAGGAACCAAAGCCACCTGTGCCAGGGCTCAGCCCAGCCCTCACACCTGGGCTGGCAGAGCCCCCACGCCCTCCCCGCAGCTCCAGCCACCCTGAGCCACCTTGGGATGGCATTGCCTGGTGCCGCTGTTCTGTTACCTGCGTCACTCCAGAGGGGCACGGCAGGTGCTCCTCATCCCGGGGGAGTCCTGGGCTGCCGTGGGGCACTGCATCCTCAGCTGAGTGCACAACCACAGGCAAACTATCAACCAAAATCACCACAAACAAATCGTCGTTATTCAAACCTGCGCAAACAGATCATAATTTTGTTCGTGTTGAGAGTTGAAAAGGCAGAATAAATTTATTACTATTTTATGTCATTTAGGAATTGGTCTATATAATTTTTTCTTAATGCGTTCATTTTGCCAGGGGAACTTGAAGAGCATTTGAAATACTTTGCTAATATTTTTTTCCTGTTTTGTACTAAGTCAATTTGCTTCTTAAACCTATCTGGCTGCTCAATTGAGGAATCGCAATTCTAAATTGAGATTCAAACTGATGTGATTTTTTTCTATTGAGAAATCTTTAAAAAATGTTTTTGTGACAATAAGAAAACAATGACAGGCTGGAGTCGCTCTACACCCAGTCTGTATGCATTGGCTAATCCATGCTGAGCAGAGCTTTCTCCCTTGTTCCAAATTGAGCTGTTCTGGGTCATCCCACAGCTCTGCAGAAGAGACTGTGGCAACCAGAGCTGTTCTATTAAAAATACTTCACTTCTTGTTACATCACTGAATATTTATTTAAAAAATATACTAAACATTAAAATGCATTAAGAAGGTAATCTGCATCCCAATAAACCTGCTCTTCGGTTCCCAGGCGTCCTTGCCCTCTCTAATCCATGCTTGTGACAGTCACACAAGGTGAGCAGTATTGAAAAGCTCTGTCCATACAAAAGCTCTCTGGGCACATTTCCAGAAAGTCACAGTTGATAGTCAGTGTTTGCTGTTATTTTGCAGAGCAAAAGTACCTTAATTTTGCTTCCATTTAAATCCCCTGAACATGGAGAGAACCAATGCTAGCGAATAATGCTAGAGCTAATTTTCCCCTTCCTCTCTCCTTTCCCAGTCACTGCAGGCTGAATGCTGTGGATGTGTTCAGGCACTCAAGGGCTTGTGGCTGCCTTTGATTAAAGCCATTGCAAGGATGACCTCAGTCCAGCTGCAGCCGACGTTCAGCACCATTCCTGCAGCGTTTCTGGCTTCAGATGACGTGGACATATGTTACTGCAGTGTCAGTGCCCAGGGGGTTCCTCGCTGTGCACTTGTACGTGCCGGAATTGGAGGGTTGGGGGTTCTGCAGGAGCAGAGTCCCCGTGGGATGAAGCAGCTCACCCCAAGATCCCCGGCCCTGGCGAGCTGTAGAGAGTGTGGAGTGGTCAGGTAATTCCCAGGTAATCTCTGGTTTTGGTATCCCCAGTGCCACGCAGTGGAGCTGAGCTGCTGCCCCTGGCAGGGTGCGGATGGCGGGCGGGGGTCTGCCCACGATCCGTGGGGCGAAGGCTGTGACCGCCACGGGAACAGTGAGGGACGAGTCGCCGGCATCGTTGTGGGCTCTGCACAAGTAATTCCCCGAGTCGTGGGCCGAGGCTGCCTGGATGACCAAGGTGCCGTTCTCCAGCAGCAGGTACCTCCCGCTGACCTGTGGCCGGTCCAGCACGCGGCCCCCCGGCAGCGTCCACGCCGTCCTGGGCTTGGGGCTCCCCTCGGCCAGGCAGTGAAGCGACAAAGGCTCCCCGCTGACCCCCTTCACCAGCCCTGCAGGGCGGGTGAGGATGTTTGGCTTCTGGGCAACCTCCAGGACCATCAGCTTCTCGATATAGCCGACCTTGTTCCGGGCAGCGCAGCGGTACCGCCCGGCTTGGTGTCTCTGGGGATTGGAGATGGTGAGGGTCCCATTGCTTCCTGTGACAAACTGGGATGTCCTGATGCTGGTGGAAAACCATGTGCCATTGGGCAGCATCCAGCTTACATCTGGGGGAGGGTTTCCATCCACAGAACAGTTCAGTGTGACAGCTTTCCCAGGCTTTGCTATTATTTTTTCGTTGAATGGGTTTTTGAACGTTGGTCGCCGCAGCATTTCTGTGACTTCCAGCTGCACTACCAGCACAGTCTCTCCCCCATCGTTCCGTGCCACACAGATAAAATCTGCCGTGTCTGAGGGCCTGACGTTGCGAATCTCAAGTGTGCCGTTTTTGTGCACAGCAATCCTGCTCCCATAATATGGGGCTGTCAGGAAAATGTTATCAGGCATGATCCACATAACCTGGGGGGGAGGCATCCCTTCTGCCTGGCAGTCGATGTGTTTCTTCGAGTGCCTCACTGCCGTCACCTTCATGATTGTTTTGTTCCGGTATAAACCATTTATGATGGGGGGTTTAGCAGCCACATCCAGCTTATAGAGTTTGGTGTCATCGCCGCCAGGGTTCCGAGCCACACACATGTAGTCCCCAGCATCCAGCAGCTTGGTGTGGCTGATGGAGAGAGAGCCATTGGCGTGCAGGGCGTGCCTGTCTGTGGACGAGGAGATCATCTCACTGGAAGGCAGCAGCCAGAAGATCTGTGGCCTGGGCTCTCCGGCAGCCTCACAGTCCAGCAGTGCTGTGTCTCCAGCTGTCACCGCAATGTATGTCTTGTATTTGTGCTTTATCTGAGGGGCTGCCATGATGACCGTGACATGGATCTTCATCTCGTCCCTCCCCAGGGTGTTTTGGGCATAGCACGTGTAATCTCCTCCTTCTGTCGCTCCGGCTTTGCTGAGGTACAGAGTGCCATTGTCGAAGAGGATGTACCTGCGAGACCTGTGCCCGCTGTCATCTGCCAGCATGGCATTGTTCACCACCGTCCCGTCTGGCAGACCCCAGGATATTTCTGGTGTGGGTGACCCCGAGGCCTTGCAGTCCACTCTGAAATCCTTCCCATAGGGCACCAGTTTCTTGAACTGCAGTTTGTGGTCAATTTTGGCTGGTTTCATTGTGATGCTGACTTTCATCAGTATCAGATCATCTCCAATTCTGTTCCTTGCGACACACAGATAGTCACCTGCGTCCTTTTCTGTAACTGCCTCAATAGCCAAGGATCCATTGGGGTAGACACGGATCCGACTTCCCATTCTGTTGTGGAGAGAGAGAGGAAAATAATTATGGAAACAACTGCTGGGGGTGAATACTGAGCACTGGGAGGGACTGAATGTATTAACAGTGTGATATGACACAGAAGCTCTTTTCAAAGGCGCTGTGCCCATGCCACCTGCCCGCCCGATGGGTCCTACCCTGATGTCATTGTCAGTTTTGGTGTTACGTGGATGTGAGTGGCGCTGACTCTGCTGGGAACACCCTGAGCTGGGGCTTCTCTCCCAAGGCAAAGGTGAAGTGTTACTGTGGGAGGGGATGGGGGGAGACCCCCAAAGGTAGGCTTGGCAGAGACTAAAGAAACCTCTCCCTCTTGAGCCCTACTTCACAAATCTGTTACGAGTAATTTCTCCTCCTCTAAACTGACAGCAGTCAGCCAGTGCATGGGGACAGTAGTTCCCTTAATTCAAATATGACTGATATCTGTTTGGAGGAGACCTCACCCACTTATAGTAATTGATGTGATCTGTTACTAGATGTATAACAACAAGCTGTTAGCACACTGTTTCATCACTGTTAAATGTTTAAGAATTAGTTAATTCACAGTGTTTTTGTGCTGGAATAGACTGTTACGTGAGCACCAGAGGAGGCAGTGTTTGAAGTTCCAGAGAGGTGAAGAAAAGATGGCTCATACCTGTGCCACTGGTCCACAAGGGCCTTGGAGGGCAGCCTCCAGATTATCCTGGGCTCAGGCTCCCCAGTTGCTGTACAATTCAGAAGCAGCTTCTCCCCAAAATTCAACCGAGTCAGTTCTTGAGAGGCAACAGCTATTTTCGGAAGTGTCTCCCTGTGCTCCACCACGAGGCTGACCACCCTCCTGTCCGAGCCCGTGGAGCTCGTGGCTATGCACTCGTAGCTGCCGCTGTCGGACGGGACAACGCTGCCCAGGTGGAAGGTGCCATTGGGGAGCAGGAACAGCCTGGCGTGTGCCGACTGCAGAGGTTTCACCACCGTGCCGTCAGGGAGGACCCAGTGCACGGTGGGCTGAGGGTTCCCTTCCACTGTGCAAGGCAGTTTCAGGCTTTCCCCCGTCACTGCTGCCACACTTTGTCTCTTCTCCTCCAGGATGATGGGAGGGGCTGCAACGACCTGCAGCTTCACAGCCTTCGTGGCAGTGCCCGCGGGGTTTTGGGCCAGGCACGTGTAGAGACCCCTGTCATACACAGTGACTGCCCGGATCACTAAAGTGCCGTCCGGCTCCACGCGAGCTTTGCCATTCCCCGTGGAGGAGTGGGAAAGGTGGGTTCTGTTTGCCAGGAGCCAGGAGATGGTGGGAGGGGGCCTGCCCTCAGCTCTGCACGCCAACGCCACGGTGCTCCCGGCGTGGGCAGTGAGTGGCCGGTGCTGGCCGCCGGCGATGCGGGGCGGGTAGGCCACCACCGACAGGGTGACCAGGAGCCGCGCCACGCCGTGCGCGTTGGCCGCCGTGCACAGGTACTGCCCACTGTCCTCCGGCCCGGCCCGAGGGATGGACAGCGTCCCGTTGGCCAGCACCAGCCACCTGCGGTGTCCTGGAGCGTCGGGCCCTGCGGAACAAGGGGCGGCAGCACAGCTGTCAGAACCTCCCTCTTGTTGGGTTTTCCCCAGTCCCCAATACCCCGTCCCCATCTGCTTTGCCCAAAGAGCCAAGACAACAGTGATAAATGGAGAGAAATCAGAGCATTTTGCATATAGAGAGACAAAGTTTTAAACTAAGAATGAAGGTTAATCTCTAGCAGAGACAAAGTTTGCATAAAGCAGATGGGGCTTTGCAATCCAAACCTGGCCCAGCTGTAACTGGATTTGGGTGTTTTTTGCCACATTTTTCTTTTCACTTGTCCCACTGTTCTGGAATAGCAGGTAATGTAAAATAAATATCGAATTCTTTCCACAATAAGCAAGGAATTATAGTTAAACATAGGACTTTTTAAAAAATAATTTCCCTTAAGAGCTGTTCCAGAATCAGCACTAAGATGCTCCAGCAAGTCTCTGTTGCTGTTTCCAAGTTCACCTTTCATTGATAGTTCACAGTACTCTGAAATGAAGCAATGCTTGAGTTTGGCGCACAGAAGAGGTGCCAGATTACAGGACTAACAAAAGGTAAATTCTAGAGAGGTTTATCAAGCTCACCTGATGGTATCTTGGTCCACTGTATTGTTGGAAGAGGATTCCCAGTAGCTTCACAAGGAATAAAAGCATCGGAATTTGCCAGCAGAGTGAAAGCAGCTGATTTGCCTCCGACTATTCTGGGCTTTTCAAAATGCTTTCTGCTTGCAGAACCTAAGGTGATGGGATTGGGGGTGGTGGTGGTTTCTTGATCTTGTCTCCTTTCAGACCAGCCACTGACAGAGCTGTCCTTGTCCCTTCGCCACGGAGATGTGACCTGTGGTGACTGCAGCGTGCTCAGTGTCCTGACGGTCAGTGTGGTGTCCCTCTCCCTGCCCTCGGTGGGTGGCTGGGGCCGGAGTTTGGTGTCCCCCCAGGGAGGCGAGGAGGCTGTCCCGGCAGGTGCAGGGGGCATGGCTGCAGTGGGGGCTGGCAGAGGGGAGGGATGCCGCGTGCTGGGAGCGGTGACTGCCGCAGGAGCACTCGGCACGGTTCTTGCTGGGAAGGTGGGCTGGGCTGTCTGGTTCTCCTGGTCCACTCCCTCCCCCATTTCCAGGTAGGATCTTTCTCCTGCCGTGGCAGTGGCTCTGATGTGCTGAGGAGGCACTGGCCCTGATGTGGCACTGACCGCGGCAGGTTGGGCACTCGTGGCTCCAGGAGGCTTGTCCAGCCGTGGTGAGGTTTGGAGACCCACGGTGGGGGTCAGGGCAGGACTGGTGGGTGGTGATGTGGCCAGCTGGCTGTTCCTCTGTGTGCCTGGTGTGGTTTGGAGTGCCATGGCGGGGCTCTGAGCAGCCGGTCTGCTGGGCAGTGACATTGCTGGCTGGGCTTTGCTTTGGGTGACCAGGCTCGCCAGCGTCTGTGTGGCTGCCGTGGTCCTGTGCCGAGGTGGCTCGAGGGTGTCAGGGACCCACAGTGCTGGTGCTGTGGTCACGGAGAATGCGTTGATGCTCCCAGGGAGAGGTTGTGCAGGTGTAAGGCTTGGGGACACAGCTGGTGATGTAGCTGCTGTCACCATGGGGGTGGCTGTGCTCGCCGCAGGGGTGGCCGTGGGGCTGTGGGCTGCAGTCACATGCTGTGGGGCAGATGTTTTAGGAGGCCTCTTCCTCCTCTGACCTCTCCTTCCTCCCACTCTGAATATTTTAGTTTTGGTGACTCTGGTGTCAGTTTGAGGAGTACAAATGGGTGTAACTGTTGGCTTCAAACCCATCACACCCAAGCCGTTGGTTGCAGCGGTGGCAGTGCCCTTTGCAGTGACAGACATGGCTGCGGCAGCAGCTTTTTGCCTTGCGCTGTGTTTGTTTTCCTCTCTCCCGAGGCTGTGTTTTGATGGGTACCCTCGGGGGGCTCCAATGTTTCGATGGGTGCCCATGGGGTGCTCCAATGGCATTTTCATGGTGGAGGGGGAAGGGTGGGGTGCTTCTGGGCTAAGTGGATTGATGGAACTGCTTAAGATATTTAAGGCTCGTACATTTGATATGTAGTTCATATTCAGTTGAACACCTGCAGCCATAGCAGTACTTCCTCTGGCAGACCCTGGCCTCCCAAAATTGTGTTGGTGCTCTCTTATACTTGGGATACGTCCTGGTCTAACCATTCGTCTCCGTCCAGAAATTTTCCTTCGTCTTCCATAGTGCTGCTGGAGCTGGGGTGGATGAGTTGGAACATCCTGGATAACCTGAATTTGCTGATGAGTATCAACAGTTGAGGCCAATGGTGGCTTAAGGGTTCCTTCTTTCTGAGCCCTATGAAAATAAATGGGGCCAAATTCAGGGCTTGGTGCACTGGCTGTCACCACAGGGCCCTGGTGATCTGTTTTGGTGGAAACCTTATCAACAGACTCAGTAAAAATATGTAACTCTGCTGTGTTTTGGGGAGTTACAGCCTTGCTGGCACCTGTAGCTTCTGTCGTGGGTGTCATGGATGCAGACTTCTGATGCTGGTTATTACTTTCCCCAGAATATATTGACCTTTGCCCAGCAGGGGAGACTGTGGATGTTCCGATTGCTCCACTTGATACAGTTGCTTGCTTTACACCATTTGCTGATATTTGACCCAAATCAGATCTTTCCCATGAATCTGTAGGGTTTGGATATGTGTGCGGCTTTCTGCTGCCAGATGCCACAGAGTGTGGAGGAGGAGAGGGCAGGGGCGTTAATGCCTCTGTGAGCAGGAGGGAGGTTTTCCTGTCACGAGTGTGATTCACAGCCTCCTCGGGCCCCGCAGTGATCATGAGTTCTGCTGCTCTCCCCAGAGCAAATACTGGGGATCTCTCTGTTGCTGGTATCATGAATTCTTCTTCCTGAGATATGAGATCACCAGATGTCTCCTCCTCATCCTCAGGTACCTCTGAGAGCTTGTGGACTGGAATGGGTGGTTCTGTTGTAACATCTCCTCGTTTGTCTGTCACTGTCGAGTTCCTCTTTGTTTTCTCCAGCAAGGCTGCCCAGCGCTGCGGATCAGCTCTCCTGCCTGAGGAAACAAACTGTCTCCTGTGTGTCCTGAACTGCCTACCTGTTCTGTCCCTGTAGGGCCAGGGGAGCATTTTCCTGTGGCTGCTCCTTTGGCGTGCCCTCTGCGCACCGCGGCTGCTGGACACCGAGGCAGCAGATGCCCCGTGGGCTCTCAGGGTGGCTGCAGTGGCTGAGGGATGTCTCTGTGCTGCAGCAGAGCCCAGCAGAGCATCACCAGAGCCTTCTTCCCACTCTCCCACAGCTCCGTGCTGTTTCTGCAGAGCAGTTTCGTGCTGTCTCATCAGCACTTGGAAAACCAAAAGATCAGCTCCGTACTGGTTTGCTGCAACACACTGGAAGTAGCCCACGTCTTGCTCCGTCACCCCTCGTATTCTCAAGGTGCCATTGGCAAAAATATCTTTGTTTCCTACAGACTGCTGAAGAATTACATGCTCAGGTAACACCCAGGTGATGGCAGCATCCGGAGCAGCCGTGGATGTGCAGGGAAGGTGGAGTGTGCTGCCGAGAGCAGTCGACAGCTGGGCTCCATTTACACCATTGTGCTCCACGTGAGGATCCACCACTGTAATTCGGAATGTGAGCATGTCGGCATCCTTGTGGTTCGTGCTGATGCAGCGATAGAGTCCTGTGTCAAACGTGTCAGCTGTCCGCAGCGTCAGCATCCCACTCTGAAGGACCACGATTCTCCCATCCTCGCTGATGTGAGGAGCTCGCACTTTGCTGCCGTCAGCCAGTATCCACTGCACGGCAGGAGCTGGCTCCCCTGCTGCCTGGCACCCCAGTTCCACGGTGCCCCCCACGAGCACAGTGTGCTCCGTTTGGGTGCTGTTGTCCCTGGAAATGATGGCCCAGTTATTTCTCGTCTGGTTTTTGTCATCACTGGGCAAACTGATGTGGGCGTCCGTGGAGTAGCGGAGGTGCAGCACGCTGAGCGTGGTGGCTGTCCTGTCCAGCTGCAGGGCCACTTTGCTCTGCATCAGCCAGGCGGGATCAGCTCGCAGGTCAGCCTCAATGTTGGTGAACAGTTCGTCTTTCTCAGTGTAGATCTGCTTGTATTTGTAGTTAACAAAAGGCGTGTCAGTTGTCTGCAGGGTTTGCTGCAGGTTCAAGGGAGAATTGCTGTACAGTGCCAGGATGCTCCACAGCTGCTGGATGTGTCCATAATCAATGTCACACACCAGGAATGCTGAGAACGACGTTTTGAGCACTGTGCTGCTGCCATCTTGGTCAAAGGAGATAGGAGACATTTCTTTGGGTTTCTGGACATTGCAAACCAAGTTGCCTCGGTTTCCTGCTTGGTCGGTCATATTCAAAACCATGGATCCTATTGGAGCTATGAAGTCCTTGGGAGACACGTAGCTGAAATCCCCATCGTCTGGCACCGTGAGGTTTCTGGATTTCAGGGAGTCATGTATGACTGGTTTAGCACAGATGAGAGATGCAGAAGGAAGATCCACTAAACTTTTCCCATCGTGATTTTTGGGACTGGCACAGACTGGGCATTGCTGGACACCAGAACTTCTCTCTTTTCTGCACTTTATAACATCTGAAGGGAAGAAAACTTCAGTAAGCTTCTGTGCTACAAGTTTTAGTATTAAAAATGACATGTAGCTACTAACAAGTGGTTCTTTCGAGTAAAATAAAACCAAAACTTGAAGTCACATGTGAACAGCAGCAGCAGAGAAAGTCCTCAGGTCCCTTGAGTTCCTTATTGAAGCAGTACAAAAATTCACCCTTTAAGGTATTCACCATTTAAGGCATTCACCATTTAAGGTATTCACCATTTAAGGTACTCACCACTTAAGGTACTCACCATTTAAGGTACTCACCATTTAAGGTACTCACCATTTAAGGTAATCCTATTTAAGGTATTCACCATTTAAGGTGTTCACCATTTAAGGTAATCCTATTTAAGACTGGACCAACACCATTTAAGGTAATCTCATTTAAGGCTGCGCATCGCAATCGGCGAGGAGAATAAGCGATACAGGATCAATGTGATCAATGCAAGCTTTATTCTAACTATTTCTCTAGGTTCTCAGCCTTAAGTACATTTTCCAGCAGCTAGCAGGCTTTACACGTCATTATGGCATTGGTTAGTGAGACTACTTGCCACACTATTATTGGTTACTTGCACACAGCTACATCATCTTGTTCCCTCCCAGCTCGTGGTGCCTTAATCTGATGTTCTGCATTCTTTTGACCACAATTTCTCTTTCATAAAATTCGGTGCTTCTCAAACCACCAAGGACACTGTCCTTGCAGCTTACCCTCAAGGTTTTGCTTGCACAATGCCTGGTCTGTATTCTGTGGTGGCAGAGGCTGCAAAAGCAGCAGAGCCTCTAGCATGTCATGGTCCTGCTCTTCAAGCCATTTTTCAACACTTTATCTTCTTTTAAAAAAATCAAGTGCAATGTGGCCCTTGCTTTTGCCAGTTCCATATAAGTTAGCTTATTCCTTGTGGATTCTCCTGGTACCCAGGAGCTTTGGGCTGGCCAAGGAAAATTCTCCATTAAGGAAAGAAGCATTTGGGAATGTGTTAAGGCCACTAGATTAATTTAATCTGGGAAAATGAGTGGTATTAATCTCTTTATCCTGATTACACACACCTACAAAAATCCTATCTTCCAGTCTTTTATGGGAGAATAAATGAATGAAGATGAATAAAGGACAATTACCTTGAAGAACAGAAAGAACAAGATGGTACAACAGAGCACAAACAAAACCTTCGTCTCACCTGGTCTCTCCTGTGCCCACTCTGCAAACCCCTGCAGGCTGCAGTCACAGGACCACGGGTTTCCATGGAGGTAAATGCTCTCGAGCTCTGACATGTAGGAAAACATTTCTTGTGGAAGTGAAGTCAGCAGATTGTCAGACAGAGAGATGTGCTTCAGGAAGGATATTTTGAATATCTGACTATAGTGCAGGGTGACAAAAGTATCTGGATGCAGCTGCTGAAGTAAATTTCCATCCAGGTGGACCAACCTCAAGGAAGTGAGTCCATAGAAAACATTGGGATTCACAAATTCAATTTGATTGTGGTCCATATGCAGCTGTACCAAGCTGTTCAGGCCATAAAATGCATCCTGCTGAAGCACTCTGACCTTGTTGTAACTCATTTTTAAGACCTGTTCATGAAAAAGTAACAAATGCATAATATTAAGCCATATTAAAGTTATAGGACCACTAGTAAATGCTGCTGGAGGTCACTCTGTGCAGTGAAAGTCCTTCACCAGATCAGGAATGCCAGGGAACAGGAGTTTTTTTTAAACATTCAAGTGCTTATATGCAGTGTGTTAAGTGTCTGCGCAGTGGTGGCTTTTATTTAACGAATGCTAGAAAGGGACAGAATTGTACTGAAGGGAAAGGGAAATCTCAATGGAAAACAATTCTCAAAAAAACCCAAACTAACAAATTAACAATGACAAGTTTCCTTTCTCAGACACCGTACTTGGAGCTCTGCAATTTTTTCTCCCCTGTATGAAAGAGAGTTTTGACTGCAGTTGCCTGCTGAGGTACAACTGACAGGTACCATGTGTTTGCAATGCTCTTTACACTGTACCTGAGTGCCCAGCTGGGAAGGAAAGGTATTTCCCATTAGGATACTGGATCTTAAAAGCCCTTGGCTTTCACGTGGATACAGTAAGAAACAGGAAACTGAAATGCTGCAGAAGGCTGCTCTGTGGCTGTTTGCTGGAATCACTGAAAGTTGTTTTAAGCATAACAAAAAGAAACATTGGGTCATTTAGTTCTTACCTGTAGTGAATGTAAATCACTGAACACCTTCTCAGGGATGTCACTGATCTCGTTGCTGTGCAGCATCAGTAACTCCAGTTTCTTCAGGCCAGCAAAGTCTGTGAGGCTCAGTTTTCGCAAGCTGTTGTAGCTGTAAGGGATGGGTTTAGTCAGCCCCACTTTGCACCTTTTAAATCCAAGCAATCCAAAACAAAAGAACCTCTCTTTGGGAATGGCTAAAGGTAAGCAGCTCTTTCCTTCATGTTAACACAAAAGGTGGTCACTTTTCCAGGACAGTGTTCTGATGCCCAAATTCCCAGCGGATGGGGAGAGTAACAGCAAGCATGAAACACATCTGTCTGTGTTCACTTTGCTACCGCTTCAATGAAAAATTCCTTGTATGTTTTCTGCAGGCACAGCTGGACGATTCAAAGGTACATGTATTGAAACAGATACACAGATCAGACAAATATTGCCGATGGGTCTCGTAATTTGATTTAAGAGAGAGGACACCTGTGGGAAACTGCATGAAGTGGCAGGACAAGCCTGGGTATGATCTGCTCCCTGAACCACACAGAGAACAGAACCACCAGGGAGGCTGACGTGGCCAGGCAAGTGAAAATTCCCATGAACTCTGCAGATGAAAGCTTAGACCCTCACACTGTGGAACATTCTAAGTGACAGAATCACTGAATAGTCTGAAACAGAAGGGACCCAGAAGGCTCATCAAGTGCAGCCTGTAAGTGAATGGTCCATATGGCCACGAAAGCTGAGACCATGATGTACCTTAGTGTGAAGTCACGGCAAAGTCTTTGCAGATTTTAGTACATATACTCCTTTTCCAGCCCACTTTCTAAGGTCTGAACTATCCTTTCTCAGAGAGAAATCTATTCCAGACTCCTTCCAAGTTCCATGTTACAGATGCAAAATATTCAGGAAATATAAAGGAAAGTTATGTTCAAAACTTTCTGAAGTTCTCATGTGCCCTGTGCTAGAGTCCCAAAATTTCCCTTAGTGTGGGTGGTCTCAGTCTTTGCAGGCTCTGATTGCTGAGCCCTGCAGAACGTTAAGCTTTATAGATTTACTTATTGTTTTGGTTAATTTTTAGCCCTAAATCTGGAAGGCTAATCACTGCTGCGCGAAGTGCTGAAAGGCAAGCGTTCCGAGCACGAAAGGCCGGAGTTTCACGTACCCCAGGTTGATGCGCTGCACGCCCGCGGGGATGCGCGGGGGCACGGCGCTGAAGTAGCGGAAGGTGCAGTGCAGCTCGGCGGGGCCGTGGCAGGCGCAGGGCCGGGGACAGGCGCTGATGGCCGGCAGGGTGGCCAGGCAGGCGGCCAGGAGGGTCCCCAGCCAGCGGGGCCGCTCCCTGCGCGGGGCCCCCATCCTCAGGGGATCCTACGCTGCCATCCCCACGGCACGGAGGGTTCCTGCAGGGGAAACACAGCACACAGGCACTTACCGCGGCAGCCGAGCTCAGCCGCTCGGCTTCAAGCCGTAAGCAAAAAAGAATTTTTAACTTAAAAGAAAATCCGACCCACGAACCAGCCCCCAAACTCTCGGGTTTCCCCTCAGCGATGGATCAGTGTCATGACCAAAGCGTTGTCATTTGACCTAAAGCTGCCCCACGGTGCCCCTGTCCGGAGCGATGTGCGGGAGCTGCGGCTCGCAGGGAAGCTGGAATTCTGCTCGCAGGGAAGCTGGAATTCTGCTCGCAGGGAAGCTGGAATTGCGCTCGCAGGGAAGCTGGAATTGCGCTCGCAGGGAAGCTGGAATTCCGCTCGCAGGGAAGCTGGAATTGCGCTCGCAGGGAAGCTGGAATTCTGCTCGCAGGGAAGCTGGAATTCCGCTCGCAGGGAAGCTGGAATTGCACTCGCAGGGAAGCTGGAATTGCGCTCGCAGGGAAGCTGGAATTCCCGGGGAGCAGCCGGGGAGCTGCCGCCGCTGCTCGCTGCGGTCCCGGCTCCGTTCCGCGGAGCGTTCCGACTCCGCCGGAGGCTCATCCCCCGGAGGCGTCTCCACACGTCAGCTCCTTCCCCGCCAGGAACTATCCCAAGCAAAATAAACTCATTTCGCAGCCCTCGCCCAACCCCTCGGCGCTTCCCCGGGACCGGACCGGCCACACGCTCCCACCTGCGCGTCCCCACCTCCGGGGCCGGGCCGGGCGGGGACCGGGGACAAACTCGCCGCCGCCACCGTCTCCTCCTCCCGGGGGACGCTGCCGGCCCGTCCGGGCTCCCCGCGGGAGGCGGGGACGGGAGAAGGACCTGCGGCCGCCGCCTGTCCGGGGATGCTGCGGCACCGGCACCGGCACCGGCACCGGCACCGGCACCGGCACCGGCACCGCCGCTCCCCCCGCGCCCCGCGCCCCGCTCTCTCCGCACGGGTTCCCCGCATCCCGGGCCCCGCATCCCCGCACGGGTTCCCCGCATCCCCGCACGGGTTCCCCGCATCCCCGCACGGGTTCCCCGCATCCCGGGCCCCGCTCCCCCCGCTCCGGGTCTCCGCATCCCGGGCCCACCCTCGCAGACAAGGAGCGTTTGCCGCCGTGGGGACTTGGGGCATGACCCCTCCAAAACCTGGCCGACGACACCTTCGGCTGGCTTTTGGAGAGACAAGTTTTGTCCCGCCGTGGACCGTGTCTGTCAGTGCTTCAACTCCTTTTCGGCTCAGGTGGATGTAGCAGGCACAAACTCGACCGACAGGACGTTTCAGCTGAAAATATGTCATTCTAGGGCAAATCTCCTTCTAGGAGGAGTTCGACTCGAGATATAATAGCAATGCAAAACTTTAAAGATAAGACGAAGCCTCAAATATATTTTTCAAAGGTTCTAACGTTGTTCAGACACGTTCAAAACCAAACGTGAGCTGCGGGAGTTCAGGAGGGTTGGCAGGGAAGGGATGTTCTGCATAAGTCAGTTGGAACTTCACTCATGGAATTCGCTGGCGTTTGTTATTGCCTCAGGGGCTGCCTCAGTGAAACATGGATGGCCTTACTGTAGTTCAGCATGGGAGCTTGTGCCAAGAGTCTCAGATCGCCTGTGTGACTGGTACTTTGGGTTTCAGAAAAAAGAACAACACCTCAACCGGAGCCCTGCACTGAATCCTGAGCTGGTATTTTTAGGTGCTGCCCTGAGAACAGGGAAAATCTTGGGGGCTCACGCTGAATTCTCTTCCCCTGAGTGATAGAGAAGGTGACAGGGCTATTGTTAGGTGCATTTTATCCATCTTAATTACAGTCTGAAAAGCAAAGCGTCAATTGCTTTTTTAAGTTTTTTCTACTGAATGACTGAGGTCAAGGCTTCTGAAGTGACATGTTCCAACGCTGTGCTTTTGTGGGTGCAAATATGAGGTAAAAGACATTTTTTAATGATTTGTACCAGTTTCCATAATTTGTGGTAGAAAAGAAGCTGAAGTAACTTTTGAGAACATTTTCCAAAAACACATATCTGAAAACATGCATTAAAAGAAAAACAAATATTTTGAACATACAATGGACCTTGTCAACGTCTTAAGAACAGAGTTTTCATCTCAGCATATGCTGTTTGTTGTCATTAAGCCTCAGCTCTCACTTCTGAGGGGCAGAGCATTAAATTACAAGAGATACAAAGATCTCCCTCCGGAAACTGGCTGAAGAACATGTGGAATATTTTATTATAATGTGCTTGGGATTTCCCGGGGTGGCCTTATGGAGAACACAATGGTTCTACAAACCTGTGCTGAGCTCGCTGCTTTGCTGGCAATTCTGCCCCATGTCTGACATTAAGACATTGGTTTAGCTGGAATTCATTACTAGGGAGAATGAAGGGAGCTTTTTGTTAAGCGGAACTATATTTTGGCAAGAAAGCGTGACCGCGTGCGAGCTCAGAAGTGCTGGGAAGAGGAAAGCTGAGTGAAGGAAGTGCTTGTGATCTGGATCTGCATAGCAAATTGTACGTACCAAACCTGGAGCACAACTCCAGCTCGTTTTTCAGCAGTTCAGCTCCTAATGTACCTTTCTGTGGAATAAGCTGGCTTTGCCCAAGCCGGGAGGGAAGGCAGTGCTGCTCCAGTGCTCGTCTGTGTGCTCTGTGTGCTCCTGGGGACACTGCAGCTCACAGGGGCAGGTCGGTAGGAGCCCTGCGCAGGAGTGCCCAAACCCCTGAGGTGGCACAAGGGGACAAGGGCTGTCCCCAGCCTTGGGTCAGGGTGTCAGTGCAGCGCTCGTGTTCCAAACCTCAGCACCGGGATCTTTATCGGGCAAAGCCCCACTGGGCCCCGGCGCTGAGCCCCCTCGGCTGTCACACAGCCCAGCCTCGCTCACAGCCCCGGGAGCACCAGGCACACCCAGACTTCCCCAGCGCTCACACTCACCCAGCCCTGTCAGAGCCTTCACGGGGCATCCTGCTTGGCTTTGCTGCTTCTTTGTTTACTTTTTAAATGAGCATTTTCTTTTTCTCCTTCCTCAGTGTGAAAGAGTCAGTGGAAAATGACTCAAACTTCAGAGAATGTAGTAACAGAAAGCAAATAATGTATGGGAGGAATGATTCTTTTGCTCTTAAGACTTCTCAGGCAGGGACTCTGCATCTCTAGTGGGTAGCCCTGTTCCTTGGTCTGGTATTAATGGTGATGCTGGTAGCCCTGGGACAGCAGCACAGCCCAGCACAGGGAATCTGATGCAGCTCATGCCTGTAAGGTGTTGTTGCATGAGGCTCTGGATCTTCAGGTGATCTTCAGCTTCCTTCAAGGAAATTGTGGTGGGGCTGATCCACAAATCTGGGATCTTGAAGGAAATAATGGATGATCCCTTTCTTTACAGGAGTCAATACAAATTACGTTAAGGAGGCAGAATACAACTTTGGAGGGCACCACCCTGATGTGTTCCACGCATCAGTGTCAGCAAAAGGCTTTTTTAATGCAATTTTAATCTTTATTAGGTACATGAATTATATATCGGGGTTTTGTTTGATGATGTTTGCTTTTTAATTTATTCTTCCATTGCAGACATTGCCTGGTCCCTCCCTCATCACACTGCTCCCCTGTGATACAGTCCCAGCTGTTTCCCAGACCAGCCCTGCAAGTGCCTCTGCTCCTGCGACACACCATTGCCACTCTGCCTCAGTTTATCCTTCCTCATGCTCTCTCCTCTCTCTACATTCTGCCAATTCTCCTTAAAGGCCCTTTGCAAAATGTTTTCACATTGCTCTTTTCCTTCACAGCTTTTTGCAGACCACATTCTTTCAATGCCTCGGTAGGCTGCTGGATGCCTTGGCAAGGATGACGTGACCCTCCAAATGCCTCCTTGGGAATTTTCAAAATAACACACTTAGGTACAGCTCTGCTGTGGCTCAAGGCCACAGTCAGACATTTTAGTTCCATTGTAAAGAGTCGGACAAGCTCCCAGCAAAGCAGCAACTGGTTCTGGAGGCACGGTCGCTGTTGGGAGCTGCCAGTGTGTTTGTGCAAATATTGATTTTGGGACGGTCAGCCCTGGCTGTGTGGGCAGTGGGGTGCTGACCGCAGTGCAGTGAATGCTGCACTCCAGGAAACCAAGCAGCACATCGGAGGAATACGTGAAAAGGGGACTGGGCTGTGGCTGCTTTCTGTCCCATCCTGTCCCCAGCAGTGCCCCCAGCCACAGAGCTCTGTGCTCCACATTCCTCTGTCCTCCCTCTGACCTGAGAGAACCTCCGCTGGGCGGGCTGGAGGCAATCCGTCTTTTCCTGGGTGGGATGGGCAGTTGTTGATGTCCACACTGGGTCTGAGGGGCCAGGGACCCCCACTGGCTGCTGCTTTTGAACTCCATCCAGCCCAGATGGTCTGGGACTCTGTAAATCACCCACAGCATGGGAGCCACAGCCAGAGCTCCTGCCGGGCGCATCTCATCTCATCTCAGCATGCAGACCAGAGCTCAGCAAGCTGAAAAAGGTCTATATTTTCTCGTCTGGATAACTGTGACACCTTTCTCCTTCACATGGGCAATTTTCAGAGGTGGGCATGAAGGGAGGGGCTGTCTGTTACTCCAGCTCAGAAGAAAAGGCAGTTTAACACTCGTTGTGCCTGCGGAAGATCTGCTCTCCTCATTACTGGAGCAGATCCTCAGCCAGCCTAATTCCATGTTTGATCTGCAATGACATGCTCCATCGGTGGTTCCTGTGCTCTCAATAAGATCTTTAATCTCCTGTCAGACCTCCTCGCAGGCAGACAGTCACCTGCAAATCCACTCCCGAACAGCTGAACCGAAACACAGGCACTGCTGCTAAAGCACTTCTGCAGGTGCAGGCTGCATGTTTTCAACACTCATCTTAAACATTAGCTCGAGTGGTTTTTTCATGGTTTGAGCTGCAAAAGCAGCACTGAAGCAGATTTTTGAGGTCTCTGTCTTGCTCTCCTTAGTTATATTGTGAGGATGCCTAATCAGGTATATCCTTGTTCCTTGATGGCCACTCTACACTGTGGATTTACATCCACAGGATGAGGCAGCAAGTTTACAAATCTGTAGCCCCATAACCTATAGGTATAATGCAGTGGTTAAAGGAAAATGTCCTGCAGTTCACTAACAAGAATCTGAACACTTCCCAGCCAACTGAACGCCACCCAAAAGCTTATCTTTGCTGCAGATAATTTTTGCTTGTGATGGAATAAGAATTTGTAATCTGCTGAAGACGGCCCTGCACACTGCTCTTTAATCCAGCTATTAAATTGTTTATAAAACAAACAGAAACCCCCAACAAAAAAATGAACCAGCCCCCTACCCTCACCCAAAGAGTCCAACAAAGACCTCTGGGTAGCGGACATGAGGCATGGCTGTTTATTCCCAGTTACAGGTGAGAGTATGTTTGCGAATTATGTTTTATTTCCCAGTGACAATTAAATAAACCATTTCAAAGCAGAATCCTTCAGCTTCCCAGGTGTCAGCTGCAGCCTTTCCCTGCCCATCTGATGGTGCTGCTCTCAGCTCTGATCAGCCAGAGCTGCATTGTTTCCAGGTGTCAGAGGGCGAGGCACAGGTGCCTGTGCCAGGCACAAAACCTGGGGCTGTTTAGGGCAGGCTCAGGGCAGGTGCTCTCTGCTGTAGCTTATTCTGTATTTTGTGACTGAAGAGCAGAAATAGCAGGGTGTGAGCAGCCTCCTGAATGCAGGAATTCCTATATGAGTCTTTTAAAGTCAAGACTAGAAAATGAGAGGTTTTCTGGGCCGAGCTGTGGGGAGGAAGGAAGCCAAGGTGTCTGTCCTGCAGGTAAGGAAGGCTAAGTGCTGCTCTGGGGTGTTCTTGTTGGCGACACAGGCAGTCTTTTTGCCTAATAAATGTAATTTACTGGCTGAACCTCTTATGGTGAGTCACATAAAATTGGAACTACGATTTCCTGTGTAAGTTCAACTTGCGTTAGAAGACTTTCCTGCTGTAGCCGTGCCAGCAAGCAGTAAATGTGTGGATTTTGGGGCTGTGTGTGCTAAATGAAGTAATGCTGTGTTTGTGGAGAACTGGCGTTGATAAGCTGATGAAGGTAGAGCGGATGGTCACTTGCTGGGCCCTTTTAAAACTTTTGACTCTCAGTGATGGAATAATTTCTCTCTAGAATAGCACGTGAATAATTGGGAGGAGAAGGCATGTGAAAAGGTGACATGGATTAAAAAGGGGAGAGTTCAAACTTGTAATTTTCTCCTTTTTCTTTATTTCTATGTTCTGCAGAGTAATTCTCAACCACTTGCTCTTAGTTGAGAATATCTAATTAAAAATCCTTAAAAAAATTGTAATTTTCCTAATTGAGAAAATGAGGTTATAGTTAGATAATGATCTCCCTGAGTCTCTTCTGCTACTTTTGTCTTAACAATGTTGTCCTGTGGCTTCTTTAATGGCTCATGGGGACTGCGGTGTGGCTGTGGCTTTCCCAAGCTCTGGTAGTGGCATGTCCTGTGGCAAATTTAATGCCCATGGACTGCTCTGCTTTGAGCTGTGGATGTGGAGTGGTTCAACATTTAAACCATGCTGAAGCTGTGGTGTCACTTATTAGATTTAACATGTTTATTTGGGTTCTGGTTTAAAGTGGATCACCACAGGGAAAATCAAGGTCTAGTCCAAATACCACTTCACTAACATCTCCAGATGAGGTTTCTGAAGTCTCTGTTGGTTAATTATGCTCCAGCATTGAGCTGTTGGTGCAGTTTCTTTCTCTGTGTCCTGCAGAGTGGTTGTCCAGATTGTGTTTAGCCTCATACTTGTGCAGAGAATTATCTGAACTGTTACGTGAAGTAATGTGACTCAGTATTTTTTAAAAAATTGGTGTTTTTAACTGTAATGATAGAAATGTTTGAAGTCTGCTGAAGCATATAAAGAAGTTCACTGTGACACAGTGACACAATTTGAAGAGCTCATGTCTCAAGCAGCAGTGCCCTGGGCAGCATGATGGGGGATGGACAGGAGCACCAGTGCTGAGCTGGGATGAACACCTGTGGCATTTCCAATACACCCAGTAACGGTGCTGGCCAAAGGGCTGTGCTCCTAGGATTGTGCTGTTGACTTCCTGATTACAAGGAAAGGGGCAATTTTGAATTAATTATATGATTGAAGGTATTTCTAGAACATTTTGAGCTTTATCCTGATGTGGTAGCCTTAAGCTATGGATGTATTGGTAATGGCAGAGACTGAGATCCCTGGGCCCATCAGTTCCTACAAACTTGTTTTTAATCAGTGAAGTGAATTCGCCTCCAGTTCCAGAAACCAGAGTCCAGTCTGATATATCCAAAGAAGTTTATAGACTTCCATTTGTAAGAGCATTTATTCTCCTGGGGATGCTTTCTGGTGGTTGCCATTGCTCTAAGCCAGGGGCTTGGCCTTGTCCTGACACGGGGCTGTCCATGTTAACCCTGCCCGGGGATCTGGCTCCGTAGGTGGCTATTTATTGGGATGAGGGGAACGGGGGAGGAAATGCCATCATTTGAGCAGCCCTTCTGGCACATCGTGCCGAGCTGAGCTGGATGGATGGGGCTGGGCACCCTTCGGCAGCGCTGGACGAAAGGAAAGGTTTCTGTAAGGCAAGAAGGGTCTGGTGAGGGGCAGAGCATTTCTTTGCTGCTTCCCTGAGGAACTGCTCTCATGTTCCGTTGTTTTGGAATGTGTGGTTCAGACTTCACTGTTGGTTTGTGTCGGAGCTGTCGGTTGGTTCGAATGTCCTTTCCATTACTGAATGTAATGAACTCTCCAAGGATGAATGCTGCAAACTATTCCAAAACACCATTTTCTTCCATAAAAACCTCCTATAGAATATCCAGCTGCTGTGCTGAGAGTCAAGAAATCTGATGCTTTTGTGCAGATCAAAATACACTAAACCTCCATTTCTTTGCCCTACATCTCGCTCCAGTTCCTTGTCTCCCTGTTGCTGCTGGCATAACCCTTAATGCAAATTCCATCCTTTTGGGGGGCACAGGGCAGGGGCCGAGCTGGGGGAGCCCTGTGCTCCTCACCTGCAGCCCCTGCCTGGCATTCCCGGGGCAGGAGGAGCTGCAGGGTCCCCTGGGACACCTGGGCAAGCAGGGATCCTCTGCTGAAGAGTCAGGCTCTGGGATCCCTTGCATTCAGCCCAGCATAATCTGGTTTTATTTATCCTGTGAGGGATGTGGAATAGAGAGCACTTGGAAGCAACTCGACAGCCACTAAAATAAATGTTCTTTTCTGTTTATTCCTTGGCTTGCATCCGGAAATTAAATGTGCTGCATTAGGAATCTCCAACTTTGACTGTCTTACGGAGTCTTTAATTGAATACAGGTCAAACCCAAAAGCATGACTGACTTTTGTTGTTGCACTAGGAAAAATCTCTGATTTTAGAGAGGCTGCAGGTACGACACATTGCTGCTGTAGGTACAATATGTCACTGATGTACAAATAACCTTTACTTTGATCAGGACATGGCAGTGACTCTGGTTTTGAATGGGTGAAACAAGTAACAGAAAATTATCAGATCAATAAAGACTTTAATGCTGGTCTTGGGTAAAACGACAGCAAGCTGTGAATGCAGGCTGGGAGCTTTCTGCTGAAAGCTGCTCTCTGCGGAAAGCTGGTAAATTTTCCACAACAGTCAGCTTAATGCTGCAATTTTTACATAAAGAAAATTGTTGAATCAAGCTGAAAGGAATGTGCCCTTAATTCTTTCAGCAGTTCTTGAGCCACATATTCAGCAGCTCTGTTCACAAATCCCAGCAGTGTTGTTCTTATTTCTGCAACAACATTTGCCTCAATTTCTTGTTTTGCAGCATTTTTTGGTATGAAGAGAAAATGCCTTTGTTTCTGATGCAGTTTCAGGGCTGACGGTCCTTGTCTAATGTGTGTGCACAAATGATTTCCCGAGGAAGCTCAGCTGGGCAGGGCGCTGTAACCTGCCCTGCTCGGCAGTTGTGAGTGGAGCCCTGTGGTCAGAAGCTGCTCTAGATCGAAGTCCAGCTGCTTTGTCCTGCCGAATTGTCCCTGCCAGCCCTGAGCCAGCAGGGACTTGTGCAATTAAACAGTTTTTAAACCTCTGCCAGCATGTTAATAAAGCCTTGTTTATGTGTAAAGCACTTGGAAAACAACTCTAAACACTGGATTTATTTGCAGTAACGTTGTATTTAATCACAGAAGATTTTCATGTGATTTTGCAAACATTATGCACATTCTTTTGCTTTGTTTCACGGCAGAGAATCAGGCTCTGGTTACCTGCTGGAAAGAGCGGGTGGGTGGCTCGAAAGCAGCCTCGTGTCACTCTCCTCTTTGCTCTGTGTTCTGCCTGGCGCTCGGGCACCGTCAGCACCCAGGGGTGAATCTGAGCAGCAGCTCGGCAAAGCTCGGACCCTGGAGCAGCCTCCGAGCAATGCTGACCTTTTTCTCCTTCCAGCAGAGGCTCTGTCCCTCAGAGCAGCGAGGAAGGGAAGTTTCCTGGTCAGCGTTGATAGACGGAAGAACCCAAAGCTGTGTCTGGGCAAAATGACTGATTTTACAGCATTTGAACTAAAGTAGTCTTTCCTTTTCTTGAAAATACTTTCAGAATTCCTTCTTCACTGAAAGGAAAGAATGAAAAATGACAACTTGGCTTCTTTCCTTTTCTAAAAGACTCAGCTCATTTCTGAGTCCTTCCTGGAAAAACATTTTCTGATATTGAGATTAGCCAAGACCAGAGAGTCGCAGTCTGGGAGTACTTAGCTGTAAATTCACATGCTCCTGGCCTCTGGTTTGTTTTATCTCTCGTGTGTTTAGCAGAAAGCCTTTGGCTTTGTACTGCTTTTGCTGACAATGTGAGGTCCAAAGTGACTTCACCAGAAGGATGTTACAGTCCTGAGATTGAAATCGTGTGTGTTGGGCAAAACTGGAGGCTTCTGTGTACCACTGATCATGTGATGGCATGATGTATAACCGAAAATAACACTTTATTCCAGTTTGGCTCTTCTGTCAGCCCCAGAGTAGTACCAACTCTCTGTGAGGTTCCCACGGGAGCTGCAGCTCCTGCCCTGTTGGTCCCAGGCAGGAGCAGCGAGGGGTCAGGGACAAGGTGGGGAGCTGCTGTGGTCCCCAGTTCTTTCTGACTGAAGCAGCCCTGAGGTGACCCTGGGTCCCTTCAGCTGCTTTCTCCTGTCAGCCTGTGCTTGTGGTGTCTGGATTTCCCTACATCCCACCAGTGTCTCGCCAGGAACATCACTGGGCTTCTGGTGCTGCTTTCCAAAGAGCAGAAAATGCCTCTCAGGGGAAGCGAACGGAGCCTGGAAAATGGGGAGACCTGCAGTGATCCGTGGCTCGCAGGCTGTGCCAGGCTCCCAGCCCAGGCTCCTCCAGGGCACACAGGTCCTGCAAGGGCTGCTCTGAGCCTGGAGGTGCACTCTGCTCCCTCTCATCCATCTCTGGTCTTGAAAGAACAAGAAACATCTGGCAGAGAGGCCACGTAGCTCAGACCTTTTAAATGCAGATGCTTTGGAGGGTTGTGTATAAATATGGAGCTTGAGTTTTCCTTGCTGTTGGACACATCTGACACTTTCCTTGTGCTGAGCCTCTGCTCTGCCTCCATTCTTCTGTAGACTCTTGTTGGCTTTTTCCTTTCCCTTGGCAATACTGGTTCAGGTGTAAACCAAGGTAACAGTGCCACAAGGATTCCTCTGCTCCTGCTGGCGAGTTTTCCCTTGTGACTATGTGTAGAAAATACCTGGTTGGTTGTGCATGAGCTGGATTTAATTTCTAGGCTGTGGTAAGCAGGGATGAGGGGCCAAATTCTGATCCAGTGATGACATGGGCAAACTCCCACTGATTTCCAAAGACTGAATTGGCTTAGAGGGCTGAAATTTGCAAATCTAAGTGCCTCTGACAAACACATTTGGCTCACTTTCTGCCAGCACTCCATTATCTTTTCCCCAGTTCAGATGTTTATGTGAGCGCTTGCTGGCTTGAGAGGCTGAATGTGTCTGGATATATTTGAGGGTATAAATGAAACTAAACTTGTCTAGCAAATGCCATCAGCTCTGCTCAGCTGGAGGAGCCTTACAGAGCTCTTGTGCCCCTGTCTCACAGCTCTGTTCCTCTGGTCTCTCCTGGCTGGGGGATGCAGGTTTCTTGTACAAGGTCCCACAGCTGCCACCTCCCAGACCTGCACAAGGGCTTAACTCCACCGGCCTGGTGTCCCAGGTGAGCCCGAAATGGCAGCCAGTTTTCATAATGGCACTGAATTTATGGGGGGCAGAAATGTTCAGGGACCAAGCCCTCTTATGCCGTAGGGATAAATGATTTTTTAAGCATGGGAAGTACTGATATTAGCAGCACATATCTGTAATAAGCAGTGCAAAACAAATTTGGGACCAGAACCTTCCCTGAAGGTCCTGCAGTGCAGTACTGAGCCAGTGTAGGTTATCTTGATATTGATATTGAGATAAATAACTGTTGCGGTTTAAGCCCCAGCAAAAACCAGCACAGCAGGATGTGTGCAAGTTTTTACAATTTTATTTCATGTGTCAAAAAGACAATAAAATTTATCTACATGGCTTTGAGAGGAGCAGTCACCTCAGGGAAATGTGCATTCAGCAGGAGTGTAGGAATGGCACATGATAGGAAAACATAAAACCAAACATAAACACCTTCCAGAGAGCAGTGTGCTCAAGGAACTGCCGGAATGTGCAAAGTTCTGAAATGGGACACACAACCGAGAGGGGTTTGCACTGAAACCTTCAGATCATGAGATCAGTGGCTCTGACATTGCTCAGAGGGAATGTTTTACCTTCATTATAGAGGGGATGTTTAACCCCCCCATCCTTTCTGGCCTGGCAGAAGGGGATGTGGAAGTTTTTTCTGTCCTTCTGGATGTACACACTGTTCTTTGCTATTTTTCTGCTCACCAGAATTATGAGCTGTAATTTTGTGCTAGAACCAAAACACTGCATGGAAGCAGCAGTCAGCAGGGAGTCAAGGAATGCTGGACATAACATACTTTCACGCTTGTTAAGCCATTGCACTGAGCAGTTTTACTCATTACTGCTTCCTCCTCTCTACTTTCCTGGATATCTAATGCTATCCTTATTATTCCCTCTAGTTTCCTGTATTGTGGTGGGGGGTTTTTTTGTTTTTTGTTTGTTTGGTTGGTTGGTTTTTTTGTTTGTTTGTGGGTTTTTTGTTTGTTTGTTTTTGTTTGTTTATTTGTTTTTGTTTTGTTTTGGTTTTTCTGTATTTCCTGTGGTCACTGCCACATACACAGCATTCAGCACAGGGCCATAAATCATAGAATCCTTTGTGTTGGAAAAGACCTCTGAGGCTGAGCCCAGCTGTCAGCCTGGCTCAAGGCTTCCTGCACCCTGGGAGCTCCGGGGCACAGCTGTGCCCTGCGGGGCCTGGGGAGCTCTGCCACCCTCCAGGAGAGCAGCTGATGCTGGAGCACAGCCCAGAGGGGTCACAGTGGTACCCAGAGTATCGTGAGACGCCGCTGGTGCTGCTCTGGGGTGTCAGCTCGTGCTGCAGCACCACCCAGCCCCTCCTGCTCCACCTGCAAGGGTCAGCATGGACTGGGCAGTGCTGGGTTTGCACTTGGACTTGTTGCTCTTCAGGGTCTTTTCCAATGTAAATGATTCCGTGTGCCCGTGTGGAGGTCCCTTCACTGACCCAGTGCCACCCTGGAGTGGGCGGGGGGCACAAGCTGAGGTGACAGTGACGCTGAGCATCAGTGCCCTCCCGGAGATCTCCTGGGCTCTGTCCATGTCCCACTGCCCTCCCCTTGCACCGTGGAGGAAAGCCCAGAGCATCCCATGAAGGTTTTCCTTCCTGAGCTGGTGGAAGTGGTGGAAGGAGGGAACCTTTTCCACCTGCAACAAAAGGTTGTGTTTAAGTTGTTTGTAGGTGCCGTTAGGAGGCTGAAAGACATTTCCAGGCATAGTTTTTGAAATAGTTTTATTTCAAGACCAAGACAAGGCAGAGAGCCTGAATGACGTGTCTAATTCATGGGCTCGTTCCCAGAGACAGTAATTTCCTTGGCTTGGACGGATGACTGGGACTCAGCTCTCATTTCTGACTTCTGAAGATCTGACAAAGGAAAGTGCTGACCTAGCTGGAGTGTCCCACAGGTGACAAGAAAGGGTCAGCCACCCAGGGCCTGGCTCTCTTGGTCTGTGGAGGAAGCTGAGGCCATTTTCCTGTCCCTGCAGGAGCCAAGCTGCGGCAGCTGGGCTGGGTCCCTGCCTGGCGCGAGCTGAGGCTCCTCTCTCCCAGAGGAAGCAGTCCCTGCCTGGGGCCAGGTCCTCTCCTGTGGCTGGGGAACAGGGACATGCTTTCCCTAGGACTGCTGCCATGGGTGGCCAGTCCTGGACACACTGCTGGAGCATCAGCGCTGGCTTGTGAGCACCTCTGGGATAAACTGGCTCTGGGAGCTACAGCCAGGATCTGTTTCTAGCCAGAAAGAATTCAGTGCATGGAAAAACCATAAAAGTTTCTGGTTGTGGCAGGATTACAGCAGGGTTGACATTGAAAGTTCCTGCTTGGAGCAGGATTACAGCAGGAATGAAATTTCTCAGGAACTCAGAGTTTCCACTCAAATACAGACATTGATAATTTTATATTTGCCTCTTTGTGGCTTGAAGTCAACCTCCTCCTGAAGTTGATTTTTCTGTTTTGTAGAAGCTAAATCTTCTGTAATGTATTTTATTATTTTAAAAATATCCTTTTTCTTGTGGAATTGTTTTTTATTAGAGGTAGCAAAACTGCAGGCAAAGGAGCTTTTATTTTGGAATTTGGTCTATTACCTGTGTCGCTCCACATTGCGCCACGTTCAGATTCAGTCCTGCTGGAGTCAAACCTGGAGCTCTGTGGCACTGCCAAAGGTGAAGCTGCTCCTGCTCCGGGAGCGATGGCACAGGGACCTGGCTCAGCCTGGGACACTTTCCGCTCCCTGCTGTGGAAGCTGCGTGAAGTCCCAAACTCACGCACCCAGAGCAGGCTGCCCAGGACCCCTCTTTTCCCAGGATGTAATGCCTTCCTTGGCCCTGCTGCCCGGGTGGGCGTGCAGCTCCTGCCCCGCAGCGCCCGGCAGCTCAGGGGGTGCAGTTTGGGGATCACTGCACATTATGGCTCTGTTAAATGCCACAAGAAAGTTGCTGTGGCTGCCAGCTTGTGATGGGCTGGGGCGAGAAACATTGATTGCTGCTTGCTGGGATTATTTAAAAAGTAAGGGCTGTTGGTTTTTAATCTGACACTCTTCACATTCTGAATGTGTTTCTGTGAAGTTTTGATCAACCTTTTTGACCGGTCCTTGGTCAAATCCCAGCAGAAATCTCAGTCTTGTTAATTGTTAAATGTTGGTTGTTGGCAAAGGCTGTGGATTCTCTTGCAGCTTTTTAATGTTTTTACACATGACAAAATGGTGGGATGTGCTTTCCAAAGTGCTTTTTCAAGTGATGGAGCCACAAAGTGAGGTTTGCCGTGGAGTCTGCAGGCACCAGCAGTCTGGTTTGCCTCTGTCCCTCGGACTGTGCAAAGCCACGAGTCGCTTTCCATCCCTGCCTTCACCTTCCCACAGGCAAAACACAGTCTTGGAGATTATTTAATATTTAGAGAAGTGGTTTGAGAACTATTTGCTTAGCTTGCACTATTATTATTAAAGACAGAAATGGGTTTTAAAGGTTTTAGTGAGTTATAATTGTAGATGGTTTTCACTTCAAATCACCCAGTGGGAGCACTGGGACTGGCTCTGTGAAATAGGGAAACCTGAGCTGCAGCAGCCCCAGGGACTTGGTTATTTTATTGCAAATCCACTGCAGTTGCTTCAGAATCACAGAATTACTGAGGTTGGAAAAGACCTCTAAGACCATAAAGTCCACGCTTTGACCAAACACCACCTTGTCACCAGCGCAGAGCTCTGAGTGCCACCTCCAGCCTTTCCTTGAACCTCAGGGATGGAGACTCCACCAGCTCCCTGGGCCGCCCCTTCCCATGCTTATTGACCCTTTCAGTGAAGAAATTCTTCCTGATGTCCAACCTGAGCCTCCTCAGCCCAGCCTGAGGCTGTTCCCCTCGTCCTGTCACTTGCTGCTGGGGAGAAGGGAATGACTCCCACCTGGCTACAGCTCCTGCCAGGTAGAAATTTCAGCTTCGACCTGAGAATCTTGAGTCTTTTGTTGGAGACTGAGCAGGGTCCTGAAGCAGCGTTGCAACCTGCTGGGCACTGCAGGTGCTTTAAAGCTTAATGAAAGTCTCTGTAATGAACCTTCAGTTAATAAATGCTAACAATTAGTTGCTGCAAATTGATGTCCTTGATGGTTATTAAAAGTATTTGACATTGCAACACTTCTGAGAATTATTGTGAGGCCAAGCCCTGTGTGTCCATACCAAGAACTTGCTGAGAGTGAAAAACAAACACTGCACTGCACACGGAGGTGTTGCTCACCTGTTCCTGGTAAGGAGAGAGTGCATGGACAGGGCTCTGCTTACACAGAGGCGTTTCCCCTCATAGTGCATCTACTGAGGTCATGGGTTTGCTGCTTCGGTTTTAAACAGTTTCAATTTTAACATCAAATACTTTTTGCAATATTTTCTTCTTTGGTGGATTGAAAGGTGGAGGTACTGTGTGTGGTCCTGGCTTGAATCCTCGTTCTTAGACCTTACATGATGAGATTATTCCAGGACAGATTTCTCTCGGCTCAGCTCTGAGCAGACAGAGGTGACCTATGATCCCAAATGTTTTGCAGGGTGATTTGAGGAAACACATTGGTGGTATCTGGTGGGATCTTGGACCTTCAGCTCTGCTGAGGAGCTGTTCAGCTCCATTCGGTGTCCCCTCGTGCGTTTGTGCTCCCTGCACATCCCATCCTGAAGGGTGAGCCTCAGCAGGCTGGTTTGAGCCACCAACGTTCTTTGGTGATTGCAGCTTATTCCAAACTCTGTGGCCTGCATTGCCCTGAGATTTTCAGTGCTCCTCACTTCCAGCCTGGCCGTAGGTGCTCGGAGAACATTGGTTCAGGATGTCTGGATCTGGCTGAGAATGGGTGTGAGAAAGAGAAGCAGGAGGAGAAAATGTGTCCTCAGATGAGGATATTGTGGGTTCAGGTTTTCAGTTCTGTGTTTGATTATAGCCAAATGACAGATATTGTTATAAGATGAAAGAATAAAAGCTAGAATGTTAGTGTGCGGTTGCCTTTAAAAATGCATTTATTGGGAAATAACCTTTCCCTGTGATGATCCTCGTGGAAACAAGATGGAACCTGTGGGTTTGTCAGCTCTGACTGCACTGCACGTGTGAGACCCATCGGACACACGGCTACTGCTCAGCTTCTGGTGCTTTTGAGCGCAATTCTTGCTGTAGGTCAGTGGCAGTGAGCAGTACAGCTCCCAGCCCAGAGCTGCTGCCGAACCTCCCCATGGGCAGGGAAACAGCCCAGGACCCTCCGAGGCTTCCACGGCTCTGTAATGGCAGCGCTGTTTCTGGGTGCTACCTCAGAATGGACTTCTGCTGGCACAAATGGGATGTGACCTGTGCTTCCCCAGGCTGTTAAGATCTTCCCAAGATGAGTGTGATTTTTTGCCCACCTGTGCTGTGTGGCTTATCCTGGCTGAGCCCCCACTTCTCCGGTGGGAACACGAAGAGTTTAAATCCATCCTCTTGGCACTGCTGCAGGGATGGCTTCAGGGCACGGATAACTGGTAGCCCAATGGTTTTAACTTGCTTTAACCTTTCTCTTACAAATACACAGGCCAAGTATATGTGGCACTTTGGCCAAACCTTCTCTTGCATAAAGAAATGTCCCTGGGGTCTTTTGTGTTGTTGTTTCCAGCAGCTGGTGAGAATTACTCATGGTTGTTTCCTTTCCCTCTCCTATTCACAAAAGGAACAAATTAAGAAAGTCAAGATTTTCTGCTTATAAAATGAAAGAAAAAACTTGATAGAAATGAGTTCCGGGCAGCAGTTGGGGCTTTGTTCTGTGCAGCAGGACTTGCTTACGCAAGGGAGAGCCTTTGGCAGGGCCCTGCAGGGAGGTGGGCGCAGGGCACCTCTCCTGCAGGGCTGGGAGAAAGGGCTTTGGGGAGAAAGAGTGTAAGAGATCTGGGGTGGGACATGAAATAGACCTGAGTGAGGGGCAAATTCTGTCTCGAAAGGCCCACACTTTCCCTAAGACGCTACTCATTCAGCACAAGTCATGTCATTATCTCCTTGTCAATGGAAGTCCCAATACTGCTGCAGATTTGGTTTAATAAATATTAGATCCAATGTAAATGGTTACTTTCTGCTAGTCCTGTTCACCATAGCTTTATCTGCTTAACAGTAATGTGAATCTTCCCAGCACATGGAAATCCCCATCCCTGCTTTCCTTTCTCCCTAATTTTGGAGAAAGGAGTGGGGGCAGTGAGAGCAGCATGCCATCGAGCTGTCAGCACAGGCTGCTGTCCCCAGCGGGGCTGGAGAGGAGCTGGGCTGTTCCTCCGGGACACCCTGGGCTGTCCTCTGGACACCTTGGGCTGTTCCTCTGGGACACCCTGGGCTGTTCCTCTGGGACACCCTGGGCTGTTCCCTGGACACCCTGGGCTGTCCTCTGGACACCCTGGGCTGTTCCTCTGGGACACCCTGGGCTGTTCCTCTGGGACACCCTGGGCTGTTCCTCTGGGACACCCTGGGCTGTTCCTCTGCACACCCTGGGCTGTTCCTCTGCACACCCTGGGCTGTCCTCTGGGACACCCTGGGCCTGCCTTGGCATCACACGCTGTGTCTCTGAGGAGTCCCCACCTGACAATCCCACTCCAGCGACTGGGCTCCTAGGCTGGACATCCCTCCCGGTCCCGGGATCTGTGTGAGTCAGGAGCTGCCCTCTCTGTAGTTTATACTATCAGGAACAAACCTGCAATCACTCCCCTGACCTCAGCTATAGCCTGGGATAACAGGGCTGCCCTGGAGCAGTGGGATAGAATTGGTCCTCTGCACCCCAGAGCAGATGGAACTCTGCATAATCTTGTATATACTCTGCAAAAACATCTCAAAGCATTCATTTGGCAAGATAAACAGCAAAAGTAACTAAATCCTGGATTTCATAATGTTTTTTTCTCATTTGCTATTGCAATTCCATTTCAGAGCTCTGTTGCTTTAGCAGCAGCTCAATCCCCTCAATGCCATTGCAGCTCAGCTGGAGAAGCTGTGGACCTCTGGTTTGGATAATGCTTCTGTTCCTCATCCTTGGCATGCCTGGTGACTCTGCAATTCCAAAGTGTCACTAATTTCAGAATTCAGCCTTCAACATGTGCTCCTGCTTGTGCATATGTGCATTCACAAAGCCAGAGACACGTCTGCACAAACAAATCCAACCCCTCCCCTTGCTGCGAACGTTTCCCAAATGGTCTCTTTCCTGTTCGTGGTCTTTCAGGTGGTCATTCCCCTTCCCAAGGGACTGCCTTGGGCTTCAATTTTGTCAATTATTTTTCAATTTACTGCTTGTCCCTCAGGTGCCTTCTCCGCCAGTCTTTGTTCCCCAGGACGGCAAATTTAACTCCAGCAAGCTGCTGCTGGACCTGGAATTCAGGAATTGTGCTTATTGTTGTAAAAATGGGAAACTATACGACAGCTAGGACTACGTGATCACTGAGAAGCTGACATTGGGAGGCGTGAGCTAGATGAAACTCTTGTTATAAGTTTGGATTTCTTAAATTACTTTGAAGCACAAACTTTAAGGTGGAACAGAAAATGACTGCAGGTGAATGGGTGTGTGTACAGGTCCTGGTTCTGTGTGTGCTCTGTGAGGTTTCTGTCCTGATCTGCCTCCAAAGCTGCTGCTGTGCTGGTTCAGAGCGAGATGCTCTCGTGCAATGGTGCACTCAGGGAGCAGCTCTGCTCCTCTGAGCCTGACCTTCACTTGGAATAGAAAGAGTGGAAAGCAAAAATACTGCTGTTTTCCTGCCAAACAGTAAAAAGTTGCATGTTTGAAAACAAGATTTCAATTTGAAAGCAAAACACTGACTTATCTGAAAACCCGTTATCTTATCCTGATAATAATGTTCTTTTTTGACTGAGTTGGAAGAGGTTTTATTGGATATTTTAATGCTTTCATGAACCCAGTATGTTTCTGGTGCTGCTGCTTTGTTGTGCGTTCAGAAATACTGCATGTGCTAAACTTCTGCTTACTTAAGTTTCAGTGAATTGCTTTTTTCAGTTCAGGGTATGAATGTATTGTCAAATAAGACATTTGTTTCCATTTATACAACTTGCAATTTGGTAACAAATAACAGATGAAAAAGCAGTATCCAAATTCTCTTGCATAAAATGGCTTGTGAATGTCATCCCTTCGGTTCATAGAAACAGGCCAGTTCCCAGTGCTGTGGGCATCATAAAAAAGTACATTAAAAAGTATAATGAAGCAAGCAAGAAAGAAAGCAGAAATATCTGAAGCTTAGTGAAGTGATATGAAATGTAGTACTGGTTTCTAAATATCAACTCAAAAGCTGTTCCTGGGTTCAAGGGGTATTTTCCACCCTCTGTTGCTCTGATTGTACTGACCGGTCAGTGGGTGCCCAGCAGAGGCAATAATGGGCAGAATAAGAAATTTTTGCTTTTTATTGCAAGGTTGCATCTTGGTGGACTGAAGGCAAATGTGGACAATATTCAGTGGCTCCAGTGCTGTGCTGTGTACCTTTGCCCCTTCTCGAGTCCCCAGGGGTGTGTCACAGCCTGTCCCTGCCCTGCCAGGAGGGAAGGATGACAGAGCAGGTGCTCCTGCTCCTCGTGGGTTTGGAGGGCGCTCGGGTGGAACAGAGACAGTCTGCAGGGCTGCACTGCCTCCCGGTGGCTTCTCCCTTCCTTTCCTAAAATACTTCGTCTGGATGAAGCCCGTGGCTTTGGTGTGTAACTACCCGGAGTGTTTCTGCTTTCCTCCCACCCCTGGACGGTGTCTGCAGCCACCAGTGGTGTCCAGGACATCTGTCCCCCTCCTGCTGAAGTTCCTGCCGCTGATCCCTGGGGCTGTAGCGTTGTTCCCCCACATCCCCCTTCAATGCCCCTGTCCCCATCCCTCAGCCCCGGAGCCCTGCCAGGGGCACTGGGCACCGATGGCCGGCTGTCCCCAGGGGCACTGGGCACCGATGGCCAGCTGACCCCAGGGGCACTGGGCACCGATGGCCAGCTGTCCCCAAGGGCACTGGGCACCGATGGCCGGCTGTCCCCAGGGGCACTGGGCACCGATGGCCGGCTGTCCCCAGGGGCACTGGGCACCGATGGCCAGCTGTCCCCAGGGGCACTGGGCACCGATGGCCGGCTGTCCCCAGGGACACTGGGCACCGATGGCTGGCTGTCCCCAGGGGCACTGGGCACCGATGGCTGGCTGTCCCCAGGGGCACTGGGCACCGATGGCTGGCTGTCCCCAGGGGGACTGGGCACCGATGGCCGGCTGTCCCCAGGGGGAGGGGACGGTGGCTGCCCTGACCCCGTCACCCATGGGGTAACCGGGGTGTGACAGAGCTGCCCGGACTGGGGCCAGTGTGGCCCTGCTGACCCTCGGCTGCTGCTCTGGGGGGCTGCCACTGTACCCCAGAGCAGGCATGGCCCTGCTCATGCGGCGGTACAAAACCACCGCTGCCATCACGGGGTCAAACTGCGTCTGTGGGACAGCAGGGCCAGCCTGGCAGCCTGGGGATGCCATCGCTGCCAGGAGCACCCCTCAGTCCAGCCAGTGCCACACCAGGGCTGTGCCCAGCACACAAGGCAGTGTGGGACACCTAAACCTCAGGGCAGGCTGAGATGGTATATTGGGAAATAATGTCCACAGGCTGCCCAGGGCAGTGGTGGAGCCACCATCCCTGGAGAGTCTGGAAGCTGTGTGGATGTGGCACTTGGGGACATGGGTTAGTGGTGGCCTGGGCAGTGCTGAGGGAATGGCTGGACTCAATGGTCTTGGAGGGCTTTTCCAACCTGAACAATTCTGTGGCTGACAGACAAAGCAAGAGCTTGAAATGCTGTGAGAGTGCAGTAAGTGGAAATGCAACAGGGGTGTAAGAGGGGTGAAGAGAGATTACAAACAGACATGCATTATAAGCCTGGATTGCTGTTGCAAACAAGACATAAGGTTATAAACTCACACATTTCTCCTTTCCAAACCACACTTTGAAAACTCGGTCTGATGTTGCAACATTTAATTTTAGCTGGGCTGACTTACTGAGGTGGCAGGTCAGTGGCTGATCGAGTCCCTGCCACTCTCTCCACGGCTGAGCAATGTGCAGGGACAGGCAATCCCAGCTGTGGCTGTCCGTGTCGTGGAGCACGCAGATGCAGGGAATGCTGGCTCTGGGCAGGGTAACGTGCTGGCTGCTCTTCTTCCCATTGCAGTTTTAACCCTGGCTTTAGTCTGCTTAACTTTGCATTAATTTTTTTCTGTTCAATTTTTTTTTTCTGAAACACCAGTAGCTTGGACTACATGAAAATGCAGCGGGTGGGAAGGAGGGCATGCAGCATGGCTCTTGGTACACTGTGCAGGAAGAGCAGCAAGATGAGGTTTCATCATGATATAGTTACAAAATCGTTTGGGGGGGGTGGGTGCTTAAAATTGTCTCATTCCACCCACAGGCGATGGGCTGGGATATCTTCCACTAAACCAGTTGCTCCAAGCCCCATCTAACCTTATTTAATGAAATGAATTAAGCAGTGGGAGAGCAGGGGATGCACAGCAGCCCAGCAGTGCTGGTGCGGCTCTGGAGAGGGTTGGCAGTGCGGGGGCTGGCGTTGGGTGTGGCACGAAGGGCAGCCACTGCATGGGATTGATCTGGATTTTAACACTTGTGTCTTTCATTTGGCACCCATCCCCTGCCTGAGAGAGGTCTTGTGCTGTCCTAACCTTTGACTGAAAGGTCTCTAATGAAATTGGCACATGGGCATTTCCATATTGCAGCTGATGCTTTAGAGTTCCTTTGGGTAAATCAGTTTCTGATTCCCTTTATCTGGGAGTGCTGTGGGTTAGGAGAGGTTGCTGAGATGGTTCACTGGAGGGCAGGGGAGTGGCTCTGGCAGGAGATGAGACGTTGGTCTTTGAAGGTTAAGCACTGTGAGCTCCTGCCTAAGCCAAAGGTGACCTCAGGGCAGGGACAGAGCAGAGTCCAGGCTGTGGCTGCACAGCCATGCTTCTGGCTGGAGACCATCATGGAAGGAGAGTGGGAAACCTTCCTTAAGTGCAACAAAATAAAACACAAGTTTTGGGGTGGTTCCACGTCTGGCCTCATCTTCCTCCATGCTGTTTGCCTGTGCCAGAGCTGTCCTGGGAGCTCCTGTTGCTCCTGGGGAGGGACAGGGCAGGAAAGGGCTTTGTCCTGCATTCCCAAGCCACCTGAAATCTGGCTCCTTTACCTGTGTTTTACCTCTCACCTCTGAGAAGACCTGAGCTGTGCAAAAGAGGAGAAGGGTTGCTGGTCTGTGCCCAGCCACTGTGTCACTGTGCTGGGACCCAGGGCCAGGGCACCCTCCCCTGTGTCAGGCTGGGCTCACCCCTTCCTCTGCCCAGCACCCAGAGCTGGTCTCCAGGGCAGGTGAAGTGACCATGGAGCTGTGTCCTCTTGGTTCTGTTGGAGTGGGGTCAAGAATGCTGGACTTTCACCTGCTCTTGTGCTGCAGGACTGAGGAGAAAGAGCACTGATGGATTTTTAAAATACTGGAATGGTTTGGAGGTGCTCAGAACTTAAAGAAATGTCTGCAAGTTTAACTAAGGGCTAATCCTCATCTGTGTTTGGGCTGGCGGCACATGGTTCAGCTTTCAACTTTCTGTGATGTTTTTCAGGCTCTGCTCCTCCAAAGGATGTTCCAGCCCCACAGGCTGCTCAGCCTGAGAGAGCATGAGGCTGTGCTGCTTTGCTGTTGGTAGAATTTCAGCAACAGAAATAACACAAATTTTAAACGGAAAAGGTAAAATCCCCCAATTACCTCTAAAGCAGTGTTTCTAGTGGTGGAGCTGTTCTTTTCACCCCTCCTTGTGCACCTGCCTGCACTTTCAGTGTTCTCTTGGTGAAATTATTGACTGTTTGAATTTATTCCTACCTGTCCACCCCGTGCAGAAGTGGCTGCCTCTGGAAGATGCAGAGAAATTTCCTAATCCTGACAATAGGGGCAGTTAAATTTAAATTGTCAAATATTAACCAGAAGCCCTGAACCATAGAACATTGTTATGATTTTTTATCTGCCAACCCTCCTATTGCACAAGGGGGTGGTGTGTTGTGTGAGGCGAGGGTGCCTTTGCCCGGGCCCGAGGTGCCTGGGGGGTGGCAGTGGCTCGGGGGCTGCCCTGGGCTGATGCCACAGGCACCGCTGTGTCCCGGGCTGTGCCCCATGGCACCGCTGTGTCCCGGGTTGTGGTTAAGCCCCTGCCTTACAGAGAGGGAGTTCATCGCTCCGGAATACCCACCGCGGCTGTTTGCATCTGGGTGTCCCCGGACGGCAGCGACAGCCACCCCGCGCTGCTCCCTGTCCCCAGGGCAGGGCAGGGCAGGGCAGAGGGCTTCGGTCCGGAACCAGCCCGGCTGCTTCAGCGCCGCACGCCCTGCTGGGGAGCGTGTTCTTTTGGAAGCTGCACGGTGGAGTAACCTCTGTCCCGGGCGATCCGACAAGAAATCACCTCCTGGCCGGGACCCAAGCAAAACACGGGATTAACTTTGCCCTGTGCTGGCGTGCGGCTGTCGGGAGCCGGCGAGAGCGGAGCCGCAGCCATGGGGGCCAGGCTGCTCTGCCTGTGCCTCCTCACAGCCCTGCTCGGCTACTACATCTACAGCCCCCTGCCCGACGAGCTGGCCCAGCCCTGGACCGTGATGCTCATGTCCGCTGCCCTCAGGACCGTGGGGCACCTGGTGAGGCGGGGGAGGGAGGGGGGGGCTGGGGCAGGGGGGTCCCGTGTCCCTGGGCTCACGGACACGGCAGCACACGAGTGTCACGTTGTGTGTGTTGTACAAGGGCAGTATTGCACTAAGTGAAGGGCGGGAGTCGCTGAAATGGAGCACTGAGCTTACTGTCGCTATGCTATAAAGGAAAGTAGAAAAGAGTTGATCCTGCAGCCTTGAGAAAGGGCCGTTCAGAGGAACTGGAATGAGGTGTGGGATGTGACTGTGGAGCGGCAAGCACAGACAAGTTCCCTGGCTTTAGTCCTGTGCAGCGGAGGCACTGCTGCTTCAATCATCCTCGTTCCCTGTGTACGCAGCTCCCTCGGCAGCCTTGGGTGTCAGCGGGGGCAGGACTAGAGCAGCTCTCAGGTACTATTGATTTGTGTGCTTTCATGGAAATCCACTGACAGAATAAGCCTAAAAACGACACAAAACAACATCTCTGTGTGAGATGGCCCTTGTTGGCAGGAGAGACCTTTTCAGGTTCGCAGGAGAAGGGGGATGAGGGTTTTTTTGGTATGTGTCAGGGACTCTTTGCTGCTCTCTTGATTTTGGGTTTGAAGTGGTGGAAGATGACAAGGTGGTGAGAAAGAAACTGCAGTCTGCACTGTTGGTGTGGTGCCTTGCTGCCTCCCGTGCTGCATCCCCTGCAGGAGGGAGCCTGCGGGCAGGGTGGGCACAGGGGCACAGTGCCCAGCCAGGCTGGGGCCTGCTTGGTCATGCTGTCACCTCAGCACGGCTCTGGTGGCAGCAGGAGTGCCCTCTTTGTGAGAGGATTGTGTGTTTTCCCTGCAACATGGTGTTGTGTCCGTGCTGCCTGTTGTCCTGGCTGCCTGGGGAGCCTGAGCCCATTCCCCACGGCAGTACTGTGGGCAGGCATTTTGTAATTGTGCTCTGATCTCCTGTGAAACCATAATCCCAAGGGATGGAGACAGCCACAGTCTCCCTTCGTGCCCTTGTCACTGCAGCAGGGAGGCTGAGACTGCCTCTCTTTGCCTGTTGATGTTCATGTCCTGTGTCCATGTGCTGCCAAGATGGGAACAGCCTCTGAGAGTGAACCTGCCACTTGCTGTGGTACTTGAGCACAAAATGCTTCAGCATTTCAGGAAGTGCCCCACGCCCTTGGACTGAAACACCTGAAGAAAGCAAAAATGCAACACAGTCTCTGCTGAGGTTCTGTGACATCCTCCCAAAGCTCCCTCCCTCCTCAGCCCAGCTTCTTGAAAGCACTGAAACCTAGACCTGAGCCCTTCCAGCCCCACTCAGGAACTGCCTGTGTCCGTGTTGCCTGAGGAGTGTTCCCCAAGGGTGCCTCATCCCAGCTGTTGCCCCTCTGGAACACTGAACTGCTGGAAGCTGTATGGGCACTGCACCTGCCCCTGGCCAGGCACAGCTGGGCTCCCTTCCTCCCCCACAGGTTTGGGAGGGTTTGTCCTTCCTGCAATGCTCCTCTGCAGAAGAGGGAGGAAGTGACAGGGGAAAAGGCTGTCCCAAGTGCAGGGATCCCAAACCCCAAAGTGGCTGGTTTTCCTGTTAGTCCGTAACACCCAATAATCTCACCCTGGGGCAATGAGGATTTTCAGATGAGGGCACCATTTCCTTTCTCTGATAATAGCCTGGAAACCACAGGCAGCAGCCCAGTGGTTTTCCACAATGCAAAATGTCCACTTGTGGAAAGCGTAGCTCTGAGAGCACTGGAAATCCTCAGTGCGGGGGCTCAGGGAATTCCTCCTACCACAGGGCTTTCACAAGCTCAGTGGAGTCACAGCAGGACTCACTTTGACTGATATATTTGTTTTTTCAATATGTTACTCCTTGGGGGAAAAACAACAGCTGAGAAATATTTATGTAAACTGTGTAAATGTGGCCTAAGCTGCATTTCTGGCATGTATGTGTGTGTTTGTTTTCATGGAGTGGATGGCAAGGGCCTGTGTTTCCCTTTGCAGTGTGCCAGGGCCTGCCCACTCATCTTCATCGCAATTCCTGCACACTGGGATTGGCAGGGCTCCTCCTGGCATCACCTGCTCCAAGCCTTCCGAGAGAGGTGACTCAAAAATATGATGACAATTACTGTCAGAGTCTGCCAGAAAGGGCTGAGCTGTGTGCTCTTGTCTTCTGACTCCTGAAAAAGAGGTTATATCATAGAATCTCTGAATCCCAGACTGGTTTTGTTTGGAAAAGATCTTAAATTTCATCTCATTCCACCCTCCTGCCAAGGTCAGGGACACCTTCCACTAGACTAGGTTGCTCAAAACCTGATTATATGTAGATTGATAGTTGATATAGTTGATTGATATAGTTGATTTAAGTATAATCTGGAGGAAAAAAATACAAGCAGGGTCAGACTGTATGACTCACACCATCAAAGTCTGAAGGCCAGAGGTTACACCTGTCAGCAGGTGATCAGTTACAGTGCGGGGGTTTCACATTCTTCCTGGGGAGAATAATGCATCTCTCGGAAGCCAAGCTTCAAACTGGTTATGCCCCAGGCTTGGCTATTTTCTTTCTTTTAAAACTCAAACCTGCTCTGAATTTCATCTGTTTTCACCTAGAGATAAAATGTAGGAACTTGGCTTTATTACTGAAGCGTTTCAATTGTGATGTGATGAGGCAGGGAGGAGGCCAGGGTGGGCAGTGGGTCATGTCCCATTGCCGGGGTGGTGGTGGGGGAGCCAAGGTGCTGGTGCTGGCAGCAGTGCGGCAGCCATGGGTGGCTCTCTGCACTGTGTTCCCTGCGCTGTCCCCACGCCATGTGGGTGCCAGCAGCAGGCACAGGAGCTGTAGGTGGTTGTTGGTGGCTGTTGGTGGCTCTCTGTGGCGCCATGCCAGTGCTGGTGGGTCACTGAGCTGAACACTGACCTGCGGAAACCCCGAGCACAAGTCCAAGTGTGGGTACAAAGCAGCAGCCCCATTCTGGCTGGGCTCTGGTGACACAGTGCGAGTGACTGTCACAGAGCGCTTGTTTCGCTGCCAAGTTCCAGCCAGACTGATACTCCCTGGCCTGGGCTTCTACAGCAACTTCACAGGCTTGTACAGAGCATCAAATGGCTTAATGGGAATTTAAGCTGAGAGCAAGGCTGCATTTAGAACAGATTTCCCTTGTCTTGTTTCAGTCTGAGGCGGCTGATCTGCTGGGGCTGATGCACTACATGGAGAGCATGAGAGTGATCACAGTCCTCGAGCTCGTCCCTCCCATATCTGATGAAAACGTCACTGTGACAGACACAGAGTTCAACAATGTCTCTGTCCGCCTGTACCTGCCCCGGAGGGCACCTGACGGGCTCAGGAGGGCCATGGTCTACTTCCACGGTGGGGGCTGGTGCTTGGGAGATGCAGGTGAGCTTTGCTGCATCGCTGCCGTGGGTCTGTGTGAAAGAGAGCAACAGGGCCTGCCAGGCACTGCCTTTTGTGCTGTGGGAGTTTCCACAGGGAGGGGCAGGGAACTGGTGTGCCACAGCTGAAAGCAGGGGGAGGTTTGGGAAATCCCCTGAAAGCTGCTGCTAAGAGGAACAGGCAATTCTCCGTGTGTGTGTCCATTCTCACACATGCTGGGGTTTCATTTCAGGCATGAAATCCTATGATCACATGTCACGGCGGGTTTCCAACGAGCTGAATGCTGTCGTGGTGTCTGTCAAGTAAGAGATATTCTCCTTCCTGACTGGATGGGGGTTTGGAATAAATTCATCTGTTTCAATTAATCTAATTTTCCAATGTCTCAGTGTTTGGTCACTTGCTTCCCTGCTGGCTTATAAGTGTCTGTGAACAGAGGCTGTCAGGGTGGCAGTGATCAATTGTGGTCAGTGCCTGCTTTGGCTTTGTGAAGATGGGTGGGTAATAAAACACTGGATCTTCTGGGCACAGAAATAAACATCCCCAACAGGGAGATGCCAGTGACCCTTCTCTTTATTAACAGCAGGAACTAACACGCTCCTCTTGCCTCCACCAGCTACAGGTTGGCCCCTCAGCACCGTTTCCCGGTCCCATTTGAGGACGTGTACTCAGTGACCAAGTTCTTCCTGCAGAGCGAGGTCCTGTCCCAGTACGGGGTGGACCCCGCGCGGGTCTGCGTGGCCGGGGACAGCGCCGGGGGCAACCTGGCGGCGGCTGTGGCACAGCAGGTACAGTAAAGCTGGTGTGCAAGATCAAAATCATTATTTTTGTAGTTTCACGACCACTAGAAAAAAGCTGAGCGCACAGCACACGCTGCTCTCGTGGTCTGTGCGCACAGGTCACACAGCCTGCGGGACTGTCACAGGGCTGCAGGGACCAGGCCAGCGGCTGTGCCTGAGCCCTCAGTGGCGTCAGAGCACCTCTGCTGACATCCAGACGTGTCCCCTAAAAAAGGCTCTCTGCCCTCTCCCTGAGGCATACATCACTCGAACCTTAAGCACATGTTGACTGGTTTAGGTATGATATTTGAAAAGGGAAAGCTCTAAATTGTGTGAAATGATGAGACGACTCAGAAACCTGCAAGTTTCATTATATAAGAATAGAAATTGTCTGTAGCTATAGAAATAACTTCTGTTAGTACTTCAGAAAACATCAGAATCTCAAAAAGAGTATTTCCCAAAAATCATTATCCTTTGATATAACAAATAAAATGAAATAATATTTGATGTTTGAGAATTTTTATTACAGCACACTGTTTTAGATGACCTGCCTATATAGATTCAGGAATTCTTTATCCTGGTTTTATGGATAATTTTATTTGCTCATGTTGCAAAATGGGTGTCTTAATTCTTTACTTCAGATGGTCTGTCAGTATGGGAGAATCCACACCTTTACTGATTCTTGTGACGGTTTCTGGTTTTTCCCACAGCTGTTGGAGGACCCTGAAGTGAAAACCAAGCTCAAAGCCCAGATTTTGCTCTACCCTGCTCTGCAGGCCCTGGACCTGAACCTGCCGTCCTACCGAGACAACACCCAGAAGCCGCTGCTGCCCAGGTCGCTGATGGTCAGGTTCTGGAGCGAGTATCTCTCGCCGGACCCCGCGCTCAGGGCGGCCATGGCCTCCAACAGGCACGTCCCGGCCGAGGCGCGCCCGCTGCTGCCGCTGGTGGACTGGAGCCGCTGGCTGCCGGCCGAGATGCGGGGGCCTCACGCGTACCGCAGCCCCACACTCGGGGCCGGGGGGCTGGCCCGGGGCCCCCCCGGGCTGCTGGACCCGCGCGCGGCCCCGCTGCTGGCCAGCGCGGCCCGGCTGCGCGGCCTGCCCGCGGCCTACATCCTCACCTGCCAGCACGACGTGCTGCGCGACGACGGCGCCATGTACGCGGCCCGGCTCCGCGCCGCCGGCGTGCCCGTCACGCACCACCATGCCCAGGACGCCTTCCACGGGGCCATGATGTTCATCCTGTGGCCGTTCGAGCTGTCCGTGGGCCATCGGCTCTTCAACGCCTACGTGGACTGGTTGAAGGAGAATCTGTGAGCGGAAAATGGCGCTCTGCTCGCCCTCCTCACGTCCGCCGCGTGTGAGTGGGGGCACAGGAGCTGTGCTGGGTTTTGGCCATGATTGCTGTCTCCCTTGCGATGCCCGCTGTGTTGGGACCAGAGTGTTCCCCCTCTTCCCTGCCAGGAAATCAGTCTGATCCTCCCCCAAGCGTTCTTCCAGTGCTGCCATCGCAGCCTCAAAGCCGCAGGCTGCCAGGACTGCCCTGCGGTTCCCCTTCTGGCCCTGCAGCTGCTGGGACTCGGTGTCTTGTCTCTGTGGAGCTTCCTTCTTCCTGTCACAGCATCCTCGTACCAGGGCTGTGTGCCGAAGGGCCAGCGTGCTGTGGGCACGTGGCGTGTGCTCGGGGGCTGCTTTCTCCCGTGCCTTGGCTCCGTGGGCTGTGCCCGGAGGCCCTGCTGCTGCCTGGGCTCAGTGGAAGCACTGGACCCGACTGCAGGAGGCTCGGGGCAGCTGGAGGGACCTGCCCATCACAGCTGGGCTGGGGCTGCTGTCCCTGCCCTGCACAGCCTGAGGGAAGCACTTGGAAACCCCACGGGATGGCTGAAAAATTGTGCAACTGTTTGAGGCTTTTTTTTGTTATTTGTTTTGGTGTTTTTCTTTCTTTAGGAGTTTCTTTGTTGTGGGTTTGGTTTTGTTTTTGTTTTTTTTAAGAGCACTTGTCTTAATCCCACTTGTATTCTTTAATCCTTTAACTAGCAGGAAATAATGAAAGAAACCACTTCTTTCACTGCAAAAGGGAAGCTGTGAAGGTCCCAGCCTTACAACAGCACTGCTGCACGGCCTGTGCTCTACTTATCTGTTAAGTCATGTACTATGTGTTCTAATTGTCCTTAAAATTGTTTATCAGATTTTATATATGATTTCTTAAACGTAGAATTAACTCAGTAGCTTTATAAGCTTGAAAAAGAAACGCAGTGCAGCTGTCTGTGTGGAACAAATAACCTCTGTGTAAATGTTTTGTGTGTTAAATAAAACCCTAAAACTTCTGACTGAAGCAGTCAGGGGTTGGCTCTTGGTTTAAGCAAATCAAACCATGAGCAGGTACTTCATGTATCCTGCTTTCCTTTTGCATAAAAGATACTGAATCTTCAATAATTCTGGGTTATTTTTCCTGAGTGTGTGCAGCCTGTTCGGATGGAATGTGTATGGGACGATTGCTGTGTTTTTCATCTTTATTAAGTTGACTATAAATATTAAACTTGTCTTTGATTCCAGTGCAGTGTGTTTTGTTGCTCAGGTGTCCCCTTTGTCAGAAGCTGCAGCAGGTGTGCTGGAGCCAAAGGGTTGCAGACAGCCCCAGGTTTCACTTCTCTGCTCTGTGGCTGTGCACAGAGGCGGTGCTGGGCTGGGGCTGGCCAGGAGGGAAGCAGCAGTGCCTGAGAAGGTCTGTCTTTGCATGCCCTCTGTATGCACAGCCATGCACCAGGGACACTCAATGCCTACCTGCGAGGTGGAAGAAAAATTTATGTTCTAAGCAATAATGCCAGCCAAAAATTGCCAACCTCCCCTTGTGTGTTTTTGTAGGACTCTCCTGGAACCAGAAGTAAATGTCTTTTAAGCATCAGTACCTAAATATGGGCTCATGATAGACTGGGCTGTATACGTTTTTGTTTAGGTTCCTAAAATAGACTTTTGCGCTTGGAAATGCCTGGTGAGGCACAAAATGAGACAGTGAAAACTGCACCATTGATGTTACTGGCAGGAGAAGCTGGAGCTGCAGTAAGCACCCCATTTATCCACACCAGAAAAGAGGACAAACCATCGCAAGGGAAGGCTTTGGTATGTCTCCAAAAGCCTTCCCTTGAAGGAAGGGTGGGATTTGGTGTTTGACAGTCAAAGACAAAGCTCAGCCTTGCCATGGTAGTTCACAGCTCGCAGAGGAGCCAGCTCTGCTCACAGAACTCAAGCCCTCCGAGGATGCCCGAGCACAGCGAGACTGAGCACACACTCTCCTACCTCAGGGTGCAGTGGTAGGTGTATGAAGAGAAGGGGGTCCTGCTTGCAGGTAAGGCAAGGAGGAAATCCTCAAAGCGTCCCCATCAGCCAGGGCTTCCCCATTATCCATTTCTTAAGAATACTTAACTTTTTGCTGAGGTACTACACTGGTTTAAAAAAACCAAACAACACACCACCCAAACCCTAAACCCTGACAATATTTTTGGGTTTCTGGTGTTTTTGGAACTGTTGGTTGAGTCCCAGTGTACTCCTGCCATGCACTCAGCCCGGCCGCTGTTCCGGTGAAGGGCTCGGGGAGGGCCCCAGCGCTGCCATCACCGGGTCCCCCATCGAGCTCTCGGGTGTCACTGCCACTCCTTGTGGCAAGGTTGGCTGGAGCCTGGCATGGCACTCCCCAGCAGAGGCCAGCACGACTCCAGCCTGCTGTGCCAGGAGGAGCGCCGGGAGCTGCTGGGCACGGCCATGGCAGCAGGCATGGAGTGCCAGGCACCAAATGCTGCAGCAGCCACACAGCCTGCGGCTCAGAGCCCCAGCTCAGGCGGTTCCTACGGACAGGGCTCCTGGAGGGCAATGGAATTACAGATGCCAGCTTGTGTGACTGGGAGAGCCTCAAGATAACTAAGGGCTAGGAAACCGCTTAGAAACACAATCAACTGCTGCAACAGTCACAGAGCTGTAAACCAGGGACCAATCTAAGCCTTCTGAAATGACATTAAGGAGCATTTCTTGCTCCCTCACCAGTTTTCTGAGGAGTTACTGCAGCAGGAAGGAAGAAATGCTCCATTTGCTCAGTCCTGTTTTATCCTTCAGTGCAACAGCAGTTGCCTGAATGAACAAGATATTTAAAAGCTGGTAAATAAGAAGCCAGTGTCGGTTATTAGCCCTGGGGGAAATTTTAAATCAGCTTCTGTAATGCCTAAATATGAGCTGATTTATTGGCCTTGTCCACAGAGAAAGTCTGCAATAGCTTTTTATATGTATTAATAAGGTTAATGTTTGCTAACAGTGAAGTACATCACAATGAAGGGGGGAAGGGTAGAGAAGCTGTGGCTGCCCCGTACCTGAGGATGTTCAAGGCCAGGTTGAATGGGGCTTGAAGCAGAGTGGTCTAGTGGAAGGTGTCCCTACCCACGGCAGAGGGGGTGGAATTAGTTGCTGTGGGGTTTGGTCATTCTGCATTAGCAGAACTATCTTTTTATCTTTGCCAATAATTTATATAGCAATGCTGAATAGAGCAGTGAGCTTTGGAGTGGTGATGTGTTAGTGAATGACAACTGAGCGCTCTTCCTTCCAGCAGCTCTGCCCTCCTGCAGCCCCCGGCGCTCTCTCAGGGCATGGCACGGCACGGGAGCAGTGGGTGCCCTCTCCCTCCGTCCAGCCTCTCTGGTTTCCCAACAGGTTCCTGCGAAGGGGAAGTGCTGTTTGCACCTCAGCAGCTCAGCCAAGCAGATCCCGCCTTCGCCCTGACTCATTAATGACCGAATCCTGCGCAAACACAGCGTGACAGCGGCAGGGCTGCCCCTGGGATCCAGAGCTCTGCCGGGACTTGGTCCTGAAGCACCAGCGGGGAGACAGCATCCACAGCCTGGGCATGGTAAATGGGGCTGGGCAGCTGCTTCTGTTCCTCTGCCCCATTTCTGAGGGGGCTTTTACCTGCTTTACCTGCTTTACCTGCTTTACCTGCTTTACCTGCTTACCTTAGAATGGTCAATCAGCCATTTTCTATCAACTTGTTAAATTAGTGTATCTGTCAATACCAGAACTTTTCAATTGTTATTGCTGTTTAAAGTGCTAATGTCCATGCTGTGCTTTCTAGATTTAGACTCTCACTGAGGTATTGAATTTCTCCTCAAGAGTCGAGCAGCCAGAGCTCAGCAGGTGTTGCAGGTGAGGTCACTGAGCAGAGTGAGCACTCTCTGTAGCATTTCTGTCTCCTGTGGGGCACAGAGTAAGTGTAGAGACTTGCTGGAGGCAACTTTATGAAATTTTTGTTCTGCCTCATGATCTCCCTTCAAAATGAAATACAGTGCTTTGAGGGCAGAGACCTGTGAACATGTTCTGGACACTAGAACAATTTTGGAAATGCTTAACCTTAGCTTGAGTTCAGTTTTGATCTCTCCCTGTTTCTGGTGTTTCATTTTCCCTGCTTTCCAGTTGTTTGCTGACACTTTGCCCAAGGCTCTCACCAAAAGCTGTCTGTGTCCTGCAGCTCACTGTGGCAGGGGCAGGTGGTTTTGCTGAGGAGGGAAAGGAATAAACACTTGAGATCCTGCTCTATTTCCCTCTCTGTAGATGAAAGTGGTTTTTTAACCAACCTTTAGGAAGAGAGAAATTCGTCCTCAGGCAAGCTCATGTGTGGTGCAGCTTCCAAGAAAGCTTTGGCAGCGTGCACAGGAGATGTGCTCCATCCTCCGTGCAGTTCTGGTACCCAGTTACCAGCAAAGCACACCAACTGCACAATTAGGGCTTGGGTTAATTGAACAAACACATCTCTCCTGGCTTCCTAACGAGTTCTGAGCAGCGCTGTGCTGCTGCTGATGTGCTCATCCCTCACCAGCCTTGTGAGCAAACCTCTGCCTCGGAGATGAGTGAGGCCCACAGGACTGGCGTTGGGTAAGAGGGGCAGATGACTCCGGAGAGCAGCTGACAGGCACCCACGGGCTGGTTTCACTTTCCTGGCCTCTGGCACTGCCGTGGGTTTGGCCAAGCGCAGCTGGCACATCGTGACCGACACTTCTTCCAGGTGATGCTCCACGTTCTTCACACAGCTCTTTGCTCAGGAGACTTTTCATCTTATTCTATAACTCTGATCAGTGTCAGCAAGTACCGATCCCATGCGTGAGACATTGTTTGAGGTCACAAATCTACTTACCCTGTGGGCTGGAAGGAAACAGCAGACTGCATTCACTGATTACAGTGATGATATAACAATAACCACACAATGATCTTTTACTTTGGTTTGGTGTTTATTTTTTCCCTTTTGATTTTCCAGGCTGTGAATGAGAGCAGTGACTGTTCGCTGACGAACAGAGTACTAGAAAAGTATTATCTCTCCACCATGTACAGCCTTGAGTTCATTTTAGGCATCATTGGAAACACCATCGTGGTGTTTGGCTATATTTTCTGCCTGAAAAAATGGAAAAGTGGCAACATCTACCTGTTCAACTTATCCATATCAGATTTTTTATTTCTGTGCACTCTGCCAATACTGGTGAAAGGCTATTCCCAAGATCAGTGGGCAAAGCAGGGCATCCTGTGCCAGAGCAACCGATTCCTGCTGCATGCCAACCTGTACAGCAGCATCCTCTTCCTCACCGCCATCAGCGTTGACCGGTACATGCTCATCAAACACCCCTTCAGGGACCACATCCTACAGAAGAGGAAGACGGCTGTTGTGGTGTCCATTGCCATTTGGATCGGGGTGATCCTGGAGCTGCTGCCGCTGGTGCATTTCCTGGAGCCTCTAACCCCTGAAAATAATTACAAGTGTCTTGATTACGCGAGCTCTGGAGACCCCGTGAAAAACCTCATCTACAGCATGTTCCTGACTGTCTTTGGTTTCCTCATCCCTCTCTCGATCATGTGCTGCTTCTACGTGAAGATGGCTCGTTTTCTTAAAAACAGGAGCGAGCAGCTCAGCTCTCCCTTGGCCCTCGAGAAGCCCCTGACTCTGGTGATCCTCACCGTGGTTGCCTTCTCCCTGCTCTTCACTCCCTACCATGTCATGCGCAACGTCCGCCTTGCGTCCCGAATACCGGCCTTGAATATCTCTGAGTGCATGCAGGGAATCATCAGCACCATTTACATCATCACGAGACCCTTTGCCTTTCTAAATAGTGCCATTAATCCTGTGTTTTATTTCCTAATGGGTGACCACTTCAGAGAGATGCTGATGGCCAAAACAAGACAGCTCTTGGGCAGGCTGACAATCACCGGGAAGTGAATGAGTAAGGAGACCACTTGTAGTGGGAGAGGTCTGGGAGGAAACTCCCTTAGGGAGAGCATTCAGCAATGTGCCATTTTTTCAGATAACTTTATTCATGCTATAGAATATGTGTGAGCTGATTGTGTTCCTCTAAATGCACCTGTAACCTTATCGTATGGGACACTTTCTGCTGAGCTGCCTCCAGCAAACCAGGAGGGACAGCAGGACCCTGCTCTTGGTGTGGGATAGCCCACGGCCCATCAATACTGCAAACAAGACACCATCAATTCAGCCCTTGGAGGGAAAACTCTGCTCTCAGACAGCTGCTTTGTGAGCCATAACATGGGCATGGGCTGGGATAAAACGTGCCTTTATCGGTTACCAGGAGAGTGAGGCACGCTCACGTGAGCATTCTCACAGCTACTTATCAGAGTGTGAAGTTATATATCTTTAATATAACTGTCTGTAAGTGCCAGTGGAATCTATAGCCTGAAGCAGAATTTGGACCTTGGGGTTCAAACTTCATTAGCAGTTCTACTAATGAACCAGGAGCTAATGAGGAGCCAGTCCCTGCCTGAACCCTGCAGGATCGATCAGCAGCAAGTCACTCTCCAATGGACTGACCCGACTTCAAATAGACAGGGGAGAGAGATCGATGGAGTAATGAGCCCGCAGGAGCTCGGGCTGGGCCAGGAGCTGCTGGCAGGGTGTGGGCAGGGTGTGGGCAGCCCCACTCCTGCAGGCACCGAGGGGCCCAGCCCTGCCCATGGACTCTGCTCCCTCGCACAGGGAATGGGATGCTGTGGGGTCTCAGCCGGGTCAGCCTGGGCGCTGCTCTCTGATGTGTCCATCACCTGCAGTGTCCTTCGCTGTGCCGGTGGCACCAGCCCCTGACAATAAACTGTGCATTCTGCTTACAAAAACAGAAAAAGTCTCCTCTGTGTTGTTTTGCTTTATTTGCCCATCTTGGGAATGTCCATGTAACCTCAACATCTGCCCTGGTCCTTGTCACATGGTCCTGTGCCTTGACAGAGCCGTGTCACAGTGCTATCAAAGCAGGCTCTGGCTCCCTGCCCCACGCAGCAGCAGCAGCACTCCTGTACCTGCCAGGGAGGTGACCCCATGCTCTTTGCAGAAATGCGGAATACACTTATTTGCTTTGGGTTTTTTAGCACAGAAAGCCATGCAGAAATTCAAGTTGCTTTGTCAGCTTAGATTTCCTCCTTGAGGCTGGGTTTGCTGGAAGAGGAGGCACTGCCAGCCCAGCAGCATCCAGATGTCACTGCCGTGGTCCTGCCTGGCTCCTGCTGCCCTGTGGTACCCAAGGAGCCCAGTCCAGGCTCCAAGGCAGGGCTGGAGCCCTGGGCAGGCCGTGTGCCACTGCCCTCTCCAGAGAGGTGTCTGCACAGCACGTGGCATCCCATGCCTGGGTATCGGTGGCCGGGAGCTGATTTCTCCTCATAAACAACATGTAGTGACAGTTTTTATGGATTAATGTGCTTGATTATTTGTTTTGCTGTGTCTGCTGAGGTGAGCAGGGTCACCTGCTCCTGACTGAGTCACTAAGGAATCCTGCCTGTGTACACACTGGCCTGGCATTTACCCACAGCTGAGCACCAGCTTCAAATAGATGCTCTTTCTGTTGATATATACCATAGATCCATCATGAAAAAGGTGCGAAGGCAGAAGTGCCTGTGTCCCGGGATCCCGGTGCTGAACAGAGCTCCCAGCGTCCTATCCCCTGCTTCCATAACAGTGATGCTGTTACTGCCCCAGAACCTGCCTGGTCACCTGTGCCCTGCGCTGGTCACAGCACAGCAGGACAGAGCCCAGGCACCTCACAGGATTCAGAGACCTGCTGGGCTCTCTCCCTTCCCCTTCTGAGACAGCCCTGCTTTGTACCTTTGATTTAGTGGCAATCTCTAAAGTCTCCATTACTTCCATTTCCCTAAACTAATGACTGAAACTTCAGATCATTACACAGTTTATTGTGGTGCTGCTGGGCTTGCAATCAAAAATGTGATAGAATAAAAAACACTACATTCAAGTTCCACACACATGTTCCTCACTTCTTAATTCTTCTGCTCCTGAGGAGTGCATGGACAAATATAGGTTAATAAAGCTCCAAAGCACTACATGGTTCACCGGAGCCGGGCTGAGCAGGGCTGAGGTGGGTGCAGGTGTGGGTACAGGTGATGGCTGTGGGTGTAGGTGTGGTGTGGGCAATGGGGTGTGGGTGCAGGTTCTCCTCCGGGCAGAGGCACACTTGGGCTGCAAGCACAGCTGGACACGTGCTCCGGGCTTTGGTTCCAATCCAGACAGGGTTTTTTTGGTTTCATTTTGTTTTGTCTTCCTTTATTTTGGGTGTGGACTGAAAATGCCTCCAGAACAGGAATTCAGCTGTGAGTCAGCCTGAAAACCATCCAAGTATGTTTTAGTGGCGGTAAGTGACCTAAAAATAACTGTTCCTGGGAAGAGCAGTGCGGGGAGGGCGAGGGGCTGGGGGCCACCCTGGGCTCTGCCCAGCCCCGCTGAGGGTGCCCAGCCCAGCAGCCACTCTGCCAGGCAACACAGGGCCAGGACATTGCCTACGTTGTCACCTCTTTAGGTGCCTGATGGGTCAGTCTGAGAGGGAGAGCCTCTCTCCAGCAGAGGCCTGGTGGGATGGGACGGAGCTGCAGGAACCTGTCCTTGGAGGGAATTCACAACCAGCTCCACACCCACTAGAAAACACAGGGATCTATTTCTTATTCATTCCAAACCCAAGCAAACCTCAGGTCCTCTGCAGCTTGGAATGTGTAAAATGCCCCACAGCGTTTTTCCTGACATTTAGAGGGAATTTCCAGGGTTTGCCTTTGTTCTCATCACCTCTTGCCCTGCCACTGCCCAAGCAGTGCTGCTCTGGAGAGAGGTGCCTCTGCTCCTTGCCCCCAGCTCTCTGCAGTGCCCTGTGCCACAGCAGCTCCTGCTCTGCATTATTTTAATAATGATTTATAAGGACATCTCCTGAGAAGAGCAGGCCTGCCCACAGGCTGCCCCAGGGGCCATGGATTCAGGGTTGTGCCGAGGAGGGGTGGCTGCCTGTGCAGCCCTGGACACCTGGAGTGAGGTGACACGCTCTGCGTGGTGTCCCACCGGTGTGTCCTGGCCGTGCCACTGCCACATTGGCAATCCAGGGTTTAACTGCTGATGTGACAGGAACGGAGATATTAGTTCAGCTGACTTCCGCTTGGTTTCAATTTGGTTTGCACTTCCTGAGAGCAGCTAACTAATCTCCCTGGAGCCCAGGAGGAGCTTTACTCCCCAGGCAGTCTGCAGGCCAGCCCAGCGCTCTCCTTTGGCTGGTGAAGTGTGGTCACCTCAGCAGCCCCCAAGGTCTCTGGGCACACCTGAGACGTGCAGCAACATACAGGCAAACAATTACAGTTTTACAGGTTTGTCCAAAGCAGCTTTTGGATCAGCAGCATCAGCATCTGGCCTGAGCACATGAACACCTGGGGCAGAGCACTGCAGGGATCTGATGGCAGGGCAAGGCACCTGTAAGGCTCATCTTCCTTTCAGTTTGCCATGTCTTACTGAGATTTTGACCCACATAAGCGAAGTGGGAGCATTTAACTGCTGCTTCGTTCATTCTTGCACTCTTGCCTCACTTCCTGACACAGTCACATAAGAGTCACAGGATGGAAGGTCTCACAAATAACTGTCCAGATGAAACAATTAAATTATTTGATAAACAAAGCAATCTAGCAGCTTGCCTGCTGCCTCTTGAGATAAATCCTGTGTTCTTGGCTACTCCAAGGCTTGATCTTAGGAATTCTCTTTCCTTCCCAGAGGCTTGCTCTGTTTGGGGAGTGCTGTTCAGGAGCAGACACAGCCCACTTGCTGTCAGCCCAATTCCTTCTTTCTGATGGCAACTGAGCCTGGCACAGCCCAGCTTTCCAAACACCATGGGGGACACACTCTGAGGGAGCTGCTACCCCACCTAGCCAGGTGATGCAGTGCTGGGCAGGGCTGCGGCGTGTCCCCTGCCCAGCTGAGGGGCTGGAGCAGCCGGCAGCTCTGACAAGCCGGGGGAGGGAATGGATCCCACCTGCCCCTGGAGCTCCATCAGACAGGATGTGGGGCCCAAAGGGTTAAATAGGAGCTGTGGGGCTTTCCTGCCTGCCCAAGGATCCTGTGCTGCCTGTGTGCTGCGGTGGGCGTGCTGCAGGTGGATGAGGAAGGAGCAAGCTGAACAGGTAAGAAGGAGATGACAGTTCTCAAAGGTCTCTTTTATAACTGATTAAGTTTCAGCAGAACAAATTACTGCAGAACGAGGCATTTCTTGGGAAAACCTGGTGAAGAGAGAGCTTGCATGTGCATTGTGGTGTTGGGCTGTGGTGGGACAGTCAGATGGAATCAGGAGTTACTGCAGAGAAATGAAGTGACCCAGTTTGGCTTATCTGGCAACAGAAATGTGTATTCAGTGTTCGTGCAGCAACGTGAGGGGAGCTGGTCTGTGCTAAGGCAGGAGAGTGGTGAAATGTGGCACACAGAAGCAGGGCCCATGGCTTCTGCAGGTGTAGAAACTGAGAGGCGATGTGCAGAAAACTCACCTGGAGGGCTGGGTAACAAGTGAAACCACTCAGAAATATTCCCTGTAAATGGAAGTACAAGGAGCAAGGCACCAGCCAGGAGCTGCCCCATGGGCTCTGCAGGGATACACTGCACTTCTCTCTTCAGCTGATCTGGGAAACGATCCTGGGCTCAGGATGTGTGAATCATTCCAATAGGCTCCCTCCATCCTTGGAATTATAGCTCCAAAAGTAATTTGGACTTTCTCTTTTTTTCTTTTAAGAAACAGTCCCCAAGTCTCCTTTCCCCTGATCAGCCTATGGAGAGTCCAAACAAAAATGACTTTAGCTGCTGGACCTCGGGCTGCTCACAGCTACTTTGTTGTTGAACAGCTCCTGGCACTTGAGGGGTTTTCCACTCTCCTAATGAAATACAGCTCCTGAGATGCCTGGTTGTGTTTCCCTGGCAGGTTTACTAGCAGAAATCCTCCTCCTGCAGGAGCACAATGGCTGGGGGCTCTCCAGGGCCAGCAGCCGCCAGTGAAAACAAACATCATCCTGCTAGAGCACATTTCTACAGAGGCTTGAATTTAAAAACCTCATGTATGAGGTTCAATTGCCATAATTTTATATCTAGTAATGTATTTTTGACTGGAGAGGAAGTACTTTATCATCCTAACAATTATTTTTCTTTATGGTGTATGGGGAAACCCTGGTTTATTTGCATTTCAACCCAGTATTTTTGAAGGGAATGTTTTAGCTATTGACTGCCCTAAGCAATGCTGACTTCTCTGAGGTTTGTATCTATAGCTCTGTCACAGAGAAATAAGCTTTTCCTGATCTGGGAGCAATTTATTTTCAGTGCCCATTTGGCTTTCACGGTGTTTTTTCTTATTTCCTTTTAATTAGCTGCTGTGCATTTCAGGGCAATCTTTACAAAATGGTGATGCTTCAATGCTGCTCATTTTGCTTCATGTAGAGAAGTGCTACAAGATGCTTTAGATGGCTTGATTTCCATTAAATCCCTTTGAATTCAGGGTTTGGTTGTGTTTCAGGAGTGCCTGTCCCAGCCTCATCCTTGCCTTCCCCCGGGGTCAGTGCACGTCCTTTATCCTCATCCTGTGCGTGGAGCTGGAGTTGCTGAGCAGATGCTCTCTCCTCTGCTTTGATTTCTGTTATTTCCTAGAAGGATTTCATTAGTAGCCTCAAAGGATCCTGAAATTACTTTTCCTGTTCCCATCAGAGATTAATTCGGTCTTTGTTTTCTCCTGCCTGCAACACCTTTGGGCAGAATGTTTGGTACAACTTGGCAAGGGAAGAAATAACATCAGAATTGACCTTGTACCAAAATAAATAGAGAGAAATTAATGTTTAGTTACAATTATCCTGTTCTCATTAGCAGTTCCTCTGCTTACTGTGACATACAAGGTTCCAAGGGGTTTGGTGCGACTTTTGTTATATTTATGAAAGCAGCTTTTCCAGACCTGCTGCCTGTGTGAGGAAGAATAAGCCTGCTTACCTCCTAAAATGCTTTTCAGACCACTCCATATAGCACCCGGTATTGCTTTACACAGATAAAGATAAGAATAGACAGAGTTAAATGCTTTCTCTTAGTTATTTTATTCTTATTTTGAATTATATCAGAGAAATCCGTTTTTCTTAAAGCTGCTGCCTATCATTACAGTGATTCAGCCTGTTGTACTGATAGCATTGAATGTAAGTTTCTCCAACAGTATTTCTTAGCACACAGGCTTGATTTTGATTCCTTGGGCTCCTTAAGTCTTATTTTAAAGAAGGTTTCTGCTTCATACCTGTAACATGCAAACTGTAAATTTGTTGAATGGACTCAGTGTCTGGATGCACCACTTCTTATTTATTTTTCTGTCCTTCTGTAATAGTATATTTCATATTTTTCTTTATATCCTTTTCAAAAGCACAAGACACAAAAGCTGCCTTTTTCACAAAAAAAACCCCAAATTAAAACATGACCTAATAATTAGTTACTTGTAATCTGATTTTTATGGCATGTAGGTATACTCATGAATTAATTAGAAAGAGTACAACTTTAAATATTGAATTAGAGAATCCAGCTGGTGTTTACAGAATGAGCTGATCATTAACCCTGGCTCTGGGGATGTTGCCTACATCCCAGAGTGCCCATTGCACCAATTGCTCTGTACTGGGCAGGCACTGCTCTGGTTTTCTGTCAATGGCATGGCAGGCTGTGGAAGGGCTGTGCCCTGCTGGAATATGGCCAGGAGCCAGGACATGAACAAATGGGATGGATGTTCTATCAACAGCTGTGCTACAGAAAAGCAGATCATGGAAGTCCTTGGTTTGTGTCACAGTGAAGTGGGTGCCGTGCTCTGTCTGCGGCGTTTGTGCTTTGGCTGACTGGGGTGTCCATCACCTGTTTGCAGCTCTTGAGCAATGTGTGATTGCAGAAAAGACCCTGAAATTGTCTGTTTTGACATGGCCCTGATGAGAACAAGACAGAAACAACACTTTTGTTGTCTTCCTATATTTTTATTCTAAATCTTTTACTTAGGGCATGACAGGAAGGGGCTGGTGCATCCTGACGAAGGCTGTCAGCCAGAGAAGTTGCTCCAATGAAGTAATGTGGCCTCTCATATGCTGTGAACCCAATGCACACGCCAACATACCTTTATCTGTGCTGGTTAATTCCTCAGGCTGGGAAAACCTGTGCTATAAAATGCTCGTTTGGAGGGTGTCTCATAGCAGATGATGTGTCTGAAAGTAGGTCTTAACTAGACCCGTGTGAATCAGCAGCGTCTTCTGAAGAAATTGAGGACTGTGGTTTCCTGAGGAGACAGAAAGATATATTGGTTTGAGCGTTTGCAAGGCTGGAGGAAACCTTTCGGCATCACTTCGATAAGGCGAAGAAAGGCAATGTCCTCTCCCAGGCAGGGACATGAAGGGTCTTGGCTGTCCCACCCCACCTGAGCACCTTCTTCCCTCGGGCTGCCCCGAGCCGCGCTCCCGCCGGGCTGGCTGCGGTGGGTGCTCTCACAGAACTGATTCACAGAACTGCAGCTCTGATCCCCCGAGCACATCCCTCCGGCTGCCCCGGGGCCGGGACGCGGTGCGGGCTCCTGGCCACGGCTGCGGCCCCAGCCCCAGCCCCAGCCCCGCTGCCCGCGATGCCTTTGGGTTGAGTGTCCGCGGCTGTGCCTCGGCACCAGAGCTCTCAGCCCCTCGTGCTCGGGCACCGCGGGGATCGCTCTTTGCCGTCGGAAGCAGCGCCAGGCGCAGGAGGGACGGGCGGGGACACGCGGAGCCCCCGCAGCGCTGTGCCCGCAGCGCTGTCCCCGCAGCGCTGTGCCCGCAGCGCTGTGCCCGCAGCCCTGTCCCCGCAGCCCTGTCCCCGCAGCGCTGTCCCCGCAGCCCTGTGCCCGCAGCGCTGTCCCCGCAGCGCTGTCCCCGCAGCGCTGTCCCCGCAGCCCTGTCCCCGCAGCGCTGTCCCCGCAGCGCTGTCCCCGCAGCCCTGTCCCCGCAGCGCTGTCCCCGCAGCGCTGTCCCCGCAGCGCTGTGCCCGCAGCCCTGTCCCCGCAGCCCTGTCCCCGCAGCGCTGTGCCCTCAGCGCTGTCCCCGCAGCGCTGTCCCCGCAGCCCTGTCCCCGCAGCGCTGTCCCCGCAGCCCTGTCCCCGCAGCGCTGTCCCCGCAGCGCTGTCCCCGCAGCGCTGTCCCCAGCTCCGGCCATCGCCCGGCGGGGCTGGGGCAGGCGCTCACCGGCCCTGGGCAGCCCTCGGGGATGTTTAGGGCGCGGTGTCTCTGCAGGTGCCGGAGAGGCTCGGCGGCGCTCCCGCAGAGCCGCTGGCTGTGCTCCCCTGCCCACCCGTGTCCCTGGGTGGCTCAGCCCTGGCACCGCCGCTGGCCGCAGTCCCCCGCCAGGGCCGGGCCCCTTGGCACGAGTGGAGCAGTGTTTCCCCTTGGCACACGAGCCTGGCGCTCCAAGGGGGGAGCGGCTCGGGTTCGGCTTTGCCGGGGCTGGTGGAGGGGGTGTGACACCCACACCGGTGTGCAAGTGTGTACAGGGCGCTGTCACAGGGCGTCAGGCTGGAACTGGGCGCCGCTGTGGCCAGAGCTTGCTAAAACATGGGGAAAAAATAGCATTCTTGCTATTTGGCTGAAAATACAAAGGTCACTAAGTCACGTCTGCCTCGCTCCTTATACCATAATATTTCAGTGTATGTGTAGGCCAAGAAGCAACAATCCTCCATGGTCACATCAAAATGAAACAGACTTCGAAATGTAACTTTAATATCCCTCTTCGGCAGGAGGGGAGTGTTGCTCCCTGTCACTGCCTGCTGGTCTGTGGCAGTGCTGGAGTATGCCTGGGTTATATAGCGTGGGACTGTATGAAAGGCTGTGCATTATTTCACCACACAGGAGAGGCTGTGCATTCTTTTGGAGCGGCTCTGCCACTCCCAGTGCTGAAGTCAGCCACAGCTCTCAGTATTTCAGAGATTAGTCCGGCCCCTACCACTCAGCCAGCCCTTGCTGATCACCTGATGCTGCCGTAACAAACGTCAGACAAAAATGATTGCTATCCTTTAGAAACATCTCCATGTCTGGAATTGTTGCGTTCTGGTTGAAGGCAGATTCACCTTGGGCTTCCACTTGTGCCCCTTGGCAGTTTTGCAGCAGAATACTTTTAAAAGTGGCTGTTTTGGATCACAGATGCACAAATCCTCTGGAAGCAAAGGGACACTTTGATAAAACTCCAGAGTTTTCACCCAGAGCAGCGTTACTTGTGCAGCAGCAGCTGTGCTTTGAGTTAAATATTGAGAGTAACTAATAAGTAGTTGGCTGTAGCTTTTCCCTGAAGTATTTCTTTGTTTCTAAATGTGGCTGTGAATGATTGATGCCTCTGTCATTCAGGGGACAGGCAATGTCCCTCACAGCCCCCACAGCTGGGCAGCTCAGATTTGAAATAGTAGCTCTGGAGAGGAGATCGCAGTGCCTGAAGTCATGGTTGTACAAGACGTTTGATGTGACGCCTGAGTGCTGAGGGTGGCAGGAGGTGTGGGTGCAGCACCCACTGCATCCCTGCTCGGGACGGGAACGCTCTCCTTGGAATGTGCCCCAGCATCACCGGCACCAGGGAGCGGCAAACTTCAGAGCCTGGGAGCCTCACCCAGATGATATGTGAGAGAAATGAGGAACATTTCCAGAAGTTAATATTTAATTTGGCTGCACTGGTGCGGGCAGGAATGTGCCATTGGTCTGGAAGCCCAGGAAGGCTGTGAAAGGCAGGGAAGGAGGGAAGTTCCCCTGGCTGTCTGCCAGGCAACAGGATGACAAGAGGTAGGATTGAAAAATAACATTAAATAAAATCCTAGGCCTGAAAATCTGAAAAATTCTTGAAACTATCTTTTATTTTATGCCTAGATACATTTAATAATAAAGAAAAAGAGGAAAAAAGAGGGAAAGAGGTACAAAAGGGTCAGTTTATTATTATTTCACACTGGGGTTTATTATAAAAACATGAGGATCCTGCTCCTGGTTCCCATATCAGGGAAGAGCCCTTTGTTTCCAATCTGGATCTGTTTGACACGATATCCAGCAGGAAAGCAAAGGTCTTATCTCCAATGCTGGGATGAAAATGAGGAGTGAGGACACTTTATCTCCTAATGAGGGAGAGAGGAGATTGTCCATATGTTTCCCACATTTCCTCTGATTCAGATAATCTTTTACAGATTAACCAAAGCCTCCTCATTCTTTGCAAACAAAACAAAATGCTCCTTCCCCTGAAAACTTTCACAGTCATTATTTTTCAAAACAGAGACAAAGATGTGACCAAAATTTGGAAAAATAATGAGAAGAATGGAATTAGGCAATTGGTCAGACACCATCAGCTTTAATGAGAAGGAATTAAGGCTACTGAAATGTTCGGAACAGAAACCCCTTCACCCCATGGCACGGGCTGGCTTTGCTACTGCCGGCGGCACAATCCCTGGTGTGGACACCTGCCCTCGGGATGGACACAGCTGGGAGCAAACGCATCCCCAGTCCCCTCCAGAGACCCTCCTCCACAGAGCTCACAGGTGCTGGTGACATTTTCAAGGAGAGGAAGCCTCTCTGCTCTGCGGGGTTGTGCTCCGTGCGGGTGACACGATGCTCGGCAGCAGCAGTGTCCCGCAGGCTGTGACCCCAGGGGTCGCACTCTGTGTGGGTGACACGGTGCTCGGCCGTGGTGTCCCGCAGGCTGTGACTGCGGCCGGAGCACGCGGAGGGGTCCCTGAGCTGGCAGGTGTTCCAGCATGGGTGAGGGGCAGACCGTGACACCGTGCAGACCGTGCTCAGTCCTGGCTGTCCTTCTTCGGCCAGCTCCCATGGGAGGGTATTTGGGCTGAGAGAGAAGAAAGCCCTTCTGAAGGAACTCATTATTTTAATAATTGCAGCCTGAGAAAAACCTCAGGCTTTGGACTCTTCAGGAATAATAACCAGAAAAAAGGAAAAAAGCTAGACAGTGTTGCCATCTGTCCCACCACCACAGCTCACCCTGCGCAGTCTGGGGCTGATGAGACTTTAGCTTGATGCAGAACCAATGCAGCAGAGCAAACCATGGCCTGAGCCAACAAGTGTGTGTCTGTGATCAGTACTTAATGAGCAGTTTTACTCATTTGGCAGAGCATGAAGACTCCCCCTGCTGCATGTCTGACACTGCAGGAAAGGCGGACGGGCCCTGCTCTCTGTTTGTAGCCCGGGTATTCATGTCCTATTAAACAGGGCTGTTTGCTAATGCACTGTGCCCAGCAGTGCCAGAGCTGCACCAGGAGAAAATTTGCAGACCGGACCAGAGCTCCGCTTTGGGGATGCCTCGGTTCTGATGGAGGCCTTGAGGATGTTGGGTTCCTGCACAGGTAGTTGACACCCTTGGGAAATTTTATCTGTTGTATCTCTCAGTGAAAATTCTGGGTACCTTTCACCCTCACTGGGGGTTATACTCTGACCAAGCTGCTGAACCTCTGGAAAGCCCAGAGAAGGGACCAGGATGCCTGTGCTTTGCTTGGAAAAAGGTTTCAGGATGGGAAGAGATCCCTCATGCAGAGTAGTCCTATCCCTGCCAAAACACAGAAAATTCTGTAATAGGAATGGATATTTCTCATGTGACTATTCCAAATCCTACTGAAATCAAATCAGTGTATCATTTACTCTCTGCAATTGATTTTATTATTTATTAGTGATTGAAATCAGGACTCAAGATCTGTGCTTTTCTTCCCAGGGCAGTTCTTGCAGGGGCCTCAGCGAGGAAGCCGTGCAGACAGAGAAACACGCTCCCCCCTCTGCTGCCGGAGCTGTGGCTGGGCTGGGGCTGTGCCAGGCCGGGGCTGGCTGGTGTGTGCCCGGAGCCAGGCTCAGGGACTCATGGAAAGCTGTTCCCTTAGCTCCCGCAATATCCCCTAGGGTGGGATGGTGAATCCAGCAGTGCTGTAATGCAGGGCAGGAGTGGAGGGGGACACTGGTGGAGGAGTGGAAAGAAACGACAGGAAATCCTGTGCATGGCCGTGCTGGCTGCAGCATCCCTTGGCAGCGCTTGCAGGCTGCTCAACCATGCAGTGCACCCCCAGCAGCACCTGCAGCATGCCCTGAGCTCGGCAGGGCAGGGACCAGGCCCCGCGAGAGGCGACTGCTCCCTCTGCTCCCTGCACTGTGCCCGGGGGATGAGCCCCCCTGCTCCGGCGGTGGGGACAGTGGCACAGCCCAGCAGGAGCCACACGGCGTTTCCGTGCAGCTGAGCCCATGCTCAAGCTCTTGGCAGCCCTCGCCCTGGGCCATGCCCACCACGGGCACTGCTGGTGCTGGTGGGAGCCCTCCGTGGGTTTCTCTAAGCTGGTGTGAGCACTGAACATGGAGAGCCGCGGTGTTTTCCCCCAGGCTGAGTGAGGGACAGCTGGCTCCGAGTGCAGCAGAGCTGCGGGTGGAAGGGCTGCCTGGAGATGGTGGTAACCACAGCAGAAATAGCAAACATGGGCCTGAAAGTCGCTGTTTGACGAGGCCAGCCACGTTGTGGGTGCTGCCGGCAGCGTGCTGGGCAGACAGCCGTTATCTGCGGCCTGCAGCAGGAAGGAGCCCGGGGCGCCGCCCCAGCCATTGCCCCATTTCCAGGGACTGCAGGCCATGGCCATGTCAGCAGCCCCAGCCTGCTTCCCCCACCAGCTGCCAGCAGGCAGATTAATGGTTCACAGGGAGATGTCTGCAACCAGAGTGCTCCGAACTGTGTGTCTGCGTCCCTGACGTGAGCTCCCCGTCAGCGAGCTGTGCTGTGGCCGCCATGCAAAGCACTTCCTCTGGCGTGTCCTTTTTTATCAGCAGAAAGTAATTTTTGCTTCTTTAAGAAAATACATATGCAAACCCCAGCCCGTGGCCATGGTTACCGCTGCACGTAGGGCCCACCTCAGACCCTTGGCGCCATAGGTTGGGTGTCACCGCTTCCCCCTTGCCAGGCCACCGTGCCGCGGCCACCGAGCAGCACGCTGCAATTGGCCCCGCGGCGGTGGGGAGGCGGTGGCTGTGCCAGCAGCGCTGCTGGCGCCCCACGCCCTGCGCAGGAGCCCCAGTGGCACCGAGCTGCTGGCCCAGAGCGGGGCCTTGCCGACCCACAGATCTCAGCAGAACAGGGCGCGGGTGTGACAGACGGTGAGTGTTTGCAGAGCTGGATGGTTTTATTGTCGTCTTTCATTGTGCTGCTTTTGCATATGAGTTTCGCTGTCTTGAACTGGTGAAGACTTTAATATATTAGAGAAATGAGCACTAAATACAAGATGTTTTGATGCAAGACTCAGTAACATAACTCTGTGGTTCTGAAGAGCATTAAAAGTCGCAGTCAGACCCACGATAGACCCTCAGTGGTGTGTGATGGTTCCCCCTGAGTGAGTAACGACTCACTTCCCGAGACACGCGGGACAAACATGGCGCGGGAGACGCTGCCATGGCCCCAGCGGGTGCATCTTCTTTTTTCTTCTGCTTTTACTACAATTTTATCACTTCATCACCTGTGGTGCTTACTGTGCTGGAAAAATTGAGAGAGAGATTTTTACATGCTCACAAGAGCCCTGTGAGCTTGTTTAACATCTGCTCTGTTCTGGTGGCAGAGCAGAGATGGGGCTGGTGAGGCATCCTCGCCACGGCTGTGCCCCACTTTGCGTGCATTTCCCAGCGGGGCCAAGTGCTGCTCCTCTGCTTGGTTCTGCCAGCCCTGGGCAAGGCAGGTGGGTGTCCATCCCTGGAGCACCGCTCCTCAGCCCCTCCCGGGCACTCTGGGGGGGCTGTTCATTAAGAGCATGGGAAATTAAAATGACATTAATCCTCTCAGAGTGACCCTCGGCTTCCTACGATGAAATCTGCTGCTGCTGGCGAGCATGCTGCCAGTTTTCCATGACTAAACACCACATCAGACTGCACGCAGCAGCCACCGGGCTGAGCACCCACGCTGCTCCCATGGGGCGGGGGGAGCGACCTGGCCTTGCCGGAGGGGCTCCAGCAAGAGCTGCAGAGAAGGAAAGGAATCGCTTTTGCAGAATTTGCAAAAGCCATAATGTGTATCACAATTATTTGCTGGGAATTTGTAGTGTGGATTTTTCTTATTTATGTGTTTGTAGACTAGGAGAGATTATAAGTATTTTATTGCTTTCAACAAAAATACTATCACATAGTAGTTGCAGGAGGCTTTAAAATAAAAGGACAAAACTGTGTAAGGGCCAAGCCATAAATTTGTGGGTTGCATTTACAAAAGTGCACATGCAGATGAGATCATTAAAACAGAAACAAATGTGCTCTGGCCTGGCGGGGAAGCGGCGGCCGCGTGCGCTGTGCGGCAGCCACGGCAGAAGGCTCCGGAAGAGCAGCGAGGCAGCAGGGCCTTCTGTGGCAGCAGCACTGCGGCTCTTGTCAGACCTTTTCGGGGAACTTGAGCAGTGCTGCACAAATAAGGGCATCAGGAAGCGAACGGCTTCTCCAGGGTCACAGTCGTGCTCAGCCTGGCTTTGAAGCAACTTATGTGTCTGCCTTTTATTAAAGGCTCAAGGAGGGAAGGAAAGTGGCTGCTGTATTGCACCTATTTGGTGAGATAAAATGAAGACACATCCTTGGAGCTCGGGTGGATTTGTGCTGTGGTTTCTGTCTGAGTGAGGCTGGATAGGGAGCCCCTGTGCCCCTCATGGGTGGGAGCCCTGCAGTGAAGAAGTGTTTTTTCTGCTTGAGGTGCAGCTGTGAAGAGGATGCCCACAGCCACCCTCACATCAGGCTCCGGGACACGCTGGTGTCCCACTGCCGTGCTCTGGGTGCCCAGTGACCCTGCTGCCCGCCGGGCTCAGAAGGAAGGGCAGGCACCTTGGCACCATTTTCCGTGGTGACTCAGCCAGGAGAGTTCCTCTTTCTTGCTCCAGTTGCAGTAACACAGTGAGCTCTAAAACACAAAGTATCTCTCAAAAGACTTTCTCAGGACATGATGTTTCTCTTTGTGCCGGAGTACTGATTTATCTCTTTTGGATTGAGGGGCACACAATGCTGAATGTGCAATGACATATTTCTTTATCTTTGCTGTAAGGTAATTAGTCTGTTGGGGGTTTGGAATCGTAGATGGTGATTGTTGTTGGTATTGGATGACAACCTCAGAGATCCCTTGATTTGAGATTTCCTTATGGTTTCCCCTTTACCCTGCCCTGCCTGGGTATTTTGTCATTTTGCTATGACAGAGCTTGTGCCTGACATCCGTGTCCTAGGGTTTGTTCCCATGTAACCTGGTGTGAATGGAATGCATTCACCCAATGGGATAGAGTGAGAGATGCCATCACAGGTGCCCAGGACACAGCCCCGGTGTCCCAGTGCTAAGGGAGGCTGGAGCTGTGCCTTGTCCCCGAGGGAGGTGTCGAAGAGGGGCTGCCACAGACACCAGCACTTGAGGCAATGCCTCCCATGGCAGGGAGCAGCACCCGAGCCCGTGGGCAGGCTGTTCCCACATGGAAATGGACTTAGATGGGAAAGCGAAATTAAACCTAATTACCAGTGCAGTCAAACACAGTCCGTGGAGCTCAGCCCTGTAACGGGGGGTGGGAATGGGACCTGCCCTGCAGTGGGAGCAGCTGGGCGCCCACACCCATGGGCAGCACCCGGAGGCACAGCTCAGGCACTTGGTGTTTTCTAGGAAAGGCCTAAGCTCTGTATATGGGGAACGTCACCTGTGCAGACACTGTCCTACAACATTATTTAAGAAGAATTTGGGCAGGGAGGAGTTTGTACAGAAACTAAGACCAGACAAGTGCTTTGAAAATGCCCAGCACAGAGATGTTGGTTCTCGGGGAAGAAATGGCCCACAGAGCTCTTTGTGCTTGAACAGGAGCAGGAAGAGCACAAATGGCCCAGTACAATGTTCACTCCCAGAGCCCATCAGGGCTGTGCAGCCAGGGCTGCATTATCTGAGGGGACATCTGCACAGATGCACAGTGAGGCAGGTAAATATAAAATATGATGGGATACCAGTTATCATGGATTTTCTTCTGACCTGGATTAAAATTCATTGAAACACAAGTGTAAGAATATGACATTTTTCTGAAAGAAAATGGAATGTTTCCTTGTCCTTTTAGTCTACAGTTTCTAGACAAAAGCCACAGGAGCTAACCAGCAGGTATCAGAAAGCTCTCCCGGCCAGTGAGGTGCCTGCCCTCCCTGGGGCACACCAGGATGCTGCTGAGCCCAGCAGCTCTGGGGAGGGCTGCTCACTGAAGCCATCCTCTTTCCAAAGTGCTGCCTGCTCTGCTGCAGGGGTCATTAGAGCACACGAAAAGCAAAGTTAATTATATCCCCTCCAGGCTGTGTAACAGAACGAAAAGCCTCGTGAAGGAACCAGCTGGAGTTCATGTCTTGAGACCAGGTAACAAAATCTGTCACCCAAAGTCAAGAGAGGAATTATTTATTATTACTTCATCTCACAAAACATAACCCTCCGTGTAGGTGTCTATGTTGACAGAGATGTTTAACACAACCTGACACTGGAGATAACTCTTTGTCTTTTTCCTTTTCTTTTTTACTGTTTATTTCCTTGTCTCTTTCCTTGTCTCTTTCCTTGTCTCTTTCCTTGTCTCTTTCCTTGTCTTTTGTCTTCACTGATGTCAGTGTGACTTGTGGTTCCCTTGAAGGCTGCTATTCCTGTTGGCTAGGGATGAAAACCCCAATTTAAAAAAAACCAGGTGCTATGGGAATCCCAATCTGTAGCAACAGAGAGAGGCTGAAATTAAACCATGGCTGAAAATGGGAGCCTGCATGGGGGAAGGAGTGAGGGAGGGAGTTTGGTGTTTATTTTCTGGCAACAGGGCACCACTGCACGACCGCTGCTTGTCACAGCATCCAACCCCAAGGGCTGTGCTGTGGCCACCACGTGTTCCTGGAGAGAGATGGTAAAGTGCCAGTAATGCTGAAAACAGTAAAAGGAGAGGGATAGGAATTCAGAACGAAGTCACCAAGAAGTGTAAGGTGTAAAAGACAGAGGTCTGTGGAGTATCTGGTGTTTCCCCACAGGAGAGTGGTGGGGCAGCACTTCAGTGAAGTGCCTGTGCTGAGCTGGGGACTGGTCTGAGCTGGAAGGCAAATCAGACCAAATTCGAAAACTTAACTATGAAAAAGCCTTTTTTAAGCTTTTGTGCTTTGGTTTCTAATGTGCATGGTACCCATGGTACCCTCAAAGCCCTCAGACCCTTGCTGTGCGCCGCAGTCCCTGCCGGTGCAGGGCCGATGTGAAACGACTGTGGGAAAAAATCACCTCCTTACACACATTATGTTGTTTTGCACGGGGTAGGCTATGCTGGCAGCAGAGCTCATGTGCAGGAGTCCCACTCTTTCTCTCCAGGAACTCATTTATTTGGTGGCTCTTAATTTTCATAAGCAAAGTGAGGAGAAAGCTCTTTGGAGGTGCAGCTATGAGGGTACGACACGTCTGTTTTACAATGCTTCCCGAATCACGGAGTGGTTAAAGCCTCTGTGGAAGCTCCCTGTGGTACTTGTTGTTCCTGTGGAGAGGCAGAAGTGCTGATTATCTGGCAACCTGACACCGAGGGACCCCCAGGGAGGGGGTCAGGCACCTACCTGGGCTTCAGTGCCCGCTGGAGCCACGGGGGCACAGCCTGTGCCCAGGACAGGAAGGGTTTTCCCTGTATTGGTCAACTGGCACTGTTAAATTTAGCAAGAGGGAGGAACAGAAACTGCTGGAGCACTCGCCATGAGGCAACAGCACTCTGAATGGTTCCCTATGGAAGGAAACAGAAATCGAAACTAAACCTTTAAGTGAAAAGAGAATAACTGAGTTTCTTTTAAAGCGTATGTGTATATGCAGTGAGATGTGCTCAGCCTTATCAATAAGATGTAATCAGCCTTATCAATAAACAGTTGCTTTACATGCTAGAATATTTAGGAATAAAATACTAAGCAAAATGTCTGCAGGAATCATCAAAAAATATTTGTGTTTTGGATGTGAGTTTGGCTCAGACACTGCTGCTGCATAGATAGGAAGGGATAAAGTAATAGAATGCTGCCACTGACTTTATTAAAATGGTAAAATAGAGAGAACTGCAAAACACAGTTTTCAAAGGCACAGAAAACTTTTATGGCAAATGGCACAAAAATAAAAGAGAAAGGATGAACAATGTAGGAGGTTATTTGTGAGCGCGGGGAGGGACCAGGCTGCTGCTGTAACAGAGGTGAGATCGAACAGTGTATAAACCTGCCAGCGCCAGGGGAAGAAGGGGCTGGAAGAGGGACCACAGAAGGTCACTTCATCCGCTCCCTTGCCCCAGGCAGGGTGGAGGGTACCGGAATCACTCCTGCAGAAGAATGCCTACACTGATTTAGTACCTTATCAGTCCTTTTCTCCCCTCTCAGTCCAGCCTGACTCTCTCTCCCTGCAGTTTCAGCCCATCTTCGTGTCCTCACTGCCATAAATACAAGGGACAATTGTTCCCTGCTCTTTACAGTGCCCTTAAATTTCAGACCATCATTGCTACGCTTCCATCATTCCTGGCGCTGCTTCCAGCTGTTTCCACGCGTTCATCCCCGCCGCTGTCCCCGGAGGATGGCATCCCCAGGGACGGCTCTGGGGGTCCGGAGCAATGGCGCTGGGCGCCCTGCGGGCACGGCCGGGCCGCGGGCAGCGCCGCCCGCCCCCGGGCCGCCCCTGCCGTCCCTCCCCCGGCCGGAGGCGGCGGGCCGGGCACGTGTGCGGCCCGGGCTCGGTGACTCATGAGGCGCCGGCCGCTCCGCCGCGGGGAGGATGAGGGAGGGCGGCCCCGGGGGAGGGCAGCCCGCCGCGCCGCCGCCCCGCTCCGCGCCTTCCCCTCGCTCCCGCGGCGCCCGGAGCGCGGAGGCCGCACCGGGACTAGGTGAGCGCGGCGGGCCGGGCCGGGCCGGGCCGGGCTGGGCTGCCCGCGGCCCGGGGCTGCGGCGGGGCTGGGGCCGGGTGGCGCTTCCGGGCGGGGCGGGGGCGGCGGCGGAAGCGGGGCCGGGGCCGGCGCGGGGAGCCCGGGCCGCCGCTGCCTCCGCCCGCCGCGCCGGCGGCACCGTCGGCATGAGCCGCTGAGCCGGGCGGGCCGCGCCGGCAGGGCCCCGCCGGCAGGCCCGGGGTGAGTGCGCCGGCTAGGCCCGGGGAAGGCGGGCGGCGGCCCTGCCGGGGCGGCTCCGCGGGGAGGGGGGCCCGCTCGGCTCCGCGGGGAGGGGCGGGAGCGCTGCCGCGCTCGGCGGCCGGGGAGCCGCACCGCGCTCCGCCAGGGCCCGCAGCGGCGGCCGGGGCGCGGTCCCGCGGTCCCGCCGCCCTTCCCCGGCGGCAGCTCCCCACGCGTGTCCCTGCCGGGAGCCCGGAGCCCTCCGGCCGCGGGGCAGCGCCGGGCCGGGCTCTGGGGGTGCCCCGGGCAGGCGGGGGTGTCCGGCACCGGGGGCGGTGTGGGGAGCCGCGCTGCCCGGAGCGGGGCCGCGGTGCGGAGCAGCGCCCGGCGGCGCGGGGGCATCGCCCTGTGCGCGCTCACCGCGGCCTGGCCCCGGCAGCGGCCGCGCTATCGCGGGGGAAAGACAGCTTTTTGTTTTCTTTTTAGAGAAAGTTCTTGAATTCAGAACTTTGGTTTGCACCTGCGAACGAGTCAGTTTGTTAAGACGTTGGTGTAGTGGAAGAGAAAAATTCAGAGGGATGTTTTCTGTGTAAAATGGTTGTCTTGGAAAAATATGTGATTGTTTCTTTTAGAAAAAAAATAATTTTTTTCGGTGATTTTTTTTTTTCTTTTTTTTTTTTTTTTCGGTGGGGAATATATGCCCCCGAGCAAGGGAGAAGCAGGACATGGGTGACAGAAATAACGAAGTGTGGGAGAGCAGGTTTAGGGAAGGGATTTAACGGTAAAGAGGGATGGATGTAGTGAATAGTGATGGTGAATAACTTAACTGGGTTATGTCTCTTTTTGGCACTACAGAGGAAAGGTCCTAATGGAACGACAACACATACCAAAGTGACAAGGAAATGATTTGCATAATGAATAATTAGCCGATGGCACTTGTTGCTGCAGGGGAAGTTTGGGGTGAGAGTTGAGGACGGATTGCAGGCTCCCCTCGGGCTGGCTGTGTGTGACACTGACCCTGGGCAGGCCCACTGGCATAGAACAACATTATGATGATTTCAAGCGGATAAAAGAGGAAGAAATGAAAGGCTTGGCACCCCTGTGCTCACTGCAGTGTTAACAGGACTGCTGCACGTGGAAGGCTGGGATGTGCCACTGCAGGAACCAGAGGTGTCAGGAGTCTCTCTGCTTGTAGGGCGCTGTGGGCTGAGCTGGAAGCTCTGCCTCAGAAGTGTTTTGGGGTGCAGGGCACCCCAACAACCCATCTAGCAGGGACAGCCGTGCTGGGTTGATGCTAAGCTGAGCTTGATGGTTGTAATGTGTGCTTGTGGAATTGAAATTTTCTGAGGCCTGTGTCTCTTTGCTTTCCTTAGCTCGTGCTGGATCAGGCATAGACTGGAACACTGTAGAATGGAATTGGACTTTACTGAATTTAAAGGCCTGGATTTAAAAGCTCTGGGCTTCTGAGCTGCAAAACTTCTCCAGGCTTAATTAAACCAAAAGCTGTTTAAATAGAAAAGTTGTGGTGACTAAACAGTCCAAGTTTCACAGTTAGTCTCAAGGCTGGAGAAAATTTGGAAAACTTTTTGCTCAATATATTGTACGTTGGAGGTAAAAGTGGTTGTGGCATCTGCCTGGTTTGTGTGACACATAAAAGTTCAGGATGGTGCAGTTATTTACTTGGGCTACTGAGGAAGGATATACAGAAGCAGAATTTCTGGTCTGATATATGAGAGCGAAAGTACTGGGGTGTGTTTATTGTCTCATTTCCTTAAAGCCATCATTGGATTGGATTTGTTCTGAATGGCTGTGAGAGGCTGAGTCTGTGGATGCTTTGTGGTACTGTGAGGGACTTGAATCAGTGGGCAAAATTGGGGCATTCTGTGAGCAATCTGTAATTCACCTCGATCAGCAGCAATGCCAGAGCTGCCCTCTGAGCCCCTGGGCTGCAGCAAAGGGTATGTCCATGGTTTCCATCCATCCCCTGCCCAGTGCCAGCCTTCCCTGCACTGGGAACAGCCTGACTTAGTGTTTTCTTTTCATTTACCCACCAAATGCTCCTCTGTGCTCGCTGTCTCTGGAGAGTTGGGAGGCACTGCTGTGCCATGTGCAAGGATAGGCATGAGCTCTGTGTTTCCTGGGCTGAAAGCAGACATGGGAAATGACCAGTTTGGGTGTATCCCACAGTTGCCTCCAGCCTGTTCCCTGTGGATAGGTGTCTGACCACCCCCTTCACCCTCGGGGCAGGAGGTGGTAGAGAGCTAGGTCTGGTGGATTCGCAAGGTCATAGTGTCTGTCTGCAGAAGTATCAACAAAGCAGTTTAATCAGTGGAAGCAGGGAGTTTCTCTGTTATATTCTTATCTAATTGCAGAAGTAATCATGACTGGGAGCAGTCTTTACTGAAAGGGTTTTCTGTAGGCAGTCAGGCCAGGGAGTTGTTCTTTGGGTGCCTGGCTGTGGTCGGTGTGCAGAGGCTGAGGGTACAGGGGGATCTCCGTGAGGGGCACACAGCCCCTGGTTGTGTGCTGGGTGGTAAAAATTGCAGAGTTTTGGCTGGTTTTACTGAAAACTGGAAATGCTGTTGGTTCATTTTACTTTGGAGGTTCGACAGTATAATCAGAAATAAATGTTTGAATCAGGTTGCTTCAAGCCTTAAATGTAGACATTCCTTTTCAGTTGTGGAGAAAGGTTAATTTTCCTTTGCATTGCTTTGTTTCCTGAACTGTACTGCTTTGGTGCTTCACTAAGTCTCAGGTGCTGCTCATAATTTTCTGGTATTACTAGGTAACAATTACTGAGTTATCTATACTCTGCTTCCTATAGCAAGGCCAAGGATTAAATAAACTAACATTTTTAGACACTTCTGTGACAAATACCACATACTGATGAGCATTTGAAAGTAGCAGGTGCTGCTGTTGCTTTGTTTTAAAACCTGTTTGGCATGGAGGTTTCTGGTGGTTGTCTGGTTCGTGTGTCTTGGGAGCACTGGAAATGCTTCTTTCCAAAATTTCAAAATTTCGTCTGCAGGGAAGATCCTGCTGGGGAGAATCTGCAATGCACTCCTGCAGTCTGTGCTCCGAAGGGGCTGTGGAGGGCAGGTAAATGCCCCATTCCATGGCCATGGTACGATGTCCCTTCTGTGCCCCGCTGCATCCCTGCGTCAGGTGCTGCTCTGACTTTGCCATCCTTGGAGCCACCTGGATGCTGTTGGAAAGTGTTGGAAACCTGGAGTATAACTGTGAAGTCCAGGAGATAGTGATGGATGTGCCACAGGGCCGGCATTTGGCTGCCCAGAGCAGACAGGCTGTAAAAGCCACGTGGTTTCGGCCTCACTGTCCGGGAGGCTTTCTGTGGCCACAGGAATGTTCTTTCATGTGTGGTGTAGGTGAAGATCTCATGGCCAGCTCAGATTAAAACATATGTTTCCCTCTCTGTTTTTATTTCCTTTGAGTACTTGTTCTATTCTGCTGCTTCAGCATCAGTGGGGAGGCAGTGACACAGCGATGCCTGTAATTAGGGGGATGAGCCTTAGCACTTCATGATTCCTGCTCGGGAACTGGTGGATAATCTGCAAGCATCGTTTTCCTAACACTGAAGAAGCCACAGGTGTTGGATTATAAAAGGCCTTGTGGTAACTCTGTGTTACTTTCAAAGGGTAATAGGTGTTTTCCTTTGCCTTAGGCGTATTTTCGATGGGAATGCTGTAAAGAGCATGTTAGCAAAGGCCAGCTCGTTAAGGTAAAACTGCAGGAAAAGTTCTGTTCCCTTTCAATGCGATATATGTCCATGCCAAGGATGATTTTTGCTACTCTGAGTATTTATCAGCAAATTCCTACTACTACTCCTGTCTGGAGGGAAGGGAGAGGAGGGATCTGGCAGGGTTCAATCCCTTGCCTGGGAATTCCTATGCTCCGGTGTGCCCTGCACACGGGGCTCTCCTTTTCCCTGCATGACTGGTGGTCTCCACTGTTTGTGTGTCTCAGGGATTAGAGCAATAATAATATGATTATTATTTTTTAATTTTATTTTATTAACAGTTATATACTGTAAACTTAGTTTCCCAAGTAATGCAGCAAAGTAAACAACATTTCTTTCCTCTTATCCTATAGTTATTTAGCAAAAGGATAAACATGTAAATATGTTTGATTGCTGTCCTTGGTGACATTTGGAGCCTGCTCTGCATGTGAATGTGTGCAATTGCAATTCCATTAATGTCAATGAGAGTTCCCAGCAATTAACAAGGGAAGAGAGAGACTATTAAAACCGTGTCGTAGCTGTGATGAAACTCCAATACATCCCAACATATGAAAATACACAGTTAATGTACAGAGCTGCGAGGTGAAGGCTTTGTGTGGTTCCTGAGAGGATGCTGGAGCCCACTCTCCATTCAGCCGTCTGTGCAGGTGGAATGTGCTAGTCAGTACTTTGCTCAGAGAATAAAGCCAGTGACAAATGTTGGTTTACCCTGGTCTGTGCATTCAAAACCCACAGTAAGTTCTCCTGTTCTGAGGATGCTCTGAAGTCTCTTCCACAGCTGCAGAGGCAGCGACAAGAGAGCAGCAGCAATGCCCTGCGCTGGGGCAGGTCGATGTGCATGGGGTTGCCTATGCCCATTGGGCAGTTTGGGTGCTGGGTTTGATGTGTGCTGACCTCGGGATGAAATCCTACTATCTATCAGGAGAATTGCTTTTCCTAAGGGGTCAATTTTTTTTTTTAATGTCTCCTTTCTGTTAGCTCTTACCCTGTGAAATAATCCGTGTTTCAGATTATGTGTGGGTAATTGTATAGAAGAGTATTTTTATCCAAAATATTTTTTGTTTTAGGTAGCTAGGAAGAAAAAAAAATTGCAGTAGGTATAATCTGTCCTCAGTAAAATCTAACTTGTGTTCTCACAATTGAGCTTGACTAAGCTTGAATTTTCAAAGGTAAAATTACTGTTTATGCAAATTAGCAAGAGCAGCAGTAGTGTGTAAGGTGACAGCACTTCTGTCATGAGGGTGTAAAATCCTGCACTTCAAGCTCATTTTGGTTTGAATCTACAGGTTTTACAGGGAAACTGAGGCAGCCAGGCTTGAGGAAAATGCAGCTGGGCCTGAGTTTTGTGTAGTCAGATCATTAATTTCCATGAGGCAAGTGCATGACCAGCATTAGCCCAGCCTAGGGCATGGGCCAGCTCAGCCTGGATCTGTCTGTCCTTCCACAGCCCCACTACCTCCTGCAGCTGCCCTAACTGTGATAAAATGTGTGAGTCCTGTGTGCTCGTGGGACCTTTGCTTTGGGCAAACAGGCCAAATACTTGTTTTCACAGAAAAATATTTTGGTACATAAATATGCAATCTGTACATGAGTAGCTGAATCGGGTGAATTTCCACACAATGAAAAGCAAGAAGTACTAGATAGGTTGAAATATGTTCAGTCCTTTGGTGTTTTGAGCAGAGCTGCTGCTCAGCTCGCCATGGTTAGCCCGGCGGGGTTGGACTCCTTTTATCAGTCCTTGTGAACGTACAGGTGGCAGTTCCAATGTCTGCAGAGTGTCCAGGTTTTCCTGTGGGAAGTGTACCTTGCTGTCCGCCCTGGGGCAGGCTGCTCTTGTGAAAGGAATTTCTTTTCCCTTATGTAACTTGTTGGTAACATTACATCCAGAGTCGGCTCTTGCAAAAGTGCGTCAGTCTTGCTTGCAGTGGCACAGAAAAAACTTACCAGAGCATGCACTGAATTCCCCCCTTATCTCTCTATAGCACATTTTATGTATCTTGTAGTGAGGTGTTTTGTTTCTACAGTTTCAGACTTCGTGTTTCAGAAGATTAATAGACTTAGCAGCCCTGTTTGCTCAGCTTAGCAGCGATAACAATGTAATAAGTCATGAGACGGTCGCAGATCATCTGGCAAGGCAAAATATGCCTTGGACTTGAACTCAGAGCAGGTATTATTTGCAGAGAAAAGTGAAATGTTGAAAGCATTATAAATAGCGTGTTCCGACTTGGGTGGCTGTGGGTTCAGGTCTGCCCTCGGAGTCTGCACAGGAGGCAGCTGATGGCGTCTGCATTCCCCCTCTGGAGGGAGCAGGGACAGTGAGGGCAGCGTTTGTACCGTACATGGCTGCTATTTTCTGCAGCACGTACGAAGCCCTGGCTGGGCTGGGGCACAGGCTGGAGGAGCAGAGCCGGGCCCCGGGCTCCCAAATCCTCCTGCAGCAGCTCCGCGCATTCCTGCTGTGTCGCTGGCTCCCGCGCCAGCGAGTCCAACTGCGAGCAGTGAGTAAGGGCTTGGGAAGCCGGAGCATTTTTGGGCTCTGGGCCCAATCCTGCTTCCAGAGAAGTTAATTGGATTTTTTTCCTTCTAAAAAAGGGAGAGCAATCAGAGCTGCCCAGCTCGGTCCTGCAAGACCCTCGGCACTCCTCTGTGTTGTGTGTAACCCCAGGCTCCGCGGTGGCCCCGGTCAGGGATGGGCTGTGGGGGCCGAAGCCCCCGTGGGATGTGCTCCTGAGGCTGCCGGAGCTGTGGCGCTGCAGTGGTGTTATCTGCACTGCAGTGACAGTACCCGCCACTCGAGGAGATAAACTTTTCCTGTGAGTGTAAGTGAAGTGTGTGGGAGCACATGGAGCTTGCTGTGTCAGTTGGGTCTGGATGTAGCCGAGGTCTGGAGCCTTTGAACTCTGCACTCGCTGGGCACGGCGGAGCGGGCAGGCTGCGGAGCACGCTGCACCAGGCACGTGTGTCAGGTTTTCCGAGCAGGTTGCCAAGCCAAAGGCACAGGCACAGGCCTGGGTTGGCCATATAAAGTAGGTGTCTGGGTGTGCGCAGGCGCTGGGGCTGCTGGCGGAGGTGCTGTGCAGGCCACCCGCCCTTCCTCTTCCTCGCCGCTCCCCAGGGCCGCTGCTCGCCGGCTATTTCAGTGCTCACTGTGCCTCTGGCTTCCATGGAAGGAAGGTGCCGTCAGCTGCACGCACTGATAAACACTGTGGGGCTTTCTGGGGAGAAATAAACTCTCCATTTTTTCTTCTGTGACTCTCTGATGGTTGGAATAAAATCCGAACAAAAATGTTTATTCCGGTGTGCGGAAGCATTTATTAGTGCCTGGGCAGCATTCTTGACTTTGTACGGCCACCTCTGGTTTTCAGTGAAGTCTTTTACTCTTTACCTGTAATTTTATATGGGAATCCTTCTGTGCTGTGTACGTAGGCACAACTTCAGTGGACTTTGAGCCTTCTTTCAAGGAGTGAAAAATCAAAGGTAGTGAGTCTGTGATCCTGATAATGTAATTATGTATTTTTCAGCTTTTTGATGTGTAGCAGTTAAAAATGATGTTCTGGGAATGCAGGCACTTGCTGCCATGCTGGAGCTTTACAGGCTACTGGAAAGGAAGTCCCTGGGCAGATATCTTGTTTGCTGCTTATCAGCATTTTATTGAGCTCCTGTATTTATGTGCAAATATATTCAATAAATAAATCTTTAATGATGTGATTTTTGTTGTGAAAAGTAGATGCAGCTCTGTTCAGTTCTTCTAATTAAATGCAGCTAATTGTGAAGCAGAAATACAAGCATTTGAACTTCTTTCATTTTTCTGCATGACTGACAAAATTATTGCTTTGGATTTGGTTTGTTTTCTACAACTTCTAAGCATTGTCTTTAATCACCATTTTTATAAAAGCTAGTTTTCCTTAAGTCATTTCAGAAGCTGTTTTCCAAATATCCCATGTTTTTTGTGTAAGAGTAGAAATTTAAACTTTCATAATTGGTGTTTTGAAATGGCTTTTAGAGGTAAGAGGGAGAACACAAGGAAAACATAACCTTTTGAGGTTTCTCCAAAATTCCTTCATGGCGTTCAATTTGGGTAGCTTGCACTGGTATGTTAATGGAAAAGGGGACACATTGAGAAGAGCCCAAGCAGAGGATAGAGTATTCCATGTGAGAAATACTATGGGACAGTGTCAATGGCACCACTGCTGTCACATGCACAGGGACCAGCCCAGCTCAGGAGTCCCTTTGTAAGTTGTCCCCTGTGTGGTGGAAGCTGTCCTGGCTGAGGCTGTGTGCAGCAGAGGCTGTTCTGAGCAGGGGCTGTTGGAGGGTTGTTTCTCATGGTTATTGTTAGCTATGTACATATGAGGATTCAAAATGAATAAGCATAACAATATGCTAAAGCAAATAGCGATTAAAAACTTGTCTCAAAGATATTTTCCACTTCTTTCCTAAAATAAAGCAGTCATGCAGTTTTTATTACTTCTTTTTAATATCAGTGACTAATTTGGAGCTCGTCCTTGGTATCTGAAGATACATGTATTTATTTAGTTTGCATGAGATTGGTCACGATCCAAAATTAATCACATCAATAAGTCTTTCTGTGCTGCTGAGCACTGTATATGTAGGAATCTCTATTAAGTCAAGGAAAGCATCTCCTGAAGTGTTTTAGTTTTGCTGTGTACGGAAGAATCATTTTGTATTTAGTGTGTAACAGTCATCTCTGATACCTCAGATGGTGACAGAGCAGAGAGAGTTAAAAACCCCATTCTCTGTGATTTAGATTCTTATGTAACTAATGAAATAGGAGAGTTAAAAACCCCATTCTCTGTGATACAGATTCTTATGTAACTAATAAAATAGATTATATAGATTCATTGTATTTTCTGAGAAGTTGTACAAGTTTTTCTTATCCTGGAAGGATTCGATTGATAAACATAAATTAAATGTAAGGCCAGAATGTATCCAAACATTGGAAGTGCTCTATTTTGGATCTGAGATTCCCTGAGAAACAGACAGTTGTGAACTGGAGTGCAGTCGGCTGTGTCTCCTGTCTCACAGCAGATCCTGGCGTGTTTTCCAGGACTGTCCTTGCCTTGTGATTCACGTTGTTGGTGGCTGGAGTCAGGCAGTGCCGTCATCACGCTGAGCTGGCAATGCCTGTGCTGCAGGTGTCCCCAGCATGGCAGTGCTGCCCCTCGGGTACTGGGCTGGTTTCAGACGTGTGCGACCCGTGGGCCTTCCTCGGGGGTGCTGTGCCTGCTGCTAGGCCGTGCTGCAGAGCCAGGGTGCTGCTTTGCCACTTCCCACAGCAGTCCTTCAGTCCAAACTGAACTGCGCTGAGGATTCTGCTTTCCCCCATTCCCATGTAATTTTCTGGTCCTTGGGGAGAAGCATGTGATTGTCCCTGCACTGCCATAGCTCGCCATGCCTGAGCTGAAGTGACCAGTTTTAAAAGCTGCTGCAAGCAGATCTTTGTGTAACGAGTTCCTCATTAGCTGGACTCATGTCCATTTGTGGTTGCCCTCAAGTCTGATGCAAGGTGAAGCAATCCATAATTACTGTAACTGCAATGGGCCTGGCCGGGAGCGTGCCTGTTACACAGCAGGCAGAGAGCAGCAAGGTGTCCCCCGTGGAATTGTGCCCCACTGCGGTCTGTGTGTCTGCAGGGCCAGGAGAGCTGCTGGCATTGTCACAGGAGCAAGACGAGGCACCAGTGTGGAGCAGGTGACATAAATGGCCTGTTCTGTTCCCGGTAATTAGGTTCAGATTTAATCTTGCTAGTGAATTTGATGTGTGCAGGGATGTGGTGGCTGCATCTAGACTCCTGACTCGAAATTATTGTCCTAATGAAATTGTTATCATATGAACATGCAAGAACTTTGAAATCTGGAGTTTGGTGCTGAGGGCGAATGTGGAAGGGGTGGCCCAGCCAGGAATGAGTGAGTGAGGCTAGAGGGAGTGGCTTATTGTCTGGAGCAAGTGCTGCTATTAATAAATGAATACCGTTAGTAGTGACCATGTGCATGTCCTGATCCATCAGGTGCTGACTGCAATGGTGTCTCAGGATTCCTTTTTCCCGCTGCTTTATCCAGCCGTCTCTGGGGAAGGAAAAGGGTTTGTGACCCTTTGCACCAGGGTCACATGGCAGCTGCATTAGGAAGGGAAGTGAAAATTGATTTATAAGTGGAAATCTGAGCAGGAATAAGGTGCTGGTCTGTTTTCCCTCGTAGTATGGGAGATGTTCAGGCATCAGATCCACGAGAAGCCCAGGTTGGAGTCTGCTGCATCTCTCACCCATGAGAGCTCCTCTGGGTCACCTCTCCCTGAAACCATTGGCATCAGCTGAATTTGATGTCAGAGCGAAGTGGTTCCTTCCCTTGCTGAGTAACGAACGTGGCTTTTTTTCCCTGTAGTGTTTGTTATCAAGAATGATGCTAACCATCATATTTTATATAAATACGTACACACATGTGCAGTTAGAAGTCACTTGCCACTATGGGGGTGTTTCTGCCTCTTTGCTACTGCTACAGGTGCTCCCAGCTTTGAATCTCGGCGGGGGACTCGTCCTGGGGTTGCTGTACGGCTGTTCTAGAGGACAGCACCCAGCACCTGCTCCCACCAAAACAGGCAGGATAATGAGCGTGAGAGTCACACCTGCATGGTGCAGGAGACAGTGGGGAAGGTTTTGCAGGTGAAGAGGTCTGTGTTCGTGCCCCCTGTGCTGCCCTGGGGAGATGCTGGGGTTGGGGGGGCCTGGTCCTGGGCTGACCCCGCTGCTGTGGGTCATCTTGCTGCTCTCCTGCTTTGCTTGGCTTGTGTACATTTGCAGTTAATCAAACAAAATGTGCAAGTGTCGGATTAATAAATAGCTTGTAGTTTTTGGAAGAGTGCATAGTTGTTTTATTCTGGCCTTTCAAATGTCTTTGTATAGAAACAACATGTTTAAAATTACTATTAGAACAAGGAAATAAAATTATTTTAATAACACAGGTTTTGTTTTTTCCAATTCAGTTTGTTACTTCTTGGAATTTTAACTTAAATCACTAGAGTACTGTTATATTTAATGATAAACACCTTCTTTCTAGACTTCCTTGGGAAATGTCACTTCTTTTATGGTTGAAATTCCCCTCTGCCAGGATAATACAGAACTTCCCATTTCTAAAATACATTACATGAATGTTATGGTAAAAGAATTACAGTGTGAATATGTTTTTATTACTAGAAACAGTATTTGCAACTTCAGTGGTGGGGATGGATATGTAAATGCATTGAAATACATAAATTGATGAAAAGTGGATTAAAGGCAGAGTAGTCCTTCATAAGGAGATTGATATATACCCCGGGTTATTTTTTAAAAAAAATCAACAGGCATGTTTCTTGACTTTAAAGATTTCTAAAATTACAGCAAGAGCAGTTAATCCGTAACTGCTCCTTAAAGGAAAGAGGGTTTATGGAATTTGCAGTGTAACTTTCTGACTTCAAAATAGCATTACTGTAATCTAAAGTAAGAGAGGATTGGGCTGTGGGATTTGTACGTCAGTGCCCATGTGCTGCTGGTGGGAATTGTTCGCAGTTTGATTAGGGATGGAAATCTCGGAGCAATACCTGATTTCTGCATGTGGCTGGGGCACATAATGTACAACATGTTGCCTCTTTTTTCATTATTTATCAAATTTTCATGAACCGAGTACACTTGGGTGTGTTAAATTCAGATGGAATGTCACAGTTAGGTGGATCTGCTAAAACAGTTTCAGAAACTGTGAAATAGACTCAAGATAAAACCACATCTGATGGGGATGTGCCAGAGGAGCCACTGAAGTCAGTGGGAGGTTGCACCAGGCAAGTCTGTCAGAGCTAAAACGGTACAGAAAAAACGTTTAAAACACTAGTAGTAGTAGTACTAAAACTATGTATATCATGCAAAATATCTGGGTCATAGAAGCGGTGTTGGCAGATTTTTTACGAATCTGGTGTGGGACTTAGTAGTTCAAAGCTAACATGTGCTTGTAATTTTACCAGGCTCCAATCCCAAGCTGCTGGGCTGGGGAGCTGTGCAGTCCAGCCCAGGGTTCAGTACCCGGGCAGTCCCACTCTAGAGCTGGCTGCTCTCTGCTCCTGCCTTTGCACTCACGTTTTTCCCTGAAATATATGAAAATACAAAATTGAAAGAGGAGTCATCTTGCTTTTCCATGCTGTCCTATGGGAGCAGCAGGTGTAGCCCAGAGTGTGAGACAATTGGGTTCTTCAGCTGTAGTTTACTAAAGAATACTTTCCTTTATCCAGTCCTATACTGTTATGTGACAAGATGTTAATTAGCTCATTGTTTCAGCTTAATTTTGTGACAGTGCTATAATTATATCCCTCAGTTGTGCCATGGAGTAATTGTTGTATCTCTTCCAAATTTTATATTGAGATATGTTATTGGTAAACTTTGAGTTTGGCAGAGGTGTTTTGAAAATACTGTAAGGCAGTCAGTAATTTTGTGTTCCTTGATTTAAAAGACAGCCATTTGGCACTTTCAAGCTTTGAGACTGCCCTGTCAGTGTAAATAGAATATTGATTTTATTCCATTTCCTATCTCATTAGAGTCATTGTCATGAGGATGAATTCACGTTGTGTAATTATCTGTTCTTGCTGACAGTTCTCATGTCATTGAGACTGGTGTTTTCAGCTTCCACTTTCTCTGAGCATAAAAATAGCATTCTTCCCTGCTATCTCTCCTTCAATGTTGGGCTTTTTGCCTGCCCAGCTTTCTACATCTCTCTTTGAGAGATGTGTGTGAACTGAGATAAAGAAAACAGGGATGTCCAGTAAACCCAGTTAAAGGAACAGTGAAAACAATGGATCTTTGGGAGCAATTCTCAGTGCAGGAAGACACCTTATTTTTGTGTCAAAGACTGTAATGAGGAGGAAAAATGCATCGTTAACCTGTCTGTACAACATTTCTTTATGGCAATAAGGGGAAGTAATAGGAATCTTTTCTGTGTTAGATTCACTTTCTTGGACATTTCCAGATAACCTTTCCACTGATTTGTGAGGCTGCTTCTTAATCATTTTCATTGACCCAGCTCAGGAGAAGAGTCATCTGTTTCTTCCCTAAGGAATGACTTCTCAGTGTTACTTCTCTCTTCTGAGAATTGCTTTTTAATTTGCTTCCAATCCTTGTATTCCCAATTCTCAGTGAAGACGAGGTTCTGCTTTGGCCAAGCCAGTGTTGCAATATTCCCAAGAAAAATAGCAAATGCTTCCAAATTTCAAAAGGTGAACTTCAAAACCCACCTGTGGATCAGAAGAGCCTTTAATACTGATTGGTCTTCTAGGTGGAGTCTAGAAACTATCAACCCCTAAATCAATTTTAATTAAATAAAAAATAGAAAGTTCAATCCTTTTCCTGTCCTGTCCCTATGGTTCTCCCTCTGGAATTGTTGCAGTCATTCCCAGCTTAGCAGAGACAGCCCAAAGGAGACATCATGTGTATCAGCTGGGTTTTGCAGACAGTGTATCTTCCAGCTTGTGAGGCTTACTCGGGACTCCTTAGTGACTTGGAATGTCACAAGAGAATTTCAAAGTGAGGGGGAAATAGTTTATGCAGATAAAAAAAGATAATTCTATGCTAACATCTTCCTTTATTTAGTGGAGATATTGAAGATAAACCTCTGGTCTGACGTCAGTCTTTATTTCTGCTTGAAGGCTATTTTTAAAGCTGACATTTCTGGCTGTTTTCAGGTAGATAACAACCTATGACAAAACACATTTTCTTCAAGTAACTGTTCATACAAAATAAACATCTAGTATTTCTTTGTGTTCCAAAGATTTACCTTCGAGGCATCAGCTCCTCAGAGTAATACTTTTGTTTTTGTGGCTAGCAGCCTGAAGAAGGAAGGGTGGAATTCAGGCTCGGTTAATGCAGTCACAAGTGTGTCACTGACCTCAGCAGGAGCAGGATTTCTCTCCAAGTGAGTGACTGTCCAAATCCTAACAGAAAACATATTACAAACCTAGGAGTAAAACATAATTCAGGTAGTCTTACCAGGAACATTCCTCCTGTCAGTACATGTGAGCACAAAAACTAGTTTTCATGTGTTTTCATCGTGGGTGCTGCCTTCATGCTCTCTCTCATTTCTTGTTAGGGGTAACTACTTGTGTAATGAGAGTGAAATTAAATATCTTGTTTGGAAGCTGTGGCCTTTAACTTGCATTGGGTTTAGCGTATAAAATGCATCAATTTACTGCTCTAACTCTTCTTGGCATTTGGAAAAATCAATCCTTGGTATGGATTGGGTACCATGCTGATGAACAGGAGAAAACCCTGCTTAGAGCTGTTCCACAGCTTTGTAGTAGAGCTCTTCCTGCTGGCATCGGCAGCGCCCTGTCCTGAGGGTCTCACAGGGAATGAACATTCATAACAAAATAACACTCAGAAGTCATTTTGTGCAGTGCAGGAGTGATGGTGGGGGATGCAGATCCAGCTCCTGTCTGTGGAGGACAAGTTGCAGTGCACCTTGACTGGAGGCTGGGAGATGTGTTTAGGCTTCCAAAAGGACTCCGATGTGCTGGCAGTCCTGCATGAGGCTGGTGGATCTGGTGGCACTGGCCCCAGGCAGGGCAGCACATTCTGTTTTCAGATCTCTCGGTGCTGATTTGTCATGGCTGGGAAGTGTGGCACAGGTGGAAGAGCTAAACTGGTTTGCCTGGACACTTGTTGCAGAACAAGTTTTCAAGACCTGAGTCTTCAGTATCCCAAGCACTGAGGAGTAGTGACTGCTGGTGCAGGATGATGCCCAGCTTCAGAGTTTTGGGCAGTTGAAGCAAATGAGTCTCTGTGTTTATTGTAAAGACATTTAGTTGCTAACTTGTGATTGCAAGTAATTATGCAGTTGTTTGTCTCTTCCTAGCAGGGATTAAAAATGTGGCATGATTTCAAGTGTCCTGGCAAGGAACCCATGGTGCTGGTTGTAATCTCATTAGTTCTGTTAGGTGTGCTTTCCTTCCCCCGGAGTTGGTTGTTCTGATCACTATGTCCCTGGAAAAAGACTAGCTTTTTCTCATCTATTGGTTAGCATCCATGCTGACAGCATCGCTTCCCAGGGTGTGATTCTGGTGACTGTGGCAGTGACCTGCACTGGAGGGTGGTGGGAAATGGGAAGATGTTGAAGCAGCATCTTTAGAAGGACAGGCATGGGAATAGTCTTCCCCTTAGCACAGGTGGAGGATGCTGTTGGGGTTGCAGTGCTGGCAGGAGAATTCCCGTTGTTGGTGCTGTCAGTGTGTCCCAGGCAGTGCCACGAGGGTCCCTCTGCTCAGTCCTGTGGGCTGACATCCTCAGGTGGGGACAGGAGGTGTCTTTCACCGTACTAGGTTTGTGCTTGCGGGTGGCACCAGGCTTCTGTGGCAGAGCTGGGCATCTGAGTCGCGTCTCGGAGGGAAACCCAACCACCCGCCCTCAGCCTCCGAGGGGAAGGGTGGTTTCGCACCTCCTTCCCGGTGGTTTTGCAGTGGCCGGTGTCTCTCCCGCAGCACGGTGCCGGGCGGCAGCCGGCTCGGTATCCCCCGGGCTCTCGGGCGGACGCGGGCTGGCCCCGGTGCCGCTGGCCGTGTCCGAGCGGGCGGTCAGGCGGCTCCGGGGTCAGCGCGTCTCGGCTCTGTGCTCACGCTGGGCGGGCCCGGCGGGGCGGTGTTGTTCCCGTTCAGCCGCCGGGTTCCGCACGCCGGTACAGCTCCAGCCGGCCGCAGCCGCTCGGAGGGTCAGCGGGCGCTGCCGGTGCCGGTGCCGCTGCCGGTGCCGGTGCCGTTCCCGGTGCCGGGGCCGTTCCCGGCCGGGCTCCGCACGCCGGTACAGCTCCAGCCGGCCGCAGCCGCTCGGAGGGTCAGCGGGCGCTGCCGGTGCCGGTGCCGCTGCCGTTCCCGGTGCCAGGGCCGTTCCCGGCCGGGCTCCGCACGCCGGTACAGCTCCAGCCGGCCGCAGCCGCTCGGAGGGTCAGCGGGCGCTGCCGGTGCCGGTGCCGGTGCCGCTGCCGTTCCCGGTGCCGGTGCCGGGGCCGTTCCCGGCCGGGCTCCGCACGCCGGTAGCGCCGGGCCGCGCGCGCGTCCCCCGGCGGGCGCGCTCGGGGCAGCGCGGCGCGGCCGGCGTCTGACAGGCGCGACCTTTCATAAGACGGCCCCCGCCATTGGCTCCCTGCCCGGAGTGTCGCTGCAACGCTCGCCGCGATTGGCCCGCCGGCGGTGCTGCCGCCCGGCCCCGCGCGGGGACGCGGCCTCGCCGCCCGCAGCCGTGAGTGCCCTGCGCGGGGCGGCGGCTCGCGGGGCGCCCGCGCCGCCCGCTCGTAACGTGTCTTTTCTCTCCACAGGTTGGTACTAAGAAGTGCCTTTCCTGACGTCGCTGCTGCTTGGGACCGCTTCTAGAGCAGCTGCTGCTTTTGCCTTGCTTGCTGCCAGCTAGACTGCGACGACAGCGCTCCGCCGCTGCCAGCCCCGCGCCCGCCGGGAGGAGGGTCCGGCGCTGCCCCCCCGCCGCCGCTGCACTGTGCACTCCCGAAGGTCAGAGCTCTGCTGCCCGAAAGCCAAGGAGAGGAGGAGAAAAACCCCAGCCCAAAGCCAGTGTCGGTCGTTGCTCTAAACTGCTGCATCTGTCTATGCCAAACTAATCGATCCCGATTGCACCGCAGAGCCGCCGCGAGCCCGCTGCCTGGCGGCACCTGCAGCCACCGTGCCCGGGAGCAGCTCGGGAAGCGCTGCCGGAGCCCGCCACGTTCCCATGCTTGCCGCGGCCGCACTCAGGACGGGATGCTGAGCGCGCAGGGCTAGTCCCGGCCACGCTCCCGAGGCGCACCTGGCTGGCGCTCCTGGCCTCCCCCGAGCCCCAGAACGGTGCCACGCTCTGAACTCTGGTGACACAGCTCTTCCTCGAGATTGCAGCCACCCAGTTTTACACGTACTTATTTTAAAGTAGGGAGCAGGGCAAAAAAGCGTTCTGGAGGTGGCACTTTCATCATTTCCAGTTTATCAGTTCAGCTACTCGTTTGCCCGTTTTTATTGGAAATTTTAACTACCTGTAAAATCTAAAGATGGCTGTTAGCGTCACGCCGATCCGGGACACAAAATGGCTAACGCTGGAAGTGTGTAGGGAGTTCCAAAGGGGAACTTGCTCACGACCAGACACGGAATGTAAATTTGCACACCCATCGAAAAGCTGCCAAGTTGAAAACGGACGTGTAATTGCCTGCTTTGACTCATTGAAAGTGAGTAAATATTACATTATTTTCAAGGATATGTGGTTAATGAAAGAAACAGTTGTAGCCAGAGAAATCCTGCAGCCGAATGGGAGCAAGTACTGGCTGCCAGCGGTGGGGTGTTTTGCTGCTTTTATTTTATTGATGCTTGTCGATTTGTGTTGCTGTTTTCCTCAGGGGAAGGATGTAGGGAGCAAAGGGAAAATACGCCTGGCAGGGTTCAAATCCTCCGGTGTGGCTACAGGCACTCATTCTTTGCCTCCAAATTATTCCCTGCCTGTAGCTGGAATAAAGGGCACTTCACGTAGAAACAGCAAAGTCACTGTGAGGATTCTTTGTTTTTAATAGCACAAACCACGTAAGCAATATGAGGATTTGTTTCCATCTCATAACTACCGGCAAGTTGTTGGTGTCTCTGGACAGCTGATGGTAAACCTTAGAGGAGTGTTTTCCTCCCTGGGTTATTCGGGTGTCTCTGAGCACGCTGCTTGCCTTTCTGTGGTTGGCACTGGTGCGGTTATCTCATCTTTTTCCCAAGCGCACTTGCTTAAGGGAAGGACAGCACTTAGCAGAAGGCACGGTGCCTCTGGATGTGCAAGCATGGCTGGAGCAGAGAGTGTTTGCAGGAGGCACGTGCCAGCTAGGCACTGTAAATTTAGGGCTGTTGTTTAACTGTTACTGTAGTTTCAGTGGTAGATGTTAAATGTGCGGGTCCCAGCTCCTTGCCTTCGTTTATCATGATTTAAATAAACTTAACATGTAAAATACTCATACCATAAATAGTACAAAATTAATTCAGTGGAGTCATGAAAAAATCAAAACTTGGGAAGCAGAAATTTGTCTGTCAGATTTTTCTACAGTGTAGTTTTCTTTTCTGGGGCCCTGATCCCAGGAAGTGGAGCCGAGTGCATGGAGCTGGCTGCTGGTACAGCCGTGCTTGGGGAGGGAGTTGTAGCTGGAGCAGCTCCTGCAGGTCACAGCCCAGCTGGGACCCCAGCATAGCGTGAGCGAGCAGGAAGGGGGTTACAGTGGGTTTGTGTAAATCCTGCAATGCCCTGAGCTTGAAAATGTGTCTTGTCTCGGGTCAGGGGAGAGGGTAAACCTTATGGTGCTCTCAGGCCTGAAATACCTACCCTATCACCCCCAGCCATGGTTTAACTTGCAGATACTGAAATGGTTTGTGTCTGTGTTGTTCAAATTTTTTTTTAAGTTACAGTTATTAGAATGCATTCAGGGGTATTAATTTTAAGATGTGGACATGAGATGTTTTTATGCATTAGGTACATGCTGGAGGTGGGAGCAGAGTCAGGGCTGCCAGCACCAGTGGGGAGTCCCAGCCCTGCGGTGTCGTCACGAGGACGCAGTGCCACCGCGTGTCGGCGTGGCCATCAGTGGCAGCACGGCCTCACCGTGGGGATGGCGGTGCTGCCGGAGCGCGGGCCTGGCCCCGAGCCCCTGGGCCGGTGCAGGGTGAGGGGCTGTGAGAGCCGCGGTGGGTTTGCTGGTGCAGTAACGCGCAGTGTCCCCGCTGTGCTTTCCCAGCAGCATGTGCTGTCTGGCCACCGCGGCCTGACCCCGCTGGCCTTGCACTTCTCAGCACGAGGATCTGGCTGAAAGGGTGGAAACCAGCCACCAGAGTGAACTGGACGTGATGTCAGTGGTCGCTGGAAGTCCTTTAAAATCTTAGTGCTGGCAGGAGTGCTGGTGGTGCTGGAGCCGGGCGGCAGCATGGGCTGGTGTCTGTGTGAGAGCGGATGGACTGGGGCCTGGCCTGGCTTCCCCGGCCCCAGCAGAGTGACTGGCCCTTCTGCTGCCGTCAGCAGGGCTCTTCGCTTCCTTTTTTAATGCGGGAACTAAGGCTGACCTTTGCCAAGCCCTGCAAGGTCCGTGGGTGATAACTGTGGGTAACATTACAGCATTGCTGCGGATCCTCGGAGAAGAGGAGTGTGCTGCTGCCCTGTGGAGTCAGCGCAGTGGCTGAGCTGGGAGCTGGGAAAGAATCTGCTGTTTAAAAATACACTGCTGACCAGAGCTGTTTACTTGTGCTCATGCTAAAAGGCTCGCCAGTGGCTGAGCTGCTGTGTGCTGGAGAGGCTCCTGGGGATCTGGCCGTCCCCTCGCTGCAGCCCGGGGCAGGATCCTGCCGTGCCCCGGCGCCTGTGGCTGCCAGCAGCTCCCCAGCCCCAGGGCTGGGGTGGTTAGTTAGTTGAATAGCTCTATCATGTACAAGAATACCTTGGGTAAACAGAAAACGGAGTATCCCCCTTTGGGGAGTTCCCAGTCCAATCCCTATTGCTGAAGCCATTGCTCAGTTCTGGTTTTGTTTCAGCTCTGTGTCAATTTTGGAGCTCAACCAGCAGTAGTCACTGAGCTACCTTGTCTGCAATATCCCAAACTTTAGATGTTCTGCAGAAACAATTTAGGGAAATGCTGCACCAGCTCTGTCTGGACCTTATAAGGTCAGTCAATACTTTAGTACAGATTAAAAAAGATTTTTGGTTAGGACATTCAAAAGTAATTTTTAATTTTTCAGTAATTCAATATGGATGTAATGTCCTTGTTCTTTACTAAAATAGCAGTACACTAAAAAATTGACTTCAATGTTAAGATATTTTATTTCTTATTAATATATATAATATTACTATTAATTAGACAGATACTTTTGCATTATCTCTTGGACATAAGACAGATACTTAGTCACTGGATTTTTCTTTACAAACTCCTGCATCTTGGCAGGAGTTGAAATGAGGTGACCTTTAAGGTCCCTTCCAGCCCAGCCCACTGTGTGATGCTGTGAATTGTCACTCCAAGACGGTGTGAGCGTGCCTTGGGAAGGACTGCTGTGTGGAGCTGACGTCAGGCAGGTGTGAGTGCTGCAGAGCTGCAGCCCCTGGAGCAGGACTCCTCCGAGCTGGAGATGGCCTGTGTGCTCTGCTATATTTAGAACATAAACAGACAGAGAGATACTCGGAGGGGACCTGTGCAGTGGATTGCCCTTCGCCTCTGGCCCTGGCCCAGGCGTCCTCTGCGGGCGCAGGGACAGAACACGGAGTGCGCAGATGCCGCAGGCAAACGCCACTGCCCTGCCCTGCCTGGAGGAGGCAAAAATAGATGCCAGAAGTGAAACTTTCAGCTTGGGTTAAGCACTTTTAAAAAAAAAATTAATATTGTTCTCCCGTCCAGCGAAACGAAGGCACGCACTCTGTGTAAGGCTAGAGCAAGCAAGGCGGTGTAGCCTGCCGAGGTTGTCTCCCGTGCTGCGTGGGTGGGAGCGGTGGCACTGGGCTCTGGACACCGTCACTGGTTGGGGAACGTGTCCTGTGGGTGCACCTGGCAGCTCCTTCGTACCTGCGAGCGGGAACAAGCAGCGCTGGCCCGTGTTCATTGGGAGCGTGGGGAGCAGAAGCTGCCAGGCCCATGGCTGTGACCTCCGAGGTGCTGCAGGAGGTCAGGGCCGGGACAGCCCCAGCGAGATGTTATCATCCTGCTGCCTAATTAGCGCTAATGAAACCTGCAAGGCTGGCCTAGGGGAGCGAGTGAATCAAGATGAATGTGTGTGGGATAATCTGGCCCTTAGATATTAGGAAGATAATTTTAAACCAAGAACGATTATGTAGTGTATTCAAATTATGCGCTGGAGCGGCTGAGTCAGCTCCAGCTCTGGCTCTGCCTTGTTTAAATGCCGTAGGATTTTTTTCCTAAATTTGGATGCCTAAAAGCCTGTTAGACTGTCTACAGCAAAAATAAGCTCAAGTTCCTAAATCAGGAAACTGTTTTGCAACAGAAATTTGATTTTTACCATAATTTTGAAACATTTTTCTTCTCTTTTTTTTGCTAGGAAAAATAAGCCTAAGTAGAACTCGTTTTTTAAATTACGTTAGCTTCGTCAGATGTTCCGATACATGAGTCATCCGCGTTTCCTGAAAGCTGAGATAAAGATGTCTGAACAATGGGGGGATGGATGTCAAATGCAAATCTTGTGGGAGCTGCAGATGCGCTGAGGACACCCTGTCACTGCGGAGGGGGAAAGTGTCCCACGGCGGAGGGGCAGGGGGCTCCCGGTGCTGCCAGGCTGTGCTTTCTGCGGGGTGGGGGCTGCTGTGTCCCAAAACCTGCTGGTTCGAGCTGATCTGAGCTTCACGGGGCATCAGTGGCCGTGGTGAGCACGAGTCACCCACCGTGGCTTTGGAGATAAGGTGCACCACGGGCGCTGCAGTTCCAAGTCAGTTCTTGGTCTGTGCTCTCGCTAAGGCGTCTCCTTCAGATTCAAGTTGGGTGTCCTAATGAGGTGTAAAAGCTTTTTCCTACTCTTCCTTCAACAGCTGGAAAGTCTTAAACTTCCACATTTCTCTGGTTTTTTTAAATTCTAAGAAAAAGTTGGAAACTAGAAGTGTAAGTCACTTCACTGATGATGTCTGAGGTTGAAGCTCTGTTGCCTTGTGTCTGAGATCCACCAGCACTTGTAATAATAATATTTTATCTTCTGATGCAGAAGTATTTATTTTTTAAAAACTAAACTCCTGAGCTCTGTAAAAGTGAGTGCTACTTTTTACCAAGAAGCCTTAAAAAGATATTAAATTCAGCAGTATTATTATTTATTATTATTATTATTATTATTATTACTGCTGAAATTGGTGAGCATCTTATTTCTTCTACCTCAGAGATGTAAGTTTTAGTTGTTCAAGCCTCTCTACTTTGTCACTGCTTCAAAAAACACTGATTTTTTTTATTTGTTGTTCCCCTTTGTGTGACGCTTACCTAAGGGTGTAGAGTAAGAACCTTATTTCATTTAATGCAAAGAAAAGAAAATCCCATAAGCATATCACACTAATCGTATTGAGAATGGCAGATCATGGGTCTGATTCTTCTTTAATTAAGGCAAAAGAAGAAACCCAGAATGCTTGAGCAGGTGTCTCTTGAATAATTCTACCTGTGTGTTACCTGGCATCCCTGGACTCTGGGTGCAGAGATGAGGTGAGGCTCAGGACCGGCAGGCAGATGGACACATGGCTGATTCCAGGGAAGCTCGTAAAGCAGTAACCCTTGGCAAAAAATGAAAACATAAACAATGTTCAAATTCCTAAGGTCTGATTTGCCATTTTTCTCCTCTCCAGCCAGTGCGACTGCCAGCAGGCTGAACTCCAGGAGAGGAAGCAAAGAGAAAGTGGCAAATACATCGGGAAAATGGGGCAATTGTTAGGCTGAGTGGCAAATAGTCCATTAGCAAACCAAACAATAGAAAGCACGTGTGTTCCTCAGTGGGAAGATAGAGGGTGTTTTGAAATCTTATCAGGTCCTCGGACAAAGGAGTTACAGCTCACTACGTCCTTCACAGCCCATTTTACAACTTCAGCTCTACCTTGGCAGGATGAAATTAGGCAGAAATTAAAACATTGCAGTGCAGCATTTGCACTGTCATTTTTTAAAGGCTGTGCATAATAGAAACCAGCGTGGGCTTCTGTTACAGTCAGGAACTCTGCTGGGCATAGTCAAAATCGGTAAAATTCTGAACTGATTTGCAGGAAAGAGGCATAAAATAAGAAAACCTCATGTCAAGAACATTCAGTCATTTGTCCCAAGTCTTAATTCAGTGATGCAGAGCAGCCTGTGAGGCCTCTCTCCTTCCCAGGATGACCCCAAGTGTCTCTTTTACAGATGCCTTGTTGCCAAGGCTCACTGAAATTTGTTGGAAGCAACAAATTACATTCAAGACCAAATGATCCCATCTGTTTTTTGACTTTGGAGAAATGCTGGTGTTTCTTTGTTGGGACTACAAAGCCTTGTTAGCACAACTGGATGTTATTTAGGAACTCCTGCCCCGGGCGCTGCTCAGGAGTGTGCGCCTCCTGTCAGGAGCAGCTCCGGTGTCCCATGCCTGGGAAGGAGCCTCTTCTCCAGGTGAGCAGCCAGAGCAGGGGTGAGCCCTCCCTGCAGTGTGCTCAGGTCCAGACAGCCCTGCCAAGAGGGAACCAGCGTGGGTTTGGGCTTTGTGGGTATCGGGCACTTCCCTCAGCTCAGTCTCTGCTGGTGCTCCCGGCGGTGCCGTGCTGGCCCTGCCACCTCTGCCTCGCCTGGGGGCTGGGGGTCCAGGCTGCTGCTCCACCCAGGGCTGCACAGCAGCGCTCAAACCAGTCCCCGTAGGAAATAACAAGAGCTGCTTTTATCCTGATCCAGAGGTCTGTCTTGTCCCTCATTTCACGGTGCCACTAGGAGGATTACTGCTGCTGAAATGAGATCTAAGTCGACACTGAATTGTCAGGTCCTGAAACACAGGATTATGCAGGTAAGAAAGCCTTCAGGTTCATGGTTGAATTTATTGAAACACTTGCGACTTCTCCTCTTCATTAGGGAACATCTCAGGATTTACCTGATACAGAACATACACTGAGGTAGTTGAAAGCAACTGCAATGTTTTGATCAAATAAAGGGAAATAGATCTGATGAAGTGGATTTTTAAGAAGAATAAATCCAGTGTAGTGCTGCTGGAGGGCTTCACCCTGGCACTGGCAAGTTGCTTCCTCAGATTGCCTTTTTGTTATACTCCACTCACTGCATAAGCTTCCCAGCTCGCAGCCCTGGAGATCCCGAGTTCCCTGTCTTTCCAGAGGTGCGATGGTGGCATGGTAGTGCTGCTCTGGTGGGAGAATGCTGATGCTTCCGAAGTTTGCGGACAGGAGTGGTGGTGCTGGAGTGGGAAGGGGGAAGGGGCCAGCTGAGGGAACAGGTTTGGATCCAGCTTCATCTCAGAGCACTTCAAGTCCCGTCAGGTTCCTGGAAAGACTCTCTTCAGCTCCAGATTTCTCTGGACCATTCCAAACTTGGCAAAATAGTACAGAGAGTTAGCAAAAAGAGAGAGAATGCTCTTTGAGAAGAGGAGCAGTTCTGGGAGGAAGCAAAGCTGGTTACTTTTTGTTGGTGTGATTTCACTGAATTTGCATGGGTTAATTGCAGGCTTACATAGATACGTAAATGGTTGTGAGATTGAGACTTAAATTTGAAAGAGAGGAATTGCAAAGTATTGTCCTCCATGTATGTGCACGCTGCCCACCTTCTGTGCTGGCTGCGTGGAAGGGCACGTGTCCATGTGTGCCCAAGGGACCGGGAAGCAGCTGGTACAGAGGGAGAGCTGCGAAGGTGGGTGGCTCCAGGGCCACCTCTGTTGGGGAGATGTACGTGTGGGACCAGGAGGAGCAAACATTCCATTGAATCCGAGGTGGAATGGGGCAGGTCGTGGGCGGGAGTTGGCTCAGGTCCGAGGGGTCTGTGCTATCCCTGGGGGACGGGGTTATTTGTGTGTGGACATGCTGGAAAACCCTGCAAAGTCAGCGGGAAAAGCCAGCAAAGCCAGGGTAGCCACACATCTAGTAGGTGACTACCACTTTGCCGGAGTAAAAACTCACTGTTTTCTGCTCTTCTCAAGTTGTTCCTGGCCATGGTTAGAATTGCTGTCCAAGGGTATTACCCACGTGCTGAACTTCAGGAATATCAGCCTTTGAGCCCCTAGCAGTGTTAATACTGCTTCAGCTTCTGGCTTTTCCAGTGGTGTTTTCGCTTTCCCTAACCTTTCTCTAGAGTTATTAAAACATCCTCAGTGTTGAAAGCAGAAACACAAGCTGGTCATGAGCATCATTAGTGTAAGATTGCAAAGAGACACAAGAGTGTGTTTTAACAAATATGACTAGCCCAGGTTTTGTATGTGCTAAGGGGAACCTGAGGAATAACCTTGTGTGGAAGAGTGCAAGCGAACAGGCAGAATCCCATGACGAGTTTGTAACGATGGGCACACTCTGGGAGCATGAACTGATAATGGAAGAAGGGAATTTCTTTATCCTGGTGGGATTAATTCTAAAAACCTGTACAGTTTTAGTGCTGGTGTTCGACACTGGGCAAGGAGGAGGTTGTGGTTTTTAATTTGAGAGCATCTTTCCAGCCTTGTCTGGCTCAGGGAGAGGTTTTCACTCCCCAGGAGCCTGGCAGGTTTTTAGCTGTGCAGTAGCCAGTTCAACAGTGTCAGGAACAGCACAGCTTTTCTTCATTTGTTCTGTTATATAGGAACAGGACTGTGCACATTTAACTGACGTCTTTTGAAAAGAATAGGCAGAATGAAATGTTTTGTCGATCCTTGGAGCTCACTGTAAACTGACATTGGTGAAGCAAATACTGAGTAGAAAAAAAGTGTGCACTTGGTTGGGCTCTTTGTGCAGAATTCGGCTGTCAGCATGCAGCAGCTCAGAGCGCATTGTGCCACCAGAGACAGGGCGAGCTGCAGCTGGACAGGCTGCTGGCTCTGCTGTCCCTTCCCCTTTTTTGCAGTGGAATCAGTGTTTAGAGCCAGCTGGAGATGGGAAATTGTGCCTGGAATTCAGCTTTCTGGTTGTGGGGCGTGTTCAGAAAATCATCTGCATTGACATACCCTTGCTTGTCTGGTGCCCTGGTAAAATCTTCCCTGCAGTGAGCTGAGTCAGGAGACAGCCTGGATATCTGCAGTGAGTGTAACCAAATAAAAATGCAGGTGAGCTGGGAAAGCCCCTGACTGGGCAAACTGAAGGGTTAAAGAGTTCGCACTCACTAAACACTCATTAGAGGAAACAGAAGAGTCAGTTCTTTGTATCTACTATTTGTTTTTTACTCCTGTTGTTGGTTGAGCACTGTGGCTGCACCTTGTGTCTGTGGAGCAGGGTGAGGTGCTTTCCTTGCACAAGGCATGCAAGTGATGGATGGATGGGTATTTATGGCAGCTTTAATTCCAGGTGAACTACCTTAAAATGCAAAGCTTTTGTTGGCAGTGGAGCACAAGGAATTGTTTTACAGAACAAAATTAATTTGTGATTTAAATATTTCCGTGTGATACCGGGGGGTTGTGGTGGGGTTGGTCGGTCCAGGGAGCTCCTCACCAGGCCAGGCATTTGTTGCACAGGAGTGACTGTGTGTGGAGCTGCAACTGGCAAAGCAGACATGCAGCACGAGGTGAGCTCACCAGCACCAGGGTTTGGGGCTTTTCTGTGACTGCACTGAACAGGAGGAAACAGGGGATTTTTTATGACAGTAGCACTATGTAGCATTGGTTAAAATTTTTTTGGAAATGATTTTAATCTCTTGGGAGCAGGAATCTCCAGATTGTAAAGTCAACTCAGATTTCGTTGCTATGGAAGTAAAATTACTTCCTATTCCTAATGGAACCAGCAAAGGTTGGGGCAGTGTAGGGTTGAACAGTTGTTTAAAACATTGCTGGGGAAAGTACTTAGAAGTATTTAAACTTCTTCCTCCCCCCTCCCCCCCAGTAACTTGTGTTAGCTTATTTGCGAATTGTATTTTGTGTTCCGAAAACCCCTCTGGTGTTCGGTTCATGAATGTGGGGGTGGAACCGTGAGCACATGGGGGTCATATCCATGCTCTCACCTGCCAAAGGCTGGAATACATGGAGCAGTGTTGGTGCTGAGGGGGAGGCAGGTTTGCAGGGAAGGTTAGTTAGTGAACTCTTTGGGAAGACTGAACCTAAAGGCATATAAAATGTGTGAGTGTTGGTGAGAAAGTCACTTTTCTGCATGCAATTGTTAAATAAGCAACAGATCAACTCAAGCGTGTTAAAAAGAAGGAGATGGATGCATTAAAGAAGGACCCCTTTTCCACAGGTAGAAGAAAGGTGCTGGGGGAGGCACCCAGAGGTAGCACAGAGATCCCAGGAGAGGCACCCATGGGTGAGGGGCACGTTCAGAGCACACGGAGATGGAGATACCACAGGGAAGGCAGTAAAGAAAGCCAAAGTGGAAGAGGAGGTGATGACCACTGGCGTTCCTCAGCACACTGAAATAAAAGGTGTAAGAAGGTGATTAAGTCTCTAACTAGAAAAGAAGACAAGGCAGAAGACAGGAAGAAATTAAAGGGAGAGACAGAAGAGAGACAAAAGGCATGAGGCTGAAGAGGTCAGATGCTGTTGCAGCTGGCAGGTGACGCAGGAGAGAGTGGGCTCTGTTTGCAGGGTGAGCAGATAGGACGAGAAGCAAAAGTAAAGCAAAGGAGACGAGATCAGGAGACGTGGGAGCATGCAGTGTGCAGACAGGCTCCAAGATGCCTTGACAAAATGTGTTTGTTCCCAGGTTCTGCTAGCTTTTTGCAACAGATCTTTTGCACCTAGTTCCAAGCGTGGTCACTGGTGTGATTGAATATGTCTGAGAATTAACACTGTTGATGGATTTTTGGGGTTTTTTTACTGTGGAGGAAAGTATACTTAGTTTTGCCTTGATGGAATCCTGTAGAGTTTGGCTTCATTAAGTTCGGCGCTGAAAATCAGAAGGGAAGTGAGGTCTCCTGTTCATGTTTCAGTCCATTGGCTGAGGACACTGTTAATATCTGTAACAACGTAAAATGTTTCTACACAGCGTTTGTTACATATTTATGGTTTAGATGGTTCTGGTGAATTTAGATGCCTAAGTGGTTAGACACTGAAAAAGTAGCAACAGCGGAAGGTTAAAGTTACTTGTTATATTTGTCAGCTGTTTTACTCTGGGTATGCACACACTGTAGACTGTTTGTGTATATATGTGTGCTCATTATATATTTTATATATGTCTGTCTATGAGCATCACAGATAAATGACACAGGCAGTGTTCCCTGAAGCCAGGCGAGGGACAGGAGTTGTGAACTGTCAGATCTTGTTTGGAGTGTTGTTTGGGGTGTTGGTGGGGGCTGCTCTCTGCTGCCCTGGGGCAGTGTGGGATGCAGGAGCCCTGTCCCGGTGGCTCAGCTCTCGGGGGAACATCCCATTCATCTCCTCTCAGGGGAACATCCCGTTCACCTCCTCCTGGGGGAGCATCCCGTTCAGCTCCTCTCAGGGGAACATCCCGTTCACCTCTCGGGGGAGCATCCTGTTCACCTTCTCCTGGGGGAGCATCCCGTTCAGCTCCTCCTGGGGGAACATCCCGTTCACCTCTTCCCGGGAACATCCCGTTCACCTCCTCTCGGGGAACATCCCGTTCAGCTCCTCCTGGGGGAGCATCCCATTCACCTCCTCTCAGGGGAGCATCCCATTCACCTCCTCTCGGGAGCATCCTGTTCACCTCCTCTCGGGAGCATCCCGTTCACCTCTCGGGAGCATCCCGTTCACCTCTCGGGGGAACATCCCGTTCACCTCCTCCTGGGGGAGCATCCTGTTCACCTCCTCTCGGGAGCATCCCGTTCACCTCCTCTCGGGAGCATCCCGTTCACCTCTCGGGAGCATCCCGTTCACCTCTCGGGGGAACATCCCGTTCACCTCCTCCTGGTTCTGTGATTCTGTGTGTTGGCATAGTGTAGGTAGCCAGAGGTTTTCCAGCTGATGGGTAATTTACTAATCACAGTGTGTTGCTTGCCCCTGACTTACTGTCTGTACCACATACAGCTTTTAAACCAGGCTGGTTTTCAGGTTTTTTTATGTCCTTGCTCTCTTTGGCATTGTTTGAGCAGAGCAGAGACCAAGAGAGGCCCCCATAAGCACATGAGGCAGAGGCAGGGGAAGTTCCCCTCTTTTATTGAACAGGAACTGGGCTTTAGGGTAAGGAGAGAGTTTTGCTCCCTCCGAAGATGTGAGGGACACACCAAGTGATTTCACTTTGATTTCTCTTTATATTCTTCTCCCTTGTTAACTGCATTTGTTTGAAAAGTAACTGAGCTCGGTATTAATCTATTTTATTTCACATGACAGTTTTTAAAAATTAAACTGTATGATGTAAATTATATAAATGATGGCAGAATGTCTTTCTAGGTTTTGCACTTTATCCACTCCTAATTCCAGCAGGACTCTGGAGCTGGAATGTCCCTTCCCTGTTTGACTTTCTGTCTTTGTGCAATTTTTCTGATGTAGCTGTGGTTGGCTGGGGGGGTTCCCCTGGTTTGGATGTATGAAAGGCGTTACTGCTGCACACGTTTTTGCAGCACTTTGATGGTTTGGTTTTAATATTTTTTGGAAAGTAATGTTCTCCTAATTCCACTCTCCATATACACTGGCTGAGACTGGAGGAGGCGTTTGGCAGTCTTTGAGGGGTGTGACAGTGACACCTTCCCTACACCTGCAGACACCTGGGGGGCTGGCAGTGGTGCTGGAGCTGTCACTGCTCAGGCCTGGCAGGGGCACAGCCCTGGGGCTCCAGGCTGCTTTGTGATGTGTCACTGCTCATGGGGACCTCCATGGGAGTTCCCCTCAGGATGAGAGCTCGGTTTGGGACCACAGAGTTGTTACCGTCATGGTATGCACTGTGACCCTGCCTGCAGCAGGGAGTTCAAATGGTCTTTAGACACCAGCAATTTCATCCTGTGCCTCTCAAATCCTCGGCCTTGCTGTGGATTATTCCAGTTACTGCAGCCACTGGTGCTGGGTGACTCCTCCAAGTTCTTTTCAGGCTGTGTGTTTTGTGTGTTGACTTTGGGTTTGTACATGAAAGGAGCCTTCAGAAGCTGCGAAGACCTTTTGTGAATTAAGAAGCTACTTTATGCTTAAACAAATTAAAAATAGTAGTTGCTAAAAATATGCACATATTTGATATTTAAAATTTGGAAAGCATTGTTGGATTCTGTCATTGTCTGGAGTACAGCCATGGGTCAGTTGTCCAGCACCCTCTGTAGTTGTTCCATTCTTTCGTCTCTGTTCTGTTTAAATGACAAATAATTAAGTGTTACCAAGTGACTGCTCAAGTTCTGTTTTGATCACCTGACAGATTACTCGGTTTAGCTTCTGCTCCTTAATGTTGTTTAGAAGCTGTCTGAGCCCTGGGAGCTGCAGAAGTCAGGCATTCCCAGAGGCTGTGGGGCTGTGGCAGGCAGGGATTCCCAGTGGCAGTGGTGCCATGGAAGAGCAGGATTGGCTCTTGGGGACAGCACATCCCAGGTCCCCTGGAACGCTGGGGCTCCGAGGTCTTGGGCATAATGGTGAGCCAAGCTCTCACCTTGAACTTGTTTCTTTGTATGGAGGTTGTGGGGTAGAAAGTTCTCATTTGCTATTTCACTACTTTCCTGTTTTACTACTTTTAGAGTGAGTTGGGTTTCACATAAAGAATTTTAAAAAGTCGGGGAAAAGAGGGGAATTTAATATTGGTTTTATTTCCTTTTAATACTCAGAAATAAGTTGTTTCCTCTTATAGACCTTAGTGAAATATATTAAAAGAGAATTTAGGTTTTTGAAGAGCAAGCCACCTGTAAGGCAGCCCTGCAACCCAGCCCCGAGACTGATGCTCTCATCTCTGGAACTTTGATTCTGCCTCACACATGCTGAACTTGGGGAAAAAGTGCTTCTGCAATGAGATCATGATACGCCAGTCCTCCCTCTGAATGTTCCTGTTTGTTTCATCAGCTCGGTTGGCTCCCACACACGGAAAGTTTTTCATTTCCCACCAGCTATGTGGCTGAGCACTTGAAGGGAGAGCATTGAGTCTTCAGGTCCCAGGCATGTGTTTGAGCTCGCACACACAGATAGTATCTGCAGAGGTGGCGTTTCCTCCAGCTCAGTGTGTGCCCAAGGGTCGTGGCACTGCCGAAACGTCGTTCAACGACATCAAACTGCCAGTGGCAGAAACCACAGAATCATTTAGGTTGGAAAACACCTCCAGGATCATTGAGTCCACCCTGTGTCCAATCCCCACCTTGTCCCCAGCCCAGAGCACTGAGTGCCACGTCCAGTCACTCCTTGGGCACCTCCAGGGATGGGGACTCCATCACCTCCCTGGGCAGCCTCTTCAATCCCTGACCACCCTTTCCACCCTTTCCAGGAAGAAATTCTTCCTGAAAATGCTGCTTCCTACAGAAAGACTGCATCTGTAAAACAAATATTACTCCTCTTTCCTTTTTACCATTGGGTTGGGGTTTTGCATCTTCCTCCTGGGGCAGGGATAGGCCTGGGAGCTGAGCCTCCCTCCGGAGGAGCGGAGCACTGCCGCTGTGTGCACGGCTCTGCTTTGGGACAGGACATTGCAGTTGTCAGTGCCCATGTGAAGATAAACAATCAAAGGGAGTTCTGACCACAGGGCAGTGTTATTATTTAACTACAGAAAAATAAATCCTGCCAGCTCTGTTTCGCACTGGTCTGTGTGCACTGACCGGCTCTATTCACAGCTCAGGCAGTGTGGCAAGGGCAGATGGATCTGCACCTCTGTGTTCCTGCATGCCCACGTGCTCTGCGAGGACTTAGAGACACTCAAGACAGCTTTTGCTGTTTACGTGTTCTTTCTGCTCCTCTGATGTCATTGTCACATATTTCATAAGCTTTCCTGAGTGCTTTTCCCCTCAATGTGTGACTGACAGAGTTGAGCTTTTCAAGACTTTTGCGTCAAATATTCACCCTGTCGCTGTGATTCTGAGCACACAGAGGCTCTCATCTGGTCCATATTCTTACAGTGCAGATCTCTGCTCTATGTGTGTATTTGTTCTAACAAAGAGTTGCATTTTTGAAAGTAAAGCCTATGCAGAGGTTTTGAGAGAGAGAGGCTGGAGAGCTCCTGAGAGCAAGCAATGTTTCCTGGTAGCTGTAATTATATTTGCACTGTGCTGGTGTGGACAGCGCAGATAGATACTGTATTTGCAAACTACCTTACAGTGGATCTTTTGTTCTGTCATTTTATTGTCATTTTGTTTCATGTGGAAAGTGAGTGAGGCCAAACCTCTGGGGTAGAAGGTACCGGGGTGCAGAGTGTGTGATTACAGCAGCACTGTCTGTTAGAGACACTTAAATGAGCACACACATCCATCAGGCAGCTTTGTCTTTGTGAAATATTGATCTGCAAGATCCGTGTTAGGAGGCCTGGAAAGCACTTAGTGCAGGAAGTTATTCCTGAGCTGTATGGGAAAAAAAACCTATGACTGATACAGGGCCTGTTGAGCCCTGTGTCCTGCCTTCCCCCCCTTAGCAGTGCAGCACAGAGCTGAGCAAGGAATTTAATGTCAGTATGGGCTGAAACTTCCAGTTTGAGTTAGTGCTTCCGTGTCTGGTGTTAATGATTATTGCATCGTGTCGTGGGCGTGTTGGTGGTGGGGCTGGACACTGCTCTGCCTTGTTCCTTGTGGGGATGGCAGGGCCCAGTGGGTCTCCCCAAATGAGAAATTCAGCAGAGGATGCTCATGCTCTGTGCGCTCCCTCGCAGCTCTGCCGTCCCTCTGTGCCTGTGCTGTGCTCGCTTCCCCAGGCAGTGGGAGCCTCCCTGCCCCCTCTGCATCCCCTGCTCCTTTGGTTTTCCATGGAGCTGTCACAGTGCTTCAGGGCTGGATTCGGTTTGGGTTGGTTTTTTAAAGAAACACAGCAATTGTGTCCCGAGCAGCAGAGTGGAAGTGGTGCTGTGTGTGAGGTCCCACGTGCCGCTCCAGCCCTGCCCCAGCCCCGGGCTGGTTCCTGCAGGGGCTGCAAGGGTGTTTATTTGGTTAGGAAGCTTTTACTGTGCCTCAGAGCGCACTTGCAAGGTAAAACAAACCTGATGTGTCAGCCTTTGTTTACCCACGACACTTTCGCTTTCCTACCCTCGCTTGCTTCAATTTGTTCTTTGTTAAAGACTTTTAACTCTCCCTTTACCTTCTGATACCGAATACATCAACTTTTTTTGTAATCTTTTTTTTTTTGTCCCTGAAGTTGGAATTACTTAGGTAGATCCTTACTGTAAGAATTTTTGAACTATAAACTTAAAGTTTCTTGATTTCTCTGCTGTTGTACCCTTTGTTATTTATATCCTTTTCTCCCCTCATTTGCTTAAACAGTAAAAAATAGTTAATCAAGCTTGTCATCAGTTTGCCATGGTTTGGTGGCTTTCTTTATCTAGCTTCTAATTATTTCAAATTTGTATTTTCTCTTGCCTCTCTGAATGATGTAGTAAAATCTTGGGCTTGTGTTTTTCTAGTCCCTTTATTAATACCCAGTGCTGTTGCCCCTTCATCAGTGATCAGGGCAGACCATAATTCAAGGGTAATCTGATCTTCCTTTCAACTTTCCTCCCCTCTCCTGAGGCTTCTGCAGAGTGCCTCTGTGATCTGAATACCAGCTGGCTTGAGAGACACCAGAACCATGATAATTCCATCACTAGCACAGTGTTCTCCAGGGTCACACTGTGGTGGGACAGCTACAGCTGCCCAGCTAGCCCTGCCCTCGGCCGTGCTTCACAGGCAGCTGCTGGCCACCTCCTGTGGCGGGTTTGAGTGTGAGAATGCTGAGTGCTCAAAGCCAACTGCATCCTTCAATTCTAACTGCTGTATTTCAGCCCTCCTTGGCCTCCTCTGGTGTTTTCTTGTCCACTCCAAGCTGAGCAGTTGGGGTGTTCTCCCTGCTGAGGACGGTGCAGGAGGAGCTGGGTGTGTGTGTTAACGGGGTCACAGTTTGACTGGGGGAGCCTGGGCAGGATCCTGCTGTGTCTGTGCAGGCTTTGGTGCCGCAGGCCACCCCGGCAGGAAGGTCTCCTCTGGCCAGTGCAGGACGGTCTCTGGCCAGTGCAGGATGGTCTCCTCTGGCCAGTGCAGGACGGTCTCTGGCCAGTGCAGGATGGTCTCCTCTGGCCAGCGCAGGACAGTCTCTGGCCAGTGCAGGACAGTCTCCTCTGGCCAGTGCAGGACAGTGTCCTCTGGCCAGTGCAGGAAGGTCTCCTCTGGCCAGTGCAGGAAGGTCTCCTCTGGCCAGTGCAGGCTGGTCTCCACTGGCCAGTGCAGGACGGTCTCTGGCCAGTGCAGGACGGTCTCCTCTGGCCAGTGCAGGATGGTCTCCACTGGCCAGTGCAGGCTGGTCTCCACTGGCCAGTGCAGGACGGTCTCCTCTGGCCAGTGCAGGACGGTCTCTGGCCAGTGCAGGACAGTCTCCTCTGGCCAGTGCAGGACAGTGTCCTCTGGCCAGTGCAGGAAGGTCTCCTCTGGCCAGTGCAGGACAGTCTCCTCTGGCCAGTGCAGGATGGTCTCCTCTGGCCAGTGCAGGACGGTCTCCTCTGGCCAGTGCAGGACGGTCTCTGGCCAGTGCAGGACAGTCTCCTCTGGCCAGTGCAGGACAGTGTCCTCTGGCCAGTGCAGGAAGGTCTCCTCTGGCCAGTGCAGGACAGTCTCCTCTGGCCAGTGCAGGATGGTCTCCTCTGGCCAGTGCAGGACAGTCTCCTCTGGCCAGTGCAGGATGGTCTCCTCTGGCCAGTGCAGGCTGGTCTCCTCTGGCCAGTGCAGGACAGTCTCCTCTGGCCAGTGCAGGATGGTCTCCTCTGGCCAGTGCAGGAAGGTCTCCTCTGGCCAGTGCAGGACGGTCTCCTCTGGCCAGTGCAGGACAGTCTCTGGCCAGCACAGGATGGTCTCCTCTGGCCAGCACAGGATGGTCTCCTCTGGCCAGCGCAGTGCCCAGGGCAGTGTGTGCCGTGCCTGCCCTGCTGGTGTAGCGCTGCTCCTGCTCCCAGCCCTCCCATCCATCCCAGCATTCCAGCCACTCTGCTGCCCTCCACCCTGCTCGCATGCTCGCTTTTTTTGTCCAGATGTGACTAAGCTTCCTGTTATTCCACTCTGTCAGTTTTTCCCCAATCCTGCTGTCGTGTTGAGCAATATTTACTGGCCAGCAGCTTCCTCTGCCGCTGTCCTGCTCTGCTCTGTCCCGTTCCCACATACCTCTCACCAGCTACACTTTGTTATTTGCAGCCCTTAGGGATTGTTCACATTCACTCGGTTGGACTTGTATCCACTAAAGCCAGGATTTATAAAGAGCCGTGAACCCCAGGAGAACTGTAACTGGATAGTGCAGGAATGCACTGCGGACTGAGTTTGGTGTGTGGAAGGAGAGCTGCACTTTGGTTTGTGGTGTGAACCCCCCTGGCGTGGGTGCAGCCAGGGCAGCATGCAGCACTGTCCTTAGCTATCCCGAGCTGATGGATGCTGCTTGTGTGTACAGAGGAATTGTTTTGGCCTCATTGGAAGCCATAGACACGCTTTGATTTAGAAAGGCTTTCCTTCAGATGATGGGAAATCGAAGGAGCTGCTCAGGAGAGGGTTTTCCCCTGGAGCTCCCAGGGCAGCCCGGAGGCATTGGCTGGCGCCGTGGGGAGGTGGAGGCTGTCTCTCCCTGGGGCTGGGCACAGCTGGCAGGGTGGGCAGTGGCTAAAGGTGTCTCTCATGGACCCCCTGAGTCCAAGGACCTCTCCCAGCCCCACACTGAGGGACGCAGGGTGATCAGGTGGGGTAGGACTGTCCCCGATGCAGCATCCTGCAGACCTCAGACACCTGGCCCCCAGCACGTGCCTTCGCTGGGACCAGTGGCAGCAAACAGCCACGGCAGCCCAGTACTGCTGGTGTAAAAATAATACCTTAGGAGGAATAAACAAGTTATTTTTGTGTATTAGGGGTGGCCATGCTGAGCTGATTCAGGGCCTTGCCTTGAGCTGCCACCGAGGGCTTATTCAGACATCCTGAGCATTTAGGCCAGCTTGGGGCACTTCCCTTGGTGCTGGGAGGGTAGGATGGTGCCAGTGAGGCTTGGGCAGTGTCAGTGCCCAGAGAGGGACTGCTGGCTGCCAGGCAGTGCTGCTGTGTCACAGAGCAGTGGACATCTGGGTGCCAGGTGCACAGGTCCCACAGCAACACGGGCAGATCCTGCCAGAGCCGCTGCCAGCTCGGATGGTGCTTGTGCCCAGGTGCCATTGATTACATGGCATTTCAGCAAATGGTGAGGGAAACTTTGTCTGGAAGTGAATAGGGACAGAGCTAGTACGAAATGAATAGTGCCCAGCAGAGATTTGGTGTGAGAACTGGCACATGAATGTCACAACAGTAAAAATGGTTTCTCATATGTAGAATTAAACCACCCATGACCCCCAGGCCACAGCAGGGCTGGGTACACCAGGAAGAGAGCATCTCTCTTTTGTTTTACTTTTTCATGGCACTTTATAACATATATTAATTTTAATTGTTTTGCTTTGCACATGTTGAATTCTGTCAATTACTGAATTCCAGGGCACCGGACCCATTAGGCACTCTGGGTTTTATGGTGGTGACACATGCAGAAAAGAAGGCCAAGGCTAACCATCCTACTTACATGATAATTATGACATGGTAGAGAGTAAAAGGAGAAGACCTGTGTTTGTTCTGTCTTGCACATTTAAGGAAAGATGCAAGGCTAGTTTTCTGTCAGCCTAATCTTTATCTTTTAATGATTGTTCTTTGATTTTCGCTTCAAACCAGACAGTATGAGCTTTTAAAAAAAATTCGAAGTGACCAGGGGTGCTTAATTGCCAGCCAATAGAAATAAAGAGGAAAGGGGGGGGATAGGAGCATGCCTTGGGGTGGGATGTGGTGGTCCCTGGCAGGGGCACGTGGCAGTGCCCTTTGAGGGGGGACCTTGGCAAGGTCTGGGGGGATGTGGTGGTGCCCTTGGCAAGGGGAATGTGGCAGTGCCCTGACGTGGGCACGACAGCTCTGGGGGCTGTTACTGATCTGGGAGTGCTTTTGGGTGTGAGGCTCATGCATTGCCCTCATAGGTGAATGTGGCTGGGTTCATTAATTCCTCTTGAATTGCTGATTAAGTCATGCAGAATCTCGTTGCCGTGGATCCCTTGTTCAGTGCAGTGCTGTTGGGCTAGGGGAAGGGTTGGAATTGACTGCTCGCAGCCCAGGAGGGGTGAGATGTGTGAGGAGTTGGGTTTGCTGCTGACCCTGGGGTGGTGGTGTTGCTCACTAATTACTGATTCATTAGTGTAGGAGTGCTCCCAGCGGCTCCTGTCAGCCCCGGCCCCAGTAAAGTCATCGCACAGTGACACTGCTCAGCTCAGCTGGGTGTGCAGGCCAGCTGCTTGCTCTGGATTCTTGCTTCCATCAGGAATACAAGCACATTAAATACCTGCTTTGTCACTGTGCACGTACCTGCCACCACAGGTGTGGCTCTGTGGGCTCTGGCAGTCCCTGCCCGCTGGGCTGAGGCACTTTGGGGTGCAGAGCCAGGGTCATACAAGTGTAGCTGTGCTCTGGGGGTTGCTTTGGAGCCAGAGTGGTGGGACTGTGTGCTGTGGGCGCTGAGGGGTGCAGGAGCAGGTGAGTGTCCCAGGAACACGTGCCAGCCTGGCACGAGCCACTGCTCGCACTGCTTCTTTCTGCTGCTGGTCCTGGGGGGCTGCACTGACTGATTTTAAAGGGCTGTTTTGTAGGAAATTACTGTCTTGTCAAAAGTTCCCTCTTGTGGAAAACAGGTGGAATTTTTTCTTAGAAGCTGTTAAAGATTTCCTGGTTTATTTGTGTGTCATTTCAGAAGAGAAATTCTTCAACTTTTGTTAGTTTCTAAAGTTCTTGTTGGACAGGGCAGTGCTTTCTTCTTTACTCCAGTGCATTTGTGGGTTTGTCCTTTCAGTCAGAGTGGGATTCTGGCTGGAAGAGGGACATCCACTGGACTGATGTGTCCCATTACTGGAAGCTCTGAGTGGTTTTCCTTCCATTCCTATGTATTGTGAACTTCTCTTGTTGTTCCAGTTTGCAGGGCAGGGCAGCACTGGCCAATTCCCCACACATCTCCCATCAGTGGCACTGTGGTGGTGGCAGCTGTGAACCAAATACAGATTTTCACTGTCAAACCTGTGGGTCACCCCACGCTGCTCTAAGGGGCATGATCTCCACCTTTTACTTGCTGTGATGGATTTTAGTGGTCCATCAGCCCCCTGTGGAAATTGATCTCCCTGCTTAGTGTTCTGTGGTGCAGCAACATCAAACTAAACTGCTCTGGAACTCCAGCGCCATGAGGGTGATGTCGGGGGTGCCAGGCATGCTATTTCAGTCCCTCTTTTTTTCATTACCGAGTGGACTGAATGGCCTTAATTTCATGATCATATAAGCAAACTGTACAGAAAAGCCAGAAGTGTTAAGTTTTTGGTTGCCAGAGGCAGAACTTGATGTCAGCTGCCAAAGACAGCCTGTCCATGGGCATGGCACCCGTAGAAGTCTCCCTGCTGCTGTGAAAGGCTGTGGGTTCTGTAATGCCCAAGAGCCTCTGTCCCAGCCCTGACAGTTCTCTGCATCCCCTTCAAGCCACTGCTCTGGTTTATTTTGACTGTACCGGAGGTGTGCAGTAATTAAGTAGAAAGGTTTGGATGTGATCAAGCAGTATGGTTCCATCTTAGATGGTTTATTGTGTTGTAAAATGCCTCTTGCACGTGTGGGGTCAGGGACCTGCCGCTGTTTGCATTCCTGAAAATCAGGTCACTTCTCCCGGCTCCTTTCAGGGTTTTCACAGGATGCCCTGCAGCCCCTGAGTTTTCCACCACCGGAACGTGCTGGGTTTGTTTCGTCAGGTGCCAGCCAGCCCTTACAGAACCAAGTGTGCCAGCAGAGCATGTGGCTCAGCAGAGATTTCGATATGGCATTGCTGAAAGAGTCAAAATAATTTCTCATGCTGCTAATTCAAACTTGTGATCCTTTGTAAACTCTTGGGGAAAGTTCTTCACTCTGAGGAAGCAGCTCTTGGCTTTTCCAGGTGCAAACAGCCACTGCTTCCCACAGTGCCATTACCCCACTCTGAACTTGTCTGCTTTCCACATTCTAAGGAAAGTGGCATCTCAGAGCAGAGCTCAGGGGATTAATTTGAAATCATATCTCCAGGCTTTGATAATGTTCCCCAGAACAGTTCCCATTTGAGTGTCTGACCTTGGTTTCAGGGAAAGGTTTCATTTATCTGTGAGGAGTACAGGTCCTGGCAAATTTCTTCTTTCGGCAGAAGTTTTTCCTTTTGAGGGTGGTGAGTCTGGCGAGTTCCTGGCGCAGGTTGCCCAGAGAAGCTGTGGCTGCCCCTGGATCCCTGGAATTGTTCAAGGCCAGGCTGGGCAGGGCTTGGAGCAACCTGGGATAGTGGAAGGTGTCCCTGCCCATGACAGGGAGATTGGAACTGGCTGATCTTTAAGGTCACTTTCAACCCTAACAAGTCCATGATTCTGTGATTCTATGAAATTCCCCGTTTAGAGCTTTTACTCTCAGAGTGCTTTATTTCACCTGTGCTCAGTTGTAAACTCAAGTCCTGTTTTGAAGTGAAGTTTAGTAAACTTCCCAAATTTCAGTCAGAATTTATCATTTAACTTCACTTGAATAAAATAATATTTTATTAACTGCTTTCCCCACTAATGTTGGGGAATTCATTATTTTTCAATCAATAACATATTTGCCTGACAAATCTATTCTAATTGTATTTAAAACAGCATGTCAAGATGCTGTGCTTGCTAAAAACAAGGAAAAAATACAACTAAAAGGATAGCAAGAAAATAGGGAAAGGTACAATTCTTAGGTAAACCCTGTCAATAAAAACCCCAAACATGTGGATGTGTTGGCATTTCAGGATACAATTCCAGTAGTGATTTCCAATGTCTGGGGTGTGGGGCTGCAGTTCTCAGTAATGCTTTTAGAGCAGCCTCTCTCCCATAAAAATCAAGACATAAATACTGACAGCCATTGACCTTCAGCCTGCCGACGGAGGCCGTTGGTGTGCTGTTGGGCAGCAGAGAGCAATTTATCGATGTGACGTTAATTTTTGTGTTATTCAGCACTGCCCTCAGCCATAACCGCGCGGCTGCCGGTGCTGGCAGCGCCCGCCTGCTGACATCCGCATGGGAGCATTGCAGTCCCTGTCCTCAGGTCACCTGCAGCCTCAGCCCTCCGCAGCCAAGGTGTTCCGAGGGATGGGGGTGGCTCAGACCCTCCCGACATTTCAATGTGCCATTTGCTCAAGCCTAACTCTGCGAGGGAGCCCATGGGAGGTTTCAGAAGAAATTAAACACCACCACTGTGAAAATACACTGATGAAAGTCCTGGTCTTGTGAGGCATAATAGTGCATCAAAGTCAAGGGATCGCTTCTCTTTCCCCCCTCTTCCACCTAGTCCTTGTTCTGGAGCTTGTGTGCCCCAAGCCCATGTGCACATCTGGGAGGGGTTGCTCTGTCGCTGGTCACCTCCAGCTGCAGGTGGGGAATGCAGGTCCTGTCAGAAAGGCTGTGTGTGACGGGGCAGGTGGGGGGTGGTGTGGCCGTGGGCATCTCTGGAGCTGAAGGCTCAGGGGTGCCCAGGCTGGGGTCCCTGTGCAGTGGGTGCCCGTGATGGGCTCAGTCCCGAGCTCCATGCAGAAGGATCAACACAGCGGTGGTGCCTTACCCCTCTCATGTTGCTCGTTTGCTTTGTCTGTTCCTGGGTAAATTTCTTGTGAGGGTTCTCTGTGTACAGTGCTCTGTGTCATGCCTGTGCAGTTTGGGGAAGAGCTTTATAACTGGAGCAGCAGAGTGGCGCCGCTCCTGTCAGAGGCACAGCCGGGCTGTCCCACCTCACATCCCACCTGTGGCCCTGCACAGAGGCAGCAGCAGGGAATGGTGGTTTCTTTGTTGAAATCAGAAAAGTGGGACGTTATTTTTAAACTACAGCAATTCCATTTAAATATAGCCCCGCTAGTGTAGAATCGTCCTGCACACCTATGTGCAGGTGAGGGCACCAGTGACCGAGTGCGGGTCACCTGCTGCCACCTCCCTGTGCACCAGGCAGGACAGGCTGAAAATGCTACTGTGCTGCAAAACCAGAGGAAAGCAGTAACATCTGGGGTATTTCACTGGGTAAATATCTGCCTTGGAACTTGAGTTTGATAACTAAGGAGAATACTCCACTTGAGCCAGTGGGACAGTGACGCGCGTGCCCTGGGTGGCAGTGACAGGGTTGGTGAGAATAGCCCTGCAGCCAGCCAGGACAGGTGCTGAACCACTTTTAAGCTATATCAGTGATGCAAAAAAATCCATGAGGGCATCCATGGTGCCCTCCACCATGTGGGAATTCCCTTTTTAAATTTGCCATGAACAGCCCTGACCTGTTCCAGCTGCTCTGCTGAACAAGGGCCGTATCCTTTTTGTGTGCTCCCCCAGTTTAAATGCAGTGTTTGACAACATGCCCATTTTCTGTCATACCACCAAATACACAGAACAAGTAATAAACCTGAAAATATTAATACGAATTGTGCTGCGGCGCACCCATTAAACAGTTGCAGTGACAGACCTTCAGCTCACAGCTGGTTTCAGTCATTCCCTTGGAGCTGCTGAGAGCCTGGGAGCGGCAACAGGAGGCAAAGGGGTGGTTTCAGATGGAGTCTGGCAGGGATTACAGGTGTGAGCAGGGGTGTGGATCACAGCAATCCTGGTACGTGCTCAGCGCCGCTCTGCTCCGGCCACTTGCTGCTGGGCGCCACGGGAATCTGCACCGATAAATAGATTAAGTCTCCCATGTGTTTTAGTTGAGCTGGACATAAAGTCGTTCATTCTCCTCTTAAATTGTGAGTTATTACATGCTTGAGTGAGGATCATACGGATTACTAGAGATTGCTCTAACAGGATTTGGTGGCACTGGCAGTTCAGGGAGCAGCTAGAGCTCTCGCTGGGAACAGCTCGTGGTTCCCAGTGGTGCCATGGCCCACGTGGCACTGCTTGGGGGGACATACTGCCTCGGGCTGGGGGGACTGCTTGTTCTGTACCCGCCTGGAAAAACATAATTCCCTTGTGTCCTGGGGTACAGCACTGGCTGGGGCAGGTGGAGGGGTGCTTGGGAGGGAATGCACTGTTGCTCAATCGAAGGCTGCAGTGTTTGTGTGTCCTGGGAGTGTCGATATAAATACTGATGGATTGATGCATACATTGTGTGTATACAGACATGTGGATATACTAACATTTGTAATAATACCAAGATCAGCCACAAATTGTATTGAATATTTATATAAATTCTAGAAAATCTAAATTTTAAATACATAAATATAAAAGTTTTAAAATTTTTATAAATACTTGTACATCCATATGTGGTTGATGCATCCACCAGTGGCTGTTTTGAGAGCTGGGCTCATTTGGGGGTATCCCAGCAGCCACCTTACCCAGGGTCACAGAGTGGCCAGGGCTGGACAGGTGCTCGGTGGCATTGCTGTGGATGCAAAGAAAAGTGGCACAGGTGTGAATGTCCCCATCTGCATCCCTGTCCTTATCCCTGTCCTTCATGCCACTGTTCTGGCACTGGGTATCGTTCTGTGCTTCTTCAGGGCTGAGGAGGAGGAGGGACCCACAGACAGCAGGAGCAGCAGGAAGGGTTTTGCTGCTGAGCTGGTGTCTTTCCTTCTGTTTCGTGTTGTCAGTCTGCTTGCTCGGTTTGCTTTTGTCTTTCTTTTTTAAAATCCTGTTGTATTTCATGGCAATAGGAGAGCTCCCGTAGGAGTGCCATTAGCTGTGCAAGCCAAATGATCCATTAGAGGGGTTGAGGCTTTTATGTACGAGACTCACACACAAAGACGTCATTAAGTGGTCACATTGGTGTGTTTTCATATGAAAGGATTCACTTTAAAAGGTGTCTACAGAATGCTGCCATTAGTATCCCTGCGCCACAGCGAAGCCCTGGAGGGAGCTGAGGGTGCTTCACAGGGGAGATGCCCCTCACCTCCTTCCCCTGGAGATGTGTGTTTTCCCCCAGTTTTCCTCAAGTGCATTTTGCTTGCACTTGAGAGTTACTTGGAAGTGTCCAAACCCACAGCACGTCCGTGGTGGGGTGTGAGCTGGGGGGCTGCAGGCTGGGGGGAGAGCACTGCTCCCCGCTCTGGGTTTGGCTCTGAACTAGCAGATGCTTACCTTGGGGAGCCAGCTCTGGGGGAGGCACCTGCGGTCCCACAACACCTGCCAGCGCAGAGCTGGGCTGCAGTGAGCCCTCCAGAAGGTGTCGGGCTGTTTCTCCAAACAGGCTGTGCATCAGCTTTGTGTAGAGCCTCGGCGATTCAGTCCTGCCTCTGGCTGGCTTCAGGGGTGCAAGTGCAGCCACTGAGTCCTGGGGCTGCAGGCTGTGTGCTTCAAGGCACTCAGATAGGCCCTGTAGCATATTTTAAAAGTTTCTCTGGGTGTGGCAGGCAGACTTAACACAAAACACCTACAAACAATTTCTTTTTAAAAAGAAAACCATAGCTTACATGGAGTTAAATGTTTTCCTGTAAAACACATGGGCATCGGGATAAATAGTTTTACCATTTACAGGCAATAGTTGATGGTATGTAGCAGCCATCCTCCTGCTCGGGTTCAAACGCGCCGGGTCAGGAGGAATTTGTACTCCCTAACGGAGGGAGGTGTTTGCGTGTTTGCTTTGGATCAGAAGTATTCCCTGTGTTTCAGCTGCGCTGTTGAGCCGTGCTGCTGGGTCTGCAGCTTCAGCATCCTCAGCACGGGTGGAGCAGCCCCAGGCAGAGCCCCCGGCCGAGGGAGCACAGCGGAGCAGCCGCAGCTCCAGCCGCAGGCAGGCAGTGCCACGGCACGATCAGAACATCCACAAGTGTTTGAAGTGACTGAAAATCATATCAGTCATTTGTAATTGGTAAATAGGGATGGGGTGGTGTGTGTTCATGCAGGGCAGGTGGAATGCGCAGCGCTCATTGGAGTCTCTGCTGGCCACAAGGAACTTCTTTTCTCTATAGGAGGCAGCCTATTAGAGGGCTTTTAGGAGGCAGCCTGTTGGAGGGTTGTAGCTACTTGCTACAACTTGTAGCTACTAGCATGAAAAGCTACTTAAAATTACAGAATCACAGACTCAAAGATTGGTTTGGGTTGGAAGGGACCTTAAAGCTCATCGTGTTCCACCTCTCTGCCATGGGAAGGGAACTTTCCACTGGACAAGGTTGCTCCAAGCCCTGTCCAGCAGGGCCTCAAACACTGCCAGGGATGGGACATTCATCCATCTCTTGGAACTCTGCTGGCACAGAAATGCTCCAGGGAAGCACTTCGAGTGCTGCAGGTGCTTACAGGCCATGGTGTCTCCCCAGGACCGTCAGCAGAAATTGCAGCTGCTTCTGTTCAATGCTTTCATGTTTAAAAGCCAGATTGTTTGCATCCTGAGGCCTGGAGGTTCTCTTCTGGACTCAGTGGTAGCAACGATGGCAGTAATCCTGCGTGCAGGGTCATGGATTTAACCATCGGCTCACGTTTGCTTGAAATCCAGAGCAACCCCATGGGACTGCTGTTTGTTTCACTTCAGTTTTAGTTTGGAGTAAGCAAAAGCAGAGTTCAGGCCACCAGGATTTCCTGGGGCACTGAAAGGCTGGTGTTACCTGGTGCACAAGGTGCCCCACACACGCTTCCATCAGCGCAGGGGTTTGGTGCTGGCTGTGCAGAGGCAGCTCCTGGTGCTGTCACAGGCATCCTGCTTTGCTGTCCTGCATCTCAAACTCTGTTGCTAAGTAATGGCTTTTAACTGGATAATTAATTTGGCTCCGGGACATCCTGAGCAGCAATCTCTAGTACAAATTTAAGTAGAAAGGTTGTTGCATCAGTGTGGTCAAGGCGATCAGCACCCAGTGGTATCTGCACAGCACCAGGTCCAGTCCTGCTTCAGCAGGAAGTGTGGGGGTGCCGGCAGTGATGGGGCTGGTGCTGGGACCCTGGGGAGAGCCAGGGATTATTCCAGGGACCTCAGGGGAAGAGACAGGGCTTTATTCAGGAGACCTCAGGGATGGCCAAGGGTTATTCCAGTGGTGTCTCTGTGTGCAGTGAACAGCACGTTCCTGCTCTTGGCTCTCTGTCCCTGGACTTCTATGGAGATGCTTCATGGCATGCTGTTGGTGGATTGATGGAAAGCAAGCTTTCCCATTCTCCTTTGAGCAGCAGTTCGTGTAGGACCGTGCTCAGAGCGGTGCTGCCAGTGCTGGGGAGCTCAGGATGTGCTTCTGCAGTGATCCAAGAACAGCATAAATAAACAGACCCAGCAGGCTGGCGCAGCTCGCAGCGGAGGCTTTCCCGGAGCTGCTGCATCTCTGACAGCTGCCCGTACAGGTGTGCAGCCCTCAGGTGCGCAGAGGGTGCTGGGGTCACCTCACCCAGCAGCACAGCAGCTCCTGTGAGGCTGGGCAGGTGGCCGTGGGCGATGTGGGGTCAGCGCCAGCGCAGGGCAGGCAGTGAGGGGCACACAGCGAGGCCTGAGGGTGTGAATGTTTGTCCTGGGCTTGTGCTGCTGCAGGAAGATGACCTCAAGCAGCGGCTGCAGGATTGTTGAGCCCCTTGTGTGCTCTGGTGTTTATCAGTGACAGCAGTAACTGGGATTTTTGTTCAGGCTCTGTCCATACAAACTTCTCCTGTATTTCCGTTTTGGCTGAGCCCGATCTGATGATTCTCCCCAAACCTTCAGCCCCTCTCCAGAGCTGTGGTCTGCGTCCCAGCACCGTCAGTGTGTGATCACCAGACAGGAGCAGGAACAGGCACTCAGCACGGCTCTGCTGTGCTCCCCTGAGTGCTCACAGGGTGGAACTGTGGTGTCCCCGTGTCTGTGTGCCCTGTCACAGCACAGAACCCATCCGGGTGCGGGGGCAATGCTGACAGCAGCGACAGGTGCCTTGCTGCCCGCAGTGTCCCTGGGGAGGTAGCCAAGCGCAGGGTAAGCCCAGGCTGAGGTTGGGGGTGCTGGTGGGGGCGGTGGGCTCCAGGCTCCTTCTGGGGGAGGAGGGTTCGTGCTGAGCGTCGTGCTGGGTGCCAGCACGGTGGCATGCTCTGGGTCCTCCCTGCCCTCTCCACCCGAGGAGCGCTCAGGGTGGAGAATCTGCTCGCAGTCTCGGAGAGCATCCCAGCCCTGGCAGTGCCCTGCCTGGGGCAGACAGGGCTCCCACGGGTCCCTCTTCCCAGGGTCCTGACAGGTCGGGCCATGCCCAGAGGAGTAACAACCTTGTGAGGGCAGTTTGCTAATTAGATCTAATTTATTGGTCTCCAGGCTGTGCTTTCCAATAGAATTTTAGGCTGAGTGAAGTGCACCATTGTGGTGAGTTTGCTGCTCTTCTGTTTTGTGGCAGATCAGTGTTTCTGAGAAGCTGTGGGTAAATAGTTTGAATTTGAATTGATTCAATGTTTAGGTAGATATTGAAAGCTGCGGATGCTTGCAAGCTCTTAAAACAGCTTTGAGGGCCTAACAGCAGCTGCTCAAAGCCAGGGCCCTGCCTTCAGCCCTGGGTGCAGATACCTGCGCTAAACCCTGGAGTGTGTGTGAGATTGGGGGTCACACTCACCCACTGCAGAGGCAGAGCCAGTAGTGCCATCAGAGACATCAGGGTCACGGGAGCAGGAGCAGCACCCCAGCCTCAAATTCTTGTTAATTAGCTACTTCTGCTGACATTTCCTTTAAATATTCCCTCAAGGGAAAAATAAAAATTGTTAGTACCCATATCACCTGAGCTATAGCTGCAGTGGGCAAAGGAATTTGCAGTCTCAGAAGGGAATCCCAGGAAAGCTTTTCCGTTACTAAATACACAGTCAGGGTGTTTTCTGGAAAGAGATTATCAGAGAGTAAGAATTGCAGTTGTATTCCTAATATTTAGTGTGGGATGTTAAAAGCAGGGTGTGCTGTGCTTCCCAGAAAACTGGTGGTGTGGGGAAGAGCCTGGTGGTGAGCACAGAAATGGGCTCACTCCTGCTCACCTGTGTGCATGTCTGAAAAACCCAGGTGCACTGTCATGATCCACCACACTCGTCAGAGGATCCAAGCCTTCTAGAAATACCCCGTGCTCTCAGAATGCAGAATTTTTGGAGTGAGTTTTCCAAGGTGGGATTGGTCGGTTTCTTTTCTGTCTGAGTTTGCCATGTTTTCCACAATTCTCTAAGTGTTGGCACAAAATGCCTTGTGCTTTGTGGGAAATAAAACTATGATGTGTACCTGGGGATGCTTCTGCTTTGTGGGACAGTGCCTGGGGACAGGTACACATTCCTGCTCCGCTGAGGGCAAGGGGAGAATCTTCCCAGTCTGACTCCTGATCACCAGACCGTGCTGAGCCTTGTGCTGCACCTGATGAGGTGTCACAGGAGGCTGAGCATGGCAAGGTCAGGCACATCCTGCTCCCATCCGGAGTGGATGGCATTTCCTCATTTTTGACAATGAAAGTGAACTGTACAGAGTAGGAAATAAATCTGTGTGTTAAACACAAAAAAAAAAAAAAAAAAAAAAGAGAAAGGAAAAAAAAAAGAAAAAAAAAGAGAGAGGCAGCATGGGAGTAAAAGATTTACTGGTGCAAGGAGAGCAAAGCAAATGTGCGCTTGCTGCCGTGCTTCAAATAAGAATGAAAAGTTTGTGTGGCAGCTGCTGCAGCCTCAGTGCTGTCTGAGTGGTCGGAGCACTGAGCTCAGCTGAGCACTGCCCGACACTGCTGAGCGCAGAGCTGGGACACAGCGCCGTGTGAGCGTGGCTGCGACTCTGAGGGACCCAGCTGGACCTCTGCCCCTCACTCCACTGTCTCGAGGGACCGGAGACCCTTGGGTCTCTGCTGAGGGGCATGCTGGGGAGCCTCAGGAGCACTTGTCCTCAGTTTTGATCCAGCGGGATTGTGTTGACCCCCGAGTGTGGTGCTGTGGCCCATCAGGACACTGCAGCATCAGCTGCCGCCTCTGAATTTACTCACTTAAAATATTCATTTCGTAGTGATTGCAAGAGGGTTCAGAAGAGGTTCAGAGAGATAAAAATCTGCCTTGAACTCTGTTGACTGCAGTTAGCAGGATACAGTGACAAGGTAATTAGGAACTGCTCGCTGCAGGGCTGAGGGGATGAATGCTGCCTGTGTTCTGCTGAGACCTGTGACAGTGGCTTCCAGCCTGCGCTTTCCAGCTCCTGGGCACTCTGTGGACCATTTGTAAAGGTTCATGGAATGAAAGTGGGACAAGAAACTCTGCTCCCAGACAGACAAGTCTGTGTTTCTTTTGGGAAATCCGCTAAGATCTGTAAATTTAAAAAGATCGAAGGTTAAAGGTGCCCTGGGCTCCAGAGCTGCATGCAAACAAGGAGGATGTGTTTTGATAATAGCTGGTGATAACTGAGCATAAGCACAATTTACCTGGGGATGTGGTATATTCTAGTAATCTTTAACTCTGAGTAAATTGCTTTCCTTACAGACCATCTCCTAGGTGGATAGAAGTGCTGGTCCCAATGCAGATGCAGCAGTGAGGCTCCTTGTTTCCTGGGAGCCAGAGGACATTGCATTAGATCTCAGGAATGATGTTTTTATGGCTTTACAGCATTCGAGTGTATGAAGCACGTTAAGTGGTCAGGGTGTACAACATGTACTGCCAGGCTTTGGATCTCATCCAGGGAGTTGTGGGACAGCCTAAACCCCAGCACTGAAATGAGGACATTGAGTTTAATCTGCATTTCAGAATCAGGTTGGTTAACTGCTCCTCTCTGATTCCAGCAACACATGTTGTAGTTCCGTGTTACTCATTTAGCAGTAATTGGCTCTGACTTTTACATTGTGCTCGTGTAAGATCTCATTTTCCAGGTGGCTGGTAAATGTGTCAGCGTGCCCCATGTCCTCAGGGGTAGCAGCATCTCATATGGGGTTAGTGTCAAGAGAAAAATTGACTTAAGTAAAGCTGTCCCAGGCCTTTACCTGCCAGTGCACACAGTGGTGAAATGCTTTCGAGGGCCTGGGGATGCTGAAATGAATTTGTTTAGGTGTTAAAGGAGATAACTGGAGGTCATTTTGCCCAAAACCATCCCCAGGGCTGAGAGCTGCCTTTGCTGAGCGAAGGTTGCAGGGTGACAGCCAAGGGGGGAGATGTCCACTTGTCCTTTTGGCCGCTCCAGCCCAGGCTGTGCTGGTCCCTGTGCAGGTCTGGCCGCTGCTCTGGAGTATCAGGTGCCAACTTTGGTCCCCATGGCCAGGAGCAGGGCAGCCCTGCGGGACTGGGGGTGCCCAGGGAGCACCCATGGGTGGAACAGCCACCAGCAGATGTGCATATCCAGCTGTTTACAGATGTACATACACAGTGTCAAACGCTGCTGCAGTTAATAGCCCAGCGATTAAAACTCTCTCTATAAGCACTGATCCCTGCTGCTGCCTTTTCTGCTAATAAATTGTCTGTTTTTCACTGAAGTACCCAAGTCCTTGTTTGCTCTAGGAAGCTCCTTAGCTCCTTTCCCCTGTAACAATATTTCCTTAGGCAGCACATGTTTTTTCCCTGTCTTATCTGCAGTTATTGTGCTCTTGGCTTTTGGGCTTTCTTTGGCCCCTGTCTTGATTGCTTTCCAACACTTGGAGCTGTTGTAAGGGAGATTTTCTTGCAGGTGACTTCAGTGGTGCTCTTCAGCATCACCTCTGCCAAAGACAGCCTGCAGCCCCTCACTCCCAGCCCATGGCACCCCTCAAGCGCCCGCAGGAGCCTCCTCATGGGGGGCTGTGTCAGGGGACAGCAAAGGACCCTCAGCAAAGGTTTGGGGAGCTCCCAGCTCGTGCCACAAACAAGGCCAGTGTCCCTGCACTGCTGCCCAGCACGCGTGGTCAGAGCATGCTGAGCTCCTCATCTGCCAGCACTCCCAAACACCCGAGTGCTCCTGCCCAGGCCAGCGCTCAGTCCATTCCCTGCCGAGCCTGAGTTCGTGCTGGGATTGCCCCAGCCTGGCACCTGGGCCTTGATAAACTTCGTGAGCTTCAAGGGAGCCCACCACTAAAGCTTGTCCAGGTCCTTCTGAGTGAACTTTCTCTGGGGGTAATACACTCAGGGTTTATCTTGCAGGTAAATACATCTTAGAGATTTCTACGGATCTCTGTAAGATGAGCTTTATTTTCTGTGCATTGCAGTCGTGGTCTCTACAATCTCCGTAAATGTTTTCCTTAACTATGGTGTGTTGCCAGAAGATACCCACAAAACTTTAGGTGTTTTTCATTTATCAGGTGTATCTTCCTCTGCAGGACCAGATGTCAGCTGAATAACTATGAAAATGAGTTTTGAGATGGTTGGAGTGCCAGCAGGAGAGATGGATTGGGAGGGGAGCAGCAGCAAACTGGTTATCCTAGCCTTTAGGGGAGACAAAAATCATGCTACAGATTAGATCTCTGGCAGATAGTTTAACAAGGATAAATCTTAATTTTCTGAGCAAAATTACAGTATAAGGTCAAACTGTATTGAATCAATTTGTTTCCTGATAAAAACGGTTTCTTACTCAAATTAGGTTTGTCTTTTGCCTTGTCATTGTTCTTGTTTGGATTTATTTCAAAGATGAATGAGTAAAGAAGAAGTAATTTTAGGAATCGGTGTTTTCAGAAAAGGATTCAATTGTCCTTTTTTGTTGAGTTTTTTAATTTTTATTGTTGCCATCCCTTTAGTGAAAGTATGGGCTTGGTGTTACAACTTTAAAGAACAATTAGTGTTTAAAGCATCCGTTTGTATTTTCTGAAGGCTCTCGGCATGTGGCATCACTACTGCCATACTATGAGAAAAGGAGTCTCTGTTCCCTGGGGGGATCTCTGATCCCTGGGGGGGATCTCTGTTCCCCAGGGGGGTCTCTGTTCCCCAGGAGAAGGGTCTCTCTCCCCTGATCCCTCTGCCCACGCTCCGGGGCTGAGCACTCGTGTGAGCGGTGCCTTTGCTCCTGCTGGCCTTTGGCTTTAGAGGTTTTCCAAGCAGCTGGGGGAGGTCTGGGGGGGTCTGGGTGTGCATCGTGCACAGAGCTGTTGTTTCTTGTTTCTAGTTGTCAATGGCTGTCACACTGCTGAGCATCCTTTTGTCCATGTTAAACTGGTACATGAAATGTGTTGGTTACCACATCTGAATTTAATGAAAAATTTAGAAACAAATCGGTTCTGGTTTTCCTGTTTGGTTTGCACAATCACAACAAAAATACATCCTATGGAGGAGGTTTCCCTCAAAGATGCTGGATTCCAGGTGTAGTGAAGCACGGAGTGGTGCTGGTTCCCTTCATGGAGCAGGAGTGTGTCCCCAAGAGGAGAGCATGCTGGATTTCTGTGCAACTCACTCATCTGCAGGAACTTTAAAGAGAAACTGTGTTTTAGAGTTGTGCTGCAGAAAAACATAGCCCAGCAAAGCAGGCAGCAGCTGGATGAGCTGTCAGGTGGCTCTGGGCAGTGTGTGACAGCCCTTTCCCCTGGGTCTGCAGCCTGCTTGGGTTTGCTCTGGCCCGTGGCATAAGGAACAAAGGTGCAGCTTCTAATCTATTGTGCCAATTCTCTTCTTCAGGGTCGATGTTCAAGGGAAAACTGCAAATATCTTCACCCACCACCACACTTAAAAACGCAGCTGGAGATCAATGGCCGCAATAACCTGATCCAGCAGAAGAACATGGCCATGCTGGCCCAGCAGATGCAGCTTGCCAATGCCATGATGCCCGGAGCCCCGCTGCAGCCCGTGGTACGTGCGCTCCGGGGTTGGGGCTGGGGGCAGGCAGCACAGGCTCCACACCACGGGAATCCCACAAAGGCTGGGAACAGGGGGCGAATCAACTGCAGTGAAATGCTCCTCTGTATGTCTTTGTGCAGCTTAGTTCTGGCAGTATTAATTGCCTGAAGTAATACTGTTAATTTTGGTCATCTTGGGTTTAATTTAATTTGTCTTTTGCAACTTATTTCTCAAAGTTTGGAAAGTGAGTGATCTGTGTGAGATTTCAGTTTCCTTTGCAATATCATGTGCTTTAGGAAACTCCTGGCTTTGAGAAGACGCCTACTGGATGTTTTCCTTTCACTCAGGGGAACTTTTCCAGGGAATTGCTGCTGGAATTGGGCTTTGGTTTGGGGGCAGTCATGGCTGTGGTGCCAGTTCATCAGTCAGTGTGAGCCCGTGAGGCCGCAGAGAGCTGGGGTGGCTCTGCCCTGGCGCAGCAGGGGCCGTGTGCTGATGGGCTGTAGGGCAGGGCTGTCCCCACTCTGAGCTGTGCAGCACATCCCTCTGTGCCTGTGAGCTTCACGGTAGTGCCGGCTGGCTCTGATAATGTGCTGTTATTCTGTGGTGCTCAGAGGGCTGCAGGATATTTATATTGGTATAAAATAAGCTCAGGAGGAAGTAAGTGGGGTAGTCTTTTATTGGCTGTACAGCAGTCACACAGGTGTCTGTTTGAGTGTATTGGGCTGAAATCAAACACTGGTATCTCTTAAGTTACACACTAACAGACTGGTTCAATTTTAAAGTTCATTATTACATAGCTGATAACCCAGTAATGAAAAGTGCAGTTAATTAATAGTGTATTTAAGACTAATATTTAATTTCCTATTATATTTGCCAGATTGTTTTTCATTCACATGGATGAAGAATCATTACAGAAATTACACCCATTTACACAACTCAGTCTATTTTCATCAGTAATCCTTGCAGGTTTTTGTTCATTATTTCCAACGTCCCTTGCTTCCAAACAATTCAGTCATTTCCTCAGGAATACAAAAACATGTGCTGTTCTGTGCTGTCTGCCTTAAGTTGATATTAAACAGAGAAAGAGTTGTGTTAACTCCGTAGTTGTTTTTCCATCTAAAAAGTAGTTGGGGAGAAAAACCTAAATGCCTTGAGTAACTGCTTTATTTAGATAGTGAAAGACAAACACTCCTGGCTGAATTTTATTTGGCAGTTACCCTACGTTTGGGGGCAGGAGGGTTATTTAATCCTTGCTGCAGTGTAGCAGCTCTGTGTTGGGTTTTCATTGCATTATTTGGGCTCTACACGCAGTTATCTTCACACCCACGAAGGCACTTGACTTGTTTTTGAAAACATGCAAACAAAAGAAAAGCATATTTGCATGTGCTTTTTCTTCCCCTGGTTTAGTGTTTTAGCCTAATTGTAGCATCTCCCTGATGCAGTGAGTGTGTGAGTATCTGCATGGCCAGCCTGTTGAGTTCTGTAAGATGGAAGGATTGTGGCTGTGTGGAACCCCAGGAATTCCTGAGCCAACGCTGGCTGCACCACGGTCAGCAAGGCTTTGGCTGTGCCTGAAGTCAGGTGTGGTTGATGCTGGGGCTCTCAGATGCCTTTTCCCCGAGAGCCAGCATTGTACCCCCTGTGGCCGTGTCCCCCTGGTAGCCCCAGACTCTCCGTGGCCCCACAGAGTGTCTGTTGTTCATTGTGGCATTGCTGCAGTGTGGATGCACCAAGAATTTGCTCCGGGAGCTGCTGTGCGCTGTGAGCGTGCAGGGAAGCTGCAAGAGGAGAGCCAGCAGAGGCTGTTGGGGATGCTGTCCCATGCTCTCACTCACGTGTGACACCTGCATGGGTGTTCCGTGTTTTCCACAAGCACAATAATGCTCCTTTCCAGCTAGCAGCAGAAGCTCACCTTGTTCATCTCAAGGGGATCACCAGAGGGTTGTTATGGTGACAACACAGCAAGTGCAAATGTTAAGTATCTCTTTCTCTGTCTCTGATTGCAGCCAATGTTTTCTGTTGCACCGAGCTTAGCCACCAATGCATCAGCCGCCTTCAACCCCTACCTGGGGCCCGTCTCTCCAGGCCTGGTCCCCGCCGAGATCCTGCCCACGGCCCCGATGCTGGTGACAGGGAACCCTGGGGTCCCGGTTCCTGCTGCTGCCGCCGCTGCTGCCCAGAAGCTGATGAGGACAGACAGGCTGGAGGTAGGAGCTGGGTGGTGTAACTAACTCTCACAAGTGGTGTCATTTATTGCATGTTCTAGTTACGAAATACCTTTCTTGTGAAAGCAAATGACACAGGTTTCACTTGGGCTGATAATGTTGTATCTTGGTGACGGATAAGAATGAGGGGTGGCTGAGTGGTGGTACAGTAAGTTCAGGCTGCCATTCTGCCTCTGACCCTCCCTGGTGGAAAGAGACGGGAATATTTAGGAATGATGGTGGCAGCAGAAAGAGCGCCATGAAGCTGAGTTAGTATGTGCCCAGAAGGTGTTAGCATTGTGGAGGCACAGGCACTGAGCTGCAGGGAGCGGTGCACAGCTCCAGCTGCCGGGCGCAGGATGGCTCAGCCTCTCTGCCTCTGCACAGACAGAGCCCACACTCCCCCATGGCCTCCCGCGCTGGCTTATCACGCTCGCTACAACCCTGACAAGTGTCAGTGCTCTCGAGCTGCTGTTCTCCCTTGCTCTGAATCTTTCTTATCTGAAAGGCCTGACAGTGTTTTCGGCACCTTATCGGTGCTGCGGCAGCGTGGGCAGGGAGCCAGGGACGTGCTGCCATGCTGCCGGCTGCCATGAGCTTGGGGCACAGCCCGCGGGCACAGCCTGAGAGCAGAGCCTGAGAGCACAGCCGGAGAGCAGAGCTTGAGAGCACAGCCTGAGAGCAGAGCCTGAGAGCAGAGCCTGAGAGCATGGATCACAGCCTGAGAGCAGAGCCTGAGAGCACAGCCTGAGAGCACAGCCTCAGAGCACAGCCTGAGAGCACAGCCTGAGAGCAGAGCCTGAGAGCAGAGCCTGAGAGCACAGCCTGAGAGCACAGCCTCAGAGCAGAGCCTGAGAGCATGGATCACAGCCTGAGAGCACAGCCTCAGAGCAGAGCCTGAGAGCAGAGCCTGAGAGCATGGATCACAGCCTGGGAGCAGAGCCCGTGCGTACAGCTGCGGGCAAACATTGCAGCCCATGGGCACAGCCTGAGAGCAAGTGCTTGGCAGCCCTGGTTGGGTCTGGTGGTTAAAAGGCAGCGACTGGGGAGGCTGAGCAGCCAGGCTGCCCTGCTGTCACCCTGCTGTGTGCTGGACATGGTGGGGTGTGAGGGCACGAGGCCACTGTCCCCTGCGTGGCCGCTGGTACACCCCCTTCCAGCAGCGAGTCTGGTCACTGAGCTCAGGGAGCGTGGTGGAGGAGGAGTAAGAAAGATCTCTCTTTTATGCAGCCCACTGTATTTGTAGCTCTTTTCTTTCTGCCTGTGCATCTGCGTGAACAGGGATTAACTCTCCTTACAAGGGAAATCAGTTCCTTTTCCTTAGCTGCTGCTCAGAAGGGCTGAGCTGGGAGGAGTGTGGAGGGTCATCTGGCAGCCAGCATTTCCCGCTGCTACTGTCACTATTCTCAGAGCTCACATCACCACAGGTCACCCCTCCTGTGGGATCACATCATTTCTCTTTTTAGAGATGTTTTCCCCGAGGGAAGCTTTCCCCAAAGCATACTCAGGTTACAGGGGAGGCAGCCGTGCCGAGCTCTGGGCTGGCACGCAGGTGGCTGGTTGGAATCACCCAGGGATGTTTTTCCCTTGAGGACTCTGTTTCATGATGGGCGCTTGCCAGAGGTGGATTAAACCAAAATTCAATTAGGTAAATTCATAAATAAATCACAATGGATTTGGAAATGTGAGTACAGAGATGAGGATGCCAATGGTGGGAACCCTTTGGGTTGTGCTGCCAAGATCAGCTGCTGTTTGATTGTTCTTCCAGCCCTGCAGTGTCCATGGGCTCGTCAGGGTGGGACATGAGGGCTCAAAAGCATCCTGGTCATAAGCAGAATGCACCCATTATCCCCAGGCACCCAGGGAAGCAGGGACACCCCTTCATGTGCCCCTCCAGGGCAGCCTTGGTGCTGGCCACAGGCTGTGAGCACAGTGCACAGGGAGCTAATGCTGTTTGGGACCTCTAGCGCAGGCTGTGGCCCTCCGGTCACTGCATTCTCTTGATACTGCTGTTCAGAGAAGTGATGCACTGCTGAGCCAAACTCCTCTGCGTGGCAGGGAGATGCAAGAGTAGCACTCTCACAATCCTGTTTTTCCCTTCTGAAAATGCAGTTTAAACAGTGAAATATGTAGGTGGGAAGATAATTTGCAAATGCTTTCCAGTGCAGTGGTCATTTCATGTGGAGTATCCAAATTTAGTATCCAATGCTGTTCATAAAAAGCATGCCATTTTTATGAACAGCAAAACATTTGAATGTGCTTTATAGCTTACAGAAGTGCAGAACAGATTTTGGAGATTCTATTACCTCCCAGAGGAGCCAGCACTGTCTACCTGCTCTTCCAGGGAGCTGCTGCTGTGGCATTGCCATTTGTTATGGCACGATCAGACCTTTATAAGGCTCCACTGACTCTCCCTTGGAATGAACTGTCCTGGAGAAAAATAACCACAATGATGTTAGCATCTAATCTTGGAGTATGATTCGTTCTGCTTAGAATTTTAAATATTTATTTTCAAGAGTGATGTACCCTGGCAGGAATTAAGTCAGCACACGTTCTGGGATACAGACCCAGGCTGTTCCCAAGCTGAAATCTCTCAGTAGGCACATCTGGGGTTTTCAGGGATGCGGGCAGACACCACTGCTCTGTCAGGAGTGACACATCTCTTGAATTAATGTGAGTCTTGGTAAAGTAAGATCGGTGCCTGCTACTAGCAGTGGGATTGCTTTCATCTGGATTTCATACCAACAGCATGCAGGTGTTGGGTGTCCAGTGCTTTCAGCCACTCCTGTAAAGAATCTGCATCTCAGGATGGAAATGTCATGGCTTGCAGCTTTTCCACAGCTTTCCTCACACTCCTCCTTTGCAAGAAATATCTTGAACAAAGTGTGGTTCTTCAGTGAACTAGAAAAGAAGCAAGAGGGACAGGGAAGTAAGAGAGAAAGAAACTGGCTAACACTGTATTGAAAATGGCAGTTTCCATTGGAATGCCTTCGTTTTCTATTAGAGGTGTTCCAGAGTCAGGAATGACCACAGCCAAGCTGCTGTTTCCTGCTCAGTTCTTGTATGCCATTTTTTGCCAGGAAGAAGCAACTTAGAAGTTCTTGGAGCTGTGTCAGTTCTGGGTGATCAGGACTGTGACGTGGTGGGGCTGTGTGTTAAAACGGTCAGAGTGTCCTGGATAACAGCACATTGCTCTCCACTGGCTGCCTCAGGTGCCAAGGAGGAGTCAGGAGGTGGATGTGCTCCGGGAAGGGCAGAGCTGGCCCTGTCCCTCCAGCCAAACTGCCCAGTGCTGGGTGAGGACCATGGACTCGGCCAAGGCTGGGGGACAGCTGTGTCCCCACGCAGGTGGCACCTTAAGTCACAGCAGGGCCATCACAGCACACTCAGCCCAAAGCCCAAGCAAGGGAATTACAGTGAGTCAGTGACACTGCAGCCCTAACTCAGCCCATTTTGCAGCAGGTTGGAAATGTACCTGTGCGCCTTCTGTTTATATTTCCTAACCTACTGAGTTGAAAATTGTAGTACTAATTACAGGGCTATTAATAAATAACTAACAAAAGCTCTCCAGCTCTGAAAGACCAGACAGCACATCATGCTTTTGTGCCTGTCCTTACTCAAGGAGATGAATGATATATCGCAGCATGACCATGTCAAAAAAATAAACCCATTTCAAAGTTTGCTTTTAAATAAGCAAGAATTGGAAATGTTCTTGGTTGTTACCCTCACAGTGGTTGAAAACCACTGCTGGTCACACCAGTCAGAAGGACCAGCAGTCCAGGGTTGTGCCTGGCTGCACTGAGCCCTTGTCCCGAGATCTGTTCAGGAGCGCTGAGGGAGCCATTCTTCACCTTAGTGCAGCTACTGTCTGACAGCTCTGAAAACTTACCTTAGACATGCCAAAGGTTATCTCTACCTGCCTATTTCAGTGTTCTGGTCATTCTTCTTTGGCTTTTAACTTGAACAAAATTAGCTCTTCTGTGGATGTATTCTGTCTCTCTGTATAGATGCTTATATATATATATATATATATATATATGTACACTTGTATATGAGTTTGTATATATAATTCCTATGTAATTAACGGAGTTCTTGCTTACACATGGAGTAGTCTTGAGACCTCGGTTTGGTGGACCACCGGTAAAAGACAAGGAGCAAAGACAGCTGCCTTTAGTTCATCCTTTCCTTCATTTTTGGAAGAAAAGGGTTCAGTTTACTGTTATTCTGCAAATAATCAAAGGAAATGATACATTTTTGTCCATGTGGGAGGCCTTTGTTTGGGTAGAGGACACTGGTTCATGACTCAGAAAGTGTTCCTACATAACGAAGGAGAGCCTCCTTCCCCAGTCCTCCCTATCGTGTCGTGCTGCCTGGCACATGTCACTGCACAGGGCTGGGCTGGGGAAGGGATCTGGCTGCAGGATTACCTGGCAGGCCAGTGGTTATTTTCCAGCCGAGGAATTTGCCTGAGCTGTTTGCTGTGTGCTGCAGAATCTCTTCTGCAAGCCCTGAGCAAGAGGGGCATGGGATGGGCGAGGGCCATGGAGGGGCTGGGCCCCACTCGTGTGACTGTGCTGCAAATGCACACCCAGACTCTGTCACCACGTGGAAAAAGCCAATGAACAGGCTCATGCAGGATGACCCTGGACAAATGTTTTCACACCTGAGCAGGTCCCGGGCTTGGACCTGCCCTGGTCCTGCTGGGAGGTCAGTCCGTAACTGTAGAGGATGGGCAGGTGGCACTGGCAGCAGCACGAGGGTTAAACAGCAGCCAGAGGGCTGGAGTGAAGGGAAACCAAACCACCACCAAATTTGGGTTGTTGTGGGGATTGGAGCCAAGGTCCTTGAGGAAATACTGATGATTCAAGCTCACAGGCACCCACCTTGAACAGGAAATTCCATCTACTAAAGGAGTTTTATTTTTATGTAGACCCAGTTGCTTTTGTCCCTTTGTTTCCTATGGCCTTTGGAAAGCTGGAATGCCAAGTGCGTTTTGTTGGCCATTTGGGGAGAACTGACCATGTCAGAAACCCACACCAGTCTGTCAAACATGGGGTTTGCACATGTGGGGAGGGGCCGGTGTTTGTCACACTGGTGACAGAGTCTGTCTGTGGTGCTGGGGTGGCTGGGGGCCTGGAGGTCTGTGTGGGCTCCCCCCATGTGGGTCCATGGGGACACTGTGGGGGCTGTCACCCAAGCAGCTGCAGTGTCTGACCCCTCCAGCTCCGTCTGACAGCTGTTGTGTGACAGTGGGACCGGGGGCCGCTCCAGCTGTGGCTGCTGCTATTCCCCACCTCCCATGGCTCCTCAGGGCAGCGCAGGGGCTGTGCCACCACCACGGGCGGTGAGCTGCTGTCCCCTGGCAGGCACCTGGATCGTGGGAGCACATGGGCACAGGGTGCCTGCCCAGTGGGGTGCCCAGGGGGCAGCCACACACTGTCGGCTCGCCCTTGTGAGCACATCAGGTGCGGTGGCTCAGCACAGCCAGGTCACAGTGGAGCACAGCCAGGCACCGTGGGGTCCTTGGGGGGTGCCCGAGAGCAGCCATGGCATGCTTCTTCAGGAGACAGAAACAGCCCCGTGGGCGGCTAAGCGGGAGCCAGAGTGACACCTGCTGTGTGCTTGGCTCTGGTCACGGTGGGGTTTTGTGCTCTTTGACATCAGAAGTGGCTCTGGAGAAGCCAGTCTCTGCTGCCAGGTCCCTGAGCCCACCGTCCCACTGCAGTGCACCACCTGGGCCAGGCCCCCATCCTCGCAGTGCTCTCGCAGGCTTTTGGAAAGCTTGCTCTAAGCCATGCCTGCAACACCCATCACCAAAACTAAGTGACTTTCTTTTCCTCCTGTCACAGGTATGTCGAGAGTACCAGCGTGGGAACTGCAACAGGGGAGAGAACGACTGCCGGTTCGCTCACCCCGCCGACAGCGCCATGATCGACACCAATGACAACACGGTCACTGTCTGCATGGATTACATCAAAGGGAGGTGCTCCCGGGAAAAGTGCAAATATTTTCACCCTCCTGCACACCTGCAAGCCAAGATCAAGGCTGCCCAGTACCAGGTTAACCAAGCTGCAGCTGCCCAGGCAGCAGCGACTGCAGCTGCCATGGTGAGTGTGGAAACACTTCTGGATGTAGACGTGCGTTGAGGAGAGGCGATGGTGGATGTGTGTTTGTCCTTGCTAAGGAGTGTGGAGGTGCTTGGGGACCCCGGTCACTACATGGTGCAATGAGCTTTCCCAGCATGTGGTGCCAGATCTGCTCTGAAGTAGTTCCAGACCATTGAGGCGTTTGACTAATTTTGCCTGCTGGTGTACGGAGTACCTGTGTGTGCATATGTGTGGGCTACATGTGTATCTGGTTGGCTGTATGTCTGTGCGTGGGCAGATGTGTACCTATCCAGCTGCACAGAGAGCTAAATCTGTATTTAGTTTCTGTAAGTCGGTGTTTGTAGAGGTGTAGTTTGTAGTGGATCTGCCTGTGTTTCTGCTGTCCCCATTCTGTGTCCCCGAGGGCTCGTAGCTGTAGCAGCCACGTGCGGCCCACTGAGGAGCTGGTTTGCTGGCGAGGCGAGGGCAGCACCGGGGGGCTGTGGTGGCGGAGGGCTCTGCCTTGTGCTGAGCCCAGGGGTGTGGGAAGCGGAGCACAGCGGGGGCAGCAGGGCCGGCGGGGCGAGGCGGTGGCCGCGGGCTCCCGGCAGGGTCCGGCACGGGCGGGGAGCCGCTGGCCGGTGGCGGGAGCCCCGTTGCCGGTTCTGCGTGGCCCTGAGCCCTGTGCCCGCCCGGCGTGGCCGCAGGTGGGGGCCGGGGTGGGGTGGCCGCGGGCACCCCGTGCTGTCCCGCTGCCCTGCCCGTCGGGCCCCGTGCATGCCTAGTCTTGTTACCGTTGTACACGGCATCCGGTGATTTGTTTTTATTTGTTTTTTCTCACCTCCCCAAATGCACTGCTGCCCCCATGACGCACCTCTGCTTGCTGTTTATGTTAATGCGCTTGACCCCACTGGCCATTGCCATCATGTGCTCGCTGCCTGCTAATTAAGACTCAGTCGGCTGTCAAATCACTGAAGCGACCCCTCGAGGCAACCTTTGACCTGGTACTATGACCTTTCACCTTTTAGCTTGGCATGTAGCTGTATCGTAGAGTCGAGTTTGGGGTTAATGTGTAGCAGTGGAACATCCCGGTTTCCGTCCCCGCGTCCCCGGCAAAGGGCGTGTGGGCGGCCGGGCGGGCTGGGCGCCCTCCCTGCAGCGCCTGCCACCCCCGCGCCCTGCCGGCCCCCTCCTGTCCCCTCCCCTGCCCCCCTGTCCCCCCGTCCCCTCGCGTCCCTCCCGGGTAGCGGCGCAGGGGCGTTGGCATGGCTTCGTGGCGCGGAGCGGCCGGGGCCAGCATGCGGCGCGCTCTGCATGCCCGGGCAGCGCTGGGGACTGGGGTGTCACCGCGGCCCTGCCATCCGCTCCAGACGGTGACTATTAACATGGCTTCTACGTGTGATCCTCATGGAGCTAGCAGTGCTGCTTCCCCGATAGCCTCGCTCCTGACCCGGCCCGAAGCTTTCCCGTAGCGTGGTACTGGTGCCGGTGCCCACAGTGGCTGTCCCGCCGGTCCCCGTGCCGCTGTAATGGTAGGCAAACAGTGCTCCCTGGAAAGCTGTTCCCTCGCCTTTATTTGGTAGTTCAGTCTGCTATGCCGCTTGCTTGCTCATGGAGAAACATGGTGCTGCCTGGTTATTTTGCCTCCTACTGATTTTTCTTTTTTCCTTTTTCTCTCTCCTTTTCTCCTCCCTTCCTTCCCCCCCTCCCATCCTCCTCCACACCCTCCCCACCCTCTTTTTTTTTCTTTTTGTTACTGGACTTTTTTTTTATACCCATCCACCATTCAGGGAATTCCTCAAGCTGTACTTCCCCCTTTACCAAAGAGGCCTGCGCTTGAAAAAACCAATGGTGCCACCGCAGTCTTTAACACTGGTATCTTCCAATACCAGCAAGCTCTTGCCAACATGCAGTTACAGCAGCATACAGCCTTTCTCCCACCAGGTAAGTGCTTCTCTGACACCTTTTAAGGGGAGGGAGAAGGGGGAGCTCTGGAAGAAGCACAGGAGGAAATAGCTGTTTGTTGCTGGTGGCAAACGCGGTGTGTGCTGGAGGCCGCTGGTGCCAGGTGCAGGCAGCCCCTCCAGGCCATGGCACGGCAGTGTCCAGTGCCCATGGGCTTGAGGAGGGGCTGGCTGTGGGAACGCTGGCTTTTCTCTGCTCCTTGTGGAAGCTGGGTGGGCGTTTTCCAGTCTAACATAAAATCAGCATCGTGCTCTGTCACCCCAAATCAGAATTTGAAATCTCCTCTCTCCTTCCTCTTTTCCCTGGATTAACTGCTCTTCCTTCCACATCCCTAAGCTGTTGTGCTTGTTCTCTTCGCTGTAAGACCCCTTGGCCTTGGCAGCGGTGGCTCTGAGTCACCCACACAAAGGGGTTGATTTTAATGATTTTAATGAGGTGCAGTGATCCCAGGACGCGCAGGCAGTCTCACAGGTGGAGAATCACGAACCTCCACAGCAAGTCACGGTTTGGGCCTCTGTCACTGATGTCTCAGGGCCAGTTTTGGACTGAGTAAAGCCAAGTGCTTGTTCTCAGCCAAGGGTGATCAGCTCTACACCCGTCCTGGTGTAATTGCTGAAGAGTTAAAGCCTGTACTATGTACCAAGCAGAAATCCCTTTGGAAGACAAGCAATGGGACTTCAAGTTGGAATATATGCTTTGGTTCTGCCAATGGTGCTGCATGAGAAATAATCTCTAGGATGTCCCAGGAGCTCCTGCCCTTAGTTACACAGCTGAGGTAGTTTGTTACACCTGAACCCATACTAAAGCAGCACCATCCTTCCAGGAGGTGTGCAGAGCCCAGCTGATAGCTCTGTACTCAAAAACGGGAGAGAGTCTGTGAGGTCAGCCTTTCATAATGCAGACTGGGAAGGGGAGGAAATACAGTGAATCAGTCTTTACCCAAAAAATTAAAGGATTTTATCCTCAACATTTTTGGCAAGTGTGTTCGCAGGAGTTCAGTATAATGACCTTTAGCATTCTGTTTTGATCTGGCATACAACCAACATGTGTACTTTAAATGGCAGAAAAATCAGTTTCTTGATGTTGTGCATTTTAATAACATATTTAGTTCCAAAAGTGCATTGCAGCCACTGAAATATATCAGTAAACGTTGCAAAGCTTGTTGGAGTCAATAGTAAGATGGGTTGAGTAAGTTGTTGGTAGATCTCTAGCCCACATGTTAAAATCCATATAAAAATGCATATGTGATCATAGACTCATGAAACCATGGAATGGTTTGGGTTGGGAAGGACCTTAAAGACCACGTCATTCCAAACCCCCTGCCATGGGCAGGGACACCTTCCAATAGACCAGGTTGCTCAGAGCCCCATCCAGAAAGACTCACAGTCCTTCCTGTGATCATTAATTCACAGATCTCTTGGCACAGCATAACAGATGGAGTCAGTAAACTGAAATTTTGCAGCTCCTATGAAAGCAGCGAGGGGCTGGATGGTTTCTGGAAGTGCTGGAGCTGCCTTTGAGCTTGCCCTTCGAGCTCAGGAGCTGGGGTTGTGGTCTGTGTGTGCCAGACCCCATTTGCACCGCATCACTGACTGGGGTCTTTCCCATCGGCTCTTGCACACACCTTACCTCAGCTCTTCCTCCGGCAGATCCACACTGAAACCTCCAGGAGCTTTGCAGTGGTTCTTGAGCCTTCATTAGATCTTTCCTGACCACTGAAGTTTAGTATAAGTTACACAAGAAAAGTAAAGGCACTGTTAGCATGAGCTATTATAAATTCTCTTTTTGTATTTTTCAGATAGCGGCAGTTTGAGCTTTCCAGTAATCCAGTACTTTTCAAAAAGTTTGAAAAATGTCTTTGCAACCTCGTCCTTTTTAGTTTTTCCCACTTCAAATGAACTGCGATCAGTTCCTGTTTGGGCACGGTCACCTGGAAATAGAATTTTTCCATCTGTCCCTACGAAGCAACGGAGAGCACAGAGCGCAGGTGCCCTCAGCTCCATGGCCACGGAGCAGGGGCAGGTCAGCTCAGTAGGATCTGAATTAAAGTGATGTTTTTCAGGTTCAGACACCCGAGGTGTAAGTGCTCATTTGTGTTCCTAGTTGCTGCAGGCAGGGTGTGAAATGCAGGAGGGCTGGAGGGCAGGACACCTGCAGAACCCACACAGGGTGGGTGGGCCCAGGGTTGGTCCCTTTGGGGGGTCTGGGCAGGACCCTCCCCTCTGCAGGCCACTTCACTCCTCATTGACTTCCACTGATACTCCAGAAAACCTCAGATACCTTTTTTGATTCGTAAGGCCTTGTTCTGGCTGCCAGTGTGCCAGGGGTGTGAAGCACATCCAGGGATCCATGCCTGGGAGTGGGCACTGCACTCCAGCACGCCTCAAGTGATTAAATGTTCTTAGACACTCCTATCACCTCTCTCAACGAAAGCTCCCTCTGTGCACAGCTCCCCTCCTGAGGTGTCCCTGAAACCTGGGCTGCTGGAAGCTGTCCCCAGGCTCAGGGGGTGTTGAAATGAGGGGAGTTAGTCTGCCGAGTGAGGAGGCTCTGCCTGCCTTGTTGGTGTTCACAGCTTGGTTCGGTCCCTGGGCGCTGCCTGCCAGCTCAGGCCACCTTGGCAGGCTCAGGTGACCTTCCTGCTGTGAACGTGCAGAGCTCCAGGTCCTTGGAGCTTTCCGTGCTGTGTGCCCTGCGGTGCCTGGGGGCAGCTGGGGAACATCCTGCCCTGGTGCCTGCCACCACCCTGTGCCCCAGCTCGCTGTCTGCCCCGTGTGTGTCCCCCCAGGTGACAGGAGTGTCTTTGAGAAGCGAGATCCTCCAGGGGAAAGGGTCAGGCTGGCAGGATGCTCCCAGGAGCTGATGTTGTGCAGCTGCAAGGGACAGGATTGCAGCTGGCAGCTGAGCCCCAGAGCCCGCGTGGAAAGCTGCAGCTACCCCTGCCATCATGTCCCCTCGTGTATTTGTTCAATTACTGCAGCTTCAGCACCAGAGTCTCCCTTGTTCCTGGCTGGGACTCAGTGCCCAGAGGCTTTCCTAAAGCACTTTCCTCCTTGGGGCTGCTGGGCCTGTGCAAAACCACTGGTCTCCCCTAAAACATTGGGGAGGGAAAGGTCATGCACCACTGCTCACCTCCACGGGAGTGCTTGTGCTGTCTGGAGCGTTGTTTTTATTAGACTTTAGTAGATTGGGCAGAAAAAATAGACTGAGGGGAATAATACAAGGGGAAAAGAGAAAAAGATAATTCAAACAACAGTAACTCTAGAATATTTATAAAAGTAGTTTTATTGCACTGCAGAAATAACCTGGTTGTAAAATTATGGTCAGTTAAGTCAGAACATCCTCAAATTAATATTCTGCTTTGTGTTGAACAGCCAGAGAACATTGAAACTGCACATTCATTATTCATGTGTTCTCATTAGTCAGTCAAAGCTTCTGAAGTCAAGATGAATATTCAAGATCATAGCAAAAATTATTTTTATTACTGGTAAGAGGGTCATATTGCATAATGTCTCTGTTTGGGAGTTACGCCACCCCAGCAAGTGTTCTTCTTTCTGCCTCGTGTTCATTTGCTTCAATTCCCTTTCAAAAACTGTGTGCACTGGTCATAATGTTAATGATGATGTCTCAGACTGAAATTTGGAGCTTTTAATTGAAAAGCTTTACAGGGGTATTTCAGAGTCATTATAAATTCCCAACTCATGTAGCACGTAGCTCCAATTGTGCAGGGAGCGATGTCCCATTGCAGCTCTAAAAGGTGTGCAGCCGTGTACACAGAGCCCTTCTGCAGAGGCACAGCTCAGAGGCTCTCCTCTCTAACCCCATTAACACCGCTGAAAGCACATAAGAGGGACCGAGAAAGCAGTTTTGCTTACAGTTTGTGCTTCATAGCCAAATTCTGCTCCATTTTTTAATCTTGCAAGTGACCCCACTGGCTTCAGCCATGATTTGTGCCTGGGGAGGTCAGGAGAGGTGCCCTTCCTTTTCCCTTTTTTTTGCAGATATTCTCAGTCTCTTCCATGACACAGAAATAGAGGAGTAATTAGGAAACATGACGATGCCCTTGCCTTTGTATCCTTACAGATACAACAGCGACAGAGAATAACCTTGGCCCCGCAGTAATTAAACTGACCGACTTCTTCCCTGCACAGTCAAATGCTCCTGAGGCTGTGCATCCCCTCCAGCGCTTGGCAGCGGCTGGAGCCATTTCCTGTCCCCATTACAGTCACGGGATGTCACGGAGGCAGCATTGCCTGGCTCCCTCTGGCCGTCTGCTATGATATATTTCCATTCCCACTGCAATCTCATTCACAGATTTCAGAGTTTATTTCCGTTTCAGCTGTGTCAATCATCATTAGCAGTATTTATAAATGTTATTTATTAAATTTTAAAGTAAATAATTTCTTAAAAATGGATATTCTGGAAAATCAATATATGTTTATCATCTTGGAAGCAGAAGATTGTGAGATCAGTCTGGTGGAAGGCATTTTGCTGTGTAACATTAAGAGAATTGCCAACTTGGTGATACTTAAAAATTATGCTAGAATGATCCTAAAAACACCTTTCTGCTCCTGGCTCTGGTGGCAGGGCAGAACGCTTCAGTTGTGTAGTCTGAAGGAAGTTGAGGCTGTGAGCCCAGGCACCAGCAGCTTAAGATACATCCCACAATGTAGGATAAAAGGCTGAGCAGATATTCTGAGGTGTCACCATGAGCAGCCCAGGGCACGGTGACCATTCTGTTTCTGCTCTGAGCCGTGTGCTGAGTGGCCGGAGCAGGGGACAGTTGGGATCACTGCCCCTTCTCCGGAGCTCGCAGGGCTCACATGGATGGAACCAAAGCCCTGCCTGCCGAGTCACCTGGGGGTGCCCTGTGCCTTCCCTGGGCACTGCAGCAGTCAGGAGGTGGCTCATGAACAGCTCGGTCACGTCATGGCTCTGCGGGGAATGAGTGCCCCAGAGCAGCTGAGGGAGGTGAGGAGAGGGCAGGACAGGACAGGAGAGGAGATGACAGGAGGGGGCAGGAGAGCAGGGGACAGGACAAGACAGGACAGCAGGAGGGGAGGAGAGGGGAGTCTCTTACCGCCTCGCACCATCCATCTGCCCAGATGGGTGCAGCATGGCACTTCCCGAGCAGGGACAGGGACAGGGACAGGGACAGGGACAGCTGGGCTTGGTCCTGCTGGGCTGCACTGGGGACCTCAGGCACCAGGCAGGGCTGCATTTGAAGTGTCACTTTTGGTCTGAGAAGAGCACAGAAAGGACCATGACAAGGCTTGTGTCAAAAGGCAAAAAGGTTTCGGGAGTTGTGAGTTGAAGCTGAGGAAGGGTCTCTGGGCTGTGCTCTGGGGCCAGCGGCTCCCAGCACATGTCCCTCTGCTGCTCTGTCCCCGAGGCCTCGTTCTAATGGATCACTGTGCTATTGTATGGTTTGATTGTGCTGACAGTTACATGCCACTGTGCCCATAATAACAATTTTTCTTCTTTATTCAAATGAAATTTCTAATTACACGTGTGATGGGTTGTTTTAATTCTTTTCCCTTTCCAAATCCACCTTCCTGTTGCAATGCATGATGAGCAGGCTCAATATTGTGCATGACACCCGCTACAAGTGTTGGTAGGTGCCAGCTTTGTTTCTTGATTATCTTAAACCTGTGGTGCAGCTCACAGACCCTCAAAATCCACTGCTAGATTTAACGTACAGCCCTCGTGCCAGTCCATCTCCCTGAGCCTCCTGCACTAACACCTGTCAATTAAATGCGATTGTTTTATTTAATTGACATGGACACGTAGATGTTAATTTTGTACAGCAGTTTTTAATTGCACATTGTTCCTTGGTGGATTTTGACTGGACTATGAGTTCCAGTGTTTAGAAACTATCTTGTGTTAACTAAAGACTGTATCTTACCATAGCCATGTAGCTGTATTCTGTCCTTCTACAAGATTAATTTCTGTTTGCAGTAAATATTTGGGTTGAATTTTTAAAAGACAAAAATTTGTAAATATAAGGGCATTGAAAAAACTCTCCTGTTGATTTTGATATTGAAATGGTTAAGCTTGTTTGTATTGATTTTCTTGATTTGATGGTAACAAGCATTTTCCCCTTTTTCTCTTTCATCTCCCTCCCCTCCCTCCCGGAATGTTGTCCTGCTTTGCACTGTGGTTGCATGTCACGCACTGGCAATGATGTCTCGGGCTTTTCGCTGTGGTAAACCATGCTCAATGACCCTCCCACGTGTCGCTCTGGTCCCATACTGCTACACTCTTCTGTATGTTTGCTTATTTGATTTTCCTTCCGAAAGTTCCCATGGTGCACGGTGCTACGCCAGCCACTGTGTCTGCAGCAACAACATCTGCCACAAGTGTTCCCTTCGCTGCAACAGCCACAGCCAACCAGGTTTGCTAATTTACAGCTTTGTTCCTTACAGACAACTCGAAATCGGTGCTTTAATGAGCATGGGGGTTTGGATGTGACCTCTTGTTGGCCTACACATTCTTTCAGAGAGCTGCAGCACAGCTTAATCAGCCCTAGCCATGCTCCAAAGGTGCTGCAGTTCCATTTCTGATGCTAAAAATAATTGACAATAGAGTTTCTGACTCAGTCTTAACATTTATGGGCCACGCTGCTTATTTCTGCTCTCAGGGATGCAAAGAGCAAGGGATAATACACAAACCCACAAGTTATTTCTGTTTCTGTGGAGCCAACAGTGCAGAACTCAGGGAAAGCCAGAGGAGTCTTTGTGCAGAGGGGTTGCAGGTTCTTACAGCCTGAGTTTAGCAGTCCAAACGTGTTCTGACTCTCCTCTTCCAAGAGCAAAACAAAACCCTGTGAGCATGGGCCACACAGAAACTTCCTTGAAACCTTTGTTCCAGTCTTGTGATTCTCCTTGGAACGACCCATTGCTTTGGACAGAGCTCAGTTAAAAAAATGCCCATTAGAGTCTGGGTTTATTTCTCAATAGCCACCCCAGAAATTGCTGTGTTTGGATGTATTTCAGGAATATGAGAGTAATGCTTTACCACGTAAGTGATTAGAAGTCCTCCCAGGAAAGCCAGAACCAATGCTCTAAAGATGAGTCCCAGGGCCAGAGGAGTGGCTGGAGCTGCACCTGAGCACAGGTCGCTGTCAGAAGGGCAGATTCCTGTACAACACCTGGCTGAAAATGCAGCAATAAAAATGTTTTAAAGAGCCTCCCGATCCTCTTCTAAAAGAAAATTATTTTTTGAGATTTACTGGGCAGCTAATTGCCCATGTCACGAAGCTGTCAGTTCTGGTCTGCTATGCAGGTCTTGCTTCCAGCTCAGTGGGATCACACGTGTGCCCCTTAGAAAAGGGAACTGCAGGTTCTGCTCAGCATTGTGCAGGTGCGGTCCTGTGTGTGGGACGAGCTGTGGAGGTAAATGTCAGTGTTAAGGCAGGCTCACCTGAGGCTTTTGGCTCCTGCCTCAGGGCAGGTGGCTCCTCGGGCTCTGAGCCCATGCCCCTCTGTGCCTGGGGAGGGAGGATGGTGCCAGCTCCCCTGGCCTTGGGGCGCCCAGTGCAGCAGAGTGAGCCCCAGGGCCTTTGGCTTCGAGCCTTCGCACCTTTACCTGTTGAGCACTACCGTTTTGTGCTGCCCCAGCTGTACATCCCTCGTTAACCTGTCTGCTTCCTCATCTCTCAAAAATATGATTCCCAAATGACACCATTGCAATGACACATTTGGGCGTCCACATTCCGTGCCTCCCGAGGGACCTGGGTATTGTGGAATTCCAGAAACAGCACAGCTTGGTCTGCTCAGCAGGTAGCACGTTCTGCTCTTGAGAAATGTTTGCCGAATTAACAGGTTGCTCAGGGCTTTGAACTTAGCCTAAGAATCTGTGTTTTGAACAGCTATTTCATAGGTGGGGCTACCTCTGCATATGCACCACCTCAGCAAGCAGCCTCCTGTATGCCCAAAGTCTCTTAATACTGCAGTTCATTGCACCGGTTACTTCCAGTGTGTCTCTGTATCCTGTGCATGTCCTGAGGGTTGTGAGAACGAGGCAAGCGACAGAAAAAGTCATTTTCAAATCACCTCTGTTAGTAGCCATGCACTTCCCAGACAGGTCACAGGGACAGCTTTCTGCTGTAGAATCTGGTCATTTCATGCCTTCCCTCCCCAGAGCCTCTTAACACACTCAGTGCAGTTCTGCAGCCAAACCTCCATATATACATATATACCCATATATGTATATACCGTATATACCATGTGAGCAATGCTGAAGGTATTTAATGCCACCCAATGCCATGTGCCTGCATGCAAAGGCTAAAGATCTTGGCCCTTCGTCTTCTGCACTGGTGTTGCGGGTCCTTGGTCTGTTCCGACAGCACTGTCCCTGATGCTGCTCCAGTCGGGTGCCACAGCCTGTCCTGCAGCAGTAGGAAAATATGGTATGAGAAGCTTCATTCTGCTCAAAGCCCATTTCTGTGGAGTTGGCGATGCTGTGATGTGTGAGCTGCCAGGGGAGGAGAGGGCACACGGGTGGAAAAACAGCAGTAGGACCTGCCAGTGAGTTAGCTGAGAAGAAACTCCCCATTCTCTTTGCTGGGCAGATTCACAGACCAGCCTAGGTGCCTGTCAGGAAAAAGGGTCTTTCCAAGTGCCACGGCCATTTAGGATCATGCAAATGCATTCTGTGTCCTAGGCCCCAGCACAGTTCCCTGTGGTGGGCACAGCTGCTCCCCTGGGCGCTGCAGGGGTGCGGTGTCCCTGTGACCATGGCCAGGGTGCAGTGTCCTCTGTTAGTGGCACTGCTGGCCATTGGCTCCAGTGTAATCCTGGCTTTTTAATGGGAAACTGAGCTGATGGGCACCTGAGGGGCCCCATGTGCTGAGTCTGGTTCATGCAACCAAACATTTTGGGAATTGTTTCCCTTCTTGGGGAGGCTTTGCTTGCCGGCTGCTCCGCGCGGGGCTGCAGCTGCCGTGGGAAGGGCAGGAGCTCATCTCAACAGGGATTCTCACCAGCCATGAAAATCCAGCTCAGGGCATCCCGTAGGTTGGGCATTCAAAACCCAGGACAGTGACAGCAGTGAACACTTCATGAAATCACACTGAGATGAGGCCACTATAGATTTCATCATCTGAGACACTGAAAGCACAGAATTTTGTGTAGGCCAACAAAAAGGGCTATTTTCAATTACTGCACTGCATGACTTGTAGATGTTAACTTCTCCTATTTCCTGAACAACCAATAATACTTGTTTGTATTTGTCCAGTAGTATTTAACCCAATGTTTTCCAGTTGTAAGTTGCTACTGTAGCACTTAAGTTGACTTTAACTTACAGTTATGATATAAAATTCACCAACTCACAGCTGATCTTCCCTTTCCCAAACTGATGTTCTGTAGCAAATGCTGTGCCTCTGAGTGGGCTTGTTGGGCGTGTTACTCATTTTTACATTTTTTACCTGTAGATACCCATAATATCTGCCGAACATCTGACTAGCCACAAGTATGTTACGCAGATGTAGACATTTGGTCATCAAACAGTAAGTTCCCAATGTGTTGTTGCTGTGTTTTTTCTTACCTTTATGTGTGTAATTTGTTGCTGTAAGGGACAGAATGTTTGGGTTTTTTTCCTAATAAAAGCAGTAAGCTACGGGGCCAAGGCTCTGACCCCCCTGAGGGGCCATTCCTCTCTGAGGGGAGATCCCACAGGTACCAGTGGCCTCACCATGTGTTAGTTTGTACGTGCCCACCCAGCAAAATCAGTGTTCACAGGGTTTATGTTATGTCTGTGGTGGCCCCTGCACTGACCTGAGCTGAGGGGCAGATCAGGGAGGGAAAATGATTCCACCAAGTTCTCTTCAGAAAGAACGGCTTTTAAATCTCAAAATTTTGAATCCCAGCATTTCCTGGATTTGGAAACTCATAATTCTACTGTTGTGAGATCCCCCACAGCCATCCCATCCCCGGGATGGCTCCTCATTCATGTTACCTTCCTCTCTCCTGTGCTCCATTTCTGACGTGTTTTTATTCAATGCCTTGGCCATAGTGGAATTATTTCTGAGGGTGAGGATTGACCCTTTGGCCACAGTGTGTTTGTAAGCACAGCTGCTCCTTTCAGCTGAACGTAAATGTTCACTGCTGGAGTGACCGAGGGAGGGCGGATTGCTGGGGGTGGGATGGGATGGGATCTATGGGATGGGATGGGATGGGATGGGATCTATGGGATGGGATGGGATGGGATGGGATGGGATGGGATGGGATGGGATGGGATGGGATGGGATGGGATGGGATGCTTTGCTGCCGGAGGGCTCCTGCAGGGACACAGCTCCCTGTGCCATGTACAGCTGGGCTTGGTGTGGTCTGATGCCAGGTCCTGGCTGTGCCGAGAACACTTTGTGCTCTTCCCTCCCCAGATGGTATCCGAGGCGAAGAGGCCGGATTTGGGTGGGAAGAGGCCGAGCTCATTAGCCATAGTGTATGTAAATACTGTCCAGCAGCACTGGGAACCCCTCAGCAGTGACATCACACATTGCATGTTAACGAGACGAAGCGAGACCGTGGGACTCCACTGCACACTGTTGCCTATATACTTTGTACATTGAATTGATATTTGTGCTGAGGTGATCTTATTGTCTAAACCTGCAGCATCGTCGGCCTTTCCCAGCACACAGTGCCCGGGGGTCGATGCATTCGGGGCCTGCTCCCCACAATCACGGACGTCACCCCGGAAAGACCGACGATGCTGTAACCAGAAATCTATTATGTATTGGTACGTCTGTAGACCAAGATATAATTTTTTAAAGTAAGTTTATTTCTTTCAAGGTTTACAAATAACAAAGGTGCACCTTGTATTTAAAATTGCCATTATAGACGAGAGCGTGCATGCACAGTAATTTTTGTTTAAGAGTAATATTTTTAATGTAATAGATTGTAAGAAATGGGAAGAGAGGAATCTGACAGAGATGAATGTGCCAAGCAAAACCACAACTGTGTATATTTTAAAGCACATCAATGGCTTTAAGTACCACGTTGTTAAGGATTCTCATGAAGTGCCATAGACTGTACATCCATCAGAGTATTATTTCCGCAGTGTTATTTTCAGAACCACGTTTTCACTGACTTGATGAGTACTGATCAGTCAAAGGGCACCGTTCTGTTTCAAACCAAAGCTGTCTCAGAAATGGCCAATTGATCCTCACAGCCAGTGGGCAGCACCAGAGAGATGCTCCAGCTGTGCGTAACCTTATGGACAATATTATCTATAAACTCTCCCAAGGCATTGTGTCATATTTATGCATATTTACTGTATAACGTGAGCTGCAAAAGGGAAAAGCCATTTCTGAGACACAGTAACAAATGTTTGAGGAACTTCTTTTGCTCTGTTTATAGCCTCTGTCGCGAGTCACAAGGACTATAAATGTTTTGCAGAGATGGGTTTCACTTTAATTCATCAAGTCCCGCATCCGCGGCGACTCTAAACAAAGACGCAGAAGCACTGACAGCGGATGCATGACAAACCAAAATAGGACAAATGAGACGTTAATTAGCTTAGAAATTGGGTGCGTTAATACTCGGGTGAGTTTTATATGTGATTTTATTTGTTCAGATTAACTGCTTATAGCCTTAGAAAGCCTTTACAAAATAAAAACAAACAAATAGATGTGCATTCAAGTTTTAAGAATGGATTCATCCAAAGGAATTCCTTTTTGTGGTTTGGATGTTGCAGCCAGTAAAGGATATTTTTGCTCTGTTCAGCCAGGGGCTGCCTGGGGCCAGGCCCCGGGTGGGCAGGGGAGGGAGAGGCGCGGGTTCGGTTGTAGAACTCGCCATACTCCGAGTTTACTGCGAGTTTTTATGCTTGAGAGAGATGCTTTATAGATAAGAATGATGTGTTGATTTTCCTGATTGTACTGTACATCTATTAAAGCCTTAGATTATTACATTACGGGTTAAAACCCATACCAATGTAATTTCAATCGTGTTAAGAAAGTATAGGTGACTTCACATGTTATTGTAGTGACTTACCATAGAGAATTTACTTATTTTTTCTTGTTAAAAGTGTAGTTTTTATTTCTTACATTTATTAGCTCGTTTTCATTTTCTATTACCAGTTGATACCATTTCAGTTTATAGAATTTTGTTTTATTAGAGTTTACTGATGACTTTTTCAAAATACAAAAAAAAAAGTAGTTTTCTTCATAACATACTCAGTTTGGAATCTACATGTAGTGTCTTACAAGTATTCGTATTATTGTTAACTAAATGATTTCTATTTTACTGATCTAATATGACAATGTAAGAATGTCAGTCATTGTTAGTTCTTGTCTAGTTTTCATTAAAAGAACAAAGATCTTTTATATGGATATCTTATAATTATATAATCATTGCTAAGTAAGAAGTTAAGTTGTTGCTATGGCAACAATCCTGGCAGACAATTGAGTAATATTTTGATGATTTATTTTGTTTGTAATTAGTTATTATGAGAAAAAAAATCTAGTTCCTAGATATTAGAATAAAATTTATTTTCTACTGTATCCATTTCAAATGTTAAAATATTGTTTAAATATTTTTTGAAATCCCTGAATATCAGGCCTTGTTATAAATAAGCTGCATAATCAATAGATCAAGGGACTTTTTGTTGATAATCCAAATACTCAAAGTTTACGTAACAAGAATTCTAGTGTGTGTGTGCAAACTCTTGAGGGTTGATTATGCTGCAGTTGGGACGTCGAGAGCGAAGGTTGACTTTTTGCACTTCTGTATATAGTCAAAAAAGAGAGAAACCTGTATAATAGTAAGATCTTATTTTGAATAAAAATGTCTATAATTACAAGGAGTTTTGTTAAGGCTAAATAAAATGACAGGCTGAACAAAATTGCTTGCAAAAGTGGCACAGAGTTAGCACTCCATCCCCCTTCCAAAAAGTTGCTTTGCTTTATGTGGACAGCTTGTAGTTTGCCAGGATTTTTTCAGCTGGAAAGATCTGCCATCCCTCCAAGATCTCATGACTGACAGAAGCTCCACTGGGTCAAATCTGCCTGAAAATCATTAAGAAAAAAAAAAAAAAAAAGCGAAAAAAAAGCAGGTACTTCAGCCCATCCAGGGAATCATGGCTCAGATATTCCGTACATTATTCAAAATCTACTGCATGTTTAAAGTATCAAACTATATTAAAGATATATGCTATTCAAACCAGTTTCTGACAATTTCAGTGGTTTCTTGTTCACAAAAAAGATTCTTCAAAACAAATACTGACGTTCACAGAGTTCAACCACGGACAGGCAAACGGAACAGCACCCGTAGCTGTAGGGTAGGGGATTATTTTCTTGCTGTAGTGGTCCTGTTCTTTTAGCAGGTGAAAAACAACCTGGGAAATGTTCCCGTTCTCATGGAAAGCGTTCAGGAACGTGGTCACCCTGCGCAGGCCAAAGCTGGGAGGAGGCGGTGGGCCGAGCTGCCCGTCTGGAGCTCACACCAATCAACAATTAACGAGTGGCACTCTGCAACCCCCGGGTCATCTGCTGGAAGGACGGACGCGCTTGGGTTTGCTCTTACGTAACCACAGACTTACTTTCGCTTGTAGTTGCTCCAGTTACGTACTCTGTCCTGGGCTGCAATTTGGGTTTATGCTTATTTTATTATTACTGCTATAGTTGACCTTGCTGTATGGAAAAAATAAAGTGAAATTGCCCTAATAAAAGTTCTCTTTCTTAAATATCTTTTCCTCTTCAGGTTAAAAGTGGCTCCCCTGAGTTGTGTAGGCTTGAACGTGTCCGAGCACTTGTGGGACTATCCACAATTTATTTGGTACTGGGGCTGTTCTTCACCAGCACGTGTTCCATCCACAGGATGTGTATTAAAATGCCGCCTGTTCACGATATTCCTGCTAAATCCAGAGGGTGAATGCAAGGCAGATCAGCCCCAGCTGTCATTACCCTCCTGTGGCAACACCTCCGAGATTCAGGGACGCACTGGGACCCCCAGCCCCTCCCTCTGCAGGGAATGGGGCACAGGGAGCTGAAGGTGTGGGGAATGAGGGAGTGGGGAATTGTGGGCACAGGGAATGGGGGCACAGGGAGCCAGACTGTCAGGGAACTGGAGAACAGAGAGCTGGGGCAGCAAGGAATTCGGAGTGAAGGGAATGAAGGGGAGCATAGAATTGGGGGGGCGAGGAATGGGGAGCAGAGACCTAGTGGTGCTGGGAAAGGGGAGCAGAGAATGGAGAAGCAGGGGACTGGGGGCACAGAGAATAAAGGGAACAGGGCAGCAGGGACAGGGCGCAGGGAGTGGGGTGCAGCCAGGCAGTGGCTGACATTAGAGGGAGCCCTCCTGCCACGTGTCGCAGTTCCTCTCTCGGTTTCCCACAAATCACTGATAATCAGATTTTTTGATCAAAAAACCATAGCTTTAATTGATTAAAGGAAACACCACAGGGCAGTTGTTTTCCAGCGGGATTCCGGGTGTCCTCCGTGACCCCCACCACGAGCTGGCCTTTCCCAGACAGGTGTATTGGCACTGCTTCCCAGCTCAGCACCTGAGCACCCCATTGCTGCTGGCCGAGCACCCACTCCCCTGCGCTCCCTTTGCCCCACGCTCACGATGGCACCAGCATTTCATTTACACCCACATGCAGCTGCCAAGGGAAAAACAACAGGCCGAGCAGTGCCAGTGTTCAGAATTGGCAAAGACAACCCAGCTCGATTTTCCTCTGTAACTTCGAGGCAGCTGCGGTGGCTCCCGAGGTGTGTCCAGGGCTCCCCCAGAGCCCTCCGGCCGCGGCTGTCCCGGGGCTGTCCCGGGGCTCGGGTGGCTGAGGGTGCCGAGCAGCAGCTCTGTCCCCGCGGGCTGTCGCTGGAGAGACGAGAGGAATCCACGGCTCGGCTGCGGAGCAGAGCCACGAGAAGGAGCTCCTGCCAAAGCGGCGGCGGTGACACCGCGCTGCCCGCGGCGCTTCTCGGGGATGCGACACCCCTCGGGGATGAGGCACCCCTCGGGGATGCGGCACCCCTCGGGGATGTGGCACCCCTCGGGGATGTGACACCCCTCGGGGATGTGGCACCCCTCGGGGATGTGGCACCCCTCGGGGATGCGGCACCCCTCGGGGATGCGGCACCCCTCGGGGATGTGGCACCCCTCGGGGATGTGACACCCCTCGGGGATGAGGCACCCCTCGGGGATGTGGCACCCCTCGGGGATGTGACACCCCTCGGGGATGCGGCACCCCTCGGGGATGCGGCACCTCGCTGTCTAGGGCCAGGACAATGACAACCGCGGGAGCAGCAATGACAACTGTATCAGTTGCGAAAAGGAAATTAACAGAATTTTGTCCCAAGGGATCCCCTGTGTCTGCAGCTGAGAGGCTTTTCTGAACTGGGGGAGGATTCTGGGCCTTCAGGGAGGGAGGAACAGGAACCTGGGAAAGAGTTTGAATGACCGCTGTGAAATCCCTGGGCAGGGAATGGTGGCAGGAAGGAGGAAACAGAATAATTCTGAGGATCTTTTTGCACCCAGATATTAGTTGTAAAAAAAAATAAAATAAAATAAAAAAAGCTTATTTCCTGCCCATCAGAGCAGATCACGGCCCTCTCTGTGGTCCCAGCTGTGGGTGGCACGATGCCCTGGTGCTGGGCACAGCCTCGGCACGGGGAGAGGTGCTGGGACAGGGGCAGCTGTGCCCACTGCGGTGTCCAGAGCTGTGCCCACTGCAGTGTCCGGAGCTGTGCCCACTGCAGTGTCCAGAGCTGTGCCCGCTGCAGTGCCCAGAGCTGTGCCCACTGCAGTGTCCGGGACTCGCAGCGCGGGGCCGGGCAGGGTGGCACGGCCGCCACCACAGTGTGCCATGGGATGCAGCAACTTGTCACAGCATCAACTGCGGCAGCTCCCGAGCCACGGGGAGAGCGGGAGAAGAGAGAAAGGAGTTTGGAGAATGACACAGGTGCCAGTAGTGGGGCTGAGTGGCCTCGGGCTGGGTGGGCATTTATTTGATGGGGCTCAGGTGCGGTGAAGGGAAGAGCTGGAGAGAGCCGGGGCTGCAGGACGGAGCCAGGAGCCTCTGCGTGTGCAGGTAGGAGCTGGTGCAGCGTCCCGGGGAGAACTCCTGTGGCCACACACTGACCTCCGCCGGGGGGCCGGGCCCAGGGAGCTGCTGGTCCGGGCAAGGCTGGACACAGCCCTGCGCCCCCCGATAGCCCCTGACTGACCGCTGGTCCGGGCGAGGCTGGACACAGCCCTGCGCCCCCCGATAGCCCCTGACTGACCGCTGGTCTGGGCAAGGCTGGACACAGCCCTGCGCCCCCCGATAGCCCCTGACTGACCGCTGGTCCGGGTAAGGCTGGACACAGCCCTGCGCCCCCCGATAGCCCCTGACTGACCGCGGGCCGGACGCCGCCGCTGCCCAGAGAGCCTTGTCTTTTCTGGGCGCTGGCCGGAGCCCGGAGCCTGTCCGGCGCTCCTGAGCACTCGGGCAAATCCCAGCGCTGTGCCCCGGGGCAGGGTCAGCGCACTGAGCCCCGGGACAGAGCAGGGGCTCTGCTGCTCCCTTCCCTCCCATTCCCACACCTTTTCCCGATGCCGGCCCTCGCCTTCCACACTCGCCTTTGCTGCCCGGTGCTCGCCGGCTGTTTCGGCACGGGAACATTTAACGCTAGGCGCTTTGAGGGCTGGATCTGCCCAGAGGGGTGGCAGCGGTGCCACAGCTCGGGCTGCTGCCAGGGAGAGCCCGACAAGTGATGGCCAAGGGGTCTGTGACTGCGGTCACAGCGCCCGTGGCATCGGAGCCGTCAGCCAAGGGGGAAAATACACCCCAAGTGTCACTTACCGGGCTCTGCCAGCTACTGCTGGCTCCAGCTCCTTCCTCAGTTCGTGGTTTCTCTTGCAAGAAGGAAAATGATGTGAACAGATCATTACTGCGTGAAACCCAGTTCTGAACATCTGTGCTGAAGTGAAAACTTCATCCTAAAATAGATGCACAGATAGAGAGGGAAGAGGAGCAGAGAGCACGGGAGAGAGCTGGAGGCAATTCACAAATCCAACTTGCCCTATAAAATCGGGGGGGTGGGGGTCGTACCTGAGCCTCTATCAGCATTCCCTCCCAAGGGTCACTGCTGCCTCCTGTATTGACCTCTCCCACAGCTGCTCTCAGCCGCTTCGTGTCCGCTCTCTGAAACGCCTCCGTGCTCTTTGGAGGACGCGGGTCCCTGCAGTGAGGTGCACACGCTGGGGCTGGGTTGCCCTTCCATGTGATTTATCCATGTTATTTTCCTTTGGAGGAACCTCCTGTGTCGGGTGTTGGCAAACACGGACGGTGGCCTGGCAGTGCCAGACACCTTCGGTGGTGAACCTGCTGACGGTGGCAGTGCCACCGGGGTGGGTGTTTGCCACCATTGCTGGCACTGGGCAGGAAATGCTGCGCTGTTCCAGTTCCCGTGAGCTCCCCGCCACAGCCATCCGCGACAGGACCCTTCCTGGCCGTCGCTGTGCCACCAGGGCAGGCTGCGGCTGGAGAGTGCTGCTGCTTGGGGCAGGACTCGGGTGCCAAACGCAGCCCAGCCCCTCCAGAATTGCCTGCCCCCGGCAGTGGTGTGGCTCAGCCCAGAGCCGAGCCTGGTGTGCAGATCTCTGCCAGACGGGCGAGGGGCTGGTCCCCCAGGGCTGCTCTGGCCGCCTCCGGGTGCCCCCGTGGTGAGCGAGGGAGCTGCCGGGTCTGTGCTTTCTGACTCACCAGCAGGTGCATTGAGCAATCTTCTGTTTCCCAATCTGTTTTCTTTCTCAGGAATTCAGTCATCACTTTGCTTTCAGGGCAGCGAAAACGTAATCCAGCTGCGAGTTCACACACGCGGCTCTGCTGCTCGGCAGATGCCGGCAGAGCCCCTTGCTTTTCCTGGGAAGGAAGACAAGGCTGTGTCCAGTGCCCATTGCCGAGCCCCGCAGGGCTGTCACCGGCTCGTCTGGGTCCCATCCTGCAGCCTGAGCCACCTCGGGGTCCTGCAGCCCCCAGCTGCTCCCAGGGTGAGCAGGGCAGCTGGGGGCTGTGAGACACCCATGAGCCAGGGCTGCTTGGGGCCGAGCGCTGCCATCCTCCCGTGGGGATGGGATCAGGCAGGATGAGGTGGGATGGGGCCAGCCCCGCACCCTGGGATGCCCTAACATGCAGGTGCACGGCAGCAACCCACAGGCAGCACCCAGTGTTAGAAACTGCCAGAACCCTGCTGTTTTTCATGTGCCTTTCCTGTGTCATTCCACGTTCAGCGCTGGAACGTGGGCCTTTCCTCTTCCCTGGATATTTCCTGGCATTTTACATTTCTCCCTGCTGCAGTGCCTTGTAGTGCTCCCCCACGCCGGTACCTCCCAGCCCCACTCCCGGGGCAGTGCCCACAACCCGCTCTGCCCAGTGGGTCAGTGTCCCTCAAGCCTACAGCCAGCTGGACAAACACCAGGGAAGGGACATACTTCCAAACCATTCCTCCTTTTTTTTATTTTTTCTTCCCTCCTTTTCTCCCCCCCCCACGGTCCTGGGTGATCGTGATGCTGCAGTTTGAAGGTTCCCACTCGTGACAGATGGGCAGCATTTTCTTGTTCTTGATTTGTAAATCCTTTTCCAATGCACTGGATATTAATGACTACACAAGCCAAACTGGTGCTTTCCAAGTGGCACCAGTTCAGGCTACTGCAGGGCAGGAATTGGTGAGGGACCTGGCGGGCCTGTCTGAGCGTGCTGTGACAGTGCTCTTGGGCAAACAGAATTTTGTATTAATTATTTAATTCCTCCCATCCTTCCCTCCCGAGCCAAAGCCTCATTCTGGGGAGAAATCTGTTAAACCCAGCACATGATTTCTCCCTGCTCCGACGCAGTTTTCAATGGAACAAGAAGAAATGTGTCAGCAGCTTCGTGTCTCTTCTTGCCTGGGGAACAGGTCCTGTGCCAAGCTGGGAATGCCTTTGTCAGAGCTGCGGGCACCATCTCCTTGGGATGCTGCCGGAGCCCCAGGGCCGGCGATCCTCACCTGGGGACCGAGGGGGGGACGATGCCGCAGGCTGTGGGGGCTGTGCCCCACGCTCGGAGCCTGCTTTGCTGCCGGGAGCTGAATCATGCCCGTTCTGCTGGTCCGGAGGAGGCGCAGCTGTCTCCCGTGGAGTCTGTGCCGCGCCGCAGCCTCCGTGCGCTGCTTTGCCTTCATCCTGCGTGTGCGGTGCTTCCCCCTCATCCTCCGTGCGCTGCTTCCCCTCCATCCTGCGTGTCCCCGGGAGCAGCGTGGGCCGAGCCCCCGGCCCTGCCCTGGCCACTCGGGGATGCTGCGCGGCTCCGGGTGCCTCCAGGCAGGGCTGTGTCCCACCTTCTCCCCAAAAAACAGGAGGAGAGGAGCATTGGAGCCCTAGCGGAGCTTGTACTCTGTCCTGCGTCTCTGCAGCAGTTGGGGCTTCTCGTGTTCTCCTCCGGGCCACCTGGGGGGCTCAGCCGCAGGGAGGCTGCGGGAGCGGTGGGCTCTGCTCGGGGCTCCGCGCTGGCACAGCTCAATCCGAGTGCGATCTGCCGATGGCAGCTGCGAGGTCCCTGTGGCTCTCGTCCTGCACACCAGAGCTGCAGCGCTGGCGATGTGGAAGCAGCCTTGGCACAGGACAGAGCCAGCAGGGCGCTCCCAGCCGCGTTCCCTGCACAGTGCTGGGCCCCTGTCCCAGCAGGGATGGGTGGTGCTGCTCCTGCAATGCCTGAGCCCTTCTGTGGGCATCACTCTGCTGTGCTGGTGGTTCTGAGGCAGGTTGTGGTCTTTGTGTGTTTGTGCAGGGTTAAAAAAAGCCTCGGAGATCAGAAAATGAACATATATATATGTACTCCTGAGCTTTGGAAGTGGGTGGGGATCACCACAGCATCATACAATTCATTAAAAATATAATTCTGGTGCACTGTAATGAAAAAAATTGTTTGCAAAATCATGTGGGGATTTGCTTTAATTAAATGTTCTTTGTCAGACCCAAGCTGAGTTACAGCGGCCGTGAGAGCCGAGTGGATCTGTCCATTAGCCAAGGAAAGGTGGCCGGAGGGAGCCAGTGTGGTGCAGGGTGTGTGCTGGGGCCGGACACTGGCTGGAGCTTGCAATTTTGGGGGAGAGCACAGCAGCTTTATTTGCTGTGCCTGCAGGAGCTGAGGATGTTAATATTTAAATAAAACACCAAATCAACCAACCACCCCCAGGGGAGCCCAGCCCAGCCCTGGGGCTGCTCCAGCCAGGCTGGGCTGGGGGTCCCGGAGTCCCCAGGGCAGGGACAGTCGCTGTGCCATGTGGGGATGTGGCAGCGCCTGGAGCAGGCTCTGTCCGTCAGAGGTGATGCACAGCGGGCACTCAGCGTTCCCTGGCACCGCACTCCTGGGCCGTGCTCGGCGCTGCACTGGGGCAGAAATTGATTCAGTAACACAGAAATGCGCGATGCTTTATCAGGGGAGGAAATGGAACCCCCAGCCGGCCGTGCTGGGAGCCTGCTGTGCTCAGGGGATGCTTTCAGGCAAAGGTGGGGACAGTCCCTCCGTGGGACAGCTCCAGACTGCCAGCAGTCACTCTGACTGCTCCACAGTTTGTTCCCCACCCAGGCCGAGACCCAGGTTTGCCATTATTTGTCACTAGCAGGGGAGTAAGTGTAATGAGAGAGGAAAATTCCCGTCACTTTGCAAAACTGCGCGGGAACTGGAACTATTTTAAGAAAGGGGGGGGAAAAGGTAAACTTTGAAAGATCTTTTAAAACCAGGGTTAAACAAGGAAAGACTTGAAGATGAGAATTAAAGGACTTGGTTAAGCTTTGTTGAGGAAAGGTTTTCTTCCCTGTTAGTTTTGCTTATGGGTTTACGTCAGTTTTATGGAGCTGTACAGTATAATTTATCCAGTCTTTCCTATTTATGGATACATTTCAGAGTAGAATGTTGTTAGCAGCTTGAAGCACTGCCATGCTCCAGCACTTTGGGTTTAACACTACTCAATGTGAAAAAAATTAATATTTCGACTCAAAATACTGAATAGCAACTATGAATGTAAAAACTTCGCAGCTCACTTCAAAACATGTCAAAATTGCCCAGGGAAGAGGAATACTGATGCGTTCGGTTTTCGGAAGCAGCTCTGTGCGGCTGTTGGCAGCCGAGCCGGCGGTGCCCGGCCGGGGTGGGCAGGGCAGAGCCCCACGTTTGTCCCAGGGACACTCTGAGCCCTTCATGCAGACAGCAAATCACCCTCAGGGCTTCTTTTGTGGGCGACAGCACTTTTGGGCGTGGCTGTCTCTCAGTATTTGGCATTTCCAATAGATGTAGGATGGCTTGTGGAGGTACACCAGAGCTGCTGGAAAACCCCAGCATTTGGTGACTCTCAGGCTTGGCCGTCTTTTTTAAACATCCGCTGGTTTTCCATGGCTGGAAACTGTTCCCCAGAGCTGTGGGAAGTGGCAATCCTTAAAAAAATGTGTGACCTTCCAGCAGGAATGAGTGTTTCCTGGGAGCTCGCTCTACCCCACAGCTGGGATAGAGAGCTCATCTCCCAGCTCCGGTCCCAGGGCTGAGCACAGGGCTGGCTTCCTTCAGTGCACCGGAGGAATCCATACAATATTCCAGTACATTTTAAAAAGCCATTAATTATTAAGCAGGCCCGAATCTGGGGGCAGTGAGATAACTCAGCCCGAGAGATAGAACTCTGCCTGCAAAGCTGTTTGTGTGGAACAGCTGTTTGCACGGAACAGCCCATGGTGGAGGGAAGGAGTTTTATAAATAAAAAAGTTACAAAATGTCAACAAAGGCTCTGGCAGGAACGGCCAAAAGTTCAGATAAAGCTATTAAGGCTCATTTTTCTCAGGCTGTGAAAAAGAGATGGGATTTTCCAAGAGTAAAAATTGTTTGAGCAGCCTGTGAACCCCAGGGAGGTCCCAGCCCCATGCCAGGGTTGGGGTGCTCCAGGCTCTCACCCCCTGAGGGCACAGCCCTCCCAACACATCCCATGCCACTCTGTGCAATCTTCTCTTTATTGTTTTGGTAGTAATAATGATGTACTTAAACCCCAAACCAAGCAAACCACTGCCCAAATGATTGCCGTTGGACTCCTCCACGTGGGATAGCAGGCAAAGAGCAGAGAGCACGAAGGCTCTGGCTCTGCTGTACTCGCTTGGCTCAACCCCAGCTCCACTCAGGCTCCTCTGCAGCAAGAGCTGGCTGTGACTCCGAGTCAGATCAAGCTCATGTGCATAACAGGATGGAGCTTCCAGCACCAATTTTGTGATCTCAGGACTGGCACATTTAGTGGAGAACAGGTTGGGATCCTGGAGGTGTTGAGGGGACAGAGAAGAGCTTCTCGGGTGGGCTGAGCAGTGAGTTGAGCCTCTTGGCTCCTGTCTGAGTGCTGTTTGTGCCTGAAATTTGGCTCCTTGGCCAGGTGCCGTCGGGCGCTGTCCTGAGCGAGTGTGTGGCTGGGCTGTGGTTACAGCCAGGCTCAGGGCGAGCTCTGTGCTCCTCACCCGGGCAGTGCCCTGCAGGAATCGGCTCTGATTCCCTGTGGAAGACCCACGCTGAATTTTGGCAGGGGCGGTTCCCAAGGGGTTTTTGTTTGGTGCCAGCTCGGATAGAAAACAGATGATGTGGGGCCAGGCTCCCCTCCTGCCCCGCCGCGCTCTGCCAGCTCAGCAGAACACCAGCACAGCGTTTGTGGTGAGGCTGCAGCAGAGCAGGAGGCACAGATAGAGCCAGATCTGTTTCCTGCCAGCCCTGGCCTCTCCGGATGCTCCTCTGGGGACGGGGGGGTCTCTCAGTCTCAAAATATTTCAGCAGAGCTGAGTCCTGTCATCTCATCCTGCCACTCGTCCCTCCTCATCCCCAGCAGCGCCAGCAGCAGGGGCACAGCCACCCTGGGAGAACACCCAAAGGATTCGGCTGCACACCCCCTGAGGCAGCCAGGGACGGTTTGAATGAGCAGATAATGGTGTTTCTTTATTTTCAAACTGGACTTCTGAGCATTTTTCCTACTCTGTTTCCTTGTGACTCCTCCTGCTGCTCCTGTCCGAGGAGGGACAAGCACTGCCCTCTGCCCGTGGCTGGAGAGTGTCCCACCACGGGATCCCAATCTGTGTGCAGCTCTGAGCTTTGGGGTCATAAACGATTACAGGGGAGTTTTAAAGTTCTGTTTTCCTGCTGCAATAGATTCAGCTCCTTTACAGCCCTTTTCAGATCTAGATTTCCAAGTGTTTCAACGTGGTGGTTAGTTCGGATCATCCTCGTTTGCTCGCTAGGGAGCTGAAGCAGGGCAGGCAAAGGGGTTTGATTGCTGTCGATAGCCAGGCTCCCCTCTGGAAGCTCCTGCCCTCCCACCACCATTCTGCCTCCAGATTGCAACAGCCTGCGTGGCCAACCGCACTGGAATTAATTCTGCTTTTAAATGAATCATGCTCACAAACACATGACGTGGGAGCGAAAGGATTAGTTTTCAGAAGCAGCCTTGCTTCTGTCACGGATCCTGGCAAAGTGACCCCTGATGCTCCCGCCCAGGGCAATGAAACCTCCTCCTCCCGGGGAGCCCCCGGGCTGTGTCCCATGGGATGGGCCGAGGGCCAGGGGGCTGTGGGGCTGAGGGGTTGTGGGGCTGTGGGGCTGAGGTATTGTGGGGCTGTGGGGCTGAGGGGCTGCGCATGTGGGGAAGGCTCCCAGCTCCCTGCCTGCAGGTAGAGCTCATTTTCTCTGCACCTCGCTCTATTCCTGCCCGAAGCACTGTGCTGCAGCACCAGAGGCAGCTGCAATTCCAACAGCAGCACCTTCGTGACCCTGGTGCTGCAGCTCTGCTGCTCTGCAAGAAATTTGGGCAGCGAAGAGGTAGAGCTGCCAAGTGCTGGCAGGAGTCCTGGGCTGTGCCCTTCAGTGACACATTGCCAGGGGAAAATGTGAACAGTTCAGGTGAAAATTCAACTTTTTCCTGATTTGCCCCAGCAAAGAGAACCGGCTCAAAATTGATCGTTATTTTGATCCAAGTTTTAAATGGTTTCTCCAAGAAAAAAGCCAAAACAAACAAACAAACAAAGCCACCTCCACAGCTCCTCGTGCCTAGGGGATGGAGAAGCATGTAGTGGTTTGTTTTCATAGGAAAATCAGCCTTTGTTGGGAGCATGATTCAAACGTGCAGAGACTGGGACTTGGATGAGTTTCCAGAGTTTAGCAATAGTTTTGCAACATGTGCGTGATTCCTAGTGAGCTGTGTGACAAGCAGTGGCCGGGCCGGGCTGGCAGCAGGAGGGAAGGGCTGTGCCGGGTTTGCCATGGCTCTGCCTCTCGCCAGAGCTCCCTTAGTGCAAGGGCCACCTATGGCTTTAAATATGTACATTGCGCAGTAAATGACATTGCTGCTTGGAGAGAAAAGTCTGTGCTTACCTCAGAAAACATTCCCATCGGTATTTGATGGGAAATTGCTGTATGGCTCGTGAGAAAGAGGAGGGTCCCGGTGGAGCCGACCCTGGGATTTGTATGGAGGGTATCTGGGGGGCCTCCAGAGCCCCTGCCAGCCCCAGGTGCCTGTGCTGTCCCCTGTCACTGCAGCAGGGCCTCCTGTGCCGCTGGGCCACGCGGCCACCGTGTGCTGTGCTGGTGGCACGGCCACAGCCGAGCTGCCAGGGGCCCTGGAGGGTCTCTGGGCAGGCTCTGGGGGTGCTGCCCATCCTCCCTGCTTCGTGACTGTTTCCATGTGCCTTGGGAAGCGTCTTCCCCCCGGGCTGCTGCTCTGTCCTGCCGTCCGTGCTCAGCCAGCCCTGGGCAGTGCTGTTCGCCTGCTCCCAGGGGCTGCTCTCAGGCCCTGGGGATGCTGCTCCTCTTCCTCCCTGCCCCGATGGCTCTGTGCAGCCTCCCTGCGAGAGCCTGCCTCACACCTGGAGCTGGTGTAGCAGAAAAAGCCAATTTTTCAGCCTTTTTTGACAGTAGCGCTGAGGGAAGGGAGTGAACTTCCACCTGGAAAATACCTTTTCTGCCCTCCTCCATTGAAAATCATCCCGCTGTGAGCGTTAATACTTTTTCTGCAGCTCTAGGAAATACAATAATAGGTTGCACATTCAAACCAGCTGCTCGTTTATTTTTTCAACTGCCTCTGAAAAATGCCTGTAATTAAGAAAAATCTATAACAAGAAGTACAAACAAATCAATGTCTTTCATTAGCCACAAAGAGTCGGCACTCTGCCTTCACTGCGGCTTTATTAAATTAGAATAATGAGGCAGAAGCCATAGAAAGCAAAACAAGTGCTTTGGAAAGGACTGAATATACACAGATGTCAGGTTAGAAACACGTTTCAAATTTAAGCATGAAGCTGTAAACATTTGATTGTGCTGTTCTGATCCCTCCTCTGTAAGGTTGTGGGAACTTTAAATAATATATATAAGAAGTATATCTGTATATATATGTATTTCCTCCTATTTCCCTATCAAAGGGATGTAATCCTCTCTGCCAGAACGCGTTGCTCATGCACCTGAGAGCAGGGATGGGGTGAGCAGAGGGAGGACAGCCTGGGCCGAGGGGAGGGTCCCACTGTGTCACAGCTGCGGTCACACAGTGTCCCATGGGTTTGATCCCTGCAGGACAGGCGCTGGCCTGGCCCGGGTGCAGGCTAGGTTCAGAAACTGCAGATCTTCCCTTCTCTGCCTGGCTCTGCCCCCATTCCCTGCAGTGCCTGGGCACACAGAGAGTGCTCAGGATCAGTGGTCTCGGGGACAAAACACACACAGGCTGCTCAAAGACCTTGCAAGCAGTAGAGTAACTCAATTTTGATGAATTTCACTATTGCAAAGGTCTTTCTTTCCCATTTGTTTTTGCCATGTGGTGGTTCATTGCTTTCAAAAACAAACCAAAACCAACCTTTTCATTATCAGCAAAAAGTACTTTCAAAAATCTTCACCTGTGTCTTTGCTAACGCAGAGTTGTGAGCTGGAGAAATAAGTCTTGCCCTTAATGCTCCTTAAAAGGAGGAGCCGCGGGTCTGGGGTAGGCTGGGCAGGGCACGGCCACCTCGGTGGGGCTGGCCCCAGAGCAGCTGGTCATTGCTTGTTCCTGGCGTATTTAAACCACAATTTCTGAAGCCTTGGTCTGTGCGTCGCTGGGCAGGTGTGGGTGTGCAGCGCAGGAACCACATCCTCTCGCTGTGCTGGGTGCAGGTGTGGGTGTGCAGTGAGGGATCACATCCTCTCACTCTACTGGGTGTGGGACAGCCCTGGGTGAGTGTGGGTGTGCAGCGCAGGAACCACATCCTCTCGCTCTGCTGGGTGCAGGTGTGGGTGTGCAGTGCAGGATCGCATCCCCTCGCTGTGCTGGGTGTGGGACAGCCCTGGGTGAGTGTGGGTGTGCAGTGCAGGATCCACATCCTCTGACTCTGCTGGGTGCAGGTGTGGGTCTGCAGTGCAGGATCGCATCCCCTCACCGTGCTGGGTGTGAGGCAGCCCTGGACTGGTGTGGGTCTGCAGTGCAGGATCGCATCCCCTCGCTGTGCTGGGTGCAGGTGTGGGTCTGCAGGGCAGGATCACATCCCCTCACCGTGCCGGGTGCGGGACAGCCCTGCGCTGGTGCTCCTTCGCTGGTCCCTCGCCGGGCAGGGCACGGCTGTGCCCGAGGGGCTCAGGGCAGCTGGGGTTGGATTCGAGCACACACCGAGCAGGCCAATGCATGCTCTGGGTCCCACCAACTGCATTTATTACCTACAGAGTTTGCTCTGCCCCGCTCCTGGTGACTGGGAAAGGTGCCATGGCTGGGGTGTGCTCTGCTGGGGGGACAGGAGCATTGGCCAGCACTGGCCAGCCTGGCCCTGGGCAGCCCCTGACCCCCAGGCAGCCCCCCCAGAGATGGCTCTCCCAAGGAATGTTTGTTTATTGCTTTAACACCAGCTGACAACACCACAAACCCCCTAACCCAGGATAATTGAATATTCATCTCCTGCAAATTCTATTAGTTCTGCATTTCTTGTTTGGAAGAGCAAAATAATTGCTGTAATATAATTTCAAAACCCGAAGTCAATAACCACAAGCTTGTCATTTCTCTGAGCTTTCACTGAGATGGGATTTGTTGCCTGCTCCGTGATCACTGCTAGAACAGCACATTTATTTCTGCATTTCTCTGCTAAAGCCCATTTGCTCTAAGTGGCCCTGTTAACGCCGCCAGAGTCCTTTGTCCTGGTTTTAAACAGCCTTTTAAAACCCTGCATTAATTTAAACAGGTAAATATAAACTAAATTATGTGGTTTGGTGTACTTTAGTGTTTCCCCCCCCCCCAAAGGCTCTGTGTTGTTTTTAAACAGCCCCTAAGGAGATCAGCTTTAATATAAATCAGTGCTAAAGGAATAATTTTTAAAAATCAGGTTTTATCCACTGGAGAAATGCAAAGAAAAGGGATGAAGTTTAAGTGCGTGGCATTGGGACAGGGCACGGAGGGCAGGCATGGGGGAGCTGCCTGTCAGGAGTTGTAAAAAGCAGGTTTGACTTTCTGCACAACCTCCAATGTGACGGAAGTCTCCGTATCTACCCTTTACTCTTGCCCCCTTATCCTCCCATCAGTGTTTACCAGACACGCAATCTTCTCATGAAAGAGCAGCTCCTGTTTTAGAAATCAGGGTCACTGGGTACCGCTGGCACACAGGAACTCCCTTGGCCGGGGGCTTCGCTGGGGCTGTGCTTGGGGCTGGGTGAGGCAGCAGTGACACAGATTTGTCCCTCTGCTCCACGTGCCAGACCCACGGCAGCAGCCTGGGGGGCAGCGCCAGCCCTGGAACCCCAGAGCCACCGCTCTGGATGGGAAGGGACATAAAGACCACGCAGCTCCCACTGCCCAGGGAGTGCCGGGCCACAGCTCCAGTGAGGAGCCACAAACGCAGCCCTGCAGCTCCGGGGACACGAGGATGGAGCGGACCCTGCCCACCACCGACCCCTCCTCACATGGGCTGTGGGAAGGCAAGGCCAGAGCCGATTCATCCCGGGGTCCTGTGGCTGCCGGGGGATGGCAGCTGCCTGTGCCCCGGTGTGACCCAGCACAGCAGTGCCACCAGCACTCCTTCTTTGTATACTTATTTAAATGCTAGCAAAGTTGTTTCTTGGTGTTTTAATGTCGATTTGATCAGGTCATCTATTTGGTTAAAATAAGTTTTGTCAGCTTTTGTCACCAGGACTGCCACATCGCCAGCTCCAAAGCCACTTCCCCGCAGCTGGCTCGGGCACTGTGCCGCGTCCCCAGGCCACGAGCGAGGGCACTCGGGCAGCTCTGTTGGCCCTGTCGGGGGCTTAGTGCAGGCTGTGCTGGCAGCAGAGCTGCTGCCATCCATGCAGCACCGGCGCCAGCAGCCCGGGAGCTGCAGGGGCTGCCATGGGGGTCCCTCTGCGGCGAGGTGCTCTGCTCCCAGAGACTCCTGCGCAGGGCTCGGGATGCTCATTGCGCAGCAGATGTCACCAGACGTGTCCTCAGGGTCACCCTGTCACTAAGGGGGTCAGTGTGTGACCCTCAGCTGCACCATCACCAAGGAGCAGGGCAGTCCCAGGGCACGGGGGCTGTTGGGGCAGGAGGACCCTCGGACAGCCACGGCTCTGGAGCGGAGAGCTGGACATGGGCACTCCTGGGCTTTCTAGAAATGGTTCCAATAATTAGACCTGGCAGTTTACACAGAATTAGCCCTGCTCACTGAGCCACCAGATTTTGACTTCAGAGATCTGATCTCATTATTTGGCCAGTGAGCTGGGCAGGATGATCCCACTCCTCACTACTTTACAGAAGCACTAAGCCATGCCCTGGCTGCTGCTTTCTTGGCTGCAGCCAGGCCAAGGGGATTTGGCAGGGTTCCTGAGGCAGCTTCCTCAGCCAAACAGATGAAGCCTCATTAGCACCTGTACCAGGGAGGTATTTACTTCCATTTAGACAGTGTGGAGTGTGCCTTCCTGCCAGGCACAGCACAAACACAGCAGTGACAAAAGCCCTGCTCCCCTCTCCTCAGCGCTCGCTCATCGCTCACGCCGTGTTAAACTGGGCTGGAAACAATCATTTTGGAGCCTCTGCCCTCCCCTCTCGGTGCCACTGCTGGCACCCAGGCAAGCCCCGGGGATGGGGATGGGGATGGGGATGGGGATGGGGAAGGGGATGGGGATGGGGATGGGGATGGGGATGGGGATGGGGATGGGGATGGGGATGGGGATGGGGATGGGGATGGGACAAGGCAGCTGCAGCACCTCTGGGACGCTCAGTGTGCCCTGACCCTGGAAATCATAGAATCCCTGGCTGGGAGGGACCTTAACGCTCACTTCATTCCCCCACCCTGTGGAAGTGCCAGGCATGGGGGAGTCAGTCTGCCAAGGGAAGCCCAGCGAGCTCTGTGCCAGGGTCCTGAGCATGAAGGATGAGTTTCTCTTCAGAAAACCCCTATGACACAGAATGGTTTGGTGTTGATTCTTATCAGAGCCATCCCTGTAGCTCTGGTAGTGCAGCTCTCTTACCTGCCCCATTTATAATTGATTTTACTTCTTCTAGAAATCAAAGCAGCACAGAGAAGCTCACAGAGGAGGTTTTGCCCTCCCACCCCCCCAGTTTGCCATGGTTTTAAGTCAGTGTTGATCTTGCCCCCCCCACTGAGTACAAGGCATTAAAATCAATCATTAATAGCTTTAAAAGGTTTGTACAACAACAACCAGTCTTGCTCACGTTTGAATGTTAACAGACACATTTTTCCTTAACAGTGGGTTCTTTTAGTCAAATTCTAGAGATTATAAAAAGGATTATCTATGCCAGTGATTTTTTTTCCAGTACATTTTTAGACTGGGCTCATGGAATAAGCTCCCGAAGCTCCAAATTGGAAAGACAAAGGTTAATCCCTTAAGAGCTGGATAAACAATCGTTCATTAAGGGATGGAAAGCATTAGCACAGGGCAAGCAGAGGCTGAAGGGCAGGAGGGGAAGCTGTGCCTGCAGCGGGCGCTGGGCTGGCCTGGCTGTGGGTGCCAAGGTCCTGCTGCCACCGTGGGTGTGGGGTCCCACTGCCACAGCAGGGTGCAGGGGGTCGTGACTCAGGATGCAAACCAGGGGAGTTGTTTGTATTTGGAGTACAAACAGGGAGGAGGGGACGTGGGGACAGAGGGGTCTCTGCAGCAGGGCCACCCCCCAGCAGCTTGTGCAGCTCCAACTAAAGCTGCTGCTCCAGTGGCTGCCCCTTGTATTGGAAATGGCCTTGGTGAGGAGTGCCGGGGGATTGCTTCCAGTAAGGGCTGAGCTGGAATTTCTTTGTCCTACAGGATTAGCTTTAGGGGTTTTTATTTCAGGTGCTGCTGTGTCTCTGTGTTTGTTCCTTGGCATCACCTCCTTCCTCACCGTCACTGGAGCTGCTGAGTGTGACCATTGGCTGTCAAGTGCAGACAAAGTGTCACTGAGGTCAGGGCACAGGTGTTCGTAGGTGCCCAGGTGCTCTGAGACAGGAAAGCATTCACTGCTGGGCTTCACAGAGGCAGCACTGAAACCAGCCGAGAGCAAGTGGGTTGTGAGAGGCAGGATAGGAACCAGGCAAGAGCATCCCGGTAATGAGGGGTGACTGCACCCCACACAGAGCTCCGGCAGGAAGGAGGCCAGAGCAGCTGGAGAGAGCGAGCTGCAGGATAATGAGGGAGGGAACAATAGCTGGAGAAGGGATAAAAAGATCTGGCTGTGGAGATAGCAGTGCAGAGGTGTTGCTCAAGGTGCTCCTACCCCCATCAGCTTCAAACCTGTGGGAAAAGAGCCCAAAAAGGGGGGCTTTTAACACTTACTTTAAGCTCCTGACACTTCTTTGTCATTATTGCATTTTCAGATATTCCAAAAATAAAATAAAAAAGAGAACTGGCATCAGGCAAAAAATCCAGGATTCATTATGTGGCAGCACTAAACTGAACAATTTGATTTCCATTTCCATGACTAGTATTCTTGAGGCCCTTCCTTCCCCTAATTAGACCCTCCGGGCAGGAAGGGAGGGAGCAAGGGAGGGAGTTTGCAAAAAGTCAAACTGATGCGAGGAATGGACAGGCAGAACTGGCGCAGGAAGGGCACGGGGGCACCACCTCCCAGGACCACTCGGGTTTAATCCCTTGCAGTGAGACTTGGGCAAGAACCGTGCCTATTCTTGGTGTACAGCCAGCGCCAAAGCAGGTCTTTGGATCCATTAGACAAACCACTGATCGGTCATTACCTGGAGCTTGGGGCCCTGGAAGTCAAGCACAGCTGAGACACAGCTGATTTACAGGGCACAGAGCCTGGCAGAGGCCGCGGGCAGCAGGAGCTCCGCGGCGCAGGGAGAGGTGCCACTGTCGGGGAGCGATGTGTCACCGCGCGGCTCCTGGGGACAGCGGCGCAGGAAGCACAGTGCCTGCGTGGGTATGTGGTGTGCGCCTCCTCCACTGAGATCAGCTCGTGTAGAACTGATCGGGAATGGGAATGTGGGCAGGGAATAAAGAAAAGCGGAAGGATGGCAGCTCCGGAGGGCTCCAGCCGTGGGTTTGGGAACAGCACCGAATCACCTCCGCAACTTTGGGTTTGTGCCTGCCCATGGAAAGGCAACGTGCTGCCTTTCACCTCTTATTACATTACACTACTGCCCTCTGATTTCATCGTCTTAGCTTTGAAAAGCACCCAGATCAGTTTTAACATCTTCTTTACAAGTTTAGCACCTGAAACAGTGTCTGATTTTAGCCATTCTAGATTTTGAGGGTTGACAAAATTTATTTTAACCAAATAGATGACCTGATCAAATCTACATTAAAACATCAAGAAACAATTTTGCCAGCATTTAAATAAGTATATAAAGAAATACCAAAAGGGAAATTTAATTAAATATCTGATATTACCATATTTGCTAATATTTGCTAAACATCAGCAGATGATGTTGGTTACTGCTATGATGTGATGGTGATGCAATGACAGGTGTTTTCTGAGCTGTATTTGACTTCTCCTCCTTCTGAGGAGCCTCACAGGGCTGGAGGGAGGCACCTGCAGGGCCCCACTGAGGCCCCAGGAGTGCCCTGCCAGTCAGCAGGGTCATAGCTTTGGTCACAGCACTGCACAGGCAGTGCCATGTTCATTCCCCCTGTGCATTAGGTAGCAAATTCTTAATTGAAATATTTAATTTTGTCTCCCTTGGTATGCAATCTTCAGTGTTTCTGACCTGTTTGTCTTCTTGGCCATTTGAGGGAACTGTACAATGTGAGCATTAATGCACTATCAAAGCACCTCAGCAGAATTGTCTTTCTTGGCTGGGAGCTGAACAAAAGAGCTTTTCTACTGAGAATAGTAATTTCAGTTTAAAATGGCAATATAGGAAGAAGGCAAGATTGCTCCCTGCTGTAATTAGAACAAGTTTTCCAGGATCCTGTGTTATCTTTAGACTCTGGAAGTGTAGTTGCTCTACTAGGATTAATAAGTCACCTCCATTAACTCCAATTATTGCCATGCTGTATTGCTATCACAAACCATTTGCATATCCTGGAATACAGGAGGGACTCCAGAACAGCTTCGTTATCTTGGTTTACAGTATTAGGCAAAAAGGGGAGGCAAAGCCGTGCAGTATTCACCCCTCCAGGGCTGCAGGAGATTCCCATGGACACTCACCGGGGCCGTCAGAGGTGGCACTCCCACTCCCGTGCCGGACACTCCCCACACCTCCCCTACTGATGATAGAGTTATCATCTTTTCCCAGCACAGTGCTGTGCCATTCTGCCTCCCAAAGCTCGCAACTGGTGGGGCTCTCTGGCTCCCTGGGGCACACCCGGTGCTGTGTGAGATCGAGTTAATTAGCCCAGGAACAGCTTTTGTTTTCCAGACAGCAAAATGTCAGCTCAGACATAAAAATGCAGAGAGGAGCCGGCTCCTCTTACACTGGAGGGAGGGAGCTGCTCCCCAGGCCACAGCAGGCACTGAGGGGTCTCCTGGAGGGCAGGATTCTGTCACCCCCAAATTGGGGGTTGACAGCTCCTCGGGACAGCAGCTGCCACTCTGCAAGGACAGCAAGCACAGCACAGAAACACCACCAGAGCTTTGAGTCAGAGAATCACAGAATTGTTTAGGTTGGAAAAGCTCTCCAAGACCATCGAATCCCCCAGCACTGTCAAGGCCACCACTTGCTCAGGTCCTCAAGTGCCACATCCACAGGGCTTTTAAATCCCTTCAGGATGGGGACTCCACCATTGCCCTGGGCAGCTGTGCCGGGGCTGGACAAACCCTTCTGGTGAAGACATTTTCTCATTATTCAACCTTAACGTCCCTGGCACAGCTTGGGTTTGTTTGCCCTTGTCCCGTCCCTTGTTCCCAGGGAGCAGAGCCTGACGCCCACCCTGTCAGGGCATTGCGGACACCAAGCTCATCCCACCTGTCCTCCTCTGGGCACTCGTCCCCCCAGCCCGGAGCTCGGCTCGGACCTGCTCCCGCCAGCCCCGCGTGTCCTATCTGCCACAGACACGTCTAATTCCCTTATCAGCTCTCGAGCAGCCATTTCCCGAGTTTGTTTTCCGAGGAAAGGCAAACAGCGCGGCCGAGGCTGGCACACACGGGCAGGGCGGCTGCATGCCAGGGCTGTCCCTGCGCTCCTGCTGCCCTCAGCTCCGCACACGAACCCCGTTCTGCACCAGAGCAGCTCCTGTGCTGCCCTGTGCCACAGAGTCCCCGGGGCCGCTGCAGAACTGCCCGCCAGAAACCTGCCCTTCGCAAGGGGAAAAGGGAATATTGCCTTGTAAAGGGAATTATTGTAAAGTATTTTATACACTGCTGGCAGTAGTATTTTAAAATAAAATAAATTGTATTTTGGGCTCCCTGTGGAAAGCCTGCAGGGTGTATAAGGAGTCCTGGGAAGAGATGCTGTCTCCTGTGACACATGAAAAAGGAATAAAAGAAGCTTGAGGGACTGAAGAAAGAAAACAATGTGGTAAAGCATTGTTTAACCTTGAGAGTTTCCTAAGGTGAAGGCGAATGAAGCTCTGCAGAAGCCAATAGGTAGGTCAGAAGCAATTGAGGTAAAATGTGAAACAGGCATTTTTGCAGCAGGTAAGGTGTCCTGTGGTGGGGAGCTGAGAGCAGCTCAACCTCCAAGCTCTGTGCTCCCCCGTCCTTTCCAGCAGCACTCCCAAGCGAGATGCAGTGTGTCTTAAATCCTCTGTGTGTGCATATATGGATGTATTTTCCCTCTCTATGAGCAGGCATTGTGATGATCATTTACAAGAGTCCCTTCCACCAGTTCTCTGCACCTGGTTTGGGCCCCTTGTTCATACCAGCACGCCTTGAAATACCAACATCTGCACCTGAGTCTTCCTAACCAGCACCAACAGGTAGAAACTGCTGGATTCATGGGCAGCCTGTTCCCTTCACACTCCCCCACACCCCGATAGCTCAGCACTAACTGGCCTGACTGGGAATTTCCATTTGTGCTCCAGCACACTTTCGTTCCTTGTTAGGGTTATATCATCCATTTGGGTTAAATCATCTGTGAATGGAACAAAACATTCAGTTTAATGGAAATCAGTGGTATAAAATCCCAGATTTTGCAGAAAGTGCATTAAGAGGCAGAGCTGGAAGGAATTCAGCTCCAGCTCTACCAGACAGAAACCAAGTCAGCTCCAGGCATATGCTGGAGCGATGGAGGGAAAGGTGCTAATGCAACATGCTTCATGTTGTGCTCCAAAATAAGAACAGCTCGGCGTGGCAAGCAGGAAGGCACTCGTTTGCTGGCTGTGGAAGAAAGCATAGAACAGTGTGGCTGTGAAAAAATCTGCCTCGTTATTTACTCGTGTATTTGGACCTTTTGAAGCTGAAGCACTGCAGTCAGAATGTGCAAACTGTCTTACCCAGGATGTGAGATCTCCGTTCCCAGGGCCAGCAGGCTTGGAAGGGCTGTGCTGAGGTGCAGGCTGCCCATGAGGACAGCACAGACTGCACGGGTCTGGAGACTCATCATTGGAAACTGCTGGGGCAGGGAGGCAGCTTGGTGCTTGTAACCAATGTCAGCCACGGCGTCACAACCAGTGCCTGCTTCAGGGGCCCACCCTTCCGAGGAACCATTGAAAAATGAGATGACACTCCGAAAAAGGTTACAGGGATGAGTCAGGTACCTTGGAAAATCCTGCTGTGGTACGGAAGACTAAATAAATTGTAGTCTCTCAGACCAGATTATAAATGTGAGCTTGGAGTCTTTAGTAACAGATCAAGAGTACTGCAGCTGAGGGATGGGAAGCATGGATCCAGGACAGAGCACTTCTGCCTTCAGGTATTTATTTGCACTTTTGTATTCATCCCACAGCATGCACGCTGGTACCTCAGGAATGTCCTGCCGGGCCAGGTGTCACCTCTCCATGCAGCCACAGCTTCCCCAGGGGTGTCTCTCTGTCGTGTCAGCGTTACCCCTGGGGTCAGTGTGAGCTGCAGGGGCTCGAGCAGGCCCAGCACATGCAGAACATCCTCCCGGCAGAACACCCTCCTCCTCCTGCTCCTGCTCCTGCTCCTGCAGCACTGCCAGGACAGCAGCTCCCCACAGCCCTCTCCCTGTGCCTGGCCTTGCCTGCACCTCCGCCTGGCTCTGGCACCAGTACAAATCCAAGGAATGCCTCCTTCCCTGGCAGCTATGTGCTCCCAGAATTGCTGCTCCAACCTTTTGTCTTTCCAGTTTGGATTTACAGCGCTGCTTAGGTAACCGAGGGAAACAGGCTGGAGTTCATAGTGCATATTTACTGATGCTATCGGCACGGCTTCGGCATGACTCAAAATTTGCTCAAGACAGGAAACTCAAGGAAGCTGCCACGAGAAGCTGCAGTGAGCAGTGGCGCTGAGGAGACAGTAGTGAAATGGCAGTTACAAAGGGAGAGAGAAACTAAAAGGCTTCTCCTCTACTAATAAGCATCACTTTGCATATTTTTATTATTTTTTACGCAGTGATCCAAGTCCTCTATTAAAATAAATTCCACTCTGGGTCATGCAGCTGATTCTCCGAGGAGCAAGATGGTTTTTCCCTAAGCTGGCGTGGTAGGTTTGATATCATTGTGCTGCATTTGCCATGTGTCTGGCTCGTGGGTTGGGTGTTTGCTTTCCTGGGAATGTGAAGACTCGGGATTTGTTTTTTCAGTGCTCTCAAATCCTAGAGGGCACCACAGAACAGCTCTGCAAACCAGGCTCCCTGTACAACATGGATTTTACAGGTGTGACTCTTCTTGTCTCCTTTTTTGCTTTCCTTTCTCTTCACATTCGGTTTGTATTAAAATTAAAAGGAATCTTAAAATAGTGAATAAGCAGTTGTTAGTAGATTAATATAGGAGGGGAAAGAACCCTAACATACAAGAAGGAAAGGTATTATATTTGCAAAACTGAAGCTGTTGCTTCGACGTGGTAGCCTAAGTTGCCCCAAAAGCGAAGCCAGGCCAGCGACTCCATCTGCAGCCACTTGCATATTCCCACAGGGGTACAATATGCAGCTGATTTCCCAATTAAGCTTTCCCAGCAAAGAAGTTTTATAATTTAAACAGACTCAAAAGTTTGAGAAATGAATACATATTCATGAAGGACTAATAACACTCTGTCTAGAACACAGCTTTGAGCTGAGAGCAGCTCTGACTGGCTCATGTCTCACCCACCACACTTAGAGAAAATGGGAACGAGGAAGAAATGGCTGAAACCAGCAGATTGTGTTTTGCCAAGACAATAAATAATAACCATATTCTGACTCAAGTGCCAAATGTATAGCGCTTAATTAGAGGTCAGTAGAGCATATTTCTGCTCAGCTGTTCCATTTACAGCAATTAACATGCTCGTGTCACTTAAACTGGGTTGGAGAGCAGATTTCAAAGGCTTGAGTGAAAGCAGAATCAGGGAAGGGCTGCTCCACCTCTGGCAGCAGCTCGGGAGCAGCACCTTCGGCACGCACCAGCAGAGATGTGGGACAGAGCGGTGTTAGCCCGGCTGCGGACCCCGGTGCCCCATCTGTGAGAGGGCCCAGGGGACTCTGTCCCGTCTCCGAGGGAGCTGAAGGGACCCTGCTCCCCGGGCAGCGCTCAGTGTCCCGCCCGCCCGGGCTGTGCGGTGCCACCGTCGGACACCTCGGACACCGGCGGCCGTGGCCGCGCCCCACGCCCGGCGCCCCGCGCGGGCTCCAGCGCCGCCTGCGAGCTCCGTGTCGGGGTGTCCGTGCGGGGCCGGCCGGGGCCGGGGGCAGCGCCGGTCACCGTGCCCCGGTCCCCGTGCCCCGTGCCCCGCACCCCGCAGGAGCGGCAGCACCGCCCGTGCGGAGGCGGCGCGGGGGGCGGGCGCGCCCGGGGCCGAGCCGCGCCTCGTCCCGCCCGGCTCAGTCCGCGCTGTGCCGGCCGAGGGGCCGCGCTCCGCGGCGCTGCCGCTGCCGGGGCTCCGCAGCCGCTGCCCCCGGCCCTGCCGGCCATGGGCGCCGGGGCAGCCGCGGCCGGGACGCCTCCCCCCGCGGGCGGGCGCTGCCGGCGGCGCGGAGCGGCGAGCGCGGGCTGAGCGCAGGAGGAGGAGGAGGAGGAGGAGGAGGAGGAGGCAGGTGGGGCGGCCCCGGCGCTCCTGCAGCCGGGCTGGGGGTGCGGCGGGCCGGGGCGGAGGGCGGAGGGCGGAGGTGACCTCGCGGCGGAGCAGCGGGCGGCGGCGGGGACCGGCGGCAGCCGCGGGGGCGGTCGGGGCGACGGCGATCGCCGAGGGGCGCGGGGCTTTGGCCGCTCCCTGGCCCCGTTCGGTGCCGGCCCCGCCGCCCTGTCGCTGTCCCCGTCCCTGTCCCCGTCCCCGTCCCCGCTCCGGCCGGGGGTGGCGGCGGCGTGCGCGGCTCTCCGGGAGCGGGGCGGGGAGCGGAGCGGGGCCGGCACCGCCGCTTGGAAGCCTCGGAGGAAAAGCAGGGCAGGGCTCACCTTCCAGCTAGGTTTCCTTTGCTCTCTTATTGTTTTAGATGCGTTACTGTGCCTGTAGAGACTTCGTTGCTTCGCCTCAGACCTATGTGACTCTGGGGGAAGGATCATGACTGAAGTCCTTCTCTCTGCTGCTCTGAACGGAACTGAACCCAACCTGTTATCCAGCAGTGGCTGGTCTGCAGGAAACATCACCACCAAGTGCTCCCTGACAAAAACCGGCTTCCAGTTCTATTATCTGCCCACCGTCTACATTCTGGTCTTCATCACTGGGTTTTTGGGCAACAGTGTGGCTATATGGATGTTTGTCTTCCACATGAGGCCTTGGAGCGGCATCTCGGTTTACATGTTCAACTTGGCACTAGCCGATTTCTTGTATGTCTTGACTCTGCCCGCCCTCATCTTTTACTACTTCAACAAAACAGACTGGATCTTTGGAGATATCATGTGCAAGCTGCAGAGGTTCATCTTCCACGTGAACCTGTACGGCAGCATTCTGTTTCTCACCTGCATAAGCGTGCACAGGTACACGGGAGTGGTGCACCCCTTGAAGTCTCTGGGGAGGCTGAAGAAGAAGAACGCGGTGTACATCAGCAGCCTGGTCTGGGTCCTTGTGGTGGCTGTGATTTCTCCAATACTCTTCTACTCGAGAACAGGGATAAGGAAAAATAAAACCACAACGTGCTACGATACAACGGCTGATGATTATCTGAGAAGTTACTTCATTTACAGCATGTGCACCACAGTGCTGATGTTCTGCATCCCCTTCATAGTGATTCTTGGTTGCTATGGGCTCATCGTGAAAGCTTTGATTTACAAAGATTTGGACAATTCTCCTCTCAGGAGAAAGTCGATTTACCTGGTCATTATTGTGTTGACGGTCTTTGCAGTGTCTTACCTTCCCTTCCACGTGATGAAGACCTTAAATCTAAGGGCCAGGGTGGATTTTCAAACCCCAGATATGTGTGCCTTCAACGATAAGGTTTATGCCACTTACCAAGTGACGAGGGGCCTGGCCAGTCTCAACAGCTGCGTCGACCCCATCCTTTACTTCCTGGCGGGTGACACCTTCCGAAGGCGACTGTCCAGGGCCACCAGGAAATCATCCCGAAGGAGCGAACACAACGTGCAGTCCAAAAGCGAGGACATGACTCTCAATATTTTAGCAGAGTATAAACAGAACGGAGATACCAGTTTGTGAACGAATGCAGAAGATTTGGGAACAGTTTGAAAAAATCATCCGCTTTGAGGCAGTAGGAGACTGTAGGGCTTACAAGTGTGTGAGGAAAATCTACCAGTCTCAAAATTTTTTTAGGTAAAGCCTCATTTTCTGGTCTTAGATAAAGCTTAACAAAGTCAGTGGAAGAATTTTAATGGAAAATGATGTGTCAAAATTCAGCTTTCCTTCAAAAGTTTCATTTATTTCTGACTTGTGTCAGATAAACAAAAATGAAGTAAATCCCCTAAAGGAGGAAAGCAATCCAAGTGCATCTGGTTTAATGACTTAGTCTCCCATGTTTGAAAATGTTCTCAGTCAGCTTGTCTTTAAAAATAGAAAATAAAAATAAGAGCAGTATCTTGTCTTCTGAGGCTCAGCCACAGACCAAGCCTTCTGCTCGCTCGCTGTTGTACGCAAGGATTTAAATCAAAGTCATGATGCAGTTATCATTTGCAGTTTTATTATCTCTTCATCTACTTCTAGTGCTGATAATTACTTGATAGTTTGGTGGCATTTATGGTTCAGTCCTCTTTCAGTGCTGGTGTTTTACTCAAGGTAGGCTTTACTGGTGTGTGCATGGTTGTGCTTTCGGATTGCGATGGTTGTTCATGACAAATCTGACCCCTTGGCGGCCGAGGGCTCCCCGGTGCCCAGGTCCTGGCGGGAGTGGCGGTGTCCCCGGGCGTGGGGAGCGAGGCCGTGCGGGGTCACGGCTCGGACCGGCCGGGGGTCCAGTCGTGTTGCTGTGCTCAGGGCAGCGGGCGCGGTGCTGGCCACAGGGATGGGCCTGGCACGGACCGGGCAGTGATGGCCAAGCTGCCAGCCCAGAGGCTGATGCCCCGGCACAGACCGGGCAGTGTTGGCCGAGCCCAGGCCCGGAGGCTGCTGATGCCCCGGCACGGTCCGGGCAGTGCTGGCCGCAGGGATGGGCTCAGCGGCTGATGCCCCGGCACAGACCGGGCAGCGCTGGCCGAACCCAGGCCCGGAGGCTGCTGATGCCCTGCTGGCACAGCTGGCACCGGGAGCCTCGTGCGGAACGGGAGATGGGATGTGCTGGGAGCGCCCGAGCCTCCCGGCCAGCGCAGAACACGTGCTCCGAGTACCTGCGTGCGGTACAGAATGGCTCTGTTCCTGCAGTCCTTACAGATAACACAAGAGTCATGTCCCAAGAAAAATAATCATTAAAATTGATAATATAATGGATTATATATATATATAATATATATATAACAGTAATTGGGGGGAATTAATTTTTTTGTACTTTGACAAATAAATTACTGTATTAAGAAGATGTTGCAATATACTACAGACTAAATCCAGACCTTTACTATAGATCTTCTCCAAATGTGGAATAGTTCATCCAAAATTAGCCAAACTGCAACATTGTGTAACACGAGAGCTAGTGATCAGGCACAGATGAAATTCTACATGGGCAGTCTCACTCGTTTCTCATATTTTTAATAAATGTATTTGAAATATTTTGTGCTAAAAGCGGTATAAAAGCATGCTCTGAATTATGAATTTAGTGTGCAAAATTAAGTTTGATGTAATCCTAAGGGTGATTTTTAACAGATCTTTGTTCCTCCAGTCTGCATCGTAAGAGTAAAATATTTATATTTTACTTACCAGTTTCCAGTGATTGGTAACAAATGAGAGTAGCTCTAGTTATTTTTTGACACCATTGTTAAGCAGCTTCTGTTCACATGTATGGCTTCCTCTGCAGAATCCCTATTTATTGAACTTATTTATTAGAATGCTAAATGTAAAGTTTGTAAAGTGTGGTTCTCCGTGGTCATATTCAGAATTGGGCATTAATGGAAAATTGAAGAGCATGTTTCAATCACTGTAATACTGTGTCTTCTAACAGAACATCTTTATAATAAACTCAATTCCACCCTGACTATTCACTGCTGATATGTAATGTAGTGATAAATTAAACTACCGATTTATAGCCTAGAGGTAAATGAAACTCCAGCTTACGAAACCTCTTAAAGCAACGTGGAGAGCTCATTTAGCCCTATGAAAAATGTAGAGGTAGTGAAGAAATCTCAACCAAGGGTCAATTGCTAATTAATCCTGACTGACAAAGCCTGTAGAACAGCACAGACTATTTATATACCACAGAAAGAGCCTGATTCACAATAAATGACTTCTCCTATTATGTGATTATTTGAGGCTTCATTCAGCTGAGGCACGTCTTGTTTGGAATGGCAGATGAATTACACAGAGAGGGAGCATAAAAATAGGATAATCTGCTTCTCTGGGTTGAAAATCCTGTCCGTTTCTAAACATTTCGTGGTCAATTTCTTGCTTTCAGTTAGGAAATAAAATGTTCTGCTAATTCATGTGGAACAAAAGGTCCCGAGCAGCCCCAGCAGAATGCAGAGCTGCACGCCCAGGTCAGGCTTTGTGCAGCTCCTTGCAGTCTTTCTGCGCTCTGGCTCTTCAGTGCGGCAGAGCTGTCCAGCTGTTCGTGTTGTGCGTGGAATCCGAGGGGGACGGGACCCGAAAGGTGTAGACAGGCCACGAGAGTCACCGTGGGGAGCTGGGCACCCGTGGGGTGGCCCTGCCCGCGGACGGAGCCTCGCACACCTGCGCGGTGTCCGTGCTGCCCACCGGGGCTCGCTCCAGGGTGCTCCCCGGCCAAAGGGAACGGTGTGGATGAACAGACTGACCAGGCCATCCCCGAGGTGTGCTCGGACACTTCAGTGCATGCAGGTCCCTGTCCCTGCCGAGCAGCACTGCAGCTCCCCAGGCAGCGTGTGTGCTCGGGAGCTGCCGCGCAGCGAGCAGGGTCATTGCACACGTTTCACACGCGGCTGATTTTCCACCTCGCAGCTCCCCTGTCCTGCAGAGGTGACACCTCGCTCCACGCCCTGTGTGACTGCCAGCTGCACACGCCGAGCTGTCAGCCACCGCGGAATCCTGCTGGGGCTTGGGGCTGAGCCTCACAACCTCCTGTAGAGCTCCTGCTCCATTTCTGAGCCTTCCTGTGTTTGGCATGGGATAGTCAGAGCCACTGCAAAATTCCCCCAAATTCCTGTCCGCTCCTGCACCTTCTTTTTACCTGGAGCATGCCAGAACCCCCTGAGAGAACGCTGTGAGCCGCGGGGATCGGGCACTCGAGCAGATCTCCAGGCAGAGTGAGGGCTGGAGCCACGAGCTCCTGGGCAGCTCGCAGTCTGTCATTAAAGTGATCCTTTCTGTGATGGATTTGTGGAAGGCAATCAGTCCACCAGCATGAGGAGCCCACAGTGATCCCTGTAATTATCCGTAAGCCTCAGAGGTGGGTGCAGTCGAAGGGCCTTTCCCTGAGCCACTCAGCTGGAGTTTCTAAGCCATCCGATATGCAAAGGGAGTGCAACTGCAGCTCCAGCCTTTGGGCTGGTAATTAATAATCAGTGACAGCTGGTTGTGATTATTAGGGACAAGATTCAGCTCATTATCTCACTACTGTGACCACCTGAAAGTTCCACCTTCCCTCATGCTGTGCAATCTTTGACTAGTACATGAGATAAAACCTGTTCTGATTTTGTGGTCATGCTTGTAACCTATTTTCCCCCTGGGTATGTTTGGGAATCTTCTAATAACTACAAATCATTCACTTGAGACACCACAAAGTTTGAAGTAAACAGTTATTTATAGCTTAACTTTTGCCAAATCCATGCCAACACCAATTCTCATTCATGAGCTGTATTTGCTTCCGGCAGCTCATGGGTTAATGTTTTCTCCCATTTATGCCCAGTAACTCTTGCATATCTTTAACACGTCATGAAGTCAGTATGAAACCCACACGTGAGCTGCTGTCAGTTTGTACCTTTGCGCAACACAGCACTGTGGACTTTTTTGTTTTAATCCACTTCATATGACACCAAGTTAATGAACTCGAGCAGGGAGCAGAGCGAGTAGCCTGGCCCTGCTTTTGGCAGGAGGGTGCCCTGGGTGGCTGCTGAGCCTCATGCGGGAGGCGCTGGGGAAGCTGCAGGGCTGCTCTGGAGGCTGCCAGCCCTCGTGCGAGAGCTGCGGAGCATCCGCTGCCTCTGCACCGCCAGGGACCACCGGGCTTTGGCCCCACAGCCCAGGAGGGGCACGGACAGCCTCCCTGAGCTTGGCTTCCTCCTCTCTTCGGGTGACGAAGGACATGGGGCTCCAGGCGCTCCTGGGGGTGTCTGCAGCCCGACTGCATGGGCACAGCAATTGCAAATACTTTGAAGACGTAGGACTTGTGACTTGGCATGTGGCTGTGAATTACTGTGTGTTCCAAGGGCATATGTAAAAATGCTTATTTTTCTGGCGTGCTATGATTTTAATATTGTTAAGTTCATTTTTTTGGTAAACAATTGTGAAATCTGACTGCAACATCTGCAGGGACCGTGCTACCCTTTATTTACACTCAGGTTATACAGCTGCTTTAATTAAAGAGTAAAAAATCTTCTTATTTGTCTATAATTTTAATGAACAAAAATATATTTGGGTTTGAAGCTGCGACTATTTTTAGTGGCAGCAGAAGTGTGGCCCCAGCGCTGCACCACCGCACCGAGCAACTCATGTTGGAGCCGCCCCAGTAACATTATGAAACACTCCTTCTGCCTTTTGTGTTGTTAATTCATGTTTCCAGGAGATTCTTCCGGCAGTGATATGCCTTTAAAAATAGCTAATAAAAGGTTTGCAAAATATATAAAATTTAAAACCTTGAGAGGAACAAGGCAGACCAACTGAGAATCAAAATAAGTGAATAAATGAGTGATGCTTAGCCTTCAAAGACAAAGGAGGCATGTAGTGATGTGGTGACAGAGCAAGGGGAAATGGCTTTAGGCTGAGGGAGGGCAGATAAAGATTTAGATATTAGAAGAAAATTCCTCCCTGTGAGGGTTTGAGGCCCTGGCACAGGTGCCCAGAGCAGCTGTGGCTGCCCCTGGATCCCTGGCAGTGCCCCAGGCCAAGCTGGACAGGGCCTGGGAGAGTGGAAGGTGTCCCTGGGCATGGCAGGGAGTGGGGCTGGATGGGCTTTCTGGTCTTTTCCAGCCCAATCCGTTCCACGATTCCGTGATTCGGTGATTCCCTGGTGTTTGGGGTCAGCGTGTCCGCTGTGGCACAAACCAGGGTCACACCTGAGGAGCTCCAGAGGCAGCAGGTTTGCTGACTTGCTGCCCCATTCCCACCCCCTCCAAGCCCTCTCCCATTCCCAGTATTTGGCCAGAGATGAACCTGCTCCCAGTCCCTCTCCCTGCCCAGATCAAAGCTAAGTCTGTCCTACAGAAAGTGCCTTTTTCCCTCTGGCAGTGCCTGCTGCGTCTTGGTTTCCTTGCAGGATGTTGAGTGACTGTTCCTTCCCAAACAGCTTAACATGCCAAATCCAATTAAAACATGGGATCCTCTGCTAGCCATGCCTTCTCTGCCATGTAGATATGTCAGGTTTTGTGTCGGGTGTTGTTTCCATGCCATTGCCTCGTCTTACTGCCTGCAGCTGCCCCATGTGCAGTTTGGTGTGTTCACTCCTCATCATGTGGGATGGCTGCGGGTACATATTGATACTTCACTGATTTCACCTGATTTATGCTAAGATTTATTTACCTTTCTCTTAATTTTCTTCATCTTGGTTTATTCTTGCCCTTCATGCAAATGGTTCAGCTATCCATTAAAATTATTCCATTAGAATTATATTTTCTTACCAGTAAATTGATTCTGTCTTCAACAAATCATGCTGTCCCATGCCTTTCCAAAATTTCCTTTCCATTCCAAAAGCCACTGAGGTCCAAAGGCCTCATCTTCCCTCAGCACATAAACCTTTAAATGCTCCAAGTCAGGCAGGTCCAGGGCCCTGCTCTGGCTCGTGTTTAACACGGGCAGTGTGTGAGCACCAGATTTAACACCTGAGCTGACTGTGCGTTTGTCTGTGGTTTCACAGAATCACAGAATCATTTATATTTGAAAAGGCCTCCAAGATCATCAAGTCCAACCACAGCAGCTTCCTTTGCCCCCCGAGCGGGCAAGGGTGGTGTGCGACCCTGGAGAGGTGAGGCAGCGCACGGATCCGGGGATATTTGTGTCTAAACTTTAATTTACAGCATTTGGAAAGCAAAGAGCAGCCTGTGGCTGGATGCAGTGGGTGGAAGAGGTAAATAATTAAATAAGTGGGGGCTTTCAGGCTGTGCAGCTCAGGTTTCTGTTGGCAGCACCAGGCCTGGCCGTGCTGGGAGCAGGAGGAGATGCCGGGAATGGCAATGCTGCTGTCCGGGCAGGCTGGCAGCAGGGCTGGCAGCAGGGCAGGGACAAGGCACAGGGACATCCCATGGGGCTTGCCCACACCATCCCCGGAGCCCTGCGGGCAGCTGGTGCCAGCCCCTGCCGTCCCCAGGGATTTGGGGTGAGGCTGGGGGCGCGGGGGGCTCTGGGGCTGAGCCGTGTCTGCAGTGGAGCCCCCGGTGCTGCTCTGCTCTGGCAGCTGGGTGTGGGTGTCACCAGCGCCAGCACTGCCGCTGTGCGAGGCGCCGAGGACAGCCAATGCTGTGTGTATTTATATCCCCCGGGCACACACCCCCACGCAGCGCTCCCCGGGAATGTGCCACCCCTCTGTGCGTGACCCACGGCCTGCCACAGCCACCAGCAGCCTGTCCTGCAGCCCCCACAGCACAGGCTGGCTATCCCGAACGAGAGCCAGGCAGGGACTCCCACCAGGAAAGCCATTCCCAGGGTCCTGAGTGACTGCTACCTGCCCGGGGAGCATCCTTGTGTCCCGAAGCGATCATCGGAAAACCTGCCCATTTAAAGTGCTGGAAACACCATTTACCCTTCCTGGCATTCCCCTACAGCCGAGGAACAGCAGAGCCATTTATGTTAATAATTCATAGAAGACTTCTCCCTTCAGTTTATGGCTCTTCCACGCAGCAGCACCAGGATCTGCCATGCACCCTGCTCCCCCAGCTGGGGCAATGACCTGGGATGGACAGAAATCCATCAGAAAGAGCCCTGCTGCTCCCAGGGACCTTCCCCAGCAGGGCGAGAGCCTCCCTCTGCTTTGACTCTTCAGCACAAGTTTCTCAGGAAGCTGTGGCTGCCCCTGCCCTGGAGGTGCTCAGGGCCAGGTTGGCTCCTGGTGGGTGGCAGGGCTGTGCCCCTGCTGGGCTGGCATTCAGGCATGTGCTGACAGAGATTTCTCTGTGCAAGCTGGGCTGGCTGGTCACAAATACATGTCCTTCCACTGTGAATAATGGCCTTTTGTGGGGAACTGATTTTTCTCCAAGACAGTGACTAAGAAGTGACCCAGCCGTGGAGCCAGCGGCCAGCTCAGCGGATTGGGCGAGAGTCAGGTGCTGGCGCCAGGCAGAGGCAGGGGACACCCACCCTTGGTGTCACCCAAACAGACCCAGGGGACTGGCAGAGGAGGGGAAGGGATGGTCCTGCACAAAGCCAAGCATCCCAAAAGGATGTGTCAGAGGCCTGGGGCACAGCCCTGGGACCGTGGGTGCGGATGTGCTCACTTGCTCTCTCTGAAGCTCTTGGGGAGTATAACACAAAATATTAAATATAATATTCTGTACCAAATATTGTATTATTGTTGATTTCAGAATTTAAAAGTACTTTTAAGACTCCATAAAAGTTGAATTCTTATTGAGTTTTAATATCCTCAGTAAAACCACCAGAGTAGTTCAGTCATACATGGAAGAGAATCAAACTTTGCACTGTAGAGAGGAAGTTATTTATTTGTTGGGTATTACTGGCCCACCTCTATCCCCATCCCTGTCGCTATCCCTACTGTGAGCCCCCAGGGCCCGGATGGGTCCAGCAGGATGGGTTTCACCTCTCCCTGCTCCCCTCGGCTGCAGCTGGGCCAATCCAACAGGAAAAATGGCCTTGCAGGGGTTTGTAGCCGTTTCCAACGCAGGGACAGCAGCCAGGCCACAGGCAAGAAGGTCCCGGGTGCTGCCCATGCTCCCTTGGCACTGCAGCTCTGCTCCTCCTCAGCAATGTGTCAGGACGTGTTTGCACAAATAAAAAGTTGTTGTTTAACATTCTTGTGTATTTGTGAGCGGCGGCAGTGATGCTTCCTGTAAAACAGAGCTACGAGCGTGGCAAAGCTGTTTGATGTTACAGCCTTATTTAAACAGCATTTAGATAGTAAAAGCAGTCATTCCCCTCATCCCCACATACCAGCTACCCATTAAAATTCCTTCTCATGCTCTTGCACAAAGACTAATTTTGGCAGAAGGCTGACTTGCCCTAGATTTTTAAAAGACTACTTGTTTTAAAACAAAGTCCTTTGGGGAAGGAAGAGAGCTGGGAGAGGACTGCTTCCTCCCGCTGGCCTCCCCAGTCTCATCACCCTGACCACCCCCATCCCATCCCATCCCATCACCCTGACCACCCCCATCCCATCACCCTGACCACCCCCATCCCATCCCCCCTGACCACCCCCATCCCATCCCATCACCCTGACCACCCCTCTCCCATCTCCCCTCACCCCACTGGACCCTCCATCCCATTGCCCCCCACCCTGTCACCTCCTGGCCCTGGGGAGTGCAGTCTCCTCCTCCTCCTCCTCTCCCATGGAGGGGTTCCTGGCCCTGTGGAGTGTTGGAGGGGAGCTTCGGGCACAGAGCAGGAGGAGCCAAGGGAAGATTGAAAATCTGTCATTCACCTTGACATTTACATGCTAAAAATAAAGTTAAATGCTTTTAAAAACAAATTATGCCAATGTTCAGATATTACTTAAGGGACTCGACTCACAATAAAGCTCTGGATTTTCAAGACGGCTCTCGCTACCATCAGAACAGCTTTTTACCAAGATGTTCCTTTGTTTCTGAGTTGTTTGCTCTGCTTCAGACTCTGGGCAAAATGTCACTTGATTGTGATAACTGAGAACAGCAAAAAATCAAAAGAAACCTGACCCACGGGTATCCTGTAGAACTCAGAGGGAACGGGTCCAGAGAGACCCACAGAGGCAAATCAACAGCCAAACCCTCCCGGGGAGCAGATGGAGGAGCTGACTTGTCTGTTTGGCTGTGATTCAATGAAAATGTTCTCTACCCTTCCCTTTCTGCACGGGGATAAATCTGCAAAGGAAAACATTTCTGGGTGCTGTGTGCTGGCACGGCTGGTGCCACACCAGCAGCATCCAGCACTGCCACAGCCCCTCGGGCACGCTCCCCACTCAGTGCTCTGAAGCTGCTTTGCTCCGGGATCACCAACAGGCTGCCAAAACCGAGAGAGGTTAAATACCCGTGAGCCCCAGTGAATCCCATTCCCCAGTAAATAAATGACTGTATAAGCAGTTGCCCTTAATGGAGGTTCATAAGGAAGTAGACACGAATTTTTGTCAGAATTCAGTAGCTCTCTGTAGCATCCCAAGCCATGGTGACAGTAAGGGATGGCTCCACAGAGGGATGTTGCCTTTAACAGCCCCGTGGGGACTCCCGGGTGCCCTGCCTGCAGCAGGGCTGGAGCTGCAGGGGCAGCAGCCACCTCCTGCTGCCAGTGCCAATCCACCCCTGGCCCCGCGCTGGGCTCAGCCAGGGCAGAGGGACCAGGGCTGGTGCCGCCAGAGAGGCTCCAGGTCGGTGTTGTGGCCCCGATCCTTCGCCACTGGCTCTGGCCACCGGCTCTGCTCATCTAAGCTGTCCTGTAACTGATAGTGGAAGGGATGACTCAGCCCTAAGTATAGTTACCTGCACCCAAAATAGAGCCGGGCCCTGCAGCGGCTGGGGCTCTGCGTGCAGCTCAGCCATGAGCACCTCCTGGAGCCCTGCGAGCCGCCCGTGTGACACAGCGTGGCTGCTCAGATGGCCTTGGCTTTCCGCCTGCTTTTGCCCTCCGTCCGGGAGGGGATTCCAAAGCAAACCCTCAGAAATTAATCCTCTGTGTTGTATGTACAGAAACACAAACTTCCAGTCGTTCCTTTTCTTGCTCAATTCACACTGACCAGAGCTCATGAACAGGATCAATTTACACTACATCTAAAAATACACCATCAGCGACACACAGATGGATCTCAGGGGGATGTGTGCGTGTGTAACTATGTGCATGTGCACATCCCTAAAACTCTGAGATACACTTGTGATTTACACAACATCACATACTTTCCTGTAAAAGATCAGGAGGCAGAAAACACAATGCCTTGGCAGGGCACGAATGGGGCCTCTGTCATCTGCCACGAAGCCTCCGTGCCCATAAGGCTCGGGAGCACATCCAGAAGCACAGGAAGTTTACACAGGTGGGAGACCTCCAGAAGGAAAGAGGAGCCAGAGCTGCTCAGCCCCACTGCTCTCATCAGCATCCGATGCCAAGGACTGAGGGTTTGCACTCTGCGCTTCGCTTTGCCTCTTTGGCTGCGGAAGGAGTAAGAGAGAGTCTTTACAAACAAAGGTAACATAAGACCCATACTGAGAGACAGGAGAAACAATGGGAAGGATTTCCATAGGAATTCCACTGATTGACTCACCCAAGACTGTGTTAATAAACTACAGGAGCAGAGACATGAGAAAAAGAAGAAAGGGGGGATTTGTATTAAGGGTGTCTGCATTAGGGGTGATGTATATTACTTTTGTCTGCATCAGGTGCTCCGGGAAGTCTGTACCTCTCGAGTACCTCAGCCTATGGGGAAAGAGAGAGGGAACTGCGGCTGGGAAATTAGGATAAAAAGAGGCTGCGTCCTCTAGCAATTTCAGAGATCCCATGGGAAATGCCCATGACCTCTCCCTTTATTCATGAATAAAGTTACAGCACTCCTCTGACTCCCTTTTGGATATAAACCTCTAGTTTATATGTGGGTTAATTTTCCTAACAGCTGAATTGTTTAAAATAGCAAACAGAAGAATTTGCCTCTCAGACTAAGATAAACTCCAATTAACTCGTGACAGGATCTACACAGCAAACCCCAGAAATAATCTGCACACGGTGGAATGCTCCCGGATCTCACTGGTGCGAGCCACGCGCTGCCTCGCAGCCGCACCACTGGTCCTGCCTGATGCAGCCAGTGACAGCCCTGGCCTGACCCAGGTGCTGTGACTAACCCAACCCTGCTGTCAGCACCGCCTCTCATTAAACACCAGGCTGAAGATCTGAAGGTGCACAGGTGGCAGGGCAGGAGCAGAGGCCGCCCAGAGCAGCCTTGCTGAGCGCGGTGGTTCCCAGGTGGATTTTGGAGCCAGGGCACTTCCAGCAGCAGCCACAGCTCCACTCGTCCCACACCACGGACGTGAGGGTGGCTGCAGACACAGCTGGGGGGTCTGCTGTGCCCCCAGAACCACCCACCAGGCCGGGGCTCCTTGAGAGGCTTCTGCTCTTCTTTCCCAGTGCCACTGTAAGGGTATAAACATCCACATGGAATCACTGCAAATGAGTCACATTTCAGTGCCATCTAATTATTAGACATTGTACATGATATTTGTCAGCTCGTGCTGTGAACAGTTACTTTATATAACCGCTGGAGAGGTGTGTCAGGCTGCAGTGGTTTCCACGGTCTCTGCTCTGAAAGGGTTAAAGTGTGGTTCTCATTTTCATCCACTCCAAACCTGTGGGGCTGTTCAGGTGTTGTACCCAGCTGAATTAGGTGTTGCTTTGGGCAGGTGCCAGTGACACCTCTGAAAGGGGACAAGGCTCCGGCACTGCCATTTTCCTCTGCAGGGTGCCCCGAGCCTGGCTGGGCACTGCCTGCCCCTCCTAAGGTCACCACAGCCACCACGAGTGTTTCAATCCCTCTGGTCCCCGCTGTATCTGAGCCTCGGCGCCTTTAGGATCTGCTCTCCCCCAGCTGCTGCCTGGGCTCAGGGAATGTGCCATGAGGACAGAAGGGTGACAAGGAACGGTGGGGATATCCCAAACCACGTGGGAAGTGTGGAGCAGCAAAGCGCTGAGTCAGAAGTACTAACCACTCCATCAGCTCTCTGTAAAAGCCACTTAACTGGGATATAAACTTTCCCTGACAAATCTAATCCATTTGTCTTGGTGCCAAGTGACCATTACATGAACATGATCCAAAAACCGCATTAGCCCATCCTAGGGGGGGGTCCCAGGGATGCCAAGGGGAGCTGCAGCCTGTCCAGCTCAGGAGGGCAGAGCAGGCTCATCCTGTGGGAGCAGGGACTGTCCCTCACAACCTGCAGCCCCAGGAGGATGCCACAAGGCCTGATGTGGCCAGGCAGCACTGCAGGGGTCCCAAACCTGGGCACAGCACAGCCCCTGATTCTCCTGCACCCTCAGCATGAGCAGTTGTGCTCAAGGCGATGCCAACAGACAGCTCCTGCCACTGCACCAGGGAGCAGAAGCTTTGGACAAGCTCCTCCACAGCCTCTGGAAAAGGGGCAGAGAGAGGAGCTGAGGAGGGGAGGTGTCCCCTCCGTGGCTTCTGCTCCCACACGACTCCACAGCGATTCCAGACTGGTGCTGAGAGGGGCTGTGGAGCGTTCCCAGCTGGCAGCGCCAAGAAGAGCCACAGAGCTTTCCTGGATGCACTCTCAGCTCCGGCAGCAAAGTGTGAACTGGCGGATTTCCCCTTCCCAGCACTCCCAGTTCCCAGCCTCCCTCCAAAGCCTCTTCCCAAGCCCTGCTGCTGTCACTGCTCCAGAGCTACATTTAGCCACTGTCTGTCCTGCTCTGTGTGAATGGCCGGGTTAAGGCAGGTGAGGTTTCACAGGTAGGTTACAGGGCTGGGTGAACGCCTCTGGCACGGTCACTTGCTCGCATGCCCAGCAGTGGTGGCAGGAGCTGGCACACCTGCGCCCGTCTCTGCCCTCGATGGCACCGCTGCTGCCATTCCCCAGCACGCAGCACATCCCCAGACAGGAAAAACCATCATTGTCCTCACTGGGCTTGTGCTGGGTGCCAGAGCTCTCCAGGGCTGAGAACTGCCCTGGGCAGTCCTGGGGCGAAGCTGCTCTGCCTGCAAACACTCCCGAGGCACAGAGAGCGTGAGGAGGTGGAGGGCACAGCTCCCTCTGCAGCTCCGAGACATGACACTCCTCCTGAACCGAGCTGGCACTCCCATTCCACCGCCAGCACTGCTCCAGCAGTGCCAGCTGCCCCTGGGAGCTCCGTGAGCATCCAACAAAGCCAGAAACAGAAAAGGAATTGCCCTGGAAAACACAGAAGTAAGGCTGTCCCACAGTCACGGTCATTGACTCTGAGGCTCATGTTGGAGGGGGTGTATAAATACTGATACAAATGTGATCTCCCTTTCCAAAGCCACTTAAAAGATTTAAAAAAAAAAAAAAAAATAAGCAATCAAACCACCAAACAAGGCCTAAAGGTATTTCTTTAGCAGGAACTTGACAGAAGCAGAGCTCATGAAGTGCAATCCACTGTCTTTCCACCTACTTAATTAGAAACAGGGCACTGCAGGAAATTATCATACTACTTCATTTCAGTAAAAAGCTTTTCAATAAAAAGATTAAACATGTCTCTAATGTGTGAAGATATGAGCAGGTTATAATTACTATTGACCTCACCTCATCAGCAGTATTTAATTGATGTCAGGGTCTTTGTCTGCCTGTGCAAGTTAATCAGCATCCCTGGGCCTCCAAAGACCACATTTATAACCTCCTAAGGAAGCAGGAATCTTGCTGGGTTTATTTCTCACTCAGTTTTTTTCTCCCTTCCCTTCCACATGTCTCTGAGCTGCTGCATCTCAGCTCTGCCAGGGCACTCACTGCCTGGGGCTTGAAATCCAACTCCGAAATAGCTGCTCCTGCACCTTGTGCTTCCCGACACTTGTAGCAGGATCCCTTTTCCCAGAATGTGATTTTACACTTTGGGAGAGAGCTGTTTCCGAGCTGTGGGCCCCGGCAGGGCTTTGCCAGAGCTGCACTGAGCCTGCAGGGCCCCTCCGGGTCAGTGCTGAGCCCCAGTGCCCCCAGGGCCTGCACAGGCTGGAGGGGCTGGCACAGCCTCGTGCTCCCCTAGAGATGCACATATCCAGGGGTTATAAATACTCCCGGGAGCCGGGAATGCATATGGAAGGGCTGGAGCAGCGCGGGAGGGGGCGGGTGCTGCTCCGTTGCAATATCCATATTTATCTGCAGGTTTATTTAAGCACCAGGGTGGTTTTTTCCCCTGCTGGCCACCGAGGAGCTGCTGCAGTGCACAGGCTGCTCCCAGAGCGATGCCGCAGCCGATGGACAGGATCCACCCCGTGACCCCGGGCAGGCAGCTGGAAGCACACAGAAGCTCTTGTCCGGACTCAGGGAGGAATAATTATGGACAATCTTTTCTTAAATGAAGCAGATTATCTGTTTATACCAGAATCACACAGCCCGGGACCAGGACACACCCCTTTCTGCAGTGCCGTGCCTTTACCCTATAAGCTGTTCTGAGGACACCCCAAACCCAGCAGTGAAACCCTTCCCTCGGCTCGGAGCAGGGGGCTCAGCTCCGATGGACACCCAGTGCCGGGGGGACACCCCAGGGTGTTGGGTGCTCCCTTAGGCTCCCCATTCCATCCCAGGGGCATTGGGTCCATGAGGACCCCCAGGGAATGTCCAGCAGACACCGGGAAGGACAATGTGTCCCTCTACATCTTCCCCTCCCGCTGTCGATGCACAGCTTTGGAGACAGCACCCTGGGGTAATCCCACAGTGAGGTCAGCATTCCGAGGTTTTCTGAAATTACAAAGCAACTTCTCCACGGTGTCTTTCATGGTGTTAAGCTGATTAGTACCATTTAAAAAGAAAAAAAAGTAGCTTAATTCTGTATCTTAGCAAAGCTGCTTTGACAAATGCATCGAGGATAAGAATCCTTCTTCCCAGAGGAGCTGAAACCATTAGGGGAGATTTGCTGCTGGAGCCAGCTCCCTACAACCACTGTGTCTTCTGCACTTGATATTTATAAAAACTCAGGGAAAATATGTCAGAGGTGTAAGAAGCTGAGGGAAGGAGATGTCAATCCAGTTCTGTGTCACCTTCACAGACACAAACCTTCTGCTGGTTTAGGCAAGTCCCACTTAGCACAACGGAAGAGTTTGAGTCTCTCCTTCTTAGAAACCTCCTGGATTTTGCTGATCTCCAGCTGGACTTCATGAGAAGCAGCAGCTCTGCCAGGAAAACTCAAGGGCTGGAATCAAACCTTGGTGCTGGACTTTGTATGCCACGAGCAGCTCCCTGCGCTCCCCAGGATGGGCTGGGCACGGTGCTGCAGCTCCCAGCGCTTCCCAGCCATTCCCATTTCTGAGCCCTGCTCTCGTCACCTGCAGGGTGGCAGAGCCCAGCGCAGCAGGGCTGGCAGCTGCGGGGCCTGGCAGGGGCTCTGGGCACCAGACCCCACGGCAGCAGAGGGAGGGACGCCGTGGGAGTGCTGGGGATAGCACAGTGTGACAGAGAGGGGAGGAAGGCCGCAGGGTGTCCGAGCAGCCGGGAAGGGCCGCAGGGCAAAGCGCTGCTCTGCTGCAGAGCCCGCGCCGCACGGCAGGATGAGCACCGCCAAACACGGTGGGTGGAACCGGGCTGAGAAACGAGTCGTGATGTTTGGGAAATGCAAATCAGAGCTCTAGCAGCACACTCAGCAAACAGCGATCCGATGTGAAAGGAAATCCAACGGATGGAGCAGGGTAAATGTCACATTCCCTAAGAATCCCAGCAGGGTAAGGAAGAGGCTCTGGTATCAGGGGCTGTTCACGTGTGTCAGTAACAAGAAGTCACATTAAAATCATGAGGTGTTTTATTTTTGGAAAGATGATGTATTGCTCCTCCTGATCTTAACAATTTCCTAATCCCACTAAAAGAACGATGGTCTTATGATGTGAGCTCCTAAATAATGTATCACAAGTCAATTTACAAATACACTACAAAGCATCGTTTAGCACGGAGTCGTTTTACTCCTCATGGGAATGGTGACACATCCTTGGCTTCCAGCATCTCAGGTACTGCGAATGCCTGCTGCCTCTGCCCACCACTCACAGACGCTTGGCAACAGCTGGCCTTGCTTCTGATGCGCCCGTGCCTTCCAAAGCTGATCTGTCTTTAGCAGTGAGGGATTTTTGGGAACAACAGGTTATTTTGCAATTTCCACTTGCGCTCTCATACCCCTCAGAATCTCAGAAGCAGCCCAGGAAATGTGTTGGGCAGCTCAAGGAAGCATTATCCCCTTCAAAGGGTGGACAGAGAATGGCATCTGTCACTATTACATGGAGCCGGTCTCATCCTGACTCCGATTTTCACTGTGTTTAGCACAGCAGATAGTGCTGTGTTCCCTTCCCAGAGCCGCAGCAGTCAGATATCCCCTGTGTAGGTACCACGCACTGGAGACACGGATAAATCCCCAGGATGAGCTGCCTCACTGAAACACCTCGGAATGGGGGTGGCTCAGGGAGGGATGCGAATGCCCCTAACAAAACTTTCCAGAAGAGGTAATTGCTGTGAAACCGTTTTAGACATTCACCTCCTTCATGGTGCAAAGCCCGTGAAGGAGCTCTCGCTGGCCCTGGCTGCTTCCCCTCCTGATCACACCCTCGTGGAGCCTGTGAGGGCTGGGCCGGGCAGGGCTGCCCCAGGGACGCGGCAGGGACAGGCACAGCTGAGGAGAGTTTGTCACTGCCAACAGTCCCACGAGGTGAGGCAGCGCCCGGCTCAGTGGGTCACACGCTGGCTCTGTGCTGGGCAGAGCAGGTGGTCCAGCAGAGCCAGGTCAGTGCAGCACTGGGGGGACATCCTCCTGTATCCACAGAGAACAAGAAGGGGATCACTGAAAATTATAATTTAAATGGAAAAAAATATTGCTAATAATTTTGCTGCAAAGCAGCGTTTCTCTTCCTCTGCATTTCCCCCGAAGGACGGACACGGAGCTGCGGCATCTCCATGGTGACTGTGGCACAGGCTCCCGCAGGGTGCTCGGGTGGCACCGGGGCCGGCCGGGCTCCTAGACACGGCCACGACCCGAAAGGAGAACATGGGAAGATGGGCTTACATTCCCAAAGGGCTGCCGTGCAGAGCCTCAGCCCCCGGGAAAGCTCAGCGCCAATCCCGATGTGTGAGGGCAGAGGTGGCTGTGGCCTTGCTGGTGGCACTGGTCCATGGTGGGTACCACACCGACACCGCCCTGGCCGGTGCTGAGCACGGCCACGGCCCCTCCGGTGCACCCCAGAGCCGTTCGTGAGAGCCGCAGCCTCATTTATACCTATTTATAAGTCGGTGATATTGTCTCTGCACTGGCTAAATATAAAAGTTTTGTACCGTGTGGTGAGTAACGTTTGGCGAAGAGCCACGGCGAGGCAGCAGCGGCCGGGCTCCGAGGGCTGCGAACGCGGTGTGGGGGACACAGATCACCCAGCGCTCAGACAGCCGCTTGTCACCTCCTGGACAGACGTGTGACAGCAGGGCTGTGCCCGGAGGCGCGCAGGGATGAAGCGGGACAGCTCCCAGTGGGTCCCTGTCACCGTGCAGGGACACGCTGGGGCACAGCAAGACCCTTGGCACTTGTCCCCTTGCTGGTTCAGCGCTGTGCTGGCACCTGCGTGTCCCCACGGCCGCGCTGCCCCTCGCCCAGCCCCGCTCCCATCCCTTCCCAGTTTCCCATCTAACTGCCTCCATTCCCATTTCCCTCTGCACGGAGCCAGGGCAGCGCGGGGGTGTCGCCCCGTGGGATAGACCCGCCCCGGGGGTGTCTCTGGGTCAGGACACGGTGCCCACAGCTGTGGGTCCATGGCCAGAGCAGAGCAGAGTGTCCCCAGGGTGCCACCCCAGCCCGGCAGGGTCAGTGACTCCTGTGACCCCTGTGCGGATCCTGGCCCTGGCAGCGTCCAAGGACAGTGACAGACACAAAAACGCTCTTCCCGGGCCGGCTTCCTGCCATTTATGCTGAAATTCTCAGCGCGAAGGAGTTAACTGCCATCAGCTTGCGGGATTGGGAAAGAGCCCCAGATTTTTGGAGTTCCTTTCGCAGAGACGCCGTGGGTCAGACTCCCCGCGGGGCAGCGAGAGCCCTGCAGGAGCGAGCCCCGGAGCAGCGCCCCAGCCCGGCCGGCAGGTGGCGCCCGCGGCGTCCGCACCGCCCGGGGACAGCGCGCGAGCGGCGAGACCGAGCGGGGACAGAGCGGGGACAGAGCGGGACAGAGCGGGGACAGAGCGGGGACAGAGCGGGACAGGAGCGGGGACAGAGCGGGACAGGAGCGGGACAGGAGCGGGGACAGAGCGGGACAGGAGCGGGGACAGAGCGGGACAGGAGCGGGACAGGAGCGGGGACAGAGCGGGGACACGGCGGGACAGGAGCGGGACCGAGCGGGGACAGAGCGGGGACAGAGCGGGGACAGAGTGGGACAGGAGCGGGGACAGAGCGGGACAGGAGCGGGACAGGAGCGGGGACAGAGCGGGGACACGGCGGGACAGGAGCGGGACCGAGCGGGGACAGAGCGGGGACAGAGCGGGACAGAGCGGGGACAGAGCGGGACAGGAGCGGGGACAGAGCGGGGACAGAGCGGGGACAGAGCGGGGACAGAGCGGGGACAGGAGCGGGGACAGAGCGGGACAGGAGCGGGGACAGAGCGGGGACAGAGCGGGGACAGGAGCGGGGACAGAGCGGGACAGAGCGGGGACAGAGCGGGGACAGAGCGGGACAGAGCGGGGACAGAGCGGGACAGAGCGGGGACAGAGCGGGACAGAGCGGGACAGAGCGGGGACAGAGCGGGGACAGAGCTGGGGACAGAGAGGGGACAGAGCGGGACAGGAGCGGGGACAGAGCGGGGACAGAGCGGGGACAGAGCGGGACAGGAGCTGGGACAGAGCGGGGACAGAGCGGGGACAGAGCGGGACAGAGCGGGGACAGAGCGGGGACAGAGCGGGACAGGAGCGGGGACAGAGCGGGACAGAGCGGGACAGAGCGGGGACAGAGCGGGACAGGAGCGGGGACAGAGCGGGGACAGAGCGGGGACAGAGCGGGGACAGAGGGGGGACAGGAGCGGAGACAGAGGGGGGACAGGAGCGGGGACAGAGTGGGACAGGAGCGGGGACAGAGGGGGGACAGAGCGGGGACCGAGCGGGGACAGAGAGGGACAGGAGCGGGGACAGAGCGGGGACAGAGCGGGACAGAGCGGGACCGAGCGGGGACAGGAGCGGGGACAGAGCGGGGGACAGAGCGGGACAGAGCGGGACAGAGCGGGGACAGAGCGGGACAGGAGCGGGGACAGGAGCGGGGACAGAGCGGGGGACAGAGCGGGGACAGAGCGGGGACAGAGCGGGGACAGAGCGGGACAGGAGCGGGGACAGGAGCGGGGACAGAGCGGGGACAGAGCGGGGACAGAGCGGGACAGAGCGGGGACAGAGCGGGGACAGAGCGGGGACAGAGCGGGACAGAGCGGGGACAGAGCGGAGATAGAGCGGGGACAGAGCGGGGACAGAGCGGGACAGGAGCGGGGACAGAGCGGGACAGAGTGGGACAGGAGCGGGGACAGAGGGGGGACAGAGCGGGACAGGAGCGGGACAGGAGCGGGGACAGAGCGGAACCGAGCGGGGACAGAGCGGGACAGAGCGGGGACAGAGCGGGGACAGAGCGGGACAGAGCAGGGACAGAGCGGAACCGAGCGGGGACAGAGCGGGACAGGAGCGGGGACAGAGCGGGACAGGAGCGGGGACAGAGCGGGACAGGAGCGGGGACAGAGCGGGGACAGAGCGGGGACAGAGCGGGGACAGAGCGGGACAGGAGCGGGGACAGAGCGGGGACAGAGCGGGGACAGAGGGGGACAGAGCGGGGACAGGAGCGGGGACCGAGCGGGGACAGAGCAGGGACAGAGCAGGGACAGAGCGGGGACAGAGCGGGACAGGAGCGGGACAGGAGCGGGACAGGAGTGGGTTAGGAGCGGGACAGGAGCGGGACCGGAGCGGGACCGAGCGGGGACAGGAGCGGAGACAGAGAGGGGACAGGAGCGGGGACAGAGCGGGACAGAGTGGGACAGGAGCGGGGACCGAGCGGGGACAGGAGCGGGATAGGAGCGGGACAGGAGCGGGGACAGAGCGGGGACAGAGCGGGGACCGAGGGGGACAGGAGCGGGATAGGAGCGGGACCGAACGGGGACAGGAGTGGGACAGGAGCGGGACCGAGAGGGGACAGGAGCGGGATAGGAGCGGGACAGGAGCGGGACAGGAGCGGGACCGGAGCGGGGACCGAGCGGGGACAGAGCGGGATAGGAGCGGGACAGGAGCGGGACCGGAGCGGGACTGGAGCGGGACTGGAGCGGGACAGGAGCGGGACCGGAGCGGGACTGGAGCGGGGCCGGGAGGGCTAGGGGCGCTCCTAGGGCGATATTCGGGGGAGATGCTCGGGGGGGATGCTCGTGGGTCCCCTCGCACGGCGGGACAGCGACAGCGGGGCTGGGGACAGTGCAGCGGGCGCGGTCAGAGCGTGACCCTGTCCCTGCCGTCACCTTTTGTGCTGCCTGAGCCCCCGGGTGGGGGAGGTATCAGGAGGAAAAAGAGCTTCAGTGAAACCTCAGAGCCCCTGCCAGTGCCTGAAGGGCTCCAAGAGAACTGGAGACGGACTTTGGACAAGGGCTGGAGGGACAGGACACAGGGAATTGCTTCCCCCTGCCAGAGGGCAGGGCTGGATGGGATACTGGGGAGAAATTCTACCCTGGCAGGGTGGGCAGGCCCTGGCACAGGTGCCCAGAGCAGCTGTGGCTGCCCCTGGATCCCTGGCAGTGTCCCAGGCCAGGCTGGACAGGGATGGAGCAGCCTGGGACAGTGGGAGGTGTCCCTGCCAGGGGTGGGATGGATGGGATTTAAAGCCCCTTGCAACACAAACCAGTCTGGGATTTCGCTGTTCCTTGGATTTCAATGTCTTTTTTACCCATTGCTCAGTACCTCGAGGATCTGTTGCTCATTCAAATGTGCTTTCTCCAGAGGGATGGGAGCTCCTCTCCTGGCCAAGGAAGTGATTCATCCTGTCTTGCACAAGACGGAGCAAGGCTGACGAGCCCCTGCCCCAGATGGGATTGTTCAGCGCCTTATCTCTGCAACAAAGCCCATGAGACACTGAGCTCTGTGACTCCCAGCAATCGCTCGGTTTAGCACTGTTGCTGTGCTGCCCTGGTTGCACCTCACAGTCCTACTTGCTCTGCCGGCTATGGACTGTGAGGTTGCACTCAAGAAACCCAAACCCAGAAGAGACCATTGGAAGGTTCCAGTCTGACCTTCTCCACACCATAAACTTCAGCACTTCTCTAGGGCATCCCTGGCTGCCTGCAGCAGCTCCTGCAGGAAAAAGCTCTCTGGTTTTACAAACCCAGGGGAGGCAGGAAGCTCCTTCCAGTTTTCAGAAAACTGTTCTGTGCTGGGGAATCTTGGCTGGTCAAATTTGTCCCACTGTGCCACTCTGGAGCTCCAGACTGCAGTCACTGGGCCTTAAATCACACCTGTCTGCTAGGCCAGAGGGACCTGAAGTCACTCACGTTCTCCTTATAGGTGTAAGCTGTAATCTAATTACTGTAATGATCTTTCTGTTAAACCCAGCAGGTTAAGCTCTTTAGTTCAGGATGTTGAATGTTGTTTAAAATCAGACCTTCATTTTTGATTCCCCAACTACCAGTTCTGAATCAGGAGCAGCAGCTTGTTTGTGGGGTCTTGTTCTTTCCATTTTTAAATATAACTGAATATAAAACCCAGAAAATTTCAGACTCAAATTAAAGGCAGCGATTTTATAACACAAACAAAAATACACTCATGGCATTGCTGTGCTAAAAAACGCTGAGAGGCTGCACGTAGGTTGTTTGTGGTGCCCTGCCAGAGAGCACTGCACCAGCCGCCCTCGCCCTGAGGGTCCATCCCACAGGAGCTGCACCCCACGATCCCTGTGGATGCCTTCCAACGCAGGGTATCCATGATTCCGAGGTGTCACTGGATCTGACACAGCTTTTTGTGCCATGCACTGCTGCCTTGGAGCTGTGTCCATGCAGTGGGGATGTAATGTCCCCCCGGCACCCAGGCTGGGGCTGAAAGTGGAGCAGAATTCTCCCTGTGCTGCCATTTGCAGCACCCTGGCTCCAAAAGGAGCCCACCCCAGGCAGCATTTGGGGTCTGTGACATCTCCCAGTGCCGCGCTGTCCATCCCAAGCTGTGCCGCTCCTCGGGGCCGGCAGGAGGAGAGGGGGAGGAAGGGAGATGGAGGAAAGGAGGGAGAAAGCCCAGCCCAGGGCCCAGCAGAGGGGCTCACAGCTCTGGGACCCCCTGGGTGCTGCTTCCACACAGCACAGCAGCACCCCAGCAGCAGTGCTCACATTCTGCGGCAATTCCTGCTCCTGCTGCTCCTGCTGCTCCAGCCCAGGGAGCTGCCTCTGCTCCCCCAGCTGTGCCCCTCACTGCTAATTCTGTGAGATTTGCACCGTCCTGGAGCTGAAATCTCACAGAGGGTCTAGACTCGGTATTTTGCCCTCAGTCAAATGTCAGACATTTAACCAGCCCAGGAAAACTATAGGAACACCAAATATTTTTTTAAGGAAATTAATTATAGATGAAATGTAAATAATGGGTCAGGAAGGATCTTCCACACGTAGTCAGAAGTGTTGGGGCAGACCAGCCCCACATCACTGTGAAACCAGAGCTGCACTTGGGGGAAAGGCCAGAGCTTTCACCCACTGTGTTCCCAAGCCTGCTCTGAAGCACAAGGACAAGCCCATCTGCTCAGCAGCAGCACAGGGGAATTGAATCAATCAGGGCCACGAGAGGTGGCTCTGGAACCTTTTTGCATTTGGAGGAAATAATCTGCATTTATTCCTTGCTTAAGAAAGTAATGCTACCTCTGGCTTGCTTTCCTAACGATTATTTTTCCCGTTTGGTTCTGTGCTAATGAACGAAGCTCTGGCCCTCGGTGGAGGCAGAACCCGGCCCACCCATTTATCTCTCCTGTAGCAGCCAAATGCCATTTGCTGTTTGGAGCAGGAAATGAGCAATTAAAAGGCAACAGGAGGTTATTTTTTTATTTCCCTCTCTCCTCTCCAGAATAATAAACATCTCCAAGTGGATATGCCGTGTGTGCTTTTTACTTGGACAATTCGGTGTGAGGCAAATTGCTCTTAAACACGATGGCACTAAATGTGTCCGGTACAATTTGAAAAATCCCATTAGTTTTTCAAAATAACTGTCTTTATATCTCTTGCAGAGCACAGGGTAAGCAAAAACCTTTTAAACTAATCAATAAGAAGCAAAATAAATTAATTTTCCCAGACTGCTTCAACACGAAGGGACACAACAGAGCAAATGCGTGCAGTGCATGGTTCAGGCAGGCTAAAGCGAGCAGCTGTTATTACACTGTTCATCACATTCATTCCAGCCTATTCAAAATTCCTGTCAAAAACACTTACGTGAAAAGGCTGAACTTATTTGGCTTGGAAAGGGCATTGGCACAATGGAGGCCACATGCAATGAAATGTCAGGGTCTTGGCAGCGCCTCTGGAAGGGCAGGGAGTTGATCTAGGAAGCAAACCTCAAGCAGAAAGGCACAGCCCAAATAACAGCTCTCCTCTGCGGCGTTATCTTGCCTGGCACACGGTTTGGGGCTGCTGGAGCTCCCTGGCTCCAAGGGCAGCTCCTGCCGCCTCAGGGAGGTCCCTGTGCCCGGCGGAGGGTCCTGGGGCAGGGCCACCCTGCAGGGCTCTGGCCACAGCCTGAGCCAGAGGGACAAGTGCCCAGGGCTTGTCCCAGCAGCAGGCTGGCACCTGTGAGTGCAAAGCAGGGGTCCCACAGCCCTGGGGCCACTGCTGCCCCATGTCCTCACCCCGGGGACAGCTCTGGCAGTGGCTCTGGGCACCAAGGGCTGTCCTCGCCCTGGTGACAGCTCTGGCAGTGGCTCTGGGCACTGCAGGGCTGTCCTCACCCCAGGGACAGCTCTGGCAGTGGCTCTGGGCACTGCAGGGCTGTCCTCGCCCTGGTGACAGCTCTGGCAGTGGCTCTGGGCACCAAGGGCTGTCCTCACCCTGGTGACAGCTCTGGCAGTGGCTCTGGGCACTGCAGGGCTGTCCTCACCCCAGGGACAGCTCTGGCAGTGGCTCTGGGCACTGCAGGGCTGTCCTCGCCCTGGTGACAGCTCTGGCAGTGGCTCTGGGCACCAAGGGCTGTCCTCACCCCGGGGACAGCTCTGGCAGTGGCTCTGGGCACTGCAGGGCTGTCCTCGCCCTGGTGACAGCTCTGGCAGTGGCTCTGGGCACCAAGGGCTGTCCTCACCCCGGGGACAGCTCTGGCAGTGTCTCTGGGCACCAAGGGCTGCTGAGCTGTGTCTGGGGGCTGTCACCTGGGACACTTGAGTGCAGCAAGAGGGACAGGAGCAGGCCCAGGGCTGGGGAAGAAATGACTCTTGTACACCCATGGACTTGGTTCTGTCCTTGAGAGCCCAACTTTATTGCGAATCAACACTGAAAATGGAATACATGCACAAATTCCCAGTGGAAGGGTGAGGTTTTACTGAAATAGCTTCTTTCCATAATGGTATCAAATGCGAATCCCTGGGCTCATCCCTGCTAACCCCAGCACCCCAGGGAGCATTCAGCGGAGAAGTCACTCACGGAGCCACAGTCACCTGCCCAAAGCTCCTCCTCGCTGTGGGTGAGCACTGAGGGCCCTGGAGAGCTGCTCCTCACCTCTGCATCCTCCCTGCGCGAGTACAGGAGCTGAGTGCAGGTGTAGAGCTGTGCCTGCCGAGCTGGGCACCCACGGGCACCTCTCTGCACGGCCCTGGCCAGCTCTGGCCCTCTCTCCATGGCCCCTGGCCAGCTCTGGCGCTCTCCCGTGCAGGAGGCAGCAGGCGCTGGCTGTGCCATGCCGTGCCATGCCGAGCTGTGCCATGCCGAGCTGTGCCGTTCCATGCCATGCCATGCCATGCCGTGCCATGCCGAGCTGTGCCATGCCATGCTGTGCTGTTCCATGCCATTCCATGCCATGCCGAGCTGTGCCGTTCCATGCCATGCCAAGCTGTGCCATGCCATGCTGTGCCATGCCATGCTGTGCCATGCCATGCTGTGCCATGCCAAGCTGTGCCATGCCGAGCTGTGCCGTTCCATGCCATGCCATGCCAAGCTGTGCCATGCCGAGCTGTGCCGTTCCATGCCATGCCATGCCAAGCTGTGCCATGCCAAGCTGTGCCATGCCATGCTGTGCCGTACCATGCCGAGCCAGGGGCGGTGGTGCCACCCCTGGAATGCAAACCCTTGGCTGCTGCTGGGGTGTCCCACAGCTCAGGGCACCTCGGGCTGTCCTCCCCAACTCAGCAGACGCACAGCGGAGAAATTCTTCCCCAAGAGGGGCGAGGCCCTGGCACAGGCTGCCCAGAGAAGCTGTGGCTGCCCATCCCTGCTCTTGGAAAGCGTTAACAGAAGCACTAACAAAAAAGAGATTCATAATCTCTAATAGATCATTGTTAAAAACCATATGAATAAAATTACAACTTTGCACAGAGCGAGTTACTCAAATACAGTACTGAAATGTCAGTTCAAGCATTAATTAATAGATACTCATGGTATCTAACAAATCAAACTGCTTTTCAGCTGCATTCCAGACAGCAGCTCTGTTGTTTCTGTTTCGGCTGCAGTAGCTGAAAATCTCCCCCTCTCCCATTTGTGTCCCAACCAAACCAATTCCCCTGCCCCTGGTGCAGCCAGAGCTGCAGCCGTGCCTAATGACAGGGAGGGAGGGCAGGAAAGCCTGTCAAACAGGATTATTCACAAAAAAACCCAGCTAAGTGGATTTAAAATTGCAACCTGTCACTGCCTTCTGCAAGTCATTTAGGAAGAGTTGGAAGCTGGAATAACAATTTTATCAGGAACAGAAAACCTAAGAAAGAAAGAAAAAGAGGATTTGTGGGAGGAGGAAGCCAGCCTGGCTGTGGGCTGAACTGTGCGTGGTGGGCTCAGGTCACAGAACCCCTAGGAACAAAGGTGGGGGGAAATGATGCCTGTAATTCCTAAGGACAGAATAGAAAAAACTGTAGAGAATACAGAATTTTAGATGTATTTTTAATGTGGAATAGTTGTATTCTATTAAAGTGAGAAGTATATATAGCATGTATTACATATAAAATCACATAATCCATATTTATATATTTAAATATATATTCAAAATTTGTGTATATAAATATATAAAACCATGGTTTATATTTTTATAAGCATATATATATATATATATATATATATATATATATATATATATATGTAACTTCCTTAAACTCAGTTGTTCCTGTTGCAGTAGAAATAGTGATGCTTCACTCCTCTCTGTCTCCTTCCTTTCCAGCCCAAAAATCACGTGCAGGCAGGTACAAGAAGTAACTAACTGAAGAGAAACACAATTTAATTCCCCAGTGTTCAGCTCCTTCCACAGCCACAGCCCAAACCATCCAGGGCTGGGCCAGGAAGAGAAGGCAGACGGTGGGTCAGGAATTTTGCCCCATCCAAGGCTGTCCCTCAGAGGTCTCGGATCCAGGCTGTGGGTTGGTAAAATCTGGCAGAGCGGTTTTGTGAGATGCCAAATACCCCAAACGCTGCTGGAGCAGGAGTCCCCGTGGCCTCCTAGAGACCTAATCCCATACCAGCCCCTGAGTCACCCAGCTCCGCCAGCTGCATTTAGGGTATTTGGTATGGAACAAAACCGCCCGGAAAGGCACAGTGTTGGGGTACCCTGCTCATCCCTCAATGTGCTGAGAGCAGGGAGAAACTCAGACCTCTCCTGCTCGCTTTGAAGATATCAGAGCAGCAGAAACAGCTCAGGCTGCTGGTCCTCCACGGGCCCAGGTCCCACCTTTGGATCCCCTCCGGCCACACTGGTGCTGAGAGGCTTCACCCACACAGGGATGTCTGACCAACTCCCTTGGAGCCCTGAGAGAGCTCCAGGGGATCTGCCCCAAGGAAGCATAAAACAGGAGAGGAAAAGATAAAATAGGAAATAACCAGGACCAGGAGTCCTTGGGTCTGGTTTTACATCTTTCTGAATGATGTTTCATGGGTGTTGTCCAAAACAATGGACAAGGAGAGCCTGTTCTTTTACTATGTGTATTGCAATAATTTTCTCCTTGAGCTCAAACTGTCACCTGCTGGTGACAAACACCCAGAGAGAATTGTCACCAAATTGCAAGATACTCAGCACAGAGAAAAAAAGGCAATTTATACAAGTATTTCACTATTTGAATGAGTATTAACAGTACTTCATAAAATAACAGCAGAAAGAAATATTCTGCTGTTGGAAATTTCTTCATGCATCAGTTTTAGACAGTATCAGGCAATTATTTCATCCCAAATTCCCATTTTTCCTTGGTAATTGCTGTGCTAAGACTATACTCCACAATGGCGCTCCAGTACTGAGCCCTAAGAACTCTGATATCATCAAAAGTAGAAAAGAAAAACAAACCCAGAAATTATAAGCACTGTCTCACTTTGATGGAATGTCAGAGAAAATTACTATGACTAGTATTACTAGTTTGGATCTGGCAGGACCACTCAGGCTTGGCTGTATCCCACAGCTCCTTGTGCCTCTGGGCTGGGTCAGGGACAGGATCAGCTCTGGGACAGGATCAGCTCCAGGATAGGATCAGCTCTGGGACAGGATCAGCTCTGGGGCAGGACCAGCTCCAGGATAGGATCAGCTCTGGGACAGGATCAGCTCTGGGGCAGGATCAGCTCTGGGGCAGGATCAGCTCTGGGGCAGGATCAGTTCCAGGACAGGATCAGCTCCTGGGGCAAGATCAGCTCCTTGGGCAGGATCAGCTCTGGGACAGGATCAGTTCCAGGATAGGATCAGCTCTGGGACAGGATCAGCTCTGGGGCAGGATCAGCTCTGGGACAGGATCAGCTCCAGGACAGGATCAGCTCCAGGACAGGATCAGGGACAGGATCAGCTCTAGGACAGGATCAGCTCTGGGGCAGGATCAGCTCTGGGACAGGATCAGGGACAGGATCAGCTCTAGGACAGGATCAGCTCCAGGACAGGATCAGCTCCAGGACAGGATCAGGGACAGGATCAGCTCTAGGACAGGATCAGCTCTGGGGCAGGATCAGCTCCAGGACAGGATCAGCTCCAGGACAGGATCAGGGACAGGATCAGCTCTGGGGCAGGATCAGCTCCGGGGCAGGATCAGTTCCAGGATAGGATCAGTTCCAGGACAGGATCAGGGACAGGATCAGCTCCAAGACAGGATCAGCTCCTGGGTTTCACTGCCCGGCTCGAAGTGGTCACTTCCACTCGCTGTTTGTGCTGCGGGCACAGTGGACAGTGTCCCCTCTGTGCTCTGAAACGTTCCTTTGTCATTAATCGAATTCAACTGGATGCCTCAGCTGCTGCCTTACATTCTCATCCGTGAACTATGAAGCAGCAGTGGTTATCTGCTGAATTAAGTAGTTCAACTAAAAGAATCCCATATATTGTTTCCAGTCAATGGGCACTATGAATAGATTTTATGTAAAATTACTGGGAATGCATAAGTCATTTTGCCTAATGTTATGGAATTTCTTCTCCCAAACCCTGTGTGAAATGTAATTCATGCTCAGATACTGACAACTGAATCACACTAAGCATTCATATATAGTGCTTTATATATGCAAAGTGCCATAAAACATTAATTAAGCAATAGATTTCCTAATGCTGAAAAAGTGTACTCACGCCAGGCTCGGTGAGTTAAATGTTTAAATACTGTCAACGCTTAAATACTATTTACAGAGTTTCATTGTGCTGTGAGCTCAGTTATTGGCAGAGCTGTAACAGTCAGTGGCTTCTCCATACGGTAAGTAGGAGTAGGAACGGTGGCTTGGTCTTTATCTACACCACTCCTTACTTTGAAATTGTACTTTTGCTACCAGTGCGTTATTTTAAAAGTGAAGTAACTGTAGTAGGAACACAGGCTGTCTGTTTGCAGACTCCTGGTACAGCTACAAGGCAGAGGCAATACCACCATTTATTGAGGTTTTTTCATGCTCCAGGTGACTTTTACTCCTTTTTCACTGTCGGTGCTGTCCAAAGCCACAGGGCATGTTCACCAGAGCGCTGGGACATCCTCACAAGTGCTGCCTGCACAGGGTGGTGCCCCAACCCCAGCAGCTCCCAGCTGGATCCCCCCTGAGGTGGACGCAGGGTCTGGAGCTCAGTGCTCTCCTGGGATGCAAACAGACACTCAGTGCTGTTTGAGTTGTGGGGTTTTGTCCGCTTGCTACTGATTCATTCTGTTTATCGGCCAGGAAGATGGTGAGGTTTGGCTGCAGCTGTCCTGAGTCAGCTCCACACCTTGTAAAATGTCCCAGCCATTGTGTGCCCCCCACTGCCTCCACTCCTGGAGCAGCAGAGAGGCTTGGGGTCCCACACGAGTGTGCCTCCCGTGGCTCTGGGGCACTCACAGCTGCCGGGGACAGGCACGGGTGTGACCCTGGCTCACAGAGGATCCCACACGCTCCCCGTGTGCCAGACCTTCCCCAGCCAGCTGGCAGCTCGTTGGGAGCAGCAGACAGCCCCAAGGACAGAGACCCTCCCTGGTCAGCCCCTGGGTCTTTCCACAGGAGAGTCTCTCATCAGGAAGACTAAAAGGAGCTTTAAAATCATTATTTAAACAATGACAGTGCAGACTGAGCTCATGACACAGAGAGCTGACACATTCCTCCCAGATCCCAGCAATCATGAGATCCCAAACCTCTTCCAAACACTTCTCCAGGCTGTGCAGACCCCGCACTGTTCTTGCTGTAGGTGCTATGCACTTCAGACTGGGTGCTATGATTTAAAGAGTCAACAATTAAAAGACTTTTTAATTGATCAGTCACTGCAGCAATGAGTGTCACAGAGTTTACTTTCTTGTTCCATGAATGCATTTGTTTATATTTGCAGAAGGATTCAATCTGATGTAAACTATGAAATATGTTGTTTACTCAACGAAGACAGGTTCCAAGGCACTTGTTAACACTGGAATCAAACCCAACTCTTAGGTATCTATTTGCATTAGTCAGTCACCTCAGTGCCCACAAACCTGGATGAACACCACAGCACTTCATTAAACAGTCTGGGAAAGCACCTAGAAGATAAATAACCTGTTTAAAACTTCTGATGTGTCAATAGCTTGCCATGAAACTGGAAGACATATCAGAGCTTTGTATTATGGTTTGTATTTGTATTAATGCCTTGAAAACCAGAGGGCAAACCCAAAATTTGCTGATGCTATCAAGTTTGCTGTCAGCACTCTGGAGAACAGAGAATTTTCAGTGATTTTGATAAACTGGTTTCTGACAGACATTTGTGCCTGGATGCCATCTGTGATGGTGCATCAAGTTTTAACTTTAGTTCACCATTACCCAGAAAGGATCTGCTGACAGGGGAAGCAGCCTGCAGGCTTTGCTGCTGGGGGAAAACCGGGCAAAAATCCTTCAAGGAGGAAAACCGAAACTCTGACCAGCCTGACATTTTGTTTTGCTGACAGTGTTAAAATGCCACATCTGTCTCAGTGATACTGAGAGAGCCTCAAAGTTCATCTCTGCTTGAGCAGTCAAGAATAAAATGAACAGCAGCATTAGCAGCATTAATTGGAACAGGTCCTAGGATCAGGGATATTGTCAGCTGTTTGCAAGTGTGACAAACAAGTTGAATTCAACTCTGTCCTGGGAAATATGCTTATTATATTATTATATATTATATATTTTAATATTCTATATTAATATTAATCATTAATAATAATTAATATTATATATAATATTTAATATTTTATTATATAATAAATAAAGTAACTTGTGTTTTCTTCCCCAGTTACTGTGGGTCAGCTCCTGATTCCACCCTGATCTGCTTCCCTTCAGCCATGGCTGCCAGGTCAGTCGCAATCCGCTCAGTCTGTGGGACCTGTCTGTAAGTCTGCCACGTGTCCCTCAGCCTCGGGAAGTGATGGACCACAAACAGAATCAGGTAATTTTTTAAGTCATTTCTGCCCTGTTTTTTCTGGTACGTGACAAGACAGCATTTCTCACACGACAGGACTGGTCTGGGCTGTGTTTTACTGGGAGCACTAAGGTGCCACCAGTGGAGGCCATTACTCTGGTGGACAGTGGCGTCCTCTCAATGGAACTATTTATGACAAAATAAAGTTACAGAAATGGAAATGCATCTCCATTCAGCGAGAGTCAATATTTCATGTCCATTGCTGCAGCTGTGGACTCTGGCATGCAGAAAGGCCTCCAGGAGCCCCAGCAGTGGGATCCCAGCGGGACGAGGAGCCCGCAGGGACACAGCCCTTGGGAGCTGCTGTGTCCTGACAGGCTGTGACAGTGACCAGCCTTCACACAAATCCTCCCAGGGCTTGTGGCCACAGCAGCATTCCTGCCTGCCCTGGCTGACAGCACCGAAGGTGGCTCGCAGATCAGGAGGTATCAACATCACTGCGCCTTATCTGCTCATTGTCAGAGCTCGTCTGTCACTGGGGCAGCACTGCTGGTGCCGCCGGGCCCTGGGCTGGGCTGGGTGGGGTTATCTGCAGGGCCACGCGTTGCAAAACTCACTTTGCTCCCACGTTCAGCCTAATCTGGCCCAGCAGCTGAAGGCCTGGAAGATGAAACAGGCCTTAGGCTGGTGACACAATCAGTGGTCAGTCACAATGATCCCTTCAGCCTTGACCAGCCAGAAACAGCAGCAGCCCTTGTAAAACCATCAGAAACACTGCTTTGTGTTAAAGGAGTGCAGGAGACCTGGAGGCTATGGAGGCTGAAAACAGCTGATCACACTGAGCCTAACATGGCTCTCAGAAAATCCTTATCTCCCTTGTTGATATGTTTACCCCAAATTACTTTAAAATGCTCATATACAAGTCTACAGGCACTTAAAGAACAATCAATATTTACACCTGAATGCTCTCAAGGACCCAAAGCAGCAGAACTCTGCTGGGTGCTGCAGGAGATATTCTGTGCGCTACATACAGCACAGCCCACGTCTCAGAGCTGAAACCATGCCGTCCTTCCCAAAATCTGGTCTTTGGTATCCTTCTCAGCTGGCTGAAGAGAGGGAAAATTCCCCAGACCTCACTCCCTAGCAATCCTCCCGAGCACAGTTTGACACCACCAGTCCGAGACCAAAGGCAGATTGTTCCAGCTCCTCACACGGAGGAAAGTCCATCACCTGGGGAGCCTCTTGCTGCTTCTCTGGGCCCTCTGGAGCTCTCCCATCTCACCCCCAGAGATCCCAGCTGAAAGCGCTCCCTCCTCCCTGCTCTGACAGGACACTATCAGGAAAACTCTCTGCTCCTGGTCAGGAGACTGAGGAATTAAACAAACTGAGGAGTGAAAACTCCAAATGATAACTATCTGCTGTGTCTGAGCACTGCCAGCAGCAGAGCTAAGGCTGCAATGTGACACAGTGCCACGGGGCAGTGACGAAAAGGCATTTTTCTACAGAAGGGCTTTTGCTGCAGACAGGAAGTTTGCTTTTTGAATTAGTCACCAGTTTCACTCCAGGCTGATTACACCAGTTTCATTACCATACAATAGCACTGTTTCCATGCAAGCGCTATCAAGATTACATTTATGGTTCCAAAAGTTATTTCACCACACCTACACACAACCCGAGAGCTGCGCATAGGAACAGATAAGTGCTCTCCCTGTTCTGTGTGCTTACCTAAACCCCATAACCTTTCAGGTAAACTCCTCCTGGGGTAAACAGAAGGGAGTTGACAACAAATAATGAACGCAGAAATAGACCTGAACTTTGACAATTATGCATATTTTGACTATAAACATCACATCTAGGAGTGGGCTATAAACACACCATGGAATACGTTCTTTATAAAGAAAAATCAAGTGGCACTATGACACCAGTTCAAGGGAGATTATATCTGATAAGTTCTGCCAGCACAGGCTACTTTAGCAACAGTGGTAAGATCTCTGGCACGACTTTTGATGGAAATAATGAACATTTTTTTCTGTGTATGTGTGTCACTTTTTTCTCTCTTTTTTTTTTTTTTCTTTTAAATACTTTATTTACACCCACCAGCAGCTGTGATTATTTCTTCAAAAAACGCAAGTTTGGTATTTTGCATTTGAGGGTCTTTCAGCAGAGGAAAGTCCCAGTGGGGCTGTAGTTCCCCAAGACGGGCAGAGGCTTTGGGCAGAAGCGCAGGCTTTGGGCAGAAGCGCAGGCTTTGGGCGACTCTGCACAGCCCAGCTCCTGCTCAGGAGTCAGTGGCAGCAGGAGCTGCTCCCAGGGCTCAGTCAGGGCAGGAAGAGCTCACCCCACGGCCACCCCAGCTCAGCTCTGCCCTGAGTCACCTGCAGTGTGTGACATCAGCTTCTCTCTGCCTGTCTGGGGCTGGCACACTCAACAGTTTCACTTCTAATAGAACCTGCCCGTGGAATTACCCTGGCTGACGATCTCATTTTACTCCATATGAGCACATCCTGATTCTGGAATGAGAATTGCTAATGCCACTGGATTAAGATAAACACGCATTAGGCAGTCTTGTTGCAGATATGTATTCACATATGGAATTATCGAGAGTAACTCAAGGTGCAGATAAGTGAAATATTATATTTAAATGTTGTTGGATGCTGGGTTATTTTTGTCATCTTCTCCTTCCTCAACCCCTCCAAAGCAATCTAAATCATCCTGCTGCCAAATCCAAAATAAAGACTTCTTTGTACACCACTGCACCAAAAACTAATTCAGGCCCTGAAATTTTGCTCAATTTCATACATTCAAAATGAGTAAATACTGAAAAATTTCTCCAGATTTGTTCAACACCAAAAAACACTTGATGCAGTTCTGTTCTTTGAATTCTGAGATTATTTCATCTTCCTAGTTTCCCTTGGTAATTATTCTCCCTTTACCTTTAGGTTTTCTATTAGCATTAATGCCACATACTGACAGCATGGCAGTGACAGAACAGCAACTCTTCCCCAATGATTTTGAATCTTCTCAGTTTAACTGGTTTATATTGGTCCATGAGCTAGCTAAGGCATTTAATCTTCTGTGAGTGGTAAGGAATGTCTGTTATACCCAGGGAACATTGCCATCTCAGGAATGAAATGATGTGGAGAATCCTTAGCCTGTGACTTCCCTCGGGATTTTCTCAACAGCAGTGCTGAGAAATCAAAATACAATATTTAGTATGATTTGTAGCCTTAAAATTCAAGTATCACCCTGCCTAGCCAGAACCTGGCAGAGCACCATGATCTCAGAAGTCTCTTTCACAGTCACAGGAACTTCCCACATATTAATAAACCATATTTCAAAGTGTAGCCACTAACAGAGGCAGGGAAACTACCTGGAGGCAAGCAGTTCTTTCTGCCCAAGAGCTGCAGCTTCAGATTTTGGACAGGCACAATCTCTCACCTAATCCTGAGCATGTTTTCAAAGTGTCTTTTTTACTCAGAGCCTCACATTTCCCAGATTGTAGCTCAGTTTCATGTACAGAGCTCAGGCCTTCTGAGATCCAGCAGCAAACACTGCGCAGGACACACCTTGAAACAGCCCACTCCTCTCAGCATTTTCTGTTCCCCAGGTAGAGCAGTTTTTCTGTAAAATCTCTTTCTAAATAAGCTCAGTGGGACTCAGTCAGCTCTCAGGAGGTGACACATCCCTTTGCTGACACTGCTCCCACAGCTCTGAGTGGAGCTGTACATCCTTAAAGAAGCACCAGAGGAGTTGGTTAGAAGGTCCCTTCAGCAACACCAGGAAGTTTTTACTTCTATTTATAGCATTAAATCTCCTTGTCGTCAGACTGACAAATTATCAGGGTAATCAAACTTTAGATATTGCATCTGTTGCTGATCTAAACTACCCTTGTTCAATCTTTGCCTGTAACAAGTACGATACATTAAAAAACCCACCCCAAACCACTGCTTTACTTGCACAGACAAACTAACAGCAGCAGCCCATCTCTCACTCTAACTCTGCACAGAAATAACCTTAGCTTGCATGAGCAGTTTTACTGAACAAGCGGGGTTACTCAGCACAGTAAAAGCTGGTTATACATGTAAATATTGTATGGTGAGCTGCTTAGTAACCAAATTTATGCTTTTCAGCTGATTTTTATTTTGGCATTTTTAAGATAGCATCAAATATCCTGAAACTGTTTTTAAAATATGCTTGATCATTTTGAAAACCAAATTAATACAGCCAACTCTGATGATTACATTTTGCAGAAACCCTGCTGCATTGTCATGCCTTCGTGTTGCCCAACCAGAGCTTGTTTTAGGACGATATTTTTTCCTGAGGATCTAAACCATTATCATTCATGAAGCACAACCACCCAATTTAATGCATGCTTCATAATTCAAATATTATGTGCTGAATCCTCTCACGACTTATTTAACTTCAGTGTCTAAACCCTCAGCCAGGGATTTTCAAACTTTCCAACCCACAGATCCCTCAGTGGTCTGTAGCCATGCACCAGAATTCATTTCTAAGAAAACCAGACTTGATTCTTTCAGTTACTTCCCACAGACTCCTTGCACTGTAGACTAACTAATTATCTAGAGCTGGCTGGTAACAAGAGATTAAATTAATACATGTAGTAGGGCACTGGGACTTGAGAAATCATATTCCATATTTAAACTCGACAGCATAAAGATCATTCGTTACTTTGAACGTGATACATTTCCTTCTTCAGAAATAGCAGCAATTAATAGCATAGTATAGAATTTAAAAATCAAGAGTAATTTTATTCTGTCACTAAAAAAACAACCCACACCACAATCCAGCAGTGAGCTGGGATTAAATAGATAGGATTTAAACCAATACTACAGTCTAGTCTTGGCTACTGGCATGCTGGGAGAAAAGTGTGTGAATAATTCAGACGTGAGTTTACTACAGAGGTGATGAAGGTGAGCAAGCCCACATCATACCCAAAACCTTAGCACAGCAGAACAAGAAAATAAAATATTTCTGCAGCGACACTGTGGCCTTTCAGCAACTCCTACTGCTGGTTTTGAAGAGAGCTTTGGCAGCCCTTGCTGGTAGGTCTGATTTTGGCTGGCTCACACCAGGGTGGGTGACGTGGGAGCTCTGCTCCCAGAGTACCTCTAGGAGGGGACATCAGATGGAGAGTGGATGGAACAAGTGGAGAAATGGCTTAAAAGCTTCCAAGGGAGCTCAGTTATTCAGTTTCCAAAGCCAACATCTATGGCTAGGCTGAGCAGCCATTGGGAGAGAACTCACAGAACAAGAGGTTTGGGTAGTCAGAGAGGTCTTTTTCACTGTTTCAAATAACAGCAGCACTGCTCTGGGAAAACCCTGGCCCACGAGTCCGACACAAGGTAAGGGCTATGTGGGCAGCCTGCAGAGTGCAGAACACAGACAGCACCAAAGCCCAGCCCTGGGCCTGCGATGGCAGATCAACCTCCTGCTCCATCCCCGCTGACCTGCACAGCACCTGCCCCAGCCCACGAGCAGCCTGCACCCACAGGTTTTCAGGTGAGTGAGAAGACTGTACACCTGGGAGACATCGGGGGGGCCTGGCAGAGCAGCATCTCACCTGGGGACACTCAGCTGCAGGTACAGGGCACGGCTGCGCCTACAAACCACACACGGGCACACGCGTTTCACACATACTGAACAAAGCTGTTAAAGCATCGCCCCCTCCACAGCAGGGCGGCTGGAACAGCGTCTGTGCTCCTCAGGAGAGGTTTTATTTGCAAAGACTTACACACCAAGCAGCAGAGGGGTTTAGTCTGAGCTCCAGGGGATCACCAGGGCTGCAGCACTCACCAGAGGATCAGTGATCACGGGGATGAATCCCCACCGGGAATGCTGCAAAAATAATTTCAGCAGAATTTAGTCTCTCTGAAAATTGTTCAGGAATAAGAGAACATTACTTATAAAACTTTTTTCAAATCCTTTAGACTTTGCCTACCTCACGTGCTGTGTTTAAATTAGGCTTGGGAACAAGGTGTGGTAGAAAGGATCTACATGTCACCATTACGTGGATAAATACTGAGAATAGTAAAGAACTGAGAAAGATGCAACAGCAAGGACTGGAGGGTGCCAAAACAACTAATGATACTTTCTTGAAACGAATGTCTAATAGAAAGTCCAAGGGACGACTTCTGCAAACAGTGGCATGTCGCCAGTCCCTGTGACTCAGCCCTGCCGCTGGTCGCGGGCCACCAAGCGCCAGCAGCACCAACATCTGGCACCGGCCACGTCTGCCCGAGCCATCAGCCGGTCCGACTCCGGGACACCGGGCTGTCCTGGCTCCCGAACCGGGACAGAGCCTGGCCCACGGGGGACGGGCTCCCAGCCCCGGGCCCCTCCGCACCGGGATGGGGGCACGGCCCGTGCCCTATGGCCCCGGGCCCCTCCGCACCGGGATCGGGGCACTGCCCGTGCCCTGCGGCCCCGGGGTCCCGCCCCCAGCGCGGAAATGGGAGCCGGGTGGTGGCACTGGCAGCCCGGGTCCCGCAGCCCCGGTGCCCCCGCCCCTTATTGGCGCTGCCCGGCCCGGTGTCCCCCGCCGCCCGCCCTATCGCTGCGCGCAGCCGGTGCCAGGGCCGTGCCCGGGGACACGGGGAGCCGCTGCCGGTGCCCCTCTCCCCCCAGCTGGCTCCGGGGGCTCAGGGCACGGGCCGTGCCCCGATCCCGGTGCGGAGGGGCCCGGGGCCGCAGGGCACGGGCAGTGCCCCGATCCCGGTGCGGAGGGGCCCGGGGCTGCAGGGCACGGGCCGTGCCCCGATCCCGGTGCGGAGGGGCCCGGGGCCGCAGGGCACGGGCAGTGCCCCGATCCCGGTGCGGAGGGGCCCGGGGCCATAGGGCACGGGCAGTGCCCCGATCCCGGTGCGGAGGGGCCCGGGGCCATAGGGCACGGGCAGTGCCCCGATCCCGGTGCGGAGGGGCCGCAGGGCACGCGCGCTCCCCCGAGCACGGCGCGGCCCCGCGGAGGGCGGGGGTCACACACGCGCTGCAGCGCGAGGCGGGGCGGGGCGGGGCGGGGCGGGGCCTCTGCCGCTCGCCACCGGCAGCCAATGGGGGCGGCGGTGCCGCGCCGCAGCCAATGGGCGGGGAGGGGCCGCGCGCCGCAGCCAATGGGCGGGGAGGGGCCCCGCGCCGCAGCCAATGGGGCCGGGGCAGGCCCCGCGCCGCAGCCAATGGGGCCGGGGCGGGCCGCCATGGGCCGCGGCAGCGCTGTCCCGCCGCCGCGCCGGGGCCGGGGCCGGTAACGGCAGCGCTGCCGCCCTCTCTCTCTCCCTCGCTCTCTTCCTCATCCCTTTCCTCCTCCTCGGCGCTGCCCGGCGCTGGGGCTGTCCCGGTGCCGCTCCGCGAGGCGCGGCCGCCACTTCCCCGCCCCGGCGCGGGGCCGTCCCTCGTCCCCTCCCTCCCTCCGCCCCGTCCCCGCCCGCCGCGGCAGCCCCGAGCGGGAGGCGGCGGAGGGAGGCGGGAGCCATGCGGGAGTACAAGGTGGTGGTGCTGGGCTCGGGCGGCGTGGGCAAGTCCGCCCTCACCGTGCAGTTCGTGACCGGCTCCTTCATCGAGAAGTATGACCCCACCATCGAGGACTTCTACCGCAAGGAGATCGAGGTGGACTCGTCCCCGTCCGTGCTGGAGATCCTGGACACGGCGGGCACCGAGCAGTTCGCCTCCATGCGGGACCTCTACATCAAGAACGGGCAGGGCTTCATCCTGGTGTACAGCCTGGTGAACCAGCAGAGCTTCCAGGACATCAAACCCATGCGGGACCAGATCATCCGCGTCAAGAGGTACGAGCGGGTGCCCATGATCCTGGTGGGCAACAAGGTGGACCTGGAAGGCGAGCGCGAGGTCTCCTTCGGGGAGGGCAAAGCGCTGGCCGAGGAGTGGAGCTGCCCCTTCATGGAGACCTCGGCCAAAAACAAAGCCTCGGTGGACGAGCTCTTCGCCGAGATCGTCAGGCAGATGAACTACGCGGCGCAGCCCAACGGGGACGAGCCGTGCTGCGCCTCCTGCGCCATCCTCTGAGGGCGGCGGCGGCCCCGCGCCCCGGCGGACCCGCTCGGGGAAATAGCATCGGGAAAAAATTCATCGTGTTGGAAATGTGGCTTTTCTCGGCATGTACGTTTCGTCCAGTCTTGGTCATGGCATATTTCCTGTCAGTGTCGGCGGCGGGCGCGGGAGCAGCCGGTCCCGCCGCCCGGGGAGCAGAGCCACGCGGGGAACCGGCCCGGGACAGCGGCGGGGAGCGCGGCGAGGAGCGGTGCCCGCAGCCCGGACAGCCGCGGGAGCGGGGCCATCCCGGGCCATCCCGGGCCATCCCGGGGCCATCCCGGGCCATCCCGCACAGCCCCGGGGCCATCCCGGGCCATCCCGCACAGCCCCGGGGCCATTCCGGGCCATCCCGCACAGCCCCGGGAGCGGGGCCATCCCGGGCCATCCCGCACAGCCCCGGGGCCATCCCGGGCCATCCCGCACAGCCCCGGGGCCATTCCGGGCCATCCCGCACAGCCCCGGGAGCGGGGCCATCCCGGGGCCATCCCGGGCCATCCCGGGGCCATCCCGGGGCCATCCCGGGCCATCCCGGGCCATCCCGCACAGCCCCGGGGCCATCCCGGGGCCATCCCGGGCCATCCCGGGGCCATCCCGGGGCCATCCCGCACAGCCCCGGGGCCATCCCGGGGCCATCCCGCACAGCCCCGGGGCCATCCCGGGCCATCCCGGGCCATCCCGGGCCCGCCCGTGCCGCGGCGCCGCTCCCCGCGGTCTCTATGCAAGCGGCGGAGCGGGGCCGTCCCGCCCCGAGAGTTGCACATGGAACTGGGACTGTGACCCGAGCGGTGCTGCCAGGCACGGGGCGCCGGGCAGCGCTGCCGATATCCCTGGAATAATGCTCTATTTTGTTTACCTGCTGTATCGGATGGGAGTTTGCAGGAGAGTGGTAGCGTGGTGGTTTTTCTCCTGGTTTTGTTTTATTTGTTTGGTTTTTTTTTAAATCAGCTGTGAAAATGTTACAAATCTGCACAATTTTTTAGGCGTGCGTGTGTGTGTGATTTCGTTGTGGTTTTGGTTTTTCCTTTGGCGGGGGGCGGTGGTGCTTTTTGTGCCGAGGGGTTTTGGGTTTCGGTTGGCAATATCTGATTTTGATGACTAGCTCTCTCAAGGGCAAAGACTTCCTATGAGTGATGCAGGGCCAACAGCAGCCCTGTGTCTGCAGAGTGCCTTCAAAACTCAGCTGTTCCAGCCGGTGCCAACCTGTGAAAGCTCCACAGAATCCCATTATCTACTACTCCAAAAACTACTTAACAGTTTCCTTGCAGTAATCACACCGAACAAGCCAGGACAAAAGGGCCCATTGTTAGTGGAATTTATTTCTTATTTCCATCTGAGCCTTTTAACTGTTATTTCCATGTCTTGCAAGTTTGGGCTTCATTTACTTCAAATTTACAAGAATTTAGCCTTTCGGGATTTTGGGAGGGAAGGGCTGCTTTTTTTTTTTTTTTTTTTTTTTTCTGTTTCCCTTTAATTTTGTCATGGGATGTACCTCCAGCCAGCAAAGAAGAAACTCTTATCGTTGTGATGTACCAAGAAAATTATGACTGTCATTTTAATTGCAGACATGCATTGAAGAGATGTCTATCCATTTCAAGAATTTTAATACAAATGCTGTTTTTTAGAAAACAACTTTGTGCATTGTTATGTATCACATGAAACACTGACTTTCACACAGGCTCTTAATCCTGATTTATATCTCAGTAGCAGTGAAAGGCGGAGGGGTCAATTTAGCTAAGAACAGTGGTTAAAAAAAAGGCAAACTACAAGATTGCTGTTTTGCCTAGTGTTTAGTCATCTTTGATGAAGGATTTTGCTTGTATTCAAGTCCTGGCCCAGTGTGATGCCAACTTGTGAGAAGGAGGCTGTGCTCAGGGGCAGCTTTAGGAAGGTGGTGTGGCTTTACTACAACAGGCCCTGTAAGATTAGGCCTTTATTCCCTCCTGGAAGCAGCATGGTTTGTTGGGGTGAAGTTCTAAAGGTCAGTTATCTATAGAATTTCAACTTTTAGCCTCATTGCATTATCACTCTAAAATTATAAACCAGACCTTTTTGTTTTCTGGTTTGCAGAGGGGCTGGGGTGGGAGGAGACCTGTGCCTCCCATCAGCTGGAAGATCCAAGGAGCTTGTTTACCTGTTTTCTTCCTCTCGTTGCCCCTTCTTTAAAGGTTTGCACACAAAACCTGCAATTCTCTTTTTCCTTCTCCCCTCTATCCCAAGAAGTCTTGAAATTATCTTACATCTCAAAAACAAAGGTTGAGCAATGAATGATATATAAAGGGGTTTTTAATCAGGCCAACTGAAAGGTAACTGCCATGATTCCTCTGTGAATCTGGTAATTTCTCCTATTTTAAACAGGAAAACTTTGTGCTTCAGCACTGGAAGAACAGTGTGTAGTGTTAGTTTGATGCCACGTTTTGAAATCCCATTGATTGAAATGAAAATTATAATTTGTGATTTAGTCAGAACTGGATACTTTTTGTAGCAATGTCGAGTATCCACTGAATTTATAAATGATTGTATCCTGAAAGTGTGTTTCTCCTCCTGAGCTCCCTGTATCGTTCCAGCCGAGCCTGTTGGGGTACAGTCAGTGGGGCTGTGTCAGTCTCAGTGACAGCACCACAGGGACAAACTGAGGGCTGGAGAAGGCAGCGCCAGTGCTGCTCCCTCACTGCTGCCTGGAATAGACACATTCATTTACCCCACCCCATTTTAAAGTGAAAGTTGAAAACCTCATTGCAGCTCATCTTCCAGAAATTCCTAAAACTTCATTAGAAGCCAGAGGACTCCCATGGTAGGAAGGCAGGGGAATAACACTGATAGAAGTGGGTCCTTTTAACCCAAGTACTGCATTGAAAGCTAAGGAAGCTTGACTAGTGCCACGTCTGCAGCTTACAGACTGCATGTCTGATGTTTAAAAAAAAAAAAATTTACATCTCAATTACTGCCATGGTTCAATTTTGCCTTAAATTCATTGGGAATGTATATTTTTTAGCACCCAACAGGCCTTGCTCTAGATCAGTGCATTGACAGCAGCTCGTTCTGGTTGATAAAAGCAGGTATTTATTGTACCCTCCCAAGAGACAGCGCATCCCTCACGTTCTTCAGTGCCTCTGTTTCCCCACTGCCTGAGTTGTGCTTGAAGGATAAGGCAAAAGCAGATGTTTGTAGCACACAAAGTCCAGCTTTTCTCAGTCTGGCAGAGGAGCTGAGGGCAGCCAGCTGAGCTCTGTGCTGTGCTGGGCCTTTCTGTGGTACACTCTAGTTCTGCTCAAAAAGGTGTATTTGTTAAACAGTGAAGCATTTAAGCAGCCATGGCACTGTCTGATCAGGGTTTTGAATGTATTTAGGCATTCAGTGTTCTCTGTGAGCGTGTAGAGCTCAGCAGTCTGATCTTCCAAATACTCTGAAGTGTTTTGGTGCTTGTTAAACATAGGCCTTGTCTATAAAAAGTCTGAAAAAATCATCCTGCTTTAACTTGACTGAGTGATGAAAGCTATATTAGCTTCGACACTTGAGGGAAATGTTGTATCAATATAAAGGTACTCGTTATTCCTTTTCCCTGTGGGAATATGTTACACCCATGTCAATACAGAGGTGGTATATCACTCTTTTCACAGTGAGAATTACAAATATTTACTTGTTTTGGAAGAAAAATTACATTCCCCGCCAAAATGCTTCCTGACATCGCAGAAATTGTGTAAACAAGGCCTTGGTTTAAGGCTGGTCTTGTGACCACATGTTTTGCTGTACATAATGATTGTATTTTTAAGAATCCAAGCGTGTTCTGTTGCAAGAAAGCGTGTCTGGCATCCCGGTGTCCGTGATTGTAACCGTGCCATGTTCTCGGCCCCAGGCCCAATGCAAGTGTGCTTCTGCTCAACATGATGCTCAGGATTTGTTGATCTGATGGTGCTGGAGCTGATGTGGAATTCTGTGGCTGTAGGATCCTGGTGGTTCTGCTTCTCTCAAAAGAATGTACGGCAAGTTGTTTGCAAAGGGCATTTTAAATAAAGGGCAGCTGGCTCTTTATGACTTCCTCACTTGGGTACTCATTGTGTGCAGGTGTTGTTTGGGGTCAGGTTTCCTCGAAGAGTGACAAAATGCAGAAACTTCCATGTTCTTCCAGAATTTTGAACGAAAAGGAGTGGCACAAGTGTTCTCCTTTGGAGCGCATGGACAACTCCCACAAGGTGAATGGGAAGCTGTTGGAGCTCTGTTGCTGTCGGAAGCTCTGTCCCTCCAGGTTTGTATTGCATCCCAGACGCTCTGCTGAGTGAACCCTCTGCACCCGTGGGCAGAACTGTTCGTGTTCTGCTGAGCTCTGAGACTTGCTCTAGAGGCAAACGTGTGTGAGCTCGGTTCCAAGGGGAAATGGTTTTAAATATTGATGTTCACAGCTTATGGCCTGTTCTTACAGTGTTTACAGCCTTGTGCAAAATGTGTGTGTCAAAGATCCTTCTTCCTGTCACATTGCCACAGCAGTGTTTTAGAAGCTCCTTTTTGCAGGAGTCCAGCATCTGCCCAAATGGTACAACTTTGTGTTTGGGGCTGACAGCCTTTGGTAACTGTGTGCAGCACGAGTGGGATCTGAGAGCAAAGTTCCCGTGCAAACAGTAAAGATATTCAAGTGATGAGAAATGGAGTGCAAGTGTGCTGCTGGGGCTGCGTGTGTTGGGGTTGGGGTTTTTTGGTTGATTTTATGTCTTGATTTGTGTAGAGTTTGTTGATCTGTAATCAGAAATCTCACTGTGTTTCCCAAGTAAGAGTCAGAGTGTGTGTGTGTGTGTGTGTGATCTGTTGGAATCAGAAGTCCTCCCTTGCCACAGATGATCTCACCTCAGTGATCTCAGTTCTGGAGCAGCCCTTCTGGAGCAGTCCTTACGGCGCTGAAGGAACCCCAACAAAACCTGAACTGGTCAACAATGATGAGCAGAGCTGTCCCTGCAGAAAGCTGAAGAACAGCCATCACATTTTCTCTGCAGCTGTTTTAAATTTCCCTAGGGTACAACTGCTCCAACAAACACCAGGGCTGCTTTGCTGCTGTTCATGCCAGGGGTGACATTGTGCGTAAAGCAAGTACTCAATGGAAATCCTTAATCTGCACTGTCCAGCAAGTCCCAGATCCTACATAAACCACTGTAAAATTAGAAGTCAGTTAACCAGAACAGTCAAGTAAGTCTTAAAATATTGAAAGCAGCTGTTCTGTATTGACGCTATTTTGTTTTGGCAGTCTTGGGGCTTTTGGAGGTTTGGATGAAGAGCAGACTGATAAAGAAGCCATAGCTGTGTTTTGTAAGTCCCTGACAGAGACAGATTTTTAGGAAAATGGTGCCTAACAGGTAGCTTCAGGTCTAATGAGTTAAACCCCATTTATTTCTACAAAGTTCTGTAAAGGAACATTATAAAAATGCTCAGTTAATAGATTTGATGTCCAGGTACAGACAGGTCCCAGATATGTCTCCTCTTCTTGACAAACTGATAATGATTGTGCAAGAAATGCTGCAGCAACAAGACTGGACAGAATGATAAAAAAATTGCTCAAGTTTTTGCCTTTTGATACAGTCATGTTAATTTGTTACACTAGGATGAAAAGGGATGTTTTAGGTTGCTTTTGAGGATGGTTGTAAATGGACTTCTGGGTGAAAACTAATCTGAAATCAGAATTGGCTGTTTTTTCCTCTGAATCAGGTATTGCAAAAGGTACAGGTTAGTATTTACAGCAGGTGTCCCTTCGCACTTTCTCACTGGTGGGTACATTCATCTAATTGTTTGTACAGTCCTCCTATGGTTATCCCAATTTCAGCAGTCAAGGGGACAGGTATTGTATCCACTCTTGTCCAGAGAAGTAACTTGAAAGAGAAATTACTGCAGATATTCCAAAAACACTTTCTGTAGAAGCATAAAATAGATACATTTTAGAGATCAAAACTGCATGGTTTCGTGGGTCTTAAAAACCTAAAATGTGCCTTGTGTTTAACTTCCTCTGCTGGGTCGTGGTTTCTTCCCCAGGTCTGCTGCTTTGGGCTCCTGGGAGTGGCCTGAGGTTTCCATGTCTGTAACAAAAGTGACTTTGGGGTGTTGTACAGACACATCTTCGACATTCAGTGTGTGAAACTGCACCTCCCCTGCACTGTTAGGAGAGAGACAGAAGTGATCCAGGAGCAGCGACGTAGGGCTGGTGAAATCCTGGCTGGGCAGGGCGGGGATCTGCCATGGGGGACTGTGGGGTGGTGTGTGGGGTGGTGTGTGGGGTGGCACTGGGAGCAGGACAGACAGTGCCAGGTTCCCCAAATGGCAGACACGGTTGTGTGACAGGGCAGGGAGAAGGATGTCTGGGGGAGCTGGGGAGAAGATGGGTTCCATTCTTCTGGTTTGGGTATAAAACATCCTTTTGTGCGTGTGTTATGGATTTACTGGGTTTTTTTCCCTTACACTGCTAAGCAGATTCAAAAGTGCAAAAAACATTTGTACAATGTGTGTTCTTCACCAGGGATGAGTTTGATATTTAGGCTGAGCTTCCCTACACCACTAATCACCAAAATCTCTTTTAAGCTGTGTGGAACTTTATAGTGATGATTGTTGCAATGTGACTCAGGGGAGTTAGGAGCTGTGTGTGCTAAAGGATGAGATTAGTGATAATTTTATCCCCTGAATGAACTACGGCAGGATCATGTACCTGCATTTCATGTAGTGAGTTCGCTGCCAAGTTTACTGAGGGTTAACAAAATTAAGATGAAAGCATGCTAACAAAGGGCTTGAGTAATTCAGTTTGTGTGTTTGCAATCTTTATTTCCTTTCTTTTTGAGATACTCTGCTGCATCCCAGATTGGCTGTCTATTTTCTGCTGCGTTTCTTGTTTCAAATGTTATGCTTGCTTTAGTGTGGGTTTTGCTTTCCCTTTGGTTGTTGAAACTTTTGGTTTTTCCTTTAATTAAAGGAAAAAATAGAGAGGAGATTCACATCTGAGTTGCTGTATAGCACAAGCTGCCCAGATTCCAGAAATGCATGCCATGCTCTCCACATATTTTTGCAATAAAGTTTAAGGAGAACACTGTATGTTTAAGGTATTTCCAAGGCCTGGACTCTCACCAGAGAAATAGCTTGGAAAAGATTATTTCCAAAAGAACTGGGTCAGCCTGGAGTGAATTAGAGTTCACAGATACTGAGGCATTTATTCCCTTACAGTATTACTGTACTTCAGCCTCTGCAGTGACAGTTACAGATTGCTGCACATAATTATTTTTGCATATGTGCAAAGCTGGATCTGGTGTCCATAATTTGGGAAACATCCACATTTTTCTACTTCTAGCATAGAAAATTAGCAACTGGGTGCCTGTACTCGCTGAGTGTCAGACCAGTAGCACAGAAATTCAGGTGTGTGTTTATTTAGTCCATTATAAGCACCTAAAAAGAGTTTTCTGGATTCTTTTCAAGCACTTTTGACCTGGCACAGATCAGTTCTCAGCAACGCTAAACCAGAAGGTCCCCATGGCGATTGAAGGCGTGAGGCCTTTACCTGTGGCAGGGACAGTGACCTGTGCCCCCTCTGGTTTGTGGGAGCTCCATGTGCGAGGGAAGCCAGGCTTGTGTCACCTCTGTGTCCTTGTGCCGGGGACGTGGAGCCCAGCCTGGCTGGTGAGCTGCTGAGAGCTCAGCGATGGATATTCCTGGACTCTTTGCAGGCTTTAGGAGGCTGGGGTGGCTCGGTGTGCACCTGGGGGCAGCTGTGCAGGTGTGGTGAGGCATTGAGCCATCGCTCAGGGCTTCAGCGCTCAGGAGTTAACAGCAATTAACTGCTGGGGACTTGGAGTTCGTTTGGAAAACACGTTTGTGAATACTCAAATGGAGACATAAACTCTGTTATTCCAGGATGTAAACACACCTAAACAAATGTGTTGGGAGTCCCCAGCACCTATAATAGAATCATTAATATAGATTCATGACTGAAGTTCTGTTTGTGCATTGACTTGAAGCTATTTGAATTTGAACTTGACATATTCTCTGATTCTGTGGATGTGTGTCCCTAATTCTCCATTCTTTTGCAACCCCATTGAAATCAGAGCCTCATTTAAGCAAATTTAACCACAGCCTGAATTTAAATACTTCACAAGCACCTAGTAGTGTGATTTTTTTTTCCTTTTTAAAAGTTGTCATTTCATGATGAAAGAAAGCCTTCCTTCCCCTGTGCCTTTAGCTGAATTTTCAGATGTCTATAGTGTAAACTTTAATTTATTTTTTTCCCCTTTCTATGGGTGTTTTTTAGCCTGAGGTGACACTGGGTTTATGTAAATTGTGACTCTATCTTGAAATGCCAACAGATGTGCATAATTATTTTTTAATATGGTTGTTTCAAAAGACAGGTCCCGTGGAACACTTGCAGCAGTGGGCAGCCAGGAGGGGAAGGGTTTGAGGCCGAGTGCCCTGAGCAGGCTGCCCGGCAGAGCCCGGAGGGACCCCGCAGGATATTCCTGAGGACATCCCTGCCAGCTCGGAGCAAGGATGGAGGCTGCATCCCAAACACTCTCTTGCAGCTGCTCGGTGCTCTATCAAAGCACAGAAGTTAGACAGAGCCGTCACTTTATTTTTTTGATTTTTCAGTGGCTGCCAAGAGCTACATAAGCCCCTGAACTATGTCAGAACTGGAGGGAGAACAAAGGTGCCCTGAGTTTGCCTTTCCCTCCTGCCCTGCTGCCTCCTCTGCACCCAGGAGCTCTGTGAGCCTCACAGCCTGTGGGTCACTGCGGGGCTGTGTGATCACATAGATGAAAACATGCATGTTCCAAAATTTAACAAAACCCCACAATTTTCAGCTCTGTACTTAGGGAAGCAAGACTGCTGTGTTGCCTTGGTGTACGTCCTAGACTGTAGAAACTGCAGAGGGAAGGACGAGCTCCTTTGGGTGGCCCCACCCTCCAAGCTGAAGAAACCTGGATACACTCTCTGAGATGCAGAGGCTGAATGGAAAATGTATGATGTGAGTAGGCTCGAAATTGAATTAATTTGAAACTCTTACAATTTTTATTCACTTGAAACGGGGTCAATTTCAAATCAATCTCTTTGCAAGATGAAACACACTGACTTCAAAACGGGCTTTTGTGGTGATACATCACAGCACTTATCAAATTAACAAAGGGCTGAGCCAGCAGGTAACGAGGTACATACTCAGCTGGGGCTGAGCTTTCTTCCAAGTGCAGGTATTATTTTTAAATCTAGTAACTATCCTTATGGAAAAAGCAAATATTTTTTTTAAACCCTCAGGAAAGGTTCAATCTGAAAAACAGTGATTGCAGGACTCAGGGAGGATTATGGTAATTTATTTCAATTAATTCAATGCAAAACAGATTATATATCACTGTGCTTCACCATCTTGTGGAAAATCTAGCATTCAAAATGTAGCATAATCAGATTTTGATTTATGCAAACTCTCTCTGGAAGACGCTACACCAGTCTCTTGTTTTGCAGCAAGGGGAAGTTAATGTTTCCCTGAGGATGGGTTTCTAGCAAGGCTGGGATCAGCTCTGGCCGCTGGGCTGGGGCTCGGGGAGAGCAGAACTGTGCCCTATGGAACAGGACAGCTCTGCCAGCAGGCACAGGGGTCCCTCCAGAACCTGCAGCCTGGTGAGCAGAGCCAGGCGGGGTCATCCCAAGGGCTCTGGTGTCTGCAGTCGGTGTTCTGCACAGAGCAGGGCAGCCTCAGCTGCCCCCAGCACCCACAGCATGGTGAGCAGAGCCGGGCAGGGTCATCCCAAGGGCTCTGGTGTCTGCAGTCGGTGTTCTGTACAGAGCAGGGCAGCCTCAGCTGCCCCCAGCACCCACAGCCACTCGCCGTGCGCAGGGTCTCGCTGTGCTGCTCCTCTGCTCTCTGCTCAGTGCCTGTGCCCCCTCCCTGCAGCTGTACGAGGGAAGTGTCTGAAGAGCTCAGGACACTTCTCTGTTCTCAGCTTCCTCAGCTCTTCCCCTTCACACACACACATTTCTGCTTCCTCCCATTCTACCCCAGCAGAAAAAAAAAAAAAATACAATGGTTGCAGTCGCACTTGCAGGTGCTGGGAAGGAAGCCCACGGCATCACTGAACTCGGGCTAGGTAAATGCTCTGTCGGTGCAGCCCCCTCAGCTCCCCTGTGACACCTCCACGGGGATGGGGGCTGCAGAAGTGCCCCCAAAGCCAGGGCACAGCCTCGCCTTCTGCCCAGGCATAGCGGAGGATGCAGGGAGCACCGGTGCTAAATGACCCACTGCAGGTTTACAGGTTTTTTTTTACAGGTTTACAAGGGTTACCAATACCGTGCATTTCCAATCACTGTCCTTTCAGTCCCTGCTCGTTTCATTGGGTGTAGAACAGTTGCTGTGTGACAGCAGCTCTGCCCTGATCTGAAATATAACCCCGTGGATGAATCGCAATGCCCTCGCCTGGCTAGCACATGTGGTCCTTAGGAGTTGTGCTATAGGGAGGGAACCTACAAATGCTAATTTTAAGCAATAAATGCTGATTAGTGTTCAGGGTTTAAGCTATTAGAAGGGTTTGTTCTGATGCGAAGCAGACGCTGTGCCCTTGTGGGGCCCTGGGTGCCCCGAGTGACCTGGGCAGGCCAGGCCAGGCCAGGCTGGGGTTTGTGCCCAGCGCCCGCCCGGCAGAGCCTCCGTGGGGCTGGCGGAGCAGCTGCTTTCGGGAGCTCTGCAGCTGCTTCATTCAGCCTTGGGAGCTGCAGTAATTGACTTCGGAAAAGAAATCATTGTGTATATTCTGTCCTTTTTGTCAGCCATGCTAATTCCTTAATATGTTTAGGAGTTGGCATTTATATTTCACCAAACTGGCTGGCTTTTCTCAGCCTGTTTGAGTAAAAACTGAGAGTAAACATGTCTTTTTTTTCTTAATTTTTTTTTCTGAAACTTAGATCACTGTCTACTCCAAATTGTGTTTGAATTGACAAGTTCCAGGTTTGATTCCTAAAGGGAGTAAGTGCATTAACTCGTGTCATTAGCCCATCACCTTCCCAGAGAGCCGCAGGGGAAGGTTTTCAGGAGGAAGGTACTTGGTGTTTCTCAGCTGGAAAGTGCCAGCCAGTGGCTTAGTCTGGATCAATTAATGAGGTTTGTCCTGTTGCCAGTGCTCATTTTTATTATCCAGACTTCCCTTCTGGGAATAGCCTAAATAGATGGAATCAGTGCTTCTGCCTAAAGTGTGTGGCAGTTGGGACTTGCGGTTGTTTCTACACCAACCCTCTCTCCTTCGCTTTATGACTTACAGGTTTTTAAGGAACTAACACTTCCATAAAGACAAGGATTTGTGCTATAGTTCATGAGGACAGTGAACATGAACTCAGAACCTTCAACACAGATGATACAATCAGCAGTTACCAAATACAGGAATTAAATCCCATTTTTTCCTTGGCAGATGTGCCCTTGGCAGGGGGCTCAGCTGGCAGAAAAGGAGGCTCAGGGGAACCTCCTGGCTCTCCACAACTCCTGACAGGAGGGGGCAGCCAGGTGGGGGTCAGGTTCTGCTCCCAGGGAACAGGGACTGGACAAGAGGAAATTGATAGTTTGGATATTTAGAAATATTATGTACTTTGTGTGTATCAATATTTTAAAATGATGTTGTGTAATTATTCAGTGGTAATTGCTAGTATTTCATTAGGAGTTTTTGTCCTCTTATGAGTTCTCACGTTCCCACACTGTCCTGCACAGACACCCCCAGGTTGGTGAGTGAGCTCAGGGTCTCTGCAGCACAACCCCGACACCCCAGTCCAGGGCAGGGTTTTCTCTCACCATGCAGTCCTCAGTTTCTGACATGGATGCTTCCCTTCACACATGGATGGGCAGGCAATTTCTGTGCTGATCACCATAGAAACCTGCAGATCCATCACTTGGTCTGACCGTTCCCATGCTGTAGCAGGGAGCTGGCATCAGAAAATGCAAATAAGGGGCGGGAGAGAAGCTTGGTGAAAGCGGTTCTGATGAGAACCCTTTCTTCTTTATTTCAGCAAAGCAGATCTTTATTCTAAGCTGCCCCTATTTCTGTTTAACCTAAACTCAGGCTTTCTCCTTAACGATATTTTTGTGGAGCTTCCCTGAGTGCTTGTGCTGTCCCTACTGCTGGTCTGGGATGGGGCTTTTTTCACAGACCTCAACCCAGGAGTGGTTTGGTCTTTCCTAGGTCTGATCAGACCCCAGTGGGGTCTTTCTCAGTACCTTGAAGTGTCCTGGGCCCACCAGCTCCTCTCCTGTGGGGTGGAGCTGGGGGATTTTTATAGCTTGTCTCAATTGGTTGCATAGGATCTCAGGTAATTCTATTACTGATCAATAATTTTTTCAATGCCATCCTATTGACAGCTTAAACATGAACGATTCCTGGGAATACTGGAAAAGGGGTTGATTTTCTTTAAAAATGAAAAGGTGAGGAAAAGCTGATTTATACTTGCACAGACTGGATAAATAGTCCCAGTACTTGCTATTACCGCTGGCCTGCACATTAACACTGGGAGTGTTCTGACTGCAGCTGACCATGGATGCTCTGTGCTTCCCACGGCAGCCAGGGCTGTGCTCAGCTCGAGCTGTGAGCGTGGCTCTTGGAGACCGGAGGGAGCTGACAGCAGTAACAGGCTGCTTCTGCAGGAAAACAGCAGGAAGGTACAGCAGGAGGAGAAGGAGGTTGGTCTAGAGAAGAGAAATGCAACAGATGAGAAAGCCCTCATTGAGGATCCCTGGAAGTGCCCAAGGCCAGGTTGGATGGGGCTTGGAGCAACCTGGGATAGTGGAAGGTGTCCCTGCCCGTGGCAGGGGGTGGAACACGACGGGCTTTAAGGTCCCTTCCCAGCCAAACCATCCTGCCATTCTGTGATTAAGAAGTGTGCTCAGTGGATTTTAGTCACACGCACACAAAACCAACGACCAAACACGAGTGGCGTGGCTGATGTTCTGGCTGATGGTGTCTTTGTGTCTCTCAGGTGCTGGGTGCTCAGAGTACTAATTATGGTAACTGTGAGACTTGCTTCTTGGATTATGTAGCAAATCAGCCTGGAAAACTCTGGAGTAGGAAAAAGATATGACTGTTCAATCTGTCTGTAATTCCTAACAGCAGTAGGGTAAATAGCCAAGAAAAATACATCCTCATAGCTTGTTTACTTTTGCCTGTAATGCTCCTGGCTGAGCTAAAGAGTTTCCAACTGGGCTTTGCAGACCTGAATTGGTCTCACTGGGGATTTGAATAAAAATAGATCCTAAATGATGCCATTGTAAGGCAAAGAGAAATCATAAAGAGGGGAATGAGGACGTTGCCAGTCTGCCATGCAAGCAGGAGCTGGCATTCCCTGTGCTGCCAACACAGGGTTCAGGCCTCGGGCTGCACTGAGTGGTTCTGTCCAGGCTCGTGCCTGGAGCCGCGTGAGACCAGACGGCACAGACCAAGGGGTTTGTTCGAGGGGTAGGTGTAGGTGGGATTTTATTAGCGGTGGGAAGAACAAACATTTTGCAGGCACTCTGCTCTGGTCTGGAGGAAGGTGGCTGTGACCAAAGAACCCTGGCAGGTCAATCCTGTTTGAGCTGGGTCTGGCAATAGGGAATTCCCAAACACGAGCCCTCACCCGGCACATGGAGAAGCAGCTCCCAGGGATATGGGTGGTTTTCTGTAGTTCCACAAAATGCAACATTCATTATGAAGGAAAACTGATCACAGTTAACCGTGTTTAAGTTTGCTTGCTAGAGGTCATGTGCAGGGCATTGCGCTGCCTTTTTGTTGATCATTGTAACAGAAAAAGTAGCTAAGAGAGTACAAGGTTAAACGTGTGGATCTGGGTTCTCTTCAGGGAGCTCTCCCTTTGTCAGGGGGACCAGATGTTTTCCCAAGGTTTCTGGTTTGCTGTGTCAGCTTCACTGTTGCAGGTTTTGAGCATGTTGTAACACTCGGACAGCAGCTTTGTGGTTTCAGAGGCTGGCTGCTCTTTGCACATGCTGAACCAAATAGAGAGCTTCAGGGGTCCAAACAGGGGCTGTGTCAGCCTGGGCCTCTCTCATTTCCTTTGGGTCAAAGTATAGTCCCGGATTAGAGAAACGGTATGAAAGAAGAAATCTGGGTGGTTTTCCTGCCATGTGTTGCTCATGCTTTGACTTACAACCATGACAGCTTTTCAAAGATTCTGCGAAGTGGTTGTGTGAGATGAGAAGCTCTAAATTTAGTTGCAAAGTGCTTGGTTCAGCGTTCGCGGTGCTAAGTGCGCTGCCTGCCCGGGGGTGTGGGACTTGGCCAGGGAGCTCAGGAAGGAAGGGTGGATCCAGCGGAGGTTTCCTGTCCTGCTGCGGGTGCCGATGTTCACTGCTGCTCTTGCACTTCGCTGCCTGCTGCCGGGGTCACAAACGGGGCCCTGCAATCGGGGCAAGAACGATAGCTCCATATCACATTGAGCACATTCGCCATCAGTAAAGCGCGAGGCTTTCCTTTGCCAGGAGAGCTGCTTTCCCAAAGGAGGAGGGGTGGAAATGAGGGCAGTGGGAGTTTGCTTTGGCTTCTCTTCTGATTTATTGCAGAATGTACAATGGATTAATAACCTGTCTCACTGGACTCTCGCAGGTGTGCCTCTCCCCTTGCAGGATTGCTGTGCCCTGGCTTTGCCTGGCTGCTGCACCCAGCACAGCCAGGTCACACAGGTCCTTTCGTGTTTACACGTCTGGTGTGAGTGACCGTGTGGGACACAGCACAAAGCCTGGTACAGAAGTACCAGCGCAGTGGTGATGTGGGGATGCGGATCTGCTCCAGGATCAGCTGCTCTGGTGAACCTCTGGTGCTCTGGCACCTCTGCCCAGGTGTCACACAGGTGAGCACCTCTGGTCCCCTCCAGCTGAGCTGCTCTGTGACCACTCCCATCCTCCCCATCCAAACACAGCTCTGCAGGGGCACTGGGCTCAGCCAAGGGGCTCGCAGGGGCCAAGGGCAGTGATCCCCTCTCTGGACAGCTGTTTGCAGACTGCCCGAGTGCAGGGACGCCCTGATGTGGAAACCCACCTTCAGAGCATAGTGGTGATGGGTTATTGTTACAGAAAGCAAGAGCTACATGCTGTTGGGATGAAGTACTTGTGTACCTCTGTGGCTGCACTGAGTGAGAGCTCAAGTCTGTGGAGCTGTTTGGGTTAAAAACAGAATGATGCCACAGAAGTGGTGAGATGGCTGTTTTGTTGCGGTTGCATGGGGAGGCTCTGCCAAAGCAGCTGAATGGGGACCGGAGTCTCTCCAGCAGTCGGCGTTTCTGACTGACACCTTTGCAACGAATGATTGTCATCTGGTATAAATGCTGACTTGTGCTCGGTCCCTACACCAAAGCACTCAACTCATATGAGAATCACATGCCGGAGCACGTCACTGGTGCTGTGTGTGACCTTTGCAGCTGCCTCTGAGCTCCGTCTGCAGACACGCAGCTGCCCCCGCTCCCGAGGCACCCCTGCACCCGGCTCTTCCTCGCTGCTCCGACTCTCTCACCCCGGAACGCTGCCCAGCAGCCTTCAAAGTCCATCTTCTTAACTCAGCCTGACTGAAATTGAAAAGAGCTACTGGCAGGGCAGTTCCCACATGGGAGCAGATTAAATGTGACAGCTGGGGAGGGAGCTGTTGGGTGGAAGTGATGGGGAGAGGTGCGATGGCCAGGAATTCTCACGCGGTGAGCCCAGCAGGAGCTTTCTGCCTCAAAAGAAATGCCTGCAATGGCTGTAGGGGGTGTCAAATAGAGGAAAGCCCAGAGACAGAGGAACTTTCCATTCACCAAGGTTGTCTTCCCAGCGCAAACTGGCCCCCTTGGCCGCTCTGATGAGGCTGGCAGAGACTGGGGTTTGGACACCTGGGAGCAGGTGAGCCTTGAGGGTTTGGAGCATCTTGTGGGGCTCTGGCATTCTTTCTCTGTCAGCCTTCAGATGTGTTGTCCCTGCAGTTGCCATGAGCTCCTTACAGTTTCAGTTGATTGGTCTGGACCTAAAGGTGAATTTCTAGATGTTCTCATGGTATTTATGCTCTTAGTCTACTTACAACATGCAAGAAAATACTCAGCGATCAGTTTCTATTTTGCAGCTCGAAAATCAGCACTACAGGATTCAACTGCACCTTGTATTTTCCTTTCGATAATTTTTTCATGACCCTAAGGCTTTTTTTTGTCTACCATTAGAGATCTTTTAGTTAAAATAAATTATTAAAAACATAACTGTCAGAATCAGTTCCTGGAAACATGCTATGATTTGGGGTATGCAAAGAAAGGTCTTTAATCCAAAACTCTATCCAAATGTTCCTCCTCAATTCCAGCTTTTCCTGCCTGACCATTACAGACAGGACAATGCCACAAGCCACCCAGTCCATTACTTTTTTTCCCCCTGCTAAATACTATTTTTAAATTTTTCTATTTGCAGCTGGCCGGTGGAAGATGAAATGGACCAGCACTTCTGCTGATGGGCTGTATGGAAAAGGCTTTGGTAGGGTAGAGCTGAGGAATCTAAACAGCTCTACAGAGATCCCGCAACTTTCCCTCTTACTTGGCAGTTTCGTCTGGAGAATAAATGAATGGAATGACCTCTGCTCCATTAGGTTGTGTCTGTTCTGTGGTTTGGGGATGATCCCAAGGAGTGTGGAGCACCTGCCATCCTCGGGCGGGAGGGATAGCCCTGGGTTTGCTGGCTTGCCTCCAAGGCTGCTTGAGTAACACTGCTGATCAGAGCAGTGTGTGGTGGATGGGTGTGGACTCGGGCATTTTCAGATCTCATTTAATTTCTGAGGCTTAACAGGATTTGTCAGACCAAACCATTTTCACTGAGCTGAGTGACAGTCATGGATGATACAGAGAAAGGCTCATTAGAGCAGCAAATTCAGAATTATGCATAAAGCAGCAATAACTGGTCCCTTTAAATTCCCTCAGCTCTTTGACACCAAACAGCTCTCCTAATTGAATGTCGGAAGGGAGCATTTTTCGCTCATCTTTCCAAGCAGAAAATGATCAAATGCCCACCAGCCAAGGCTGGACAATTATTTTCTAGATCCCACTAATGCAAGAGCTCTCTCCCAGTGCAAGGACAGAGTGCGGATTGCTCCAACAGCCTTCACTCCTTGTGTTGGCTAGGGGAGTCAGGTTTGTGTTTTCCCCAGCCCGACTGAAGACTTTGGAAGGCTGTTACAGAAAATGAGGCAGACTGACGACAATGCTCCTGGCTCTCAGAAGTACCCACAGGAACGCAAACCATGGCAAACTTCATGCCACGGTCTTACAGAGCAGAAGGCACTCCCCCTGTGTTCAGGAGGCTGTTGGGCTGGGATTCATCAGCATCTGCAGCTGCAGGTGGTGGGTTACATCTGTGTCGGGATCCTTCTCACTCCTGGTTTTAATAGTGAAAATCTTCAAGGTTAGTATTTTACACACATTCCTATATACCTACAGGTATATAGGATATAATATTAGGATATTCCTATATATCCTAAGTCCCTGAAATAGGTAGAAGATACATTTTGAATTGCCCAAATCTCTATGTTGCCTCATGCTCGCTGTTACGCACCCACAGCTCTCCCCAGAGAATGCAAAATCTGTTTATTAAAGGCCAAGCACTGTCTGTGCTCTTTGTTATCAGGGACTGCCCCTGCTCCTGGGAACTCTGCATCTCTTTGGTCACTAAATTTTCAACAGTAATGGAAAAAGGATTTGCCTCTTGATACAGATGGGAGTTTACTGCCTTCACTCATTTCTCATTTTCACTGGGCATGAATGGGAGAAAGAATTTTTGTATTTAAGTCCACCTGGCCTTTACAGCCTCTCTGCTTTCATCCCCTCAGGCATTCCAGTTACAAGGATGTGAGCAGGATGCCTGATGCAAACGAAGATTAATAGATGCTGATGAACTTCACAAAGCAGAGTGTGAGGCAGCTGGACCACACAATCCTGTTTAGAATTTGGTCAAGCTGTCATGATGCTTGCTTTGTCTTTACAAATTAAACCTAGAAATCTTAAAAAACTTCCAAATGCATTTCTATTTTCTACTAACTGAATAATATTTTAATTAATATTGAATTTAATACTTGATGTGTGTGCACCTTTCCATCAAGGGCAGGATGAATCAACAGAGGACCAGCGATGAAACTCAGGGCTCTTCAGTTAAAAAATCTTGATCCCTCTTTCCAGCAATGCAAGCTCTAGCCTAATCACTAAAGAAAGGGTTCTGTCTGTTTGTTTCCATTTTTAAGTCAGACTGCTTGGCTTGTAGCACCTTTAATAATTTTTCATATTTTTCAACAAATGCAAGCTAACATTAGAACAGGAAGAATGCCATCTGTCACTTCAAATCTCTTCAAATCAGATCTGTGGTTCATTTTGGTTGAAGAACTCCCCCCTGAGATTTGCCAGTCCCTTTCATAAGCTGGAGATGTGCCTATAAAAGGTGTATTTATGTGTAAGACTGTCAGGTCTTTGATGTCAATTTGAGTGAAGTTTGTTGATTCAGAGAGCTAATAAATGGCTTGCAATTATTCTACAAGATCTTCATGACATGTCATTAACTGAACCAAGGAGAAAGGTGGGAACTGGAGCTCCACTACTGTCATTTGAAAGGCCAAAACCAAGGAACACCAACAATACTAGCAATTTTTGTTGAAGCACAGTTCCTTTTGCCAAAATACTTATTTCTATGATGTTTATTTTCTAAAAAGCCCTTCATCTTCGCCAATATGGTAAATATTTGTTGGGCGTTGGGTGAGCTGGATCATTTCCCAAAGCATTTGGAAATAGCAAGAAATGCTTGAAACTTCCTGTGATGATTTGAACATCTTCTTGACACTTTTTTCTTTCAAGTAGCTCTTTTTTTCCCTGTTACACTGCTGCTAAGATGCCAGAAGTTCACAAATAACATGGTCTGCCTGGAACTCCGCTGTTTTCCGTGTGGAGAGAGCTGCTAATTAAGCCGACGGTGCTTGTCCCAGCCCTAAAGGCACACCTGCCGATAGATGCTGTCAGTAGCCAGTCATTTGGGTGACATAAATTGGTTCCATGTCACTCCCCATCCTGAGAGGTGGCACCTGAAGTGCTCTGGTGCCAGCTGCTCTCAGAAATAGGAAGAACATGTTCATTTCTAATTTTTTTTTTTTAAATTTCAGTGTGGAGACCCAGGTGAAACAGCTTTACAGTTCACTGCCATTTTCCTCTTTGTTCCAGTGTTGCAGTATTTTCGTCCGAGGGAGTTTGGGAAGCCAATGACTGCATGGTAATTAGAGACCCCATTTGGCTGCATATTAGACAGTTTGGAGGATGTAATTAGCTCTCGAGCCAGAATAAAGATGTATATCTACAACTGTACTTCATCAAAAATGTGACTTGCTCGCTCTTCAGTTTTGGGGTTTAAACTGAGGTTGTCTGCACATTACAATTTGAGTATCTCCAGGGGGTGTGTGTGTCATCCTGTCTTTCCACCCCATTCCCTTAAATTTTCTAAAATCTCAGCTTTCCCTTTTGACAGTCACACCACAAATGTTCCCTGAGAACTGCGGGTGCCTGGATCAGCTTGGATGGCGTCCCAGGGACACCCAGGTGTGGTGCTTTTACACTGGCCATTGGGTTTCAAATTCTCCGTGATAAAGTCAAGGAGAGCAGAACTGGGGAAAACTGAGTCCTTCGGAACGTCCTTTCTGTCCTTTATTTCCCATCATGTTAACTGGGAATCCCATAAATTAGACAGCACTCGGAAACAGGCTCGGAGATCTGGCAACTATTTAATGGAAGCTACCTTCCCAGGATTCAGTAAAATACAGAATGTTAAATAAGCAGCCAGCCCTTGGCTGGTTTTGCAGCCCAGGCTAGTCTGTGTGTGGCAGGACACGGTGTGTCTGTCCGTGCTGGCTGGCCAGTCGGTCAGTCAGGCTCTGGAGCCCCTCCAGCAGCTCTGCCCCCCAGCTCCCCTTTTGGAAGAAAGTTAAAGTGCGTTTTTTGCACTTGAGACTACTAGCACACAAAAAACGTGGTGTATCCTCCCTGTGTAACTCCCTGCTGAGTCCACTCATTGCTCCCCTGAACTTCTCAAAAATATTCCCTTATGGAATATTTAATGGTGGATATGTGTTTGCTTTTTTTTTCTTTTTTAAATTAACTTTTCATTTAAATGGGAAGTCTGCTCATGATCAAGGTTAAAGCTGCTGTTTCCTTGGGATGATGTTTCTGTAGATGACCCATCTTCCTGGGATGCATCTCCTGAGGTTTCTGTACAGCATCTTCATCCACTTCTCTGTTCCATCTTAATTATTTTATCATTTATTTTCTCGATGCATTTTTAATCCCCTGATTTCCTCTCCTGTGAGTTCTGTTAGAGTTTGCTCCACACACAAATAACCTCTTTCAGGATTCTTCCATGGCTAATGCATGTCCCACATCAGCTGGCTGTTCTGTCCTCCATTCATGGAGCTGTGCGTGCCCCTGCTTTAGTGAATACTGCCATTTCTCCCCATTGTTTACTATGTGTGCACTGAAAAGAAGAAAGGATAAAAATCCAATAAACTCTTCTCTTATTAGTGATCCTTTCTGCAACTTCTCTAACACCAGGACTCCTGCCTGGCTCAGCCCCTCACCAGCTGCCTGTAGTGCGTGCCCAGCATCACTTTTCCCTAGCCCAGTGGGGATGTTTCCAGTGCACTGCAGACACAAACAGGAAAACCTTCCTTCCGGGCACGGTAAATAACACTACCTCATCTCTGACACTATTCTTCTCAACGGTGGTTTATTGTGATGGGATATTGGACACAATGCCAAGAGGTTAAGGAGCTCAATCCAAGGTCTGTGAGCCCCTGCAGGAGGAGAATCCAGCCCACCCCTGCACTGCGAATGAGGAACCCACCAGGGAACTTGAAGGCCTGTGAGTGAGAAGTGTTGGGCCTGGCAGAGAGGGCTCATCCTTCTAAAAGGAATGCCAGCAGGGCATTGATGTTCTCCATGCCCCCTGGCAAGGCGCAGGGACAGTGAGGGACCCGAGTGTGCTGCTGCAGATCAGCTGCTTGCAGTTCCCTGGAGGCACCCTGAGCCAGCCGGGAGCCCCGAAAGGAGCAGGACAGAGGCAGCGGTCAGCCAGCGCAGGCTGCCTCGCGCGTGCTGCGTTAGCCACGGATCGATCGCTGCGCACAGCCAAACGGTGCTGCTGGGAAGAGACCTCAGCACTCACAGCTGACTGCAGCAGGAAGGATTTGATTCGAAGAAAGACATGTTTAATTGTTTCTAAAATGTTTGAAAGGCTGTAAAAGTCTCTAGACAATACTGCTTTTTCAAAATGCATGGTTAATGCCAAAAAAAGCCCAGTGAGGCTGTTTGATTGTGTTCAAAGCTTTTCTGAAAAATCTTTCACTTTAAACATAATAAATCCCAAGCAGTTCTGAGTAAAACGTGGGTATATAAGGCAGAAGGATGTACAAGTTTGTTAATATTCTCGCTTACTGTATAACAAAGTACATGTTCCTTGATGTAAATTCCTACCTCAATGCAAGAGGGATCTGATGCAGACCGACATAAAAGAATAATGCATAGACAGAGGGCTATTTTTATTATAAATAACAGTTTAAGAAAATCTATTATCCCTTTTATGAAAGTAAAAATATCTGTAGCACTTTTCAAATGAAAATGTATTTTTTGTTAAAGAGCATTTTAATAGAGGTTTTGTCTGTTTGGAATTTTAAAAAAATAAGATGTAATATTTCTAGTAGCCTATTTCCCACAATTGAAATGAAACATGATTTTTTCATTAAAAAATGTCATTGCTGGTGGTGAAACAGCATTAAATTTATCTAAAATACCTCACACTTCCTCTGAGACCTCAAAACTGTAGTCACACTTTGAAAATTCATGGGTTCTTAAAAACGTTCCAAAAAAGAAGGTTTCTGTTGCTGATTCTCATCTTCTCATCAACCTAAAATGTCTCTTCCTGTTACAAGAATTTCAAAGCATAACTAGTACAAAAGTATAGTGGAGTTTGTGGTTTTGGGGGGTTTTTTGTTTGGTTTTTTTCATTTAGTTTTTGTTTTTTGTTTGTTGGTTTGTTTGTTTGTCTGGGGCTTGGTTTTTTGGGTTTTTTTTGTTTGGGTTTTTTTTGTTTGGATTTTGCTTGTTTGGGGAGTTTTGGGGGTTTTTTGTGTGTTTTGTTTTTGTTGTTTTTGGTTGGGGTTTTTGTTGTTTGTTTTGTTCTTGTTTTTTGTTGTTGGTTTGGGGTTTTTTGGTTTTGTTGGTTTTGTTTTGGTTTGGTTTTGGGGTTTTATGGTGGGGGTTTTTTTAGTAGTATCATTTAATTTAAATTATGTTGACTTAAAATCCTGCCGAGAAAGATTCTCATTTGTTCTGGCTCTTTATAACAGAAACAATCCTGGGATTGATGAGAATGAAGTTCATGTGAGAGAGGGAGTTACATATATTGTGGTTGTTTCTGGAGGGTTCATTCATTTACATGTGAAGGGAAATTCTATCAGGTTTATTGTAAATACTGTTGTAAATAATTTTAATATTATTGGAAGTAATCCTTGCTGAACAGCCCTTGGTTTATGGCTCTGCTTTCTTCTTCAGACATAAAGGAAATTAGTATGAACAAAAAGTCTTAAATTTCTTTTATGAAGACAGGTGTTGTTGATTTATGTGTAATTCCGCATGAAATACTGGCTCACGGTTCAAACTGTGCCTAAAATTATTTAGGGCTAAGAATAGTTTAGAAATTTCTTGAAACTGAAGAGGCTAATAGGCACAGACAAAGGAATATGCAAAGTAGGGAAAATGCATTGGGAAACAACTGCAAATCAAGTTATTTCAGGAAAACAAACAAATGTTGCTGGGAACGTTTTGTGTTGCAGAGATGACAGGAGAGCTGCACAGAGCTTTAAAATGCACACGTGAACAGCAATGTCCTGTGACCTGCAGGGATGGCCCAGGGCTGTGAAAAGGAAGGAGCGTAACAGTCCATGGAGAGCACCTCGGCTGCGGTCACTGCTGGCTGCAGCCATTGCAGAAACACCTGAAAAGAGCCCAATGCTGCTCACACCTACAGCTGTGAGACAAAAATGGCTCTTTGGGAAAAACGAGTGGCAGAGTAAAATCATGTGCAAGTCAAGGACACAATAAAGAAAGGCCTGTGGGTTACACACAGGGTTATCAGGTGTTTTTGGGAACTTGGTCAGACTGTGGAGCTACTCTAAACATCTCTGAAAGGGCAGAAGATAAAATTTGGACTGGGACAGAGTATTTGGAAGACGTAAATATATTTGAAATAATGGACAAAATTCCTAACAATGATTTCAATGTACAAAAGCCTATTCCAGACAGATTCATTCTACTACGAGTGCTCAGTGACGGTCCCAGATTTGAGCTGTGCACATCCTGCACCTGTGGGTCTGTACGTTTGGCCTCCCACTAATTTTCAAGCAATTGCTCCAACTGATTCTTCCTTTTCCACTCTTTGTTCATAGTTGTGTGGGTTGAACACAGTTGGCAGACCTGGGTGGGTAAGAGGTGGAATCGGTGGGTGCAGCATCCCCTGCCCTCCGGCGAGCTCTGTGCACCTGCCGAGCACCTCCTGGAGCCAGGCACGAACTCGGCAAGACAGCAGGCCTGGCAGCGTGTGCTACACTGCATGGCAAGGGGAGAGGAGCCGCGAGTCCGCCTAGGACTGACAGCTCTTGGGAAGTGCCTCGATGGCATCTGCAGGAGCTGTTTCCCCTGTGCCTCGATGGGATCTGCAGGAGCTGTTTCCCCTGTGCCTCGATGGCATCTGCAGGAGCTGTTTCCCCTGTGCCTTAATGGGATCTGCAGGAGCTGTTTCCCCTGTGCCTCGATGGGATCTGCAGGAGCTGTTTCCCCTGTGCCTCGATGGGATCTGCTGGAGCTGTTTCCTCTGTGCCTCGATGGCATCTGCAGGAGCTGTTTCCCCTGTGCCTCGATGGGATCTGCTGGAGCTGTTTCCTCTGTGCCTCGATGGGATCTGCTGGAGCTGTTTCCCCTGTGCCTCGATGGGATCTGCAGGAGCTGTTTCCTCTGTGCCTCGATGGGATCTGCTGGAGCTGTTTCCCCTGTGCCTCGATGGGATCTGCTGGAGCTGTTTCCCCTGTGCCTCGATGGGATCTGCTGGAGCTGTTTCCCCTGTGCCTCGATGGGATCTGCTGGAGCTGTTTCCCCTGTGCCTCGATGGGATCTGCTGGAGCTGTTTCCCCTGTGCCTCGATGGGATCTGCTGGAGCTGTTTCCCCTGTGCCTCGATGGGATCTGCAGGAGCTGTTTCCCCTGTGTCTCAATGGGATCTGCTGGAGCTGTTTCCCCTGTGCCTCGATGGGATCTGCTGGAGCTGTTTCCCCTGTGCCTCGATGGGATCTGCTGGAGCTGTTTCCCCTGTGCCTCGATGGGATCTGCTGGAGCTGTTTCCCCTGTGCCTCGATGGGATCTGCAGGAGCTGTTTCCCCTGTGTCTCAATGGGATCTGCTGGAGCTGTTTCCCCTGATCACACATACACGAATGCCTTAGTCTGGCTGCCGGTGACAACTCAGCAGTGCAGAGACCCAAACATTGCACCTCCCTTTCCTCAGTCTGTTTCCCATTCCAAATGAAATGTGAATACCTCAAGATGAGAATGCACTGCACTCCCACCTGTGCCTCACTCCCACACCTTTCAATGTGAGTCTATTCACAGCAACGATCGTATGAAACATCCTCGGAGAATCTGACTCTGGATAGATTTATTCTTATGAGAACAGTTTGTGGAACAAAAAATTTGGTTTGGGGTTAAGTTGAATTAACTAAAGAGTTTGGCTGAGAAGTATTTTTAAGGACTAATATTTAATTTCAATGGATTTCAATTATACATTTTAGGGTTTTTTTCAGAGAATGAGCTGGAATTAATAAAAAAGACAAAACAGTAACATATTTTATAGAAAAAGAAGCTTTTTTCCCTGTTTTCCTGATGAAACTAAGAGGGTTTATTATGGAGTTTTTGCTGCCCCTCTTACATCTGTGCTAGAACACTGGTATGATGGATGGCTGTCATCCTGCCTAGGAGCAGCCACACTGGCTAAGGACAGGGATTCCAGAGTGTGTATCCATGGCTATGTTGCTAAATATCTTTTTTCTTTTCTCACTTGATTTTGCAGTACCTTGCGAGACAGGAAATAAAAGGTAAGGCCTAACTAGCAAACAGAATCTTGCTGGTTCTTTGAAGGAAGTCGAGAAGCCACGACAGAGAAGGGCACAAAACCAAAATATTTTTGCAGCTGCATTTGGGTGCACTGAAAGAGGAGAGATGGTATGGCCAAGTTCCCATCGGAAGGGAGGTGCAGGGAATGATCCACAAAATTAACACAGCACGGATCATTTTGGCAACAAACTTTAGGAGGAAAAATTTTTGAGAGATGATGTTAATGAGTAAGGGTGGGAATTAGCTAATGCCTGCTGGTAAAAGGACATGGAGAAAGTGCAGTCATGGCTGAGTGAGAGGTTACAAACTCAGGTCAGGAAAAGGACAGCGGGTGTGAGCCAGGAGCAGGAGAGGAACAGGGACAAAGCGGAGGACTGAGGGGACTGCGGGGAGAAGCAGTGGGATTTGGGGGCCCAGCTGAATGGAGAACAGGTCATTCAACAAAGGAAGTAGAAAAGATGATTAAGATATAAATCAGGATCCTTTGGGGATCTGAGCAAGAAGTAAAACAAAGAGAAGTCAATTCAAGGAAGTAAAGAAATGTGGGAGGCACAGGAACACGGAGTGGAGCAGCCTGCAATTGCTCCACAACACAGCATGTCACAGAAGCCTCACAGAAACACATTCAAAAATGTATTTCATTAGTTTTATTTCATATTAAGATGAGAAAAGATTACCAACATTTTTCCATTTCGTTTTACCCCAATTTTTTTTTTCTCAAACATCCTAAAAGCACAGAGAACAGAATCTGAAGAGCTTTCACTCTGTGCAGGGTACCTGCTTAAGGGTGTGCCGAATGAGGCCAAGTGGAGGAAGGTGATTTATTCATGATGGTTCTGCACAGTTCTCCTGCACTCCTCCCTGCACGAGTCTGTGTTAACGTGTGAAGTATTTGGACCACTGACAGGAATGTCACTGCTAATGCAAAGTGCAGAGAAAGCTGCTCGAAGATCTTCCCAGAACTCAGCTGTAAGCAGAGGTGGGACATGGAACTTTGCCTCAGACACCTGAGGCAGGTAGGAAGAAAGGTACCCACCAAACAGATTTTGTACTGAGTACTTTCCATCAGTTTCAATTCAAGTAATAGATTAAAAAGAAAGCACAAACTCAATCATTAAATATAATGCATCATACATTTGCCTTACATTTTGAAAAGAATGAAATGCTTTACAATTTAAATGTCCATTGTGATGTCCCAGTATAGGCTCTGCAGAAAGCGGATTCTGGAACATGGTTGTGGCGGGGAGGTTAAGGAAACACAGACTGAAGGAAGTGCTTACTGAGAGGGTCCCTCATACCCAAAATGTTTGTTTTAGTACAATTAAGATAAGCTGGCAGCAGTAAAATCAATGATCCTGTGGTGAACTAATGAGGAAAAGTGTGAGAAGATCTCACTAATAAAAAATGAAAACTGCATGTTGTGTGAAAAGCAGTAACACTTTCCAGATTGTAAAGGCTCTACTTCTCTGTTTATCAGTAAAATACATTAGTATGCCACCACTACAAAATGCTGCAGTTTATTAATCTGTAACCTTCCTCTACACAAATGGAAGGTTGAGTTTCAGCCTAGGCTTGAGTGCACCCTTGTTTTCCATCCATCCTCACTGCTACAGACAAAGTGATTTATAAGCAGATTCCCACATAGGAAACAGAAGAAATGGCTATAAAAATCTGCCTTCCCCCTCATTTAACCTAGACTCATTCGTGACTCTCTGAGGAGGTGCCTGTGCTCAAGAAAAGATATTGCTGTGTAATTAATGTTACTTATTTAACAGTGTAAGTTTATCAGTAAACAGATTTAAACAATACTGTCCCTTTTGTCATTTACCAGTTATTTCTTTCAGGAGAAAAGTTTTAACAACCAGAGATAAATCAGCATAGCTTTTTAGCTGGCAGTGTAAGTTAACGCAACTATCTTTGTTTCTGAATTTTATTTTACAGTATCTAGAGGGCACTCAGAGCTGAGGCACATTAATGACCTTTATTCTGATGGGTGTTGGTGATGCTTCTGCCACAGGTGCCTGTGGGGCACTGGCCGGGGCAACGCAGCTCAGGCACATATGAACAGCAGCTCAGCCCTTAGCAGCACTTGCTGCTCTCTCGTGACACGTTCCCTGGGCATACAACAACTCCGGGATTCGCTCTGCACCCCGGGATGCAGAGCCCTCCGCCCGCCGGGCCCTCCGCCTGCCCGGCCCTCAGCGCGCCGCCGACGGGGGCGACCGCCCGCACCCGGGAGGGCTGCGCTCCGATTGGCCCTTCGTTCCCGCGCTGCGCGGCGATTGGTCCGACGTTCCCGCGCTGCGCGGCGATTGGCCCTTCTTCCCCGCGCCGTGCGGCGATTGGTCCGACGTTCCCGCGCTGCGCGGCGATTGGCCCTTCTTCCCCGCGCCGTGCGGCGATTGGTCCGACGTTCCCGCGCTGCGCGGTGATTGGCTCTCGCCGCCGCCCTGGGGAAGGTCCAGCGGGAGGGGGAGCGCGGGCCCTGAGGGGAGCAAAGATGGCGGCGGTGCCGTGAGGGCATCGTGTACGGCATGGGACGGAGCCGCGACGCTGCGGTGTAAATCACCCTGAGTTCCCATGAGCCTGCCTGCTCCTGCGGCCCGTGCAGTTTGCCCTACATAAGCATCGCTACCCCTCTCGTTCTCCTCTACAAGCACCTTCGTTTTCAGGCTGTGCTCTGCTTCAGGGCAAGGCATGCCAGCTCCCATAGGCACCGAACTGTCACAAAAAGTAGATTAACTGTGAGGGGTGATACTCCCCTCCAGGTAAGTGAAAATTCTATGTGTCCCCTGTAGTCTGATGTACCAAAAAATAAAAGGGTTGTAATAACACAAGAACATAAAAGCTGACAAAGTAATTAAAATTATCTCAGCAGTCATACTATATTTCCAGTGTCATACAACATATTTATTGCTTCTACTTCAGAGTGCAATAATTCATGAATTTTAAAAATTTATTTAAACATTATAACCATGGACACAAAATTTACACGTTCTGCACTTCTAATGAGTTCCTCAGCTAACTGCACTCTCAAACCACCACAATTTCTGTGTGTCCCCTTCTGTAGCCTAAATTACTGAGTAAAAAAAAAAAATTTGAAACCCAAATAAGTTTAAGGAGTATGTTAAAAAGAGCAAAATCCATATACAGTAAATTGAGTTCTAGAGACATGAACTTCCCTGCAAGAGTGTAACTCTCCCAATGTTCTCTTCAAGAGTTTCTGTGAATGAGGTTTTTTCACAGAATCATTGTTGGGATGAGACTGAGTGTGAGGATCTGAGATGAGGCTCCAAGTTTGCTGTAGATGGGCTCCTGGGGAGCTGCGAGTGTGGTGAGCCGTCCCTGGTCTCCTGCTGGTAGCTCGCTCAGGAAGCTCTCAGCTGCAGAATGGAAAGCAGCAGGATTATTTCAGCAGGTGAACTTGCCAGTCATGAGGCCAACTGAATTGTTTGGTCATCACTTATGCTCTGTACTCTTCCCGTATTTTTCTAGTGCTACGCACTGAAAAGAGGAGAAACAACTGAGATGTGTAGTTGAATAGGAAGAGAGAAAAATTCTTCTGATGGCTCTCTGTCCCTCTAAAAAAATTAGGTTATCCTGCCCTAGCACAGTGTTTCAGTGTTTGTGCTATAAATGCTCCAGGAAACTATCCAAACTTAGAGGAAAAATGACTTAATGATTGCTTGGAAACACAAAAACGCGTGACCAGTACAAACTATCCTGAGAGTTGTATACCTGTGCATTTGTCAGCCATCTTTAGTGCTTCATTTTACGTATTTGCTGTAGATCTTGCACAACAAAATGTAAGAGCTGTGCTGGATTATGAGCTGTTGTATTTATAACATTATTTAGTACCATTTAGTTACTAGAAGAAAATTATCCCCCTCTCAAAACCTCACTTCTTAGAAAGGAATACAATTACAGAATGTTTATGCAGGGGTTCTAAAGCACATGACAAAGATTTTTATCCTTTAAGTATGAATGTCTTCATATAATCTGAATTCTCTTCTGGGAAGGTTTTAATTGCGCACTGATAACAGGGAGTCTTTGTGGCAATACTGGTTCATTGAATCATGATCAAAAATCAAAGGAATAGAATTATTTAGAGACCAACTTCCTCCTAGCTGTGTTCCCTCTGTTGCTTTCAGGGTAATTATGACGCATTTCTGCATTCCAGAATTTAGGGAGAAGAAGATGGGGGAGGCAAACAAAATCCTTTGGTGGTTTTGACTTGCAAGAAATGCATTTTTATTCACAGAGAGGTCTGGCCCCATTACTGTTGAAAAACCAAACAATATCCAGCTCAGCATCTGGAATGGATGGAGGGTACTGGATCTGTGCAGAGGGATGTGGGGTCATGTGTGTCTGAACTGGCCATGCTGATTATTAATTTCAGCTTTGTGATTGTGGTTCAGTAACAAAATACTGAAGTCGAGGTCCACGGCTACCCAAAGACTTGCAATTCCCACTAGTGACCATAGTGAGCGTTGGTGATTTCAAGTGACTTAAATTTTGTCTTCTTTTTGAGGCTTCTGAACCATGGGAGATAAGCTGATCTGTTATTTCAGATCAATGGTGAGATACTATAAAAGATATTGTTTAGGCTGGCAGCTTTATAAATGGCTGTGGGAATGGTTAATCTGATTTTCCTGGCCTGCGCTGGTAGAAACTGGTACTGGTACTGAATGCTACTGGATGTCTTCTAGCCTTGGGTATGCAATTGTGGACAGTTTTTTTGATCTAGCAAATTTACCATGTTCCTCTAGATAAAGTTTTTTCTGAGTTCATTCCATCCTCAAGCCTGTTTTTCCCATCCTTGATCTGATCTGTTGTTATCCAGGTTCAGAATTTGTTTTAAGCAGCATTACGTACCCGAGCGTGAGACAGAAGGAGTGAGCAGGGGACCTTTCCCTTAAAGCTGGGGATCCCTCCAGCAGGCGCTGGCCCTGGTCAATGAGGAGTCAGATCTTTTGCTCATTTGTACCAGAGCCCTCAGGCTGTCAGACACTGAGCATCTTTTCATCCTTCTGACTTCAAAGTGCTGCTCAGAACTGGGCAGAAAGGGGCTTTGAGTTAGATCTGCAATTGAAGCGGATCTATCAGGCTGCCCTGCCTTGCCTTTTCAAAGCGTGTTGTACCTAACTTTACAGCAAACGGATGTATTCAGGTAGAGCATGGTGTTGTGGAATTATTGCAGCTCTTTTTAGCTATCTATAAATGTACCTTCCTGGAATTTCATTTGAGAGGTAAATCAAACACTACCTCATCTCCTGTTACACATACTTGAAAAATATTCAAGGCTATCAAAGTGTTGGAAGTGAATTGTTTTATTACAAAGTTGGCCCTAGCGTTTTTGACATGGCCTGCAGATTTCATCCTCTTTATCTCAAGGAGTTGAGAAAATTGTGATCAAAAAGCCAAAGCTGGGGCTGTGTTCTGGCGGTAGAGCTACCTCGCTGACAAAGGATTGTCAGAGTTAAAAGCATTATCTACTTTGGTCTGAGTTAGAAGTCCTGCTGGTAGAGCTGTTGCTGTGAGAGAAGGGCAGCTCTGATTAGAGCTGCGGTGTCAGGGTTTGGCTGTGGGGACCCAGCCCAGCAGCCTGCCCTGTACGTGTTGGGGATCTGGGACTGAACCAGTGTCCCCCACCGTGGACCCTCACACTTAGAACGAGCAAGACACACGAAGGCTAACATCCAACTTGCAAGCACTAGCCAGCTGTCTGAGTATTCCAGGCTGGAATATTCTGGGGGAAATACAGTGTTGTTGTGTAAGCTGGTAAAAATCTAAGGCAGCCTTGTTGTCTGAGGTGGAAGTGAGGTGTGTGAGGGTCTGGGTTCTGTCTCACAGGGAGCAGCCCCTCTTGGGTTTCATCTGTGAGAGTCCTCGAGAATATGTAATAAAGGAAAATTGCAATTAGTCAGGGTTGATCCTAAAGGTGTCAGGAAAGGAAGTGCCTTACAATGTCACAGGACTTGGGTTCTTTGAAAACCCTGTAAAATAACATTTTTGGAATTTCAGCTACCTGATAGGGATACCAGTTAACCCCAGCCACATATTGGTTGTAATCGGTGGCTATCGAATGGCAGCAAATCAGCTGCAAGCAGACTTGAGATCTAGCAAAGTATTCAAGAATTCCTGAAGCTGACAGTGAAGAGAAAAAAGGAGAAAAGAGAATCTGGGATCTCTTACTTACAGGAAATTGGGAAAAGCATACATCTCACTGAGAAGCCAGGAAGCATGCATACACATGCATGATCTTCCTGCTAAATTTTCTTAGCATTCCTAGTCCATGAGAAGTCCTGAAAAATGTTGGTTTGACTCCAGTTCAGACTCAGTTTCTCTCAAGGAAAAAATGCTGCTTTTCTGCCAGATGCGTGACCAGCCACACCAGGAGCTAAGACAGGGAAGTTCCTGCTGGTGATGTTTGATCAGTGCTGTCATCACTGACCGGGCTCAGTCTAAAGCCATGTTTGGAGGGAGCCAATGTCCACGTGTCCTGGGCAGGAGGTTTTGCTCTGGAAGGAAATGTTTACACCCTTACATTGAACCAGTTCCTTCTCAAAACCTCAACCTCTGTCTTTTAAGGATTATGAGGTTCCTTGTAGCAAAGCAGAAAGCTTTTGTTGTTTTTACCAGAGGTGTTTTTTTTTCCTTTGGAGAATTCACAGGTCTCCATGAGATTCCAAGTTGCCTCTGAAAGTCAGAGCTGTTTCACAGAGGTTGCTAAGGCGATTTGGAGGGAAGGAAATGCAGTGGTAATTTGCTGTTAAGTTGTTTACAGGAGAACATGAATAAAATTTTACCACCTGAGCAAGGCAACTGTCTGTGTCTGAGGCTGTTCCAGAAGGGCTTCAGTAGAGAAGAAAATAACTGTACACATGCCCGATTTGTCACCTCCAAGGATGATAAAATGCAATGTATGCAGGGTAGAGGCAGAAACATCTCATATCACCTTTTTATCCTTTCAAGCGGAATGTGAAACATTTTAATTTTGCTGTCTTTACTTTGATTTTTAAAATGTATTTCCGTATGTGAATGGTTTGTCAAGTGTTTATTGGGGAATATTTAGTGTTCCAAAGTAGATATTTACACTGAGTCATCACAAATAGCTTTAAAGCTATGAGCAAATCCTGCTGCCCCCATGCAGTTTTCCTCCCAGGAAAACAAGAAATTATGACCAGTCTTTGGTGGGGGAGAAAATCCTTCCTGACTCCAAATATCAAGTCTGCCTTCTCCCTAGTATATGGTAATTCCAGGTGGGGTACCAGCACATGCTCAACATCCTGCCTTTTCCAGGGTTCAGTCTGTCATATTTTAGAAGGAAATAATGTCACTGCTCATGGGGAAGAAGGTTTGAAGAACAAATAGACTTGAAGCCTAGAGCCAATGCAATGGAGATCTCAGGTGTTTAAATTCTAGAGGGGAGCTGTGGCAGGGAGAGGCTGTTTGCCACTGTCATTTCCATTTTACCTGCATTCTTCACTTCCTTCTGTAAACTAATTATTTCGGGAGGAACCGACAGTGGATGATTAGGTGTGGTTCTTCAGCTGGGGTTTCTGGCCTGGCGGAAGGATACAGGTCATTTACCTGCGTACATCTGCTGACTTAATCTGTAAACAAACTGCTGGAGAATTGTGGATCAATTTTTCCACATATTTGAGGACCAACTTGAGAGGTGGCTGGAGGTGTGGGGTTTGCAGCCCTCGTTAAAGCCAATGGAACTGGTCATTGAATGGACTCAGTCTGGGCTCTCGTCAGGGTGTGTGATAACCTGGTTTCGTTTGTGACACACTGTTAGGTTTTACTAACCCAGAAGGCCTGACACCAAGTAAAAACGCTCAAAATAAATGTCATCAAATATTTACTACCTTCTGCACAGCAAGTCTGAGCCATCTGAAAACCTGTCAGTATTCAGACATTGCTGAATCTTCCGAGTCTGCCCTGCCTTTACCTTATCTGCTGTCTCTGTAATTAAAATACATTTCCAAATCTTCTGAATTCCTCTATTCTGTTTCCTTTCATATTCTTTTAGTTTGCCTTTCTCTATTACTCTTACTTTTAATAACAACTTTGAAAGCATTCCCATGTCTAAGCCTTGACTTTCCAGACATCAGATTAATTTCGCCCAATGTCCTGGGCACAATGGTGATATTTAGAATTTTAATAAAGAGGTGAAGAAAGGGACAAATAACTCAGTAGTTTTCTGATAAGGAATGCAGATGCAGCGACTTTGCAGGTGAGGTATTAGTAAGCCCTTTACTGGAGCAATAAGATTCCCCTGTTTGTGTCTCTTTGTGCAAGTCCTTGCCAAGGAGACATGCAAAGAGGGCAAGGGAGAACTTTATACTTTCTTCAGTTGCTTTATGATTACTAAGATTTCTGTTTTGTTCTTCCAAGCAGAAGAAGCTTTTGTCTATTTTATTCTTTTTCCAATGTAAATATAAAAAGCTTCACATCTTGCATTCTGAGAGTTTCTGTAGGTGTTGTAGGAGCATGTTGGGTGAAAAGAAAACTGCTTTAGATAACTGCCGTGGCAGTCAGACTCCAGAGCAGAGGGGGATGGCTTTGGAAAATGACTGGCATTTGTGTAAATAGCAAAACTCTAATTTCTTCACTGAACAAAAGTCCTCCCGAGAAAAGCTTTTTCCAAATTTTAGGCATTTGAATGAAATGCAGTCTTAAAATTCAAATGTTACTTGGCAAGTACCATTTGTATTCTGCAGAGAGCTCTTGCTAGCTCTCTGCATACATGCAGGTCTCATTCTGAAGGTAATTTAGCTTTTTTCTCACACAGTAACTAAAAAAGCAGCAATTAACTCCATCTGTTTTCACGAGAAAAAGGCAACATAAATAAGATTTCAAAGGTGCCAAAATGAGATTCAGAGGAGGTTTCCATTGGTTTTACCTGGTTCCAGGACACTGTTGCTCCAGACTTGCCAAAGATATCACTGGAAATGTTTTATTTATAAAAATAGTCCTGTCTTGCATGTATTATTCCAAGGACATGCCTGCCATTTTCTGGCACTGCTCTGAATTTGAATTATAAAGAGCAGCACAAAAACAAAGCTGATGGAAAACAAGTTCCTTAAAGAACAACAATTCCTTATCCACTGCAAGTTGATTGTGGGGTGTGATTTTTAGTTTCTTTGTTGGCTTTAAACATTAATTAATCTGGTTTCTCGTTTAAATAAAGAGTTTTGCTCTGGTGAAACAAAGGGCAGAAGCAGAGTGGGATGTGGGCAGGCATCTGGCAGCGAGTGCCGCACAGGTTAGCCCACGGTCCTTGGGCAGGAGCAGGGCTGGAATGCTGCCACCGGGACAATGGCCAGGCTGTGTGGGAGGACAGAAGGCAGTGCAGGGGTCAGGTCCTTCGGGGCAGAAATCCTTCCCTTTTCTCCTTTCAAAGTTACTGAAAGTTGTAATGACATCGTAATGAAATCACACTGTTCTGTTCCAATGAAACAACACCCCAGTCCTGTTCATTGAGTAATTTAAACATCATCATTTTCACAGGCTATTGTTTCAGATATTGGTTTTCATTCTGATTTTTGTGTCCTGATGTGCTATTAAAAAAAATCATGCAAGTTATCTAAGAATAGCAAGCTAAATTAGCAGGAGACTTTGATTTATCATAGAGAAATTGGAAATGCCAATGTAATTTTCTTTTTCAGATCCACATATTAAAAACGTGTCTTTTAAGAAGCCTTTGATTAAATCAGATTAGAAACGTTATTAAAGCTGTCAGATTTCCTGAGAAAATGCTCTATACCATATTCTTGCTTAGAATTTTTAAACATGCTATTGATATAATAAAATAATTTTCATCCTTTTTTATATAATCAGAAGTTTATGTATCAGTCAGACATTCATAATTGGTGCTCAACAATGCATTCAGACTGTTCGGAATCCTGCAGGGCTCAACTTCCTGGTGCAGGACAATAAATACTGTTGTCAAAGAACAGAGTAATCCAGAAATTCCAGCTGCATGCTAGAGGAATTTGGGTTAAAGAGTAGATGTGGGGGAGCTTTTTTGTCTCCTAATGCACTTCTACAGCTGAAGTAGAAGGAGATTAATGGGGCTGACACTCCAGTGCTCTCAGTTCTGTTCGTGTGTTCGTGGAGTGTGAAAGCAGTGTGTAGATGCACACTGGAATTTCTGAAGGATGGGGGTTACCATGGATACACTCAAAGGACCAGATTGGTGTGAATGCAAAGCTCTAATTTTTCTCTAGTTGCAGGAGGATTTGTTCTGATAAGAGACTTGTGCTGCCACTGTTTCTCCTCACCCTCCCACTTGTTGCTGAAGCAGTACAACTCTTGGATGCTATTTGTGATGCTGAGGGACAATTCTGATCATGTTGCTCTACATCTACTGCCCAGGGTTGGGATTCTCACACACCGGGGTCACTTCACCTAAATGTTATTTCAAATGAGCGATAGAACTAATTAATTTTGGGTGCTGCAAATTCTTAGTGTTATGAGAACCCTCCCTTTTCCAGACTGTGAGTCTGTATGAGTGTGCCTGTCCTTCCACTGTGGGGGGAGAGGTCTTTGTGGTGGAAAAAAAACCTTTGTGGAGCAGATAATGGGGATAGAAATAAGCTAGAGGGGGAAGGACCAGAAAGCTTGTTGAGTTCATGGCTGGTGTGTTTTTCTTGAGAGTGGAAGTCCCAAAGGGGCTTGACAGGAGGAAATACTTCTTTGGAATGTGCAGAGAATTGGTATTGTGAGCAAAAGGGCTCTTGAAGTTGTGTAGGAAGAGGATTTAGTCTCTGAGCTCCTGTAATTCTGAAAACTTGTCCTGTCCTCGCTGCTTGCCTTGCTCTTGTGTGAGCTGCAGCACCGAGGAAGGGTGAGAAGGGCTCTCATCTCTTCCTGTCCTTCTGTTCTCGGCTCAGCTGCTGAATTCCTTTCAAGATCTTTGCTCTTGCTGGGACTGAGCAGTCCTGGGGACAGCATTGCTGGGAGCAGCCACATGCCCAGATCCTGGAATGCCCTGGTGGCCTGGCACAAGGCGTGTCTGTGCCCTCAAACAGATCGAGGGGTTCATGTTTCGTGGGGCAACCATCTCTTCATTTAAATGGTGTTTTAGTGATAAAAGTACTGATGTCTGAAGTCAACAATTGACTCCAAACAGTGTAGCACATGAAAGAGTTAGTAAAGTACACTGGCTGATGTTGATAGTGTTGCTACTTCCGGAGGTATTTCTTCTTGACCCAGCAAAAGATTGCTGAAGTCCTGCTGTTCCTCACCATATTTATGGATTTCTCTTAGTTCAGTTGATACTAACTTGGCTGCTGTACACTAAATAGTCAGGTCCTTATGCCTTAGATCCCTGCCATTGGCCTATGAGTCTGTTCTCATTAAAACATAAATAACGTAACAGAAGTAGTTCAGATGGTGGAAGACCTGCGTAAGTGTTAGCCCTCTTGAGGAGACTGGGGGAACACAGGAAAAACCTTGTGTCCATTTGTATCCCTGCCAAGGAGATGGTGTTAACATTATTTCAAATGTAATACAGGCAGAGTTGGAATGTCTCCCTCGGTAAATGCCTTTGGGAGGATGCTGCTGTGAAATATATTCTTGAGCAGTGGATTGGTTATTATGGAAAATACTTTTCCATAAGGATCCATAATTTAGAAAGCATTATCCCTGAGAATAATAATGCACCGTGGTTGGTAAATGATTTCATTTTAACCCTCAGTATCCAGCTCTTGTTTTGTGAAATTACAAAAACTTTCCAGTTAATTTTTCCCTTCCAGACCCCAACTAGATCCAAATGGAGAGCTTGATTAACATGCTGAAAAGAGCATTAATGTGCACTTAGGATCAATGATTCTTTGTAAGCTGTGAGTGAGGATAGATGAGTGTTGCTGTTTTCCCCTTTCATTAATGAGCTATTTTTCTCAGTCTCCATGCTGCAGGACTCAGGTGGAGCTGTTTGTCATTTCTGTCTGCTCATCAGAACTGCTGGGTACAGCGGGAATGTGTGATTAAGGACAGGTTAAATACCTAAGTAGGAGCAACGGGACTGTACCTAACCTGGCTTGTGGCAGTCTGTGTTTGTAAGGCTGCTGTCAGCAGATACAAGTTTTAGGGAGTTGGATATTCAAACGCCTAGAAGCCAAATATTTGCCAAAAATGAGTATGAATATTTCTTCTGAAAAATCACTGGAAATAGATGAATGTTCCAGATGAAATTGTAATAAAGCCTAGAGCATCAGTTTGTAGAATCAGCTGCCTATGGAGACACCTCTGACAGACTTCCAGCTATTAGTAGTGTGCTACAACTCTAAACCCAAAGATTTTTATCCATTTTGTAATGTTTTGGATTGTCTCACTTCCACAAAATTTCCTTGGAATTCCACTGAGTGTGTAAGCTCAATAGTAATTAACAGCAACTTACTCTCCAAATAATTTTTGGACTTCTTCAAAGTATTTTCTACTACCAGTTTCTCTTGAAACTCTGCAAATTTTTTATGGTCTTGCGGAATGTGCCACCTGCATTTGTTACATGTTTGCTGGGTTTGCAAAAAAATGTGTTTGCAGTGGGACAGTGGACAAGATTTTTTATGGCTTTAAATTGATTGCAAAACTTTAAATTTCAGAGCACAAAAAAAGTGAATTAGTCTTTCAGTTCTCTCCTTAAGTGGTGATAAGTTTCTAGACTGAGCCTTTGGAGTAAAAAAGGAAAATTGGAAATGTGCAAGACCAGCCTCGTATTGAATCGCTAATAAGAATGGATACCATTTGCTCTTTGCATAGATGCCACTGCCTGGGTAGATCAGTGCACAACTATTTTAGAGTGGAAAAGCTCAGATGGGAGGGTATAAACTATGAATGGACGAGCAAATGAGATGTGTTGGTACATCCAGGTGTGCTGCTGACAGCCTGGCAGTGGCATGTGCTGGAAAGATCTCGGTTTAAAAAAATACATGTGTATAGTTTTTGTCATGTTCTCACAGGACGGTTGTGTCTATTTACCTGGATACTGAGAACCAAAATCTTTCCATTCCAAGAACCTGTGACCAAAGCAGCTCAGAGGTCCTGAATCCCTTGATTTTATTGATTTCTCTCTTGCTTCAGATTCCTGGCAACTCACTCGTCTCCTGGGCCGTGCTGTGTGATTGTTGTTATGACAACTGTGCAGTTTGCTCCTCACGTTGCTTTACCTCTTGGGTGTTAATATCTGGGATGCCTTGGGAAAAGGTGACAATCCTTATTTATTAGCTTCTCCCGAACTGTGCTAGCCCTCACACAGACACATCTCCAAACTGAAGAAACTCTCTTGTACTTTAAACAAGTCCTCTTAATGTGCAGTGTGAATATCTGAGAGGTCTATTAAGGCATATTGAGAATGCTGTTTAGTAGCAACTTGGGCTTTGTGTGATATAAGACGAGAATAGATTCAAGCCTAAATCCCTGCCCTAGCTTATTCTGCAGTTGTTTCCCTGTGTAGACAAGCATTCCACATTGAAGAAAGTTGCACGATTGGCAGTATTCATGGCCATGAGTGGCTGCCAAAACATTAAGGCACTGTGATGTATCAACCTGTTGCAGAAAGCTGGAGAGAAGCTCATCCTTCACCTAATTTATGCCATCCCCTGTTTCCTGGGATTTGCTGAGGGTGTTGCCTGGGTGTCACAATGGTTTAGAGCTTTCAGGCATGCTACTAGAGGGAACATATATGCAGTGGGATTCTGTTTTGTGCCTTATCCTCTTCTGCAGTCTTGTCTCGGAGAACATGAGGCAAAAATCCCACAGTGTACATGTGGAGGTTGGCCTGTCTGACAACGAAATTCTGATTATGAAATTAATCTTCCTGAGCCACCAGTCTTAATTAGACATATTTTGACTTATGCTCAAAAAAGTTATGGTTACAGGTTCAGAACTCTTGCATTCTTGTTTTCATTGTGGCTGCTGTAGTGGGCTGGTTTTCCTCTGCCCCATGTCCAACAGACAAGTTAGGGCTGCCCTGCTGTAGCCTTGCCTATGAACACATGAAGAGAACTGGGATGGAGGGAGAAGGGCTGACGAGAGGGAGGGCCAGGAGACAGAGAGAATTCTTTTCTGGAAAGGGATTTTTATTAGATCTCGAGATTAAATTTTTTTTTTAATTGGTGTCATGTTCTTCTATAAGAGGATGAGACACATCCCAGAGTGATCCTTGAGCAGTTTCCAGAATCACAGCACAAGTCATCATCTGTTGGAGCTGTTCTCTGCTCACATCCTGGGCTCCTAGAGCTACAAGCTGAGCCCCAGGCAGGGTGGTTACACAACATAATGCTGAGCCTCCTGGCAGAGAGGGTTGATCTTACAAGATAGTGAATGCATTTTAGAGCTCTGAATACCTTTCTAAAAAGAGGTGAAATAAGCAATTGTTGTTGTTCAACAGAGCAAAAAGGAAACAGGTTGTTAAATATTTGCATTGGGGCAAACCTAGTGCTACTGCATTCCAAAAAGCTCTTACACTGTCATTTACTCTGTAGGCCAGGCCATACCTCTCAGTAGCAATTCTGAAGTTTGATGAATCACCATCCAAAGAATTAGAAAGTATCATGATTTAATCATGATCTTAACAAGCCACTATATATCTGCAAACAAAAGAAGAAACCGCAGAAGTATTAGCCTGGAATGTTTTTCAGATGAAAGATATTGCTGTTTTCTTGAACACAAATTATTACAGATTCTGAAACAATAAAGAAGAAATTATTTGGTTTTGTAAACTTTTGTTTCCCTCTGTCAATTAAAATTTGTTCCACTGTATGGCTCAATGTCTAACTAATTGCATTTCTTGTTGAGATAAGAAAAAAATCAGTAAAGATAATATGGAGAGAGGTACAATGCAGTTTCATCTATTCCGATTCTGAGATCCTTTCCTGAATCCCAGGGAAAGTGAGGAGATCCTTTTTCCACCTTTGTGCCTGAGACAAATTCTGCAAAATTAAAATAAACTATTTTTCGTAGCTTTTATAGTTTTGGAGCCATATTTGTCAAAATCTGAACTCTTCTTATGTCTTCCAAGAGGTGCCCCAAAGTGAAGAGAATATGCTCAAAGCTGACCCTTCTAAAACTGACCCGGATAACAAGAACAAAACCATTAATCTCATCCTGATTTTTTTTGTATTTTATCTATTTCTCCCCTTCCCCTGTGGATGTGTAAAGTCATACACAATTTTGGGACATCAAAAGCTGAAAATTCTTGTGAATTTACAATTAGCCAGTTGTGGAGAAGATCAAAATTTAACAGGAGATGAAATAATTTGTGTTCCTATGGGTACACACAGCTTGTTTCTCACTTCTCAGCCACTGTAAACTCTTTGTGGAGGTATTTTCCACTACTCTATTTTGAATTGCTGTAAAGTGGAAAATATTTGAAATATGTCCAAAATTTTCAGTGGCTCCTATTATAAGCAGAAAAAAGGGGAAATAAAACTTCTTGAGCAAGAAAGACTCTTGAAGAACAGACCAGGTCTGCCACTGATTATCTTTCTTTCAGAGAACAGGACTAAGTTCTTATTTCCCAGAAGACTTAAAACCTTTTTACGTGACCTTTATTTTGTGTTTTATGAACAATTTTCAATTGGTTTTTTATTGAATTTTTATTGAAGCCCTACTTTTCTATCTCTTTAGAAGAAAAAAGCCAAACAAACCCCCCCGCCACCACTGGCTCTCCTTCTGCCACAGAGGAGTGTAATTGTGACATTTAAGTTTGTAAATGTGTTTAAAAGTGCAGCAAACTGATAATTTAACTTACATTTCTGTGGATGAGCTCTTTCATCGTATGCATGAAACTGGGGAGAATTTTAAGGAAACAATGGGAAGATGCACCCTAAAACTCCATAAATGTTACTTGCTCTGGCCAGCTTTGGCACGGCTGCTAATGAAAGGCCAGGGGAGTTTTGCTTTCATTGCCCTTGAACAAACCTATTGCAGTCCCTGGCAGCCCCCCAGCCCCGGTGGGAGGTGTGCTGTGGGACAGCTGGCATCGGTACCATCCCAGAGGCCTTTCCAGGCCCCGTGCTGAGCCTGGCAGGTGGCCCTGGCACAGGTGCTGTCACCAGCCCAGCCACGATGACTTTTTCTGGCAAGTGTGGCCACGGGGAATGTCTGTGGCTGCGTGCACTCAGCTGCTGGACAATAGCACAGGGTTTGTATTGAACCAGTGGGCTGAAAATGTCTGAGAGAACTGTGTGTGCTGCAAGAGAGATCGGTACACGGAGTAGATTGTGACTTGCAATCAAACATTGAATCAAAAAAGGAATTTGATATAAAAAAGGAATAACATAAATTTCTCTGTACAAAGCATGAATCTGAATGTAATCCCAGCTCATTGCAGATATACTGTTAGTGACCGTTCAAAACTGGGAAATGTGCATTTGAAAGTGATGCTTGGATTTGGTATAAACTGTTTATGAAGTGCTCTACTTGTTTTATAATAAAATCAATTTAACCTTATAGTGCACAATGTTAAGATACTCATTTTCAAAGAGAAAAAGCTGCTCTGCATTCCCTTTGCATCTTCTCAGATCGTTTGAGGAACTATAGTTGTGGTTCCATGTGCCCTTCTCTGTGTCTGTCTAGCTATTCTAAAGCCATTGGGTGCTCCAAATGGTATAGGGATTGATTCAGTACAAAACTCTTTTGGGGGTTAGAATAAGGAGGAACTGAAATCACTGTGAAGCAGGAAAGGCAGAAAGGTTGTGGGCCAAGGTTGCCTTCCTAGTTGTAAGGGATTCCAGACACGTCACTCTGGCAGATTTCCTGATGGCTGCTCACAGATCCTGAAAGGAGCAAAAAATAGCATAAACTGGTTTACCGTTACCTTTGGAAATGCAGTGACCCCCTCAGCCACAGCCCACCTGCCTGCTGAGTGTCCTCAGTCTGGCCTTGCACAAACCTTATTTGTCTGCTTACAGCTGCCTTGATTGTGTTTTGCAGGTTCACCTGCCACTCAGAAGATCCACCGTATCCAGTTCTCCTCTGGGTTTGGAGGTAAGAGTGCAATTTCTGACCCTGTGTGGGAGAAATCAAACTTACATGGTGTTTCATTTAATGAATACAAGAAGTTTCCTGTTGAGTAACTCAGTGTTAACAAACAGTTGCTTAACCTCATTTCTAAGCTCTGTATTCCAAACATCCTGTGATTCAGGTAAGAAAGACTTTGTTGTATCTTCTTCCTTGTTCATGGAATTCTTGAGCTTCACATATTTAATATCTTAACCATGTGAAGGAAGGGCAATAAAACCCACCTTCCAATACTGACTGTGTACTAAATTAGAAAAATTAAAGGAATATGATAGTCATGTAGTAGAAAAAATTAAAGAATATGCTATGCAGGAGCCTTGGAGAGATGACAAATCATATTATTTTTAGCAGCATATGGATGACCAGTAAGGCAAAATATGGGACATTTCCTCTGCTAACATCATGTTTTGGAAAAGCCTAAGCATCCTGCAGAAATGAAGAGGAAATCCTTAAAATTGACATGGATTTGGCTGGTGGAAGGGTCAACTGCAATTTAGTCTGGGCTCTAGGAAAGTGGTAGATGAGACTAGAAAGTTTTCTGATACATTTATGAAGGAAAAAGTTGAAATGTGAATGAGGGACACATAAACGTTGGCTGTCCCAGTTCCGGAGTTGCAGCCTGTGTGCTGGATGTGTGAGGATGTCCTGACCACTTAAGATGAACTTTGTCTCCTCCATGGCTGGGATTTCCAAGGCATCCAGCACTCAGGGAAGTTGAACAGACTCATACCAGCTTTCAGGAAGTAAATTTTAAAATACAGTCCTGTATCTCACTATAGCCAAATCCAAACACACTCCTCCCCAGGAAGAACAGCGAGGTGTTACAGGTGATTGCAGCCACTGTCAGCCTCCCAGCAATGAGCTCTTCTCTGGAGCGTTAGCTTCCAATCCTTGTTTCAGTTTAAATTAGACTGCCGAAATGTCCAGGTGCAGAGCCCAGCCCTGAGGGGTGGTGGTTATGTTACTCTGACTGGCAGACTCTAGTTGTTTTCGGAACGCACAATTTGTGACAAAGGAGAATTAGCAACGTCCACTAAAATGGTTTGAAGTGTGTAATGATGATCTATAATTAAGTCATGATCTCTTTTTAAACTACAGACCTTATAAGAGCCTGACCTTTTAGAATTCAAAGCCTAAACCAAAAGGGATTTACAGAAGTATTTTTTAGGTAACCATTATTTAAATCTTCCACTCTGTAATTAAATTTTGTCTCCTTGAAAAGGAGAATGAACTGTTCCTGAAAAAGCTTTTCATATGGTGAACAGTATAATTAGAAAACTAGTTCTGCAAATGTCACACAAAAATGACCTTTAATGAAGCAATATCAAATGAAAAAGCTATTAGAGCTATGCAGCTTGAAGAATAGCTAAAAGTTGAATTATTGAAGTGGATCCTGCGCCTGCTGCTGTTCAGGTCCCCATGTGGGCTCCTTCTTGTGTGTTACAGAAAGGATGGGAACAAGTAGTTGTGTGGTGTACTCGGCACAGGAAATTGTGTAAGAGCTTGTGAAGGACTTTCGCTTTGTGCCACCACTGGCTCCAGAGAGATGCCAGGATCTGTTTCCTACAGGGGCTGTGAAGCAGTAGCTTCTCTTCAAGGGCAATCCCAGTTGGAATGACTTCTGTTGATGTTTTATCTCATGGATTTAAAAGTAGTTCTCATAAAACAAATCACAAGATATAATTTTAAAAAATCACAGATGGCATCAAAAATTGTGTTGTGAAACATAGACAATATAATGACTCTCAAACTTTTTTGTTGCTCATTGCAGTTTTTCCTTTATCACATTTATTATGTGTCTAAAGAATCACCTCAGACCAGGTTGATTTTTCCTTAAAGTTTGAGTCTATGTATGTGGAAATATTATTGGGGGGGAAAAAATGAGACCAAATGCACAAATATTTTTGAGTCCTCTGCAATCTTTTTAATATTATGGCTGAAAAGCCACGTGCAGGGAGAATGTTATGGAGTGGTTGTGGTTTGTTAAGGTTCCAGCAAATGCCGGAAGGGAGCGTGTGAGAAGCTTTCCATAACCTGCTCCGTACCTGGCTCTGGTTTTCCTGGCTGTGCTGGGAAGGGCTGTGGTGTAGATCCATCAGCCCCCGACGTGTCCTGCAGGGAAGCAGGGAGAGCCTCCCGCAGGCACTCACGGGGGTGCAGTGGGCAGAGGGCAGCGTGCGGATGGCACACCGTGTTCCAGACAAGCTCTGCCCAGAGGAGCTTCTCTGGAAACTCTCGAGTGAAATGCTAACGACCTTTCCAAGAGAAAACAGCAATTTCTGATTCATGGTACAATGTGGGATGGAAATTTTTAGATTGCAATTTTCTTTCATTCTCTAAGAGTTTATTGGGAAAAAAGCACTGCTGGTCTGTCGGAGTCCTCAGACACTTCATGCAAGAAATTGGCACCAAAAGTTTCTTTCACAGTGTTTAAGTTCGTGATGATTCATACTGCAGAAGTAGGGGTTTTTTTCCTCCAGATTTCTGCCAAATTGCATTTCTGTGCTCGGGCTCCTCTCATCTCTAACATCAGCAGGGTTTCAGTTGTCTGCCCTACCCAGAGGTAGTGCTGGTGTCCTTTTTTTGTTCTTACAGAGAGGCATGGTCTGTGGATAGAGTACCACAACTGAGAAGTCTCCAGGATTTGGGGGTTGTCCTGCTCTGGCACAGATTTTGTGTGTGACATTCAGCAAGTCTCTTACCTCATCTGTGCTTTACTGTGTTCAGCTTTCTCAGAAGCGAGATGGTTATGCACACAAGTGCCTTGCAAGGTTTTAGGGCAGCATGTGTTGGAACTTCCACAAGGAGTCCTGGAAGGTTTCATCCTCTGTCCTTGCAGTGCCTGATGCTTTTGGGAGCTCTCAGCCACAGCTGCTTGGCTGCCTGTGAGCTCTGTAAGCACCATGGCATCAATCAGATGGTTTCCTGCAGGCTTAAATTCCCTTCTCCTGTATAAAAATCGAGCACTCATATCTGATCTGCCCTCAAATAGAAGGGAAGGATTTCTGTTCCTCCCCACTGCTCAAGATAAGGTGAACAGTGGCAGCAAGTAACAAATCCACCTTTGCTTATGTGTTTGGGACAAGGAGTTATTCACAGACCCATGGCCTAAATTCCTTCTGCACCTTGACCAATTTCAGCAGTATCAGGAGACCATGAAAAATGATATGACAATAAATGGCTTCAGCCAACAAGCTCTCATGCAACATGTGTTTCAATGGTTGCTTAAGCATTAAGTGCTTTTCACCTTAGCTATACACTCGGCTGGTAATGTTTTATTTAATCTTATTTAACTCTATTTACTTGATCCAGCGGTGTAAAAGCAAAACACTTCACTAAGGAAATAGAGTTTGTTTGTTTGTTTGTTTGTTTCTTTCTTTCTTTCTTAAATGAGTAGGGTCTGGTTTATTTTGAGTCAGTGAATTAGTCAAAAAAGGCTCTGCCTCTAAGTGCCTGAGTTGTCCCGTTCAGATTCTTGGGTTTAGAGTCAGCCAGTTAGTTCCTTCCCTTGCCAAATGCAGGCTATAAGCTCTGGAATTGTGTGTTTGGAGGCGGTGGCTGCCCACAAACATCTGAGCACTTCAGTCTGTCCTTGCACACTGAGCAGCTTAGCAAACAGCACCAGAGTTGGTGCAGCCAGCCTTCAGTGGCTCACCAGCTTCTGGCTCTGACAAATGTGACTTGGTTTGCTGTGATTTGGGGAGTTTTGCACCCATCTGAACAAAATACTGTGCTGACTTTAGATGTTAAGAGAGCCATGAGGCCATGGAACTGATCCCTGACTCATGGTGGTAATCTTCTCCTGTTACTTCCCTAAGCCTTTGTTTGCCGACTCCTTGAGGGTGGGCTTCTACTTTGATATTTTATTGTCTCTCAAATCACTGGTTTTACTTTTACCACCAGTAATTTTTGGAGTGCTTTGGAGGGAGGGGGGAAGGGAGAAAAAAGAGATGTAGTAATTATTAATGTATTTGGTTGGATTATAGTCTCAAAGCTCATTAAAAATGAGAAACCATGGCAACCTTGACAATCCCTCCTACACATATTATGTCTACCTAACAATGTGCAAAGTACATTTAGTGAAGAGAAATTAAGCATAAAGAAAAGCGAAGAAAAAGCATTCACTTTTTCTATTGCTATTTTTAATTCTCAGCTCCTGCATACCAACACACTTGTGCTGGCAGCACTTCGAACTCTTCCACGTGAAAAATAAGTAACTGATTATTGGATCTCTTCACAGCATTGTTCTTTATTCTCCTGAGATTTCCTGTGGTGCATTTTTAGTAAAGGACAGATTTTATGGGGGGTTGGTAGTTGAAGAAAGAAAACGTTTCTGTGGACTTGTCCCCTCCTGAGACATTGGGAGTTCGGGGCAGTCCTGCCTCTCCTTGACTCTGAAGGTCACAAGTATAAATCTAACATCAGTACTGGTCATCTATCGAAAGAAAGGTGAAACAGCAGCTAGATCAGTTAAAGGATTTTAGAGAATAGTGGATCTTACATCTAATTATGCCTATTTTCTGTTTTAAAATACAGAACATTTGCATCTGAAACATAATTAAAACTGTTATAGCAGTTTGCGTGGAACAGAACATAACAGTGATCAATGCAGAAGCCGAGGGTCTGTGACCTCCATCAGGCTTTCCTGATAGAGGTTTTTCCTTTTCTGCATCTACATTGATCCAGGATGTTTTGATAAAAACTTGGAATAATGACCCTCACATCACATTAAACTGCACTGGCCTGCTCAGGAAGTTCTTCCTGTATTACAGCTCTTCAAAAGGCTCACTTCCCATTAGGGTCATTCATTCCAAGCTTATCCAGGTTTTCTACGAAAGCATCTGAATTTAGATTTTTTTGTTTAGTAAGACATTAGAATGAAATCCTGATGAATGAGGCCTAGAAATTGAATACTCTAAAAATGAGCACCTGTCTGAGCTCTCTGACACCCTGAATTAACTGCTCCAGAATGGAGCTATCAACATGACTGTGCATGGAGTAAAGGCCTCGGGCAGGACGTGCACAGCCAGCTCTGGGCTGAGAGGGTGCTGTGGGGATGGCAGTGTGGCACAGGGAACGGCAGGAGGCAAGGACAGTTTGGTGCTGTGGGGATGGCAGTGTGGCACAGGGAACGGCAGGAGGCAAGGACTGTTTGGTGCTGTGGGGATGGCAGTGTGGCACAGGGGAGGGCAGGAGGCAAGGACAGTTTGGTGCTGTGGGGATGGCAGTGTGGCACAGGGGAGGGCAGGAGGCAAGGACTCTGTGGGTGCTGTGGGGATGGCAGTGTGGCACAGGGAACGGCAGGAAGCAAGGACTCTGTGGGTGCTGTGGGGATGGCAGTGTGGCACAGGGGAGGGCAGGAGGCAAGGACTCTGTGGGTGCTGTGGGGATGGCAGTGTGGCACAGGGAACGGCAGGAAGCAAGGACTCTGTGGGTGCTGTGGGGATGGCAGTGTGGCACAGGGAGCGGCAGGAGGCAAGGACAGTTTGGTGCTGTGGGGATGGCAATGTGGCACAGGGAACGGCAGGAAGCAAGGACAGTTTGGTGCTGTGGGGATGGCAGTGTGGCACAGGGAACGGCAGGAGGCAAGGACAGTTTGGTGCTGTGGGGATGGCAGTGTGGCACAGGGAACGGCAGGAAGCAAGGACAGTTTGGTGCTGTGGGGATGGCAGTGTGGCACAGGGAATGGCAGGAGGCAAGGACTCTGTGGGTGCTGTGGGGATGGCAGTGTGGCACAGGGGAGGGCAGGAGGCAAGGACAGTTTGGTGCTGTGGGGATGGCAGTGTGGCACAGGGAACGGCAGGAGGCAAGGACAGTTTGGTGCTGTGGGGATGGCAGTGTGGCACAGCGGAGGGCAGGCAGCAAGGACAGTTTGGTGCTGTGGGGATGGCAGTGTGGCACAGGGAACGGCAGGAGGCAAGGACTCTGTGAGTGCTGTGGGGATGGCAGTGTGGCACAGGGAACGGCAGGAAGCAAGGACAGTTTGGTGCTGTGGGGATGGCAGTGTGGCACAGGGAATGGCAGGAGGCAAGGACTCTGTGGGTGCTGTGGGGATGGCAGTGTGGCACAGGGAACGGCAGGAGGCAAGGACTCTGTGAGTGCTGTGGGGATGGCAGTGTGGCACAGGGGAGGGCAGGCAGCAAGGACAGTTTGGTGCTGTGGGGATGGCAGTGTGGCACAGGGGAGGGCAGGAGGCAAGGGCAGTTTGGTGCTGTGGGGATGGCAGTGTGGCACAGGGAACGGCAGGAGGCAAGGACAGTTTGGTGCTGTGGGGATGGCAGTGTGGCACAGGGAACGGCAGGCAGCAAGGACAGTTTGGTGCTGTGGGGATGGCAGTGTGGCACAGCGAACGGCAGGCAGCAAGGACAGTTTGGTGCTGTGGGGATGGCAGTGTGGCACAGGGAACGGCAGGAGGCAAGGACTCTGTGAGTGCTGTGGGGATGGCAGTGTGGCACAGGGGAGGGCAGGCAGCAAGGACAGTTTGGTGCTGTGGGGATGGCAGTGTGGCACAGGGAACGGCAGGAAGCAAGGACTGTTTGGTGCTGAGGGGATGGCAGTGTGGCACAGGGGAGGGCAGGCAGCAAGGACTCTGTGTGGTGCAGTAGCAGCTGGAAGGTGCTCTGCACTCCAGAGTGGATGTAACCAGCTGGAAAGTTCTGCTTTCCTCCTTTTCCTCAATCATCTCCAGTGCCCTGACAGGACAGGATAGCTTAGAGGTGTAGGAGTTCCCCAGGCATCAATAAATTCTGCAGAAGGAAAGATGCTGAGACCCCCTCAAATGCATTTGAGGTCACTTGCACTGCAGGGGTGAAAATTCCTTACAGACAGGTGGGATTTACAGCTCCCAGGTAATCTGTGTAGATATGCATATATTTTTGTGGGTAAGTATGGGAGTATTCATCTACATGCACAGCAAGGGCAAAACCTTTATTTAACCAGTACTGGTTAGCTCACTCCTGGAATTTCCTAGGAAGAAAGCAAAGAGCTCCTGGTGCCTGGAGAGCTCTCTCCAACAAGGATGGATCAGACAGCACTCTGTGTGGGAGTGCTGAGCGTGCTCACAGTACATGCAGTACCAAACTGAAATAGCACGTTTAGCACCCTGGAGACTGCCTGGGGACACTGGTGCTTTCTGTGTTTTCTTTGCAGGAAACAATAATATTATTTGTTTCGGCAGAAGGCTATTTTTATATTGAGGTGGTGTAACAACACCTGGGGCTAAAGGAACCTGTAGGTTAACATAGCCACAGGCTCTGAGAGGATGTAAAAACAGGTTAGAGAGCTGCTGAGGAACTGTTTTCCCAAATGCTATGCATAGGGAGTTAATAATCCCAAGTCCAAGGTTAATTAATTTTATTTATCTAATGTACCATATGCACGCTGTGCTCATGGCAACAGTGTATGAAATTTAGGGGTACCTTAAAAGGCAGTTTAGCAACAGGGAGCTGAGCATTAATGACCTGCTCCCCCTCATTCAGGCTATTACAGCACCTGGGTTTTAGTGGCATAAAACCCAGAAAGGGGTAGAAACTGAAAAGATATTACCTCTGTATGAATTCATAAAATCTGATCATTATTGCTTCTTAATGATTTCTTTTTAGCAAAAGTCACTATTGCTTTAGCAAAAGTCCCTGTGGCTTTTCAAGGAAGGATGAATTCTGCTGGTTTTCCTGCCAGCTTCTTAGGAATGGCATGTCCTGATCCTTTGCTGAGGGAATAATACTGAAAATGTAAGGGTTAGCTGTAACTGGAACAATGAGGAAAAAGGGATGGCATATTTGGGATAATAATATTAGAGAATAAGTATGCTGCTGTTCCAGCGTGTGTGTAGTCGATTATCATCAGTATTTGGACTGGTTTGAGACAGAGGGTTAGAGTGGTGCCAGATGCCTCACCAGAAAAGAAGAGTCAAGTTGCTGATGGTTGATGCAGAAGTTGTGCACCCGAGAGTTACAGCCTGGGATGCTGTGCAGGGTGTTTTTTACTGACTGGCCCAGCTTTTTGCTTGTGTAAGCCATTATAATTCTGGTTATGATTTAACTACATAACCCATCTTGATTTCTACATTTGAAAAATTCTTCAGCTCAGTGGCCCTCTGCCCTGAGAAATACTGTACCTCATTTGGGGAAGTCTTTCCAATCCTCAGCTTTCAGCGTGTGCCCTTCATTGCTGTCCAGGAGCCACTTGCTTCCCTTTTCCAAGAGCTATCACTGTTTTTTTAGCTGCTGTTTTTTCTGTGGTCTTAACTGGGATTTAAGTTGAAGCAATTATTTCACCTGGTATTTTACATGGCAAGTTGTTGATTTATATATTGGAATTGTAAGATTTCTTGTCTTATTTTCCATCTTTATTACTCTTGCATTTTTATTGGTTTTAAAATCACAATTTTACTTCCTGTAGCAACACCAAGCTCCTTGTGTGGATGAATGAGGAATGAGTTCACACAGAGTCCTGGATGGATTCCCAGGCTGTTGAAGCCAGGTAAGCTTCAAAGATTTAATTTACCATCACAATTTTCCTCAGAATTTCTGAGGGGCCTTGGAGAGCATTTGGCTTAAATGCATACACTTAAAATTAGACAGTTTTAATTACTTAGCCTGGCAAGCCTGTTCAGTTCTAAATTGGGGATCAACCAGATCAGGTTGATTCTCTCTGCAGTATATACTGCTGGGTGTCACAGGGTGGTTAGCAGGAGAGAAACAGATAAATAATTATATAATTGTGTAGGGATAATTACAGAAGTTCATGTTTTACTAGTAACCTGTGTTCAGGATTTTCCTATGTGCATAATTACAGCAAAGCACTCAAGTTCTTGGCTCTCTGTTGACTGCACTGTGTGATGTCTGGCTAATGAGCTGGCAGCAGCCCCTTCTCACCTTTCAGCACACAGATAATATATGGAAACTGTAGCACGTTTTAGTCACTTAACTCTTTTTATTCACTAAACATGCTGCACTACAGTAGTGCACTGTAGCTGTTGAAATAACTAGTTAAGGTATAGTTGTCAAAATTAGTTAACACATTCATTTTTGATGTATAATTCTTATTGCTTTCGGGTATTTCAGTTTAAATGGTCATGTTTTGAGGACGGGGTCCTGAAACATGAATGGATTTCTGGTTTGGAATAGTCGTGAACTACAAGCTGGAGGATAGTTTAACCAATGAGTAGCTCTGAATGGCTTCCTGAGGTCCACACTTTTTCCCTATTCTTGGTGTAAATGTTTTCTGCCTTAATGTGTACAGTCACTCCCACACTGCCCCGGGGTGGGAACTGGTTCCCAGCTGATACAGAGAGAACATGGGGTGAGGTTTACCACACCCAGTTACACACCGCGTGTTAAAGGTGAGTTAGAATGCAGATCTGCATCTCAAACCTATGCAGAGGAGGCATTTAGCGACTCTGTTTCATTTGTTAGCATGTTTATCTCTTGAGAGAACAGCAGGCAGAGTTAAGCCTTTTTTGGCCCCAAAGCCTCCTGTGTGGAGCCCGAGGCTGTGCTGTGTGTGCAGAGGCAGAGGCAGAGGCAGAGCCAGAGCCAGAGCCAGAGCCAGAGGCAGAGCCAGAGCCAGAGCCAGAGCCAGAGGCAGAGCCCCAGCAGCTGTGGCAGCCCCTCTGCCCAGTCTGTCGCTGGCCTCTCCATCACCCCCTGGGAATTTCGGCCGTGGCAAGGGGTTGTGTGTTCTCCCGGAGGCGAGATCCTCCCATCCCCAACCTGCTTTCTCCTGGTGCTCCAGGAGCATTCAGAGTCTCTCTGAAATCGCCCCTTCAGGCCCAGAGGCAAACCGTTCAAGACATGCTTTTTATTTCCTCTAGATCATGGAACTTCTCTGACACAGAATTATTATTGTGGCACATAATTATGATTGGATGTCTTCATCATATAATTGCATGATATATAATGAGCAGCAAAAGCTTATTTCCTCTGCTCTTTGAATACTGAACTTCTGAGATTAATTAAGCTGATACTGAAAATGCTTTTAATTATATATGCTGCATAAACAGCACTATTAAGATCAGATGAGAATATTATTGCCTGAACAGTTTCAAAATTTTTTCAAATACCCACTGTGTGTTTTATATGACTGTTTGAAGAAATGTGGGGATTTTTGAGGGGGGGAAAACCTCCCCAGACAGTGGATGGGCTACTGAAGGAGTACCTGAATATTTGCTGAAACAAATCAGCTACTTTGCTCTAATTGCAGTGTATAAAAGCAAGAGACTGTAAAATGAAAAGTATTTTATTTAAGTAAATAAATGTTTTCACGTGTCTAATTCCTAATCTAATGTCCTTGTAGGCAGGAAATTCATGATGTGTGTTTCCATCCTTCCTTTCAAAGCTACAGTCACCCCAAAATCAGACTGCTAGTGATGCCAGAAATGATAGTCAGTAGGACGTGATCAATTGTCAGTGCCATGTTTCCTGTGCAGCAGTGCCCGGCAGTGCCCGGCTGTCCCATGTCGTAGGGAAGGCGCAGTGCTGGCAGCAGGCAGCTGCCCCTGGAGAGCGCTGGAGCCAGGAGCAGAGCCAGGAGCAGAGCCAGGAGCACGGCTGGCTCTGCGTGCTGCCGCCGGGGCTGCCCCGCAGCCCCCAAGAGCTGCAGTTACTGCCTAGGGGATGGCCATGGATGTGCCTCATCCAGTGTCAGGTGTGTGTCACATACCTGCTGACCTGCTGGAAACCCTGTGTGAAGAGGATTGTAACTGGGGTTGGGTGACTGAGCTTGGGAGAGAAATTTCAGTTCACTGACAAAGACAGACATCTCTGCTGAAATCATTCAGGTGAAAGAAGGAATCTGAATTTCATAACTCTCAATTAAGGGATGAACTAACAGAATGGAACAGAGATCGTGCCATGTTTGACTTTCAAGAGATATGTTGTTAGTATTTTTCAAGACTATTCAATATTCAGAGTAGTGTAAATGAGACAAAAAAATATAGATTTGCGTATTCCACACATTATTTGATGTTGGTGGACTAAGCATTGCAACCCCCAGCTGGGATTGCTGCCTGTTACCTGCTGTGCACTTTAACCATGGGGCCACTCAGCATGAGCATTTATTGCACCCTTACTTCTGCACATCCAGTGGAAGTGTGCAAAGTCTTTTGGGGGCAATTAACATAGGAAGGAACACAGAAAGTGAGTAACTCACTCGTAGGAGCTCCTTCTGAGTGACAGCACCCGGGAGGAAATTCTGTGTTGTATTTAACACATCACCTTTGACAGCCGTGGTGCCTGAGACATTTTGGCTGTCCTGGAGCCGCTCCCAGCCCCAGCCTGGCCGGCTGCCCCATAGCAGGGTGTGTTTGCAAAGGGAGGCAGCTGGGAGCTCCCTGGTCACCACGCCAGCCAGCCCAGTCTGTGTGCGGGTGGCTCACGAGGCATCTCTGACCTCGCTCTTGACCTCCAGAAACAGGAGGAGTAAAGGCCAGGACCAGCTTCCCCTTGTCAGCCCTTGGGGATGGATGCAGACCTCTCTGCTGTGGTGGGACCATGTCGGGGGCATCTGCCTCTCTTCAGGGGGAAGCTAAAAATTAAATGAATGGGTTGTATTCTTGAGCTTGTTCCTACACCTTGATTTATTGGCCTATTGTATCTTCTAACTGCTAGAAGAGAAATCCCATAGTTGGGATTGGTCTCAGTAGCAATCTTTTCTCCATTGACTGTCACTTTTTAAGTTTCTGTCTAGTTACCTCTCTGATGCCCTTTGCAGTGAGTATTTTTACCAGGCCAGCAGAACACAGGCAGAATAAACTTGGATTTTTTGGAATACCATTTGTTCTCTTATGTCTTGGAAGACTTAAAAGATTGACCAAGAATTACAGTTCTGTCTGTGCTGCTTTGTGCTGCTGTCTTTATCCATCTGTAGTGCTCCCCATCTCTTCCACAAAGGGCATTTTGGTGTCTGTCAACTGCTCAGGAAAATGGACTCATTTATGTTTTCTCTGTCCCTCTCGCTAGTCATTTGCAACCATTTGAAATGAATGTGTATTTGCAGCAAAGAAAACTCAAATTCACTAATTGATGCACAAATATGCTCATTTACATGCAATTTGGGGGGGTTTTATAGAAATGTATCTATTTGCATAAATAAAGCCTCTTTCCCAAATATTAGTGTGAACAAAAGCCGTTTTCATGGATGCCAAAAAATGGCTGAATAGAAAAGCCAATTCAGAATTTGCATAATAGTTACTAATTGTTTTCCTTGCTATTAGCCTGTCTCTGCTTAATAGGCAATATTGGCTTCTGTTGCCTTTCTGGGTGTAGTTTGCTGCAAGAATTTTGAGCTACTGTAGAAGATCTTAATAGTTTAACTTACCTAGTGAGCAGTTCCAGGGCCTGGCGCCATCCAGGAGCAGAGCAGTGGCACTGGCAGAGGCCAACGTGTGGCCCCTCACCAAGCGTACTTCCCTCAGTGGGGGAGAACTAGGAAATTATTTATTCTCACAAAACATTATGAGGTTTGGAGAAAATCTCAGTTTTTCTTTGGGGGAAGGAAGATGTATCTTGGTTGCAGCCACCATCCCTGGCTGAATGCTTTGCTCTTTCCAAATGATATTTCTAAAGCTTCAGGAGAGATTAGGGGAAACACACACAGTTTAAATTGGAAGAAAATAAATAAATCTCTGCTTGGCTTGAGTATATTTTATCAATTTCCTTCATTTAGAGATACAGAGAAAGACTTCACGTGTTTTTACTGCTCTTGGTATTTATTGCATCAAGACCATTAAGTCAGACTGAACTATCAACCATCTGCAGGAAACACAATCTGGTTTGCTGGGCAGGGATTTATTCAATAGAGAACTATTGATTCTCCTTATAAAGGAGGGGAAGAAGAGTAAACCAGGTATGTTTTATCCTAGAGCAGAAAGGATGATTGCTTTATTTCAAGGATGTTTTGCTGCACCTTTGAAACTTCACTTTTTAAAATGAATTGCTTTGTTTCAGTGGAGTTGGGGTTTCCAATGTGCCTGCTTAGAGCAGCAGCAGAGAGCAGGGAAGGTGGAACAAGCTGTGCTTCACCTGCACCATGGCCCCATGGCAAGGGGACTGCCTGCACTGGGAAACACTCGGGATTATTTAGAGCATGGACAGGATTCAGAGGATTCAAAGGATTCAGAGGAGAAGTGCAGATTTAGGAGTTGGAGAAGTTTTGTAAAGCACAGGAGAGAAGAAAATCGAATGGACTGTTTGGAGGATTTATTGGGAAGTGTAACCAAGATCCCTTTTTAACTCAGATTTGTCTGTCAACATGGGACAAAGTCTGGTGTGTGCTATAGCAGTTATTAATAGAAAAATTGCACTTCCTAAAAAAAAAAAGCAGAAGCAAGAGGGTTATTTTGGCCAACGTTGTCTTCCAAAGCAAATTGCAGAGATTTGCCATTAATCTTGAGAGGACTGTGTTGGATTTTTATTTTAAAGACCAAATGATAGAGAGGATCTGCTGTGTTCATGTAAGATTTGTACAAGTACATATACAGAGAAGAGAAAACTGTGTATCTGCATCTGTATACACTCTTGTCACTTAATATTCTGAAATATGATATTTAGAGATGAAATGTCATATTCAACAGACCCTCATCCCCTTAGGTCCAGTATTGCTTGAGAAAGCTGGCATTCCTTGTAGCTAAGTGTTCTTTCTAGAGTGCCGGTTTTGGTCACAGTGACCTGCAATGCCTTGGTAAAGGTCTGCTCACCCTTGCTGCAGAGCAGCGTTGGTGCTGCTGGCATGACGATGGCTGCTGTGGGACGGGGCTCTGCCTCGGGGAGATGGTGCACTGTGCCATCACCGCTCCTCCTGGTGCCCTGCAGCTGAGGTGGAAAGCTGGCAGATGGCAGAAGTCACGCCTCTGGCTCTTTATCTGTATTGTCACGATAGAGAGATCCCACTAAGGACACCTCTTGTCTCATCTCCAGCACCATTCAGCATTCCAGACAATTTTGGGGGTGAGAAAGATTCCTTATTTGTAACTTTCTTTCCCCCTCCATACTTCCTGCTTTTCACAGCAGTAGTTGTAGAAGAATTTCAGGAAGTAAATCTATTATCAGTCTTTACAGATGTTTCTTCAACTTCTTGCCCCTTTCTGAAGCAAATCTGTTTCCTTTGAAGACGCAGTGCCCCTTTCCACGGCCCCGGTGGGAGTTCAGCATCCCCCGAGCAGGGCTGTGACCAGCCTCAGGAACACCCTGGTGAAGTTCTGGTTGGACATGTGCTGCTGTGTTCCTGTCTGCTCCGGAAAAGTGTGACATTGTGGTTTCCTTGGTAAGAAATGTATCTCTGTTGAAAAGGAAACATATTTCCTTTTGAAAAACGGTGTCATGAAGGAAACCACAGGACACTGAAAGTGCTGAGGCTGGAAGTGCTGTGTGTGACAGGCTCTGTGCCCTGCTCCCCTGGGCACAGCCTGTGGTGGGTCTGTGTGCCATGAGAGCTGTGTCCCCCAGCACACAGGTGACTGCATTGCTTTTTGTGGGATGCTTTTCCCTCTCCACAGATTTCAGGTGTTTAACAAAAGAAAAGGCATCAGTGGTGGTGTTCCCGCTGTGCAGAGGAAGAAATAAAGCAAGGAAGAGTTAAATTTGCAGGAAAGAAATGGCAGAGTGTGATGAAAGATTCAGGTCTCCTGAGACTGGTTTTTCTGCTGCCCTGTTACATTCTATTGCCATTTATGATGATCCTTTTTTAGAATTAGATGGTGAATTGGAGCAATAGAGATGAGGTTTAGTTTGTTTATTGGCTTGTGATGTTCATCCCTTTTTTTTGTTGGTTGCATTGTTCAAGGTGCCAAAAACATTTCATGTAATCTCTTTTTCCTAGAAGATGTTTCTAAACTGTTTATCAGTTTAAAAACATCAAAGATGAGCAAGTCAGTTGGAATATTTGATTTTTCTGTTGGCATTCCGCAAAGATCAGTGTAAAGGCTTTATCCTCTGCAGTTTTTAATTTCATGTAGATAAGCAAAAGCTACATTAATCTTTTCCTCTGTCTTGCTTAGCAGGGGTCACCATCCCCATTAACCTTTTGACCCACGTGTCTCTCAGCCTGGTTGGTTTGGGGGTGTGCAGGGAGGTGCCAGTGGGAGGCATTTGAGCTATTGGTGCAAACGCCTCACGTACCCAGGCTCTCCAGAGAGCAGAACAAATTGCTTTACTTTAATCTCCTCATTCAGCGTAAAAAAAAATTATTATCTAAAAATCAAAATTTACAAATACAGTGTTGGGAAGATTGATCATCCTATGTTTTAATCATGGTGATTTCAATGATGAAATGTGCTTGTTATTATTGCTAGAAGTATTGGGGAATTTTCTTTTGCAAAATGCGTCTCTTAATTTAGCATTCAGCAATCACCAGTTCTCTCTAAATCTGCAGTATCTTGCCCACTTTTTTAACCACACATCATAGACCTGCAGCATAAAGGGGCAGGAATAACAGTATCAGTAAAGAACTGAATTCAGATTAAAGTCTCTTGATACCTTTTGCTTTTGTCTGTATGCCATTAGTATAAACTATCACTATCGTAATTAAACAAAAAAGGTACTGTGTGAATTTTGCATTCCCTCAATGATACCACAGAAACAATGCACATGAAATAAATGTGATAGTTGCTATAAAGTCAACTTCCACAGTAGCTTTGAAAGTTTGCAGTAAAAGTCTTTGGTGGTTGCACAGTTCACAGTGAATTAATCTCTTGCTTTTTAGTTCATTGTATATTTTGAAGCTATAAAATTAATATTTACCGCTGTGTTACTGTATTGCTGTGTTACTCATTACTGTATTAATGGACAGTTCATCATAAATAGAAATATCATTGTATTCTCCTACAGCCTACTTAGTCAATGCTCTTTAGTTATTATTTCTATTATATTTTTTCAAAAATTCTCACTTTAACAGCACTTGGAAATTTATAAATATTCTGCTGCTTTAGGGCAGGACTTGAAATGCTCAATAGCTTCAGTCTGCAGACCAGTTTTTGCTGTTAGAATATGTGAGCTACACATAATTTTAAATAAAATTTCTACACCAGGTGCCATGTGCAGAGCAGGGTGTGTCTTAACACATTGCATCAAACGTAGTATTTTAGACAATATTTCACTTCAAGGAGATATTTCATTTAAACCCTTGATGACTTCGTATTTGCCTCTTATTTTCTTTCAAAAACCAGAAGTCTGTTTTGACAAGAATTTTACACATAGAAACACTAATAGCATGCTAATTACACTCAGAAGCTGACAGTGCACAACTGGCATTGGGATAACCCCTTTCCCTAGTTGGAATTACAATCAGCCTTCAAAATTAATGTTGTTTGGGAGACATTGTTAATCTGCCTCGTGCTTACTCACTTGAACAATAAGATCAGTTCAGGATTCCCTCAGGCAGAGTGTAATAATGATTTTTCACTTTTGGAAAAGGACATTTCCATTTATTAATTGGCACTTTTTGCCAGGGATTTGGGCTTCAGCAGTTGTAGTTTTTGAACACACAGTGTTTCATCTTATTGAATTTTTCCCAACGTGTTTGTGTTCCATGTGTTTTGTGGCAGAATTGGTGAGATTCTAGAGCTACATCAAAAATTCTGAGCATCAACTGGGCTTAATTCAGTGGAAATTTTATTTCACAGCTGGTAATTCCAGAGCTCCTTGGCATAACTGTCCCGGAGCATGACACTGGCTGTGAGGAATGGCTTTCCTCCCGCAGGATGTCGGCTGTGCCTCGCGGCTGTGACGGCCGTGAAATGTGCTCAGGAGACTCCGCAGAGCCTTGGTGTGAGCCAGAGGCAGGGCCTCGGTGGGAAGCTGGGGCTGCCTGCATGAAATCCCTGCAAAGAAAAGGAGCAGGAGGAGAGGGGATGTGCCCAAACCCCTGCGGCTCTCTGCTCTGAGCAGGGGGCCTGTGCCTTAGGCAGACAAAAGGAGACTGCTGGAGATCGCATCACAGGAGATCACAGGAGCCTTTTCTGTGCGGTGAAAGGAGGAGTCTGTTATCCAGGGAGGGGAAGGGATGGGGAGACCTTCATAGTCTAGAGAAATTTAAAAAGGCTGTAGAGAAAGCGTGGGAGATCACCATGTAGAACACCTCATGCAGCCTCTTGTGTGGCACAAGAGAAATGGGAACAAGTCTTCAGGGAACTCTCCTTAATCCTAGGAGTGAGGAAGTGGATCTGCACTTCTCCCTGACAAGGCTCAGATCCCAAATTTCTGTCTTTGAGTCTTTGTACTTTCATACTTCGTTATGCTGTCTTGATATTACCTGAGAAAACAGTCCAGATTGATAGCATGGCTCAGCTGGATGTTTGCATCTCCTTCTGCCCTTCCATCTGCTCATAGGTAATATGTATTTCTGATGTTATTTTAAAATTATAGCAATGGTTTCTGGGTATGCTAGCTTCATTATTAGCAGTGTCAAGCAGAATATCAAGCAAAATTGAAGGAAAAAAAGAATTTGAAGGCAGGGCCTGTCTGTGTGTTATTTTTAGCACTTTTTGGAGTGACTGTTCTTAACTGCCAGGAGCTGACAAGCAGGAGAAACACAGTGTGAATCAAGATGTTCACTTGTCATCTGTTCACATGTTTAATTTGTGAATTTGACACGCAAATGGTTCCTGTGCCACTGGTGTTGATGTGGCTGAGTGATGTACCAGTCGTGATGGTGCCTTAGAGCAGCTCTCTGGGGGCTGGGGTCTCACCGAAACGGGGAGTTCTGGACATGGCCTGGCAGCCCTGGGGGGCTGGGAGTGAGGCATCCTCATTGGATTATCAAGGGTAAGACATCTTCACATGTTTTAGTTCTCTGTTGTGAGTGTGCTTGTTTATCATTTTTATAACGAAAATAGAGAAAGAAGTCTCAAGAGGTGTTTTCAAAAGTAGGCAGTCTTTTTATGAATTCTAAAAGGGAAAATAGTCATAAACCTCCCAAAGATAATGAATGCCTCTCACTCTCCTGTAGGCTCCGAGATGTTCAGCAGGAGACAAAATGTCCACTTGAATGAGACTCTTATTTTCAGGTTTCCCCCCACAACATGGTGGTGGACCCTTAGTAAGGGTGGACCCTTATTTTCAGGTTTCCCTCCTGGCCCAGGATGGAAATCTAAAGCCCTCCAGGCCCGGGCTGGCTGGTGTTCCATGGTCACATGAAGGCTGACAGTGTGACTGCAGAGGAGACAGAGAGGACTCGTCACACAGAGCAGAGGGAGAGGCATTAAAAATCAGCAACTGTACCAGGAAAGAAAACTGAATAAATTTGTCAAATAGTAGAGATGTAGTAGGAGGAGGAGAGTAACTGGGAGAAAGAAGGCTTGGAGATAGATTATTGCAAGAGAATGAAGGAAGTTACAAGTGAAAAGTGAGGTGAACTCAGAGCTAAATGGAGTGAATTTAGCAAGGAAAACAACCATACCTCACTGAGTCTGGAAATCAGAATGTCAAGATGTTGTGTTAAGAGGTCTAATAGTTTTATGATGTTCTTTGTGGCATGTACCAAGCTACAGCAATTTCATGTAGTCAAAAAGACAATAGAAATATTTCCACGTGCCAGTTTTTCCCAAGGCGGTCTGGTTTTTAACGCTTTCTTGTCTATGGTATTTTTCCATATGGTCAATAGATTTCCCAGGATGATGTGTGTGAGGGCTGAATGGTGGGTGCAAGTGGGATCTAACAAGATCTATAGAAGAGTAATCAGCATCTATTAATGCTAGATCTGACAAGATCCAGCAGCAAAGCCTGCAGAATGGCAGAAAGGCTCATGATATCCTTTATTCAAGGCGTGGTGTCCCTGTGGCTCCAGTGGATGGGAAGAAGGGGCAAGATTCCTGAGCTGCAAAATGTTCAGGATGACCTGCAGTGAGGATTTACTCTCCTAGCTACATTCATCCTGCTCTTAGTGCAATTTTATGTGCTATTTTTGTTTGTTTCTGGCCTATTGCTTGGGTTCAGTGCATGGCTTGTGCTGCAGCCCAGCAAGGGAGCCCAGCCTGTGTCCCTGGGGCTCCTTCCTGCCTCTGCTGGGGACAGAAAGCCCCACTGCCCGTGGCCTGACATTCAACAGATTCTTTTGCTTGGTTTTGGCTTTTTATCTGAAAGAGAAACAGCTCCCACATTTTGTGTGGTGTAGTGGGGAAATGGTTCCATTGCCTCAGCCCCTTCTGATAGGGATGTTATTCCAAAATACTGAGCAGCTGATCTGGCAAAGGGACAGGAAAATGTGTTGTATTCCATAGTACAGCTGGGCTCCAATTCTCCTGGATTTTTTAAAACACTGGTTTAACATTTTCTTCTGTGATTCCAGTTAGCAGTAAAACTCTCACAACAGCTGTTGCTTAATGTAGAAATGGCAAATAGATTTTAAAATCTAAGACATTTTCCTTCCCAAATCACTTACATTCTTCATACAGTGCCTGAAATGATCATAAGGGTTGTTGCTGGTTCGCAGAGCTAGTGAATTGAATTTTAAACTCTGTATTTGCTACAGCTTATGACCCCTAATTTAGAAGATAAATGAAGTGTGGAAAATGGGTACAGAGACAATTTTCCACTATTTGCATTGCCTTGTCTGATGATATGTAAGGGACTGATTTTTAAAAATACTTTCTGAGTCCAATATATGAAGGCATGGGCATATACTGATTTTTTCTTTTTTTTATTATTATTATTATTATTAACAGACAGTAAAAAAATTTCCACTCCTCTTAGGAAGTAATATGTTAGTAAAACTAACTGTTGCAAAGTAAGCAAAATATTTCTTTATAAATATCAGATGGTCTTGATTTTGTGAAGGGCTAAACCTTCAGTGCTGCACTGGCCTTGCACTGCTTTATTACTTTTGTATCCAAATAATTCCAGAGGCTTCAGATGGGATCCAGATCCCTTTGTGCTGTGCTCTGCATAAGCTTAGGAATCAAGATTGTCAGAAGGGCATCTTAATAAAAATTTGCCATTTAAATTGTACTTCAGGTGATCAATAAAATCAGGTGATGGCAGTCCTGATCAGCATTTATCTGCTCCTAGCTGTTTCCTTAATTAGTGCACATGGCCACTTACCTTTGTATTCAGTTCCAGAGGAACAGAGCAGGTGCTTGCCAGGGAGTCGGATGGTCAGGGGAAGGTCAGGGTCACTCCCTGGGGCATCCCCAGTCTGGGGCCGAGGGCTGCTCTGGAGTGGCACCCCAGCACACGTGTGGCTTTGGGGCTGGGCTCTGCAGGCAGGCACCGCGTCAGTGCTGCAGAGCAGAGTCCATCTGAGGTCAAAACCCTTCATCCTCAATAAAGTGTTGCTGTGGAGTGCCGGTGGCCCACACCCTCACCAGTGGGAATGACGATTTCAAACACAGCCATGCATTGTATGTTTATCTTTGTATGTTTAGCTAAGCGGCTAAATAGCAAAAAAAAACCAAACTTCTTTTTCAAAATTACTTAATTTTCTTCTTATCAGAGTTGTATGACTACTGCAACTCCCTCATGTAAAAACCAGAGATCTTACTGTGCTGTCAGGGGATGGGAGGATTAATGACTCATGCTAATTGCATGCTTGGAATATGCTGTTTGGAAGACTGTAAAGATCTACAATCAACTTGGATGACCTGAAGTTAATGCCCTGGATGGGCATTTCAATCCTCTGCAGAACTGAAAGTACCAAAGGCTTTTGTGGGACCTGTCTGAAGACACAGCTCCCTCCTCTTCTTCTCCCAGACCATACAGCACTAAGTGCAGATTAAAAATCTCTACTAATGCAAGAATTTGAAAGTCATACAGGCTGTCAGCTCAGTCGGACAGAGGCGGAGCAGTGTGGCTCTCCTCAGAGACCTTGGCACTGGCGGAGATCGTCTGCCAGCCGTCAGTCCTTTCATTAGTTCTGCTTGTCTGAAGAGATTTTCCTTGGGCTGTTGTGGCTGCTGGTGGTTTCAGCCATCCTCCGGCTGGCTGCGGAACATGCTCCATGCCCTCCTCCCCAGAACACAGCAGAGCCACCGCCATGGGCTCAGCCTGTCTGGAGAGCCTCCCCAGCTGCCCAGGACAGCTCCTTCCCCTTGGAGAGGCACTGCCTCCCGAGGGCTCGGCCACTTCCCAAACTTCCACAAGGACTGACTTCAAACTTGGGCTTTCCAGCCCTTTTCAAACCTCTGCCCTGCCCTCTGCCCCGACTTTGGTTTCCAGCCACACAGCCCAGCTTGTTGTCAGCATTCCATGGAGTAAAGCAGAAAAAGCTGACAACCTGGCATTTTTTCCTGCTCCTCTGTAATTTAAAGCTAAATATGGATCCGGGTCTGACTTGGCTTGTTTTGGAATTGCCTCATAGTTATTTTGGCACCATTTCCCACCAGTGTAGTAAGCTGCCATGTGTATAGGCTGTTAGCTGCCATGGATGTGACTCAGTGTTCACTTCAAACGGTACCTGGATTACAATCAATCAATAAAACATAACCTGAATTTCCATACGGTGCTTCTGGCTCAGCAGAGCCTTCCTGAAGCTGCCCCTAGACATGACGCTCAGCTAGCGCTCCCAAATCCCTTGGAATTAACACAAGGTGGCACTCTCAGGTATTACACGCTTTTCACCACTTCCAGATTTACTTTACTTGGCTCTTAGAATTCCTACTTAACCCAATAGAATTTGTTTCCCAAATGATTCCAGAACTTTTCTGCTTCAGTAAGATGCCTTTTAGCTATAACAAGCAAGAAAATGTAGCTAAAATGCTACTGAGGGCTACAAAAGTCAAGCCGAACCCCAGGACAGGGGTGTGTGGAATTCAGGCCCTGCACAGAGTATCAGTTCCTTCTTTTTCAGGAGAAAGATTCCAACACCACCTCCCCCCCCGCCCCGCCCTGGCTTTTGCTGGTTTGTTAGCACAATGTATGTGTTAGTAACTTGTTGCTTAGACGTTTGTATGAGTTTGAGTCAGATGTGGTCTCTAAATGTGTGCAAAGTGCTAGAACATAAGTAGCCTGCACCCCCTGCACATGCCTTGGAGGGTGGGTAAACTGAGCATTTTGAAGATGTATCACTGGTTATACAGTATGAAAACTTTTCACCAAGTTAGTGATTTCAGGGAGTTCGAATGCATCATTTTCCCTCATTTCTCAGCTCAGAGGAAGGCAGCCAGATTCCAGAAGATGAGAACATTTTCAGTGAAAAGTTACTGACAGTTTAATAGAGAGAATAAATTTGTAGTTGCAACACTCACAATAGAAAAAATGGGTGCGTTTTTTATTCTGATAATAGAAGCAGCATTGTCAAAAATATCGGCGTGGGAAAGCTCTTGTGAGTGCTATCAATAGGGAATTCGCTGAGGAAAAATTATAGGCTTTGGCTGGCGCCTAGAGAGGATAAATTCCCTTTTCATTGGACACCATTGCTCAGTGCAGCTTCAACATTTACAGTTCAACACCTACAAGAAGCTCAGGATTTTCCTCAGGGACAGAATGGTCCCATTCCAGCATTCTCAGAGCAGCGCTCACAGCTGTCAAACTGAGTTTCCAAGTGCATTTGAGTTTGTTCCTTGCTTGGAATATAGGCTGCCAAGGACTGGCCTTGGCAAGCCACGGAGCATGCTCATGGAGCAGTTGCTTTTGCTGCTTCCTACTCTGCTTCAGGAATTAACCTGGGCAGCCCCTGGGAGATGTTCTTTCTGGAATTCAATGCTGGTGGATGAAACATAACAATTAATATTGGGGCACAGCAAAGGGCCTGTTTATGGGTGTACTTTGCTACATCACAGCTCACACCGCAAATTGAGACACGTCAGGTGACTTTGCAAAGGATACAGGGGGGCAGATGTATATCCTGTTGTAATTTCAACTTTATCAGCTTTCAGTTCTTCATATCAAGCATATCAATCCCATTCTTTAGACACAGGTACTACTTAAATGTTTCCTAAGCTGTTTTCCTTAGGCACAGCATCTCTGAGTTCCATGAGATGCTCCAGCATTTACACAGTACATTTCCTTCCTGTCGCAACATCCTGGAGCTATTTCTTCAGAGACAGATTGTTTGAGTTTCTGCAAGTCAAAGAATGTTCAGTACTGCAGAAGAATCACTGAAGCTGCCATCACACGGTACTTCTGGCCGCACACACCGCATTCTGTTCATTTCTTTCACCTTCCAAAACCTATTTGGAAAGCACCCTTGGAGTGCTTTAAAAATGTTAACACGTTGTCAGTCAGTATGTTGTCAGAGCTGTTCATTTGTCCTTTCTTGCTTACTTGGAACTTAGAAATGATTAAAGAATGGAGCTGTTCCAGAAGCTTGGAAATACTGACAGGTTTTTCACTGCTCCTGATTCCCAATGGGTTTGGCCAAACTCAACAGCAGTGAGGAGACACACAGGTAGTTCATGTACCCAACTTTCTCCCTGCTTTTGTATCTAATTCTGTGCTAGAACAGATGCCACATGCTGTTTGGAGTGCAGCTCTGTGTGCCAGGTACAGAAGTCTTGTGGAGAAAATGGCACTCCCTCTGAGCCCTCAGGTTCTCACTGAGGTGCCACATCTGCCCTGGGCTGGCCACGCTGCCTGCAGAGCTGCTGGCTGTCTTTCCTTGCTCCTTCTCTAGGTGCTGTGAAATCACCATCTAGAACAACTGATGGCCACCGCAGAAATAACATCTTTCTTTAAATAACCCTTTTACTATTGGAGGTCATATGTTTTCTGGGAGAATCCAAGCAATGTTTTTGTCACAGCCCAAAAATGCTGTGGAAGAAGCTCTGGAAGAGGGAATAGAATTAATTTCTCACACATTAAGAGCATTCTCCCACTCTCATGATCTTAAACGTGGTATTTGAGTGGTTGTTCAAGAACAAATGTGGCCTTCAGCAGGGTGCCAAGCAAGGCAGAACTGAAGGTCATCGTGCATCATCCGTACTTTCCATGGCTCTCATCTGGGAGGGCAGGGCTGGGCTCATGAGTTGGGCACATGATAAGGGACAGGGAGTGCTTTATTTGTTGTTTACGTCTCTGGCAGCTATCACAGGAGAATGAGCAGCTCAGCTGGCCTTGCCTTGCCCGAGGGGTGACTCCGGAGCTCCCTCCTGTGCACAGCAGTGATCTCTGTGGTGCGATTCCAGAGGCTGCACTGCAAGGTGTCCATGCAGGGACAGTCCACCCCTGTCCTCTGCTAAGTGCGGAGCCACAGCTAGGGCAGGAGAGCTCCATTCTGCACAACTGGAATGTTCTGTGACTCTTCAAATTACTTCCTGTGCCAAAATAATTTGTACATTCATATTCAAGCATTTAAAATAGTAGTTCTGTTACCCTGTTTGTCTTTTTCCACACAAAGTGGAAGTTTGAAAACATGTGTGTTGTTTTTTCAGAGAAGCATCAAGGAATTATTTTCTTTTTGCTGAATTTTAAACTCAGCAGCCAATGTACTCAACCAAAACTGCAGAAAATACTAAAATGGATGTGAAAGGACAGTGCAAACCATCTCACCCTCCTTCAAGGCCTACTCGTGTGCAGTGACTCTGTGCTATAAACACTCCGTATGTTCCAGCCTCAGTTGTCAGAGCTCCTCGCTGCCTGTGCTCTGGAGACATGGGAGCAGATGGTGCTGGAGCAGTGCCACGGACAAAGCTTGCACATGCAAGTTTATAATCAGAGACAAATCAGCTGAAAAGGGGAGTTCATGTTACCCATGGTTGCTTGGTGGAACTCTGCAAGAACTTCTTCAGGTGTTTGCAGAAAATGTGGCTTTTATTCCCACTCTGAGAGTTCAGAAAAATTTCAAGACACCTGTGAAACCCCACAATAACCAGGAGTTCGGTATAAAATGAAATATCTCAATCCTAAACTCATTTACTGTTCAAGTCCATCAAATGGCCATTAAGGATTCTGCAGATTGAAAGCTGGTAGGAACAACTTCTCTGAAAGGAAATAGCTCTGTGCTTGCTTCCACCCCTAGAGAACAGTTTTCTCTAAAGTGAAAAGCAAGAGTTATAAATTTTTTACATTTCATCTTCTTGCATGACAGATCAGGTTTCTTAAGATTCTTTGGTGAAGGATCCCAAGAACAGCATTTTGAACATGCACGTGCACTTCCCAAGGAGGTTCATCCCCAGTGTCCCCAGTCCTTGACATGAATGACGGTGTGACCAGCTTGCAGAGCCCATTGCTCCCCACATCCAAAAGGCCAAGTTTAACAGCAAAAAAGCTTATGACTTTTAAACACCTACAGTTTGTGAATGTGATCATATATATTGAACTTACGTGTTCTGACACCAGGCCTGTGATGGTGTGAGATCTCAGCAACTGGTGCTGGTGGTGGTACTGGAGCTCACTTTTATGAATAGAAAAAAGATCAAATTCATAACTGATTAAAACAAAGGTAAAAGCAAAGTTTATGCAAGACTGACCAGAATGAAAAAGCCCAATGTCTATCAATTTGTAGTGTTTACACACTGTCAATCACCTCCAGCACCAAGCAAGAAGTTCAAAACTTACCCCAAAACATCTGGAGGCCACAAAAGAAAAAAAATAGCTCAGTCCCTTGTACAGATGGGCACAGCTTTGGATATTGGCCATTGGAAAGGAGTGGCTGGGCTTACTGGGCCACCCTCAGCAGGTGACCCAGCCACGATGGCCACGCTCCACAGCTCCGGCAGTGCTCTGCTCAGGAAGCACTGCCAAGGGTGTTTAAACTGGTCAGTCTCAAATCTCGTGTGGTTTCACAGTAAAAACCCTGAGCAACCAAAACAGCAGATCCTTCACAAACAGGGTAATTTGGATACCTTTGGGGAATGTTTGGACATTTTCTTAACGTGCAGATAAAATATTCTTTCCTTGTGTCACTTTTAAAGATAAAGTAATGCAGTTTTCAGTTTAGAATTGCCTGTAACCTGTATCTTCTGTTCTTTGAAAAGACCTTAGAGCCGAGCCCCGGTAACCTAGATCTGAGCACAGCCGCCGCCCAGAGCCTCGGTGCTGAGTAACCCAAGTGTAATTAATGGCAGAAAATCCCCAGGGTGTGAATTCCCAGCCAGCATGAAGGGATTACAGTCCAGCCCTTGGTGATGGAATGATCTTGTCAGAGTGCGCAACATTTAAACCAATATGGTGCCTAGCTGCAAATCTGTTGATACAGGTGCTAGTTTTGCATTTTTGTTTTGTCTCCGTGCACACTTTTAACAGGAACATCCCCATTCTCAGGCCCTCTTTAGTACTGAGCTGTTCAGTGTTAAATAAAATCGGTGAATATGAGCATTTTGTACATACAAAGTAAGAAATTAATGATATTAAAATCAGGAAGTAGCTGGGGTTTTATGAAATGCCTGAGAACTCAGGTTAATGCTGAATATGAAGAGTAATTTCATAGAAAGTAAGTACAATGACAACATATCAGGAGTTTAGTCTGAATGGAGGTGAAAATGATAATCCACAGACTTGTGTGTTTCTTTTGCCAGCACAAAACTCTGCCTCGACAGGGCTTTGTTCCCCTTCCTTTCCCTGCTCGCTGATCGCTGTCTCCTGGGTGCTTTGGCTGTTAACAGAAGCAATATTTACCCAAATGTCATGCCTAATTGCACGTGCTAATGCTCTGTGCATGAGAGATGAGGAGTACAAAGGAGTTTCCTTTCACCTATTCTGACAGCACAGAACGGCTGATCATGCAACCTACATTTTAAAGGGTGGAACTAAGATTAAAGGGCAATTTTTCATGTAGAGAAATACACTTGTCCAGTTTTATTCTGTTGACAGCAGCATTTTCACAGACTGGGACACACCTGATTGTATTGGATGTGGTTTAGAACATCCCAATATTCAGTCCAGAAACAAACTTTTAGATCCCAAAACGCCAAAGAGTATTGTTCATGGGAAGGTAGAGACCTGGAGGCTGTCCTTAAAAATGCTGTGCATGTCTGTATGCTTAGACTCACTTGTTTAAAGCAACAGCACAAAATCCTGGGTCTGATAAAAGGCATCTTTTGCCAAAAAATCCAACAATTCAAACCCAAGAATGTCACTGTGGTCTATTTTTGAAAGGCTTGTCTTGAAAGTGTCTGATCACCTATTGCTCCTAACAGCGTCCCATTCTCTCTCCGGCCTTGTCTGAATGGAAACGGGTCTGGAAGGGCTGGGAGCATCCCGGGATGCCTGTCAGGCAAGCCAGATAAGAATTGTGCTGAGGGTTCTGTTCCAGTTGTTACTACTGGTTCTCTTACTGAAGAGTGTGACTTTCCTCTGGAGTGGGAGCACAGTCTCTGGGGTTTAATTTATAAACGTAAGCAGAGCTTTCAGTAACTCATCTGGCAGACACTGGATGGAGCCCTACTCTCTGAGGATACCCACTCCAACTGTATCCGATGTGGAAGCACGGATCAGAGAGGAAACGCTGCCTTAATGAATCCTTCAGGCGTTTTCTCAAGAAAATGTTGGATCTAAATATAGTGTGTGGAACAGCAGCTGTGGCTCCCATCCCAGGCAGAGACTGCCCAGCCCAGGCAGGACAGGGCCTTCCTCTGGGGCCGGCCGGGAGAGACGGCGAGTCTGGGATTGTAATGCCTGAAATGAAAGGGAATGATAAAAATAAGTTCATTCCAAAAACCAGTCAATCTGGGTTTGATCGCACTGGAGAGGGGAGTTCCTCTGGAGCTGGCTGCAAAGAGGACAGGACTGGAGCCAGCAGCTGAAACCCCTAGGCACAATGACAACATGTTTTGGAAAGTTCTGGATCAAGTCTTTTGTTTCTTTATTATTCTGTGGTTGAGCGTATGCCTCTGCTGGAAACTCAGTTTTGCTTCATCAACCACACTTGTTTATTTATAGATTTATTTTTTTAAATCAAAATTATAGAGTAACTTTGCCAGTACTTATTACACTGAAATAAAGTCAAGACAAAGCCCTTTGAAACTACAATCATTTTCAAGCCTTTCATTAGTATATTGAGTAAACCCAATAAGCATTGGAAGCATAAAGGTAAAGATTCCTGCGTTGGTTTTTTTTAGTGTAAGTAAAGGCATTTTTGAGATTCCTAATTTGCCTTTTCTCTTGTCCTGGTTCCCCCAGGGAGGCAGTGGTAGCATCTGTCTCTGATACGAAGGGACCGCAGGGCAGTCAGTGCCAGGGATTCGGCCAGCGCTCGCCTGCCGCAGCTGCAGGACATCGAACTGCCCCAGCTTGGCAGTTCTTTTTATTGTCTTCAGGTTTGGGAGATTGTTTTTAAGGGGCCCTGGTATTTTAAAAGTAGCCTGATGTGGTTGCTGCTTGTTTTGATGACAGGTTGGCTGACAGTTTGCTGCTTGTGCTCATCAAATACTGGCACTTTCATTTGGGTCAGAGGCTGAACCTGTAACCTCTTGGTGATGTTAATCTCCTTATATTATCATGAAACATTGCCAGCCCATTTTATGAAACAGTATCCTTTTATCACCTGGAGATGCCTTCAGATTTTCCTTTAGATTATATTGCAGATTCAAGAATTGCACACATACAACAGCATAATCTGGGCTGGGTCCCATTCTTCATCTGGAGAGGAATGTCTGTGAGGTATTTCCCAGTGTATTTGAAGAAAGAGAGTCTCAGCTTCCCTAGTACCATTCTCTTTCCAAGCACTGACCTTCCTGGTGTGTCTGGAAGAAGCAGTTACAGCCAGGACTGTGTCAGTCACATCAGGGCTGAGGAGGCAGGGAGCAAGTGTAGATCTGCAGAGGCTCTGCCTCCCATTCCTGTTCATCCTGAGCTCTGGGAGCATTCCCTCATGTACACGATTTAACAGAGAGCTCACATATTTACTTTGTCCTTTCCAAGCGCTGCAAAGTGCTCGATGATGGTGGCATGGAAAGGGGCCCAGAAGTGCACAAAAGCTGTTACAAATTTCTAATCACTGAAAACCATTACTTGTGTCATTCCTCGAATTCCTGGTCTCTACATGGGACCTGCCAGGAGGCAGATCAGCTGTTCATCTCCCACCTCAGTGACACCGTCAGATATCTCTGGCAAACCCTGGATATCTCTTCAAAATAATTCCTTTATTAGCCTAAGTATCTTCAAATAATTAGATGTAAAAGCTATTACCAGCAATTCCATATGCAGGGCTGCAGCCTGAGTTTGGAAAACATATGGACATCCCAAATTCTAATGAGCAGGCACTGTCTTCAGAGGGGAAAGAAAAGCTGTTTTCCTTTATTCTGTAATCATGAATTGAATGTTAATCAGAATAGTTTCCATTTCAGCTAGTATCCATCGGGATTCAGGGAAACACAAAATAGCAGCGTGTAAATCTATTCCCAGCTGGGAATACAGTCCAACATGCCACCTGGCAGCTCACTCCTCTGGGTAGAAGATCTAGGAAAATAGGAAGTATTAGTTCTCAGATTTCCTCTCATTCCTTTAGCACATTTCCTCTGCATCTCTGTAGCTACAGTGCTTGTTGGGACATCGTGTCCTCAGAGGACTCTGCATGGGGATCTATGTGACAAGCTGAAAGCAGAGCCGAGGCGGCACGGGGGTAGCTGTGACCTGCAGTGTCACCTCCCTGCAGGGCAGCCTGGCTTTTCCTGATTTTTAATTGATAACTCACTACAGCACAAACAACCCCCCACTGGACAGCAAGGTGGGGGAGTGTCACGGGGTGGGAATCATCTCTGACCCACAGGGAGGCAGGAAGGAAGGAAGAGTGGGGATCTGCCCTCTGATAGCCTCCAGACTCGGTTCAGCTCTTTGATCAGGCCCCAGCTGAAGTCCCAGCTCATGCTCTTTTTCTGTTGTTCTACTTCTTTCTTCTCTTTTTAATCATCAGGCTGACCAAGCTTCCTTCTCTGGGAGGCACGGGAACCAGGGCTTCCTCTGTGCCCTTGCTGCCCCGGTTTTTAATTCCAGAAAAGGTAGAGCTGCTGAGGAAATCCAGGGTGAGATTTCTCATTCACTGACACTCAGTGCGTTTGTACATTCTAATTCTGTCAGGACTTGCCCAACCACTGTTTTAATTGTCCTGTGGCACATTTTGTCCTTAAGGTAGGTCCCTCCTTTGAACTGAGATCACCTTAACCCCATCCCAAGTCTGATGCTCTCTGCAGACTTCAGTGCTGCCACGGGCCAGTAACTACAGCACTCACTCTGCTCTTATTTTGAGTGAAGCACTGTCATTTTGTCTTTCATGGCAAAGCCAAGCCTGTCTCACCTCACAGCATTTTTCTGAAAGCAACCCTTCCTGTTAACTGAACTGTGTGTTCCATCTCTCTTCCGTGCTCAGGAATGCCCAATTCAGTTCACACTTATTAGTGAGTACTTCCCTGTACACTACTACTGCCAGTACATAACACAGAAGGCAGATAAGTTCTCATTTGAGGAATAAATACAGTTTTCTGGATGCAAACTGTAAATGGTTTTGGTTCAATAAATGTTACTATTGTTAAAGTAAACCACTACTACCACATACCAAAGGAATTCTGTTGCATGGTTCCTGTGTTGGGTGAATGACCACCCTGATGCTTTGCATCCAGAATGATGACTGGCCACATTCAGAAGGCACTGGAGGCAACTGAAGGGTATTTTCAAGCCATAGATCAGAGACAGACACTTGTGAGGCACTGTCCTACCTTTGGAGAGGAGCCAAGCACAAGATTGAAAATGCCTGGTTTTCTTCTGGGGACCATCCAATCCTATGGCCGTTACTACATGAATAAGATTAAGCAACATTTTTCAAGGTTAGCAGGAGAATAAAGAGCTAAATAAACCCATCAGTGAATTTAAAGTGAATGCAAGGTGAGCCAACAAAAATGCAGAATGAGCAAAGATCTAAATATTCCATCTGGACAGTCACAACCCAGAAGGGATGGTGGCTCTGTCAGAGGAGGGTTTGTAAAACAGCTTGGCTCTGAGCAATCCAGTCAGCTTCAGCACTGTGCAATTGTTGATCAAGTCCACATTTCCAGTGAAACCACCTGCAATGTCATTTGTCTTGCCTGACCAGAATGTAATGAGAACACACTCGTGTGTGGCAGTACATGAGTTTCTGTGCTGTTGTTGACAGCTTCAATGGTTATTTTCATAAAATTGGAAAATAATCATAATGCTGCCCATGTAGAAAGTAGAAATATTCTGAGAAAGCTGAATTGTCTTTGAGATCTCTATGTCCAAAGGGAGGCAATGCAACACTGAATTACCAAAGGATTCCAGCCATGGAACAGCAGAATCCAGGGCACGGGAGGAGGGAATGACACAGAGTTCACGGCACTGCCTGGCTGCCTTTGGAGAGACTATCTTGCAAACCTGTTAAATGTGGCCATTCCTTTGACATCTGCAGATGCAAGTAAACGTCTGAGGATAAGTTTGGGTTCTGAATGGAACAGCTGCACTGTTATTAGAAGATTCATAAAACCTACAAAAGACCTCATGAATTTCTAAAGCCTCTGAAATGAAGAGTGTGCAGAATAACATCTGCTCGTCTTTCCTGAAGTCTATTGTTGCATCTGCCCTGACAAAGAATCCCAAAGAATGCACATTGTTTGTATGTTTTCTAACCACTTTAGGAGATATAATTTCTAACAGCTCATTTGAATCTCCAGGAATATCCTTTGACACGAATTCCCTCTGCAATCAAACAGGAATTAAGAGGAAAATCTGTTCTTGTTTTACTATTTGAGAAAGAAATCTGCTGAAAATCAAACAAGTACAGTCGCCAGAGGCACTGATGGGAATGGTCCTTTTCTGTGATTTTCCTTGGTCACACAAAGCTTTTGCTCCCAGTAGTGACTGGGGGGAGGAAAAATACACAGAATTTTCAAGGCCTGTAAAAACCTTACAGGACTCCAACAGTACTGAAATAATTGAATGAAGGTAATGATGGTTAGTGAAGAGGTTACACGGAAATGTACCACCTCTTTTTTACCCCCTCTTCAAAATATTCCAAACAATAACAGATGCAAGAATGGTAAACCTGGAAGTAAAATTAATCCCCTATTGTTGATTCAGCTTCTGAACAAGCTTTAGTTCTTCATCCTTCTGAGTGTTATCCAGGTCAGAGGGTTATTTTGTAAGATGGAAGATTTTCTGTGGGGAAGCTTGAAAAAGGCAGTGCTGTAGGATAAGATCCGTAGAATCACTGAGTTATTTGGGATTTGTGCAGGCAAAAGTACCACAACTGCTAGAAAGCCATTGTCTTTCTTCACCCCATCACCAAGGTCAATGAGCAAACAAAGGCTTCACTTATTGTTAGACCATCGTGATCCTGAGATTAAAAATGCTCGAAAGAGGCAATGTGAAAAAACTTAGAACATTTGAATTTTTCTAACTGCATAATTCTGGCTTCCTTCACTATGACCTTGTGAGCATCTTGGGCAATCTCTACAAGGTACAGAGAGCTCCCACTTGACTGACATTTTCTAATTGTTTTGTAACCTTTTCTCCTCTCTCTCTCTCTTCTTCACACTCAAGTCAGTGCTTATTAAAATAAACTCAAAATTTTTTAATGTAATTAATATTGATTACTGTAGGCAGCGGTGCTGAAAATGCAGTTTATTGGCTTTGCTGCCTCACAGACCCTCCTGCAGAACCTGGAATTGCAGATCACAGTGGTGGGATGCCTTTAGAATCTGCACCTCCAGTCTACTCCAGATAGGTCCAGATGACAGGTCCAGTCTCTTGGATTGAACTGGAATAGGATAATATTTCAAATATGACAAATAGAGTGATAATTTTAATACAATCCATACTGATAAGATTATTTTAATGTTATTTTTAATGTACATAAATATTGTTTCAATATCATCTCTAAGTTTGGCAATAGGCCTCTTTGTTACTTTGAATAATTGGTAATAGAAAAATCTTTCCCATCTGTTTATAATAAAAAGCATCTGCTCAACATCTGCCGGAGAAGAAAAGTCTTTGGTGGGAGAGAATCTGTGGATTGGAGAAAATGGTCTCTGTTCAGAGGGCAGAAATCATTGGGTGCACCTGCATTATCTGCCTGTTCTGATTTTAAATTCGCTCACTCCAGAGATGGTTTCCTGGGAGGAGGAAGGGCTACCAGTTCTGCCTTAGCCTCATCTCTACCTCTCCCCCTCCAGCCATTATCTAGCTCTGCCTGGATTTAATTTATTACTATTGCAACATTAATGAAAATCACACATTCATCCGAGAATCACACCGCATTTTATTTTTTTATCTAGTAAAGTCAATTTACTTTTTGTTTAGTGCATTCATATTATGGAACCTTCTATTCCATCTTCTATTGGCTTACACACATGAAGAATTTGAGGCACTAAATAAATCATTACATGTTCTACAGCACATGATTTCTGTGATGGCTTATCAAAGCAGAATTAGAAAGTTTGCATGTTAATCACCTGCAGTCCATGATGAGCATAAGGTCGGCCTCAAGGATCCAGACAGATCTGTACTTGGAAGTAACTCATCATATTCATATAGAATTTCAGTTTGATCTAGAAAGATCCTTCAAAACTAATGCAAGCAAAAATTGCATTTTACCATGTCAGAAATATCCAAACCCTCAAGATCTGGACAGTTTTTCAGTCACCGTCACATAGAACTGCTCTGACTCTGGGTGCTACATGCAAAGTTCACATGCATTTTGGAGTATTTTACTTCTTAAATGTAAAACTAACAAAACCCAGGGTGATAATTTGTAGCAGCAGCATGTAAATATTCATCCAAACAGGAGTTCAGCAGCACTTTGCAGGTGTGTGCAGGGCTCCAGAGCTCCTGGAGCTGGAGGGAGCAGCCAGGACAGGGTGGCTGAGCCGTGGGGCCGCTGCCCCAGCTGGGAGGTGGGTGAAGGTGCTGCTCCCTGCCCAGCCCTGCCACTCCCAGGGCTGCGCCCCTGGATCCGGGAGCAGGTGGGCAGTGAGCACAAAGGGAGCACGGCTGCCTCCTCGGGGCATCTCTGCTGGCTTTGTTCTGCCTCAGCTGGGGCCCGTCTGACCTGACATCTGCCATCAGGCATGGATTGCCCTTGGAGACATTAACCTGATCAATTATTCTGTAGTTGTCTTTAATAAATTCTGGTTTTGCATTAAAACTGAACCCCAGCCGAAGGAGAACTGCTGTTGTGTGCAGCTCAGGCCATAGCAAAGGCCATGGAGTTTGTCATGGCCGGTGTCTCTCGCGTCCTCTCTGATGGTGATATGGTCTGAGTTTAATGTGTGTGGGACAAGGGCTGCTGTAGAAAGCTCTGTCTGCAGCCATCCTTGCCCAGTGCACAGTGAGACCCATGTGCTGCTTTGTGCTCTCAAAGCCTGTTCAATCCTGCCTGCATTTAGGCTTCTCTTCATCCCTCTCCTAGAGTCACAAATGCTTTTGTGACAAATCAAAGCAGTGCAGAGACACATCTGTCTGCACCATGAGAGGACACACGTGTCTGAACTTCTGCCCCTCAGTCACATCCTCCTTTGAGCCACTTGGTCGAAAATATCTTCAGCTCTAAGAATCAGGAGCCCCTTCTGCTGCTGAACTGTGACAAAGTTGTGCCTTTAATCAATGTCAGAGCCAAACACACAGAGGCTGTAGTGGAGTAACAGCCTTGGTAGCACAGATCACATCAGAAGGCTGCCCCGGGGCATCTGAGACAGTGTCTGGCAGGTGACTATTTCCATGGCAGCAAACCCAGGCCAAGTTCACGGCAGGGACGCTCAGAACCAGCTCCAGGTTATCATTTGCAAGCAGTGGAAACAGTGATGTATGAAGTGCAAGAATGTCCTGTGAGTGGTGTTTATTGATGCAACTTCAGATCTTCATTTCATTGGCTATACAGAACAGCTCAAATAACACTGGCAAGAAATTATCAAACAATTACAGGATTAATTTGCCCTTTCAAAATTTGATTACATGTTTTGTGTCATCTTATCCTGTCACTAAGGGAAATCATAATTATGTTTCCCTACAGCATAAATGTTAGTGAAATGTGCTGTCCAAGTCAATCAGTGTTAAGAAGAAATTAATCTAACTCAGTTCCTGTTGCTAATGAACTTCTCCATTAGCTGCGAGCTCTTGCCTCTGGTCTGTGCTGGTCAGGCAGAGCAGCTTCAGCAGCAGTTTTGCTGCCTCTGTCTCGAGTGGCTCTGTCAATGCATCCCCACTGAAGAGGGCATGGAGTGCATGTTTTTGTGGAGGGCTGTGTCCCCTGTCCATGGGTCAGAACATGAGCTTTTGGTGTGATGGATCTGCTGGTGCGTTTGGGCCTGGTTAGACTGCAAGTACCCCAAAATGAGACAGGCTGAGCCTGGCACAGTGACAGAAGTGCAGTGTTTGCCTCTCACAGTCCTACCCCGGATTTGACAGTACATTGACAAAAGGTTTACCTATTAAGCAATTAAAGAGCACAAGTTCACAGTACCAAATAATTTTGGTGAGAAATTTGTTTTCTGTGCTGGTTTTAAGCCCTCCATCATTTGCTGCCCCAGTCACCTGGACATCAGTCACTGGGGAGTGGCGGAGATGGAGCTGCAAACGCAGCAGTATTGTCAAGGGACAAATACTGGAGATTTGTGAGTCCTCCCCTTTGTGACTAAGTTAGACACAGAGTCCATATTACATTATACTCGTCCTTTATGAAAAGCTAAGGATAAGTTAAAATCTGTATTATATTTGATAAAATATGATAGAAGATACAATATAAGAAAAAGTGAATTGCTGAGATGTAGCCCTGTGTTCTGGCTCATTCCCTAGCTCTTCATTCTTCCTGTTATAGTTCCTTTGGCACTGTAGTACCTCTGGTTCTGGTAGCAATTTTTCAGCCATTCCTCCAACAAAGAAGTTGAGTGCAGAGACAGTCAGTTGCTTAGAAGATGCTTATTTAGGTGACAATTCTACATGGCAGTTAAGCATGAAATAAATAATACTGTGGCATCCTCATCACAGCTTCCTATCTGAGTCAGCAAGAAGGGGGTTTGTCTTTATTGCTGTTTCTCTTTAGCATACAATTAGTATCAAGTTTCTTTTCAAGTGCTTTGCTCATGGATGTTTCACATTGGAGTTTTGGTTTCCTTTCCTCCTCACTGAAAGACAGCATAAATTTTCTGGCTTGTCTTTTCATCAATTATGCCATGACTTCCCCCTGATGATACAGGCAGAAGATATTTAATTTCCATTTTAATGGTAGAACTCCCTTATGTGCAGTGATGAATGTTTGAGATCCTGACCTGACCTGAAATCTGCTGAAATCAATAAGCACCTTATCTTGGCTTTTGTTGTCTTTGGTCCAGGCTGTGGAGCATGATCCTGTCCACTGAAGTCAGTGGGAATTCTGTCTTTGATTTTACTGAGCACTGATGAAGACATTTAATGAACAGTGCATTTCATGGTGGCAGGCTGTTTCTCTGGTAAAATGAGCTACTTGCAAAACGTGTGTTTCCTGGGGACATGATGTTATAGATGGAGAAATGAAAAGGCAGATGGTCAAGTCTTCTAGAAATTCAGTGGGCTTCTTTTCCTCTGTTTAGTGTTTCTTTATGACCAACATGACAGCAATTGTTATTCCAGATATTGTTATGAAAAAGCCTCATGTGTCACTCGGCAAACTGAATACCTCATTCCCCTGGGACATTCAATCCCCACTGAAGAGTCATTCCAAAATATTTTGTTGGCAGTTTGGATTTGGAGATTAATGTTGATTTGATGACAAGTACAGTTTTTCCTTTCTCTTTCCCATTCAGAAAGGCTCATTTAAAATTTAGTTACATGAGTTTTGTGAGCCTGAGGAACACAGAGCAGGTTCTCAAAGCACCAGCCATTCCTGTGTGCACAGGAACCACCATGTCCACACCATAGCTCCACGAAAAACAGGGCAGAATGGCTGTCAGGTCCACTGTGTTTCCTCTTCAACGTGTGGGGAGCCTCTGGCAACTGAGGACATGAACTTTCTGTATTGCATTACTCTTAGTTGTCTGCTAATGGTTAGTATATGGTCTATATGTGGCCCTTGGCTTTGCAGCCAGCTCATTTCTGAGTAGCACTGCGAGTAGCAGGTCACAGACAGACAGCCTGACGTGGGCCAGCTCCTCCCTGAGGTGTCACCCCTCGCGGCTCTGGGAGGCTTCTTCAGGGAAGGCTCATTAGACTAAGGCAGCAGGTTCAAACTTTGTGCCTTGTTTCTGTATTTAAAGTTAACATGTTTAAGTCCCAGTTGCAGACATACAGACATAGGATTTTAAGACTGTTTCCTTGTTTAGGCTCATGGCAGGGTAAATACAATGGCTTTATGTTATCTGGAGCAGCATTTGGATGAGATCTGTGATCATCTGAAGTTAACCTACACATGTCTCAGAGGAAGATGAAGAGCATTTAAATATGCCAGCTGGAAAGCATGTGGTGTTTCCTTTACTCCCCCTCTAACCCTGACAGTCCCACAATGTGCGTCTGTGTAGGACTCTGAGCGTTCCAGGGAGCGGGAGGGTTGTGTGGCCTTAGGCCTGTTGAGCCATTCAGGCAGGCCTGATGTGTCAATAATCCCACCCTGAATTAACGCCGGGCAGCAGCTCCTGCTCAGCCTCTCCTGCCTGCTCCATTCGATTTGCTCAGGGTTAGCAACAGCTTCATTAGGGGCGCAGTGCTTTTGGGAATAGAACTGCCTGGCCAAAGCTGGTGGGAGGCTGCTAAGGATGAGTCCCACCTCCCCATCTCAGGCAGCATGGACAGTGCCGGGAACAGAAATCACCTGCCGCTGGAACAACACACAGAGACATAACCAATGACTCCGGTTTATCTTACATGTTGGGCCAGAGCCGCCTGCTCTTTGGAGCCCAAGCACTCCTTTATGTGGGCTGGGCTGGGAACGTAGCTGAGGATGGGTTTATTCCACTGCCACTGGAGTTTCAGTGGTGCCTGAGGACTAAGCCAGTCTGTTTTGCACCACCCTGTACCAAAACAGTCTCAATCCAAAAGCTAAACCAAGAGAAGTGGATGTGTGCTCCTCAGGCCCGAGTCCCTGGATCACAGCTGTCCTTGTTTTCTGGTTCTGCAGGAATGCAGACGGATATTCCAGTATGAGTTTGCTCCCTCAGCTCCCTCCCAGCCCAGCCCCAGATGTCAGCCCTGCTCTTGGCTCCCTGCTGCACGGGACAGCCCTCACCACTCCAGCTCCGAAGGCCGCTTCGTGTAGAATCCATTGCCTTCAGCAGCAGCAAAGCCTGAGCCATGTTTTGACATGAGAAAACTCCTTGTTTTCTTTAGAAGGTTCATGTGATTCCCAACTGTTTTCAAATGCTGATGACAAATATATGACCAAGAAAAACCTTTCCTACTCCTCTTGGTATGTAAGTTGTATGGTCTCTCTCCAAATGAGGGAGATACAATTGGTCCTGAACTTTAGGAGTGGATCTGCGTGTTCATTAACTACCTGGACAGTAAATGAATTTGAACATCCAGAGCACTATTCATTTTTGTCTTCAAAGCTTTGGAAATCCATCTTGCTCTGTAATGATATGGAGAAAACAAATAAAGCTAAAGGATGCACATTTACAGAAATGTCGAATATGTTTTATCTAAAAATACATTTAACCTCAGCTAAAAAATCAGAATAATATATGCCAAGATCTGCTTAATCACTGAGAATGGAAGGATGAAACATTCCTGATACATGAAAAGCAAAGCCTTGTCCAGCTTTGGTCCATGCTGGGAACTGTTCAGCAGCGACAGGGAAGGGCACACACCGCTGGGATGGATGGGAAGCTGGTGAGGTGCTTCAGATTAACATTCTGGTGCAACCAGAGGGGCTCAGCACGTCTGAGTAATTGACTCAAATTGGCAGATGGCTGTGGTAAGAGGATTACCATGAATCAAATTAGATGGCAAGTGTAACAAAGCAATATCAAGCAAAAACAACATTGCTTTTTTCATTCCAATTAAAAACTAAGTGAACACCAATAGCTTTGAAGCATACTGACTGACAGCAGCTTTTGATGTCAGCTCAGAGTTTCCCCAAAGCTCCTCTTCCCTTTCTCATCTCCTGTCCTGAGCTCCCTGGGGCTCTGTCTCTGTGCTGCCTCCACTTGCACAGAGTGTCTGGAAGTTTTCCCTGCCACATTGGTCTGACAACACCTTGGCTGCTGCCTGGTGACTGTCACAGGCAGAATTGCCCTTGAAGTGCACCAAGAGAAGGACCCCAACATCCCTTGCTCTTTACACCATCACTGAAAAGCCTCGTGAATGCAATGTGTCAGGCCTTGGGCCATTCCAGTGTCCCAGCCTCTGAGGATGTGGCACTGGGGCACAGGGACTGTTCACTGATGTGTGTTTGCTCTGGCACCTCTTCCCTGGTCCACTCAATGTCTGGACCCATCTCCCTTCTGTTACCAAGAGATGGCAGAGCCCACTCCAGACAGATCTGAGACAGCCTGAGCTAAGTTTTAGTGAGCTGATGTCCGGGTTGGCAAGAGAAGCTGGAACAGAAATCATCTCTTCCTGTGCTCGACACCCAGCCTGGGGCAGGTCCAGCCAGAAGCAGCTGCTGGAAGAGAGGGCTCTGCTCCCATGGGTGCTATTCCTAGCTCCCCTTCCCCAGCAGCAGGTGATCCCATTCAGTTCCTGAAGCTTTTGGCATTTCATTGCACTTCCAACTGCAAGAATTTCAGAGGACACAGAGCCATAGAACCATGGAATATCTCCCTCATTTGGGAGACAAAGATTGGTAGTTACAAACGAGATGTGGATGGCTCTTGGTGACTACATTTCTTGGGCTGCTGATTATGAATAAGGAATTCACATTTGGCACTGGAGGGGCAGTGAACAGGTCTATTCGGCTCATCAATTATTTTATTTTCCTGTAGAAATTACTGTTCAGGTCAAATAATTACCCAAGCAAGGCCACAGTTACATCTCAAGGCAGACAGGTTTTCCCATGGTGCAGCACAGAGTGTCTTTGTCACGTTTATCGCCTGCACAGTGCTTACGTGTGCAGTGGTGTCCATGTCACAGTGATGTCTGACAGAATGAACTAGGGGCAACATGCAGTGGTGCTTTGCTCTTGCTTGAGAGACCTCAGAAATAACAGTGTGCTTCCCTCTCTCCCTTGCCTGGTTATTGGCCCTTTTGGTTTCCAGCTTTAGAACTCATTCATACTGAGATGTCTCCTTTAGTGTCTCTATATTCCAATTGCAGCATGGGAGGGTGAGCCCACACAAGGCATCTTCTGTCTCAAACACTTGGGCCATTTTGATGTGCTGCACCCCAGATGAATTCAAAGATGAGCTCATACTGTTCAGAGCAAGCTGACACATTAGAAGGATGAGATGTGGCATGAAATCTATGGCGCTGTGTCGATGAGCTCTGTTGGTTCCTCCATTCTCTCGATATCACACTAATTTTAGACCATTTCCAGCAGTAAGAGTTTCCCAAGAGTGTCTGGCTTCCCCTTTCTGTCCCTTTTCTCCATTCTCTTGTTAGTTCCTTTAGCTCTCACTCCACTGCTTTCCCCCCCAGCAGTCGGGGGCTATTTCCTAGTGACTGCAGAGGGATGGGGTCTGGGAGCACGACTTTGCCTGGCTGGGCTTCCCAAGCCAAGCCCTGATGGCACCACCCCACAAGCAGATCAGGCTCCAGCTGCCAGACAGGGCTGGCAGCTGCTGAGAGCAGCAGCGCTTCAGTGGCAACAAATCATCCCAAACCAGTCCTGGGATGAGAGGGAGATGATAACTGCAGGCTGATAGGGAAGGAGGTTTGCCAGCTGCCTGGGAGGAGCAGGACTGCCAAAGCCAGCTCCATCTCCAGCTATCCATAGCAAGGAAGGCAGCAGAGGAGTGCGAGCCAAGACAAAAGGATATTCCTTGCTGTGGCAATCCAGCGTGTCTGGATGCAGGCTGGGGAGCTGGCCTCTGTGAGGATAGCTGCAAGAGGGCAAATTCCCCAGGGATGTACCACGGGCTCCAAACTGCCAATAAACCTGGGGCTGCTGGCCAGCAGACAGCTCAATTATAGCCTTGAAACTGGAGAGGAATGAGGACAAAGGTATCATTACAGAAATAAAATATATATAATTATATACAGCTTTATCTGACACTAACACTGATGGAGACCTTTTCAAGAGTTTCAGCGGGCCCAAACCATTCAGTCTTCAGAGGAAGGGAGTACTTGAGATTTTGAAGGATTGTCTCTGTTCTTGGTTTTCTCCCTGAGCTGTGTTTCCCTTCAGTGGGGGCTCTGATACTTTGTGCTTCTGCTAAAGCAAATAGATCATTTTGCATTTTGTTAGTTCAGTTTATCCAGAAGTTGTGAGGAGGACTAAGCAGAAATTATGCAAGAGGTTTTTGCCATGGAAATAAGGCAGGAAACTCCCAATCACGCAAGTGCAAAGAAGTGTTACTAGTCCTTCCTCGGGAATGGATGGCAATTGCTGCAGTGCCACTTTGTGGTGGGACTGAGAAACAGATCCACGGAAAAAGGCACCAAGAGCAGTGAGAGAAACGAGGAGCTGCGACACTGAGCTGTGCTTTAACTCGGCTCAGCAGCGAGAAGGGGAACAGTCTGACCTGAAGGTGAGCGACCTGCAGGCCCTGTGGCCAAAGGGAGTGGGTGTTCCCAAAGCACTACTGACCTCGCCAGGGTGCCACCCTCCAACCTCTCCAGCCGCACCTCATTGGTTTGATCCTATCTAAACTTGTCTTTGATCCAAAGACCTTTTATGCTGATCAACTCAAGAATCAATGAACTTCTCTTTTTTAAAGTCAGAGGTGTCACTTTTCTAAAACAAAGCCTGTTCTTGAATCTGTTTCTCAAATTTGTGCTTCATGTTTCAGTATCGGAGAGCATTATCACATCAACTATCATGATATCAAAATTAAATCAGTTTACATTCCCTACATGCTGTTCTGACCATGTCCAACAATACTGGTGTGATTTCCCTGGTTGCAGTGGAGCATTGCTCCTGCCACTTGCATGGGGACTGGAAAAAGAACAATATCCTGCTTCTATTAGCCCAGACACAGCAGACTTCTCAGTGTGGCCAGTATCTGCACAGCTTTGCTGCTATGACACTGTCAGCCAATATTTACATCAGTTCTTGCCCAAAAAATGTTGTGTTTGCTTTAAAAGCACATTTGCATAGTTAAAAACAAAGGCTGATTTTACAAGAACTCCTTCTCGGTTCATGGACTGCTAAATGTTTCCAAGAATCACATTCAGACAAGGGTTAAATGATCTTCGAGTCCGGGCCAAAAGGTCATGAGGGCACACTGTGTTTGCTGCGGGTTTATTGTTTGCCTGGTTTTGAGAAAGAAGGGGCCCCTCAGGGCTGGATGACTCTATGAAGAGTAAAAGAAATAACAATATCCAACGTGAGCACAGGAACTGAGGTCACAGATTGCAGGTTGGAAGACATGGCTGTCACGGAGGCAGCAACACTGTCCTTGCTGTGGTACCTCTGTGTCATCATTCCTCATGTCACCCACGAGGTGTGTCTGATTTTCCCTTTGGATTTGCAAATCCCAGGCTGTCTCACTCCATCTGCAGCATGCAGCCTCTGTGAAAAGAAAGCTGCATTCTACAGGAAACAGGATATTCCCAAAGAATCTTTGTCCCAGAGCCTCATCCTGTGTCTCCAGTGGTCTCACTGCTGACCCACTCCACTGCCGTCAAAGTCCAGGGACACATGTGCTCAGCCTGGTGACTTCTCCCTTGCTCTGCTTGATGATCTCCTTCTCCATGACACTGTCATGTAGCAGGGGAGGATATCTGCGCCACCAAGCCATTGCGGGCACTTGCAGAAAGAAGGAATTGCTTGTTCCCATGGCACTGCACTGCCTTCAAGAAGTCTTTGGTTTCCATTCAAGTGAAATCTGCCTCAGAGCAGTTACCATCTCCACAGCTCTGTGTTTCTTACATCCCTGTACTCAGAAGCATTCAGATGCTGGTTTGGAGAAATTCAGGGCCCCATATGAAACAGTCTTTTGCCCTGTTTCCATTCTTGTCTCTTGGGAGAAAAATGGAGCTTCTTTGAGCCTTTTTGTCTGTCTCCTGCTAAGTGACAGGAGGCCAACGTTGATATTGCTGGAGATTTCATCTCCTCTTGTGCTTTTCTAGTGCGTCCTTGTGACTGAAATCCAAGGATCAGAAGTTCATGTCCTCACTGAAGTCTCACAGCAGAACTGAACTTCGGGAAAGCAAGTCCTGGGCATAGCAGACAAAGTGAAATTGCTGACATAGTTCCACTGAGCTGTCCCAGAGGGAGAATGAGCTGGAATAAAGTGGAACATGGGTACTCAACCTCTGGGCTGAGTATCCATGTCTGAATCTTCCTTGTGGCGTTTCCTACACACATGCTTCCTTCTGCCTTACTCATCTTCGAAACCTGACTAATCCTTTGCCAATGTCCAGAGATCATCAGAGGAACTGACAAAGGGATCATAGTTTCCTTTTTGTAATCTCCATGTGGATATGATCAATCCCTTAATTCTTTCAAAATCCAGCAAGAAGTGAGGAGGCCATAGGTGCAAGAAATGGCACTGATTCAGAAGCTTTACAGCAATAATTAGTACTGGAAATTGCAACTACCAAATTACCCTGGTTTAATGTGCTAGCGGCTGGGCCGTGCCCCTGCACTTTGCCCCGGGCAGGAGTGCAGCTCAGCCCTGCTGTGCCAGCGGGCAGAGAGCAGGAGCCGCTGCCTGCTCCAGCCCTGCTCCTCTCCCTGAAGCCCCGCAGCAGCTCCGGGCTGGGCATGGCTGGGATTTGGGGCAGGGAGAACGCTGACAGAGCAAAACCAAGCCCTGCGTTATTGTGCAGGAGATATGGAACCCCACATCAGCCTGGGGGCTTTTGTCTCACCTCGAGTTATTGCTGAGCACGAGGTAGTGTGACAGGAGGGTGACTGAGGGAGGGCAGCTCCCAGCGAGAAACACCAGCGTGTGACCAGAGCAGGACTGACAGAAAATAACTGCGAAAGTCAGAGTTAGCTGAGTAAGGGAGAAGAAAGGACTACAGGCATGTTCTTAAGCAACAAAGATACTAACTAAGGTCCTGATGTGTGGTGCGTGGGCAGTTTCAGCCCTGTTGTGGCCTTTGCACATCCTTAGAGAGTCCCTGCCTGGCAGAGGCCATGGCCTGCCTCAGCACTCCCTGAGCCTGGCACTGAAATGTCACCTGAATGCCCACAGCCAAGAGCAGCAGGGACATGAACTGGCACCTTTGAAAATGCTCCACCGGCGCTGCTCTGTGCAGATGGCATGGAGCTGGCTGTGGCTGCACAGCTGCTTAACTCCAATCACAAGGGGAAATCAAGGCTGCAGCTACAGCTGCAGAAATTCCAGAAATTCCTGCTCCGGGGTTGCCTGTGATGCAAATCAGGGTGTGAGCCAGGAGAACCAGTGCTAATGCTGATCTCTCTCAGCTTCCTCTGAAAATGAGGACTTGCTTTTCTTGAAAGAAAATGTGATTTACCCTAAATTTATTAGAAAAGAGCAGATCATTGGATGCTATCAACTGGCACAGCTCCAAGCATTTAATTTCCCAGCAGGCAGTGATTTCTGCGTTACGTGGTGAGAGGGACTGGGCAATCCAGCACCAGCCACAGTCAGGCATTACCTAGACATTAACTGCCATGTTGGATTTGAACAACCTGCATTGTCCTAATCATTGAGTCCAGTCCAGTCCACTGGCACTCACTTAAGGACCGTCTAAATGCATGTTCCCTGCCTGGAATGAAAACTTCTCTGTTTTCCAAAGATACTGTTGTTCGAGCCTTTCCCAAATTCTGGTAAAATGTCTTTGACAGTAACTCCACAGTCAGGGACTTGTCATAGCACTTTTAGATCTCCAGGTGTATTCCTTACTTTTGAGCTCAACACATACGCTGTAGTTTAACAAAGAAAAAACAGGGTTTTTTTCACCTGTCATCTCTTTATCACTCGCTCTTGGTGAGTGACCAGAGAATTCACGAGAGGCAGATGCAGCTCTCAGCTCCAGTGAGGAGATTATTTATAGTGTGTGCCAAAGCTACACCCTGGCTGCACATGCCAGGCTGTTGTTACTCCTTTCTGAAGGAGTCTGTAATACAAACTCCTCCCAGATTTCTAGCACATCACTGGGCTCATAAATATTTCCGAGGTTAGAAATCAGATGAACAGCTCTGTCTAGTGGCAATTGCAATAACTACATCAGAAGGTTGTTATTTCTAACAGAATTCAGTCCATATGTGTTGAATCAAGGGAGTTTAAAAATATCTGGTTGGCTTGCTTTTCCACATGGCAAATACTCCCGAGTACTTCTGGAGACACGGGATAAACATGTGAGGCCACACTCTGCCATGAGCTTTCTGTTCTTTTGAGAGCTTTACTGCCTTTCTTTAATTTTCACCAAAAGCAATAAAAATCCCAGAGGCTTTGCCTTTCCCTAAGCCGTGGCTGTGATTTGGAGGGCCCTGTGCTTCCCTCCCCATGAGATGTTTGGTGCTGATATCCCAAATCCATGCCAGCTCACCAGCCTGTTGCATGGCACAGTCACTTTGGTTTGGGTTTTGGGCAAGTTCCACGATGCTGTTCTATGTAGTTCTTAACAAAACCACACAACTAGGGAAATTATTCTGGATCCTGCCTGAAACTGGCATGGGGGATCCCTCCCGTGACCAGTTTTAAGCTTGGACATGTCCTGGTTCAGGTAAAAGTGCCACTGAAAGCTGCGTGTGCTCCCCTGCGGCACTGCGCAGCAGGGGCGGGGGCAGAGCTCTCTGCTCGGGTGCTCCTCGTCCTCAGCAGCTCCCAGGTGTTAAGGCCTTATCTCTGCCAAGTCTGAGCAGTCTGACACCCACCCGCTGGGTCTGGCTTCCCTTCTCTGTCACACTGAGCTGTGAGCTCAGCAAGCTTTGGGAGCCCAGAGCAGCCCACCTGCCTCCTCCACGCCTGCCCACCCACTCACTCTTGTCTACCCAATTGCTGCTTAGAGAATGATTCCAGCGTACTTGTATGTCAGATGTTGATGGTAAAACAACACCTTCGTGTCAAAAGGGAGAATGGGTGTGGAGGGAGAAGGTAGTGAAGTTGTTTGGATCAGAACAGAATGGTTTGAGTTGGATGTGTGCATGTGCCTCCATGTGTAGTGCTGCTGGATCTGACACAGCTGCCTGTGTTACCTGTGTAATCAAAATTAGTGAGCATGAATAATAAAGAGATTGCATTAATAATTTCAGGATAAAGATTCAGCACGTTTCCTTGTCTAGTGACTTCATGTTAGGGGGCATCAGATGTTGGAGCCTAAAGAGGGAAGGTGAATGCACTGGAAGTTGCTCAAGATTTCGGGTGAGCTACAGCACAGAGCACGCCTGTGCTACCTGTGTGCCCAGGCCACAGCTGAGGAGCAGATGCTGCAGAGATTGCAAAGCAAGTGGCACATCCTTTTCTATTGAAATCTCTCTTGAAACAACGGCTCTGCCTTTTCTTAGCAGGCAAGGCTCTATTCCTTAACCGTGGCAATCAGGTAGAGAGAAAGAAAGCCATGGCTGGCTGAGAGTCATGTACAGCACAACTTGCATATGGAGTCTAAACTTGCAGGTTTTTCTGAAATCTCCAATTAAGCCAACAGAATTTACAAAGGAATGTATTCCTGTTAAATCTGCTCCTCCCTCCAGCAGCATTGCTGCAGCCCTGCCTCACTTTGCATAGCAAAGCCTGGAGATAAGGAAAGAAGTGGTCACAGAAACCTGCACCTTCCCTGCCCAGGAGGGATTCCCGACTTTGATTCCATTGCTTTCTCTGGACGATTGCTTTATCCCAGTTCCCTGCGAGTGCTTTTCTTTGTGTGCCACATCAGCCCCAGCTGTTGCCTATCTCTGCCACAACCCAGACTGAATCTCGAGAATTGGGGTTTTTCAGTTATTTCTGTCCAACATTTTGCAGCTACAAGTCATGGATCGTGTCTCCTTTCTCTCCTTCTCCCTTGTGCTGAGTTTTCTTTCTCACATCTCCTTCTCTAGGTTCTGACTCATTTCACTCTTTGTGAGCTCTCATTTGGCATCTCCCATGCTGTCTGCCTGCCAATTCCTTGCAATCCCCACTGTCTCTCCACTATGTTACTTGGATGCCTGCCAATTCTCAGGCTTTAAACTTCAGTATTTCTAGGATCTGCTCTCCTGAGTTTTTTGGTTGGGTCTTTTTTTTTTTTTTTTTTTTTTTTTTTTTTCTTTTTTTTTTTTCTTTTTATTTCCTCTCCCTTTTTAATATTTCTAACCATTTCTCCTTTGGCCCTGTGCTGAACTCTCTCTAGGCACAAGAAAAATAAGAAGGTTCTTCTGTGACCTGACTTGGAACAGATTGAATTCCGAAGGGTGGTATAGAGATTTGTTTCAATATGCTCCTGGAGGCTTTATTCAAAGTGCAGGGGCTCTCAGCTGCCTCTTTAAAGAGATAGTCTGTAGATAAACAAAAATTAAAAAATTCTCAGTTTTAATATGCTCCAGTGATCTATATATGCTAAACATTTCCATTTTGACAGCCTTGGGGAAGGCAAGAGATGACAGACAGCATTATTCTGACAATTTTATTCAGTGTTCTTCCTATTTGCCATAAAGGGCATTTCCCACAAACAACCAAATACAACTGAACGAGGGAAGCTTGCTAATTTACAGGGGAGAAGAAATTCTAGGGTGTTTTTCCATGTCAACCCTTTGATCAGCACTGCAAATTTGGAACAAGTATGTCTGTTCCAATGTGTACATCCATGCCTCTTAATGGATGGCAGCTCCTCTGCTCCCCTTTCAAACACATCTCTGAGCCTTCCTTCAAGCTCACTCCTGCTCTGAGATTCTGCTGCTGCTCCTGTGGGTCCAGTTCCTACCACAGGGCTGGTTTGGTGCTTTTTGATACAGCAAAGAACACATTATCTGTATGTGGTGTCCTTCCCAAGCTGGAGCCTGAGCAGGAGCTCAGGTCCATGCTGGGCCCGTGCTGGCCCCAGCAGTCACCCACAGCTTCCCCAGCAGTTCTCCCAACCTCCCAGACACACGGATTGTGCAGGCTGACCCACACCTCCCAGCTCCCAGCCAGGAGGTTTATTTATCTTTGCCTCAGGGTTGTATAAACTCCAAGTCCAGTAATAAACTGTGCAGATTTCTCTGTCACAGGCTCTTGAAGACTCTTGTTATGATTTAGTGTTTCTACAAATAACTGTTTTCTATTTACTCTCCTGAGCTGCATTGACAGCAGTGGGACTCTTGTTACAGTCTGTTGTGTTTCTTATTAAGGCCACATGTGTTCATCACAGCTGAAATACTGCAGTGAAACCCAGAGAAATTATGCCTTAAGTGGAGTTTGAAATGTAAATCTCAGGGTACTGCTCTCCAGTGATTCATCCACACTGGCTTTCACTTGTTTGCTCCTTAAGTTCTTGTATCAAAGACACCTCAGTGTGCAAGAACTGTCACTGAGCTGTCCCTGAACAGCGCTTGTGCCAAAAGCCCTAGCAAGGCTCTCGCAGCAGCCTCGATGAACCGAGGGAGCAAGAAGGTCCCAGACCTGACATGGGGTTTTGCTGGAGGCAGGAATCTGGGGCACAGCCAGGTTGTGCAAGGGTTTGCCTGCGGATGGCTCTCCAGAAGATAACGGGGCACCAGAACTGTCGGGGATGGTGCCTGATTGCTGGGGAGGCGAAGGGAAAAGCAGGAAAACTCCAGCCCTCCCTGTCTGTGCCGTGGTACGCATCAGCCTCAGGAATATGGAGCAGGAATGTAGGCTGGAAGGCTGGAACAGATAAGGACAGTGCATGAGGCATCTCAGGAGTCAAAAGCAATGTGAGAAAAAACAGTGTCTGGAACTCAGGGTCAGTTGACGTCTTTGCAAATCACATACATGTTGCTTGTGGGATCTGTTTTAACTGGTTTATCTCTTACAAACTGGGTTTTTGCAAGTGATTTACTTGCTGGTTGGTTGAATGCTTGTCACTTCAAAACACTGTAAAATGGAAATGGCTAATAATTAATGTCTAATAGCAATTATCACACTGGGTGTTTTTGCTGCAGCTCTATTTTATGTGGGCAGAACTGAAATGGGATTGGGTCAGCTGTAATTTAGCCTGATTAGGAATGAGGTTTTTGGACTCTGATGGACTCTTATTTATCATCTGTCTCCAGGTGAGATCAGTCAGTTGCAGAAAAACTTTAGTGAATTCAGCTTGGGCAGCTTTTCGAAGCAGATGAAAAATGCTGTGAGGAATGAGTCTTAAGTGTCCAGGGAGGCTGGGGAGAAAGGCTTATCCATTTATTATCCAGTAGTTTCACCAGGGTCACTTTGGCTTTGCTGAATTTTATCTGCTCAAGGGCAGGGAAATCTAACACTCCATTTACTTTTCACATTTCTCCTGCTGCACGGCCCTTTTTTGAAATATATTGTAAAATAAGGTGAAAAAAAGATTGAATGTAATTCTTCCATTGCTACAAGGGGAAGCAATGACCAAGGTCAAACACTTTCACACTTTTTCCACCTTCGAAGTTCTAGTCACATTACAGTTTCACTTGGAGACTCGGCTGGAAACAAGCTTATCAGTCTAGGAATGTAAGTCATGAACTTCTCCAGCTCTTTATCTTCCATGTGACTGCAGAAGAAACCAAGGATGAATAGGCCTTGAATTCTGGTGTCCCAGATGCCACAGTGCCTGTTCCTGCACAGCAGGCCATGAGCAGCCCAGGGGCTCTCAGCCTGTCCTTCCTTGCACTAAATCCAAGCCGTGGGTGCTCTGGCACCAACACCTTCGGTGCTGAGCAGGGACAGGTGCTGCTGGCTGCACACTGCGCCAGCCACAGTGTCCTGCAACTAGGGGAAGAAGGAAAGAACGTTTTCCCTTTTTCCTTGCTAGCAATGGAAGGACAATGGTGAAACCATTCTCTGAAGCAGCTCCAGTGGGATTTCTGCTGTAGCTCCATAAACCTCCGAGCACCTGATCATTTTTCCATGAGGTGAAGGAGCTGCTGGGTGCTCCAGCCCGTGTCCCGCTCTGCTCTTCCATCCTGTGCTCACAGAACAGAGCAGCTCCCTGAGGGGCCCACAGGGGCTGGGGCTTGGCCACACGTGCCCAGTGCTCAGCACTGTTGGCTGGGGTCCTTCACAGCCACTCACACCTCTGCTGGCACACGGGGAGCCCCTGTCCCCTGCAGAAGGGAGGGGAGGGGACATCGGTATCTCAACGCTTCGGAAAGTCTGGTCCTCTCTCTCTGGTGCTCTGGCTCAGGCCCTGTGTGGGACTTGGAAAACGTGCTCCACACACAACTTGGGTTTGGTTGGTGCATGGGCAGCACCTCCTGTAGCCTGGGGACAGCACTCCAAGGCCACCACAGGGCCACCTGCACCCAACAAATGACCCCATCTGCACTGGGGAGGGGATGGACAGAACCCAGGAGGGGATGGACAGTGCTGGGGAAGGGATGGACAGTGCTGGGGAAGGGATGGGCAGTGCTGGGGAAGGGATGGACAGTGCTGGGGAAGGGATGGACAGTGCTGGGGAGGGGATGGACAGTGCTGGGGAGAATGGACAGTGCTGGGGAAGGGATGGACAGTGCTGGGGAGAATGGACAGTGCTGGGGAAGGGATGGACAGTGCTGGGGAGAATGGACAGTGCTGGGGAGAATGGACAGTGCTGGGGAGAATGGACAGTGCTGGGGAAGGGATGGACAGTGCTGGGGAAGGGATGGGCAGTGCTGGGGAAGGGATGGACAGTGCTGGGGAAGGGATGGACAGTGCTGGGGAGGGGATGGACAGTGCTGGGGAGGGGATGGACAGTGCTGGGGAGAATGGACAGTGCTGGGGAGAATGGACAGTGCTGGGGAGAATGGACAGTGCTGGGGAAGGGATGGACAGTGCTGGGGAAGGGATGGACAGTGCTGGGGAAGGGATGGACAGTGCTGGGGAGAATGGACAGTGCTGGGGAAGGGATGGACAGTGCTGGGGAAGGGATGGACAGTGCTGGGGAGAATGGACAGTGCTGGGGAAGGAATGGACAGTGCTGGGGAAGGGATGGACAGTGCTGGGGAGAATGGACAGTGCTGGGGAAGGAATGGACAGTGCTGGGGAAGGGATGGACAGTGCTGGGGAGAATGGACAGTGCTGGGGAAGGGATGGACAGTGCTGGGGAGAATGGACAGTGCTGGGGAAGGGATGGACAGTGCTGGGGAGAATGGACAGTGCTGGGGAAGGGATGGACAGTGCTGGGGAGAATGGACAGTGCTGGGGAAGGGATGGACAGTGCTGGGGAGAATGGACAGTGCTGGGGAAGGGATGGACAGTGCTGGGGAGAATGGACAGTGCTGGGGAAGGGATGGACAGTGCTGGGGAGAATGGACAGTGCTGGTGCCCTGCAGCTGCTGCTGGAGCTTGTCCTGCTGCCCTGCAGAGCCCTGCACTGTAGCACCCAGGGCAGCGGGCAAAGGAAGGAGCCTGACAGGAACTTTCTCTCAGACTGGGGACATCCAAACAGAGCCCTTATTTACTAAAGTGATTAAGTCATCTGTTCATTTTCACTGACTGGGGTTTGGCCTGTGAATACAGAAGTTGGAACTGCCTGTTCTTCACTTGTTTTTCTACATCTTGGACATTCTCTCTCCAGTCATGTTTTGTTCCATCTCATCCATTTCCCTGTAAGACATGGCGTCTGTTGGGCAGTGGCTTATAAAGTAAATGAGTCTTCAAGGCAGGACACTTCTGCTCTGTCTTACCCTTAATAGGTATTGAAATGTAGGAAATAATTCCTAAGTTGTTTAAGAATCATAATAATTATCCCTACTTTACATGTTGGGGTTTTTTTTAAAGGACTCCTTTTCTAATTTACTCTTTAGTAAGTGAACAGTCTTTAATAGTATTTATCACAAAGCCACATTTAAATCTATTCTGTTCCATTTTGGTTTCTCAGAACAGTCTTTTCACTTCTCCATAGAAAACAGGAATGGGCAAAATGTGAGGTATGTGTGAGTGAAATGATGGTGCATGGCCTGATGGGGAAATGGATCTTTTAAAAATAATATCTTGCAATATTTCTCCTAATGGATTCGGAAGGGGCCTGTTCCATGCTCGTTAATGTGGGGCTGCTGTAGCTGCCAGCTCAGCTCAGCTGCCTCTGTTTAGCTTTGTGAAGAGCTTTCCCTACTGTATTTTTAAATACAGAACTAAAACCATGCTGAGCTTTTCTTGTGCCCTGACAGGAGCTTTTATGTGTGAGCAGTGGCTGCCTTCCATTTGCTCTCCTGTGCTGGAGCTCGGTGTGTTTTGGGAACAGCCATCCTGGAATCACCTCTGCTTACTGGGAGCTTCTGAACAGCCCATTTTGGGATTCATTATTTGCTGTCCTCCCTTTGCATAAATGAGAGAAATATCTGTCCCCATTGGGAGGGAGCAGAACAATGGAGAACAGTCCCGGGGTAAAGGGACCCCCGCCCCTTTGTCAGTGACAGGTCAGCTGTGAATCCTATGCTTCCCCAGCAGCCCTGGGCAGTCCCCGAGCTGCAGCTCTGGGGGAGCCCCACAGGCAGCTCAGCTGGGCAGAGAACAGGGCTGGAAAAAGAACCTGACACACAGCGATCCTGGGCTATTTTATCCAAGGAATGTGTGAGTGCATGAGCACACACAGGTGCAAGATTAATGAAACACATGGGCAAAAAGAAGAAAAGAACCTGCCTTCAGTTTCCCTTGCTCAGCACCAGGCCTGGCACTGCTGTGTGCCACGTAAAGGAATGGAGATCTGAGCGGGCACAGAGCCAGAGCTCCCCTTCCACCCTGCTTCCCTTTGGGCCTCCCTCATTCCGCAGGGGACTTTCCAATGCTCCTACAGCCCTGAAGGGTCTCTCGGGTTCCTCTGTAGAGATCCTTCACAGCTGCTCCAGCAGCCCTGTCCCTGCTGAATGGGATGTGGCTGGTTCTTCCCCTCCAGCTTTGGGGGCATCTCTGTGTGCACGGCACTGTCCTTATCCCTGGTCCCCTCTGAGTGCCTTTCTTTGCTCCCTTTTTCTAGGTAAAACAAGATGTCCATTTGAGCATATAAGCATAGATATCTAATAATGCACCTAAAATGCCCAAATAATTCCTTAATGGAAGTATATAGAGTAAAAGCAGTATTTCCATATTCATCCCCAAATGATGCATCTCTCCTCCATGTCTCTGTGCTGAATGCCCTTGGTGTGAACTGTGGCCACATTCCCTCACACACTGACAGAGTAAGGATGGGGAATTTACCCTGTCCTTGGCTCTGCTGACAGCACCAGGATGGGGACACTGTCCTGTCCTTGGCTCCACTGGCCTCTCCTGAGCAGGGTCAGGGCTGCCAACAAGGCCTGCGTTACCACATCCGTGAGATTCTCATGGCAGGCATGGAGCCAAGGGCTCACCATCTACAAATGTGATTTAATGCTTTTAATGGAGTAAGGCCATACTTTTATTGAGCTTTCCACCAAGGAAAAAAAGAACTACAGTTGTGCTTTATGAAAACAAAGTGAATGAGCAGATTCGGGACAGTCCAGGCTGATCTTGTTAAACAGACATGACCTGTGCAGGAGCAGAGGGGCTGCCAGCTGATGCTCTAATTTGTTGAAAACTGTGCAATTAATTGAAGCATGGTGGGAAAAAATTATTTGTATGGAGTTTATAAAAGCAAGGTCCTGCAGGACTGAGATGTGTGAGACTGGAAAAAACAGTTTTCCTTATCGTTACCTTCTCCCTTTCCATATCAGTTTCCTGTGAATATAGAACTCCACGTAAAAACTGCCGATATTTAAACTGAAGACTAATTTCCTTGCTGTGTTTGACCTGTGTATGTGGTGGCATAAAAGACAGGAGAACATTTATTTTTATTCGTTTTCCTCCACAAACATGTTTGGTTCAAAATAGGAGTAGTGTAAATAATGCCAAATATATTGGCACTTAAATCCCTCCAGGTGCGATAATGCAAGGAGTTTATGAAACCAGGCATGGACTGTTGTTAAAACACACTTTTCTTTCGGAAAACATAACCAAGGATTAAATCAGTTGGGTAATTAAGAATTAGAATTTTACTGTGCAAAGGACCAAGGAAGGTTTCTAATTACATTATATTAATATTACATATTCACTCAGAGTAAGACTCTGTGAGAAAGGCTATTTTTGGACTGAAACTTTAGAGCAGGCCTCTTTTCCTGTAATACAATGTACTTCAAGTAAATCTCCTGTGTTTCAAAGATCAGCTTTCCAAACTTTGTGTTCCAGGAGCTAGTTCTTTGTGCGTTTTTCCCCTATTGGAAGCGTCTCAGTTTTTGTAGCTTTAGTTTTGGATGGGCTGTTACAGTGAGGGAGTTCAGTCCAAGAATATCAGTATGGCTTTTATCATTGTGATTGGGCTGCTCTGTTAATGGTTTACTTAAAACAAAGAGAACTTTGCTGTCCAGTCATAACTATCTGGAGTATTTCAAGTATTCCTAGGTTTTCACTCACAAGGATAAGAGCATCTGCAGCTGGCTGTCCTTCCTAATGTCTCTTGCTTCTGCCTCAAATATTTCTCTTTGAATTCTCCGGAGCTTTGGGAATGGTTTTGTAAACTCTCAGTCCCTGGCTGGCTGTAGCTGGACACTCAGCAGGCTGTTGTGTCCTGTGCTCCAGGGAAAACCTGCTAAAATGATTGAGGAGCCTCCCTCAGAGTGGCTGGGTTCTGCCCTTGGAGCAGCTGGATTCTGGTTCTGCCCTCGGAGGGACTGGGTTCTGGTTCTGCCCCTGGAGGGGCTCGGTTCTGCCCTCGGAGCAGAAGGGTTCTGCCCTCGGAGCAGCTGGGTTCTGCCCTCGGAGCAGCTGGGTTCTGCCCTCGGAAGGAGCCGGGTTCTGCCCTTGGAGCAGAAGGGTTCTGCCCTCGGATGGGCTGGGTTCTGCCCTCGGAGGGGCTGGGTTCTGCCCATGGAGAGGCTGGATTCTGCCCTCGGAAGGAGCCGGGTTCTGCCCTTGGAGCAGAAGGGTTCTGCCCTCGGAGGGGCTGGGTTCTGCCCTTGGAGCAGAAGGGTTCTGCCCTTGGAGCAGAAGGGTTCTGCCCTCAGAGCGGCTGGGTTCTGCCCTCGGAAGGAGCTGTGTTCTGCCCTCAGAGCGGCTGGGTTCTGCCCTCGGAAGGAGCCGGCTGCTGTGCTGGGGCCTGCAGCACTGGGGTCACTGGGCAGTGGTTAAAACACACCGCAGGGATTGGTGGTGTGTCACTGCTCAGTGCTTCTGCCCTGTCTTCAGTTACAACCTGAGTATTTCCAGTTCTTGTGATGTTTTGGTGCTAAGGGCTTTCAGCAATGCAAAAAATGGCTGTTCCAGACTCAGTTTCCTCCTGCCCTGAGGTACTGCACTAAAAGTTACCACGGATAGAAATCAAGTTATACATCAAGAGCAAAGTAAAGAGGATCAGGGTACAAGCTGAAGGGTCGTGTGCTTGTTTCATTAAGGCATATGCATGGCTTTAGGTCTGAAAAAACACCATCTAATTAGTGTTTTGTTCTTCAGATCGTTAGTTCCTCTAAAAATTTTTTTTTTTATTCCACTGAGAAAATGAAGCTATAAAGAAAGCTGTTCCACTGTTTCCAGTGGGTGATGGTTTGCACTTTGCTGTTTCCCTTGATGGCCTAAGGTCAGGGCTGAAGCTGCTGCAGGACTCCCCTCACATCCCAGCCAGACACAAAGAACTTTATTTTTATTGTATACTGATTTTAACTTATATTTGACATGTATTGAGCTTAAAAACTAATTCTAAATCAGCAAACTCCTTTAGGAGCATTTCCAAAGGAGCTGGGACATTAAGAATCCTCTGTTGCACAACTGGAGAGGTGTGGGTTGTGCCAGGCTCGGGCTGCACTGTCAGACCAAATTCCTTTCCCGTGAGCTTTACTGTGTGGTTGTTGCCAAGTCACAGGAGTCCATAGGGTACACGCAAAACTGCACCCAGCGAGATCCATAGAAATATCTGGGTGGAAAAAAGTCTCGTTTGATAAAAATGAACATTCTTTCCCCTCAGCACATGAGAGTTCACCTCATGAAAGCATTTCTATCTGATTTTTAACATCTCTGAGCTTAAAATAATTGCTCTGTTCAAAGAGCCCATATAACTCACAGTGAGATGACTAAATCATGTACTTTGGTTATTTTGCCACTTGAATTGATTAATCATGATACAGAGCAAGTAGGTATCGAGCTGAGCAAACTGCCTGGTAACACATGTTCTTCTCTTCTGTCGAGGGAAGAACATGTTCTCCATTTCCTTCTAGTGTCTGGCTTTTATCACTGAAAACCACGGGATCCTAAAGTGCATCGCAGCATTCCCAAGGAATGTTATCCATGGCTGCACTGACACTGCACAGGGAGCTGCTGGATGGGGCCTGGGCAGTGCCAGCTGAATTCAGCACTGGGGCAGAGCATGCCAGCGGCTGAGTGTCCCTTTTCTTATTTGTCTAAATTCTTAAGAGGGAAAGAACATGAAGAAACAAGCAGAACAGGAAGCACTGACAGTCTCACAGGCAAACGGCTCCTTGCAGTTCTCTTTTTGGGGTTTCCAGGCAATGAAACAAAAGGTTTTTCTTGCTTTCAGACTGCATTTGAAAACATTTTCAGTCACTTTATTTCCCTTTCATCTCCTGAGAAACTGAATAAAACTGTAAATGAAACAAAAGCACTTTGACACCACAGATGAATCTGGAGGTATTTAACAGCACAGAGCTTGCTAGGAAGAAGCCAGGCAACATTTTCTGAGAAAGAAGTGTTCTTGCTGTATGCCTGGTATCTTAATCCACTCCTACCTTTTGTCTTCTATACTCCAGAGGAGCATAATTCAACATTAAAAACCCTTCCATATAAAATACATAATAGCAGCCTGTAGAAATGAAATGCAAGGCACAGCAAGACCACGCACAAATATGAGCAGTGCTCTAACAGGAACCACAATCCACAGGCTCCTTCTCATCACTCAGAAGGCCACAGAGCTCTGTCACCTGTGCTGTGGAGGCACTGTGGGGGCTCAGTCCTTCCAGATGATTGCCTCAGCTCCCTAGAGAAAAGAGCCAGCGCTGCTGCTGGTGCTGCTCTGGTGGATCCTGCAGGCATGGGAGCTGCTGTCAGCCATTCTGGGCAGCTCCTGTTCTGTTTCCATGCCCATCACGGGGATGCCGCGTTCCCTTCGCGTTCCAGGTACTTGTAAGGCCTTTGCAAAGCCCGTGGAACTCGGAGGAGTGTGTCCTCATGCTCTGAGAGAGGCTCTCGCCTGCTCCAGCTCTTCCCAACTAGGTAAAGTATGTGAAGGGACCCTGCCCAGCCCCTGCTCCGTGCTGAGCCCACGCCAGCCAGCTGACCTGCTGGAAGAAATCATTTTGCGTGGCTCTCGTGCCAAGTTTTGTCAGAGTAACTTGAAAAGCATTTAAACTCTTTATTAACGTTTATAAACCAGTTTACTCTCCACAGCAGTGATGCTGGGCAAGGCTTCTGCTTATTTTGGGTCCAGCCCTGCCTCTCTGGAAGAAAGCCTTTTGCAAGTTCTTGATCACCTTCAGTTTGATTTAAGGAATGAAATCAGTCCGTGACTAATTTTGAAACCAACTAAAAAGCAATAAAATCGTTTTGTCTGCGGGGACTTGTTTCACAGATAAAATGAACAGTCTCAGCCAGATTTGCTGCACAGGCAGAGTGCGCTGGCCATGCTGCTGCATCAGAGGCCTTGGCAAAGCAGGAATAACTCTACCCACTCCTTTTTTCCCCTTCCTTTTGAAACCACAGTTCCTTTCTTTTGGGAATCTGCTTTTGGCTCAGTGAGTGTCTCTACACCCCTCTTCTCTCTCTTTTCAGTCTTGTTCGAAGTGCTGTATGAATTCTCAGACTCTCACTGCTCCTGACCTGCTGCTATTCCAGCTGGAGGACTTTTCTCTCCTGCAATATGCTCGTTTACACACCCCCACTCCTTTTGTCCTCCTCAAGACTGCACCTATCAGGTCTAGAATTTCAACCCTGTTCTGTGTGGTAGGTCAGGAAATAAGTCACAGTAAGGTGAAGGATGAAAAAAGGACTTAGATAATATGATAGAAATTATTTCCAAATGAGAAGAACACTGAAGCGACTGCTAGAAAATTAGAGCTTGGATCTGACTGGAAAGGAGACAACTCAAGAAACTGAGCTTAGAGAAACCATAGAGTTGAATTTTGGCACATCCAACGGCAGAATAAATCCCACTAATTAAAATGTATTTGAGGTAATTAGTAGGATCAGAGTTGAATTAGGAACACTTTTAATAGCTTGGAGAGGAAAGATAATAAGAGAAGTGCCAATTTTTCAAAATGTGTAGGAAAGGAGCAGGGGGACGGGGAAATGTGAGAGAGGCCTCTCGCTAAGCAGATCAGGGAATTCGGTCAAACTCGTGGTTATTCAGGTCCAATTAGGCCTGATGCAGCCCAAAGCCCGGGCCTGTTGAAGTGAGTAATGAAAGTCCCCCAGCCCTTGGCAGCGCAGGCTCTGCATGCATCGATGCATAGTTTCCACTGAAGGACTGCAGCCAAGTGAGGCGTGGAGCCTGGATGTGGGGAGTACAAATGGGAAACTGGAATTTAAGGGGGAAAGGCACACTTCAGAGCTTCAGCTCATTAGCGAGAAACAGACACGAGCTTCCCTGCCTCGCACTCCAGATTTCCTCACCTTCTGATTCTGTTGCTATGGCATTCATAAAATCCCAGCATTTCAATGCAGCAAAGGGGGAATCTGGCACATAACTGCAGGTTAATCAGTTGTTTGAAACTAAATCAGGTTCAGCATTTCTAAAATCACCCCAATTACAGAATCACAAGACCAGTTAGGTTGGAAAAGACCTCTAAGATCAAGTCCAGCCTTTGACCGATCTCCACCTTGTCAACTAGAGCTGAGGTGAGCCATGCAACCAAGGCAAGCCATTCCCTGGGGCTCATACATCTCACCTGAGAGAGTCAGGTTTGAAAATCTCAGCCTCTGTTCACAGCAGCTGCACCGTCTGTAGAGCCAGAGGGCCTGTGGGGTCCCCAGGATGTTCAGGCTGCAGTGGGTACCTGGAACCTCCCGGGAAGGGCAGGGCTGGCTGAGCCCAGGGGAACCACAGGGCTGGGGACTCACAGCCTGAGAGGGGCTGAGAACGGATGAGTGACTCTTCTGCTCCCACTGCAGAGCAGCAGTGATGTATCACACCCAGAAATTATTATCTGTCAATAAGGAAACAAATGAAAAACATTGGGGTTCTTTTTTTTATTATTTTTAATTTCTGTATGAGCAGAATGTTCATTCCTTAAAAAAAAAAAATAAATAAAAACCACACCAAAAAACCCAGCAGAAAGCAAACTTGGGGAATAAGCAGCAGCTCTTGGGGGACCTACTCCCTGTCCCCACAGTCACTTGCTCAGGCATTTCTGTGCACAGGAGACAAAGGAGAACAAAGAAAGAGCAGACCCAGCAATCCATCCTTGAGCAGCACAGACTGTCCGTGCAGGCTCCCAGCTTGCTTGAGTTTCTAATGGCAACCACAAAAAGTCTTCAGCTATGGCAAGCAGTGCCTCCATCCTTTTGTTAGGAGATGTTTGAAATCCTGCAAACTCTTTAAATAGCAACATCTCATTAACTACAGTCATCAGGTTAAAGAGTTTTTATCTACATTTTCTAGGACTTTCCCTTAACTGTTCTGCTATGGAAAGAATGGTCTTTGAATTACTGAGGAAATTCACTGTCATAATTTCAAAATGGAATTGTAAAACTGGAAAAAAGAATGTATATAACTAAACTGGATGTGAAGGGACATTCTTCCCAGCTTCACAATTCTCCTTTACTATTCAGATTCATTTCATATTCACTGAACAAAAATTTGGTGTAACTTTTGGAAAGTTTGATAACCTTCAACATAAATTTAATGTTATACTGACCTAATCCTACTGGACCTGATTATCAACCTTGACGCCCGTGGGAGTTTCACTGGCAAAAGTATTGGGACATATAAACTGTGTTGGAAAATTAAAAGGAAAAACAAAGAAGGACATATAATTCAAGCAAGGCAGAAAATGTTTTTCACATCAAAATATGAAATACACACAAAATACAGTTAATGTATTGAAATCTCAAATAGTTCTTGTTGGAAAATTCCCAGTCAACTCTGTAAATGATGGAGCTGCCAGGTACCTTCCTTCTCTCGCAGAGGAGACAATCTCTGCACCCACCTCTGAGGCAGTAAAGGAAGAGAAATGATCAGGAAATAGTGCTGGTAAATCAGCCGGGAAACAAGTAATATCAGTCTAAATATTAGCAAATATGAAGTTATTTTTGCAATCATATAGACATGAATTTATAACTTCCATGACAAGAGTGACAGAGGCAGCAGTACCTCAGTCCTCAGTTGTGTTTCTTGGGTACACATTCTTTCTTACTCTTTTTCTTTTCATCCCAGTTTAGCAGTAAAACAGCATCTTGTTTCAACTTTGATGCTCTATGGGAATTATCAGGTCCTTTATTCCTACACTACAATGAGATGTGGGTTCTCCTAAAAGCTTTTAGTAATCCTGCAAAGCTTTCTATTATTGCTGAGTATTTTAGCAACAGCAAAAAACAATTAAGAGGCAAACAGGAATAATTAAATGTCTTCTGCCATCTTGGATTGATTTACAGTTAACATTTGCCTGAGCAGTGTTCAGAGTGAGTCTCTCACAGCCTACATCCAGTTGTAGAGAAAAGAAAGAGGGGGCAGGAGGTCAGAAGGCTCGACCCTTCCTGAGGGCTGTGGCTGGCAGTGCTGTGGGATTGCCTGTGTTGCTGGAGTAACCGTGTCCTCCTTGGGAAAATCCTGCTACTTGCATTGGCAAGAGGATCCAGTCCCTTGGTTCATGTCCCTGGAACAGCAGTCAAACCAGTGACAGAAGAATTTCACCAGTGCCTGGCTCTGTCACACTCAAATCTCGTCTTTTCTTTGCTTGCGGTGACCCCTGTCACTCCTGTGCTTGGGGAGGGCTTTTGTGGGACAGTAAGAGCCTTATTTCCCCTGCATACTAATTCTGGGACAGAGACTTGCTCTGATGTGAGCACGGCTGGCTCTTCTTCAGCTGCTGTGAACAGGCCAGGGAAAGAGAAGAGTTTCAAAAGAATGTTATTTCTATTGCTGCTCCCTAGCTGGCAGTTAATACAGATGGCACACAGAGTCGATTCCTTTGGGGATTAACCAGCAGCTGGGCGCTTCCCCTGGAGCCATTCCAGCCCTCCCCTCCCTGGGAAGCGTAGAGGGGACAGATGTGTTGGGAATGTCCCTGAGGAGGCTGGAGGCAGTGGGGATTGGGCCCCAACCAGCAGCCAGGGTCACCTGCACAGCTCTGAAGCTGCAGGGCATGGCCAGGACCTGGCTTTGGGAAAGGCTCCAAAGAACCACAGCTCACAGCACATGCACAGGAATTCTCCTGGCTGCAGCTTCCACTGCGCAGGTTCTGCTCCACACCTCCTGACACCCCAAAACTGGCTGGGGGATAGAGGGGACCGATCAAAGTGGGTTACCAAGTACTGACACAGCAAACGGAGCAAGTCCGTTTAGTCAGAAACACGGAATTACAGGTGTTTGCCCAACGCTTCCAGGTGTCTGCAGCACTGAGGAGCTACAGCCCAGCACACGCCAGAGACAGCCTGCAGCTGGAGGGCAGATTTGAAATGGTTCTGAAACTAAACATACGAAGTGTCCAAGGTATTTTCTTCCTTTTCGCTTGTATGCCATAAAGTACAGTCCCAACTCCGAGTCTTTACACATCTCTTGTAAGTTACTGCATGAACATTTAAATCTGATTTTTAAATTAAGATCTTACACAGAAGTATATATTCAACTCTGTAACCTTTCCAAAGCTATGTTTAATCTGACTATTACTTGTGGACTTGTTATTTTGAGAGATCTCTAATTCATCTGAGCAACAAGATACAATTCTGCTGTACTGATTTGGAGAGAAGAAAATGGTGTATTTCACCTAAAATGTGTAGAGTATGACACTGATTACACTGATCAAAAATCATTCTACAGGACACAAACAGTGATCATCGTGTTTGAGACACGAAGCATTTGGACATAAACAAAGGCAGGTCTCACTGCTGGTTTTGCTCTTTTTCCTTGCTACTTTTTCAGGCAGTAAGCACATTCCCCACTGAACATATCTGTGCACACCCTCAAACCTCCACCGGCCACATGCTGGTTATGATACACGTGGTCTTTTGGATATCACGGAGTGTTTGGCTGCAGGCAGGTATTGAAATGCTTCTGGTTTGGTGCCAGTTCCTGGCACCAGCTTTAAGGTCTTTTGTGCCAGCTGAGAAATGTGGGGGTCACTTAAAACTGTCCCTCATAAATGCTCAAGGTCAATACCTGGGTTAATGGGATCACCGTGGAGATGGTGGAAAGGCTCCCTGCAGGTTCCTGCCCAGCATCCCAGGGGTGCAGCATTCCGGGCTCGACGCTGGGCACGGATCTAGCCCTAGGGAAGGACACATGGCCTTGCCTGGGCTCGGAGCAGCTCAGGTTTGGGCACTGCCACACAAGAGCCTCAGTGATCTCACACTGCGACCTGGCTCTGTAGGAGGCTTAATAACCACGTTTACATTTGTCTTCTCTTAAATTACAGAGTTGATTTTACTTTTCTTATGATGGCAGTTTTATTGTAAGGTTTTATTTCTCTTTTACTGTGTATGAAATGGAACACTGAGGTGGCTGTTCAGGAATCAAAATTACTCCTGGAATGGCAGCACAGTGAATATGTATGTGCAAGAGAATAATCTTGTAAAAGCTGATTACCTCACTTATTAGTAATGAGGATTTATGAGTTAAGTAATATTCTGCAACTATATCCAATTCCTTGGTAATTTCATGTGGAAAGTTCAGAGAGAATTTTAGCAATAATCCATTGTGAAATCCCAAGTGACAACTAAACCAGCATCTTAGGTTCTGCCTGTGGCTTCTCCCTTCAGCTCTGGCTGTTTGAACCTGGAGTGGCAATTTGCAGTCTTGTCTCATTTGTGGGACATACAGATTTGTCCATTTTAATTTCTTTGTGCTTTGCTTAATTTGATTCTTAGCAAGATTTTTTTGTATTCCTGGATTTTCCTGGCAGAGGAATTAATAATACATCCAAGGTTTAAGTGCATGTACATGGGGTTGGCTGGTCCTTAAATTTTCCTCTATATTTTTTTCTGATTGTTAAACAGACTCAATATAAATTAAATTTTTCATATATTTAAAAATATAATCAAGCATTTTTAATCTACTCTGATTTTTTTTTTTCTGATTCAGTGGTATATGAAATCTGCCAAATTCAAGTCTTGTAAGTATGGAGAGGCCAATTATAAATCTAGCCATCTTTTTTCTGTCCCTTCTCTCTTCAGCTTCAGCCAGGAGCCTAAGTGGGTGCCCATCCTTAAATAAGCGAGTCATTGTGTTGAGCAGGCCCCAAAACTCTCTTGTCCATCTCTCACCAGCCAGGCACTGCCCTAGCACATCCCTGGTGTGTGCCACAGCCTGGCACTCACCAGGACAGCTTTGGGCATTGCTCTTTGGGTTCAAGTCTGTGGAGAAACCACACCTGTGTCTTGTCCATAATGAATGCCAAGTGCCCTCCCGCCAGGTGTGAGGGCACTGCTCAGCCAACAAACCTTCCCTGCTGGCAGCGTGGCATTTCCGAGGGTCACTCGGCTGGGAATGGCCTGACTGTGCACACCTGGGGGTGAAGGGCAGGGCTCAGGGCAGGTGAGTACACCTGTGGGTGAAGGGCAGGGCTCAGGGCAGCCGCTCTGTGCTCCAGCGCTGGAGATGGCTTTTAAAACATAGGGATCCTTATTTTTTTCCAGTGGAAGCAGAGGCAGATTTTAACTGCAGAGCAGATAGCAAAGTAAGGGCATGTTGTAATTATTACTGCATGTAAAATAGCAGAAAAACATCCCTGTCACTTTATTTCAGGACTCTGTGCTGAAGCTCTCCCCTCCTGAGAGTGCAGGGACCCTTGGCTGGGCTGTTGGAGTGGGCAGAGCTTGTGTCCTGGCACAGAAACACGAACATGTCTTTTGTTTTGCTTTTTAAAATCTAGTCTGTTCTCCTTTGATGTAAGTTTAAGCAATATGCTGTACCAAAGCCACAGCCAAATTTACTATTTTTACAGACACAGGTTTCTCAGGGTGATGTAAGCTGTCAGAATTCCCAACAGGTTCATTGTCTACGTGCAATTTTTTTACCGCTGAACTGTACCTTCCCCAGCTTTCCCCAGCTCTCTGGCAGACAGTAAGGCAGCCCCAGCCGGACAGGTGCCTCTGATGACCGAGCAGGTGCAGGGGCACAGCCCTGCCAGCCTCTGCCGGGCTGGCACAGCCGGGGGGACCCGGGGATGGCACCGGGCACAGCTGAGGCACAGGGGATGGCACTGCTGGGGCACAGGGGATGGCACTGCTGGGGCACACGGGATGGCACTGCTGGGGCACACGGGATGGCACAGCTGAGACACAGGGGATGGCACTGCTGAGACACAGCGGATGGCACTGCTGGGGCACACGGGATGGCACTGCTGGGGCACAGGGGATGGCACTGCTGGGGCACAGGGGATGGCACTGCTGAGGCACAGGGGATGGCACTGCTGGGGCACAGGGGATGGCACTGCTGGGGCACAGGGGATGGCACTGCTGGGGCACAGGGAATGGCACTGCTGAGACACAGGGGATGGCACTGCTGGGGCACAGGGAGATGGCACTGCTGGGGCACAGGGGATGGCACTGCTGGGGCACAGGGGATGGCAGTGCTGGGGCACACGGGATGGCACAGCTGAGGCACAGGGGATGGCACTGCTGGGGCACAGCGGATGGCACTGCTGGGGCACAGGGGATGGCACAGCTGGGGCACAGGGGATGGCACTGCTGGGGCACAGGGAGATGGCACTGCTGGGGCACAGGGGATGGCACTGCTGGGGCACAGGGGATGGCAGTGCTGGGGCACAGGGGATGGCACTGCTGGGGCACAGGGGATGGCACTGCTGGGGCACAGCGGATGGCACTGCTGGGGCACACGGGATGGCACTGCTGGGGCACACGGGATGGCACTGCTGGGGCACAGGGGATGGCACTGCTGCACGCCACCGCCACCAGGGCCGCGTGTTAAGTGTCAGCTCAAAGGTGCTCCCCGGGAGGACACCTGCGGCTCCGTGCGCGAGCAGCCCGGGGCTGTCCCTGCTGGGAACCGCAGGGGCCGGGGCAGTGCTGCTCTCCTCGCCCAGCCCCGCGGTAAGGCGCGCCCGCTCCTCCCGAGGCCTCCCCGCGCTCGCCCCGAGGCCTGCGGGCACGGCCGGGACCCCGCAGGGCCGCTACCTGCGCGGGGCAGGGACGGGGCAGGGACGGGGCAGGCACCGGGCCGGGCCCGGCGGGCGCAGGGCTGAGCCGGCGGCGGAAGCGCCGCTCCGCCCGCCCCCGGCCGAGCCGCAGGTGAGGCGGGCGCGGCCGGGCCCGCGGGGAGCGGCACCGGGAGCGGGCGGTGCGGGCGGGGCGGCTCTGCCCGGCCCTCCCCGGCCCTCCCCCGCCGCCCGGGCCGGCCTGGCCCGCGCTGGCCCCGCGCCCGGCGGGGCTGTGGCGGCGGACGAGCCTCCCTGGGCGAGCGGCGCCGAGCGGGCGGCGATGGACGGGCAGCCCCGGGCGGGCCCCGCCGCGCCGCGCTGGAGGCGGCGAGCGACCCCCCGCCCGCAGCCGCTCGCCTGGAGCAAGCCCCGGCCGCAGTCGTACCAGAGCCCCAGCGGAGTGCTCGTCACCGACTTCCCCGTGGAGGACAGGTGCGCCTTCTCCGGGACTCAGCCCGCCGGCAGCGGCGGCCCCCCGCCCGGCAGCCCCGCCATGGGGTCGGTGTCCAACGGGACCGTGCGGCCGCCGGGCTCCCCCGCGCTGCCGGCGGAGCGGCGCTCCCGGCTGCCCGCCCCGGCTCCGGACAGCCCCGTCGGTTCCACCGCCAACGGCACCGTCTCCTCGCCGGGCTGCGGGCAGGGCCGGCCGCGGCTGCCCAGGACCGCGGGGCTGGCCCCGCAGCAGGAGCGGATCGTGTTCGGAGCCAGCGCTCAGCCCGCGCCGTGCCCCCGGGCCTCCGAGCCCGCGGGGGCATGCCCCGGCAGCGGCCGAGCCGAGCCCCCGGGGGTATGCCCCGGCAGCGGCCAGCCTGCCGAGCCCCCGGGGGGATGCCCCGGCAGCGGCCAGCCTGCCGAGCCCGCGGGGGCATGCCCCGGCAGCAGCCAGCCTGCCGAGCCCGCGGGGCGATGCCCCGGCAGCGGCCGAGCCGAGCCCGCGGGGCGATGCCCCGGCAGCGGCCGAGCCGAGCCCGCGGGGCGATGCCCCGGCAGCGGCCAGCCTGCCGAGCCCGCGGGGCGATGCCCCGGCAGCGGCCGAGCCGAGCCCGCGGGGCGATGCCCCGGCAGCGGCCAGCCTGCCGAGCCCCCGGGGGCATGCCCCGGCAGCGGCCAGCCTGCCGAGCCCCCGGGGGCATGCCCCGGCAGCGGCCAGCCTGCCGAGCCCCCGGGGGTGCCGTGCGCGGAGCCCCCCGCGCTGCTGAGCACGCACAGCCCCGCGGCGCGCAGGGTGGGCTCGCAGCAGCTGATCCCCCGCAGCCTGGCCGAGAGCCGCCCCGCGGGCCGGGCCCAGGGCCTCGAGCGGGGGCTGAAGGTGCGCAGCCTGGTGGAGACCCCGCGGCTGGCCCTGGGCAGCGACACGGAGGACGAGCCCGAGGCCGGCCCGGGCAGCCCGGGCGCGCTGCGGCGCGGGCTGCGCTCCACGTCCTACCGCCGGGCCGTGGTCAGCGGCGTGGACCTGGACGGCTCCGCCGACTGCAAGAAGAAAAACAGAATGTCCCAGCCCATCCTGAAAGCGGTGGTTGAAGATAAAGAAAAGTTCTCGAGCCTGGGGAGAATAAAGGTAAGGTGCGCTGATGAGTGAGGGTGTGGGCTCCGCGGGAGCCTGGGCTGCTGATTCTGCATTTTCCTAAATCCTGGGGGTTTTCAGTTTGTTTTTTGCTAACACAAAACTTTCCGTAGTTACTGTGAGTCTTACAAGTGCTGTTTTCCAAGTGAGGTGTTGGAGACGGCAGGGATGTGGCTCTGTTGAAACCCAGGAGCTTCAGAGCCTTTGCTGGCTCCCTCCTGCTCGCCTTTTCTGCTGGATTCTGTAGCTTTCACAACCGAGCCGCTGGCTTAAAACCTGTGTCCCAGAAAGGAGTGAACAGGAAAATAAAGGGATATTGTTTTAATAAAGTGTGCATGCTAGAATTGAGACAAAAAAGTGGACTTTCTCCCTCACTCCTTTACCTGAGACATTACTTTTAAAGTTTTTTTTAAAAATCACTGTCTGATTTTCAGATTTACAGAAACCACTTCAGGTATCATAATTTTAATGCCTGAAAGTAAAAGCAGCATGCCTGTTTTAAAATCTTGGTTGTAATCCTTTAGAATCCCTTAGTAAACTTACATTGAATATTAATGTATTAAAGTAGAAAGACTTACTGATAGTATTCTTTTACTTATCCTAGTGTAATATTGTATTTTTTTATTTTAAATGTAATTTGTTACTGTATAAAATATATGCATAGGCTTCTGTGGAGTGCTTGGAATTGTGTAATGAAGTGCACCAGGCCAAGAGCTGATGCTGTAGCATTTAATTATTTTAAAATAATTACCAGTTTTATGGCAGTTTTCAGCCAACTTGAAATTACGGTAGTGGATGCTTTTGTGAAAATACTGCAAGTGGTGAAATAAGAATTGATCAAGTTGTGAACAGCTGCAGAGGGTCGGGTGGTTTGGTTTGGTAGTAGACTTAAACAGTGAGTTGTGTTTAAAGTAGGAGGACATGACACTGTCCCGTCCTTACAGAGTTCTCTGCAAGTAGTGTTGTGTTAAATAGACTCTTGGGCCCTGGGCCTTGTTGCGCCGGAACAGCTGTTTTGTTTCAGAGATTTGTTGTGCTCTCAGAGGCTCCTTTACAAAGTACTCGGAGTGGTGGTTGTTTGCAGAGTGTGGAAGGGCAGCCTCGCAGTGCTGCGCCTCCGCGGAAAGCCCCGAGACAGTGGGATGAGCTGCAAGTTCACTGAACCCCTCTCAAGCCTTATAGTATGCTTTTGAAACACAGGGAAAATACGTATAAACAAGGCATGAGAGAAATGAAACTAGAGTAGCTTTTCACTTTCTGTGGTGACACAGTTGTTTTCACTAAACTCTCCTCCAACATCTGAAGTTTACAGATTAGGGCGTGTTGATTTGGTGCCCAACTCTTGAATAAAACAGAAGTTCTTGTTACTGTGATTATTTTGCATTTTCCTCCTTCTAACATGCCTCTCTCTTTTCTGTTAAAATAATCTGAAGAAGATGCTGAAAGGACAAGGGACGTTTGATGGGGAAGGTGAGTCCTATTCTGTACAGACTTGCTCATAACTCCCAAGGGAAATGAACTTCAGGATCCTTTCACACACTTCCTTTGTATGGAGTGAAAGGCTCAGTACCTTGTTTTTCAGTAAACTGACTGAAATATGGGACCATAATTTTGGCACGAGACATACCTTAGGGATATTTTAAAGACTATAAAGTGGCAGACTAAAAAGGTGCGTCAGGGGCTTCTTTTCCACTTAAGCTCCTGTCCCTCCCAAAAAGTGAGCTGTTGGATGTACCTGCCTCAGCCCTGACAGTTCTGTGCAGTTCCATGGTGGATTCCTCCATGTGAGACTGCCTTCATGCTCCCTGGGACTCTGCCCAGGTGCAGCACATTGTGGATCCCTTGGGGGTTTGGGGCCATCCCTGCAGCACACGCCTGTCATTACCCTGGGCTGGTGGTGCACACAGCTGTTTCTGTTTTCTCATCTGCTGAGGATGCTGGGGTGAACCCTTGGACTCTGTAAGCATTTTTATTATTGGTACCTAGGCTTCAAGTTAAATGCCAGAAAAACTCTGTCTGTGGGTGTGCTTTTTTGTCTTACTCTTTAATTCTGGGCTTTGCCAAATTTGCTGCTTTTCCCAATATTTCAACAAGAAGAGCATCTATGGAAGAGTCCGCAGAAGTTCTGTTATAATAACTGCTACTCTCTTGGCTTTTCTGTGCTTAATGCCTCTTTGAGATCATCTCAGCTGCTGTGTTACCTTCCTCTTGTTTCTGTTTTCAAAGCTTCCCACCGTTTTCTTTGCATCATCCCGTTTCCTACTCTTATTTTTATGTCTTTAACCACTATCTCCTGATGATGTTTTTTAGATTCTCTTCTAATGGCTCCCTTCTGTCTTGGATGATGCCAGCTAACAACTTTCTCTGTAATGCCTCACAGAATTCAGTAATTCAGGATTCAATTGCTGTAAGAGTTTCCTCTGTTAAAAGTATAAACTCTATAAAAGTTAAACTCTGTAGAGGCTTCCCAAGAACTGCTCCAAAGGCCACACCTGGTCTAGCACTGGAGCAGGGCTGTGGGTCTGAGCAGGTGGGACAGACCCACCCAGGGTGTGGGACCACACGAGTTGGGGCCATGCCTGGAGCAGCCAAACTTCCACTTCATTCCCCTTTCTCTTGTAGGGGAAGATTGGATGTTTTCCAAAGCCTGGCCCATCTAAAAGTACCTCTCAGAGCCGGCCTGTTTAATGGCTTCATCCATCTGTGGGTTATTGTGGTGTTGAATTTCCCGGTCCTTGCTCTCTGCTGTTGCACAGGGTGTGGGGTCAGGAAGGCTGGGAAACGGCAGGAGTGCTCCACGCCTGTGTTCCTTTGCCACTGATAGTGCTGAATTAATGATAGCAGATGTCAAATACATGATGAGTGTATTTTGTCTTAAGGTTCATAGGTCTCATTCTTACTCAGGCAAGCTTTTAACTTTGAATTTGGAGCTGTTCTGACCTCAAATCTCTGAAATTGGGAAACAGTGAAGTGTGAAGACAGGATTTAAAGTTGACAGAAGAAACGTTGGCATGGGCAGTGTGCTTTTCCTAGACATGAAAACTGTGAGACCTGCAGATGAATGACTGCTCCACTGACACACGATCCCATTTTGTAATTGCTGGTTAATTACAGAACTGGGTACAGCAAACCAAGGAAGAAAGTATTGTTTGCTATTTTTTTTCTTGACAAAGGCTACATCTGTTCTTTAGTTGGGTCTGTGAGGATCTTTGTGTACAGTGATCCATTGTCACTGTACTGCACCATTGTTCAGCCCAAATCAGATGCTATCTTTGTCTCGTGGAGTGTGAGCAGCACAGGGACACTTTGGTTTCTTTCATTGTTTAAATGCTACTTTAGATTTTTATGAGAGCAACTAAACTAACTTTCTAGCAGTGACTGACATACTGTTGTTACTTGACAGAAAATGCTGTATTGTATCAGAACTATAAGGAAAAAGCTCTGGACATAGATTCTGATGAAGAGTGTGAGCCCCGAGAGCAGAAGTCGGATGACAAGGTTGTTTTTCACTATAAGCCCCTGAGGTCGACATGGAGCCAGCTCTCTGTGGTGAGTTGTGATCCTTGTATGGCCAGAGCCAGCATCTCGGGGGGGCTGGAGCAAAGTTCTCTCTTACTCGCTGCTGGAGTTTTTGGCTGAAGTTTGTCATCTTCTTTTTCATCTCATAAGAACGACATGGAAGTCCCAATCAGCTGCTGGTCTTTGTTTCACATAAAAAACTATCAAACCGCAAAGACACAACTTCACTTATTCTTTATAAAAGGGTTGTGTGAGTTCACTGAAAGGGTGAATTACACTAAAGAAAGGCTTCAGATAGTTACAAACAAGTTGCTGCTGAATTGTTCTAAATCACTCCACGCCAGCTCTTAAGCTGACTTGAGTGCAGATGTTTAATGGAAAGCATTTTGAGAAGTGGAGAGAGGAGCTGGTGCTGCTCTGCTGTCCCTTGCACAGGCTGGGAGGCATCTGCAGGGTTTTGGCAGAGCAGCATCGTTAAACAAAGTAAATTCAGCTGTTCTAATCAGTGCTGCAGCCTTCCCTTCCCTGCTAATGACCTGACAAAGTACAGCTGATACTTCCACAGCTCTGGTCCTACACATGATTTTGGGACTGAAGGAGCCCAAAATGTGTTTATGGGGTTAATGTTTTTCTTTGATCATTTCTGTGCCTTCTGGAGGGATATCCCTAAAATTAAGGCTTTGGGGTTGTTTTTGTTTATGTAACTTGCAGAATGTTGTAGATTCTCATATGTGGCATTTGAGAGATTATGCCATGACAAGATCACGTGGAATATTTGACCATCAGCTCTTTATAAACCTTTTGCAGTTTCAAATATAGAAAGATGAATCTCTCTGATTCAGCAATTACAAAGAAGGCAATACAATGTCGTTTTAAAAAGATGTGCTTTATTTTTTTTTTCAGCAATCAAATACTTTAAATATAGTTCATTTCCTTCATGTTGCAAAAAAGTGTTTATAATGAATTCAGATTGTTTTTTCTGCCTTTGGGGCAAACTAGCAGTTAAATGTTCAACAGCTGAAGTATTTTGGAAGGAATGCTGTTCAGTAATAATAATGATAATTTCAAAATACTAATATGCTGTGAGACAAAAATAGCATGAAGACCATCTCAGGAGGAGAGTTGTTCTGTGCCATGCTGCACTTACAGAAATCAACTTGTTCTTTACGGCTCCTTGCACAGAAACTTGTGCACTGTCTGTATTTGATTTGCAAGATTGGAAGTTTGGAGTATCTGGGGAAAGGTGGTGCATGGAGAAAACAAAATCTGGGAATCTGAGACTCATAGTGACTATGTTTATAAGTCTGGAAAAATTGCATGCTGTCAATGTGTATTAAAAAGTTAAAAAGTGAGTCTGTAGTTGTAGCAGGAAGTCAGCTGGAAAATGTCAGTCCTGGGTTTTAGCATATGTTAGGAAAGGAGGAGGATAATGTTTCTGGTGTTTGTTAGCAGTGCCTGTGCTGGGGAGCCAAGGGGAGATGCAGAGGGATCCCCTCTCTCTGCAGGAGCTTTTCCTGGCAGCTGCTCAGCTCTGACCGTGCTGTGTTTGAGGGGTAGTGCACTTCAGCTATGGAGTTGTCAAATTCTTTATGATAACAGTAATAAAAAAGGCTGTTTCTGTCTTCCTGAAGTGTATTCCACATGTGAAACTGAGATTGATCTTGGTTGTGACTGGTTTGTCATTCAGGTAAAAATCAGCTGCTGTGAGTGGCTTTACAGAGCCAATCACAGGGTCACTCACAGGGTCACTGTCCAAGGCTGATTCCTTCCAGGGTCACTCACAGGGTCACTGTCCAAGGCTGATTCCTTCCAGGGTCACTCAGGGTCACTGTCCAAGGCTGATTCCTTCCAGGGTCACTCACAGGGTCACCGTTCAGGGCTGCATCCCCTCTCTGGTCCCAGCCCAGTGTGCCTGTTAGGGGCCTTCAGGGCTGATCTCTGCATTGGCTCCCCTTTCTGTCCCCACATCAAAGGGCTTATTTTCCCTTTGGGTATGGTGCAGCCACTTAATAGATCTCTGCTGAGTTCCCCTGCTTCAGCACCTCCCTGTTTTGAAGGAACTTTTGGTCCCTAACCAGAGTTCACCTGTCCTCCTTTCATCCTTTGCTCCTCATCTCCATGGTTGAATCGGTCATTGCTGGGGAGAAGCGAGTCCGATGTGATGACAGACAGCTTTGGTAGCTGTGGTAGACCTCCTCCATTCCTTCTGGTCATATTCGTAGCTTAAATTAATTTTTTTGTTTGCATAGTATCACACATGTGACTTTTTTTTAAGGTTATTTCAGCTTGAACATTTTGGACATGTCAAAATTAGGTACTGAATTTTCTTTCCCAGAAATGCCAAAAGCAGTCTCCATATCTGGGCCTCTGTTTCTGTGGAAGTATTGCTGTTTATTGGGAGAGTAAGGCTGGGCCCTTGGGCTGTGTGATGAATTCGTGTGTACTTTGTGTGGACACACCCATGGGTGACAGCAGTGACCATGAAGCACAGCTGCAGATTGAGGCATGAGTTCAGCAGGTGCCACATGCCCTGGGCACTGGCAGTGTCTGTGTTAACAGCGAGCACTGAAATCTGGGGGATGTGTTCCTAGATATTTCCTGTGTTGGAATATTTTTAGAAAACGCTTCCACTGCATCCAGAAAAAAGTGACATTATACCTTCCAGCACCATTGCACTTCCTCGGGAATGCTCTGAAGATTTTAGGCTGCTGATCGAAATGCACTATGATTGTTTAATAGAAAGGCATCTAATCAGTTCTTGCTCAGCATCCAGAAGTGTCTCCTTGTGTCTCCTTGTGTCACCTCTGTCCAGGTCACAGATTCTCCCTAGGAATCTGTGACTTGTCTTCCAAAGGACAGTGGCTCCCACACTGGAATGTTGATGTTACTTTCATAGGCATTTACTCTGTACTTTGGTGTGCAGACCAAAAAGTGGCACCTTTTTATTCCTGCTGTCCAGCATTGTGCGGCCTGGTGTGCAGGAATAAAATGAGCAAATATGTTCTCCAAAATTCCAGGGAACAGGTGGAGCATGAAGAGAAGGCTGTTGGTGGTAATATGTTAGGAGCTTTTGGAGAAGACTGACAGAAATGGGGGCAGGGAAGTGCGTGTGGGGTCCTGTGTCTGATGTGCCTCTGCTCCATGAAGAGAGCAGGGCCTTCCACGTGTGTGGTGCTGTGACCCTTTCCCTTCCCTGCCCCTGGTGTCCCTCCTGTTTGGGGTCCTGTGTGTAACAGTCCTGTGGAGTCAGGCCTTCTTGGTGCTTTGCTTTCTGGTTTTTGATAGTCCTGTCTCTCTTTCTAATCACATTTTTCCACAAAACGTTTTAAAAATACCAATTGATTTGTTTTTAGGTGAAGAAGAATGGATTGTCAGAAGCGATCAGCCAGGAAGAAAGGAAAAGACAGGAGGTACTCTCTGTGCTTTGGTTGCTCAGGGCTGCCCTGCCTGCCTGGGTCAGAGCCCTGTGTGTTGATAAGGAGACATTGATAAGAGTTCCTTGCTTGGCTTCCTGCCCTCCAGGGAAGTGTCCTCTCTCCCCAGCGAGAATAAATGAGCCCAGTCCGTGCTGAGGTGCCTGTGTCCCTGGCGGGGGCTCCTGGGGTGCTTCCTGCAGCAGCTCCAGCCTGGCAGCACAGAGCCGCTGCTGTGCCGGGAAGGGGTGACATTAACCTGAGCTCACGGAGGGAGGAAGTGGCACATGAATCTTTACAGCAGTGAGGAGCAAAGAGCAGCTTTTACAGAGCTCCTGAGCTGTACCTAGCCCCGTGAGCTGTGCTGGGCACCGTGTTCCTGCTCAAAGCCAGCGGTCTCTGTGCCCTGGGGCCGGGCACGTGCCTCCATGGCAGCAGCACTGGGCTGCTTGTCTGTTCTCTCTGTTTCTCCTTTGCTCCTTTTGTCCTCTTCATCCACTTTCCTCTTCCCCTTTGCTCCTTGTGTCCACTTCATCTGCTCTACCCTCCTTCCTCACTACAGGGGCTATGTCAGAGTGAATGAGAGGTGTTGAAAAGCGTAGCCTGGCCTAGCCAGCTGTGTCCCTGTCCCTGCAGCTCCTTCCCGAGGTATGTCCTTGCACAGGAAGCACGAGGCTTTAGTGGGAACTCTGTAGCATTACCTGCCATGGTAATTTGTCCCAGTATCTTCATTCCTCTTCAGGACATACTTCAGCCTCCTCCTGCTGGGATCTTTTGAGACAAGGCATATATTTCAGTCATATCCTTTAGGAGCCTTTGGTCTGTGTTTCCTGGAGCCATACTTGCATCCTTTCAAAAAGAACAAGTTCTTTGGCTGCCTTTTAAATATAATGTCTTTAATGTTAGCAAAAATATTTTCAGGCCTGAGGGGTTTTTATTTGAATTTTAGAAGCTGATTCTTTCAGAGGGAGCCTAAATAAATATTCTTAAGCTGTAGTTACATTACCAAGCCATGGTTTTGCTGTATTTCTTTTAAACGGCCTTTTATCATTATTTATTCTTTATCTGTTCTTTAAGTTGCTTCTTAGAGCCTATTATTATATCATTTTATATTACATTACATTGCATTGTCACTGCAGAAAATTATTGTTTGTTTTCTGTTTGATTAATGTCCATGTCCTGTCTTCATACACATCCCATCGTTCAGAATCTGTTAGTGACGTGGATCTCTGTGCATATATTCGCTAAAGAAAATGTGTCACAGACTGATTTGAACTAAAATGATTTTCAGTAGATGTTTCCTTGCAAGCTGAAAGTACCTGTGTGTGTGTGTGCCAACTGCAGAGTGCACGTGGCCTCCTGAGAGTGTCACTGTCCCCGGGGGTTCACACATTGAACCCCAGTGTGGCTCCGTGTGCCATCCAGGAGCCCCCAGCAAGCACCAGGGAGCTGCCCCAGACCTTGGGTGTGTGTCAGTCACCCTTTTCTGGTTTTTATTCTCCAGAATAAAATGGTGAGATGATTCTCTCTTCCTTGCTTGCACATTAGAAGCAATCTGTGCCCCATTTCTGACTATGCTTATGCCTTTGTTACCAGTTTGGGAAGAGCTCATCAGCCTTGTGCCTCCAGCCTCACTCCTGTGCTCTTGGGGTCACACTTGGTGTTGAGTTTTTTGTCTTTTGTCAAGCTCCTGGTTTGCAACTGCATTGAAAACTCTGAATATAGACTTCTTTAAAATACCTTTTTTCCTGGTTTTAAATTACTTACTTCTAATTAAGGATGCAACTATTATAGAAATAAATATTTGTGTCATAATATCTAGTTTACATCCAAAACTTTGCTTTGCACCCCTGCTCTACATTTCCTTTTTTTTTAAAAGAAAAAGCCCAGTCACTAGTAAGTCTCCTCTTTTCCCCCTCCACTTTGCAGGCAATATTTGAAGTGATATCTTCTGAGCACTCCTATTTGCTGAGCCTGGAGATTCTGATCCGGATGTTTAAAAATTCCAGGGAACTGAGCCTCACAATGACCAAAACGGAGAGCCACCACCTCTTCTCCAACATCACAGATGTTTATGAAGCAAGCAAAAAGTAAGTGTGGCATTTCTGTATTTAACAGAATTGTTCGTCCTTAGATGTAACAGCAACTTTCTTTTTGGAAGTGGAGGTAACCATTTGAGTGGTGACCATTTCTTCCAAAACTCGGCCTGGCTTGAAGATGGAAAGTCCCAGTGGCAGAGACATGCACAGGGGTGTGAGAGCCTCACCTTTAATGGGGCTGGCCTGGGATTTGTGCCTCTGAAAATGGGAAGGGAGGGAAAGCACAAAGTGAATTGTAGTGGAAATCAGCATCCATGAAATCTGAACAGTTCTGAGCTAAATGCATCAGGCATTCAGACCTAGTCCTTACAGTGCATGGATAAAGCTTAGTCTGCCTTGTGCAGCTGCTGAAGTGGAGCAGGAGTTAGGTGCTTGCCCCAGGGGCTGCTCTCGGCAGGTGATGCTGTGCCCTGGGACTGTCCCCCTGTGTGAGCACCAGGGCCTGGCACTGCTCTGCTGCTGCTTTTGGGCACATTCCTTCGGGGGAAGTCTGTAACAAGGGAAACACACACAATGCAGAGAGTGCCTAAAGAGGAGGAAATGGCAGATCTTACATGATACAAATGCTGAAGAGTCTTGTTTAGGACTGATAATGACTGCCAGTGTTATTTAATCCGGGACATGCATATGTATCTGCACTCAGAGTACTTAAAACTCTCTTTCGGAAAGTTTCTTAATGACCTATGTTTCACTGTAATTTGTTCTCCCAGCCTGGTTCACAGCAGCAGGTGGAATACTGTGTTCTACATAACTAAAACATGAAAACGTCTGTGTTGTTTTTCTTATCCCTGATTTCCAGTCTGAAGTGAGCACAGTGGCTGAAAAATGCCTGTGGCCTAGTGAGGGTACTGAGTGATCTCAGCTATAGCTCTGTATAGCTTTCCATGGATCTCTTTACCTGTGGAACAGAAAGATACTGGCCTCCTTTCAGAAGGGTGGCTGAATGAGGATTCTGAATGTTTTTTGATTTTGTTCCTTCTTTTGTGCCCTTTGCAGAAATTATCCTTCTTGTAGAAAATGTGAAGTTCTGAAGTCTTTAATATTAAACCCTTATTTACCTTGGTGGAACTCGTGAAGTTCCGTGTTTGCAGTCATGGTAAAGTAATTTCTTGGCTTTTTTCTCTGAGACACCACAAAGTCTATGGAATTTGACATCTGTTGGGCTGCAGTTTGACTTCTGAAGTTTATGCAGCAACAAGATTTTGTTCCTTGGAGGCTGATGTGTTGTGTCGAGTGCAAACTCAGTTTAGGAGCTACAGAGCAGGAGTACATTGGGGTTCGACTGGGGAATCTTCCTTTCTCCCTCCCCATTCCCCTTTCTTTGTCTCTGATAGTTGAGGTCTTGCCAGAGGTTGGGTGTTGTGGCCCCAAAGCCACCCTAGTCTGACAGCAGTGGTATCGAGGAGTGCAGCTTAGCAAAGTCTTTATTTTCAAGGAAAAGTACCTTTTAAAGGCTTCTCCTTACATGAAGTGTGAGGTGTAAAAGTAAAGGATGATGGCGGTGGGGAGAGCAATACTTTAAGGGGAACTCTTACAACCCTTTTGATTAATAGTCTTCAAAGGAAGTTGGAGGGGGAGGGAAAAAAAAAGAATGGAAAAATACCACACTAGTCTAGAAGTTCTTATTCTTTCTTGTGTGTGAAGTCTAATGCTTTCAGAACTTGCTTTTTTTATAACTTGGGGTAAAATCAGAAGTCGTAACTTCTTTTAAACTTAAATGAAAACACATTTTCTTTCCTGAGTTATGCAGTACTGTTAAACTAAAACAAAACTTTGTGCTGGCTTTGACCAATGTCATTTGTATAAATAATGGAAGTGATTTTAAACCAGAAGCCTCTTTCTTCAGTATCTCCGAACTGTTGCTTTCCATTTTCAAGGTCTTTCAAGGTAGCAAAATTCACACTTTTGTTATAAAATGGAGAATCTGTCTCATTCTGCTGTATTTTAAGCAGCCTTTACTTAAAGGTACAAAACTTGAGTATGACTGTAGTTGCCAGTGGTTTGGGTTGCTTGGGCAAAAGTTTGGTGAGCTGAGGAACCTGAACTGATAAAAATACTTTATTAAAACCTGTAGTAAAAACTGTTTAAAGCCTCTGTCCAGGAACTTTGATTTGGAACATGTTTAATGGAAACTCTCCAGCAGCACCAGGATAGGCTTGCAGTGCCTGACAGGGCCATTCCTGGGGGAACAAAGCTGCCTTTGTTGGAAGCAAAGTGCAGAGAGCAGAGACCGTCTCTGCTTTTGGGAGCTCCCTGGAATGCCTCTGACAAAGCAGAGTGCAGACGAATAATGTGTGCAGCACATGGTGTGTGTTCATGGAAACCTCTTGGAAGGTGGCTGCAGAGAGCTGCAGTGTTCTCTTGGCCCTTGGGAGATGTGCAGTTCAGAAGGGCTGCAACCCAACGCACACGGTCCGGCCAGGCTGGGAGCTGCTGGGCTGCGCTGGGCTGCGCTGGGCTGGGCTGGGCTGGGCTGGGCTGCGCTGGGCTGGAGGGGATGCCAGGGCACAGCTCAGTCAGCAGTGAGGCAGGAATGCAGGCTGAGAAATCAGTGTCAGGGCCGGGGCGTGGGGCAGGAGAGGGCACAGCTCCCCAGGAGCCTGTCTGGGGAAACAGGAGTTACAGTGAGCTCAGGAAAATGTCTTGAAGAACAGTTGGTCTGCAGGGTCAGATCTCCAGGTTTATAGGAGAAAGGAAAGCTTTAGCATTTGTGCCTCTCTGCCATTAGGCCAGGATAAGGCAAATGCTTTTGTGATACCAGATTAGCATTAGCAGAAAAAGGCACAAACAAAAATATTTTAACTTGTTCTGACTGTTTTTAAACTCTGTGTCTTAATCATAGAATCACAGAACATGAGCACTGCGGTTGTGATGGGTTCATAACTTGTCAAAGACATTCCTATTTCGTTGTCCCAGAATGTCTGTGGGTGCATTTATTGGCTGAATGGACATCTGTCGTCCTGCAGGTCCCACCACTGACCAGGTGCTGTGGCACCTTGCTGCTGCCTGGGGAATCTCTCTGGAGCAGGATATCTTGGCAGGGCTGCCGTGGCCTTCCACTGCTCTGGGTTTGTGCCAGAGCTCTATAAATAGCTGGAAAGGCAAGTGGCTCAGCAGTGGGCCAGGCCCTGGGGCGTGGGCTGGCCCCGAGCTAGGCTGGTTCCAGAGGGAGCAGCTTTTCCTTCTTTGGCTCTGGAGCTGCTCCCTGCACAGTGCCCACTGAAAGGTGTTTGATGGGCTCTGAGTTTGCAGGGTTTGGCGTTGTGTTTGTGTGTGTAGGTATGTGTTGGTTTCCATTATTTAGATTGTGGCAACTCCCCAAACAAACGGATTGATTTCAGTTCTGCGCTTTAATCACTCTCTCTCTAGCCATTTTTTGGGGGTAAAATCTGATCTTGATTCAGCATAAAAGTTCTATGGAAGTAAGCCTGGTTTTCCCATTTTTACTATTTTAAATCCACCCCTGCCTTCCTAAATAACGATAATGTTGCAGATGTTCAGATTCTCTTCCGGTGAGAAGATTCAGATTTGGAGAGGTTAATTGGAAATCTTCATTACTTTTAGCTGATCTCACATTGGCAATTGTTACTCCAGTGCCCTTATCTCCAGGGGGAAAAAGCTGAATTGTAGTCACTGCCACTCCAGTGGTTTGTTTCTGCCCCTGGATAGTGTCAGCAGCACCCTGGAGCTAAACCTGAATTTCTGAATTTGGCCCTTGGCGTTCAGGGGTATTGCAGAGTGGATGGTTCTTTTAACAACATGGGGGTAAGATCAGGGAAATCAAATTCTGTCCTGTGATGCTGTTTGACTTTCGCTTAATTGGATCTAACTTAAACCAGAAAAGTTCTGGATTTAACAGAAAGACATGTTTGAAATAAATCCTCCGGCATTCAGCAAACAAAGCTGCACGCATCACAGCAAATTCCTCGTTGTTAAATTGAATGGAATCATCGCATCCCTCAGTCCTGAGCTTTTTGACAGAATTTGTCTTAAAATTGTGAGAGGGTTTATGATGTGTCTAGTTCACTGATTGTATCTAATAATTAGCAGATTAGATGTGGAAAACCACAACTTTTGATTCAAACTTGGATGCAGGATTTCCTCATAGGACATGTTGGGGGATGGGACTTGGATATGCTACTCCTCTTTGTCCCTTTTCCCCTTTTTTTTTCCTTTTTAAGTCTTCTGCTCTCCCAGATCTTTACTGTTCTTACAGTGTCTCTGATGATGTCACTGATGAAGCACCAGATAAATTCTAAAGGTGGAAGTTGTGGCCCAGCAGGGTCCAACACCTTGTCAGTGTGCCATAACACAGCAGGAAATGTTGGATTTCCTCATTTCCTGAGCAAAGTGAATTGGCAGCAGTGGGAGGTGCTCCCAGCTATAAACATGTCTGAGCAGAGAGAAACAAATCCCAGTGTGGCAGTTCCCAGTCAGTGGTGGGGCTCTGCTGTGGCTCCTGAGACATTGCAGTCTCTGTACTTACAAGCTCTTTTAAATTTAATTTTATTACGTATTTTTGTCCTTCTTGGGCCCCAGTGACACTTCAGGGAACTCTTCCCCTCCGGGTTTGCCCTTATGTGCCGGAGCTCTCAGAGCAGTGGGTAGGGTGTGCTCCTTGGGGCTGGTCCCGACACTAAATCCCAAATCCCCAGCACAGGACGAGTCTGTGACAGCTCAGAATCTGTTGTGCCCTGGAAGAGGCTGCGTGGGGGTAGAGGGTGCTGGGGCACTCTGCCTTCCAGCAGTGGCAGGGCTCTTAACAAACTCTGCTCAGCACTTGTAGGCAGAGTCTTGTTTATCAGCCAATCCATCTGCACTTACAGTGTCAGCACTCAGCAAAACCAAAATCCAAAACCACACGAAAATCCCCTTGGTTGTCATGGCTCTGACTGTCCCCGTGAGAGCCTGGCAGCCACTCAGTGCAGCAGCTGCTTCTGAGCACACCTGGAAAACGCCTTCACTTAGTTAAGCCCTGTTGCTGCACACAGGGATGATCAGCTGCTGTCCATCTTGTTCTGCTCCTCTCACATGTTTGAGGCGTGTTTGTAAACCAAACTATGGAGAACATCACTTGAAAAAAAGGTGGCAGATTTGAAGAGCCACTGTTAGTAATGAGAAAGTGGAATAAAAGGCGGAAATTAAATAAAGCAGATTTCAGAATATTTGAGCTTAATGTGAGCTCATGTGTCCTAGGTATTTCCTTAATTTTTTTTCTGTGCTATATGAGAATTTTTTAATGAGCTTATTGACTCGAGGGTGTTGAGGATTCTTGCAGTGAATGCTGATGTACAAAGGCTGCAACCAGAACAGCTTTATGTGAGGAGTGACCTGCAGAGCTGATCTCTGAGCTGCTGCACCCCAAACAGTGAGGGATTTCCAGTGAGCATCACGGAAATCAAGGCTTTGGGAACATTAGAGTGCAAAAAGCAGTAGGAAGCTTGCAGTGGTCAAAGAGACTCATATGTGGGACAGAGCATGGACAACAGGGAGGTTCTTGGAACAAGCATGGTTAGGGGAAGAGGCAGCTCAGGATTTTGGATTCTGTGCCCATTTTCAGTGTTTCCGATCTGCATTTGGTTCCAGTGGAGGATTGGAGGATGTAGAGCACTGTGTCCTGCTCCACCACCACGTGGCTTTTGTCCTTGGCTCAGCAGCCACACATACCTGTGTTTGAGCACTTCTGGTGTTGTGCTGCTTTTAATTGCAAGAGGAAATGTGTTAATATGTGTTTAAAGTAGTTTCATTTCTTTTCCAACCCCATTTCTGGAAATTCTGGTCTGACCAGCTCGGTGATGCAGTTTGGTTCTGGCAGTGGGAGAGTGGGAAGTGCCTCTGCCAGTGCTGCAGCTGAGCTGCCAGGGAACAGCAGCACCCCTGGGCCTGTGTCCTGCCAGGACTGCCCTCGCTGCCTTGCCAAAGGAGCGATGATCCCCCCCTGTCACAGCCCAGCCCAGCTGTCATTAGCTGATAAAGCCGTGGGGTGTGTCAGGTGAATGTTGTGAGAGAAAGATGCTATTTGTGTGTAAAAGTGAGCACTGATTTTTAACCCCCCAGGTTCTTTGAGGAACTCGAGGCAAGGCACCAGAACAACATCTTCATCGATGACATCAGCGACATTGTGACGAGACACGCAGGCTCCACCTTCGACCCCTACGTGAAGTACTGCACCAACGAGGTGTACCAGCAGCGCACCCTGCAGAGACTGCTGTGAGCACCGCAGAGCCTCCCTGCGGGGCACGCACGGGGGGCTCTGGGGCCCGGGGCACAGCCTGCGGCTGGCAGCCACCCGTGTGACCTGTGACAGGCTGGGCTGTCCCTCGTGGGCACCTTCCTCTGGCGAAGGGCAGTGGGATTCTCCTGGCTGCACGGCCCCGTCCTGCCCGAGGTCACAGCTCACGTTCCCTTGTCAGTTCAGTGTCACACAGTGTGACAGTGGCCCTGTGTGGCACACCTGGGTCTGCCCTCGGGGTCAGGGGTGGCAGCGCCTGAGATATAATGGCAGTGCTGGGCTGGTGGATCTGAGGGAATAAAACTGAAGGCTTGGGTGGTCTGACTCCTGCAGATCACACTTCCCTGTTAATAAAATAATGGTTTATTTAAAATTCAGCAACTTGCACAATCATTTGTATAATAAAACTCTCCATTTAATTCTTTCATCCTCTTTCTCCTCAGAGCCACGAATCCAGCGTTCAAGGAGGCGTTGTCCCGGATTGAGTCCCATGAGGATTGCCGGAATTTGCCCATGATCTCCTTCCTCATCCTCCCCATGCAGAGAGTCACTCGTCTCCCCTTACTGATGGATGTGAGAGCACCTATTTCCCCCTTTCCTTGCTGCATGTTCTTGCAGTGTTAACATTCTCTCATACTCAGTTCTGGTTCACGCCAGGCTCTTCATGTCTTCTCCTTTACACCAGTTGTGGGCTGTGGCTTATGGGGTCCTTCTGCAGTTGACTGGGACTGGACCCTCCTGTTCCCCCATTCACAAGTTAAACATTTGGATATTCTAATAGGAAAATTGTACAGTAATGGGTCAAAACAGTTCTGAAACTCAGGGGGAGCCAGCACAGAAACTGTATGTAGTGCTAGAATTGAAATGAACCTTGCAGCTGGAAAACAAGACCTGCTGTCGTGGTTGAGGGCCTTTTGGCAGGGAATGCTCTTGGGAACCTGCAGGATGGACTCCATTCCCAAGGGAGCTGTGTGTGAGTGGCACTGAGCTCTCCTTCCCTGTTGTGCAGTGAGCAGGGACTCAGAGAGTGATGAAGTGCCAGGGAGTGTTCTGTGCTATTTCAGTTAAGGTACCAGAACCAAATGAGGAGCTGGACCACCAGCAGCAGTGCAGATTGTGATCAGGCCTGGATTCCAGCACTGCTAGGAGCCAGAAACAGAACTGATCATTTTGTTCTGTATATTTTCCAATTGGGCACTGACTAATTTGATCAGTTGGGCTTTTCTTTCACCTCCTTCCCCTCTGGCTGAAATAATCTAAATAAGCAAACCAAACATTTTATTTCCCACTCTTTCAGTTTTGTTTTTTGTTTGGAGATGGTTCTATAAACCTTGTCTTGAGAGGTGCAAAGCATCACTTCGCTCCCAAAAGCTTTCCAGGGCGGCATTCCTCAGTGTGACCAGTGTTCCCCCTTTATCCCAGTCCACAGCTGTGATTCAGCTCCTGGATCTCAGTTGTGAAATCTCAGTGGGTTGCAATGTTTGCTGCTTGGTCCTCTGAAGCAACTGATGTTTTATTTCAGACTATTTGCCAGAAAACCGCCAAGGATTCAGCAAAATACGAGAACTGCAAGCAGGCTCTGAAAGAAGTCAGCAAGGTATATTCTCAAGTTATTCCTGTGTACTTCCAGGGAAAAATGGATGTTTTCCATGCATAAATAATGCAGGTGTGAAGAGCACTGAAGCGAAAAACTCTACATTGTTGTATTTAAGAAAGGCCACTGGGGACTGGGTTTGTGCAGAATTACAGGTTCTTACTTGGGAGAAGATCCCAAACTGGATGATGCCGTGGTGGTCTTGGTTTGTGTGTGGGAGCAGTGTGGGGGGGGCAGTTAGTCCATCTGGGGGCAGAGCAAGTGTTTGGAGCTGATCATTACCCTGGATCAGAGCAGTGGCCCTGCTCAGCCAGAGCCTGGGCTGAGCCCTTGTCGCCCTGGAGAACCACAAATTAACGGGGCCCTGTGGGACCTTTGGGGTGCGGGTCACGGGGCCGGGCTGGGTCTCTGGGGCCCTGCAAACCCCACCCTGTGGGGGTTGTGCCCCCCAGAAGGGCCCTAGCAAGGGAGCAGCAGTCGGTGCTGGCGGCTCGAGGCCACGCCTGGCTCAGCCTGTGTCGTTCGCAGCTCGTGCGCCTGTGCAACGAGGGTGCCCGCAAGATGGAGAGGACGGAGATGATGTACACCATTAACTCCCAGCTGGAATTCAAAATCAAGGTAGGATGAGCATCATGCTCCTGACCATTGTAATTGAAGCAGTGAACAGTGCAGCTTTCCCCATGTGCTCATATCCCACAGTGATTCTTGCAAAGAAATTATCTATTGTGGCAGGACAGAAATTAAACATTTCTGTCATGTATTTTCATTTTAGTAGAAGGTGATGCTACAGCACAAGGGATTTTGAATAAATACCTAATGAAGAGTATTCTTTGCTGTAAAGATAAAGCTGCTGTGAAGATTTTGGCATTAGGAGAGCGGCCAAAGGCTGCTGCTCAGTGCTGATATTTACATATGAACCTGGTGGGAAAGGTGTGCCTGGGACAATGCTTCCAGGCCAGGGAAGGATCCTGGGGGTGTTTGTCCTTCCCCTTAAGGGTGAGATATCACAGGTTTCTATTAAAAACGTCCTGTACAATCAGTCTTTTGTAGGAAACAACAGCAGACCCAGTCATAGCTAGGGGACCTTTTATTGGACTTTCAGGATCTTTCTTCAAGTACATTTATTGTTTCTATTCAATGTTTGTTACAATCCTGTTTCTGTAATTAATGTCTGACACCATTACACAATGAGGATTCTTTTGGGAGAAGCTTCTTTCATTATCAGACATGTAATGAGTGGAGGTTCATGGTTTTAAAAGCACAGCTCTTGAAAGGCTCTGGGTCAGGCTTGGGGTGAGTGCTGCATCCAAAAAGATATTTTTCAACTTGCCTAAAATATTTTTGTTCTCAAACTTTGCCTAAAAATTGACAGTAATAATATTTGCTTATAGCAACAGCAACAACAAATAAAACACTTCTGGACAAGTGACACCAGAGCATTTCCTGATGGGTGGTAACAGACACAAGTCTTCAGCAAGTCCAGCCCAGCATCAGGGCTGAGCTGCTCTGTGCTTCCACTCAGATCCCAGGAGCCCCTCGGGATCTGGGCCTGCAGGGCTTGGAGTCCCTCACCTTCCCCTAGGAGAGGACGTGATGTCTGTCCCTCGCATGCTGTGTGTCCCTGTCCATCCCTCTGTGCCTCTCCTGTGTGTCCCTGTCCATCCCTGTGTGTCCCTGTCCATCCTTCTCTGTCCCTGTCCATCCTTCTCTGTCCCTGTCCATCCTTCTCTGTCCCTGTCCATCCCTGTGTCCTCTCCTGTGTGTCCCTGTCCATCCCTCTGTGTCCCTGTCCATCCTTCTCTGTCCCTCTCCATCCTTCTCTGTCCCTCTCCATCCCTGTGTCCTCTCCTGTGTGTCCCTGTCCATCCCTCTCTGTCCCTGTCCATCCTTCTCTGTCCCTGTCCATCCTTCTCTGTCCCTGTCCATCCCTCTCTGTCCCTGTCCATCCCTCTCTGTCCCTGTCCATCCCTCTCTGTCCCTGTCCATCCTTCTCTGTCCCTGTCCATCCCTCTCTGTCCCTGTCCATCCCTCTCTGTCCCTGTCCATCCCTCTCTGTCCCTGTCCATCCCTGTGTGTCCCTGTCCATCCTTCTCTGTCCCTGTCCATCTCTCTGTGTCCCTGTCCATCCCTGTGTGTCCCTGTCCATCCTTCTCTGTCCCTGTCCATGCCTCTCTGTCTCTCCCATCCGTGGGCAGCCCTGGCTGACCCCACCCCCCTTGGTGCCATGGCAGCAGCAGCTGCTTCTGGGGCTTTGTCTTTGTGTGCTTTTCTGTGAGATTTGCCTTTGTGCACCCAAACCCCAGCCCTGCAGTGGGTCAGGCCAGCCCCACTCTGGTTAAATGCGTTTTTCACTTCTGAGAGCATGTTTTGTGTAGCAGGGACACGGTGCATGTGATGTGCTCCTTCAGCAATTAAGGAAAAATTAAAACTAAGCTGCCTCTGGAAGAGCGTCAGTTAGGAAAATGGGATGAACTCATTTGCAGTATAGATTAGAGGAATTTTTTGTTCTTCTTCAAACAGAATTTTTTTAAGTAGTTTTTGCTTGTAAACCAGTCATCATGGGATTGTAATTCTGTTTTATAGCCATTACAAATTAGTTAAAGTATTTCTGTTCTTGCCCAGCCTCAGAGTTTTGGGGATTTGTTTATTATTTTGTTAGATGTAACTGTGGAGAATTTCATGGGAGCACAAGGGAAGTGATTCAGATCTTGTGTTGCTTTTGTACATGGCTCAAATGTAGAATTAAATTTTTAATTAAGTTTCATCAGTTTTTATTCCTAAATTCTACATCTTTTGCATCAGAGAAGTTGTGGGGTTTTTTTTTAGGGAGTCAGTGTTTGTTCTTCCAGCAGCAAGGTCTCAGTCCCAGCGCTGGGCTTGGGTTTGGCTCAGCAGGTACAGGCAGGCTGCGCTTGGCTCAGCCAAGGGATTAACGGATACAAAAAGCCAACTCATGCAGAATGTGGAAGGCAGCTGACAAACTGCATGAAGGGATGTTTTTTAAAAACATGTGAAAGGTGTTTCAATGAGGGGAAAACAGGCAGTTGTGTTCATTAGTGTGGACCTTGGTCTGCCTGGAGCGTCTGTCTCGGCGCAGCCTCAGGGATCTGTGTGACCAGGACAGTCTCACGTCTCCTGCAGCTGGGAATAGTAATTTGGATTAATAAAGCCAGGTCTTCATATCAGGCAGCTCAGATCCTCTGGAGCTTTCGCGGGTGACAGCAGCACAGGGAATGTCACCGCTGCTCCAAGAAGAGCCGTGAGGTGCTGAGGACACTCCTGTGTCCCCGCGTGCTTCAGGAGCCTTGTCTCACCCTGCAGACACATTCCTGGAGGAATGAGAGAGCCTTTGCTCTGTGCCCTCAGGAGGTCTCCCAGTGTGTTCCATGCCCAGTGTGACCAGTCAGGTCTGTTCATTTCTGGTGCCTGAGTGATTCCCAGGTATTTGCAGCTGTTACCTGTGTGTTGTAGCAATGATGGAGTCCCTTAAACTTTGGTAACCTCTTTGTGCTTGTTATCTCTGTGCTTTGAGTTTATTCAAGCATTTTTCCCAAATAGATCTTACTCTGTTCTCTATTTTAAAAAAAATCTCTGATTTTCAAGGGTTACAATGTGATTTTCTTGCCTTGCAGCCATTTCCATTGGTTTCCTCCTCACGGTGGTTGGTGAAGAGGGGTGAATTAACGGCGTATGTAGAAGACACTGGACTTTTTTCCAAAAGAACCTCCAAGCAGCAGGTGTACTTCTTCCTCTTCAACGACGTCCTCATCATCACCAAGAAGAAGAGGTAAGAGCTTCACCAGTATAAAACAGCTTTTGTGTTCAATCCTTGAATCGCAGTGACTTTTAACATGATCCTGGCTGTGGAATGAGTTCAGGAGTTATTTGAGTCTCTATCATGGGTTACAAATAATGAGTAACTGCTTGTTAAACAGGATTTACTTTTGGCAGACATAATTGAGATTCCAAATTGTCAAATTAATTAAAAAGTTCATTCTTGATGCCCTAGGAAAGACAGACGTTTGGGAAGGATAAAGTTTTGGGAATGTCCTTTCCCCTCCACAGTGCCCATGATTCCCTGAGCGTGAAGCTCACTCTGCCCAAGTGACAGAGCTCATTAACAGTGCTGGAGCTCTGGTGATCTGTGCTCCCACACACAGTGTTGCCATGGCACCACAGCAGTGGACAGAAATGTTTGTTGCTAGTTGAGCTTGAATGTTTCTGCGTTTCCTTTAGCAGTTGAATCTCAGAAGATTCTTAACATTGCACTAAGACATCGCTCCCCACTGTGTGCTAAAAATGGCCATTTCTGAGGCTGCACTCGGGGCTGTTCGCAGAGTTCATCTCCAGCGCTGCCTCAGCAGCCACTGCCCAGCCCTGTCCTGGCTCTGTCCTGGCTCTGTCCTGGCTCTGTCCTGGCTCTGTCCTGGCTCTGTCCTGGCTCTGTCCTGGCCCCGTCCTGGCCCCGTCCTGGCCCCCTGTGCTGGAACTGCTCGGGAACTGCAGCTCTGACCTGCTGGAGACTCTGCAGAGGGAGCCAAAAGGCTCTGGAGTCATGGGGCTGCTCCCTGGGATTGGGCAGGAGGGGACACAGGGACTTGGGATGTGTCATGGTGCACAAGGCTTTGGAGAGGGATAAAAACCTGCTTTTCCCCACTGCCCAGCTTTTCGTTTATTGGGAATGTTTCTTCTGTCAGTTGTCCTTATAGCCCCTGCTGTGTGTAGACACAATCTAATTTTTAAAGAATCGTTAAAAAAAAGAAGTAATAGTTGCCGAGCACTAATGCAGTGTCTTAAACGGAGCAGTCAGTGCTAGCAGGTGTAGGGATGCTGGATCCTGGGGAAAGGCCAGCCATGACCTGCCTGGTGCTCGGGAAGGGTCAGCCCAGTCCTACTCACACAGACCTGGCTGTTGGATTAGGGTTTGAGGTGAAGGGTGGGGGAAATCAGTGCTGTATTGACTCCAGAGGACTTGCCTGAAGTGCACTGACCCCTTTTACAAGTGTTTGGATTCCCTTCAGCAGGAGTCTGATCAACCTGGTTTGTGGGATGGAGGTGAGGAGTAGAAAGGATCTGTAGAGGTTTATCTGCTGATTAGTTAGTAAGAAATGCAGTTATGATTAGCTGTGCACATGTACAGACTAGTCGGTTAATTTGTAAGAAATGCATTTATTATTCATTGCACAAATGCAGAGACGCATTTCTTTTTCAGATGCAAGATTCCCAGGTAGTGATGGTGGCACCCCCAGCTGGGATTGCCAGTTCTGCCCTTGGCTAAGCAGGAGTTATTCAGTCAAAAATACTGATTTCTTTAAAAAAACAAAACTGCACCCCCCCAAAGAAACCAAATCTACCCAAACAAAACAAAACCCACCTCTCTGAGAAAACCAAACCCCAACCAACCCTTTCTGTGGTTCAGAGCATTTGAGCAGGATTGGCTCCATTAGCAGCATGTTCTGTGTCCATCATTTGAGAGTGCACAAAGCTGTTCTGCAGAAAGAACCCAAAACCATCTCAATATTTGGTTCACAGAACAACAGTGAAAATGTGCCCCAGAGCTGAATTAGGGGCTGTGTGTTACACCAAACCCACTGGCAGAAGCTGGTGACCCCCACGCGGAGCTGGGAGGTGTTGGAAGAACTGTCCCCACCATGGCGTTAAGTGTGGTGGCTGTGACTGCATTTGCTTCCAGACAAACGGAGTGGGAAACTAAACCTTAGCTGGTGTTTTGTGCTGTCTGTGCCCTGCAGCGAGGAGAGTTACAATGTCACCGAGTACTCTCTGCGGGAGCAGCTGCTGGTGGTGCCCTGTGACAGCGAGGAGCCTGGCGCCTCCCCCGGGAAGAACGTGGCAGGGATGCTCCACTCGGGCCGGAATTCTGCGTCCCACCTCTTCAGGCTCGTGCTCCTCAGCAACCACGCCGGGGACAGGGTGGAGATGCTCCTGGGAGCAGAGACTCAGTGAGTGCAGTTACTTAAGGGATTTAATTATTAATTAAATTATATTAAATTAAATTAATAATAATTGATCTATCTTCACCTGATTGTCTCCATGGGCTGCCCCTCCCACCCTGGCTGAAGTAGCAAATATTTATATTTATTGATTATTGTAGTTTATTAATTTAAACTACTTGGTAAGGCCTTGATTACCCTGCCTGCCACGATCAGTGTAGCCCGCTGTGCCTCAGGTCCAGGGTGGCTGTCACCGCGGGGCTTTGCAGGCACAGCAGCAGCACGTGGCACAGGAGTGTCCCCAGGCACAGCCAGAGAGCTCTGGGCCGGAGCAGGGTGCTGTGGTTGGTGGTTATTGGCGGTGGTTGGATGGCGCAGCAGCCGGAGCAGAGCAGGGTTCATGCAGGAGGAGCCCTGTCCTTGCTCTCCTGGGCACTGTGAGCAATGTCCTGCCTTAGGAACCAGCAGCAGCCAGTGCCTGTTGGGGAGTGCACATGTGCCATCAACTTCCACACGCCCTCCCAGCACTGAAAGAGTTCGTTTGTTCTGGGGGGAGCTGGAGGCAGGACAGAGACATGAAAGGGAGTGCTCCAGACATGTCCCTGCCTGGAAAAATGAAGAGTTTTAGGTTTGCTTTCAAAGTTTAGAATAACCCTGAAAGGAACTAAAGATCATCAGTGCTTTCTATTAAAGGTCTCATTATGAAGGCAGCAGATGATTCAGACTTGTTTGGAAATGCAGTTTTATTGGGGAAAAAATGCAGGACATTTTTAGTTGTCTGGGCTTTGTATGAAAAGACATTTTGTTCTGCAGACTTATTATTGATTTGTTCTATGCTGTTTGCAGTATAAATAGCAGTCCAGCTGATCATCACTCAGAGCAAGAGTCTGAAAAGAATTCCTGTATTTTAAACTACCTATTTTTATAGTCTTATCCTGACCTTTGAGAAGGATGGGAAGGGAATCTCCAAGGCCAAACAGTTCAGAGAGTTCATCATGCCTTTGGAATAGTTTTGTGCAGGTAAAACTGGAATGTTTTCTCTGACACAAAGATTTCCAGCACAGTTTCATCCCGTTTTGTCACGCGTGTGGGTCCCAAGGACACAAGTTCCCGTGTTAGGTGAGAACTCTTTTATCACCTTGTGAAGAAGGCACAGAATACACAGAGGTGTATTGATAATACACAGGGAACACTCAGGTGCTGAAGAGAGAGATGCTGCCACTGGAAGAAGTAAGGGACAGTGCTGACCATGATCCAGGGCATGAGTCAGGACTCTGGGTTTTGCTTTGCTGCCTTGCAGGAGTGACAGAGCCCGCTGGATCACAGCGCTGAGCCAGGACAGCGATGGGCACCACACGGACAGGACCAGTAAGTTCCGACTGCTGGGAATGGGAGTGCTCCTCAGGGGAACAGCACTGCCTTCAGTGGGGCTGCGTGGGCAGGAGCTGCCCTAAGGGATGGGGGCAAGTATGAAGTGGAAATTTTTTAAATAAATGGTGAAGTGTTGCAGTAAAAGCCCCTGCTCTGTGACGGGTTTAACTGAGCCTGGCTCCTTCCTTCCCCAGCGCTGGCTCAGGTGGAGATTATCAGAACATACACAGCCAAGCAGGCCGATGAACTCTCGCTCCAAGTCGCTGATGTCGTTTTGGTTTATCAAAAAGTGAATGATGGTGAGTGAGGATTGTGCTGTCAAGTAACCATTTGTCACCTCTGCAGGGGGATCCAGCTAGAAAAACTTGTTTCCTATAATAGCACAGGGCTGCAGTGAGTGAAGGTGCAGCTTCCAAGGAAAACATAAGCATTTGGGTTCAGGTTTCTAAAGGAAGCAGCAGATACAATCAGCTGCAGAATGTGGCTGCTGGCATCTACAAGTAGGAAATTGAATTTGTCTAAAAAAACATGGAGCTCAGACGTTTTAGTGAGTGACAGCATTGTCCAAGGGAAACATCCCCAGTCTATTGTGCCAGGGCCTGGGCTTTCCTGCTGCTACAGCTCTGGCCCAGGGCCTTTCCTGAGGTGTTTTCCATAGGATCAAGTATCCCAAGATCAAAGCTAATTCTTGCCAGGACCTGCCCACAACTGCACTGATAGCACCAAGTGCTGGCTCGGGGATGCAGGACATGACAGCACTTGAGGGACTAAATCTTAACTTGCTGTTACTCAATCACCTCTGAAATCAGAGATCCTGTCACTTGTGCTGCATTGCTCTCTTCAGATTGCAGTGGTACCTATAGCATTACGTCAAACTATATTTGAATGACAATATTAAAAAAAATAGTCAAAATGTGCAATACTTTTTACATACTATTTCTTTCCTAGGCAGGCTGTATTAAAACAAAATTGCCAAAGCTATCCTAAATTGGTACTTGATTCCCAGCCAAGGCAAACGCAGAATGCATGTAATGACTGTCAGCCAAGTCACCTTAGTGCAAGCAGCCAGGTGTGGGGACACTGCAGAGGTGTCACTGTTGTCCCTTCCCTGCAGGCTGGTACGAGGGGGAGCGGCTGCGGGACGGCCGGAGGGGCTGGTTCCCCGCGGAGTGTGCCAAGGAGATCACCTGCAGGGCCACGCTGGACAAGAACATGGAGCGCATGGGGCGCCTGCTGGGGCTGGAAACCAACGTGTAGCTGTGGCCTTGCCCCACAGCGTGGGGGCTGCGCCAGCTGCTGCCAGCTCCGGCTGGGACAGGGCACAGGAGCCACAACCCAGCAGCAGAGACCTGGAGCCTCGGGATCCCTTCTGTGCACTGAACCCTGGTCTCCCCCAGGAGCACACTGCAGCAGCGTCCTGGGCACTCCTGAAGCTCCTGCATTGCTGCCTCCTTATGCTCTTGCTCCATCTGGTTTTGTGCATCTGAACTGCCTTTGAGCAGCAGAGCTCTGCAGGGGACTGGGCCCCAAGCCCCGGAGCTGGAGGTGAAGGGCAGTGCTGGGGTGTCCTGCTCCTAAGGAGCCGCAGTGCTCCACCCCAGCCTGTGTTAGGGGACACTTCCCGCTTGTGTCAGAGGCTGTGTGGAACCTGAACTCAAGTAACCAGCTCTGTACTCTGTGAAGGCTGACCTACCTCTCCAGTGCAGACCCAGGGACATCCCTGGCACGGCACAGGCACAACTGGCACGGCCTCCGGGAAGAATCCAGAGTGGTGCCTCTCCCCCGCAGTGGATTGGTCTCCAGCACCATGAGGCTGCTCAGACTGGCTCCAGGTTCTGCTGGGGGAAAGGATTTCTGAAAGCAAGAAAGAGGTACCACACTCGGCAAGAGTAGTCCCTGCTGCTCCCTCTTAGCACAGGTATTTTACTGGAGAGACTGCTGGGAGGGGGGCACGTTGTTTCTGGTTTCCTCAGGTATCTAATGAGGTCTTGCACTTCACTTAGTGCTTCAGAGCCCCAGGGTGATGAGGAGAATATGAAATGCACTCGAGGAGCAGAGTTCAAGGCCCATGTGGAGAGGTGTGAGAGTCTGTGTGAGTAAAAGGGAGTGTTTTAATGACCAGCTGCTGCCTCAGCAGCAGGGCAGCTGCTCACTAGAAATGAGCAGACAACTTGTACTACCAAGGCTTTCTTGTTGCCTTCCCCATCCTCTGCCAAGGGGATGGATGCTGGTTTTTATCCTGCAAGATGCTGCTCTGAGTGGTGAGTGAATTGGGTGTTTATAAAGATGTGTATCTCTAACAATTTAAACTGCACTAGGCAGGCACTAATTTTGTACAAAAGTACTTACCTGGACAGTGTGACAGTGGTTATACAGCCTTGCAAATTAATTTATAAGTGGACTGATAAAACAGTAATGAGAGAAAGTGCAAATTGAACAAAGACTTATTTAACATAGTAAAAATACTGCTGTTTTAACAAATTTTATTGTATACATGCAGATGTTTAACACATAACTAGATGTATAAATCCAAGCATTAATTTTATTCAGATTTTTTAATACATTGTATATATATTTTTCATATCTAGTTTTTCCAAAAATGCTGTAATGTTTTGTAAAGGCATTTTTCATTTTTTCTATTGTTGGACAGTTCTTCAGGAATTAAAAGACTTGTATGATTTTACAGGACAACAATCAATAAAATACTTTTAAATCCTTACTAAAAATAAGTTGGTTTTTTTTTTTTTTTTTTAAAGCCATAAAGCTGCCAGTTGTTAATGTCATTTTTGTCAAGAGAAATTAAATCTCTTCAGTCGACATGGGCATTTTAAAATTTCCTATTCTGTAAAGATAAATAGCACCATCCTGTGTCCTCCATCTGTCACAGATCCCCTTCACCTGTTGGACTTGGAGCAATGACCTGGGCCAGCATCTCACTGCTGAGAGACCATTCCGAGGGCGATGGAGAAACAGTCTTCAGTTACCTCTGCTTCCTGTAGAGTTTGGCTCGCTTCAGCTGGAAGGGACCCAGTCCTATCCCCCCTCAGCACTGACCCAGTGTTAAATCCTGGTCCTTAGGGCCCCCTTTGAACACCCTCAGCCCTGGGGCATCACTGCCTCTCCAGGGTGCCTCCTGCAGGGTCTGCTGTCCGTTTCCTCAGGGCTTCACTGCTTCCTCATGCCCAGTCTGAAGCTCAGCTTTAGCTATTATTCCCCAGCATCCTGTCCCTGGATCCCAGGGAAGGGAGCTCAGCCACTCCTTTCTAGCCACTCCACAGTATTTTCATTAGCAAAAAAAAAAAGGCTCATTTTTAACACTGACTTCTCTATGAGCCCTTCTACTGCAAAAGAAATCATCTAAAAAACTCAACACCTTCATTAACCCCCATGCACTTTGAACACAAACACACTCTCTAACTGGAGGTGGGCCTTGCACCACTACCTCCTTTTTAATTCAGAGCCCAGCAGTGTCAGAAGGCAGCTCTCATTTTTTCAGGGCATGGAACATTTGTCCCCTTCCTTCTCTAAGTTGTTGAATCAGGTTTCAAGCAAGGTGACAACAATAAAAGGCTCTCAGTCGCCTGAATCAAATCTCCAAGTGAGTGGAGGTGCCTCTGTGTGGCTGGGGGCTCCAGAGTGGCACCTGCTCAGAACTCCAGTGCCCACCTGACCTGAACCTGGCTCAGCATCTCCTTCCTCATGGCATACCTAAGAACAGTTTGTAGTACTGTCTTTTCTGCTGTTTTATTCCAGTCCTGCAACATAACAAATACAACATTTCTACCTGCTGCACTTTACCAAATGCTGTAATGCAGTGTTGTTCTTGACTTCCATGGCAAAGAGTACACTTGTTCCCATTAAGCAAAGCTAATTTACTGAAAAAGGTAAAAATAGCATGACTTTAGTCACCGTACACACCCTCAGAAAGCACAGTCTGCTCAGCATCACACACACATGCACATACCCTAAACCCTGGATCTACAGATTATATGCACAAAAGTTCTTCGGTTGCCCCTGTATATTTTGTTTCTAAACAAACACACACAGGCAAAGTAAGTGGACCGAACACAAGTGTTGGAAATAAACAGTAAATTTTGACACCAAGTTTGAGGAACTCCAAGGATTAATCTGCTGTTGTCTGCAACTGTTTTTCAATAGCTCTATCAAAACTTCATCATTTAGGCAAACTGGAGGTAACAGGAAGAATTTGCTACATCACTGAATTTTGTTTCATTCAATAACTCAGAGTTCCAGAAGGTGTTAGAAACTAACACAAGCAGAAGCAGCCTTCATTAAGTACATGAACTTGACCATTCTTGGTCCTGGGCTGCCTGTATAAAAACCAACTTACAAACCTTACATAAGGATTACCTATTTGACTGCTGAATAACCTGATGGGGTGGTTGTAAGCCTGGTTTGCAGCTCATCCCCACAGTGGGACGGGGGAGAGACATGAGGGTCAAAGTGAGAGAAGTCATGGGTTGGGATAAAGACAGTTTAAAGCAAAAGCCACATGTGCAAGCAAAGAAAACCAAGGAATTAATTCCAGACTTCCCAAAGGCCAGGTGGAGGTTCAGCCAGCCCCAGGACAGCCAGGCTCCATACACATAATGGGGATTTAGGAGGACAAATGCCATCACTCCAAACATCCCCCCTCACTCCACTTTATCCACAGCATGAGAGCCTGGGACATCCCTGGAGGCAGTGGGGGTCAGCTGTGCTGGCTGACTGTGTCCCCCAGCCCCCTCGCTGGCAGGGCAAGAACCAAGACAGACCCTGGCCCTGTTCAGCCATACCTGGAGTAACACTATTTACATCACAAATCCAACACAGCATCCCACACACTTGTGAGGAAAATTAACTTTAATCCAGCAGCCCTAACATTTAGAATACGCTCATTTTCAAACTCCGAAGAACAGAGGTTTCTGGTATCTTTCTGCTTAAAAGAGTATGTTAGGCTGCGTGCTGTGAACACAGTGAAAAGCACAGCAATATCATTATTTACACTTCAGTAATTTCCTAACATCTGACCTGTAACCCCTCTGAGCGTTTCTTCTGGGGGTGCCCTTGTGCCACTGCTGCGCCTCCACAATGCAGGGTTTGAGGGAACTCATTTTCAACCAACACTGCCATTATTACCCAGGCCCCATCTCTACCCTTTTGCCCCTCTTTTGCACAATTAATTAGAAAATAAGCCATCATTTCTTTTAAGTACTGCAAAAACCATGAACAGCGAAAATTAATGCAGACACCACATGCCAGCCTGTATTTTTGTGACATTTAACCCAACCCTGCCACTAACAGCACAGCTACCAGCCTTTCCTCAGTGAAGCACAGATTTGTGACATGGAGCAGCCCACGCTGCCCTCCCCTGCCCAGCGCTGCCCCTCAGGGCCTGGTGCCATTCTGTTCCCTCCTGCCCCAGCCACGCCCTTTGCATCCAGCCCCGCAATTCCCTACTACAAATTATTGCATTCCCATTTCCACACAATTGTTACTAATTCAGTCCCCTTTTCCCTCCCCTTTGAGTCTGGGGCTCACCTCCAGCGACGCCGTGGCTGCCACATCTTCGGAGGGGCCGCGGTCCGCACAGAGCCGAGCCCCGGGCAACAGCGGGTCTGGCAGACCTCAGGGGCCGGCGGCCCTCAGGGGCCGGTGCCCTCACGGCCTGGCTGTCCTCACGCCCGGCTGTCCGGTGCCCTCACGGCCCGGCTGCCCTCATGGCCAGTCTGTCCGGTGCCCTCAAGGCATGGCTGTCCGGTGCCCTCACAGCCTGGCTGTCCTCATGGCCAGTCTGTCCAGTGCCCTCACGCCCGGCTGTCCAGTGCCCTCATGGCCTGGCTGTCCTCACGGCCCGGCTGTCCGGTGCCCTCACGGCCTGGCTGTCCTCATGGCCAGTCTGTCCAGTGCCCTCACGGCCCAGCTGCCCTCAAGGCATGGCTGTCCGGTGCCCTCACGGCCCGGCTGTCCGGTGCCCTCAAGGCATGGCTGTCCGGTGCCCTCACGGCATGGCTGTCCTCACGGCCAGTCTGTCCGGTGCCCTCAAGGCATGGCTGTCCTCACGGCCAGTCTGTCCGGTGCCCTCACGGCATGGCTGTCCTCACGCCCGGCTGTCCGGTGCCCTCACGGCCCGGCTGCCCTCAAGGCATGGCTGTCCGGTGCCCTCACAGCCCGGCTGTCCTCACAGCCAGTCTGTCCGGTGCCCTCACGCCCGGCTGTCCTCACGGCCCAGCTGTCCGGTGCCCTCACGGCCTGGCTGTCCTCATGGCCAGTCTGTCCGGTGCCCTCACGGCCAGTCTGTCCGGTGCCCTCACGGCCCGGCTGTCCTCATGGCCAGTCTGTCTGGTGCCCTCACGGCCAGTCTGTCCGGTGCCCTCACGGCCCAGCTGCCCTCAAGGCATGGCTGTCCGGTGCCCTCACGGCCCAGCTGCCCTCAAGGCATGGCTGTCCGGTGCCCTCACGGCCCGGCTGTCCTCACGGCCCAGCTGTCCGGTGCCCTCACGGCATGGCTGTCCGGCAGCAAACCCTCCCGGCCGCGCTCCTCCCTCCCCCGCTGCCCGTGCTCTCCCCACAGCCCCGGGTACGGTGATTGTCCTCATTTGAAACACCCGAGGGTGAAGCACTCGTTAGGGGCAGGCACGGAGGTTTAACGCTCATTTTGTGCAGCTGGTGGGTGAAATGATGAGCTTGGCACCCTCCATCCCTTGTTAACCCAACAAAAAGCACCCTTCAGCCAGTAACTTTGGCTTATTTCTGTATAAAAAGTTTCACCTGAGCTGCTCTGCTTTCTTCAGAATAAAGCACATAAATCCTCCTGAGCTTGAGGATCAAGGTCATTTTTGCAAAGAAAAAAAAAAACAATAAAACACCAAAGAAGGGAGAAAAGTTGTATTCTCAGGCAAACAGAAGGAGACAAGCTGTTTTTATCGAGGATAAACCTCTAAATCCTTAACAAACTTTGTTATTCAAATACTCTTCCTTAACTGGAAATCATTCAAACAGAATGACATTCAAAACATTGAGAACAGTTGAAATAAGACTTGCAAAAAAAGACTTTTAATGAAATACTATAACCCAAACATGAACTTCTTAAAAAAAGAAAAATCAAATGCAATGAAACCTTGACGCATTACCCAACATGAAGACTTTTATCTAACCACGCTTTCTGTAATCTGCAATTTCAGTCAGTAGTGATGGCGGATGGGGACAGAAAGAAAAGAAAATTTAATTAAATGGGATGAAATGCAGAAGACAATATTTTTGAAGATTGTTTCCTCCCACAGTACAATTTCAACAGGTGTTTTCAAGTTTAGTTTAATTAAGCGGTAATTACCTCCTGTGGAAGTGCTGGTGAGCAGACTGCTGCACAGCTGGAATAACACAGCAAGTATAATTACTCACCACACCCCATTTAAAAAAAACAATTTAGGTATTACTAAGCAGTATTTTAGCAGGTTTTTTAAATATCTGTTACCTGATGGGTAAAAAACCCAAAGAAAACAGCTACAGCAGGACAAGAACCATACACCATCCAAAACTGCCTTTCTCTCCCTCCCAAAGCTACACTGAGCACAGAACACATGCATGTACACATACTGCCAACTAGCTCCAAGTAACTGCTCCTCAGGATGAGGAAAATACCAGCTTACCCTACAAAAGTTGTTCCTCTAGCTAAAGAAATGCTGTAAAAAAGAAGGTGGCTCGGCTGGTGCTGTGGCTCAGGGACGTGGTCAGCTGTAGCGCTCGCCCTGGAACCGCGGCGCGAAGTTCCTGACGCCCTCGTTCTCCTGGGTGGTGATCAAGTCTATAATAGCTGTCAGCACTGCTGTATCCCTGGATTTGATATCATTCCAGTCCACGGGATGGGGGTTTTCTATTTTTTCTTGTAGAAGATCATCAAGTTCTCGTCTCAAATTCTGGAAGTATTTGTTGTAATAAAGGAAAAAAAGGAAAAAGGAGAGATGGGCAGTTAGAGCTACACACAGCATCGACAGAGAGCCTTCTGTTCTCCTGACCTTCACCCCTGCTGTTCTCCCATCAATTCATTTCCACATGGCAATTTTCAGGATCAAACACTGTCCTCAAATCCCAGCAGTGTTACTTTTGATGACAGATGACCATCTCTGGATGTGATGCCTCTAACAGCCCACACATCCATTAGCTGACTATTTCAGGATTTAAAATACTGGTTTAACTTAAAAAAATTAAGGAGTCAGGTATGATTTCTGGAATGTGGTATTAAACAGTTCCATGGAACCTACTCCTGTTAACTGAGGAGCTCCACCCTCATGTTTCCATATCCATGTGGACATTTCCTGGACTGACCAAGTCATCCTACAGCTTCTGCTATACAAAAGTAGATCTCTTTTGTTTGCTTTGTGTGCTTGAACTGTTCACTGGGAGTGTATTTCAAACATGAATCAGTAGGCACACAGGAATATCATATCCAGAAATCCCCAAGCAGAACCAGTGTTACACACAGACTTCCATGTACATAATTTTGAAACAGTCACCTTGACCAAGTGTGCTATTCTTGCTGGAGACTGGAAAACAATCCACTCATCCACAGCGATGGTTTCCTGGTCCTTATCCTTCTGAATGGATATATCCCCTCCAAAGAACAACAGGCAGTATGGAGACACCTCTGTACAATCATACAGGTAAATCTGCACAACACCAGAATTGTATGATCAATACAATCAATACTCAAAAAGCTTAAGTGCCACCAGTTATCCTTAATGAGACTCCTACAGAATTCCCAAAGATCATTAGTCAGTCACTCACAAATTCTGAAGATGCATGAAGCAACTCATTTCAAAAAAAGTTACATGAAATCAGATTGAAAAAGAGCAAAAATGGTCCCAAGTCTTTCACACAGTGGTGAAATCAAACCAGCTGCTCCATAACAATGAGAGGAAAAAATGTTAGCATATTGAGAAATGTTAGACTGGGTTGAAATGAACAAGATAAACTAAAATAAAAAAATTTACACCTGTTATTACCAGACATTATAAAAACTCCAAATTCTCAAAAAAACCCACAAGAACTAAACTGTAGAAGTTCATTATTTGTGGTACAATACCCCCAGTACCACAAAGGACAATCTGATGGTGTGTACAAGGAATGGCCCAGGTCAGTAAGGCCCCAGGAAAAAGGCTGTTCACATTCCCTCTGAACCCTGATCCAATCATTGAAAAAGGGATAATAAAACAAACCCCACAAGCACAACCCCTGACTCACACTGCTGGTCCTCATCTTCAAATGGTACACGAGCCAGTTATAATGGAACTCGGTTTCCTCCACGTTAACCGATTTGGGATGGATATTAACCGATCCATCTGTCTTGGTGCAAACTTTCACCCTTCAAAGAAAAAACAACAACCAAAAGTCTGATAACACAAGTGATAAATCACCAGACCAGGATCCCTGGGCTCTCTCTTCCCCAATGACCAGAAGTGAGTGTTTGAACTGCTGCTGTAGAAACCCTTTAGAGCAGTGCTACTGAGATGTTGTACCATTAGCCATGGCATGGTAAGGTCACACAAACTACTTCACATATTAGCAGGAATCCGGATGTTAAAAAATCAACAATCCTACCCCTCTCAGAGGAAGTAACACACAACCATGACTCAAACGCTAAAGTGAGATTCATCCATGCACTCAAGCCACTGCTTCATCTTGTCAAACTATGCTAGGCAGAAAGTTCTGTGAATACAAACCAACATTAAACCAAACCCTCACATTTTTCTCTTTTTGCTGAAGCTGGGCCGGATCTTTGCCACTTTAGGATAGAGGCCAGCACAGATGACTGCTTTGAGCAGCTTCTCATTACCTGCAGGAGACAACAAAGTAAATGAGGCAGTTCTGCAAGCTGAGATTTCAGTTGGGATAAATTCTCCGCTTCCCTCCACAGTTACCTGAGTTGGTGTTAGATTTGGGATCATTGGGATTTCTGCTATTCACAAATCCAGCTGCAAGGAGATGCTCAGCAAACTGCCCTTTCATGTTATGCAGCATCTAGGAAATAACAAAAATGGCTCCACAATGATGCTGTGACGAAGGTTCCTCCTCTTCCCCACGAACAGGATTCTGTTTTAACCTGGCAGGATGCCGTTACCTGCAAGGTATTTGAGGACAGGAAATACTCCCAACAATAGTCCTTCTCATTCCTGAAACCACAACGCCGAGCCTCTTCCCAGCCCTAGAAATGAAAACCGCAGTTTCAAGTGTCAGAAGTGAACGCACTACAGACTTAGGGACAGCAAAAACTAGAGGTCAACAAACAACAGTTATATATTTCCTACCAGGGAGAAAGTAAATCCTTTGATCTCTCTGTATAAGTGCACACACCACTGCACAGAAAAACACAACTTCACAGTGTGCTGAATCACAACCTTCCTTTTTTCATGACAACCAGTGATATCTGGCTGTGTTTCCCAGAGCGCCATTTGTTGGTATTAACAGTTCTGGGCAGAAACTGCTTTTTCCAGGCCATTTATTTCCTCCTCCCCTCACCCCAACACAATACAGCAAAATCTCCAACACTTCTGAAGTTGGCTTCAGCCTCTCGTAGAGGCCAGAAGGACAAGAATGAACAACTTCAGCAAGGTAACTATAATATTATGTTCCCTTTGTCTTTTTCAGACTTATCCACCAGAAATCAGGTTAATGAGTCTGGAAACAAGATTCTTCAACACTAGCAGGGTGAAGATCACTTTGGTTTTACATTTCTACAGAAGCCAAAAAAAGAAATCCTACAGAGCATAAACTGATCAGCTTTTTCCTTAGGATCTCCTATATTACTCAAAGTAAAATTCTAGAAGAAAAAAAACCACATGATAACATGCTTACAGTAAAGGCATTCAACACAGTCAGATGGTCACTTTTTGAGTTCTTTGACAGCTCCTTTCTTCTTGCATCTGCGATTTTCTCTTTGCCCTAAAAATTAGAACCTATAAAATATCCAGGCTGACATGACAGTTCTCTTTTCCTAATTCAGGTACATCTATACAGCAGTACTTTGTGTGTAAAATACATGAGAATTACAGTTACTTCCAATATTCCATAGGAAAAATGGTAATTCATAATATGTGAGGGCAATCTCACTAATAAAAATGTAATTAACATGAAATTAATGGAAGTGCTCTTAAACTATAGCACCTCACTAAGTCCCAGTATCCTCCTGAGATTCTTAAACTCCCATGTGCAATTCCCATCTATGAGACATTACCAGAGGGATGACAAAAGGGTCCTTGAAGCTGAGGCTGGCTGCAATGGTCAGCACAGGGTCCAGGCAGCAGAACAAGGCTCCGAACAGGATCATCTTCCCGATGTGTGGCTCCACGGGCAGCCGTGCCAGGTGGACACCCAGGGGAGTCAGCTCCTCCTGCCTGTCCAGAGCATTCTGCCAGGACAAGGACAGGAAGGAAAGAACAAACACATCACGGCAAATGGGAGGATTTCCTTGGAAAAGCCACTGCTACACAGGTACCACCCACTAATCTCTACCCACAAAGTCAGATGTTTCTATTTATGGCTACTACTCATTTGTACAAACCACCAGAGCAAGGCGTCAGCAGAACAAATGTGTCCTGAATCTCTCCTTCCCCAGCACCCAAGGGAACAATGACATCCAAGGCACTTCTCTCTCCCATAAGCCTCAAACTCCTCACCGATCCACCCGGAACAGGAAGGCTGCAGATGCAGCAGCAGGGGCAGAGGGAGGTAAATCAACACCTGCAGGGAACTTAAATGCAGGGTCATGTGCATTAAATGCGTGGAGTCATTGAAAGAGTCCCTCAGAACTACTGTGGAGAGCCCACAGCATCATGGAGGATGGAATGACTCCCTCTGTGCAGTCAGGGAGATCAAGGCTCTACACAAAGGGTGAGGGGTGCAATGCCCAGAGCTGTGCAGTCACACCTGCCTGGTAATGCACACACTAGCACAGCTCTGAACTGACTACTCCTGCGAATGAAGCAACAACATTTTACCAGCTCCATGAGGTGATTTATGGCCAACATCACAGCATCACGAGATGGGGGGTCCATCAGTTTGCTCAGAAAATAGGCAATTCCACCAAGCTTCAGGATCTGAAAGAAGAATCACAACAAAAGCCTATAGCAAGTGGAGAAAGACAGTTGCATGAGTTAGCAGTAACGACACTCATGGAAATAGTGAGTAATTCACAGTTTGAGTCAGAATTTCTTTAGCTAAGAACTAAAAGGACAAAAAAAGTATTAGTGATGAAATTTGTAGCAGAAGGATCTATTCTTCATTCAGTTCACATACACATGGCATTCCTTCTGCTCACATGAGGAATTCAATATAAACGGCCAAAAAGGGAAATTCACACCACTTCTAAAACTACCTGGTAGTAAAATTCCTTTAAAACGTCACATAAATTGACTCACTGGCATTCTCTGATTGAATGATATTTGGGGGAAAGCACAGCCCCAATTTTTGTTAGTAGACTTCACCTTTTATTGATACCAGACAATTCTGTTTCCCCTGGGTTGGATACACCCAGATATAAGTGTGCATTTACAAAAGTTACTGCAATTATTGGCTAAATACATTGCATTTCTAGTGGATCAGAATTTTGACTTGACAACCCTAAGCTCACAGTTGCATTAACTTATTCTCTCAACCACTTATCCCAATGGAAAAGCAGCTAATAAATATATTTGAAGATTCCTATGTTTACCTTGATTTGTAAGCAGAGCTCTTCCAAAGGTGTCCTCAGGATCTCTGGTAACTGATAATCATCCAGAAGGCTGGCACGCAGCCCGTTGTACAGATGGTAACAGTGGCCTGGCTGAACTCTGCAATGATTTAAAGAAACAATTCTTTGGGGTTTGGTCGTTTGTTGTGGGGCTTTTTTCCTATGAAACTGTGACGTTATGATTGTGTGCTTACAAAGAGCTTCCCAAAACTCCTCAGGGAATTAGAACTGAAGTGTATTCAATTGCAAAAGCCATTTCAGGCTTCTGAAACACAGACCCATCAGCAGGAAAAAGGCATAGAGAACACAGAAATTATTTTTTAGGCCATTTCCATTTTAATGTATCAGCCTCATAAATCAGGTATGAGGGCAAACAGTGAAAAAAATAAAATAAAATGCAGGACATTCTTCTATAGGAAGGAAACTCTGGAGTTAAACGCAGCACAAGTCAATTCAGCTTTCTAGGAAGACAAGGAAACTATTCCTTACCCAGAAACAGGAGCCAGCTGTGCCAGCACATGCAAGCAGTGAAGAAGAACCTTCAGCACTGCTGGAAACTCAATATCCACAAACCTCCCTAAGCACCCCACTGTTCTTACCTTCCTGCTCGACCCTTCCTCTGCTTGGCATTGGCTTTGCTGACCCACTCTGCTGCCATGGTGCTGATGTTGTTCTGGGTGTCAAAGTGAGTCTCCTTTATTTTCCCCCCATCTATAACGAACACGACGTCATCAATTGTGATGCTGTTGAAAAAAAAAGAGGAAAAAATTGCAACTTTTCATCTTCGCAAGTTTGACTTAGGATTGGGTTTGTCCTCTCTTTGCTCCCTCCCAAAGAGTCAGCAATTAAAAAATCTGTGTTTGGAATTTCATTAAGAACTATGTTACTAAACAGTTCAAGAAAGAGCTGATTTATTCTCCTGGGCCTGGTAGAAGTCCCCACATGGGTTCTGAAAAGAAGACAGGCAGCTCAGATTATCATGTACAAGTCATTCTAGTAATTGTTTAGTATTTCTGTAGTTCAAAACAATGTAGCTGGTTAAATTGTTTAAAACAATTATAGGAAAACTCTGTTTAGTCTATAAGTATTTTTAAAGACAACTAAAGAATGACACAAATGCAGAAACATCTTTTTGGGAACACTGAACTAGTTTATACTTTAAATTATCACTTCCATCTTTTGTTAAACACACAGCTTTCCTGGCTCTGGGCAGACAGGTACTTACCTGGTCTCTGCAATGTTGGTTGCAATCACGATTTTTCTCACTCCCGGCGGGGTCTTCTTGAACACCTGTAATTATCCAGGGCCCATTTATGTGTTTGCCAAACCCAAACGTGCTTTTTTTTCTTTTTTTTCTTTTTTCTTTTTTTTTTTTTTTTTTGTAGTTGTGAAGTATTGCAATAAAAGAGCAGCATACCTGAGTCTGGTTAACAGTAGGCATCAATGAATGCAAAGGTATGATAAGAAACCTATCTGAAAGGTAAAAATCAGTAAAAGATATGGTGTAAGCACAGAAACTTCTAATTTTACAGGAAAATCAACTAAATCAACTATGCAGAAGAGAAAACAGGCTGCAAGCCAGGCTACTGTTTCTTGCTCTGAGTTCACAGGTGTTTGAATCGTAACAGCAAATTCTAAATTGAAAAGGTATAAAGGCCTTCTTTATGATGCTGTAACATGACAAGTTCAAGAAAATCTATGAAGTTATGTACAGTAATTTAGATTTCATTTTTAAATTCTGAAGTCATCTAATAATTGGTCAAGTTTAATACAGAAACTGACATTCAATCTTTCAATAAACAGGAATTCTGCATCTATGGAATATACACAACCACACTGCAAGTCAGCATCTGAACAGCCACGAGCCCAACTAAGACAGGTGAGATGGAAACATGAGAGGCAAAAGGACAAGTTAAAGTGCAGAGTACTTGAGAGTCTGTAACAAAGCTTCTCAAATAAACAGGACTTAAGGGAACTACCAGCAAAGCAGGGGAAGCTGCTCAAGGGTGAAGTGTAGAGGAAGCACACACAGAATGGAGTTTAGTTTTGGATGGGAGTTCTCCCAGCTACAGGAAAGAACAAGAGGAAGAAGATGCAGGTAATCTGTTTTTCAGATTGTCACTCCCACACTGAGGAAAATGAGTTGTTGTTAGCAGATGGATGATACCACAGACACACAAAAACCGCTGAACACTTTGGAGAGGAGAGACGAGTTAAGAAATGAACCCAGTGCAATAGCAGCAACCCCATGCAAAAAGTCTGCCACCAATGCTACTGCCAGAGTCCCCACATAGAGTTTGGGTTTTACCTGACTTAAACATGACTTGTGACATCAAGAGCTCATGCAAAGTGCTGATGTTGTCCCAGCCTGGCAGAAACACCAGAATTGCACCATCCTGCAGGGAAGAGAAGTCAGAACACATTACACACTGCAGAAAGAACCAGCTCCTTGCACACTGATACACAGTGGGCATGTGAGATCTGAAACCCCACTGACCCCATCTGGAACAGTCTATCAAGGTTTTTTTTCTATAGAAGAACTACCTACATATATTTCTCAGAATGTAAGAGTAATTAGATATTCAAAGCTGTTCAATTTTTTCTTAGAAGAGCAAAACAAAAATTTCTCTTCTTTCTGTGTGACCAGCCAAAGTCACTGCCAGCTCTGGCTTTGCCACTGTCCCCAGCTCGGTTCCACTGTACCTCCTCTTCCAGCACAATGTGTCTGATCAGTGCTGCTATAAGGTCCAGGTCCACCTTGTCATCATCCATCATCTCCAGGGCACTGATTGTACTTGCTGAATACCTGCAGCAGGGAAAGCACAGACACTGTCTCCTGGACCATGCAAAGCCAGGGGCTCCTGCTCCTGCTGCCAACCTCTGAGTGAGCCACCCAGCCATGAACCCACCTCCCATCAGCTCAGTTCTTTGTCTGAGCAATTCCTGCACCTCCTAGGTACTCTCCACATTTAGTTCAGTGTGATCATTGTCAGTTCAGAACAGCTGAAGGATTACCATGTCATGACTGAACTGCCTTTGAAGCACTTACGTGACCTCTCTCATTCTTACGGATGAGCCAGGGACTACCAATTTGTATTTAGGTAATGAATTGAAATTTAACTTGAACAACTCAGAGTGTGTCCAGGCAAAGGGAGCTAATTCTGCTGCCTCTAAAGCACTTCACTGGTTGCCAGCCAACTGCACAGGCAATTCCATCATCATTTTCCACTACCCCACCGTTACTAACACCAAGCAACACAATGCAGCATTAACTTATAGTTCTCACTTAAGAGCTGTCTGAAAACTGAAAGCAGAAGAGAAACTTGGGCCCTACCTGCCCTGCAGCTGCCTTAGGTAGCCTGGCCACTGCTGCCTGTAGATCTCCTCCTTCTCCTCCTTCTCTGGCCTGCTCACGTGGCCCTGCATGAAGCCCTTCCTCCAGTGCTGCCGACGGTCCATCTTTTCCGGGGTGTACCTTTTCATGGGAGGAACAGACACAATTCCACTTGATACTGAGGGAATTTAGAGCAGCTGCAGAGCAGTTTTCTGAACCATGAACAATATGCTGTGCTTTAGCTAGACCATGTGTAAGATTCTTCAGTTTCTCTTCTGACAGAAATCTTACACAAGCAGAGACCAGCCCTAGTAAGCATGAGAACACGTAGGGAAAGAAGTCTGAACAGCAAGAAAGAGTGGTTTGATTTAGAGGCCTGAAAATTCACCACACCAAGAGAGAAACTGTTCTCCCTCTCAAGCCAACATTCCCAGGTAGCTGTGTGCCACTTGTAATTACTATTCAAGCTACAAGGCCTCCCTTGGAAGGTTTTCTGTTGAAAAATACAGGCTATTCTTCTTTATGCCAAGTTAATCTTTGAACATACATCCACTAAGCTAAAAAACCCCCAAATACTCTCTGAAATGATGTGCAGAAAAAACACTTGCCTCAACTTCTCAATGACATCTTCAAGCAGATATTCCACCACTGGGAAAGTGAACCCAGGGATGTGAATCATTGGGCAATGGTCTGTGGAGGGAGGCAGAACTCTGTTTTAAAACTACTGATGCAATACTGCACTGAAAGAACAGAGGCAATAAACAGTCCTCACTATTTCTGCAATACAGCTGCCATGCCTACAGGACATTTCAACTTGTCATAGAAGATGCCAAATTCACCCCCAAATAAAGCTGCTGAATAAAAAAGCACAGGCAGCAGGTGGTATTTTGCACACCAGGATGTTCAACTGGTTCCAGCTACAGGAAAAAGCTGGGAGACTGAACAACTGTAAGTTCAATCTGCTTGCCCACTCACACCAAGAATGCTAAAACATGGTAAATATTTACTAAGAAAACACTCTGTGGATTCTGCTTCCATAACATGTCTGAAAAGCAAAACCAGAAGCAATATTGGGTCATAAGGAGATAAAACTGAGAGAAACAGTGTCTCTGGCAGCCAGCAAATATTTATAAAATTGAAGGAATTTCTTCTTTCGATACAAATCAATTCTATAATTTGAGAACTGCACTATACTCTAGAAGCCTAAATTACTTAAGAGGAACATTCCTAAGAAGCATTTCACCTACCAAAGTACGCAGAAAACTTCTCTGCATTTAAAGTAGCACTCATCAGTATGACTTTCAGATCGAGTCGAACATTCAGAAGGTCCTTAATAATGCTCATTAAAACATCTGACTGAAGATTTCTTTCATGGATTTCATCAAGAACTACATGACTGATGCTGGACAAGTGCCTAAAATACAAGGGGAGGAAGTTACACTTTTGGTTTTAGAAAAATTAAGAAGCAGAGCTGTGACTGTTTGGAACAGCTCAGGACTCGTTTCGTAATTGTACTCAGCGTCTCATTAAACAGGAGCTCTTACTTATCTGACTGGAGCCACTGCAGGACAATCCCGGTGGTACAGTACAAAATTGAACCTTGTTTCCTCGGCAACCGACTGAAAGAGACACAATAACAACTCCTCAGTTCTCTTATGTATTTAACAAAATACTGTAAAAGCTTAAACCCAGCTGTGGACGCCATTGCAGACATGATGCAGATGTGCCTCACTGCCTCCCTCCCTCAGAGCACAATGGGAGGAACAAGGAATTAGGCCACTGCTGCATCACTTCTGTGGACGGGATATGGAGCAGGGAGAGGCCCTGACTTCCCAGACATCCTTTGGCATCTCCTGCACAGAGGTGCTGACCCCCAGCTCCTGCAGCTCTGCAGGCTCAGCACAGAGGACACTCACACACACAGCACTGTGACAGCCTGGCTGAACAAAAAGAGAAACAGCAGAGAGATTCTGTGACCTCCAGTTAAAATGCTGGGAGGGCTGAGCTGTCCTCTCTCACCAGGAGTTTTGCTTCAATGACAGGGTTCCATTATTTGCTGGTACCACTTCAGATACTTTTTCAGATTGTAGCTGACTCAAAATGTAAGAGCTTTTGCTCTGCAAGCTCCTGTCACTGCACCTATTACCTGGACCCTGGAAATTAGGGTAGATTTGTGTAGCAAATACATGGCTTTCCACAGAAATTTGCTTGGAGCATTCTACCTTTTAGAATCTTCCATTTTCCTTGAATTCATGAATTAGGGACATCAGTTTTATTTCTGCCCACAACAGAACCTTTTACAAGAGCTAAAAAAAGGATTTACTAGAATTAGGCTAGTTACTGTCACATGGGGTATAAAACACAGTAACTGCACTCAAACCTTTTCCTAAAGTTCAAAAACCTCACTCCTTCCTCGCAGGAATTAATTTATGGGAAAATATCAGCAGAAAATCAGTTATTTGTTTTTAGAACTATTTTTCAAATTGTCTCCTTTGGGTAACAACAGCCAGCCCTTCCCCTGGAGCCACTCACCTCTGCAGGCGGATCTGGTACCCTGTGCTCCTGCCATTGCCGCAGCCCTCTGCCCTCTCAGCAGCCACCCTCTCAGCCACCTGAGGGAAGAAAGAACATTAGGCTGATCTGTGATTGAGCTACACATCAGCAGGAACACGTGGAACTGAGATGGCTTGTAAATAACAAAGCAATGCCCTGAAAACCTTTTCTCCTCCCCTGAGAGCAGCAAGCCAGGGACAGGTCTGTGACCCAGGACAGACTTTAGAGGAACACAACCACTCGGGCATTAGCAGCACAGTTCCCTTTCAGCAGGGTGAGCTTTGCCCCAGGATAAGGCATCTCTCACACTGAACTATCAAGGAGAGTAACTACTGAGCACCTGAAAGCCAGATTCTTTCCTGCTCATTCATACACCTCTAGAGGGCCTGACACAACATTAGGTTTTACCTTAACTGACATCTGCACTGCCCAAATCCATTAAAATCACAGATATAACCCATTACTTTATCAAGGAACAACCAGGCTGCAGTGCCAGTACTCCATCAATGGCAAAATCTTGTGAATATCCAATTACTGCACATTAACAGAATTGTTATTTGCAACAGACTCTAAGGTGACCGAAAAGGAACTGGAAAGGCTGAGCTGTAGTGAGTGAGTGCACGGCGAAGGGGCACTCACGGAGATGGCGCTGATCCTGCGGGGCTGGGTGCACACGATCCTGCACGTGGAGCCCCGGCCGCGCTCGATGTGATCGTCCAGGATGAACTGCGTCACCTGCGTGGTCTTCCCGCAGCCTGTCTCGCCGCTGATCACCGTCACACGGTGGCTGTTGATCAGCTTCACAAGCTCCTGGGCCCAGGCAAAGACAAAACAATTACTGTGCTGCTCTTCCAAACAGATTTTAGAGGATTTCGACAATTCTGCTCCTGTGGGATGAATTCTGAGCAAAGTAGCTGAAGTTTCTTCAGCAGCTGAAGAAACACTCGGCTGCTTCTTGTAATGCTACAAAAAATGTTTAAACCTCACAGAAGTGATTTCTGCACATTCACACTTCCCAAACTGTAGGGTTTAAAGCACACCCAACCTCAACACTAGCTTTAAATACTTTAGATCCTATATGAAAACAACATGAAAGAACTAAAATGAAAGCCTGAAATATATTTTTAACCTTTCTGCTTCTTCCTTGGCTCCTATTGAGGCCTTTGGGGACTGAAAACAAGAATTTGCCCTGTTGGGCTCCAAGTCTGCATGAACTAAAGGTTTTCAGCACAATATTTTAACATTTCTTGTACCAACAGGAACAGCTTCCCAGCCTCTACCTGCCAATCCCAACGCCTGTTAAGGGGAGTATGAATATTTTAAGAAACAAATGCTAACAGAAAGGACATTATGGCAAATAGATAAACTCTAGGAAGGAGCTCCCTAATCATCCATTGAACCTGCAAAAGCAAACATACCAGAATACTCCATTTCTGCTGCATATGGGGAATATCAGATGAAGAATTAACATCAATTAATAACAGCACCTATTGTCACTGTCCTTATCCTGTGACTGGGAAACTAATGGCACTGAGGGCCCGCAGTGCAGCCATTAAGTCTGTGATTAACTGGCACTAAATTCAATTCTAAACTGGCTAATTGTTCAACAAAGGGCACAATTTTATATACAGAAGAAAGCGTAATAACTTGAGTAGCCAGGAACCTTCTAGAAGGTTTAAATGGGCAGAGAAAGAAGACTTATTAAGAAATGTTCCTAACTGTATGCAGCCATGGATTCCCATGATATTCCCAGTTATATTGCCATGATAACGCTGTATCGAGCCCCACATCACGATCTCTGAGCCCCTGGTACAGTCTGGAAAGAAATCACCCCCAGAAATCACCCCCAGAACCTGCAAGGCCTCTCCCCTTCCTGAAGGCCACAAAGGATTGCTGCCAGTCCCAGGGCACAACTGCTTTCTCCTGTTTTGGAGCACAGCCACACAGATTCTCTCTCTTTAAATCCACACTCACCTCTCTCATCCCATATGAGGGGAGCTTCTCTCGGAACCTCTAGGGAAAAAGAGACAAACATTTCTCTTTAAACACATTTTCAACACTGAAGCAATAGAACAGATTTCACCTCCAACCTGGGCTAAACTGCGAAATAATGACAAACTGCTCAGCAACACTTGTATAAACACAGGCCCACGGGAAATAACTTTAATTCCATGCATGTTTTCAGTTTCATTCAATTTACAAAAAATGTTTCAGCCAAACTATCCACTACACACAGCTGCAAGAACAGCGCCTGGTACGGAAGAGAGAACTGGTACTCAGGGTAAGACAACTTTCTGGATGTGGCTGTTAACAAATTGCCTCTGTTTTCAAGAGGCAATTCCTTCAGAGGCCCAATGTTGTGCTCTCAGTTTCAGACATAACTGCAAGGACATAATCCATAAAAAAGAAAGAGAAACCCACCCAATGACAATACATCAGCTTCAAATTTCAGATTCTAACTGTTTCTGAAATTTGTAACTTCCCATTTTTAATCACTGTTCCATCAATAGGTATGAATTTTATGAATTCTAAAAGTAATTTTTAGCAAAAGTAACATCATGACAACTTTCTAGTAAATTGCAAGATATGACATTTTCAGGTTAGCTTAATTTTAAAAAAAATTTCAATTAAAAGTTTTCAAATTAACACAGGGAAAAGTACCTGCATTTCAATATATCTGGGATCAGATCTCTTCTTCATTAAGTCTTCTTTAAGCTGCTCATCTAAAATAGCATCCTGCTCATTTTTTTCACAGAGATATTCCACCTCCCGATCCAGGGATGTTTTTTCCAAGGCTGGTCTCTGTCTTACAGGAGCTTTTTCAGCATCTGGTTTCACTCTGGCAGGCTGTTCTGGAGTAGGGCTGGAATCACACCACAGAAACTTCAGAGATTCCCCCAGCTGAGCCTTGCAGAGTGCATGGAATTACACCCAGCAGTTAACGAACCAGCAGGCCACGGGAATAGAGAATCATGGACTGGTTGGGGCTGGAAGAGACCTTAAAGCCCCTCCAGTGCCACCCCTGCCATGGGCAGGGACACCTCCCACTGTCCCAGGCTGCTCCAAGCCCTGTCCAACTTGGCCCTGGACACTGCCAGGGATCCAGGGGCAGCCACAGCTGCTCTGGGTCTGTCACTACAGTGAATGTCATTAAAGCAATTAAAGTCTCAAACTACCAACCACCAAAAATTTGACATCAGGATCTAAAAAACAACACGTTCTTTGTACCAAACAAAGCTACAAAGCAACAAAACATCGTCAGAGAATTACTGCTTGATCCACTGCCCTATAACTGGATCCCTCAGCAAAATGGATCCCCAATCCCCTCATTTCAGCACACCTGCCTATTCGAGCTATTCCTTAGCAACTCCAAAACAGATCCTGCTCCACAGATTGAGAAAATATTCTAACACTACACAATAACTGAAAACAAGTCAAAAGCCACCTCTGGAAGAGTAATTCCACAGGCCAGGGGAGCTGAAAAATCCCATATAACTACCATAGTAGGTCTTGAGATCAGTTATACATTTTATGAGTTTAAGGAGAAGTCTAACACTCCAAACTCAGCAATAATGAAAGAGTTTTACAGCAATGGCTACAACCATTTCAGTGTGACAATACATGTGGAAAAACCCGGGGGTATTTCTTAGGCCAATTCACTCAAAAGAGGTAAATAACTTCTGACACATCTTCCTGCCACTTTATGGAAAATTTGTGCAATTCAAAATAAGTAAAAGGACTGGTAATTGTATCTCTTTACCCTTCTTCATCTCCAGACCACCAAGACATGGCTTCTTGCTCTTTGTCGTTTTTTGTCTGCACAGAATTCAGCAGCTGCACGATTTGCTCTTCCCTGCGCTCATCCATGCGCACAACAGCTCTCTAAAGCAGAAAAGCACAACTTCCATCAGCACGGACTCCGTATATTCACCAACAATTACGATATCAATACTCTCGGAATGACCAGAAATCTACATTTTTTCCCAAGCGCAGTTCCAAGGTGCAGAGTCCTGTCCCCCTGGCCAGGTGAGCCGTGTGCCTGGGCCATGTCCCCATCAGGTGAGCTGTGTGCCTGGGCCATGTCCCCATCAGGTGAGCCGTGTGCCTGGGCCATGTCCCCCCGGCCAGGTGAGCCGTGTGCCTGGGCCATGTCCCCATCAGGTGAGCCGTGTGCCTGGGCCATGTCCCCCCGGCCAGGTGAGCCGTGTGCCTGGGCCATGTCCCCCCGGGCAGGTGAGCCGTGTGCCTGGGCCATGTCCCCACCAGGTGAGCCGTGTGCCTGGGCCATGTCCCCATCAGGTGAGCCGTGTGCCTGGGCCATGTCCCCCCGGCCAGGTGAGCCGTGTGCCTGGGCCATGTCCCGGCCAGGTGAGCTGTGTGCCTGGGCCATGTCCCCCCGGCCAGGTGAGCCGTGTGCTGGGCCATGTCCCCCCGGCCAGGTGAGCCGTGTGCCTGGGCCATGTCCCCATCAGGTGAGCTGTGTGCCTGGGCCATGTCCCCATCAGGTGAGCCGTGTGCCTGGGCCATGTCCCCATCAGGTGAGCCGTGTGCCTGGGCCATGTCCCGGCCAGGTGAGCTGTGTGCCTGGGCCATGTCCCCGTCAGGTGAGCCGTGTGCCTGGGCCATGTCCCCCCGGCCAGGTGAGCCGTGTGCCTGGGCCATGTCCCCGTCAGGTGAGCCGTGTGCCTGGGCCATGCCCCCACCAGGTGAGCTGTGTGCCTGGGCCATGTCCCCCTGGCCAGGTGAGCCGTGTGCCTGGGCCATGTCCCGGCCAGGTGAGCCGTGTGCCTGGGCCATGTCCCCACCAGGTGAGCCGTGTGCCTGGGCCATGTCCCCATCAGGTGAGCTGTGTGCCTGGGCCATGTCCCCGTCAGGTGAGCCGTGTGCCTGGGCCATGTCCCGGCCAGGTGAGCCGTGTGCCTGGGCCATGTCCCCCTGGCCAGGTGAGCTGTGTGCCTGGGCCATGTCCCCCCGGGCAGGTGAGCCGTGTGCCTGGGCCATGTCCCCCCGGCCAGGTGAGCCGTGTGCCTGGGCCATGCCCCGCGCCCCTCACCTGCTGCCGGTCCGCATCGCGGCTCTTCTGGCCCTGCTTGCGCGCGTACCACAGCCCGATCTCGCGGCCCTTCAGGTGCCCGGGGTGCCGTCCCCGCCCGCCGGGCCCGCCCGCCGAGGAGGCGGCGGCGGAGGCAGAGCCGCCATCGCCGCCACGGTCACGGCCGCGGCCGCGGCCCCAGTCGCGGCGGTGCTCGTAGCTCATGGCCGCGGCAGCCGGCGCGGAGCAGCCGGCACGGCACGGCACGGCACGGCCCGGCCCGGCCCGGCCCGGGGCGGCTCCGATCGGCGCGGCGCGGCCCCGCCTCATCCGCCGCCGCACTTCCGCCCGCGCCCTCAGCGCGCCGGGCCGCGGGTTCGAGTCCCCGCCCCGCCCCGAGGCCGCGCTTCGGCTCCGCACACTGAGCCGCCCCGGGAGTCGCGGGTTCGAGTCCCCCAGCGGCCGGGCGGTGCACAGTGGGGAATGTGTAATTTTTTAATGTTTCATCTATGTATACTTTCAAGCCTAATGAACAAGAAGAGCAGCCAATGAGCTCTAAGTGATGTCCAGCTGTTAAAAAAGTATTTCTAGTACTATGTCTATTTAGATGACAAGAACTGCAAGTGTGTCAAAACTGCTGCAACTTCCCACCTGTGGAGCTGCCCCCTCATTTCCACAGGTTCCTGCAGACACACCACCCAGTGCCAACACCAAAGCTGCGGTTTAAGACTTTATTTAGGATTCCCTTTAGACACACATATTCCTCAAATAAATAGATATATAAATAAATAACTTAAAATTCACTATGGAAAGCTGTAAAGCACTTGAGTATTTGCTATCCCCTTGATAAAGCATTAAGAGTTTGAATCAATTCAACAATGCCCCCAAATAAAATTTGCATGATAGGAAAAAACCAGCTGATACTGTATTTGCTTGGGTACCTTGTGCCAAGAGGAGCACTGTCCGTCAGAGCAGCTGAGGTGTGGAGATTAAACACCTTTTAACCGCTGTTGCCCTGCTCCTCCCGCTCTCTGTAGGCTTTGTTCAGCAGCTGTATTTCCTCCTGGTACCCAGCCCTGTCCGAGTGCTGCTTCTGGCTGTTCTGCCGATGAGCCTCGACGGTGTCTGGGATGGAGATGCTGAAGTCGCTGCCAGGGCTGTGCGAGGGGATGAGCAGTGAGTAGGAGGCACTTTCCCCCAGCTCACAGGACACAAACCTGTTCTCCTTGCGGGAGTAGCGCAGGGAGGGTGACCGTGCCTGTGTGGAGGACTGGCTGATGTTGCTGATGATGGACACGGTGTCCAGGGCCTCTTCGTTGTCACAGATCTCCAGCACCTCCAAGTGAATCTTAACGCTCGTGTCGGCAAACGTATCCCGAGGCTCTCCTGGGCTCGGCTCGTGCCCGACGCTTTTGGAGCGATACACCTCGATTTTCTTGGACAGGGGGGTTATTTTCTGCCCCTCGGAGCTCACCTCGTAGGTGGACAAGGAGAGCGTTTTGCCGGTGGGGGCCTGCAGAGACACGGTGCCCTGGAAAGCACACAGGGGCACGGCCAGGGCCCCTCCCGCGCGCTGCAGGGGAACAAGGACTGTTAGTGTGAGCAGTGTCCACATCGAAATCCATCCTACATGAGCCAAGTATGCTCAGTTTGTCAGCTCATCTCACTGCCTTTCCTTGCAGAATTTTGGACACCTGGTGTCTATGACTTGAAACAGTAGCAATAAGTTTTTAGTGTTGTACACCTTAGTGTATGAAATCCCAAGTGACTGTGACTCACTATGACATCTACAGAATACGAAAAACAGAGTTTAAATGAAAGTGGATTCCTTCGGTGCACTGTTATGTCCTGTTTAATCAAACACTTTGATTTTTAAGACTGAACATGAGGAACGTGGAAGGGATGTCTGAGGCACCTGGAGGGACAATGAGCAATCTCCGCTTGCTGGAATGAACACTCCAGGTCTGGAGAATGAGACATTTCCCAATCATTTAGTGACTCTTTCCAAAAGTCTCCTCAAGTTTTCCCTTGAGAAATCAGTATTTACTGTTGAAGTGAAAAAGATCCATCAAGTCTCCTATGTCAGTGCCCAGTCACTAACCAGGGAGGCACCGAACACTGTCATTTTCCACTAGAACAGTCCCAGTGTTCAATTCCAGACACCTTCACCTGTTTTTAAAGTACAGAATCCATTTGTCCCTGCAAACCATAACACCGTGCTCTGGAGAGCACTGTGGACACAAGTGCTGGGACTAAACCCACAGTCATGGGGCCCCAGGGAGGGATAAATGCATTTATCGTGGCTTTAGGTACAGCCAGGTAACACTGATTATTACTGGAATTACTTTCAGTATAAATTATTATTAATGGGAACAGAATGTGACCTTTATCTTGTCCTCAATACCATTATTAAATACCCATTTTTGCTTCTCGTGACACATCCATGGCAATAAATAGGAATCCACTAGCAAACCAGACTCCATGGGTACATCCTGTGAAGTATTTTACCACTGTGAAGTATTTTACCTCCCACTCCCACTGTTCCCTGCAGTTCAGCTTTCTGGTTTGCAGCCTGACACTGCAATTTCACTCCGGAGCAGGAGGCAACAGCAGTCCCACAGGTACACGGACACCTGCGTCCAGCAGTCACAAGAACCTGTTGAAGCACCTGATCTGAAAGCTGGTGCTTATTTATCTGAGCCAGGCAGAACATCAGCAGCCAGAGGAAGCCAGCTGCTTCCCATGGCAGTGCCAGTATGAGGGAAGGGCTAGAGGAGCTATAGGAGCTATATCCAGCCTTGCCCTCGTGGGAAAATGTCTCTACTCCCACTATTCCTCTGCAATTCCAGAGAGAGCCAATGGCAGTGGAACTGCAGCAGGGAGCCAGCAAGCATCACACAGACTACACACAGCTCTGGGGGCAAAGTGAGAAGACAAAGGTGAAATGTTACATTGATTTTCCAGCCACAGGAACCTCTTTGGAAACCAGGAACCTGAGCAGGAAGAACCCTGATGGGAACAGCTCAGCACATCAGCAGGGGTACAGAGGTACAGATTCCCACCCAGCCCGTGTGAAGCGAAAAGAATCTTCAAGGTCATTCTTAACTCAGCTTCTGTGCTGTGCCTGGTGTTTAAGGGAACGTTGACAACTTTCCTGCAGTGAGTGAGATGCTGTGTATTTATCATGTTAAAATACTCCTGCCTGCACTGACTCCTCCTCAGTGAAGTTGCTTGCACATAAATAGGTCCTGTATAGAGTCTCTTCAAAGAGTTTGCCTGAGGTAACCAACAGATGAGGCAGAGAAAAATAATCAGCAAGCCTGGAACATACTGCCAGCCTGGGAGATTTCTGTTGCCTGAGGGCACTGAAGCATAGGCAAAATAAGACATGGCATATTTACACTCAATCTCTTTAGGAAGGGAGTCACCCAGCTATTTTATGAGATGTTAAAGGTATTTTTCAAAATACCAAAAATCCAAGCAGGAGTTAGAAATGACAAGTGCCATTTTCTCTCTCCCTCTCCATTACAGTCATCCTGTCATGTATTCAGTAAACCCTGCTGCCTCATCCTCTCATGCCACTTTTATTCCAGAGAAATCACTTTGATGGAGAAACTCTTTACTCACAGAACAGACAATGAGGAAACAACCAGCTCCACAATCATTACTGTCACCCCAAGGAAGTGCCACTCTCCAAGTCCACAGCTTCCAGAGGAAACCAAAGACACCCCGGGTCCTGTCTGGCACCCTGCTCTCCAAACAGCTCAGTCAAACTCGCTGATCCCACACCCATGGCGATGGCTGCTCTGCCTCCTACTGTCAGTTCTTACAGCTTCTCCTCTTGAAGAGAAAATTAGCAGCACTCTAATAAGAACCCCTGCATTTCTGGACTCTAGGAAGAACCCCTGCATTTCTGGACTCCAGTAAGTGCCCCTGTATTTCTGGACTCCAGTAAGTGCCCCTGTATTTCTGGACTCCAGTAAGACCCCCTGTATTTCCTGCAGAAGGACATGGCCAATCAATGCTAGGGGAAGACTCCTTTTTTAACACACATGGGAAATGCAGAGCGATGAGAACAGAGTGGCTTTTCTTAGACACTTTGGTACTTCCAGACAGGATGAATACAAGTAGTTTTCAACTTACTTAATGTGTGGCCCAAACTGATCTTTCATCCAACATACACCTGAACCATGCATTAAAGTTATTTTTACAAAGCTTGCAGGAGTTTCACACTCTGCCCTTTCCCAGCAGCAAGCAAATGTCAGCTGTGAAGCTCTGACAGCTCCTGCTGGATGTCAGAACCAGGCAGAGCTGTAACTCCAAAGCCTGGGACTTTTACCCCATAGGAGCCATAATGCCTGGCACTATGTTATACCTGGGAAAATGTCAGAAATGGATGAGTTATGATTCTTTGTAATGCAAGTAGTGAAGAGTACGTCCAAAAGTGACATACAAGGCCCTAGGGCACATAAAACACCCCCAGGCAGTCGCTACCAGCTGCTGACAAAGAGCTGCTCATTCCTGCTGCAGTCCCAGGGCTGCATCTGAACTGGTACCAGGGGACATGGGGAAAGGAATCTTTTTTTTTTTAAATTTTTTTTTTTAAACATCATCTAGAAACTCCTGTAAGGAGAGCCACAATTCCGAACCTACAGATACAGTACTTTATTAACCAAGCTGCACATGGCACATGAGGCCTTGGCAAGAACTGGTAGATTAAAACCAGGCTGAGTCATCACTTCCTTTTGCCCCCAAATGCAGGAACTCATCTCCGCTCACTGCAACAGAGTGAGCATTGGCATTTTATGAAAGGGATGATCAGTCAGATTTGAAATATAAGCCAAATTCCTACTGTGACTCAGATGATTAACTTGTGTTTCTCAGATGGACAGATTCCCATATTTGAATACAAAATACATCTTACACACCTCCCGTGTCTGTGCAAAGGCTGAGCACAAGCTGATCTGGCTCTGAAGTCACCCTGCCTGGAACAGGAGGTTGGATTAGGTGACTTCCAGAGATCCCTTACAACCTAAAGCCTTCCGGAGCTCCTATCTCACAGACTTTACATGGACTCTCACCCCACTCCCACCTACTGTAATGCCCAATGTCCACTGAATTCCACAGTGGAATTCTCTGGAAAATGTCATCTTTCGCAGTTGTCCTTTGCAGAGAAACTTGTTATTCATTAAGATGAATTAACATAATTCACACTTAATTCTTACCATATACAAATCATGCAGGTGCACACAAAATAAGAAAACCCCATGATTAAGAAGACAAGTGAGAAATTATTGCAGGATCAGCACCTGCAAATAGGTCTGTGGCTACTAAACATTATACAATGACATGAGTTTTACTAAAAAATAAGACTAATAGAAGTATCCATGTCAGTAAAAATCACTCCTGTTTCGTAAAGAAACTCTTATTATCAGAAAAGAATAAAAGCAAATTCCTGTTTTACCTGCCGAGGGGTCCTCTCGGATTTACTCCGGCACCACTCCCAGTCCGAGAGCTCTGGTTTGTGGCTTTCCTCATGGGACAACCTCCACTCAGGTCCTTCAGGGAACACTGATGGATCACAGTGTGTGCCCTCCTGGCCCTGACAGGCCCGTGGCTCATCAGGAAGGGGATGTGGAGGGCCTGTCCTAGTCCCCCCCGGGGTGCCCCGGGAGCTGTGTCCCAATGCCAGGGGCGGGAACCCAGAGCCAGTGGCATCGCTGCCCCTGCCAGGGTCCGGCTCCTCGCAGTCAGAGCTCACCAGGTTGTGGTAGGAGGTGGATTTACCATCACTGGTGTGGTGGGGAGGGTTTTCCTGGGATATTCTGTAGATTCCATAGCCTTGCTGGAACGACAGGTTGAACTCGAAACCCCTGTGCTTGGCTAAGCAGGAAGGAAAGAAACCTCATGTTAGGAGTTGAGAGCAAGAAGAAAAATGAGATTACAAATACAATGAAAATTACATGCTAAAACATGGAATAAATTATCCAGCTCCTGCTGGAAACAGGCAATTTTCTCTCCATAAAAAGAATGAATTGTTGAGAAGGAAGACTTCTGAGAAGGAACTGCCTTCTTGATGAACTGCAGCTGTTCTTTCCAGGAAAGTGGCTAAAAGGGCAGCAGGGGCAGCACAAGCCATTCTACACCTGGAGAATGTGTTTAAAGCAAGTGAAAGCTGGACACTGAGGATGGCTTTTCTCTAGGATTCGGGGGCTCTGTCTCCCTGAACATGCAGCGAATGTCAGGAATTCATCCACTGATGGTAAAGGATTTTCACTCCAGAGAATGGGAAACAATCCCCACATCCTCAGAAATATTTAGTCCTTATAATGCTTGCATGTGAGATGAGATGATCCCCGTCAGTCCCTTCCAACTGACCCACACTGTTCCTCCAGCTGTTTTTACATAAGGCCCAGGGAAAAACAAGGCTCTAGGAGACTCCAAGAAGGTTACCAGGGAAGGTCTGGCATCCTCTGTTACACCAACCCTTCCACACTTACTTCTGGCATTGTCTGAAGACACTGCATAGGAGTTCCTCCTGCAGTTGATGATGCAGCCGCAGGGCAGGTGGAGCCAGTGCTGTGACAGGACAAACACTGGGGTGACTGTGGCAGCCAGCGCAGTCAGCAGGAAGCTCAGTGTCTCACACGGAAGGCTCTTCAGCCCAGTGAGGTACTGGACAGCCATCTGTATCTGAAAGGCAGAGCATTTTGAAATTTAAATCACTTCAGGCACATGAGATGCTTCCAGGAACAAAGAGAACATCTCGCTATGAATATGACACCACTGTAAGACACAGATTGTCATTAGTGTTTGCTGAGCACAACAACTCTGGCTCTAACAGACAGCAAACACGCTGACTGCTCTCCTCTCATGCTGCAATTCTCAGAAAAACCCTCACTGAAGCTAGGTATGGATGCTGAGCACCATCGAACAGCTCCCGGGGCCAGCCAGTCCGTGTGGTATTGAGGAAATCCACCCTCACACACCTCGCCCCAGAGCAGGGTTCCCCGTTCCCGACAGATCCCTTTCCCAGGTTCCTGTTCCCAAACACACACACGCGCATGACAGCACTCCCTCCCACCCCAGTACTACAGGGATTACAAAGGTGCAACCAGATCGCATTTTTCTAACAAACTCCTATTTTTTAACCCAAAGGATGTGGGTTAAAGGACATGACCGAGGGGTCCTTAGCTCAATTCCCAGCCCCAGAATGCTGAGCAGACCCCGTCACACAGCTGGCAGTACCAAAGGGGAACCTTACTGCCCCTGTATTCAGGTGACATGAATGATGTGCTGAGAGAGTGTCAGTGATGAACCAGGCTCTGCCAAACCCCGTGGCACCAGTTAAACTCATGCAGTGACGCAGATCTGCTGGAGAGGACTTTTGCTGGCACAGCTACACTACGAGGAACAACTGCAATGGCCACTGTTGATGTGTTTCAATCCATGGCCCACAGGTCACATCCCACTGAAATGCAAGTGAACATTGGAAAGTGAATCCATCTGAGAATTTACCATCATGGGGAGCCAGAGAATGACTTTGGTCAGTGCCAGGATCAGCGAGAATCGTTTCTGGGCAAAGCCCACCGTGAAGCACCTCCTCAGTGTGCTGGTCTCAGCCACACCCTTCCCAAAAACTGCCTCCGAATTTCGGAAAGGCTCCAGTGTTTTATCCCCAGGGTCCAGCAGTGACAGTGGAGGGACAGCAGCACCGCAGCCCCGTGGTGTTCCAGGGGAGATGAAGACTCCAGAGCCCTGCAGGCACTCAGTGTGCAGCAGCTGGGGCTCACCTGAGCACAGCAGCTGCAGAGTGAGGGGAACAGCCAGCACTGCCAGGAGGGAGAAGCACAGCGAGTACACAACGAACACAAACAGGCTGTAGGAACTGGCACAGTCGGCGAAGCAGCCCCAGGACGTGGGGATGTACCTGCCCCAACCACAGAGAGGCAAAGTGCACATCAGCAAACTGACAGTCCAGATGGTGAGGATGGCCCATACCACACTCACACGGCGCTTGGAGGAGCTGCAGCTCAGTGTCCCAGCCATGTGGAGGGTGTAGAAGTTGTAAGAAACTATAAGAGACCCTTTCAGGTTGCTAGAAATGCCCTGGAATAAATACATAAATGCTGAGGTGGTGCACAGACGCTGGGGGAGGACTTCGCTTGACCACTGCGTGAGCATGAAAATAATCACCGGCACAATGCTGATCAGATCATCTGCTGCCAAAGAGGTCACAATCATCGAAACCGTGGTTTTGTTCTGCATTTTCAGCAGGGAAACTAGGGAATAAATGCTGCCCAGAAGGGCTGGGAGTGCAATGGCAAAAGTCAAACAGAACAGAAGGACATTCCAAGTTCTCTGCTCACTGGATTTGTCCATAATGCTGTGATTTTCAGTGAAGAATCTTGTCCCATTGAGTGACAAATTACCAGGAATTACCGACATTATCCTGGGCATTTTTTTCTTTACCTTCTCACTGATTCTGCAAGTTTTCACCAGCTGAAACCAGAATTGTCAGCTCCACATCACAAGTTTCTTTGTTTTCCTAGACTCTCTTTTGTGGCATCTGATGAAGAAATATTCAGGTGGCAGCACCCCTAATGCCAGAACCAGAACTCATGCTCTTGAAAAGACAGGCAACGGTGAAGTAACAAAGGTGCTGAAAAAACCGGAATTCTTCAAAATCGTTCCCGTGCTGGCAGACGGCGAATTAGGGCTGCTCAGGTGTCCACATGCCATTGCCGCTGACGGACGGCAGGCACCGTGCCTCCCTCGCCAGCTCGGCTGCAGGGGAGGCAGAGCACAGGGGAGGCTGTGCTCAGGCTGGGGTAGCTCGGGCAGACACGGCGTAGGAGAGAGAGGCTGTGGGACTCTGCCGGCGCTGCCGGAGCTGCAGGAGGGAGGGGCCGGTGCCGGCAGCAGGGCAGAGGCAGCGAGGATGCTCCAGCCCCAGCTCCCTCCCGGCTGGGCTGGAGCAGAGCCCCGCTAAGCCACACCTCCGAGCCGGCACCGGAACCCAATGCGAACCCTGCGAGCTGATGTCAGCCGTGGATGTCATTCCCGTAAACGCCGAGCTGCTCCCGGGCTGCACACGAGCTGGGGTGCTGTACTGCCTGGCAGCGCTCCGGGCTCGGAGGGCACGGCCGCAGGCTGAGGGGATGCAGGAGGGGCTGCAGGAGGGGATGCAGGAGGGGATGCAGGAGGGGATGCAGGAGGGGATGCAGGAGGGGCTGCAGGAGGGGATGCAGGAGGGGATGCAGGAGGGGCTGCAGGAGGGGATGCAGGAGGGGCTGCAGGAGGGGATGCAGGAGGGGCTGCAGGAGGGGCTGCAGGAGGGGATGCAGGAGGGGATGCAGGAGGGGATGCAGGAGGGGATGCAGGAGGGGCTGTGCCCTGCCCTGCAGCATTGCATTCCCACTCCACACGAGCTGGGATGCTGTACTGCCTGGCAGCGCTCCGGGCTCGGAGGGCACGGCCGCAGGCTGAGGGGATGCAGGAGGGGATGCAGGAGGGGATGCAGGAGGGGCTGCAGGAGGGGATGCAGGAGGGGATGCAGGAGGGGCTGTGCCCTGCCCTGCAGCATTGCATTCCCACTCCACACGGGCACACGGATGCTCCTGGCCGTGCCCAGGCCGCCTTGCAGGGACAGCAGGGAGCCGTGCCGTCTGCCCTGCGGTAGCTCAGCTCAGCCTAGGGTCTGCAGCTTTCATTCCACGCACGACTCCAACCCGAGCCTCATCAGATGCTGAAAAACTGTTCTGCTGTGCCCTGAGCCATTACAGCTACCCTGCATGGCCACAGCCCCGATGGCGGAGAGAGCAACACGAGCGTCCTGCCAGTTCCCTCAGGACCTTCTTCCTCACACACTTCACTGCCCCTGCTTTCTTTCTTTCTTCCTCTGCCTCTCTGCAGCTTTTTGACACTGTGGTCAGAGCAGTCCACCCTGTGCCTCCTGTATGTGTTTGGAAGGAAATGTTCATCAGTGTTCTCAGGAAGAAAGTCACTTTTTATTGCCTTGCCCATTCGAGGGAGGTGAGGTATAACTCACTTCAATTTGCCTTCTCACACAGGGTATTTTATGATCTGAAGTGTACCTTGCCACCTCTGTGGCAGCTTTTATCATAACTTACAATATGGTGAGATGTTCTTTCCTCTAGTCATTCCATAGTTATAAAGAGAAGGTTTTGGGAGTGATGAATTCAAACAGCTCCCCTTCTTATTTATCTTTCTTTAACATGACTGATAAATTCTGATAAAATGTACAGAGAGATCAGTTTCATCTTAAAATTAAAGACAATTCAGTTGCAGTAAGAACCAAGCAACTCCACAGAAGGCAGCAGGATTTCCCCCACAGCTGTGCTCCAGGGAGCTGACCTGCACATTTAAGAAGATCCAAGCTCTGAAACATCTCGTGTGGTTGGGGCAAATGAACCTGAAATAGTTCTCTCATCTCAAGGATGAGTTCACATTGCAATCTTTCAAACTTTACAGGAATACTAACTTTACAATTATGATTTCACTCCCAATGTTCCCCTAAATTCATGAATGGACACAAGTAGGTCTGGGGGAGGCAAGGACAGATAAGTGAGCAGAGAGGTGGGCAGGGTCATCATCACCCTGTGTCTCAAACTTTCTAAAGAAACAGTGCTAGGATGGAATAACCCGGCTCTGCCAAAAAGACACAGGTAATGGTGGGAGGGATGCCTTGAGAAAGGAGAAGGCACCTCTGTGTGTGTCCCTGGCTGCACTGTGCCCAGCAGGCAGGAAGCTGTAGGTTCCTCAGTGCCTGCTCCCTTTCTTCTCTGCAGTCAGCCTCCTGCATGATGGGAGGTCCCAATACAAGCACTGTCCATCACTGTACATGTATTTATTCCTTATCCTGATGTGAATTCTCCTCAGAAAGGAATGATCCCAAAGAGGAAATCACCTGGCCTCATTCCACACAGAGCCCAGCAGGCTGGGAGTGGAACTCATGGAACAGCACGAGGTGAGTGATTTTAGTTTTGCTGTCGCTGTAGCAGCAGTGGAACACCCGTAACCCAGCGTGTCAGTGAGCTCACACCCCTCACTGAGCAAACCTAGCCATATCACACTGCTTGGGAACCTCCAAAATGCCTGTGGCATTTGGAGAAAAAGCCAATGTTGTGCAGTCTGTAACACCACACCACTGCGGGAAACTGCAGAGGGAGGGTTAAACGTAGACTCCAAACTGCTGGGAAGAAACAGTTATCCCCTTCTGAAGGGAGGGAATAAAAAAGGAAGATGGCATATGCTTGGAGTGACCCAGCTGTGACCCCATCTGGAAGCAGCAGAAAATCAGCTGTGTATGTGGAATTTTCTGCAATAATGATAAAATTAATGGCTGCAAGAGCCATGTGTAAAACTGCACATTTCACTGCCTGCTGGGTATTCCCAAGAGCTCTGCTATGGGTTGTCTCAGCCCTTCATTGCTCCATCTTTACTTTCCCATCACCTTTTCTCCCACTCAGCTCTAGGGAAGGCAGAGTGAGCAGATTGGGAAATTCAGCCCCGGGAGTTGTGATCAAATCGAGTTTTAATGACATATTGAAAGATCTGGAACCAAATTCTGCCTCTAGAGGACCAGGAACTTGTGTTGTTAGTGCTGGTTGGCACCGCTGTTACCTACACCCTGCATTTGATGGGGAACCTTCAGGCCGGGGCAATGCTGTGGAGCTGGGCTCCAGGGCTGCCACCAGCTGTAATTCCTGGGAATCTGTGCCCTGGGAAACGCCCTGGCATGGCCCGTGTCACCGCTCTCCAGAGTCCGAGTCCCACCTGTGTCTGAGGAGGGGATGCTCAGGGATGAACATGAGCACCTGACAACTTATGACAAAGGTCTGCCCTGGCGCTGGACCCTGATCAGGAGGTATCAGATTAGGAACATGTGGAATATTAAAAGATCCATCCAGAAAGGAAGTGCAGAGCTGTGCTATTGACATCAAGCATTTATTAGTGATTCCAGTCAAGAGAAAGAACTCATGAATATTTTAATGAGATTGTGAGGGGAAACCTCCCAAACAAGATAAAATCACACTTAGCAAACAGCCTTTCAACTGCAGTGACAGTTCCAGCCTCTCTGATCTGCGGTTTCTGAGACTCAGATTGTGACAGACACTGCAGAAGACAGGCTTAGTGCCAGCACAAGTTGGACACGGTGTGTCAGCAGGATACCAGGGACTATGGAAAGCCTGCCCATAAAGATCCTTCTTCATCAGCCTAGATGGAAATAATGGCTCACTCCCTCAGAGATGAAGGTTTCAGAGAAAGATAAAAGAAATAATACTTGAGAAGAAGCCATAGTACTTTCAAACACTGAATCTTTTCAATTCATGTGTTTATCTTATTCCCTGGAATAAGATGACAAACTGGACTCCGTGTTCACAGGGAAGTCTCTATCAGTGTCACTGTTGGCAAAACAGCCATCACTGGGGACACACAGTCCCCTCACCCTGGGGACACACGGTCCCCTCACTCTGGGGACACACGGTCCCCTCACTCTGGGGACACACGGTCCCCTCACCCTGGGGACACACGGTCCCCTCACCCTGGGGACACACGGTCCCCTCACTCTGGGGACACACGGTCCCCTCACCCTGGGGACACACGGTCCCCTCACCCTGGGGACACACAGTCCCCTCACCCTGGTCTGACGACAGCTCAGCATGAGCAGCTCATGTCCCAGCACAGCTTGGAGCTGCTGGGGAGAACAGACAGACAGACAGACAGACAGACAGACAGACACTGGGCCCTTCTGCACTGCAGCACAAGGCTGGAACATCTCCCATGAAATCACTGCAAAACTACTGCAGACCTGGGCCCTGGCTCGTGGCCCCCAGCTCACTGCAGAAGCTCCAGACACGAAGGGCTGGGAAATCCACAGTCTGCATTCCTACACCACAAGTGGCCAAATTCCCCAAACACCCCTCACACACCTGGCCACCCCAGGGAGAGAAACACAGGTCTGTCCCTGGGGTAGCTCTGGGCACAGCAGCACACACACATCACGCTGGGAGCTGAAAGGCATCATCAAATATTTTTTCTACCACATGACACTGAAAAGAGCCTGGTAGCACCTACTAAAGATGCCCATGATCCATGTGTTTTCCTAGGGAACAGGAATGTGTTTGGAGAATCAAATCCCGGTTTCAAGGAGTTCGCTCCTGGGGATACAGGTGTGGATCAGTGAGCACAGCCACAGGATACCCTGGGCAGGTGTACAGGGAGCAGATTTTGGGCTGACTCGTTTAACAATAGTATCAGAAGAAATCCTCTCGATTGCCTCCACACTCAGTCTTGCATCCACAGCAGTTTTTAAACTATCAGGAGAGGATTTTAATCAAAAAATTAAACACATTCATGATTGCAATCACAAGCTCCAAGTCCTTCTGTCTGCTCTGCTCTCCATTCCTGTGTGCATGTTTCAGATTTAAATGTGAACATCGATGGTGTCTGTCCCAGTGAAACACGCGGGGGATTTTCTCAGTGAAGTCCATGAAAGAATTGATTTTATTTATCACTGTCTAGTTAAAACACATCACAAAAAGAATGGATCAGGTTCTCAGGTTTTAGGAACTCCACGAAATTCAGTTTCTGTGAGAATGCCCAGCTCTGTTGTGAGGAGAAAAAGTACTGCCACCCTTCCTCCTGCTAACAAAGAAAAAAGGAAACGAATAGGAAAGCTTCTCCTGGCCCTCAGCAGTACTGACAGTGCTGTTCACAAGGGTGATTTTACACTGTCTACCAGGTACCAAACCAGGTCTTTAACTCCCTGTTAAACGTTATGTAGGCAATAAATGAGCCTGCACCAGAAGGTGACAGTGTGATCATCTGCATCATCAGCACTCATCACCATCCCTTTCAACCTCCAAGACCCTTGAACCATCTGGACTCACAGGACTGATTTTCACTGAATCATGCCATAAACACTGACATTACCTGACATTACAGCAATAGCTTTCAATACTTTAAGGGACCCAGGCTGTTACAGCCTCTCATTTCTTTCTTTGCATTGAATGAGCATCAAGAGTTTTTAGATGTCAGATCTAATCTCTGGAAAATTGTCCACTTCTTTTTAAATGGCCTTTCCTACCTTGTTCATTCATGTCCTCTGATTCATGTCATGACCCTGGGATGAACACCCCAGTTCCTGGCAGATGCTGGAGCTCAGGATGCTACTGGAATGTACACCCTGCGTGTGCACCTAAAGCTTCTGCAGCTTCCTTGGGACCTGCTCCTTGTACATCATCTCCAGCTGGGAGAGCACAACCTGTTCCTCCAAGGGAGCTGCAGGCCCCTCATGTGAGCATTACCCGGGGACAAAGAGGGCCCCAAGCGCTTCTGCCCTGCGAATTCCAGAGGCAGGGACCAGCAGCTATCCTGGAAGCCAAATGGTCTGTGCTCCTCACCACCGCATGGCTGCTACTCTCTTTTATTTTATCAAATATTCCCCACATGCATTAAAAAGTATGGCTCCCATTATCCTGGGTTTACGCCGAGACAGCCTGGTTTGTGCTGGAAGAGCTGAGGAACTGAGGAACAGCAGCCCCTTACACAGCGTTTGCTGTGCAGAACATGTACTTATGAAATATGCATGTGCTGAGAGGTGATTAGGATGCAATTCCTCATTTTGATTAAAATGCTGCTTCCATTATGTTTACTGAGCTTCACAAAACAGCCTGATTTGTATGCTTACATAGTATTTTTTGGTTTGGGTTTTTTTTCTTTTTTTTAAAATAAACTAAATGTATCTTCACTGCTATGTGTGGGAAAATGAATGTGTATATAAAACTTCCTTTGGCTTACAGGTATTAACCTGAGAGATAAGCTATAACTCCAGGCTCAAATGATGGCTTTATTTTTGGGGTGGGGTGCTGGCATTATTTTTCATCACCTGGAACCTTTTTTGCCCAGAATTACATGCCCAGATGCTGCCAGATGCATTGGGCCTGGAAAAGTAGGCAATGCATACTGTTAGGACGTGACCCAAATTAGATATACCCATTTTCAGTACCCCATCAAAAGCCTTTTCTACTGGAATTCCTGAAGTTGTTAGGATCTGCAAAAAAAAAATCATAGTCTAGAGAATACTGAAACTCATTTGGAGTAAGATGCATTAGATGGCAAAATGGGCCTTTCTTTCTCACAAATAGCAGAAAACAAGCCTTAGGGGACAGAAAACAGATTTATTCTCTAGGAAAATGTGCAGTAATTTTGTTTTCCTGGCCATTTTACCAATGCTTTTATTACAGATTTTGTATTATTCACTCCTGTGCCTGCACTCCACCAGGGCCTGACAACACCCAGTAGCAGAGTGTTCTGAAATTGAGCTGGCTCCTGAATCAGATTCTGTTATTATTTTAATGTCTCATCTATCACCGCCTCTGAAAGACCTGCCAGAAGCCTTTTAACAGTGAAGATATCACTGGTCTTTGAGCCCCTACAATGTCCTATCTGGCATCCTATTTTAAGACAGTGAAGTTCCTATTTCTTTGACAATGCCCAGCCTCCCTTCAGTCCTCAATTTCAATTAAAACAGAACAAAGATCTTAGGGCAATGTTCTGGTATTGCTCACTGGGTATCTCTAACCTTCAGCAACAGGCACTGGGAAAACTGGGAGCTGGTCAAGTTTGGCACAACTCCTTGTTCAATGAAAACAAGTCCCTTAAAAACCCCACAAATCTGTTCAAACAGAACGTGTTATCGAATTCTTCCTACAAAAAAAATCTGCCAGTGCCAGGATCCATCCACTCCATTTTGCCTGCTGATAAGAGAATCCATGGGAGTAACTGTGTGATTTCATTCACCACTCTTCAGTGAAATATTAATGAGCTTTTTTTATTCTGCTCAGATTCTCAGAACTGTTACACCCTTTATCTCCTGCCAGATTTGAATAAGGACGACAGCAAAGGTCACCATGACAATGGGAACTGTGAACTGCTTAAGTACAGGATGGATTTAGCACTGAGCATTGCCAAGGCCACTTACACATGTAGTAGGAATCTTAAATGTCTGTCTGCTTATCTCCCATGAAAAATTTCAAACAAACAGCAAATCATGATCAGAGCAGCAACTCCCTGTGGTGTACACTGGGCACTTAATGCAAGTGCAGCACTGAAGCCACGAGCAGACAATAAATATTGGTCTGCATAAATGTTAGGAAGACATTTAAGAGAAAAGACGTTGAAGTAGAAAAAGGCAACAAAATGACTAAGCCAAATTCAAGTGGAAATTACATCATAATCTGAAAAAATTGAAGTCAGTGGCTTCCCAAAGGCAGAGAAAATGTCACGTTGCCCAACACAACCGCAAGTTGTGGAACAGGGTGCAGGTGAAACAACAGAAGGAACATCTGCAGTGCAAATGAACAAACACTTCATGCTTGGGGCTTACAGAAGAGTGCCTTCTCTCCTTGCCTGCTGCACGAGCAATGATCCATCCCGTGTGGCTGATGGCAGGCAGATGCGTCAGCATGACGTCCAGGGACTGACGTCAGTGGGAAAGTCACTGTTCCCCCGAGAGCTGCGCTCCCAGGATCTGCACTTGGGGAGGGAGCTGCTGCACAGCCCTGCTCCCCTCCACCTCCCTGCCCGGCAAAACCTACATCAGGAAAATTCAGTTTTCCACAATGCACTAAGAAAAATTGAAAGGAAGATCCTTCACTTATTTACTGTCTTCCCAGGAGAAAACCCACCCTGCCTTTATAAACTGCATTCTCCAAGCTCAAGAATAAAGTAACTGTCCTTACATCATGGATAGGAAACAATGAAGTAATTTCCATGGATATTTCCTTCTTTCTTCACTGCTTACACACTGGATGGGAGCAGACTGGGGACTCTCTCCCTACATCATCACAACACCCCAACAGGGCTTGGATTAGGGTAAGAGCAATACAGGGGGACATTTTTACTTCTTCTTAACTTCCTCCCCACTCATTTTCCCATAATGTCTCATTTTTTCCTATCTGTTTTCAGATAAGATCCACTCGGGGTGAGAACAGCCAGGGGCAGAGCTGCCCTGTGCACGAGGCCACTGCCACGACAGGACAGATGCTGACAACAGGGACAGGGGACACAGCTTCTGTACGGAATGCCCTGGAATGGGAAACTGCCATCAGAAAGCAGCATTTCTGCCTCAGGCCACAGGGTGAGAAGTCTTAAAGACCTTCTGTCACCTCTGACAGTCACACCCTCCTGCTGAATGCAGAGAGACCTCAGAGCACCTTCCCAAGCAGGAAACCTTTCCCTGTTAATGGCAAAGAGCAGAAGAAGGAAGTACCTGTGGTCATCTTCTGTACCATAACTCGTTCAGGAAGCCCCAGAACCCACTACAGCTCAAAGTAGTGCTCAGAACAAGCTGACTGCTCTAAATGGCACATTGTAGAACATAATGAACTTTCATTATTCATTCTCACTCTGAAATCTGCCTGAACATCTGTGCTTGTTGAGATTTCAAGTGGGATTGTTCAGACAGAATTACAGAAGAATTTGCAGGGTGTGAGAGGTGATTCTGGTATGATCAAAGGAAGAAAATCAAAGTTTTACAGGGTCTCACATGACATGATTTAAGAATTTGAACTTCCATTCAGCTCGTATCCACCTCATTCGTTGCTTTTATGACTGTTCGGGGTGCCCAGTTCAGGGCTCTCTTCTCATTTTCACCTGAGTAAAACTTCACTGAGTTCAGAGAGCGAGGCTGATGTCACATTTTCAGGACAGCCCACCACTTCTCAGTAAAGGTTAAAACAGAGCAATTAAAGAAACAACAATCTCCATCACACACCATGACCTCTGCCAAAAGCTGGGATCACGTGAGGGTGACTTCTCGCAGTTCTGCCTTGCTCAGTCCACATGTATTGAGTTTAGTCTTTCTTGACAATTCTGAGTGGCTGTTGTTCTATTTTTATCTCCTCAAACATAGGATAATGTCCCCAAAAGCACAGTGAGAACATCAAAACAACTTCTGGAGCCAAAGTTCAGCCCCTAGAATCAAGGAACCCAATCTTTGACAAAGCTCCCAGAACATGCAGCAATGCCAGAACTGGCTCCCAGATCTGGGTCTTGCTCTGCTAAAGCCTGGACAATCACTCTGAAACCTGCATCCTGTCAGGAGATATCACACTGCTGCAAGATTCCAGGGAAGTGAAGCCAACATTCCTGCAGCCAAGGAAAGGTTTCCTCTCAGGAAAACAGTTGGAGATAGTCTTGAACTAATTATAACAGAATGTGGAAGAGGCCATGAGATTTTCTAAAACAGGGAAATCCTTACTGCTTAACTGAATTTATTTAGGAAATAATAAATAAACCCCCAAAAATTAAGGGCAAAGGGAAGCATTAGTAGATTGTGATTGGGAATACTGAGGGATTTCCCTTTTTCCTTTATGAAGTTGCAACCTTGAACTCCTGTGGAGTTGCTGTTAATGCATGACTTGTCCCCAGGCTGGAGCTCTCTCTTCCAGCGGAGGGAGAGGGGACACAGGTGAATGGACATCCAGGGCAGTGGCTCAGGGGTGAGAACCTCCACAAACCATTTTCCCATTTGTCTGGATTCCTGTCCCAGTGTGGTGGCTGATGAGAATCAGGCAATTGCAACATTTGTCCTTGTCTTCATGCATTGCCAGGACTCCTGGCACAGAACAGGGGCACATTTTCCAACTTGTATTTCTGGGGGCCTTTTTTCATCTCCCTTAATTACTGCAAATTTGCACTGGTGATACAACTTATCCACTCTAAATGTCTCTGTTCTTGCTCAGCTGCTTTGAGCAGAAAGCCTGGCACCAGAAATATGCAAGATAACTGCATGTACAAGGAAAAGTAAATAAATATGAGTCACAAAAAACACAGCCCTGGCTCACATGCCTGTGCTAAAAGAGCCAAGGTCTGCCCTCAGTCACCCCTTCAAAGAGGTGAAGAAATGACAGCTAAGGTTGGGACACACCACCACTGGAAAAATGGAGTTCACATCCACTTCCATGATGAAATGGGAAAGTATGGATGTCCCATGAAGAAGCTTCACTTCAAAGGCCTGGAGGGCAGGAGTGAGTGAAAAATGACAAGTAGCAATTGAGCTAAAAAAGCTGCTCCGACCAACTGGTTGGCCCAAGCACGACGCCATTCCCACACACAAATCCAGGGACACGGATAACAGTGACTTTCACATGGAATTGTTGATGGAAGCTGTTGATGGGAAAGCACAGAAACGCCTCTCTCAGCAGTGGCAAGCAGCACAGGGCATGGATGGAGATGGAGAAAGGCTGGCAGTGGTGGCAGCAGAGCCCCAGGCTGCCCCTCTCCAGCTCGGTCAGTAACTAATTCACTGCCACACATTCCCCAGGCTGACAGAGCAAGGGGATGTTTCCTCTTGTTGCTTTACAGATCTCATTACAGTAACAAATCAGGTACACTCCTTTCAGGCTGAGCTGCAATCACTGTTGATTACCAGCCTATTAAACTCAATGGAATTACTTAAGTGCTTCCTCTGGAATTAGTGCAGTTATCAGCATGGCTCACGGCAAGTGGTTTGAGTCATTCTACCACACATTTATGTTTAACTTTATATAATGCAATAAAATGACATTTTGACACAGTATGAAGTGAAACACCTTCTTTCTCCGTGTCTGCTCAATTCAAGTATTTCCTCTGTGTATTTTCCGGAGCGGTGTGTTTGATCGTGATTTTCCTGCACATTTCCTTGCTCTTTAGCAGTGAATTGGCAGCTGGAATGCCACAGAAGGGGAACAGCAATCACAGCAAAGACTAATGGTGCTTTAAAGGACTGCTAATAAGCACACGCAGTGTGAAAAACCTGCTTTGAACTGAAGGAACTGGACTAAGGACTGACCAGCTCGTGGGCCTTTTAGGCACCCATTTTTTCCAGATATGCCACCAATATCCATGACAGGACCCAGAGAAAGGGGCTGGAAGCACACACAGCGAGGGCCTCCCCACCCTCACAGGGAAGAATTTCTTTCCAATATCTAAGCCAAATCTCCCCTCTTTGAGTTTGAAAGAGGGGGAAAAAGCCGAGCACACGACAAAGCCAGCAGCCTCAGGCTCCTTTGCTGGAAGCACATGGAATGCCCAGTGCCTTCAGCACCAATTCCTCAAAGGTTTTGTGGCTTTCCGAAGAGTCCAGACTAGGTTCGTGGAAAATGTAGAATGATAGTTACAGGCTATTTTAAGCCGAGCAACACACTGAGTGAGAAAGGAGCAGAACTGTACCGGTCACTTCTGCATTAAAAGGTGCTAAAACCCCAGCGAACTGGAGGAAAATAGTACAAAAAGCATTAAAGATTTTTGTCCTAATGTTAATAGGATTAAAATTCCATTTGAGGTGATTTCTTCAAGGCCACCAGCTCTGTAGGCTGTGCTGGGGACAGTGAGGAGTGGGAGGTCCGGGCAGCGCCCAGGGAATGACCGCACGGACACGCGGCCTCAAGGGCCCGGCCACAGACTGTTCAGGCTGCGCTGGCAGTGGGGAATGGGGAATGGGGAATGGGAATGGGGAATGGGGAATGGGAATGGGGAATGGGAATGGGAATGGGGAATGGGAATGGGAATGGGGAATGGGAATGGGAATGGGGAATGGGAATGGGAATGGTTCCTGGCAGCAGAGGGAGCTGCCGCCCCGCATTTCCAGCCGGAGCCACGGGCAGACGCGGCACAGCACCGGCACAGCCCGGCCCACGACAGCGCTGTGCCACTGGCCGAGAGAGGCTCCAGGCAGGCAGAACCTGCAGGCTTTTAGCTCCCTCGTGTCTGTCCTCGGCAGCTTAGTCCGGCACTGAGCCGCGGGTGTGCTCAGCGTCCCAAGGGAGTGCTGTGCCCGGTGCCAGGGGACACCGCGTTGGCAAAACGTAAAGAAATCAGCCACTTACTGCCAAACATCTCAAGTGACACCTTCCTAATTCTTCCCGTTTTCTGTAACCGACACTTTTGGGTCAGACTTCTGCCTTCCCTCTCGTAGCCCAGAACCCTCCTCCAGCTGCGGCCCCTCTGCACCCCCACTGCAGGGGGAGCGATGGCTGTCCCACGGGAACCACAGCAGTGGTTCCATGGCTGTCCCACAGGACCCACGGGCAGTGGTGGTTCGATGGCAGCGGTGGTTCGATGGCAGTGGTGGTTCCATGGCAGCGGTGGTTCCATGGCAGCGGTGGTTCGATGGCAGTGGTGGTTCGATGGCAGCGGTGGTTCCATGGCTGCCCCACAGGACCCACGGGCAGTGGTGGTTCCATGGCTGTCCCACAGGACCCACGGGCAGTGGTGGTTCGATGGCAGTGGTGGTTCGATGGCAGCAGTGGTTCGATGGCAGCGGTGGTTCGATGGCAGTGGTGGTTTCATGGCTGTCCCACAGGACCCACGGGCAGTGGTGGTTCCATGGCAGTGGTGGTTCGATGGCAGTGGTGGTTCGATGGCAGCAGTGGTTCGATGGCAGTGGTGGTTCGATGGCAGTGGTGGTTCCATGGCAGTGGTGGTTCCATGGCAGCGGTGGTTCCATGGCAGCAGTGGTTCCATGGCAGCGGTGGTTCCATGGCAGCGGTGGTTCCATGGCAGCGGTGGTTCGATGGCAGTGGTGGTTCGATGGCAGCGGTGGTTCCATGGCTGTCCCACAGGACCCACGGGCAGCGCTGGTTCCCATCACAGCCACAGCCACACAGCCCAACACACACAACCAAACCCAGCAGGACTGCTGCTGCTGCGTTACTAACGCTGCTTTAAAGGGGAGAGTTTCTGTGCCCTGTAAGATACTCCTGTGACCTCCAAACGTGATTGAGTGACAAAGGAAAGAACTTGTACGCCTATTTCTGAACCTGGCTCCAGCTGTTCTCCTCTGGGTCACCCTGAGGTGTTTTGCCACCACCATGTGGGCTTTGCACAATCCTGTACACTCAGTCTCTTCACTGATACCTTAATGAAATTCAGGCAGTCACTGAACTTTACCCCTGAGTCTCCCGTACTTGAATATTCACAGTAACAAAAATCAAACTTGTGCAAGATTGGTATAGGGTGAAAAAATGATCGAATTCTTCAGAGCCTCATTATATAAAGTTAGGTAAAGGAAAAGTCCCTAAGAATGGAATGGGAAGATTAAGGACTACACACAGATGCTGAAGAGCCTAATCCTAGCCTTTTTTTTCATGTTCTTATAGCAAAGATGAGTAACTGGAAGATGTAGTGCCTATACCTTCCCTTTCAGCTACTTTATCATTTGAAATGTGATACTCAACCCGTTTTCTGCATCCACAGATAAGGAGATCATTTACTGAGGTTCCAGTTCACGCAAGTGAATCAAGAGGAAAGGCTGAGTGACCTCCTATCCCCTGTGTATTAGAGGTGACACTGTGACACGCCTACTGTGACACATTTACTTGGATGGCAGGTGCTCTTGAGTAATGGATCTCATGATGTTTTCTCTAGCCTTGTTTCTGAAGCACAGCCGGGCTCAGTGCCCGTGGCTGTGGGATGGCGTGACACATTGCTGGGAACCTGCTCACCCAGACGTGCTTCCAACTGCAGCACCTGAAGCGGAGCACTGACCTATGCTTTCAGCAGTGAACCACTTTCTGTCTCCCTAACCCTGCCACAGATCAATACTTCAGGGTTCTCTGGAGTTAAAACATTTTCTCTCTGTTCTGCTGCTGCTTGTGAATTGGCCTGAGTGGGTTTGCAGGGCTGGGAGACCAGAGTTTGGCTGGAGGAGTGTTTTCTTTTTTTCCATTGTGGTATTCCTACTGCTCACCCCGCAGCAAGAGCAAAACAAAACCGATTTGTGAAGCTGAATCTTAAAAAATGCTCTCAGCCAAGTCAGAGCTGCCTGTGTTGTGCAAGTTCTGGAGGCAGTTGGGGGAGTTTAGCCATATAAAAAAGTGTTTGTCTTAAATGCACTCCCCTTTGTTTCAGGAGAACAATGTCCTTAAGGATCTCTATTCCCACCCCATCCCCAAGGGCTCTGACAAGGGGAAGCAGCTTCTCATGGCACATCCGAGTGCCCAGGGGATGGATGCACACCCAAATCCAGGTGTCCCAGAGATGCCTCTGAGCCCTCTCGTGTCTTCTAAAGCAAAGCACAACTGCCAGAAGCTCTCCCCTCCTCTGGGGAGCCCAGAACAGAGGGTGTTTTGTGGCAAAATCAAGTACGAACAAGAACTAAGTCTGAAGAGTAGAAGAGACTTCTTTAAAATCCACATTTTCTGTGTACTTTTTGTTTGTTCCACAGCACATTGTAGTTTTATACTGCAGGGAAAGGACTCAGCAGAAGCAGCAACACCAAGAAAGGTCTTCATAAGGAGGAAGAAACTTTCTTTTCAAAACACCCCTGCCCTCTAGAGAGCTGGAGTACCTGCCACTGGAATTCAGTCAGCATTTTTCTTGTCTAATCTCCACTTGATGAGCTCACATAGGCCTTAATAACTCAGTATGTTTATTATTTTTATAGTCTTTATAATCTTATAGTCTCTCACCCACTTTTAGGGCACTGTGTTACCTTTTTTACATATCATTATGGAAACAAGCAATCATTTATAATAAAATCTTGGAAATTTCTGCATGCGCTTCAACCTAATCCTAAAAGAATGCTAAAGCACTGACAAGGGCTTGAAGAGATTTAAAAGAATGATAAAAGATTCAAAAATACTGCATCTTTGATCTTAAATGATATCCTAAGCTGTGTTATTAAGTCTAACTTAAATGTCAAATATATTAAATGCTTTAATTGGATCAGGGTTAATGTATATATGGAAAGCATCTCTAGAACTTCTCTTTTAAACTGTGCATTCTGTCCTAAGTAATGAAAATTCACCCAGACTCTAAGGTAATAGGTAATTCCACCTCATTTGTAGTAATCTTCACCCACTAAAGTTCTCTGAATTCTTTGTAGACCATCAGTGGTTCATGGGCACTTCCAAGAGGTCTGTGGAGTTGTTCTTGTCAATTATTTCCCAGTCTTCAGTCAGTGTTTGCTGTAAAAAGGCAATCCCTGAGAGCTTTCAGGAGTCTTTGGGAACACATAAGACCTCCCTACTTGTGTGCTCCAAGTTCTTTTGTGTGTTTCCCACGTGGGAATTTATTTGCACTAAAATTTGCTGTTTCAGGAGAAGTGGCACAGCACAGAATTGTATCCCCTTGTGCAGATGGGAGCAGCTGGAGCTGAAACCAGCACAGGAGAATCAGTAATGCTGCTGAGCATAAATCCTGCAAGAAGAAATAAAGAGCACAGGCAGAGCGTGGGGGAGAGGAGCTGCACACTCCTCACTGCAGACAGAGCCAGAGTATTTAACTCCTTCTCACTAAGGTCATGGTCCAGTGCAACTCAGTATTATATTGCCCCCAGAAAGGGGAAATGAGAGAAAGCAGGAGAGAGACACTTAAGGAGAAAACGATGCAGCAAACCCCCTCCCCACTGCTGTCACAACAGGAGGGGCTGCAGTGTGAAGGCTGCAGAAGATTAGGTCAGCATGGTCAGACATTGGAGTGAGTTTTCCCAGAAGGGCAGTCTTGGAAAAAAAGGAATCTCAGGCAAATTTCCATGTGGAAATCAATCCAGACATAAATGCTCTGGCTGGACAGTGTCATCCAGCTCCTTGCATCAATTCCCACAGCCCTCCTGGCTATCTGCAGAAGGCCCCAGTGGCCAGGTGACATAATTGTAACCCCTCTATTCCACTGACATTTGCTGCACCAGCCAGAAAGCAAGACTTAGTTCTCTTTTTGACCTCTCCAAAGCCAGATTCTGCCTGTCTTTCATCTGAGTTTCAAGCCCTGGTGTGTGAAGAATAAAAGTAATGTAAGCCACATGGTCAATATTCCCTGAAATCCCTTCACACTGTTCCGGGGTGTCTCAAAAGTTATAGGGACTTATGTAGTTTAGCTCAGACAGACAGAGCACATCGCTAACTGTGGTACATGCACACACTGTATCCTCAGGAATTTTTATGACTGTTTATCACTCATTTTTTCCTCACAGAATTCCATGGGAGCCTGACTGAATCAGACATGAACAAGGGCTGAATCAAAACCTCAGGACCTGGTTCACTGGAGACTTAAGATGCAGAAGTAGCACCCCAGAGTTCATTTCCAAAGTGAAAAAAAAAATCCATTTTCAGTGGAAGCTCCCAGGACTGACTCACTTGACTAGGTGCTCTCATCTTCCTGATGGTTCTAGAACTCTGTCTTTCAAGCCTGACTGTAAGACAGCTCATCTGAAAAACTGTCCTCAGGTTCTGGTCATCTTTCATAGAACAGAACTTACTCTGTTTGCCCCTCCCCTGTAACTCGGTGGACATACCAGGTGGATATTATAGGTCCAAACAGGCACTGTCCATGTGCAGCAACATAACTGAAGATCTGTGGTTCTGTGTCTCTACCATCACTGGGTGCCAGAACTTTACAGGCATTAATTCACTCCTGGCTGTAAAGAAGCGATAGCTCTATAATCCTTTAATTATAATCTAATAATCCGTCACTTCTTCAGCACTGCCCCACTGCTGTTACCAACTAATGCTTCTAAGTGGGAATACTGCCCTTTGGAACAGCTGGATGTGCATTTCTATACAGGTGTTAGGGAAGACAAGAATTGTGAGGGATCTCTTTTCTTCACCCACCCATGCCTATCTTGGCTACGTGAGGTTATGTTCCACTGGAAATTAGAGCAGCGCTAGTGAGCCTTCCTCATTTGGAGCTGTCAATTCACAAAGATTGGAAAGCTGTTGATGACAATTGTGTGTTATTTTCTGTTCTCTCAGATTCTGATCAGCTTCAAATGGGGCAGACACAAGGCTCGATGACCTCAGCCAGCCCTAGCTGACACTGCAGACAGATCATTTCTCAGAGCTGCTTTTTGGAGGATTCTGCTCAGTACACCAAGCCCACGCCCCGTGCAGACCTGCACTGCACTGTGCCCTTCTGGCTCCCCTCCTGTGCACAGTCCTTGCAGAGGAAACCTTCTGGCTCACATGGACGAGGTCCAAGCTACCCCATGTTGTTCCTCTTCACCCAGCAGCTCTGCGGGAACGAGAGCCAGGAGCAGTGCAGGGGCTTCATCAGCATCCAACCACACCAGGAATGTCCCTGCACAAGGGTCAGGCTTAGGACAAGGCCACTCAAGCTGCAGTCTGACCCATTCATGTGTGGCACTGCCTTGGATTAAATATTCCATGTTGCTGCAAAGTAATTCGCCTTCAAGAATGTGTACACACGGGGGAGCTGGAGCAGGAGAATGTGCGTGGATTTGAAAACAGGAGGACTTGACTTTACTTTGAGTTCCAGCTCATGACAGCGTGCCAGGAATGGTTGTCCCTGAGCAGAGCAGGCAGAGCTGCCATTCCAAGGCTGCCAGTGTGGGCCATGGCACTGGCACAGCACCCCAGTGCTCACAAACCCCAGCTGTGGCAGCACAGGCCACTCAAAGTTTCACTCACACATTAAACAAGGCAATTTCAGCTCATTTTGATCTTAACCTGTTGGAGGAAGTGTTGAATAAAAGCTATTAAGGACTCAAGGGCTGGAAGCAGAGATTCCACCCAGACTCACAGTTCCAGCTGAGGCATGTAGACTGAATTGGGAGGGAAACACTCACCAAAGCTGTTCAGGTGTAAGCACAATTCAAGACTCCGGGGCTGAAAATTCAGCCTTTCTTTAGCATCAGGTTCCCTCTATTGTTTTCTAGAAGGAGAAAGAAAAAAAAGAAGTAGAAGTTCAGGAATAATGAATTCGCAGTGAGCTCTGCTTAAGCAAGTGCTTCTCCACCAACCTTTCTTCTAAAAGTTTCTTATAATGGCATGCAGATAGTTACCTGTGAATTACAGAGGTAATTTGCACCCACTTAGAGCTCCGTTTGGGGAGGTATAAAAATACCCAGTAACAGCAATCTGGTCCATTCCTTATAACCATTATTAGAAATGAAACTAGAATAATTATTTTAGCTTCACTAACAACAAGAAAATCAGGCAGAAATGTGCCTTTGAACATTCTGTGACAATCTCTTCCGCCACTAGATGTATGAACATTGTCCCTGCAAAGGTTCTCCTTGCTCTTTCATCCTCCTGCCCCCTTCAGCCAACCCTCTCACAAGGATGGAATGATGCTGAAAGAAACCAAAATGTCCCAAAATTGCTCCAAGACATCTCACGACTCAAGTTCACTGAGCTGTTTCAAGTATGTGCTTGGTGACAGAGGCTGCATCCCTGCAATCCTGATTTCCCAGGGTTAGATACATTCTGCATGTTCCCCTACGAGCCTGGCTGCACACTGGCCCACAGACATGGAATGTTAGGGATCCAGGGATACAGCATTCAAAGGAAAGGGACTAAATAATAGTCTCCAGCACAAAAAGGCATTTGTGTCAATCCTACCTGGGGACATTCTGTGTGTAAATGCTTTCTGATGCAAATGCTGCATAAACAGACTTCATTTAAACCCTGTAAGTGAGCAAGCTCAAACTTTTCATACAGAAATGCCTAGAGAACAAAAGATCTTTTTTTTCCCCAGGGATTCTTCCACATACTCTGGAACAACACTAAGATATTTTGGGAATGCTGCTCCCGCTGTAAAATTGACTCCAGAATCTCTGTGACAGGTAATTGTGGCAGGTAACAGAGCAGATGACCTGAGATTGTCCAAACAGATTCAAGTGAGCAGGAAAATGAAAGGGTTTGAAGGAAAGCTATTTGGATCATCCCTCTCTGCAGTTACAGCTGTCATACTCTACACGACAGTTACAACTTCAATTTCTTTCAGCTTGATTTGATCCTTGTGTGACAATCCATCAAATTCAGGAGTCAATCCCATAACTGTATCATAACTTTCCCTAAAATTCACAGAAATCACACTGCTTCTAATTCTTTTAAAAGAAACGGCCTGGAATTAAAACTCCTCCCAGTCTTTGATAATAATGAGACATCTCTGATTTTGAAGTGCACTGTTGTGTACAGGATTGGTTGAGTGGTTCCATTCCAATCTCCCTTCAGAAAGTGGGTACAGGAGCACAGAGAGGCCACACAACTTCCAACCCAATCCTGCTGTCAGCAGCACCTTCACCAGCTCCGGGACACCCACGCTTCCTGAAGTCCAGCACAAGTACCTGGATCAAATACAGATGCACAGGACAAGGAAAACCAAGAAAACTTCTCCCTTAGCACTCCTCATCAAGAGCTTCCATCCCAAGGATCCAGGGATTTAGTGTGGGGCAGTTTACACATCCTGGAAGAAGACTGGAGCTGCCTCCCAGGCAGAGCTGCAGGCTCAGCTGGCTCCTGGTGGGAAGCACCTGAACCTCCCCACATGGAACTACTCAAGGCATCCCGAGTGACTTCCTCTGTTTACAGTGCCAGCTCTTTGCTCCTGCCAAGCAAAGGCTGCTGGCGTTTCCAGAGGGTGTCCTGCCAGAGCCCTCATCCCTGGCAGCTCCGGCAGCTCTGCTGTCCCCCCACACTGGGCTGTGCTGAGCGCCCTAAGGACACCCTGACACCTGGCCAAGTTCCTGGCACAAGGAACAGGCTCCTCCTTCATCTCGTGCAGTTTGTGAATAAATCCTTCCTACGTACCTTGTGCAGGCTGGGGCTGTCAGTCAGGACACAATAGCAGTGCCTCGACTTAATCACAGCCTTTCCATCAGCTGCTGCTTTGGGGGCTTCCACAAACACCACCCCTTTTCCTGGTGTTCAGCCTCACCCCTCCCAGGATTTCTGCCTTCACTGGTTTATATCTGACATGCCCAAATTAGTCCTGAATCAGGCAAAGCCATTCATGTTACTGGACCAGGCTAAGGGTGAAATAAAGGTACTAAAGGAACCAAACTTAATTTTAGCCCAATGCAAACAAGTCTAAATTAAGACTTTTTATTATTGAAAAGCAGATGGGACATTGAAACATTACATGACCACTGCTACAATTCATGATTTATAAAAATGAAAATACTATTTCACCAAAATCCATTCTTCATAGTGATGAATATATGAGATAACTGAAGCCCATTAAACCAATTTATTCTCTTAAAAGATCCCATTGCAGGGATAGAAACTGGTACAAATACAGCCTCTTACTGCAGGATTAAAAAGTATACATAATTTTGATTTTTTCTTTGTTCAGTGGTACAGCAAACGAATCAGCCTTATCGGCCACAATTCAATGTGGTGGAAGCATTATGTAAATCAAGATTCATTCTCTTAGCAATAGCAGAGGATCAAAAGTCCTGTCTGGAATTCTGTAAGTATAGGACAATAATTTGCATGGCATTTCTTGTCCTTGGAGTGTGCTGTGCTCCTCTCCAGGACAGCTCCGAGCTGGGCAAGGCTCTGGGAGACTCAGGAGCCAGAGGAGTGTTCTGGCGTTAGGCTGGGATAACTTCAGAGGGGTTTTTGTGGATACAAAGATGCATCTCATCCCATTCACTCTGAGCTCTAGAGCCAAAGCTGATGACTATATCCACTCAAGCATTCAATCTAAAATCACCTCACTCCTCTGGAAAATCTCAGGTTGGCAGCCCAGTAGCACTGGCAGAGAAACCCCTGCATTGGAGCCCACTGGGGGCAGAGCTCAAGAACAGAAAAGATTCACGAAGCTTCACAAAGCTCTTATCAAGTGTGACTGTAACACTGAGTTTTAGATAAAGTCTGAAAATAAGTCAATGGAATACAACCTCAAGTCCTACCCTGGAAAATCCAAGTGATTATTCCACAGGATTTAGGAAGCCAGATGCTGCTCAGATCTCCAGGATTTCAATGCATTAACAGAATTTTCAGAGAGTTTTTATAGAGCTCTATCACAATTAGCTCTTCCCATTAGCCTTCCATTTCTACAGGAGCCAAGCACATCCAAGCACATCCAAACCCTTGCAGGCCCAGTTGATGCAAGTGCATATACTCTCTTTAAGTCCTTGGACATAAAAAGAACTTGGCTTTATGATATGAAACATTCATTCCTGCATTTTAAAATATACTATCAGGAGCAAAATGATGGCCTTTGCCTCACTTTATTTTCAGGAGTTCCTCAGAGCTTTCCCTCTGCAATACGGAAGAGCTGAACTCCAGCTCCTCCAGAAGCTCAGTCGGTAACTACCAGAGGATTAGGAACAATCCACACTTATCTACAGTGCCCCTGCCAAAGGGCTGAAACTGCTGCCAGTGTTGGAAGGAGGTTAGATACCTAAAGCAGAAGCAGAAGAAGGCAGGCCCGGGTGCTACAAACCCCCTGTGCCTGGAGCAGCTCAGGTACAGGCAGCAGCACCTGCAGGGCTCAGTCCGACCCCACAGCCCCCCAGGAGCACCCAGAGCACCCCCACTTCACTTCAGGGTGCTACTGCCTGGGCAGAGGTGTGTGAGAGCCCCAGCCACACCGGGCATTATGCAACAGGGAAATGAATCATTCAGAGGTTCCTTTCCCAGCCTGGCTGTGGCTCCTCATTCACTCAGCAGCAATGATCTCCCAGGATTCTCCTAGAGAAGGAAATGGGTTAAACTGATGAGGTATTTTTAATGTGTGTTGACAAAGGTCCAGAGTGAATGTACAGTTACATTAGTTAAATTGGGACTGCTCTGCTCAGCCCCAGTAGGAATGTCTTCCTCTTTTATTATTTAAAGCTTCTGGGTTTTTTTTTCAACATTGCATTATGGAGAAAGAAGAAATACATCAAATGCGAATCCACTGGGAAAACATTCCTGCATTTTCTGTAAAACCACACTGAAGAAGCCACAGAAATTTGTTTCATTTTCACACTATCTTTACACTTAATTTGTACACAATCTTTTTCCTTTTCTTTCCCTAATTCCACTGTAGGGTGCAAAGAGAGAGGGAAGGAAAGGAACCTTTGTGTGCTCAGCTTTGACAGAGTATCCCCGGAAGGCATGGATAAAGATCAGCGGCACCATTTCAATCCCTGTTGTTTCAGTCCCCACAGTGACAAACAGAGGAATACAGCCTAGAAGAAAAACTCAGATTGAGATCTTCCTCAGTGATAAATTGTCTGTTGTCATCTAAGAGGACAGCATCACATGGATTTTGTAGCTGGTACAGGAAGATAATAAAGTAATGCCTTTTCAGGTCTCTGAGTTAATAACCTGAGTTATTTTGGATGCCACCAGGATGCTTCCCTAGGCAAGGGAGGAGTACACAAACCCAAACTCTCCTCTACAGCAAATCCCCCTGCACTGTCATTCCTGGAATCCTTCTCCATGGAATTTCCTTCCCTTCTTTTCCTTTGAGGGAATTCAGCCCTGGCTGGTTTGATCGGACTGTGATAGTTTTGTATATGTGAGCAATCTGTGTTCACACCCACTCACACCAGCTTGGCATGTTGGCTAAACTGCACGTGGTGCCCCTCTTTCCCCCAATTCTAAAATAATCAGGTGTAATTTCTGGTGAACAACAGCACTGTGGGGACTTTTTATGGAGACCCCAATCCTTATGGAAACCAGGCTTAAAATTATATATAGGAACAAATTCCCTGATGAAAGAATGCATCAGTCTTGTATTACAGACAGCCTGAACATAAACAGATTTTACTGTTATAGCTTTAGATAAAATCTTTCTCCCCTTCCAAGGCTTTATATCATTTCACACATACAGTAAAAAGTCCCAAAAGCTTTTCAAATGGGATTGAGCCACAGCTGCTCTATCATAAATCTAGAGAATTAAAATGTGCAGTGAGACAGTTTGGCTAAACAACACCTTAATTTCCTTCACGTGAAGCAGCTTGTATAAACAGGAACAGCATCAGGGATGGGAGCTTGCTCAGGACATGGAAATGGAGAGAAAGGGAGAGCAAAGCATGAGGAAAAGCAGCACTGGAGGAGGCTAAAGGAGAACACAGGGGAGCTAAGGAGAATTAACAAATTCTTTGGAGCAGAGAGCATGGGAGGGGAGGGAGGGAAGGAGGGAAGAGGACCATTCCCCTCAGCCTTATGCAGTAAGATCACCAGGTGCCAAAAATGAAAAGCCCCCCTGGAGCCCCTGGAGATCCCACTGGCAGTGGGAAGAGAGAGCAGCATAACCTGGCATCACCTGTGGGACTCAGAGAAGAATTAAGATTTTGGAATCTGAGAACGAATTTAGAAATGACCTTGCAGTCTTCCCAAATCAATTCCTACACAATTCAAACAATTCTCTCAAAGGCCCCTTCCTGAATCCTGATTGATTTTCTCCATTTCTGACTCAATCCATGCAGTCATCCTGCCAGCCCAAGGTGGGTACTGGGTGTAAGTGACTGCTCAGTGTATTGATTGCAGATTTTAGCAGCCACATCAGTGAACTTTCCATGAACAGCAAATTCAGGATTAATACCAACCCCAAATGTAACATGTACACGCCCGGCATGCGAACTATTCCTTACCCTTGTACAACCAGCTAAACTGGCCACTGGCCATTCTTAAACAAATACTGAATACCAGAAGAAAGGAAAAGAACCAAGAATCCTACAGGTCTTACTTCTCACTCAATTAATCAGAAGTATATAACAAAGATACTGTGGTTCATTACAGGGAAAAAATGTTATTCCTGATTGAAAACATGTTTTATCCTGATACCAGCAACCAGATGGCAACTAAACGATGAACTGTCAAAGAAAACTGGGAAAAGTTTTCTTTCCTCCATCAGGTTTGCACTGATGAGGTGCTTAATCCTACCACTGTCCCACCGAGCACAGCCCCCAGGGCTGAGAGGGAGCAGCCCTACTCCCTGCTGGACCTTATTCCTAACAGCAACAGTTCTTTGTGACCAAACAGTAAGACTGGAGCCATTCCACAGCTTCCCAGCCTGGGAGGCCCTGGGATGCAGGGTTTTCCAGCTGCAGTGACTCTTCCAAGGGACAGTTTCTTGGAGCTTTGAAAGAGTCAGTTTTATTTCAGCATCTGCATGAAGTTCTTCCCTGTCAGATCAAATACATTGATTGTGTCAGCCTGTTCAGGTACAATTCTGGGATTGTTCCTGCTCTCGATTTTAGATCTGTCATTTCTATCCCAGCACTGCCATAACTGGTGCACATGGCTTGAAGCTAAGGCAGCTGTGTGTGTTTTCCTTCTCCACAAGGTCTCAAAGGCTTGGGAACAGAATGTCTGTCTCCTGCTGAAACACACTCCGCGTATCAGCACCACTTTATGGGCCTCTGCCTTCCTCTGGCAGTTCATAAAAGTGCCTGCCAAGTTCCGCTTTCGGGATGGAGCTGGAAGAGCCCTGGGGGGTGGCCCTGCTTTCCCTGGAGCAGAGCTCAGCCACACTCACCGACTGCAGGGCACTGCAGCCCAGTGGTGGCAGTAAATGGGGAATCCATGGCCCACGCAGGAGCAACCTTTGTCTGACAGCACTGACAAACCCTGGGAGCAGCCAGGGGAGCAGAGACTGACAGAGCCCACAGTCGGTTTGGCCATGGCACCACCTCTCTGGGGCATGTGCCCGCAGGAATAGTGGGATGTGCAAGTTTGCACTAGCCACTTCCTTCTCCAAACTCCTGCTACTCCGCAGCCGAGCCCCACCAGAGTCATTTCCAAGCTGGTCAAGGGCAGCATGAAAGGCCAAACTTGAGCTGTGATTCAGCTGCAGGGTGAGCAGAAAGAGGTCTGAGCCTGCTATGGCACAGTTTGGTGTGCCACTGTGCACTGGAGGTCAGGAACTGCAATAGCAACACCAGTAACAGAGCTGAGAGCACAGAGAAATGGCCCAACTTTGATCTCAGAATTACAGTGTAGGACACCCCAGGGTTAATGTGAGCCCAGCCAGGCTGATCTGTGTCTCTGCCTTTTCTCCCAGGTGAGGCACTCACGTGTCTGCAGGTCAGGTTCCCTCTTTCCCACTGAGCTCTTTTGGATTCCTCTCACATGGCTGAGGTATCAGCACTCAAACTGCAATTCCAGACCCCCCCAGGGCCCGCCCTGCCATTCACTGCTCCATTCAGTGCTGAACACCATCCAAACCCAGGTATCCAATCTCCCACTCTCATTTCTACATGAGCACAATGAACCAGCTCAGCCTTGACCAGGGGATCAGATCAGCTCCCCAGGCTGCACTTCAGCCATGAGCTGGGACAGACTCTGCCTGCATTTTATGACAAGGCAAGAAACCACAAACACCTCTTCTGGTTCCGACACCGACACCGGCTGCCCTCCAGGCTCAGTGGGAATCCCTGGGAGCCCCCGGTGTGTTGGGAATGTCTGGTTACATTCCTGGGGAACTTGGCCTCAGGTACACCATTCCTGCTTCCACACCTCTCACCCGCCCTCGCTGCACTTTTCTCTCCTGATCGTTCTTTGAAGGGGTGCAAGCTGACCTGGTGAGATTTTTGGCAGCCTGAGCTCAGCCTGGCTATTAAGGCACTGTGGATTCATGGAACCAAGTCTCTATTGCACCTTTGGGCTTTGCTACAGTCCCAGAGCATAAATACAGTCGCATTCCTGACTTTCCCACTGTCTCCACTACTGCCCCACAGCAACCATGAGCTGCAGAGCCAAACTGATCTGCAGGAATTCCTAAGAAAGGCTGCTTTAAGATAAAACAAAATAGAAGACTCCCTCCTTTTAAAACAGAAGCACTAGGCCCCAAGCAAAAACATGCTCACAATTAATTTTATTTGTGCATGGAAATGTGGTGAGCACATGAAAATGCAGCAGCATATTTCTGTGCTGCCTTGGGCTTCTGACTTTATGGAAATTCACTCCAATATATTAAACCTTATTTGTCCTTTGAAAAACAAACACCCATTATTAACTGAAATGCCCAAACTGAATAAATATGATTGTCCCATGCTAGCTGAAAAAAATTGACTGCCTATTTAAAAAAACAAAACCCAAACTAACAGAGTGTTCCTATCCATTTTATTAACATAACTGTCTTTTCAGCAGAAAAAAGGAAGAAGACAATGGCAGAGTCTCTTATGTTGACATACACATTAATCAGCAAGTCACCAAGCAAAGTTCAAAATCCAGACAGGCTTCTGCTTTCCAGACCAAACTGAGCGTGAATAGTGACCCATATTGAGTGAGAAAATCTCACTCCTGGGCTGAATTCAGTCGAAAATGCCTATTAGCAAGTTGGTCCTTAAAATGAGCAAAGTACTCTTTCTGACGGAACAAGGTATTTCAAAATGATAATCTGGGAAAGTCCTTTTCCTTAGGGGCCAGTCACTGTAACTTCACACAGTTGTGCCTCAGGGATGTATTTTGTGCATTCTACGAGACCAACAATTGCCGTTTCAAAACGGAGTAATAAAACTTCCAAAACTGAAGGAGTGGGAGGACTGAGACAAAATCCTGCAACCCACAGGATTTTTGAAGCATTTGGATCATGGCTCATTCTCCCACCCCTTCTGACTTCGAAGGAGTTTTATCACTGACCTTGGCAGGTTATGCCAACACTGAACACTCAGAACTATAACCCCTGGAATGTTCACTCTCAGAACCTCTCAGTCCACTGCTCGCTTAACTATGAAGGATTTATCAAAACACAAACTTCTGCAAAAATATCACATCTAGATAACTGGTGCTGATTCTCTTTTACACCTCATCCACCTGCTTTCTTTTCAATTTTCATATACAATCAGGTGTAAGAAAACACCTGTTTTACCAATTCAGGCAGTGGCATGACAGGATGTGACCCACATCACATATTTGCTGAGGTGCTTGTAGCACTGATTTGTGTCTTTGTGTAAGGAGACTGCAGGGATCAAACCTTTTTCCTACTCTGATGGTGTCTACTGAGGCCAAACTGCAAAGAATAGATGAATTCCAGAATCATCAGAATTAGCTCCTGACAAACAATAAGGAGATTCAAATCAAACACTGTTAAAGACAAACATAAATTAGAGCAGAGTGAAATAGTAATATTGAATTAGCAGCAAGGTTCTTGGGGTTATTTAATACACTCAGTGAAAGTCATAAACTGTGACATAATATTTCATTGAAACATATTCCTGTCAGCTGGACACAATAAAAAGTCGTCAATGTTTTGCTTGAAAGGGATAAAGTGTGTGTTTGGTGATAGTTCAAGGAAATGAATCCTTGCATGTTAGAGTTGTGAACACCTCCATCCAAGATGACACTGTGCTACCAACACCCATCCCAGGCCCATCCCAGGTGTTCAGAGGTTCTGCCCCATCAGGGCTTCGCTGGCCACTGCAGCTCAGAACAAAACCATCTAGCCACAGGCCTCATTCCAGCTGGAAACATTTTCCAGTCTCTCCCAGCTCAGTCCAGGACAGAACTGCTGTGTGGTCCACAGATGGCCACCAGTGACACCCCCGTGTGTTCATGGTCAAGTGATAAAACCAATCCAGATCCACGAGAGCTCCCAGGGACCTCACCCCCCTCACAGGGAAGACTGACAAAGACTTAGGTTTCAAATATTAAAAGCACCAAAATACCACAATGAGCTGGTATTTCAATGCCAACTCGATAAAAATGCTGGCAGTGGGAGTGCTCCAGGAGAGCTTTCAGCATGGATACTGTGGGTGCTGCAGCCCTGTCCTGGCTCCTGCGGAGAGCAGCCAAATGGGAGTACCAGAGCTGGCTGAACCAACAGTCCCCCTGAGCCATGAGCCCTGAGAGCGCTCAGAGCTCCAGGCTGTGCACAGGCACACAGAGCAGAGCTGCCTGGGCACGCCACACACGGCCTGGGGCACCTCGGCAAGGGCAAAGCGTTTGGTCCCTGCGCCCCTGACGTCCCTGGTCGGCAGCACTCCGGCACCAGCTGCAGCTGCTCTCCGCTGCACAGGCAGGGAATAAGGTTTCCTTATTGCTCAACAAAAGCTGCTCTGTTGGGGCAGTATGTTTGGGGTTTGTGGTGCTCCTGCTGCCAAACACCTGCATTTATTCAGACACAAGTGCAAAAGAATTGTAGTATGTGATTTGTGTTTCTCTTGTCAGACACCAACCCAACAAGGCACCCAGTGAAAACTGCCTGGGAGCTCTGCTCCAATGCTGCATTTTGGTGCCTTCACACACTGCACAGAAAGAGTGAATAAGTGAGTAACAGCAGCAGCCCCTTGAGCTCAGTGTTGGGCAAGTCTGCATTAGCAAATGCACTGCAGAACATTTGGGGGGCAGGGGACAGAATCAGACCCTTTATTCAGTTCTGGTTTTTTTTTTTTGGTGTTTTTAATGTCAGTTCTGACTTGCTTCCTTTTATCTGACTAGTGAGATTTGCCCCTTGGTTCTATTTGAAGTGGTGTATTTTATTTATATTTTACTGTTATTATAGATAACCTAACCAATACGTGTATTTTAAGAAGGAAGACTTCATCTGACTTGCTCTGTTTGTTTAGGTTGAAGTCGTCTTGTTGGCTTGAGAAAGCAACAGGAGACTTTCCAGAGGGCAGAGCTGCGCCCTGTGCCTGCAGAGCAGCCAGGTGTAATTGCCAATTTACTTACGATGCCAGATCTGCATACAAAAACTCAGCAGTGCCTTCTCAAGGTCTTATACATCAAAACATTGTCTTAGTTATGGCAATGGAGACTGTGCACATCAGGGAGTCTGGATCTTAAGCTTTTCTTTCCTGCAAAACTGCTGGGATAGCAGATATGCTGCAGGTCACTCTGTCCTTCAGCTCCTGAAATCCCAGACAAGCTCTGCCACAGCACTGACACCAATCTCAGAACATGCATAGCCGGGGCATAAAGCTGATGCAAGAACAGCTCTTTCAACAGCCCTGGGGCCCCTGGGCAGTGGCCATGGGCCGCGGCACGGTGGCACACAGGTGTGGCACACCAGCCAGGTGTGCCACAGCCACAGGGGGACTCACAGCACACAGACTGATGCAACTGAGAGCTGGTAAGAGCTACTCCACTCACTCACTCTGCTCCTACAGCATTTGAAATCAGAAAATAACTCCAAAAAGGAATGCAGCTGCCTCAAATTAGCCCTAAAAGGATTCTCTTACAAAGGCACTGGCAGAGCCATTCCACCACTGCCACAAACCAGATTTGTATGAGCAAGCCCAGGGCTCTTAATCTGGATTTATGACTCTGCTACCAACTCCATAAACCATCTACAATCACTTGAGTGGTTGGATTAAAGTCAGCTGTGTGGGAAAGAATGTGAGTCTGTCAACTTCAATGAAAGCACATCCACCTTGCACTGATCCTGAACTTGACTCCAAAGAGCTAACTGGAACCTGCCTCGGGATACACACGCAGCAGATAGCACAGTTACAGCTGGATTTTGGAACGCTGCATGACTCAGCTATTTCTCTTCTCATTTCTTTCAGCTCTTCAGAGTTTTCTTGGTTCTCCTCAGGAGCTGTTTACACATTCCTCCTATAGAACCTGGAGGCTGATCCCACCTTCACTTTACACAAGCATTTTATTTAGCTGGCACAGTCCACTACCCAGGAACTCCCAAAGCAGTCTGCCCTTAAGAATCCTGTCTCCTGCCTGACAGATCAGACAATATGTGACCAAAACATACAAATGATCCAGCATCTAATATTGTCTCTGTGAGGCTTCAAAGAAATACACAATGATGAGGGAAATCCACATATATTGGGAAAAACATGTTCCCATCTGCCTGAGGTTGTTATTAATTTTGCACACACACTGACCCAAAGTGCCTTACAAATTTAATGCATTACCCCACATGATCCTCACAAGTGCATTGCTACATGTTGCATACACACAGAAATCACAAGCACTGTTCCTGATGTGTAACTTTATGTTTACTCGCAGGGCTTTGTGCAAGGTGCCAGTGTGCTCCCTGTGCAAGCAGGAACAAAATGGCCAATACAGTGACACAGCACTGGGGCAGGTGGGCCCTTTGCAGAGATTCCCACTTGGAACCCAAGCCTTGCACAGTCTGCACAATAATCCTCAGGACGTGAGCTCAACAATGGCGCAGGGCAAGTGAGATTTCTAACTGGGGCACCTACTTCCGATGACACAAATACGCTGTTCCAAATATCCCTGACACCAGACTGGGAGAAGCAGAGGGCTGATAACTGCAGCTAAATCCTGTCCTTCATAGCAGCCAAAAATTATAGTCTGGGTCGTTCTCCCCGGAACCACAAAATGCCACAGGAATATCCATCTCAAAAATGATGCTGTGTCCCTTTGTCTGGGTTTCATGTGACAAAATCAGAGTGGCAACAAGTTTTACTATCAGATATTGAGAAAAGGGGTTTATTGTTTATTTGAACTGTAATATGCAGGGCAATTCTAAACAAGCTGCTGTGGTACCTTCAGTACAAATGCCAAACAAACCAAATAATCACCTCCACAAAACCACAGCAGCTGTAGTGGAACAGTTCCTCTGCAATGCCCAAATGAACTAGAGGCATGGAAGGAACGGAAACAGAATACTGCAGAAAACCATAATACAGCTGCATATCAAAAAGAAGAAAGCTCTAGAGAAAGTTCTCTGAAAAATTCTGTATTTGGCCTTTCTGGAGACATGATGACCTGTCCTTATCACCTCAAGGGTAAACTGCCTGCCCTGCTCCAGTGAGAGATAATCTGAAAAATTATGGCATGGATCAGGAGAAAGTGTGACTTTCTGTAACTGCATCAAATACAACTCTTCTGGGTTAAGGCTTCAAATTGCTTCTGAAGCCTGACACAGACTTTTCTCAAATCTCTGCATTCCACCCCAGTAGTGAACAGCACCCGTTCTCAGGAGTCTGAACTCTAATGCTCAACCGTTCAGACAGATTTCCATGCACTTGCCATATGAAGTCACTGTGACAATAAAAAGGATCAATGCTTGGATCTTCCACTATGAGATTGACATGGAACTGACTTGGAGGAACTGGCGCAATACGAATCAGATGAATAATGTCCAGAGGATCTCATTACTTGGGGCTTACTTGTTATTCTTTACTCTCCTGTCAACACAGATTGCCACAGAATCATGGAATCACTGAGGCTGGAAAAGATCTCCAAGACCATCGAGTCCAAGCCCAATCCCCACTTTGTCACCAGCCCAGAGCACTGAGTGCCACATCTAGTCCTTCCTTGGACCTCCTTGGACCTGCAGGGATGGGGATTCCACCATCTCCCTGGGCAGCCCCTTCCCATGCCTGAGCACCCTTTCCATGGAGAAATTCCTGCTGCTGTCCACCCTGAGCCTCCCCTGGCCCAGCCTGAGGCCGTTCCCTCTCCTCCTGTCGCTGTTCCTTGGGAGCAGAGCCCGACCCCCCCAGCTGTCCCCTCCTGTCAGGAGCTGTGCAGAGCCACAAGGTTCCCCTGATCCCCTCTTCTCCAAGCTGAGCCCCCCCAGCTCCCTCAGCCACCCCTCGTGTGACTGACAATAGATCAATTTAAACCCTGCCCACGATGTTGAACTCCTCCATTTCAATCCCAAGCCGCTCACTGCCCTGAACCCCTGACTGCTGCTCTGTGCTCCCACCCACCTGGAACCAACACTGAGCTCCAACATGTGCCAAAGGTGACCCAGGATGTGCTGCAGGAACACAGCAGTGCTTTGGCTCTCCAGGAGGAGTTTTCCTGAGTGCAGTGGATGCCTGACAGCTTTTATTCTCTCTGTGTTATCAGAGCAAACACAGCCCTGCTCCTTTCCAGAGGGCTCTGGGCTCCATTGATGGTGCCAGTGCTGGCTATCACGATTGCAGTTGTTCTCTGTGTGCATTGCACTGCACCAGGATTTTATTTAACCTCTGTATAACACAGTCAGTATTTCTTTCCTTCCCCCACTGTGTCCTAAAATAACACTTTTTATGCCCAATCCCTGTCATTCTGGGGAAAAGTGTGTATGGAAAATTATTATGTTGAGAACATGTATTTAAACAGCTGCCAAAAGTACACAATTTTAAAATAGTAAGAGCAAAGCAGAGCATTGTGGGCTTTGGCCAGAAGAAATCTTCACTCCAAAAAGCTTATTTCATATACACAATAATTTCTCCAAATAAATAATGCCATAATGCTAATAATGTTTATGGGGTGAGACGGATCTCTTCTGAACGCCGGCACAAAATTTAAATTAACTGACAAGAGGCATAATTTACCTTGAGTTCTCTTCATTAGGCACCACTGGCAGCTTCTCCTGAACTAGGAGGAATAACAATTAACTTCAGATGGAAATATGAAATCTAAATTACAGTTGCTAAACCTAAGAAGAGCAAAGAGAAGATTCTATTATAATAAGATATATTCAAATTACATACATAGCACCTTTAATTTGGGAGAGTGGGTTTGTTAGGAATGACAGAAATGTGGATAGAGTATGAAGTTTAGTGTTTCCTTATATTCCTCAAACTTGGTCAGGAGCAACACAAGATTGCACCTTGTTTTCTCTCAGAGTTTATATACAGAAAATCCTCAACAGCTTCTCAACTGTTACATACAGGTACAACTTACCACACATTCTACTGGGCCTATTTCTGTCCTAAATCTTCCAAAAATTACTGCCAAGGACACCAGGAACTGTGCTTGAAACTCCAAGAGAGTAACAGCTTCTTCAGTATCTCACCGTTCCCCCTCTGTGGTGAGGACTTCAAATACGTAAGAGTGAGTTCCTCAATTTGTATTTCTTGACTCCTTAGACTTCTTTCAGCTGGGGAGCTGCATGACACATCTCCTGTCCCAAACCACCCTTCCTGCTCAAACATTTATTCGAACTTTATTCTGAGATCAAGTTCTCACATTTTGGACATGCTTTGAAGCCACGCCTTTAATGGGCCTTACCCCAGACGTGCTTTGAAGCCATGAAGGGGCCTGGGGCACTTCATGTCCCTTCTGCTCTGAAGTGACTTGGAATGTTACCACCCAAGGATGTCCTTTAACAGACAGTTGTATTATTGTGGCAGTGCTCCATGTTCCAAAGCATCCGTTTAATCCCAGGCATTGTTCTCAGACAGTTTCAAATATCTTCCATTTACATTCAGACAATGACATGCCACTGTTCCCTTGTATATGGTCAGCTCACACTGAGTTATGAGATTTCATTTCTGTAGCTCACACAGGGAGTGGAATAAATGAAATAAAAATTCCTGATAAGAACAGCAGCTTGACTGATACAGAACCAGGCCCTCATTAAACCCATTATTCTAGTACAGTTAAGGGGAGGAAAAAATTTATACGACAGATTAGATTTTTTTCCCAAAGCATGTAAATAATTTATGAATTCAAGTTCTAATGGAAAGCAGGTGCGACCTGTACTACAAATGGCTGCAGCTCTAGAAAGCTGGAATTCTCACTGAACATACCCTGTCAGGTAACCACAGAACTTTATTTAGAAAATATAAAATCCAGAATTGTTAATCTTTGTTTTGGCAGAAGATAATTCTAGCATGTTAAATTGCATCATCTTAAGTACCACCTGGAAACAAATGGTGGAAGTGTGTGCTGTGTTAGAAACTGCTGTAACATTTCAAACATTCTTGTCTTGCTTCTTTTCGCTGTAAACCAGCAGAAAGTCCAAATGAGAACATCTGGGACCAACACACAGCATGGCAGAAACACAGGCAGAGAGACTCTCAGACAAGTTTCAGATGTGTCACGCTGAAAAGGAAGCCAATATAGTGAAACCTAGTATGAGCAATGCTTTCAAACTTAGAAATGCTGTTTTCAGTATTTCTGTGCACTCAGCCTCCAGGGACCCCAAGGGTATCTCTTCCACCTCCTCCTCAGGGTCTGGGGGCTCGGCTCGTCCCCTGTGCCCTGTGTGCTGCCAGTGCCCTTCCCAATTCCGCAAGGGTTACAGTGGAGAAAGGCTTTTTCTGGCAAGAGGGAAAGATCAGTCTTTCAAAACAAAGGGTAACTGTGACTGTATTTCCAAAAGTGTACAAGCTCCATTTGCTCCCATCTTTTACCTTCCCTGAGCTGTCACTCGGGAAGGCTGTTAGTGTTTAAAAGGGGGATGTGCCAGGAGCTCCTTTTAACACCGGATTTTTAAGTTATTCCCAGAGATTGTCTGATTAGCCCCAGGGAAGCTGTGATTTCACAGCAGGGTGTCCATCAGTTTGCCATGGACCGGAGCAGGTCAGAGCTGAACCAAAGGCAGAGGCAGCCACAGCTGTAACCAAAGCAGATGTTGTCACTGACATTTTCTGTGGGGGTTTTTCAGCTGCAATAAACACATCCATTAACTTCCTTCTAGCAAAGCCTGGCCATGGAAAGGCAGAGGTGTCACCTTCTCAGGTGCTTCTTTATTTAATCTCCTAGCACCCAAACACTTTAAATTTAGCAAGGGGTCCAGTCAGATAAACCTTAGAACTTCAGAAAAAATTTCTTCAGAACTTCTGAAATTTCAGAACTTCTAAATCTTCTGAGTTTGAGCTCAGAGAAGAGGAAAGCCACCACTGACTGAGTCCTGCTCCCGAGCCCTACCAACAGCACAGAAATGCCACACTAGCCCAGATCTATATTCCCTCTTCACCATGTTCTATGCTTTCCGTGTATCTCAGCTCAACCAAGAGAACTTAATGTGCATCTTACTTTATTAAGGTTGATACAGAAAACTAATTATTACCATGTTGGAAAACCTTATTGTGCTTCTCCACCCCAAGATGAGAAGAAAATTAAAAATAAAGTATCACTTGTCAGTATTTTTATAGCAACTAAAGCTGGGAACTCTTGAATACATCTTAACAAAGCTATGAACATCTTCATAGATTCAAATTTCTAATCTCCTAATATGCTGCAAGGAGAATGGTTCATTTTTAAATCCGCCAAAAATTTGGATTATTCCCTCTAATCTTCACTAAATCATATGAAAGATAATGAAAAACTATTTTGTTTTAATCACTCCTAGCAAAATCATCTGAGAAATCTCATCCTTTAATCTCCTCATAAGTGCCATCAAGATGACTGCTTCAGAATGATTTTGTTAGTGGCCAGGGGGGAGCTGCAGCCAAGTCACCATGAATATGGAATGTTTCAGTGCTTGTCTGACACCAGCAAGGGTTTTCCAGGGAGTACAAGCTCATCAGAAGAAACCCCAACTGCCATATTTCAGTCTTCTCACACATACTTCCAAGTTTAATCTCATTCTGCCCAGTCATTTTATGAAAGACACAGTACATTTTCATTTATCATCCCAGCAGCTTTAACGGCTTCTTAAGAAACCAATGTCTGCATCAGACACAGTATAAAAAGGTCACCCATAAGATAAAAGGTAAAGCACTTTTTCTTTACTGATACCACCCCATATCAACTAAAGATTACCTGGGATATCTGACATTAAGTTATCCAAGATACAGCAGGGTGTTCAGGAGTGTTTCAGAGCATAGGATACAGAAAACCTGGGAAGAGGTGGGAATAAATATTTATAAACACTCTTGTGAATTTTGTTTTGGCTCAACCATCAGAGCAGAATCTTATTTACATAGTAAAAGCAAGCTCCTATCTGTAAACAAAAACTAATAACCAGGGTGATAATATATGATGAGGGCAGAGGACTTTTATCTCAGGTGAAACAAATGGAACTCATAAACAGGAGAGCACCCAGTGAGTGAAAAAGGAGGAATAATGTCACACATCATACAGTGTGAACTGTGCCCAAAGCTAAAGAACAGCTGTAAATGATGAATAAGCAAAGACAGTATTTACCTAAAACTGTCAAGAAAAGCTTGAATAAAATATAAGGTCAAAAAAAACTCTCTATGAAGAAACTGTAAACTGTAAATGGAAAGAGCTGAAATCTCACAGAGGAAGAAGAATTAGTGGATGCTACATTTGGAATGCACAAGGGCACAGGGAAGGGCTCCCTTGATGCAGGTACACCAGGCAAACACTGCCCTGGGAGCTCAGGGGAGCAGGGGGAGCTGAAGGCAGAGCTCTGTAAATTCCTCCTTGCTCTCTCACACCTCAGGATGAGGCACAGCCCTGCACAGGGGGAAAGGTGGATTTTACCCTCCTGGGGACCAAACCCAAACAAACAGCAGGGAGGGCACTGCCTGTGCTGGAGGATGAACAGGTCTCCCAGCAGTGAGTACCACCAGCAGGGCTCTGCCTTCCACCAGAACATGCTCCCAAAGGAGCTGCCCCGGACAGATGCACGGGGTGTTCCCAAAGGGAAAAGGGGGATTTCTACAAGAAGAGTCTTCAGAGCACTTACAGTGCTGTAAAATCACATGCACAGGATAAAGAGAACCAAAGTGAGATGAGCTCAGTGCACTTAGAGAGGGCGTGTAGTATTTTATAGCCATTGTTTTGCACCATCCCCTCACCTAAATCAAGAACAGCTGTGACAGAAATAATTCTTTAAAGTATGAAAATAAGGAAAATAGTTCTATTAGTTCCGAGCATTTCTGAATATTTTCCAGAAGAAGTCTTGCTGGAGTGAAGGTCAAATTGCAAGTATAACAGTAGTCGAAGACAAGAAAAACTTTAAAGTCTATGAAAACATGTGGAAATTACATCAATTCATGACTGTATTTCATAAGAATCCTCACAGAATAAATAGTACAATTTCCAGTCCTCAGAAATGAAGAATGGATGTCACAATTTTCACACAAAGAAATTTAACCAAGTGTATTTTCTAGATCTTCACACATGGTAGATAAGTGCTCTTTTTCCCTATAAAAAGAACCATGAGGATTTGCTCTTCCACGGGACCCCCGATTGGCAAATGCAGACCCAGTGTCCACCACGATCTCCCCCATCAGTGAAGAAGCAGAGACCTAAACCCGTTAAGCTATTTCTTCATGGCCACCTTGTGAATTTTACCATGGCATTCCCTGGGGCTCTCTCTGTGGGAGGGAGAAAAATCCCCACTTGTGGGATGGCCGCGGGGCTCCAGCCACACTGCGCTGTCCTCCCTGTGGGTCACTCGGGTCCCCGGGCTGCTGCACAGCTGGGCTGGGATCCTGCTGGCTGCGAGCTGCCCTTGCACAGTTGGTGCCACCTGCTCGAAATTCTTCAGGCCTTGTTATCTCTGCAGCAGCTCTTGGCCTTCTCAAAGGCTAATTCAGTGAGGAAAGAGGAAGGGACAGTTTGTGCTTGATGTTTAAACTGCAAATTTGTTTTCCAGAAGCTCTTCAGGTTGATAGTTTTGATTATATTTTCAGAGCTCACAGTGTGACACACTGAGCCACAGGCTCCTGCTGCTGCTGTCACTCACAGAAGCCCAAACTCTGCTTTGAGTCGAGAGCAGGAGCATAAATCCAGTGTAATGCCAAGGACGGTCATGGAATTACTCTGCCCACAGGTGACAGAGCTCCTCTGAGGTTGTGTGAGAACAGCAATAAAAGTTCACTGTACCTTTTGACAGAGAGAAAACCCAAACTATTAAGCTAAAGGAAGACTCCAGTATTTTTCTTCTATCTCACTCCTCCCAACGTCAGCATTTTTTAAAGCACATGTTTTTAGTGCTCAGGATGCCATCAGTGAAGTTACGCTGTAATAGGTACAGAAACAGCTGAATTTATATCCTTGTATTCAAACAAGACTAAAACTCACTGTAACTTCAAAACTTTTTGCAGGAGCAAATCAGTTTGACATGAACAAGTGCCCTTGAATTGCTGCAGTCAGGAGGTTTGGGTATAGACCCAAACCACCCTGAAAGATCCTCAATATACATTACAGACACAAGAAAATCTGAATTTGAGCTTAGAGCCAAATTTCACAAGTCAAAGCCACTGCTGATCCAAAACCAGACCTGGACAGGTCAAATTTCCAGAAAGTTCTACACTCCCTTTGCTGCACAGGTAGGCAGAGTAGTTTTTATTGCTGTGCTCTTTTTGCAGGGTAGTTATTGAACAGAGAGAAGAAAGTCAATTATGGTTTGGGTTTCTTTAACCTGGAAGGAAAACCAGCAATTTTGTGCCACTATGAGAAAACTGCCCAGTTGTTTTCTGCCTTTTCTTACTCTCTGCCCTGCACAAGCTCAAAGCACTGAGACATGGGGTAGGGGGAGGAAGGTATTTTTAGGTTAGATGTAATTTTCCCTTCCTCTCTGGAAAGTAAACGACAACAGAAGTTTGTGTTTGTCTCAGTTATGAGTAAAAATAAACCAGGACTTCATAATAAAATCACCTGGCATTTAACAGACACTGATCTCACCAGAACACATAGAAAATGTGATGCCCCAGAACCTTTTAATGGTTCAGGTACAATGGAGGAAAGCAAAGACTTAATAATTTTTTTAAACATGATTATATATTCCAAGATCAGAAAGCAGCAGTAGACACATATACCTACAGTACAATGCATATTCAGAGCCTGATTAATGTGTATTTTAATATTCATGTCTTACCAAATATGTAAGTATAAATTCTCAGAGAAAACACACATCATATGCTCTAAGCCAGGCATGTGTTACCAAGACAATGTTGAACATCTATTTCTGCATTTTAAATTATAAAATCTTTGAAACTTTTCCTTGTTCTTTACAAAATAAGCAGTTTTCCGCTTCTCATCCCTCAGTTCCGTGCGTATTTAGAGACATCCTAGTTCCCTGCCAAAATCAGTGGTGTCTTCAAGACTTCTTAAGGAATGTAATAGGTCTGGAAACTCTTAGTAGGCTATTAAATCCCCCTGTAAATCCTGGCAAACTCCCAGACTGCCCATTCTCACAGGGATACATGGCCTAATTACAAACCCATTAAACGCTGTGAGTTCAAGGGTCTGCTTTAACCCTGCAATTATTTGATCCTCCTCACACTAAAAGCTTCAGTGAAACAGAGACAGGCAAAAAGGGACAGAGCCAGCAGCAGAGGTAAAACCAGGATCAGGGAGTGGGCAAACTGAAATCACAAGGAAAGTGAACGGCGGTGGAGAAAGACTAAAGAGGGAGGGAAATAACCCTCTGGAAAGAGGAAGACTTTCAGCTCCAGGGGGGAAAGACCACTGCTAGCATCGTGCCCGGGCTGCCCTGCCAGGGGAGGGGCACAGAGGGGCTGAGCTGGCGGTGCCAGGGCACCTCTTGGGAACCAAAGGAATGGAGCAGCTCTGCAGAGCTTGGCAGGGAGCAGGAATCCCTGTGGAGCTCCACCTGGCACAGGGGTTCCCACGCCTGGGCCCCATTTCCCAGGGCACAGCCATGTCCTGGCTCTTGATTGTCACCCAGGAAGTTACCAGAAACTTTGACACAGGCCCAAGGGAAGGCAGGACAAGTCCTCACGGAGATGAACAAGAGAGATTTGTTTTCCCATTTTCACATTCACACATACAGCACATTTGCCCTTTCATATTTTAAGACAGAAAATCTAATGTAAACCATTAGGAAAACCTATTGGTTTTCTCTCCCAGATCTACTACTCAGTGTGACCTAAGAAGGATGGCTTGGAACAGGACAACTCTCCCAGTGTTCTGACAGTCCAGACTCAGCACTTTTTCCTTCCCATTTTCCATACTGTACTTGTGCTACAAAAGCCTTGTACTTTGTAATTTGGGGTTAAAAAAAGACCAAAAAGAGACATTTCAGTCATGGACTTGGTTCAAATGATCTCATGTGCAGGGCCGTGGAGCCAGCTAATCTGTGACATTGAAACATAACCTATTTTTCTTGCTGACTATTTGCTTATGTCATCTGGGTGGTGAAAAGAAACTCTCATCCAGGGTGCCAGCAGTGAGAGAGAACAGAGAAATGGGACGTATTTGCCACTATGCCAGGCAAGGTGTTACTACCCACTGCTTTGTAAAGTTATGGCTGATTGTTTTCCAGTGACCGAGACATTACTAATGAATACTTATAATCTGTCATACTAAATTTAAACATTTCTTTCCTCTCTTTTGAATACCTCCCAGCCTTAACAATCTTCCTGACTGTAACTGTACTCTAGACTGCAGCAGACACAGCCTGTGCTGCTGAGTGTGTTTATCAGCCTTGCAGTCCATCAGTGCTCACTGTTGTAACAGACTATGACACTGAAAACAATCACACCCCTCGGCAGGGATAACCTGATTAGTGGCTCTACCAGGCTGGACGTTTTTCCAGCCTGCTGAGAAAACACACACTTCAGGACCTGTTCTTCAAAGAGTTCCTCTCTCCTGCTAACAGCCTCCTCATCCATCAACAACCTAATGTGGCCAACACACCACAGACCTGCTGCATGTGAGTACTTTACACAATGCCCTCACGCAGCACTGCTATGCCCTACTTGTTATATTTAGCTATAAATAATTTTATATTCTGAACAATAACTCAGAGTGTTGTTGGACAGGATACTTCAATAAAGACATTTACATACAAAAAAGTCACCACTTTGCTCCACTGAAATAATCAGCATTTTTCCCTTGTTTTTCTGCTGCACTTTTAACTTTCCCACTAAGATATCAGGCAGATCCCACGTATTTTATGTAGTATTGATGGGAGATCCCATACCTTTGATTAAGTACTGATGACATTCATTGCATTCCTGAGGAAGAATGAGGCCCATGTTTTTCAGAGGTGCTGTGGCTTTGTGAACACAGCAATACCTGGTCTCTCAACACACCCATACTATCACACTAGAAGAACAGTCGACCTTGAGGAGATAACTCATCCTCCAAGATGCTTTCACCATCCACAGTTCTGCAGGCAGTTTAGACACTCCACTGAACTTCTCCAACCATTCAATGCACCTTTACAGCAAACAGCAAAAAGATTTATTAGTCTGATACTTGACGATGAAAAGATTATTCTATTGTTAAGAAAATGGGTGATGTTCATCGCATTATCTTATAAAGAAAAGACGAGACAGAGTAAGGCTGCAGTCCTGTGATCCTGAGGGCTGACACTGCCAGGATAGCTTTGGGATGTGTTTCACTCTGTAATGTTCCCCCTAACCTTTCAGCTGATAACCACCCCCCTCCTCCCAGCTGCCAGACTCTGCCATATTCTCTACTTTTTTTTAAATACCAGTGTTGCAAGTACATCACAAAGATATTTGCTGCAGAACTCTGGGCTCTTCTGATGCTCTCGGAATATGGAATGACTGTAACACACTGTGATTGTGGCTTCCAGCCTCAAATCCTCTGCAGAGCTGAGCAAAGCTGCTCAAATAACAACTCCTGGACAAAGAATCATCTGTAAACTATCACATGGACCCAAAAACCTGCGCTCCTTTATTTGTCAACTTTAATTATCTTGTACAGACACACCAGGCATTACAATTCAGCTTCAAACAGTGCCACAGTCCAACCTATTATCAGCCTTAATCTTATTACTGAGTGGAATCCAGCTGCTCTCACTGATCCAGGAGAAACAGAAAGCAAGCACAAGTTTTACAAGTCCCTAACTCAAAATACACCCCACAGTCAGGGATGCCATGTACCTCCCTGCCTGGTTTGCTCTTTGCTCAGTGTTGGTACTGACTTGCTGGCACCCCACCTCACACACCCCAATGCCACTGGGCCCAGTGTTTTGGAATCGCAGCTCCTTTGCATTCCCAGTGCTTTGGAACCTCTGTTGTGGATCTCCAGCACCGCAGAGCCTCAGTGCCACAGGGCCCCAGTGCTGTGGATCCTTGGTGCCATGGATCCCCAGTGCAGACAGCTGCCTGGAAACACAGCTGCGTGTTGACTCCTTGGATTCTGCATGTCCCTAGTAGTTCCTGCTCCAGTTGTTGCTGGAGTAAAGGCCTCTCTGTGCTTGTGCTCCTTTTTCCCTAAAGTTGTGGTTTTAAAGTTAACCACAAAGGCTTGTGACCAAGCCTTCACAACCGTATTTGCACTTCACAGGAAACCTGTGGCTACTGTATCTCAGTTCTCTCCTATCTTTTTCTTCTGTGTTTCCACCATTATCAGTTTCCATGCCATCTACATATGGCACATGCAGTTTTACATCCCCTGGTTTTACCGGCTTCTTCCACAAAATCAACTGCTATCGTCCCACTAACATTTAGTGGATGCCATACCAGGATGATTCCTGGTATGGCTGCAGAGAAATTTAGGACCCCAAACAGCCTGTTAGCCAGTGCTAACTGCAGCAATGTGTGTGGCTCTTCGGCAAGCTCAGAAACAGCCAGGAAAAAAAAACCAAAACAGCTTTTCTGCCTTTTCAGCCAAGTGTTTTATCAGGCTTGCAAACACCTGCAAATCAGTTGCACTGCAAAGCCTGTCGCCTAACAAAGACAAAGCTTTGTAATACAATACAATTAGACCTGAATAATTTAGGCACTGAAACAAATATTTTGAGACCCAGACTGTTTGCTTTCCTGAATGAGAAATTACCCAGCCTTGGATTCATTACAAACCTACTGAGAAACAAAACCAGAACCAAATGAGGAAATACTCAGTGTGGTAAGACTTTACCACCTAAATTCTCACAGTCCAACTGCACTGAACACGCATGGGACTAAGGAGGGAAGGCAGGAGGTTCCCCATTTTCTTCTCCTATGGCATAGGACGTGACAGGGAACCGATCAGCAGGATTGAGGGGGGTGGTCAAACTCACACAGGCAGCATCTGTTTTGTTTGCTCCTTGAACCCTGGCTTTGCTCCTTTGAAAATGAGCTTTTCCAAAACAAAATTAATACAAGTATCATCAATGTTGTTTCACAGTAGTGTAAATGAGTCCTAACGTCCCAAATGTCACCTGGAGGTTGTATTGGGAATAAGGTCTTGCTGTGGTTGTTTGGACCAAGAGGAGAACACAATATTGAATGGGTTATTGGCTTTTCTTCACGCCATGAGGAATTCCAGTTGAACTATTGGGACACAATTTGTTTTTCTGAAGGCTGGACAGTGCATCCATTTTTGTATGTTGTTCTGAACTACTTGTGGGCACAGATTTTGAGCAGCTTCCTTCCCTAACCAGGTTTTTAAGGGATAGTACTGCTAAGTGTTGCTATCTCCTCTCAAATTAGCAGTGAGCAAAAATCTTTGTTTTCCAAGGACATGGATTTAACAACAGTGTGCTCTTCCATTAACTCCCTTTTCATTTTCTGACTCTAAATCATATGTTGAGTGTTATTTGGTTCTATAAATTTACCAGGTGTTTGTTTCAACCTGGTGGTTGTCCATCAGCAGTCCAGAGAAGTCCATTGTGAGCAGCAGCGCCAGACCCCTCCAAACTCATCCCTAAGGGATGAAGCTGCAGACTCTTCCTCCTGCTCCTTCTCACTGCAAGCAGTAAGATCACTTGAGCAGCACACCTCAGCAAGGTGCTAAGGATAAACTATTTACTCTTATCTCTAAATGTGAAGGTTCCATTGTTTCTTTCAATTGTGGGGTGAACTTTCTGCTGTTGGTTTGCTTTTTGTTTCTTATCTTGGTGAAATGACAGCCCCAGCAGGGGCAGGTGAGTAACAGGGAAGCAAACACATAGTGTTTAACCGGAATCAATGCAAGGGTAACCTGCTCCTTGGGTTCATCCTGGCATGGCAAGGGTACCCTTAGGGATTTGTAGGGCACGTCCCTTAACAGAATGAGGCTATAGGTCTGTCATCCCTCAAATGATAGGGTTGGAAAGCCCTCTAAGACCATTGAGTCCAACCATTCCCCAGCACTGCCAAGGCCACCACTGACCATGTTCCCAAGTGCCACATCCACACAGCTTTTAAATCCCTCCAGGGACTGGGACTCCACCACTGCCCTGGCAGCTGTGCCAGAGCTGGACAACCATTCCCGTGAAGAAATTTTCCCTAATATCCAAGCTAAACCTCTCCCGGCAGAACTTGAGGCCATTTCCTCTTGTCCTATCACTTGTTATCTGGGAGAAGAAGAGACCCCCACCTCACTATTGTCTCCCACTACAAACCTCACTTCTCTGATTGCCCACAGGAGCATTGATAACATTATTCTCAGGAAGGGTATCACAGTATTGACTTGCTGGGAGTTTTCCCTCAGAAAGGCCCAAACAGGAATCTCAGTGCTTGACTCACAGATCACGCCTCTCACAGCCTGTGTCACCAACATCTGCTCTCTCTTTCCAAGCACGAGGTTCTACAAGAGTGGAAACTCTCCCACTGCCTGTCAGGTACGTTAGTCCTCTTTGGGCTATTTACATATTGCCAGACGAGTTTCTTCCTTTTCTCTCTCTTTATGGTGAATTAGGCAGTTCCACTTTTTTTGTTCACCTAAATTTTTTGAAACAAGTCCTTTTTTTTTGCTACTTCAGTTCAGTCTGTTCGTACATCACCCTGTGCTTCCCAAGCTTTGTTGCAGTGAAGGCTGTGCAATAGGCACCTGGTTACAAAATCACATGTATTTTAATGACTCTCTATTCTTACATTGCTTGCTGAAATTTGTTATTGTTTAAGGCATCAGGTAATGACAGGAGTGACCTGCAGGAACACATGGCTTGTCCCAGGAACTGGACTGGAACTCTGTAAGAATTAATGCAGGAAAGGGTGAAAGTGAGATATTTGTATTAATTTGAACACTTATCCTGGAAAGGATATAATCAGCATTTTTTCCCACTCCTCTCTGTAAGAAAATGTAGTTATTTTTGTTCTCTAGACTTTCTGACATTTTTTCTAGCCCATTCTTGATACTTCTGTTGCTTTTTTGGTGAATAAAACCTCCTTCTTCAGAGGTTCATTTTGCAAGAACGCTCCATTTTTACAGCTAATGCTCAGTTATCATCTTCCCTTCATTGCATCTGCCCTGAGGATCTCTCACTGGGCAGTTCCATAAAGAAGTGGGGATTCAGTTTCCACCTGTCTTGATTGGGGGAAGTTGCCCCTCTCAAGCCGCAGACATTTTAGTGAGTGTAGCTGATAATAAAAGATTTCAGAAATTCCTGCCATGTCTGCCTCAGAGGTAATAAACCTGTAAAGAAAGGCAGCAAAAGGGAGCATGGTGTCTGGTTTGAGTGAGAGAAATGATGGCAACTCATATTGCTGATGATGTTTGTAGGTCTCTTAGTAAAAATGAAACTTAATTAAAAGGAAACTTTGTAAGAATGAAACAAAGATCTTTTGATACTCAGTTGGCTGAGAAGCCTTTTGACAGAGCTCAGAGCTGTCTCTCTGTGCAAGAAGTCACAGCTATCTCCCTCTCGAGGAGAAATCATTCGGTGAATGAGGATGTAAGCTCCTGCAGAGCGTATGTGACTGCATTAATTTGACAAAGGCGATGAGTGTGCATGGAAGCAGGCACCGAGCCGCAGACATGCAGCCGCTAACCTTCGCCGTGCATCCTCTCCCCCCTTCTGCTGAGCCGCCTGGGGAGCAATGAGAAGCGGGCAGGCAGGTGCAGGGGCCGCTCCATCGGACACGGCGCTCCTCCGCCCCGCCCGGCCCCGCGCCGCAGCTCCGGCCCCCGCCGCTGCCCCGGCGCCGGGGGAGGCTTGGCGAGGTGCACGGCGTGCCTCGCCGGGGCGGGGGGGCTTGTTTGTTTGTTTCCTGCCCCATCCCATTTTTATGATCGCGAAGAGGAAGAAGCCTTCAGGTCAGCCGGAGAACTGCTCGTCCGGCGGCCGGCGGACAAGGGCTCCTTTGATCGGCCCCGGCGAGCGGCGGGCGCGGGGAGCGGGGAGCGCCCCGGGCTCTGATGTCCCGGCGGTGCGGGCGCGCCGCGGCCCCGCCGCTGCCCGCGGGCGCTGAGCCCCGCCGGCGGCCGCCCGGCACAGCCACGGCAGCCCGAGCCCGAGCCCGAGCCCGAGCCTGAGCCTGAGCCCGAGCCTGAGCCCGAGCCCGAGCCCGAGCCCGAGCCCGAGCCCGAGCCACAGCCTGCGCCGCCTCCCCCCGGGACCCGCGGGCGCGGACCCGCCGGCTCGGGGCGCCCCCGCCGTCTCCGCCCGGCGCCGCTCGGGGATGTGCGAGGCGGCCCCGCGGCCGGACGGACCCCTGCGAGCGCCAGCGGTGAGTGCGGGACGGGGCTGCGGGAGCGGGGCTGCGGGAGCGGGGCGGGCGGACGGACGGACGGACGGGGCCCCGCCGGTTCCTAAGCCGGGAGCGCCCGGCCGGGAGCGGTGCTACCTAAGCCGGGACGCTGGGTCTGGGGCCAGCTCGCCCTCGGGGGGCCGCGGGCCGGGCTCGGCCGGGAGTCCCATCCCGGGAGCAGCGCCCCGAGCCCGCGGGACGCCCCGGCGGGGCCGGCCCGGGCAGCGGCTGCGGCGGGAGCCGAGTGCCCTCCCCGCACGGCCCCAGGCGCCTCCCCGGGGGCCGGAGCCATGCTCGGAGGGCGGCGGAGCCGTGCCCGGCTCCGGGAATGTGCCCAGCTCCGGGGCTGTGCCGGGCCCCGGGGCTGTGCCCGGCTCCGGGGCTGTGCCCGGCTCCGGGGCTGTGCCCGGCTCCGGGGCTGTGCCGGGCTCCGGGGCTGTGCCGGGCTCCGGGGCTGTGCCCGGCTCCGGGGCTGTGCCCGGCTCCGGGGCTGTGCCGGGCTCCGGGGCTGTGCCCGGCTCCGGGGCTGTGCCCGGCTCCGGGGCTGTGCCGGGCTCCGGGGCTGTGCCCGGCTCCGGGGCTGTGCCCGGCTCCGGGGCTGTGCCGGGCCCCGGGGCTGTGCCCGGCTCCGGGGCTGTGCCCGGCTCCGGGGCTGTGCCGGGCCCCGGGGCTGTGCCCGGCTCCGGGGCTGTGCCCGGCTCCGGGGCTGTGCCCGGCTCCGGGGCTGTGCCGGGCTCCGGGGCTGTGCCCGGCTCCGGGGCTGTGCCGGGCTCCGGGGCTGTGCCGGGCTCCGGGGCTGTGCCCGGCTCCGGGGCTGTGCCGGGCCCCGGGGCTGTGCCCGGCTCCGGGGCTGTGCCCGGCTCCGGGCTTCGTGCGGTGGAAGAGGTGCAGCCCCCCAAGGCTGCCCGGCGATGCCCCGCGGCGCTGCCCAGCCGGCACGGGACAAGCTGCACAAGTTAATGAAATAAAAGTGAACTATCCCCGTGACGCGCTACATTTTCTGTAGAGGCGACGCTGGGAACCAAGGAAGCCACAAACCGATTTTAACATAGCCATTCCAAACCCAAAACCCAATTAATTAACTCCCTGTGCCATCTAGACCGGGATCAGCCGAAACATCTTCATCTCTCTGCGGTGTCTAAGCTTCAGTAGACAGAGCAGAGGGGATCACATAAGCACCAGGAGAAGTGTAAGAAAACCACAATACCGAGGCTTGTATCTGCTTAAATTATTCCTACAGTTCCGCTGTGCTTGCAGTAGCACAGAAAGCAGCTTCTACCTGGTGGTCGTTAATGCAGATGGGCTCAACTCTCTAAATAACTACAAGTAAGAATTAGTCAGATGCCTTTAGACATGAGGAGCACTCCTGCAGGAACAGAAAGATTAGCTCGCTTGGAAAATCTTAGCTGACTGCAAAGAACATATTTGCACATGAAAGGTGCAGTGTTTCCTGCTGCTCTACGGAACTGTGTTTTCAGTGCTCAAAGTCACCACCAGAGTCAGGAGATAAGCACCATTGCTTCAATGAGGCTCCAAGTACTCCGAGGATTCTGGCGACTGGGCAGTATTTAGTCCATATAAATTTTTTTTTTTTTTACTGCTTAATATGACTGAAAGTGAGGAGACAATGGTTAATTTGCTTTTTTATTACCGATGAACTTGTAGCTCACAGTTAGTACAGGGCAGTTTTCTCATGCCTTTGCATGGTTCAGTGGGATTTCAGTCCTATGCATCAGAAACCACTGGCTCATTTGACCAAAAATCCTGTTCTTCAGAGAAGAACAGCAGCTCATGAGGCACGTGAGAGCAGTAGTGATGGTCACTGCAAGATTCCAGCCTCCTGAGCCATGGAAGAGCTGCAGTTCTGGCACTGCCAGTCACCTCCTGCATCTTGACATCCCAGGAGTAGTGATAGAAAGGCAGCTGAGACACACAGAAATAAAATATCCTCTCGTTTATGTAGAGGAACAGTGTGAGAATTTCTAGTGAGCCTCCGAGACAGCTGTTGGTAAATCCATGGAACACGAAATCTCTCTTTACTTACGTCTGTAACACTGAGTTATTTGTCATCTTTAGTTTATTAATAAACATACTCTTTAGTGACCTGTTTTTGCAGCAGAGGAGCCACATTCTAGGGGACAAGGACATCAGAGGGAGAAAGAGATTATTGGAAACTAAGGAATGTGAATCGGGCATAAAACGGAGGTCCTGTGAAAAAGCAAAGACTGGAGGCCTGAGAGATTGCAGCAGTTTGAGGAGAGTTTGAGTTGGGATGAACACAAGTCAGCAATTCAGCTAAGCCAGTTTAAAATAATGAAGTTCCAAGTCTTAGACTTGACTGGATGCAGAGACTGAGAAGGGTCCCTCACTGACTTATGGGGGGAGAGAAAGGGTGTAAGGAAGGTTGACCTTTGTGTGAGGGGTCTGGTGAATGTAGTGTTCCCATTATTTATCCCAGTGGAATTCTCATATTCTTTCCCACTGACTGGAAGGGGTGTGTACTGCCTGTGGGTGTACAGAGCCCCAGGAAATGCTGTGAGGGAGTTTTCATTGTGAAATACAGAGAAATACATTGCTGTGTGTATAGGGATTGCAGTCTCGGTCGGCGGAATCTGGCCCTGGTTAAGTGGGAGCAGATGAAGGGAGAGCACAGAGCTGCCAGCAGCAGCACTGCAAAGGTGGCCCAGTTACCTCTGAAGAGCAACAGAAAGACAATCTCCAAAGCTACTGCATGAGTGGCACGAGTGAGCGAGAGCTGGCTGCCACCAGCGTTGCGTGACTCCTGTTTCCAAGCACTCTAACCTCCAAAGACAGGCCTGCTCGCAGTTCTTTAAAAATTACTGTGAAGACTCACTGTCTTCAGTGTGAATTTGACAGGCTCCCAGCAGAGCCTGATTTTTTTTCTATTTTTAGAGCCAGCTGTAAAGCTGTAGTCAAGAACTGCTTACATAATATTTTAGAAATGACAGCGAAGCACAATGGCATATTTTGACCTTTGGCATTAGATAAGTAATTGGCAGGTTAAGTTAATTTTTATTCAAGCAGAGAGACTTGCTTTTTACTTGCTTGTGAACTCCTGTACCTTCACACAAGATTAAACCTCACGGGTACGTTTTAAAAATAGGTTTTAGTTTGCTGGCCTTCCTTTTCTGTGTGGTGTGAAGGAAGCCCTCCACATGAAAGAACACCACTCTTGTACTCTCCATCCGTGACAAGAAGTGCATGGTATGTGTGTGTGTGTGTGTGTGCGTGGGCCTGGCAGAGGTCAGGATTCTTCACTTCCTGACTGACAGCCCAGTACTATTACAAATAATTGGAAAACTCACCTAGAAAACACCTTTGTCACTGGGCAGCTGAGGAGCCGGTTTCAAGCCTATGACTCAGGGTAAGTGCTCAGTGAATATTCTGTTTTCCATTCCAGACGCTGGGTTATGGGCAAGTCGGAAAGCCAGATGGATATAACTGAAATGAATACTCCAAAACCAAAGAAGAAACTGGGATGGAGTGGCCTGGAAATAGCGCTGGCTGTGGTTGTGGTGCTGCTGGCCATTGTGGCCATCACCATGATCGCCCTATACGCCACGTATGACGGTGAGTACCCGGGGACTGGCCAGATGCACAGATACACGGGGATGGGGAAGGACGTTAGGATGTTGGCTGAAATGTTAAGCTGCATCCACGTATCATATAGCTGGAAAAACTCAGAAACTGTGTCTTTCCAACTGGGACTTGGTAAATTCGTTTGTTCATGCAGAGTTGTGGTAAACACAAACCATCTGCTTGTTCTGACTTAGGAATACTTCTGTTTGTAATTAGTGCTTCAGTAAGCAAAAATCCCAACAAATCACAACATTGCTGAAGAAAACCAAACTCCAGGGCTTCCTTTGTGCTCCTGTAGGTGTATGAAAATTGTATTTTTTCCTTTTTCAGGCTTTTGCAGCAAGGACTCTCAATAAGTGTAGTCATCCTAAGAGGTTTTGTGCTTCAGCAGTCAGAGCAAAATGCTGGAAAATAATTTCATTCGGGGGTAAATACCCTGATAATTTTTGGAAAAGATAATACAAAGAAACTAAAATTTCCATTTAGGGTCAAACTAGAATATTTCCTTATATTGGGAATTAAGGGCTTTGTTTACTTTTGAAGTACTTAATAGTTTTGTTTAAGTTTTATTGAAGTGTAGTTCAGTTATGGGATGGAAAAATGCCATTATGGGGGGAAAAGAAAAGTTTTATTTCTAAAGTCTCAAAATGAAACACTTAATGTTCCTGAATCCTGTATATTGTTCTGAAGACTTCAGAGTGAATGTCTCAGAATTTTCATATCATTCTTTGAAAATCCTTTTGCCGTTGTAAAGTATTGCTAATTCAAACCAACTTTGTAATTCTCTCCCATCATTGTGGTATTTTTCTCTAAATTTCTTCATTATTAAAATAGTATTTTGCCCACCTTCAATAGATAGGACATTTCCCTCTGATGACTACAAAAATTCCACATGGTGAGTGACTAGCACTGAATGACCCTAAAGGGATGAAGATGATGATATTTTTAGAGTCTGATCCTATAAATATTCCCTTACTGAGTGTAAGGTGTCCATTCATATTTATCTTACTGTACACTGCAATTAAATTGATTGTCAATGAAGATATTTACAGTACGTTTTATTATATTGACATTGAGTAAAGAATTAAGAACATGATTGTATTCTCTTTTAGATGGGGTTTGCAAGACGCCAGACTGTATCAAATCAGGTAGGAATGAAAATACATACCTTTTAACTTAATTTATTGTTTTTAAACAAAATTACTACCACAGAATGTTCCCATCTAAATGCAGACAAGTATGGCATATGGAAGCCTGATTTTCTTAGTATAGTTCTTCACAAGTAAAATCTTGTGCTATGATATTGTCAGATCTTACAAAGTCATCCTCCATGTCCAAAAGATTTCAAATTTTATAGTCTGACAAGCTGCTTCATCCTTCAGTAACAAGTGCAAATGAATTCTTTGTTTCCATCCCGATCTGAACTCTACAGGAAAGCTGCTACAATGCATCAGGGAAATGCTGAGTCCCACACTCTGTATCCTCTCAGCGTAGGTGAAGAGGTTGTTATCCCTGCCCTCACCTTCCCCTTACCTATAGTCCTCTCGGCCTTTCTGTTTTCTCCTCCAGAGCTATTAATTCCACTTCCTTTTTTTGCCTAATTTACCTTTAAATCATGGAATGACAGAATCACAGAAGGGTTTGAGTTGGAAGAGACCTTCTAGCTCATCTCATTCCACCCCTGCCATGGCAGGGACACCTCCCAGTGTCCCAGGCTGCTCCAAGCCTCACTGTCCAGCCTGGCCTGGGACACTGCCAGGGATCCAGGGGCAGCCACAGCTGCTCTGGGCACCTGTGCCAGGGCCTGCCCACCCTCCCAGGGAAGAATTTTTTCCAATACCCAGTCTAAAGCTACCCTGGTTTAGCTTAGAGCCATAAAATATCCCTGTTCTTTTTGTAACACTTCCTTCACCTCAGTCCTAGGCTTGGGAGCAGCCTCTCTCAACCCTTGAAAGGAGCATTTACCTGGCTCTGCCAACACAGGTTTCACAGGGGCTCTGTGCCAGCTCTGCTTTCTCCTTTCCTGCCACTTTCCAAGCCCAGCTGACAGCTCTTCATGCCCTTGCAGGGTCCTCTCCCAGGCAGGAGGAGATCCCAGCTCTGCCAGTGTAGGATTACCTGCTGTGTCTGAACACCCCCATAACAGGACTCTTTTGATGTTTTCTGGAAAGCTTCTAAGACAGGACCCCTGCAATTCATCTCTTGGTGTGACTTTGGGGCAGTTGTTCATTCGTCTTTTGCCTTCTCTAGCCTTGTAGGATAACTTGGCCACTGAGTTCACAAAGGCTGTGGCCCAGACTCAGGATGCCAAGAGACCTAAACCAGAAGCTCATGCCTTGGCCCTTTTCCCAGCACTCCACTGGGACCTCAGCTTACTAAGCAAACTCCTTGCCTGTCGTTCAGCCTCGGTAACCTCCCATGAGAAGCACCATAAATATTCTAATGGTTCTGTGTTATCTTTTGTCACGAGGAACACGTAACTCTTGCATAGGTTCTCTACATCATGACTGGCCCCTATGGAGCCTCAGAAAGTTCAGCCCTGGGAAGGGGGTGAGGACTCACAAAGGATTTGACAGTCAACATGCAAGACAAGTGTATGTGCTTGCAAGCAAAAGTGTATGGAATTTAAGTGCAGATGTTAAGGAATCCCAGGCACAGCATCCCCTGGGAGGCTCCCAAAAGGTTGTGTTTGTAGACGCCATTTAGACTTGCAGATATACCAGAAACAGAATAGAAAAATCAGCATACTGGTTTCCTTACTTCCATGGGACTACTGGTTTCAGGTCTCATTTTAGCAGCTCAGGCCATTGCCCACACCTCAGCCCTGCTGGAGTCACCCTGGGGAAGTCTCAAGGCAGCCCCTCATCTCAGGAAGTGCATATTGTCATCTGTATGGGCTAAATACACAATTTATTTCAGGTGGCCATCACTGTCTTTTCATTACACTTCCAAAGTGTTCTTCTCCCACCATGAAAGCTCATGCTGTGGTTTGGAAAATGATCTAATTAGTTCTCTAATGGATTGTTTTTAATCTCTGATGATGATCATTTTCAACCAAATACACATTGCTGGAAAGGAGGTCAGACAGACTATGTGATGGTGAATGAACTCCGAAAGGAAATGCAGGAAAAGTTTGGAGAAATGAGGCACAATGTAGCAAGAAAGGCCTAAATCAATTAAGCAGAACATTTTTGCTCTTTTATGTTTCTGTTAAAAGCTTTAACAGCATTTAACCACTAGAAAGGATAAAGTGAAGATACTGACAGAATTGACTGTTGAGAGAAGAGCTGCAAATAAATGACCAGAGGAAAAAAATGTGGTGAAAAAAATAATGAATAAAAAAAAGAATTAAAAATGTAATAAGAAGTCTCTGGTTATACCCAGTATAAAATACCAGTAACTGCATGGTGCTGTTGTCCATGGATTTGTGAGACCCCCTCCAGTGCAGCACAGAAAGATACCATGCAATTTGTACAGCTGAGCATTTTCTTGATACGCTAACATACTCTGCTAACTTCCCTGAGCTCAGACAGCACAGCCTGATGGAACAGGGGATTTTGATCTCTGTTTCACCTAGGTAAGCACATTGTGTTGCTCCTGAATCCTCCCCAGGTCATTGGTTGTTATGCCAGCTTATATTACTTGTTTGTAAGCTATTAAAGCAACAGCTGACAATCTGGAGTACTACAATAAGATTAATCATTACAAGGAATTGATATGAAGCTCTACATTCTTGGTGACACATAGGAACTGAGTAAACAAGTGACAGTAGGAACAAAGCCAAACACTGGTTTGTCAGAGCAACACGGAGCACTAACAAAAAGTACACTCCCTATTACCTGTATTCTTATCGGTATAAACTCACCAGGATTAGACATAAAATAACAAAATATTCATAACATAATCACAGTTCCTTGATTATAATGCATCTGTGGTATCGGTCAAATAATGACTGGTTATCTTGGAGTTCAAGTGTGCAAATAACACTTTTGAGGAGAGTGTTCTGCATGGTCGTACTTAATGCGGATATTTCACATGCAGCCCTAAATGAAAGACCACAGCTCCCACAACTGACTTCTTTCTGGTACTTTTGCAGTATTTAAGCTTCAAATTCTGATAAAAGTTAATTAGCTAATATTAGCTGGCCTGAACCTTGGAGCAGGAAAGTTATGAGAGATGATTGTTTCTGTGTGACATGAGTAGGCACGGAGGATTATCCAGGTGCTGACTCCAAGCACAGCAACCCACCCGCACAGTTCAAGCCTGGTTTGATACAAGACTGTTAATGATTTCTCAGATTTAAGCAGGATGTGGATTTCTCCTGGGTTTTGTTGTGAGGTTTTTCCCAAAATGACAAGACTGTGGATAAGGGCTGTCTCTCCTTGGTGGCAGAAGGTCTCTGTGTCCTGCTGTTACTGTTTGGCAGGGCTGTGAATGAGCCAGCAGGGGTGTCCACTCCTGGCTAGGGAAGTCTGTGCTGCTGGACTGACACATGCCAAGGTAATCCAAGGGACAGTACTGCCCTTCAGATGCTGCCCCAGCCTGGCAGAGAGACTCAGACAGATACCCATAAGACAGATGTTAGGGACAATTACAACCTTTCTCTTTCTCAGCAAACAGGTGGAGTTAGGACAGGAATAAAGTGCAGCATTCAGAACACTCCCCCTAAATGAAACAGGGCAAAGGAGACAGAAACCAGTACCAGAGTTTCCATAGTCCCAGAGCAGTGGGGCTGCAACAAGTGTCACAGTTACTGAAAACATGACTGAATTTTCCAATCTCTGGCCGTTAGCATGATCCTGTATCCCTTCAAATAGAAGTCACCCAGAAGCTGTTGACTTCAGAAGGGAAACCACCAGATGCAAGGCTTTGTATCTACTTCCATAGTGGGTTTTATGCTACTGAAGCAGTCTGTGGTTGAAAATGCACCTGTCCATGGCTTTTTTCATCGTCCAGGCACCGGAACATTGTAAAACCATCAGATGTTGACCTAGAATGTAACACTCCTAAGCCAGCTGAAAATGGGGACAGGCAACACAAATGCCACAGACTGTCTCTCCACCTCTCATTTCCACCAGCACAAGAGACATGGAAAATATTGAAAGTACTGGAAAAATAACTATAAATATTTGACTTGCCCATGTGGAGGAATGAACACTTGAAATCACAAGCCTCATAATTTACTAAAAATAATGTCAGAAAAATGGGAAGAATATTCAGTATCCTGGGAAATTCAGAGGTATCCCTAGCTCTTGCCTGACTCCTAAGATCTCTCTCTTTCTGTGCTGGCATACTGGTGGTAGAAGCAGTTTGGGTGGAAGAGGAATAGGAAAGAGCCCAGAAGGTTTATGGACAGCGGCTGCAAAGCTGTCACCAAGGAGTTGGATTTCACTTGAGAATCCCTGTCATGATCAGTCAGTGACTGGCCAGACTTGGACACGCCACTTAAGAGGGTCAAAGGGATAGCAAAGAGGCAGTTCTAGAGCAAAATGTGGAGCAGGTCTAAAAATAAGTGTAGCTTCAGGAGAGCATTAACAGAAAAATTTTCCTGACAAGAACGGTCCAACAAAGTCAGTATTTTATTGAAAGAGACTGGATTCAGTTGAGCCTACGTCATACTTAATTACCAAAATTACGTTACAGTGGATACTAAATCTCGGCTATGTCTTGTGCTTTTGATCTCTCTTTTCACCACATTTTAGTGCAAAGAAGGGTAAGTGAAGGGTAAATGAAACATCCTCCATTTTATTTAGAAGTGTGAGCGACCACTCACAGGGAGCAGGAACACCTGTCAGTTTACCACCAGTAAACACAGGCAACTGGAAAGTATGGAAGTAGTGGTCAGCACAGGACTAGTAATTCCTTGTTCACTGATGAGTACTTTGTTTGGTCTAGAACATTCAAGTAAGCTAGAGCCTATTCTAAACGAAATATATTTATGACTTCCCTCTTCAGAGAAAACAAGTGTATTTGTGTCTCTCTGTAAAGACTCTTTGTGCCATGTGTCCCTGCAGCCGCCCGGATCCTGGAGAACATGGACCCCAGCGCCAGGCCCTGCGAGGACTTTTACCAGTATGCCTGTGGGGGGTGGCTCAAGAGGAACGTCATCCCCGAGACCAGCTCCCGTTATAGCAACTTTGACATTTTGAGAGACGAACTAGAAGTTGTTTTAAAAGGTCAGTGGAGTTTGGGGACTAAATAAAGTTTCTTCTTTGCCTTACTTGTTATGCTAAGAAGCTGTGGTTTTCTAGCAAAGCATAAAATACTAGCAGATATTTCAGGTTTTTGTGTTAGGTTCAGGAGAAATCTACCCCGACCTGTTTGCTTGGAGAAGGCTGTGGGAGTTGTGCTGCTGTGTCTGACACGAGCAGAGCTAAGCAGACCTGCTCTCCTGGTATCTGCAGGTCAGAGCAACTGCAGTCCCCACCCTGTGCCTGCACCAGCGACAGCACCAGGCAGGTGAAGGAGGAGGAGGAGGTCTGTCTGTGTCCACATCAGCCGAAATGCTGGAAGCTGCTCTCCGGCAGCCCTGTGTCCTGCATATCTGTGTTCCATCAGAAATCCCAAAGAGCAGGCAAGCCATTTTCCAGCCTGTCACATCGACAGTGTCAAATCATTCACAGTCCTTTCTTTTAGGTGAAAATAACAGTGTCAAAGAAGTCAGTTTGTACTCATGTAATACTACTCTCCAATTCACCTCTCCAGACAAAATATCCTTTTTTTACTTGCCTGGTTTTGTCAGCTGTGTCTTCACACAATAGCCTGGTTGCCTAAAACTTGTCCCTGAGAAGTCAGAGCATTTGTCTTTTCCTGAGGGTGACCCACAGAGTATGTACCTACTCCGTTATGTTCCACACACTAACACAGACTGAAGCCATTGCAAGGCATTTCACCTGCAGAGCTTTTCCCCTCCGTTTCTGAAAGCCAAAGCCTCCCTGGCGTTACAAGATGGACATGGAGCACTCCTCAGCCAACGCTGCTCCTCAGAACCCTGCCAGGACAGAGCAGGAGTGACCACTGTTTGCTGTGTGTGTTTCAGATGTCCTCGACACCCCTAGCACTAACGATATCCCAGCAGTGCAGAAGGCAAAAACTCTGTACAGGTCCTGCATTAATGAAAGTAAGTGTCTCCTGAATACAGGGTATCTAAATAGCAACCAAAAGGCCCCACCTCAGTCAGCTACGCCTGTATCCTATTCTGTGCATAATTTTTCAGATATTCTTTGTGAAAACTAAAATGTATCTATTCTACAGAGTCTAATAAGAATGTCAGAAAGTGAAATTGGTATTGCACCTCCTGCTTTACTACCTTGGGTATTTTAGGTAACTCTTCAGGTACTAGTTTGCTGCAGATATATAAGCTCTAATCCTTTCACTTAAATGTGAGGTAACTTCTTTCGTAGAAATTACCAGGGATGAGGTGAAAGCTACCTGGCACAGCAGGCTCTGCCACTAGAACAAAGAGCAGTAAAATTTCACAGTGCTTCCTAAATCATATCTTTTTAGTTTCTGTAATATTTTGAATACTTTTCAAAACTGTTATTTCAAGCTATCTGCAGAGAGAAAAAGAAAAGACAGTAGTTTTTCAATGTCATGGTCTCAAGGATCTGCATATGCTGTTTGTGACTGGAACATTTTTACATGAAATGTTAAAGCACAGTCATACATCAGAGCAAACTCCTGCTGTGGTGATGGGGGAAATACAGTTCTCAGCTTCATTGTTCTGAACTCATTATAATGTATAACATTTGTGGGGTTTAAAATGTCGTGGTAACTCATTTTATTTTTTTCAAAAGCTGCCATTGATAGCAGAGGTGGAAGGCCTTTAATTAATTTATTGCCAAGTGTGTCTGAGTGGCCTGTAGCAACAACTGACTGGGATAATTCCTATGGTAAGATAACCTGTGCTTATTTACTTTTAGTTTTAAATTATTTAATTTATTGCTTACCAAAAGTAGAGACTGACTATACCTTTCACTTGCTTAGGTACTGCTTGGACAGCTGAGACAGCTATTGCACAACTCAACTCCAGATATGGAAAAAAGGTCCTTATTAATTTTTTTGTTGGCACAGACGATAAAAATTCCACGGCACATATCATTCATGTAAGTCTGCCTGGGTGCCACGGCCTTGTTGATCATAAAAGTGCAGCAAATAGCTGGAAGCACAGACATAAATGTTAACCAGGAGAAACATCAGTGAACAGAATTTGATCCAAGTACATTGTAGATGAATTTGTGAATTAATGTAGTTTTTGTGAATTGAAATTCTGGGTTTCACAGCACCCTGTCTGTTCTCCAAGCTGACATCCTTGTTCTGTGCACTCACACACTGTTACTGTCAGTGAGATGAGAGTAACAGAGACAGAAAGGTCATCTCTGAAACTTGAACATCCAGAGGAGGCAGAGAACCTCTGGTGACTGCTGGGATGCAGCAGTTAGAGGAGCAAAGGGCCAATCTCTCCTGTCAGTGAGTAAATGGATCTGTGAGCACTTCACATGCAGGAATTTCAGAGATGCAGGAGCTGCCTGGCTTGTCTCTGGGCTGTTTTGTCGTCTGTACTTCACCTGTTTTCACACTGGCTACCAGTGGCTTGCAGTGTGCAGCAACAGAAAAAAAAGACTGAAAAGAAAAACAAATGAAACAAAAAGAACGCCCCTGTGGCCATAAGATAATTTGGCCACAGTGAAGCATCAGCACCTGTAGTTGCCAAAAGAACAGCACAATGCTCTGCCATTTCTCTTTAAGCACTTCTCAATTTTTATTTGCATTTACAGATTGATCAGCCTGGGCTGGGCCTGCCTTCTCGGGACTACTATGAGTGCACTGGTGCATACAAAGAGGTGAGGGGGAGCTGACACACCACTGATGATAGTTCTCATGTTTTAGCCTGTATTTTCAAGGCAGCTACTTGACTTTTTAGGACCTTTTGGAAGGAGATAAACATGAAACAATTTAGCTTTGTTTTACAGCCTCTGCCAGGCTTCACAGCTGGAGCAAGAGCTATCCCCTGACTGTCAGAGCTGTATTAAGACAGAATACATGCAGTCATGGATCAGCCCTGTTCTGTCACTGCAAAAAGGAGGCCACTTCTGAGCTGTGACCGACTGGCAGTGACTTGCAAATGCTGCCGGTGTACTACTACCAGTAATAGGCTTGGAAAGAAAACAGAACCATTCAGAACCAAAGAGACACTTTGCTGCTTTAAAGATCTGAAAAGATCACAGTCCCCTTCATCAACTGCTGAACACAAACACAGCAGCAAAAGGATGTGGTAGCATAGAAATGGCTCAGACACCTGAAACCTCGTATGGGCTCCTTTAATTCTTGTTTACTCATTACTTCTAGGGGTCTCATTAAGCTGTTAGCACTGACACTGTATCCCTGTTGCTAATCTTGGATGTGCTTTAAGTCCTTGAGAGTGAAGTGTCTGTGCTGAAGTCATGGAGCTGAAACTTCTACCACAGTGACCTTTAATTAACCACATTTCTTCTGTGTAATTAAATGCAGAAGCAATGAGAAAGTGTACAAACCATTTGGGGTTTGTAGATATTTTGCTGATGTGCCAACAGTTAATAGTGATTACATTTAATTACAGCTCACATGCTCATTAAGACAATCATTGCTATCTGAACTGCTCAGTTCCATATGAGATGGCCTTTAGGAGTTGGCTCACATAGCACAATCTGCTCCTTCCATGTGTTACATCAACTGTGGCACTGAGAGACAATTCCTGTCCTCTGACCTACCTGAGTATCAGCTCTGCACTGCTGGAAAGTAGAGGAGGAAGTATTTTTGAAAAATAGTTTTATCACTGGCAGGCAGGTTCCCAGTGTCCTTCCACGCATGACTACTCCAAGCAAGAGCTGTTGCCCTTCCATCCCCACTCTCCAGCAGACCCCATTCTTGGCTCTGGTTCTTGCTGTGTTATTCCACTCCAGGAGCTGTACACAGCAAACATCATCTCTGCCTCCTGCTCTTTCCAGGCCTCTGCCTCCATCAGGACTTCCCATCCCAGAGCTACAAGTGCAATCTGCCAATAAGATAATTTTACAATCTTTTTCTGTTGTAAGATACAGGATGGCTCTGCTCAGACAGCAGTGATTCTGATGTCTTAAGTTCCCACTGAAATAGCTGAGAGTATTTACACAGTCCAGCTGAAATTAGCTGACTTAGTTCTTTGCTACCTAACCAAAGAGCTGCACTTTAGGACAAAAATAAACTCAATGATTGGTACCTGAAAATCTCTGTTGACTTACTGGTATGAGCTGTACTGAATTTTAAGATGGTTTTTACAGGGTTGGTATGCACTGTCTTCTGTGACTTCTTGTAGCCGTCAGTGGTTTCATGGGCTTTTCTGTTTCTGAAATGATCTCTCTTGCTTGCAACTGGCACTGGCGGTTCAGCCCTTTGGGCTGCTGCAAGGCCTGTCCCTGTCCCTGCTGAGCCCTGTCCCTGTCCCTGTCCCTGTCCCTGTCCCTGTCCCTGTCCCTGTCCCTGACCCTGTCCCTGTCTCTGTCCCTGTCCCTGTCCCTGCTGAGCCCTGTCCCTGTCCCTGCTGAGCCCGGTCTCTGTCCCTGTCTCTGTCCCTGTCCCTGTCTCTGTCCCTGTCCCTGTCTCTGTCCCTGTCCCTGTCCCTGCTGAGCCCTGTCTCTGTCCCTGACCCTGTCCCTGTTTCTGTCCCTGTCCCTGTCCCTGCTGAGCCCTGTCCCTGTCCCTGTCCCTGTCCCTGCTGAGCCCTGTCCCTGTCCCTGCTGAGCCCGGTCTCTGTCCCTGTCTCTGTCCCTGTCCCTGTCCCTGTCCCTGTCCCTGTCCCTGTCCCTGCTGAGCCCTGTCTCTGTCCCTGTCCCTGTCCCTATCCCTGTCCCTGCTGAGCCCTGTCCCTGTCCCTGTCCCTGGCCCTGTCCCTGCTGGCAGCTCTGTGCTGAGCTGCCCAGTCCCATGGTGCCACAGCCCCAGCTGGGCACAGCCTGGCCCTGCTGGCAGGGAGGGATGCCCAGGAGGGAATTAGGGAATGGCTGTACACATGGAGCAGTCATTAAAGAGGTGTGTCCCCTGCCTTAGGAGCTGAACATACCAAAATAGTTCTATTAATAAAGCTGATAACATGCACACCTTATTAATCCTAGGCTTAATCACTGCTTTGGTACATTACATTGCATAAACCAGATTTATTTTTCGATAGCTAATCCAGTGCTAGGTATTTTTTTTTAATTTGCATAGAAAAAGAATATTGAAAACAGCATTTCTATTGACAGAAAAATGACTGTGACTTATCAATGAGGAATTAGAATTACAAATAATAATGGAATTAGAATAATACTGAGTTCCATAAAACATAATGACATCTTAAGATATTTGACAGTGTGACATTTGAGAGAATTTGCTGGTGTATTTACATTCTTATCATTAGTGAATTCTTTTATGTTAAATTTCATATATATTGTCTATAGGATACCTAACTTTGCATACAGCAACATGAGTTCTGACTGTTCCAAGAAGCACTGGAGGAGGTTCACTGCTTCTGGGAGTGCTTTTCCCACAAAGTCAATTCCCTCGTTTTATGTTTCTGGGAACATGGCTCTTTGGAAGCGGTATTTTTGGAAGTTGTAATTAAAGTGAGCTAGAAAAAACATGGGTGATGGTTTAAATATGGACATACAAATGTCTCATTTTAAATAATGAAAACACAGTGCAGTCATTGAGAGTGTTTAGCTTTGAACAGTGCTCCAATTACACGGCAGTGCTCCGTGAGGGAATTTTCAAAGTTAATTTCCAGTTGTGATCTAACAGTATTTCAGACAAAACTGAACTGTTTAAATAAGGAATGAAGAACCATAGTTCATAAAAATGAAGATGAAATCTTGAAGATAATCAAGGTATGCTCTACTTTGAAAAGTTCTGTCTTTAAAATGTTCCTCTTTTTTCCTGCAGGCATGTTCTGCCTATGTTGATTTCATGATTTCTGTAGCTAAACTAATTCTACAAGAAAGAAATATTTCTGTCAATGAGAGTGAGATTTCTGAACAAATGAGAAGAGTTATGGACCTGGAGAAAGAGATTGCCAACGTAAGAAAAACATCTTTTAACTATCCTTTATATAACTGACTTTTTTCTTAATACCTACGAGAGCTGACTGTAAACAGAGTTGTTAACTTCCTTGCCGATGCTGTTTTGTGGGACCAGAAATGTATGGAGCCTGTTACACCTGAAGGAACAGACAGTAATACAGCCATGTCCTGGGTGGAGCAAGGGAAAGTATTTGAGCCAAGCAATGCCAAGTTTTCCAAGCAACGAAATGTTTTATCCTGATCTGTTCACAGAATCCCTGCAAGAGCAGAGAGAGACAGACTTGGGTTTTGTTTAATGTGGTTTAGAGTGTGAGTTTTGGGAGATGCTTTGGGGCCTCTCCTCCCTTTGTCCTATTTCCCCGTGGGCTGTTTGGATCCCAGAGCAGCAGATTCCCAGCCCTTGGCCTGCTGTGAACACAAAGTCATGTTTGTGCTGCACAAGCTGCTCCACAATGCTGATTGTTCCAAGGGCATTTTTAACCAAACACTGTTCTCCCTTAAAAGAAAAGGACAAATGAAAAATAATATCATGAGCTTGACTTTGAGGAAATAGTGAGAGTTTCAATGTGCATGGACAAAACCAAAGGCATTCATGAGCAAACCATGACTTATTATTAACCATTGCAGCAGGACCTGAAGCTGAGGATGATTGTGAAACAGGCTGAATATATATTTTATAGCTTCAGCTATTTTTGAAGTTACACTAATAGTAAGGGCATGTACTTGGGAAAACCATTTGTATAAACTAAAACCATCTGATTTTGATTTTCTTCCTTTTCCTGAGAAACACACCTCTGAGCTTGGATCAGAGATGAGCAATTATTATCAAAAAAGGAATTCACTGGAGAAAGGTTTTAAAGAGGAGTATGTAAAGAGCCCTCACCTGCAATGTCCCTGCAGCAGTTGCTGCTGGTGGAGTCCAGCTGGTGCTGGGGAGGCTGCCACTGCCTGGGATTCTAACCTTTCATCCAAAACTCAGCATCAGCCTGAATGTGACTGAAGAGAGCTGGCATTGTGCTCTTGGGAATTTGTTAAAAAAAACACAGAAAAACCCCACTGAATGCACAATAGAATAGGAAAGAGGAAGCGGAAGAGAAGGATAGAGATAAAAGGAGGCTTGGCATAACTGATTTTTCGAAGCACTCTGAAAGGGTAACATCTGCTGTTGTGGATGCAGATGTTTAAGTCAGCGGTGCAAATCCCCAGTGCCCGGAGCAGCACAGAGCCTGTGTGAGCTGTGGGTTGTGCCTCCCCAGAAGTACAGCAGGTCACAAAGAATGGCTAGGGCAGCACATGCATCCTGAGCAGAACCAAAATTCCTGGGAACTGACCCGAAGTACTTACTAATATTCTCCTGATTAACTCTGACAGGCAACAACAAAATCTGAAGATAGAAATGACCCACTTTTGCTGTACAATAAAATGACCTTGGCACAACTCCAAAACAACTTCTCACTGGAAATCAATCATAAGGTGAGTGATCAATAACCTGATATTTCAACCTCTAATTTATCACTGATGGGATTAAATGATGGAGCCTGAAATTTCTTCTGTTAAAGACATGACATATATGCAGTCAAACAGAATCCCTGATGTGCACAGTCTTACCTACACTTCTGATGACACTGAACTGTACGTACACTCTGTACCCATTGCTTCTCCTAACCTGAAGGCACATCTTTCCCATCTGCCTCAACATAAAGAGATGGAAAAGGACAAAGGAAAAAAATATGCAGTGCAAGGTGTCTCTGCCCATGGCAGGGGGCTGGAACAAGACGATCTTTAGGGTCCCTTCCAGCTGTAATTGTGTGATTCTGTGATTCTATTACTTGGCCTCATGGGTTCAGGGCCCAGGACAAAAGTCCAGCCCATAGCCACCAACTGGTTCAGGGATGTTGTAGTGGACACTCAGCCCCACTCTGTTAGTCCAGAGCTGCAGATTCAGAACACAAGGCCCTGTTTGTCCAACATTGCTCCCAAGGCAAGCAGAAAGGAGCCCAGGCATCAGGCCCATGAAATAGGACAATTCCCCACATCCCTCCCACTGCAGCTCCCCCAGGATGCGTCAGCTCTGCTCTCACCCTGAGCCATGTGCTGTTTGTGCGGGCAGTCCTTAATTCATGGCACCAGAGTCCAGCTGAAAACCAGCCCAAGCTTTGCTAACACAGCTCTGTCTCCTCAGGAACATTATGTTGTACTAGACATGGGTAGTTTTTATTCTCATGACTTTTACTGAAGTTTCTGAGGTCAGTAAGGTGCTATGAAACAGTTATTCCTGGCACTTTTTCATAATCACTGCAATTCTATTGACTTTAGATTCTTCACCTTTAATTCTCTGACAGTTCCTTCCTGCCTGGTTTAATTGGTTTCATAATTCACCGTCTCCCACCGGTGTAGTTGGTTGCCATTACAGTCATCCTGTCAGAAAACAACTTCTCCTGTCACAGAATGGCATTGCCCTGGTTATTATCAGTTCCTGGGGGGTGCTGCAGATCAGCACTAATTTAAATTTATTCCAAAATGCTCAAAAGACGGGAGTTGGTAGCATTGTTGTAATGTCTAAGGATAGAACAGGAATTATTCCCAAGCTTCGCCTAAGTTTGCTGCTTCTCTCTCAGACCTGCAGTGAGTGCTCCTGAAAGCTTTTCTGCTCTCCTCAGCTACATCTCTTTGTCTGATGGAAGACATTACACCTCTTCCAAAAACCTTTCCAAAGACAGACTGGGAAAAATCACCAACACTTTTCAAAGTAATAGGCAGAACAAAAACTTTAAAAATTAACAAAAAATTGTGTTAGTTCAAAATCAAAGCAATTTCTTGTCTCTTTCTGCCAAATACCTCCCATGTTAACAGGTTGTTAGAGCTATGAAAGATCTCAGACCAGTTATTATTACAATGACCCCATTTACAAGCAGTGCAACTATTAGGGAAACTAAAGGCAGAGCATTTGTGTCATGCAAACATATTCAAACTGGAAAAAGCAGCAAAATGCTGCCTGTTTATGATTGAACCATATAATAATGCATGTTAATTTTCCAGGTGTTCAACTGGTCAGAATTCATAAATGCTATCATGTCAACTGTCCAAATCAACATTGCCAACACAGAACACGTCATTGTTTATGACCCTGACTACCTTCTCAAGCTCAGGTCTATTCTCATTAAATACTCTCCCAGGTAGGTGTGCTATGGATTCTTGGTATTTGCATTTTCTTTGCAGAAAACTTAAAAAGCCTCAAAACATTACCAGCTTACAATTGTTGTTTTGTTAAACAGAGACCTTCAAAACTACATGACCTGGCGATTTGTGATGGATCTTGTCAACAGCCTCAGCCGGGACTACAAGGACACAAGGAATGCTTTCCGTAAGGTGCAGAAATCCATCTCTCTCCCCAAGTTTTAAAGATTACTTTTGTGAGCCACAAAAGACAGTTTTTTATGTAGGTGTAGTATATAAATATTTAATGTATTTTGGATCTTGCACACAAAAGCCAGATGTGTTTGCTGAGCCTCTGCTAGAGTGTATCTATAATTTATGGGATTTATGCCTGATAGCTGAGTGGATTTGATAGCACAGCTCTGGTGCTTGGTCTCTTGTTTTTCTGAATCTAAATGAATCTCCATTTTGGTATCAGAACAGTCCCATTTATTTGCAAGGGATTACAGTTCCGACTGACTTGTTACAAACTCTTCATCATCTAAAGGAATATATGCCAAGGCAAACATTATGGACTCAATCTTGGTTTTCAGTCATTCAATCCTGCTGATAGCTTAGTGCTTTTAAGGAAATGCTGGGCAATTTCAGTGATTGGACATGGAAGTTCTATGTATTCCCACAGCAGAATTTCTTCCTCTGTAAGAATTTTGCTAATGATCCTCCCATTACAGAGTGAGCCCATCTAAGAGCCCTGAACATGAGTATGAATTAACTGTGTGCACTGAAGGTTGAGGAGGCTCCTGTGAAACAGTCAGTGACTGTCCTGCTTCCCGGGGTGGGCCCAGATGTGCTCATTTGCCCAGATGTGCCTGTTAGCCCTGCTGTCTGTGTCCCACAGGCCCTTTACGGCACCACCTCCGAGACTGCTGTGTGGCGCCGCTGTGCCAACTACGTCAATGGGAACATGGAGAATGCCGTGGGCCGGCTCTACGTGGAGGAAGCCTTCGCTGGAGACAGCAAACACGTGGTAAAGCCTTCAGCAATCTCAGCCTGAGTGACACCAAAGTGGCACTCCATCATCACCGTGCACTTTACACAGCTTTGCACTTTTTATTACAGTGTAATCAAAGCGGGTTTGGTTTTTAAGTTTTCATTGAAGTGTTAATAACAGTTATTACAAAGGTTTAAACACGAAAGTTTTTATTCCGGTACTGTGTGAAATGTGAGGATTGCATGTGCACAGCGGGACGGAGGGAGGCACCTGCCTGCTCCCTTGGCTCTCTGAGCCAGATCCATGGATGGGCTGTGCACAAGCCAATTCTCACATGCCAGGAACGGCGCTCGCTGGCACCAGCAGCCACTGCTGTTCTTTGAGACTGACACTCATTCATATCCTGCCACTACTGGGCACAGGGCAATTGGTTATTTCTGTTTGCCTTCAGCCACACAGAAAATGCCTAAAAACGAACCTGAAGTGAAGCCTTAGTTGACTTCGATCACCACTGGAATCCTGGTGTGAAACAACCAATTTTTGGAGTTGGCATAAACACAACAATTCCATCGGATGCACAACGCCCAGCGGGGCAATGCCTGTCAGGTTTTGGTCACCTGAATGACTGAACTGCACTGCCTACCATCTTACTCTCTGGGTTTGTAACATTCTGACATTTTTTCCAGGTTGAGGAAATGATCGCAGATATACGTGATGTCTTTATAAAAACCTTAGATGAACTTTCCTGGATGGATGCAGAGACCAAAAAGAGAGCAGAACAAAAAGTAAGTTCTGTCTTAAATATTGGTAATGTGTAGTTCTATAAAATCAGTATTTCAGTTGTTTGTCCTGACAAAAAATAAGCAATAATTTCTATCACTATTTTATAATACAAACGCATTTATACTTGTGTTTATGTAGGCACAGCAGCTTCCATGGGAGGGGGCCTCTGGAGATGCACACACAAAATAGGAGAAATCTGTATAAAGGTTAAGACCTTTCAGGCAAATCAGTGACTAAGGGGCTAGATAATGAATATCTAGAGGAAAATATCTCTGAAAATGAGAAGGAATGATTTCTGATGATTTGAACAGCTATTAGGAGCAACAGGATAAAAACCATAAACTAGTGCTTTCAATGAATTAAAGATGTAAACAAAACCTATATATAATTAACATCTTGGGGTTTCTGCAGTAGCTTCCATACTGCCTTTCTTATATTATTTATGATTTAAAAACATGGCTGGATTTGCTATGGATATCAAATTCCCTTGTCCCTAGGCAACAGCAATTAGAGAGAGGATTGGTTATCCCGATGAGATCGTGACAGACGACAACAAGCTCAACAGTGAGTACCAGGAGGTAAGTTTGCACAGTAGGCAGGAGAATTACAAAAGGATCTTCAGAGAAAAAAATGTACATTTGCCTTCCTTGTCACAATGAACCTCGTGCACCTGCACAGAACAGCCCTGTGTGTGCCCAGCTGCATGGGGAGGGGAGGATGTGTGACCAGCCAGCCTGGCACGGCTGGGCCAGGCCTGATGTGACAGCGTTTGATGGCATTCCAAGGACATGTGTACATTCTAGAGGGATTATGCTAGGATAAGCATGGAGCCAGCATTCCATCTGGCACAGACGGAGGCAGCACTGGGTGCAGTGGATGCACAGGCACGGAGCTGACTCGTGTGTCGTGTCCGAGGTGGAACCACGCCTAACCAAACTGGCAGCGGCTGGTTTGGAACAGGCAGCTCCAGAGGTGAAGGTCAACACCAACAACTGCTGAACGCCGCTCAAAATACGTATAGAAAGAGACAATGAAGAGCTCTGGAAAAAATATCCAGCTGCTAACGTATTTCCAGCTACAGTATCAACTCTGTCATGTAGCAGAGCTCTGCAAACCAAGGTCTAATTGTAGATCAAAAAATACTCTCAGAAATGCATTGCTTAGCTCATCATGCTTAAGACTAGATTTTCCTGATCCATGTGTCTTTTATCCCAAATCAGTAACACCACCACTAACTCCTTTTCCCTCTTTCTTTTCAGTTGAACTACAAAGAAGAAGAATACTTTGAAAACATTATTCAAAATTTAGTATTTACCCAGAAGAAAAGGTTGAAAAAGCTTAGAGAAAAGGTGGACAAAGAGGAGTAAGTATTTAATAATACTGTGTCTAGTCTTTTATCCAGTTTGCACAGAAGGTACCTTCCAACTTAAAATATTCTGTGATTCTATTCCATGGTTTCTAGATTTATTCTAGCAATCATTAACTTTGCCATTAATAACTGAAATTCTAACATTTATTCTTCTGATGTTACCAGGTGGATAAGTGGAGCTGCTGTTGTCAATGCTTTTTACTCAGCAAGTAGGAATCAGATAGGTAAGGTTTACCAACTTATTAATGTGATTCAGATTTAATAGCCAAATTATCTATTTTATACATATGTATGTGTTTTTAAAATCAGGAAATGAAACAATCTTGATATTACAAATTTGAGTATAAAGATTTCTAATGTCAGCCTATCCAAAGCCATTCATGGAAATAACAAACCCCATCCATTCTCACTAAAGGTTAGAACCACATGGAGGGCCTGAGGTTTCTCATCTTGTGAGCCATCCCAGCTCCCTTCACAGTGCTGCAAGGCTTGCAAGAGTTACAAAACATTTCACAACAGTAATTATGCCTCTCCATTTTTCTGTCATGTCCATTCTGCAAACAGTGTTTAAAGTTTAGTCATCCAATTGTCTGCAGACTGCAGTGTCCTTTCTAGACCATCAGTGAGGTGCTGCGATCCACCTGTAACTCCTAAGAACTAGTCTAAAAATTGGAAAAACCTTGTCCTGCACAGAAGTGAAACAGGATTATTTCTTGATGTGACCATTTAGCTCTTTACTGAGCAATTAAAACAAAAACTTTCAGAAGGCTTTGTTTAAAATAGCTTTGTTCAGTAATTTGTAGAAAAGGAAGCATGATGTGGAAGACTGAAACTGGTGACTGGCAGTTAACGTGAGTCATAAATTCTTATCTCATCCTTTAACTATGGCATGCACAGGATAATTAAAGCAGTCTGATCTTTAGAGTGATGTCTGAATTAGCTTAGAACTAGGCCTTTAAAAAAACCTCTAAAGAGCAGTTCTGCACACGATGTGTAGGGAACTTAGAGCTCTGTTACTACATTTGAGCATGGCCCAAGCTGCACTGCTCCCTCAGCAGCTCGGACCATCCGAAGCCACGCAGCCTCCAAAAGCAGCTGAGCTGCTGCTGGCCAGGCAGCCCCGCTGGGTGTTCCTTAGGCAGCACCTGGCCCGGCACACCCCGAGTCCCCATCCCACCGGCAGCGCTTCCAAAGCCAACAGCTCCCGAGATCGCTCCTCTGCCAGGAGCCCTTCACGCACCATGGCACTTACACTGTTGTTACTATCAGTGCTTTCTGGAACAGCAAAAACATTGCGATATTCAATTCCAGAGCAAACCAGCACCATACTGGGATTGCTGTGGCAGCGGCTTGCACAGACGGCAGAACTGGGTTATTTCTAACCTGTTTATTATTTTCTGATTTTCCCACGATTCTTTCTCCTCCAGAAAGGAACCCCTAGAACTGAACTAGATTTATACTGAAATGCAAGAAGTATCAGTCTTCTTTCTTTTGCTCTGTGTAAACTCACCCAGTTCCTCCTCTCTATTCAAGCTCAGTAAGAGTTACATCCACCCCCATCTCAGACAGAATTAACACTTTATATTGCTGCAGTGGGCAGGGGGACAGCAAAAGGCCTGCACGAGAAACTAAGTGGAACTGAATATTTTGTAGTATTTTATTACTCTTAATTTATAAAAAGATCAGAATTGCAATATGGTTTCTTTTTAACTGATTTGTTTATTAGAAGCCTTGAAAAATGAGCACAGAACTGGGTAAAAAGAACTGCTTTGTTCCAGTTCTTTTATTGTCAGCTTGGGCTATTTTTATTGATTCTAGTGGGAGTTACTCGTATTTTATGGAGAAGAATAAATTCCTGTCTCTGAGATTGATTTGTGATGGAATGATCAAATAATTTATTCTTCTATGGGGAGACCCTCCCACTGCTCACAATGTTGTGAGGTTTACTTAATAATGAGACAGAAGTCTGCAAATACTAAGTGATGTAAATTGGAACAAACTGCTTTTCTTGCAAAGCAAAATAGTAACAAAGCAAAAGCTGGTCATGATTTTGGAAGTTTTGGAATAGAGGGGTGGTCCTGCTGCTCTGTTCCTCCTGTCCTACAGCATTCCCATGTGTCAGTCACTTACTGCTGCCGGGAGATCAGAGGGAACAGTGTGATTTTGGTTAAAGCCCACAGAAGTTGTCTAGCTCCACTGCACACGCAGGATAACGAGGCAGGGCCTTAACTGTGCTGTGGCTTTTTTTTCAGTCTTCCCTGCAGGCATTTTGCAGCCCCCTTTCTTCAGTGCCTCCCAGCCCAAATCTCTGAATTATGGCGGCATAGGAATGGTCATCGGGCACGAGATCACACACGGCTTTGACGACAACGGTGAGGCACTGAGCTTCTGGTGACAAAACACTCAATGCACAGGGTGTTTCACATGCTTTAGTGCTAATCCTTGCAGGGAGCACATGAAAGGAAGATGAATTTCCGTATGTAAGATCAAATCTGGATTTCTGAGGCATTACAGTATTGCTCTCCCAAAAGCACAATCCAAAGACTTTTACTCGCTCCCCTCCTCACTGCGCCAAACCCTCTCTTCCTGTATAAGTAAATCTGTTTAACATACTGTTACAGGCAGGAATTTTAATGAGAATGGAGACCTTGTGGACTGGTGGACTGAAGAATCAGCACAGAATTTCAAGGAGCTGTCCCAGTGCATGGTGTACCAGTATGGGAACTTCTCGTGGGACCTGGCAGGTGGACAGAACGTAGGTCCTGTTTGTGTAACTCCCCGCGCGGGCTGGATGAGACAGCACTGCTTGCAGTGCTGCATGGAAGGCACAAGAAGTTATTTCTCTCAGTTCTACTGGCTGGTTTTTTACAGCCTGACAATATAATACATCACACAGTATAAGGAAAAGATAAAACTCCCAGCCCTGAGGTTTTCCCAAACCATGTGTTGAAGTGTTGGGACTCAGAGAGAGGCCAGTAAAAACAGAGAAGAAAATATCAACATATTTTTCTGCTCCTTTTTTCTTACATTAAATTTAATCAAAGGACGTTTCTAGATTTTGCAGCTTTGACTATCATAAATCAGTATGTTGGGCTAAAGAATACATTTTTTTAAAAAATAAAATTAGAGATTCCCCATTACCAAAGCTTCATCATCTTTGGTGATATCTGACTGACTTAGGAATACCTGCTAAAGAGAGACCTTCTATGTATCTGGCTACCAAAAAGCTACTGAACTTGCCTAACATACAAAAAACACCTTGTAGCAGGTTTGCTGATGTCTGTTAACAGATAATTTCAGCAATTTGGAGTTTGAATTTTAACTTGTTCTGCAGACTGTACAGATTCTGTCCACTTCCTCTAACTGGAACTGTGGTAAGAAACTGAGGATTAAAGACAAGGAGAAAAGAGGAAAAATAAATGAGCAATGGCTAAATAGCAGAAAACCTAGGCAAAAGAGATAGAGAGCCAAGAAAGTTACCTGGAGGGGAAGGAAGAGGATTAGAGAAAACAACAGTATCTCAAAATATGGACTTTGATACAAGGGGCACAAAGACTTTTCAGAGATGTTAACATAATCTTCCGCTAAACCTTCAGATTTTAAAGTAATCCTTGCCCTTAGAAAGTGGAAAATGCACAAAGTTTAGCATTACAGGTCCTGGATGAGCTCTTTTTTCAGAAACCAATACTTTTCCTTTCTATTTTACAGCTGAGTGGAATCAACACACTAGGAGAAAATATTGCTGATAATGGAGGTGTGAGACAAGCATACAAGGTAAGAAGTATCCATTCTTCTACTTTAGCTGAAACTGTCAGAGATTAAGAAAATTAGTTTCAGAGCCTTGGAAGAAGAAACATGATTTCAGTGGTAGGGATGGGAGCAGACCTACTGTGCCATCAAGGCATGGATTAAAGGCACTGGCCAGCTGAGTGTTTCTCTCATCCTATTAATCGTGTCAGGCTACATATTACCTGTTCCTAGGGTACTCTTTTTCAACTGACCTTCTTTTTTCCTTTGTGAATAAGGCATGTGTGTAGAATGTGTAGAACGTGTAGAATGTGTAGAATGCAGAATGCAGTGAGCATTCACTGGCTCACACTTGGTCCATAACCTAACTGAAGTGCTGACACCAGTAGCTATCTGATCTGGCTGTCTTTTTCACCAGGTTTTTTATGCCAGGAAAGAGGGGCAGAATGACTTTCTTCTGATCCATAAACATGAAATGCTTTGCTGTTCACCTTGTATAGGTGCCTTGGGCCCATCCCAAGATGGCAGAGGCACTGGACTCCCTGCGCTAAGCCTTCCATGGGAGCTGAGTGCTTTTTGGCTTTCCTTTCCTCCTCTTCCTGAAGCAGCTGTTGGACTCCCTAGATTGGCCACCTTTGAGACTGACAGTCAGAAAGACACAGTTCTTTTTGTGAACATGGTCTGGAAGAGAGTAGCGAATCAGCTTCTCTATCAGCTTTTCTTGTTATTCACAAATCTGATGGGTGCAAGCCTCAAAAACATGATCCTCCCTGTCCTTCCCTGAACACCTTGTTCAGTGGCAAAATATTCAACACTTGCCAACTGAGTGCTGTTACTGCTCAACAAAGAGCCTCTGGGATGCATGGGCCAACTCACACATCTCCAAGGAAAGCCCTCAGCAACACTTCCCTCACTGCAAATGGACATATTTGAGAGCAAAGACAATTATTAATGAGAGTTTAAAGAATGATTTGGAAGCCTAAAAGAGGCATCAGGCTTATTAGATTAGTCTGAGCTTCAGTTACTGGAACATTTGTGCGAAGCACTAAGCCGTGAAAGGGGATACTCCTTCTGAAAGGAATGGGAGTAGCCAGAAAAATTAGGTCAGAAGTATTAAAAATTATTATGACATCATATAAATAGTAAAAAAGGTCCAAAAGGGATCCTGAGAGGTCACTATTCCATTCCCCTCTCCAAGCAGGTAGAATCAACCCTTTTTGTATCCTCCCAACTTCCTGTAGGAGCATTCCCACTCCCTCCTTGTGGCACTGCCCAGTGCCATCATGGCCCTGCTTCCAACAGTGCAAACACAACAATCTGCGCCTTTCTCTCCTGTGACCTTTCACATATTTGAAGACTTACATGCTTCAAGGCCCAGACTTCTCTCCTTTAGACTAAACAAACCCAATTCTTTCGATCTTTCCTCATAGGTCATGTTTGCTAGACCTCTGCTCTTTTCTGCTGCTTTCTTCTGGACTCTCTCCAGTTGGTTCACATCTTTCTTGAAGGGCAGTGCCCAAAACTGGACAGAGCGCTCCAGCTGAGGCCTGACCAGTGCCAAGTGGAGTAGAAAGATTACTGCATGTATTTCATATAAGCCACTCCTGTTTACACATCCCCATATGACACTTGCCTTTTTTGAAGTGCTGTGGCACTGTTGGCTCTCGTTAGCTGTTATCCACTGAAACTTCCAGATCCTTTTCCATGGACCTGGTATCTGCTCACTCCTCAGCTGTGCTTGGGCAGTTGATTGGTTTTACTCAGGCGGTACTTTGGCCCTGACTTCAGCATCTTTCATCAGTAATGATCCACTAACAACATATTATTTGACACGTCTCCATAAGAAACATGAAAGCAGCTGTTCTTACTATTGCAAGGTTTTAAAGTCTTCTGCAAATCACTTTAAAAAAACCAAAACCCAAAAAACCCCCAGTGGAAAAACTCTCCTTTTCATAATGCAGCATTAGATAATTGATATCACCGTACTAAGAAATGGCCCTGTCTTCTGCTCAAAGGTGGCATGTGCAGGATGGATGGCCAAGGGTGGCAATGATTAATTATGTCAAAGGATCCATGTTCCTCCTTGTCATCATTTCATTTTGCCTATCTGGGCTGGAACTTTTAACATTTCTACTCACTTCACTCTACAGGCCTATGAAAACTTTGTGAGAAAACACGGAAAAGAAAAGCTTCTTCCTGGTCTCGACATGAACCACAAACAGCTGTTTTTTCTGAACTTTGCACAGGTATCCTTTACTTCTTGCCTGAAGGCTTTGAAAACCACCTGACATTACAGTTTAACAACAAGTCAGAACAGGCTGACTCCCATGGGTTAACTAAGAACTGGCAGAGCTGCAGGGCTGAACAGTGTTCACTGCAAAGCAGTGTTAGGTGATTTTTATCTTCCCTAAAGAAATTAATTCAGCCACTTGCAAGCTGGTACGAAGTTTCTTGTGCCCAAGTGCCTTTGTCTGAGGACTATAATGTACTTTTTATACAAAATACACCCTTTTTTCTCTACGTTCTAATGTGGAATTAATTCTCACAAATATTAGGTGTTTCATAGTTAAATGACAGCAGGTCTCTTCATACAGTCTTAGGACTAATGATGCTTTTCTCTGTTACCTGTGCAGGTCTGGTGTGGAACATACAGACCAGAATATGCAGTGAACTCCATCAAGACAGACGTGCACAGCCCAGGCAAATTCAGGTCAGCACAGACAACAATCCTCAGCGAAATCCCGAGGTGTAACAGGGCTGATTGTGGTGGAACTGAAAGGATCCTGCCCAAGGGCTGGGCTGCCCTTCCCAGGGGAGGTTTAACACATACACCTACAGGCAGAGCACACTGGGGCTAGTTAAGAGGAGACAGACACAGTCTCCCTCTCCCTTCCAGCCCAGCACAGCCTTGTGCTGCACAAACAGGCAAAGCCCTTCCCAGGAAGCTCCACAGGCAGAGTTAGGATGTGAGAGAGTTGTGTCATCCTTGAGAAGACCCAACTTCACTCTGTCCACACCATGGAGCAGCTTTGACCTGTCCACATCACAGGACACAAACACCATCAGCTGACTGTCACTGCCTGACTGTTACAGCAGAGTCCCAGTGACTGTGTCTGGGTTCCAGGGTTCTGCTACAAGAGATATTGGCTCCTGCAATAGCTCCTGATAGGGTTCTTATAAACCAACAGCACAGATGGACTTTTGTCCTCCACTGAAGTCACAGGTAAAATCAGTGGGAGATCACTGCCCCTCACTCTTAACAAACCCATGTGCTGTGGTACAATAGCAGACAAGTGTTTTGTGTCTGGTGTGCTCAGCCAGCCTTGCCAAGATCAGCCGGGCTCAGTCCAGTAGGGCCATGCAGGAAATGTGGCTGCTCAGGGTGGAAGCCTTTGGGCCAGACTAGGATCTTTTCTTTCTGTCTGAAGTCAGAGCAGCCTATTCATCAGCAGTGTAACAATGTGCTCTAATAAACCTGTTTGGTCCAATGCCACAAGATCAGTGTAGCGCAGTTATCACAGCATCTGGCTGGCTCTGGAAGGCTGAGTCATCTCCAGGGTCCTTGTCCACAATAGCCAAGTTCTCTGCTGATACAATCCACTACATTAATTCCAGTATGTTTCTTTCAGCGGCTTTTCACCAAATCTTGTTTATCCCACACACTCAAATATTTAGTGAAAGCAGCGACTGTTCCCTCACTGTTCCTTGCCTGGTTTCACTGCGGGTGGGTTGTGCTATCTGAGATCTCTCCCAGAGGCACTTTGTGCACCAGATCCTACAATCATTCCTGTCTGGTCTCAGTGCTAATGAGACTCCAGAGGCTCTTCAGAACCTCAGCACATCTGATTTGGATGAGGCATGAGGCCTTTGAAGTTCACTAGTTCAGTATCTCTGTAACAAACTGTGTTTGTGTGTACCCTGATATATTAGATCGTGTTGTGTTGTCTGTACCTCTGTAAGACAGGCTGTAAACTTTATATGCAATGATACAAGTGTTCATGAGAAACCAGACAACATTCTTAGAATGGGAAGTCACTTCCAGAATGAGGTCGTGCAAGAGCTCTAAAACAGAAAGCATTTCATGAGACATACCCACAAAATTAATGCCTAGTAACATACTACAGAAGTGTCCCAAAGGCTCCCAATGTGCCTTTTTCGATTATTATTTGGGGACTGTGATAGGCCTTTTCAACACCTGCTGCACTGACTGCAGGCTGTTTCTCCTTACAAGTAGGACAGGCAGCTCTTTCTAAAAATTTTTAATTGCATAGCATCCCATTTTAGCATTTCTAGTTCTTTGGAGCAGTGAAGCACAGCTAGATCACCAAAATGCATGACTTTTTTGATAACCCTTTTTCAGTGCCATCTCCTGTTCTACAAGTCACTTCTGGCCTTGTAGAACAGTTGAAGTGTTGCAGGTGTCACTGCTACACCTCGGCTTCTATGGGCACATCCTGGTTCTAATGGTAAACATTATTCTCAGAATAATCATTAATTACTCAAAGAAACAGTTCTTTAAAGAACTCCTGGGCCACAATCAAGGTCCATCAGTATCTGTATTTGACACTGGAGGCTGCTTCCCTGCATAGGTATGTGCTTCTGTATTCCCATTCCTGAGGGAACGAGTGACTCTTAACCGATCTATTCACACATGTTCACAATTACACATATAAAATCAGCCTTAGCTGGAACAGCCTCATACTCACTTCTCATGTTCAGTTGAAAGCCATTGTTTGTATGAGTCTTTTTGCCAAGGAAACTCATCCACTGGAAAATCTGTGCAGAATGCCCAGAGGAGCAGTATGATCTCAGTTAAAACTTGGTTGGTGTAAAAATGTAAATGAACATTCACTGACAAGTTACCACCACAGCCCTTGACCTCAGGGTCTTGTTTTCCCTTCACCAAGAAAACTGTCAGCAAAATGTAGCTGAAAAAATGCCTCAGTGAAAACTACTGACAAGCAAGAAATCTGTTCTAGGTGAAAGGACTGGTTTGTGAGAGCCAGCCATGAGGAAGGGACAGGTCCTGTATTTTTGGGGTTGCAATAGGGGCCATACAAACTGAAAAAAAGAACACAGCTAGCCCTCAAGGTGAAATGAAGCAACAGGGCGTTCCTCGCACTACTGTGAGGTGACACAAAAAAACAAGTTACAAAATATGGGTGGTGGTGTTTGTTTCAAACCAAGGCAAGCAGCAATGACAGTGTGTTGCTTTGCTTTAAAGGGTCCTGGGATCACTGCAGAACTCGCCAGAGTTTTCAGAAGCCTTTTCGTGCACCACGGCAGACCACATGGACCCTGCTAAGAAATGCCGCGTTTGGTGATGGACTGCAAACCTCACATCTCGAGGAGCTTTCCAGGAAAAGAGACCTTTCCAATTGATTCTGAGAAGGGGAGGAGGGAAGAAAACTGAGGGGGAAATATGCTAGAGACATGACTGTAATTCTTGGTAACATGCAAACCCCAAAACATCACCCATCAAAGCACCGAAGAAGGACTAAGGCAGTGCTGAGCTGCTGTGGCTGCCTGGCTGCTTCTCCCCCACGGAGCTCTGTAGGACCTTAACTCACCTGGCAGTGCACAGCAACACTTCACCTGTAGTTTTAACCCTGCTCCCCACAGCCACGGGCTTTTTGGATTCATTTTAAAATGGCAAAGATCTCCCCCCAGTTGGTGAATGCAGATTTCTGATTGGGGGAGGAAGGAAATACTCAGCAACACACACTTTAGCCATGGTAACATGACAGGCAACAGTTTATATCACAGTGTCAGACTTTGTACCCTCCGCTGTTACGGGAAATCTGTTCTACCAAATGTTTTCATTTTTACTTGAAACCATTTATACAAGAGGAGTCCAAAGACCTACTGTACTTACGTAACTTCTCACTAATTACTGCAGTGTGTATTACCTGAAATCCCTATTTACAACAGTTTATTTACAGCTTTCCAGCTCAACTGAAATTGTAGGTAATTTATTAATTTTTGAACCTATAATCTGTAAGATTGTGATCAAAGATCCTTTCACCGTTTTCTAAGCTTTTTCTTGCTTTCTCTAAAGTTGCTCTTTTTAAAATTTTCTAGTAATGTATAAATCATAGTTTTTATATTTAAATCTAGAGCTACACTTTTGACTTGAAGTATTGTAACATATTTTATCAGTGGCTGCACAGAACTGGGAAATTGGAGTAGAGCATGGTGTCAGGCAATAAGGTGTAAAGCCATTCTCCAATGGAGGCCACCAACACTGGAGTTTTCAGGCTGACTGTCAGTGCTTAGGCTCTGATCCTGCACATAACTGTACATGTTCTGGTCAACGTCAGTCCTCACATCAGGAAAGCTGCACAGCTGATAGCAAGAGTCTGAAGGAGCTTTAAGTAAGAGGGTAAAAGGCTTTAAATCTGCAATGATATGTATTATATCCTCATGCAGATTGCAAAGGAACTTACTGCTTTGTTTATCAAAGCAAAGACATTTACAAACCAAGTACCAGATACCTCAGATGACTGCTACAATAGGTCTATTTAAAAACCTATGTCCTTTTAGCTTTCTGAGTTTGTCATCTGATCAAAACATTTTGATAATAAACTGAAATTATGAGCCAAATGCAGTGTGTGTTCTTCATAGGAATTATAAAAGTACAAAACAAAAAATCTCTGCAAATAAATACCTGCACTAGCCCCTGAGCGCCACAGCTCAGCAAACACAGACCACAACAAACAAATCCCTCACACAATCCCCAGGGCTGGCTTTGCACAGGAGAGAGCCTCTCACAGAGAGGGGAAACCCAGAGCTCCTCTATTTTCACAGAGAAGCCAGCATTTCACACAGGAGCCAACACTCCCCACAGCTTTGCACAGAACAAGGGCAAAAGAAAGCCTGCAGCGCTCTGAAGGAAGCTGCAACGCGGCCGGAGACTCAGAGAGCAGAGGCAGGCCGGCCCTGCACAGGTGAGGGAATGCCCGCACCTGCTCGTGCCCTGCGGACCGGGCGGTTCCACCGCTGCCCTGAGGGCTGATGCATCCCGGGGCAGGCCGAGGCACCTGGGCCACACCCGCCACTAGTACCGGCCTGGGCGCTTACCTGAGCTCCGGGGCTCCAGGTGTTCCGCCGTGGTGGGCCCGGGGCTGCTCCAGGTGCTCCGCCGGGCCGGGGCTGCCCCCGGGGCTGCTCCCGGTGCTCCACCGGCTCGGGTCGGGGCTGCCCCCGGGGCTGCAGGTGCTCCATCGGGTCGGGTCGGGGCTGCCCCCGGGGCTGCAGGTGCTCCGCCGGGCCGGGCCGGGGCTGCCCCCGGGGGTCCCGGTGCTCCGCCGGGCCGGGCCGGGGCTGCCCCCGGGGCTCCCGGTGCTCCGCCGGGCCGGCTCGGGTCGGGTCGGGGTCTCCCGCTGGGCTCGGCTCGGGGCGGCTCGTGAGGGCTGAGGGCAGGTGAGAGAGCGCCCCCCAGCGGCCCGGCCCGCCCCGCCCCGCAGGTGCCGCGCACTTTCCCTGCGCGCCCTGGCGCAGCGCGCGGCGGGAGCGCGCACGGGCACGGGCACGGGCACGGGCACGGCCCGGGGGCGGCAATGGCACCAGCGGCACACCTGAGCCCAGGTGCGGGAGGCGCTGCGGGGCTCAGAGCCAGCAGCAGCTTAGCCTGGCCTGGTGCAGGAGAGACACAGGAGGGACAAAGCGCCCTGTAGCCGCTGTCATTGGCGTAGGACTGGGAATGTGCCATGATAAACTCTGCTTCAGCGGCAGGTGCCATCCCTGTCCCACACCAAACTCTGGCTCACAGGCAGGTGCCGTCCCTGTCCCACACCAAACTCTGCTTCAGCGGCAGGTGCCATCCCTGTCCCACACCAAACTCTGGCTCACAGGCAGGTGCCATCCCTGTCCCACACCAAACTCTGCTTCAGCGGCAGGTGCCATCCCTGTCCCACACCAAACTCTGCTTCAGCGGCAGGTGCCATCCCTGTCCCACACCAAACTCTCATTCACAGGCAGGTGCCATCCCTGTCCCACACCAAACTCTCATTCACAGGCAGGTGCCATCCCTGTCCCACACCAAACTCTGGCTCACAGGCAGGTGCCATCCCTGTCCCACACCAAACTCTGGCTCACAGGCAGGTGCCATCCCTGTCCCACACCAAACTCTGGCTCACAGGCAGGTGCCGTCCCTGTCCCACACCAAACTCTCGTTCACAGGCATGTGCCATCCCTGTCCCACACCAAACTCTGGCTCACAGGCAGGTGCCATTCCTGTCCCACACCAAACTCTGCTTCAGCGGCAGGTGCCATCCCTGTCCCACACCAAACTCTGCTTCAGCGGCAGGTGCCATCCCTGTCCCACACCAAACTCTGGCTCACAGGCAGGTGCCATCCCTGTCCCACACCAAACTCTCGTTCACAGGCAGGTGCCATCCCTGTCCCACACCAAACTCTGGCTCACAGGCAGGTGCCGTCCCTGTCCCACACCAAACTCTCATTCACAGGCAGGTGCCATCCCTGTCCCACACCAAACTCCGGCTCACAGGCAGGTGCCATCCCTGTCCCACACCAAACTCTGGCTCACAGGCAGGTGCCATCCCTGTCCCACACCAAACTCTGGCTCAGCAGCAGGTGCCATCCCTGTCCCACACCAAACTCTGGCTCACAGGCAGGTGCCATCCCTGTCCCACACCAAACTCCGGCTCACAGGCAGGTGCCATCCCTGTCCCACACCAAACTCTCATTCACAGGCAGGTGCCGTCCCTGTCCCACACCAAACTCCGGCTCACAGGCAGGTGCCATCCCCATGGCTCCACTCTACACCACAGAGAGGAACACAGCCATGCTCTGTGTACACCAACACCACTAAATTGGATTACAAGCATTAAAATAATATAAATATGAGCCTGGAGAAGTTTCCAGGATGCCACGTGCCGCATCCCAGGTGGACAGACCTGCCCCTACTCGATTTACTGCGGGAGCTGCTCAGGGCTAACAGGGAAAGCTGGGCAGAGGCTGTGGGACAAGCGTGGTCCCCAGGGCTGGAGCAACAGGAAGTTCAACGTGTCCATGTAAATGAAAGGAGGAATAATAAATGTAACAGTAATCATCACAGGTCGTAGAAAACATCATCCTACCGGAAGGAAAAGATAGAAACAGGCTTGGAAAAGGTGCCCACCCTAAAGGTGTGCAGCCCTGTATGCTCATGGAGAGCCAGTGATGGGATAGAGCTCATTAGGGACAGCTCATTAGTGCTCAGTGGCATCACACTGTAACAATATTGTAAGAGCCTGACACAGTGACAAAAACTGAAGCCATCACCTCACTTTGATAGTGTAGCACCAGCATTTTGCAATAAATCTGAATGTGCATGTTTTTTTCCCTTCAATCACCAGCATCGCTGTTTCAGAGAAAAAACTCAGCACCCAAACAATCGTTTTTATTTTTCAGGAAGAAAAACCCCAAACCTTTTGCTACCCCTTTTACATGCCTGCATGTGAGTGGAGCTCCACACTGTACAGCTGCACCATGAGCAGATCTGAGTGGGTTGTCCGAAGGTGGTTACAAAAGGTCACTGCAGAGTGCTCAGTGATCTTGCAACAGTGTGGGGGATGCATATTTTCTTGGAATAATCCTGTCTTTATTACCCCACAAAACTGGCAGGAGCCTTTCCTTTGTATACAGCAAGTCAGCTCAACGATATTGAAGCCAGCCTAGAAAGTTATTTTGGTTCGTTCTGCCAAATCAGATCTCAAAAATCAGGTAAAGCTAAACCAGATTGTGGTGTTTATGTTTTAGCTCTGTAACATTCTAATTGGAAACATTCGATTTCCAGCGTTGTAAGACACGCAAAGAGCTGCTTGGGCCAGTGGGATCTTTCAGAACTATTTCCCTCTGTGCCTGGTAAATGAGGTGAGATGTAAAAACACGGCCACGGTCACTGTGGAGTCACTGCTGGCCCTGTGTCAGAGCTGGATCAGGCTGGGTAGGCTCAGCCTTAGACACAGAGGAGTTGGTCCTGAAGGTGAGACCCTGGGGTGTCTGCTCAGGGTGGGCTCCAGCTCAGGCAGCTCCTGGCAGGGAGGAGGGGGATGTTCCCACCTGCAGGGTGCCCTGAGGGGCTGCTCAGGGTGGGCTCCAGCTCAGGCAGCCCCTGGCAGGGAGGAGGGGGATGTTCCCACCTGCAGGAACACCCTGAGGGGCTGCTCAGGGTGGGCTCCAGCTCAGGCAGCCCCTGGCAGGGAGGAGGGGGATGTTCCCACCTGCAGGGATGCCCTGAGGGGCTGCTCAGGGTGGGCTCCAGCTCAGGCAGCCCCTGGCAGGGAGGAGGAGGATGTTCCCACCTGCAGGGTGCCCTGAGGGGCTGCTCAGGGTGGGCTCCAGCTCAGGCAGCCCCTGGCAGGGAGGAGGGGGATGTTCCCACCTGCAGGGACACCCTGAGGGGCTGCTCAGGGTGGGCTCCAGCTCAGGCAGCTCCTGGCAGGGAGGAGGGGAATGTTCCCACCTGCAGGGTGCCCTGAGGGGCTGCTCAGGGTGGGCTCCAGCTCAGGCAGCTCCTGGCAGGGAGGAGGGGGATGTTCCCACCTGCAGGGTGCCCTGAGGTGCTGCTCAGGTGCTCAGGGACACAGCAGCTGTGCAGGGATCGGGAATCTCAGGGTTTAGCCCCTCTTTCAGGACATCTGATGAAACTGGATCCCCCCTCTGCCCTCAGGGCATTCACAGGTGAGGAAACCTGGTGTTAAGACAATTCCCAAGGAATGTCACACTTCAGTGCTCCTGCTGACTGCTGGAGTGGCCCAGGAATGTTCATGGCTGCGCTATGGTCAAATCTATTTGTGTTTCCATTCCTAAAGCTCAACAGACAGTGCCATAGATGGAGACAGGATGTCTGACTGATGTGCCTTCCTCACATTCTCAAAATTATACAAATTGTGTTAGCAGGAGTCAAAAAAATAGTTTCTTTCTCTATTTAGCCACATCAGGGGTCATTAAGTCTTTTTTAATTTTCCCTTAAACATACATCTTGCTGGGATCTTCCAGATATGCCTCTCACAATCAATCCTCTGCTTTAACTGGGGATTGAATTATTAATGATTTCATCTTCTAAGAACTGCAGTTCTTCAGTATAGAAATTTTCATGCTCAAAAGCCCAAAGCTGTCTGTGAAAATGCAGTGATCTGATGCTCAGTTGTGATTTAAATGGCAAAGTCACTGGAAGTTCACAAGGCTTATTATTGACTGGGGGAATATAATTATCTCTAATTATAATTAAAAAATGCAAACCTCCCAGTTCAAGACACTCAGGGCCCCCAGTGAGCCTGAGCCATGATTGCAGACACACTCAGCTGTACAACCCTCCCAGCCCTGAATAAGCCCGAGGTTTTCTTTTTGAAGGACATACGTTTCTCTTTCATAACAATAGATTCCAAGAGATTTTCCCCGTAATAAGGCTAAAAATACTTCTCCAGGCCCCATGGGAAATTAACCCTTGCCTGTTTCTAGCAAGCTTGAAGTTGCTTAGCTGGTAGCAGCTAGTTTAAAAGTTTGCTGTTCAGCAAGCAGGCAGGTATCTGACACACCGTGACATTTCAAAAACCACTCACTCAATTGCAAAACATCTGAAAACAGGGAAATTGGTTTGGTAATTCTTCCTAATGCTGTGGATAAAAAGTGCACACGACACTTACAGTGTTCATATTAAAAAGAACTCATTTTATACTTATTTCAGTCATTAGAAATCTCAGTTGAACTTCCTGGTTCCGCTAATCAACATCATTGTAAGTTGTTCTGACCTGTAAGACACAAAAAATTCCATTTAAAAGGGTGGCAGTGCTAAGAAAGGCAAGCAGGGCCGGTGTGTGACACTGCCCTCACTGCAGAGCCGGTGTGTGACACTGTCATCACCACAGGGCTGGTGTGTGACACTGCCATCACCGCAGGGCTGCTGTGGGACACTGCCATCACTCACCGCAGGGCTGCTGTGGGACACTGCCATCACCACAGGGCCGGTGTGTGACACTGCCATCACCACAGGGCCGGTGTGGGACACTGCCCTCACTGCAGAGCCGGTGTGGGACACTGCCATCACCGCAGGGCTGCTGTGTGACACTGCCCTCACTGCAGAGCCGGTGTGTGACACTGCCATCACTGCAGGGCTGCTGTGTGACACTGCCATCACCGCAGGGCTGCTGTGTGACACTGCCATCACCGCAGGGCTGCTGTGTGACACTGCCATCACCGCAGGGCTGCTGTGTGACACTGCCCTCACTGCAGAGCCGGTGTGTGACACTGCCATCACTGCAGGGCTGCTGTGTGACACTGCCATCACCGCAGGGCCAGTGTGGGACACTGCCATCACCGCAGGGCTGCTGTGTGACACTGCCATCACCGCAGGGCTGCTGTGTGACACTGCCATCACCGCAGGGCTGCTGTGGGACACTGCCATCACCACAGGGCTGCTGTGGGACACTGCCATCACCGCAGGGCTGCTGTGGGACACTGCCATCACCACAGGGCTGCCTTGGGACACTGCCATCACCACAGGGCTGCTGTGGGACACTGCCATCACCACAGGGCTGCCTTGGGACACTGCCATCACTGCAGGGCTGCTGTGTGACACTGCCATCACCGCAGGGCTGCTGTGGGACACTGCCCTCACTGCAGAGCTGGTGTGTGACACTGCCATCACCGCAGGGCTGCTGTGGGACACTGCCCTCACTGCAGAGCTGGTGTGTGACACTGCCATCACTCACCACAGGGCTGGTGTGGGACACTGCCATCACTCACCACAGGGCTGGTGTGGGACACTGCCATCACCACAGGGCCGGTGTGGGACACTGCCATCACTGCAGTGCCGGTGTGGGACACTGCCATCACCGCAGGGCTGGTGTGTGACACTGCCATCACTCACCACAGGGCTGGTGTGGGACACTGCCATCACCGCAGTGCCGGTGTGGGACACTGCCATCACCGCAGGGCTGGTGTGTGACACTGCCATCACCACAGGGCCGGTGTGGGACACTGCCATCACCGCAGGGCCGGTGTGGGACACTGCCATCACCACAGGGCCGGTGTGGGACACTGCCATCACCGCAGGGCTGCTGTGGGACACTGCCCTCACTGCAGGGCCGGTGTGGGACACTGCCATCACCGCAGGGCTGGTGTGTGACACTGCCCTCACTCACCACAGGGCTGCTGTGGGACACTGCCATCACTCACCACAGGGCCGGTGTGTGACACTGCCATCACTCACCACAGGGCCGGTGTGGGACACTGCCATCACTTCTGCCATCAGGAGAAGACGATGTAGACCATGAGGGCACAGCCCACAATCCAGCCGAGCGCCAGCAGCAGGGGCACGAGCAGACGGGACAGCGGGGCCTGGGCTGGGACAGAGAAGAGGGTCACGTTACATTGACAAGGAACTTGCTGAATTCATCCCACCCACCCAGGATTGTCACAGAGCAAAGGGACAGCGGGGAGCTCAGGCCACGCTGCCTGTGATGGCTGTTTCCAGCACGGAGTCGCCGTGTCCTGTGGCCCTGCAGTGAGAATCCAGAGCCAGAGCCCAGCGAGATCCCCAAACCGTCTCTGCCATCAGAGCAGGGCAAGGCTGGGCACTTCCCAAAGCACTGGGGACAGGGAGAGGAGCAGGGGGCTGCCCCTGGGCTCCACAGGGGAACATCCTTGCTGGACTCACCGAGAGCAGAGCCAGGATCCGAGCCCTGGCACCTGCAGCACCGCCAGGAGCCTCACTGGGCTGGCGACAGGGAACCAAAAATACACTTATAATTCAACATTGCAGCCAGTCCAGGTCCGTGTGCCTGGGGCTGCAGTGAGGGGAGGCTGGATGGCCTCCCACACCCCAAAGGGATGCTGGCAGAGGCTGCAGTGAGGCGTTCACAGCTCATCTCTCTGCCCACCATAGCACAGCCCTCTCCCACCCTGACACCATGGTGTTATGGGGTAGCTCAGGCTGAGGAATCACACACTGTTCACTCCTTTGCAGCAGGAAAATACCCTAAGTTTGTAAGGGGGATGTCCCAGGGGCCCGGCTGAGGCACCACAGGCTCAGCAGAGCCCAGTGCAGGCCATGCTTCTCCACAGAGCACACGGGAAGCAGGACGGGCTTTACATAAATACATTGCCATACAGCATCAGAATTTTAAAGACCCTTGAATCAGTATCCTGCAAACAGCATGCTCTTGCCAGAAAGCAGAATAAATAACAACCTTTGAGCTCCTATTACTTACCAAGAGATTACAACCTCTCATAGCACATCTTTCCACAGTAAATAGAATTACAGGTTTTTGGAGGGATTAATAAATTATGTAAAACTATTCACAACACCTTGCACAGTTTAGATCAAGTAGGCAGACTCGGAGGGATGCTTAATAATTTAAGGATTGCCACACTGTTCTTGTAAAGCTCTGCACAGCAAACCTGTCTCACCATGACACTGCACAGTGTGTCTGCCAGAGGGAGAGAGAGAGCACACAGAGAGAAAATCTGCATGTGCTGCCATGAAAATATTAAACACATGAACAACCACACAGCAGAAAAATCCTGCCCGGAAAGTGGGTGTCCTTTTGCCCCAGGGGAGTCCCTCACCTGTTTCATTTAGAGCCTGCCATTGCTGTGACACTGTAAGGGGAAGCTGCTGGGCATCTTTCCCCTGTACTTGCCATTTCTCTAAAGGTCTAGTCACAAACCCAGGGCTGGATCCTGCTGGCGTGCACAGAGGAGCTGCTCAGAGCTCTGCTGAGTGCTGCTGACTGGGGGGGTTTGTTATGGGAGCTCCAGTTTAAACCAGCAGCAGGTTACCAGCAGGGTAATTTCTGTGGCTATCAATGAGAACTCAAATAAAGAAACAGCATTCAGTATCCTGCTGTACCTTAGCAGAAACCCACTCTCCTTAGACACCAGAGTTAATGGTGCAAAACACCCAGAAGATAACTCTTTAAAAACTTTGACCATAGCTATGAAGATGTATTAAAAAGTTCCCTTTACAAGGACAAGTGTTACATGAGTAACTGTGCACACAGCACACACCACACAGCTCTAAGTTTAAGTGAAATAAATAAAAAATGACAAGAGATAGAAAATGCATTTTTATAAACTGTCATTTCTCCTGGAGACACTGAAATGTGCTTACAATGGACAGGTTATTATTAAAATTTCATTTTGCTCTTCTACTTGAGCTTTGTGGGGTTAAAATCTAAATTACTCTGTGTTCACTTGGCACTACAGTTGGAGCTCAGCTACACACAGTAAAATGAAAATGCTGTCAAACATAACTCATTTTACACATTCTGTTCTATTGTGTTATCTAACTTGGAAAGACAGCTACAAAAAAATTAAAAAAACAAAACTGGTAGGACTCAAAAATACAGGAGAAACCCAAGCTGCTTTAAACTCACTGCTGTTAATGAAATAGCTTTTAAAGTGATTACACTTTCTTACTGAAAAGTAAAATATGCAGAGTGTATCAGACAAGAATACAAGTAGCTGAATATACTGAGACTGCAATGCTCAGACCTATTAATTTCAGTATATTGTTACATTCGCATTTAATTGTGCCTCTTACCTGGTTCTGCCATTCCCCCTCTGTTAGTTTAATGGCAGGTTAAGGTTTGCCTCTGCAGCTGCTCTGGGAGCCTTGGGATGCTTTAAATAGAGCAATATTTGGAATGTGCTGCAGCTGCCTGGCTCACTGGTGCCAGGGGTTGGCTATAAGCGTTCAATTGTCTAAAAAGGCAGGCATTCAAGGGCTCAGGGTTACCTCTGCCTCTTCCTCCAACTGCACCTCTGTTTCGGAGAAATCAGACTAAAGAGGGGTCAGCTTATTGAAGGGGGAGGGAAAGGAGGCTGAAAACTGCTTTATGGTCTCTTTATAGCCATGCAGCTGCCCATGGCAAGTTCAGATAATATTCATGACCAGCCCTATATCTGCAGCATGGTCTGGTGTGTCCTCAGTCCCCCACATCTTCTCTCATCCCCCTCCTGTGGAAAGTCCAGCCAAGGCCTGTTCAGGATCCCTGTGCAGGTATTCCTGTGGTTGTTAGCTCTCTGCTAAGCACCACCAGCCATCTCAGACAGTATTCCTGTGGTTATTAGCTCTCTGCTAAGCACCACCAGCCATCTCAGACAGTATTCCTGTGGTTATTAGCTCTCTGCTAAGCACCACCAGCCACCTCAGACTTGTAGGGGACGTTCAGTCCCAAGGAAGGGCTGCCGTGCAGGGATCTCTGCAGGGGCAGAGCAGGGGCTGCAGGAACAAGCCCAACATCACACCTCCAACACAGCTGGGAGGGACAGCCCTTCCCCAGGCACCACCTAAGGAACGGCATTTCATTACTGCTTCTCCAAATTGGGTGCAATCTTAAAATAAAACTCAGGGCTATAAAACACTTTCTTATGCCACACATAGTTCAGCCTATCACAACATTCTGAGACACAGGAATAAACTGTGAGCTTTACTTTCTTTGTCTGGCTTTACTATAGAGCAAATCTTTTTGGGATAAGATCCAATTTGTTGTAAAAAGAAATACAACTCTGTGTAGAATATTTATTGCCAAAAAAAAGATCTCTGATGCAATAACTTCATTGGCTGCACAGCTGTTCCTGTAAGAATCCTATCTGGCTTGGTTCTGCTAATTATATGTATCCATCTGATCTCATGGAAATAATTTCCACCAGGAACCATGTATTCCTGACAGGACCATCTGACCTTCAGGGATTGGGATCCTTCCAGGCCCAGTTGCCACAAGCAAGGACAGCAAGTCATTGCTGCTCACCCCAGTTTGGGTAACTGTCCCCTCAGTGAGTGCTGTCCTGCACGTCCAAAGCTGGAGTTAAAGAGGAGAAAAGCTGAACTGCAGCAAAGAATGGAGTAACAATATAGACATTATTTTAAACAACACAACTTCTGTTGGGAACTGAGAAATGAACTGCAGACATCAATTATACAATAGAGCTCAGCCCAACAGCCAAAAAAAAAGGAGAGGGATGGTTTCAAAATATAAAAACAATGTGAGGACACAAGGCTTAAGAAAATACTCAGAATGATCCGTGGCAAAACGCATCTAGTGCTTTGCTGCTGGAGAACAATACACAAGAACAACAAAAATTCCCTCATTTTTGTGTTTCCAATTACGTGATCTTTTTTTTATGTTTTTCCCTCTGTGTTTGTGCTGGGACACTGAGATACTCAATATCCAGAGTTCCACTTGGATGGGCAGTTGGGCTCAGCAATGAGATCTCCTTTTTAGCCTGCAGCTCACTGAGGTGCTCAAACAGATTGGTCTCAGGGCAACCACTGGGGCAGCCTCCCATTGTGTGCTTGAAGCTGGGAATCACTTCAAATGCTTTAAATGTCTACAGTGCTTTAAGGGAATTGGGACCAAAATTAGGAGGAGCAGAGTAAGGCAGCAGGGCTGCAAGGCTTTCTGTAAGAGAAGCCATTTTGAGGGGAACAGTCCTTTTAGTGCCTGGTGTTTGGGCAGGAACTGTCAGAACCTCACTGACCTCCCCCACTTTGCAAAGCAGGTTGGCCATTTTTAGTGTTAAAATACCCAATGTGTTGAGAGCACATCCCAATCTTCATCCCTGCACCAGTACCCAGAGATCAAATATTGGAATGTCACATTTCTGTCTTTGTTACTGTACTTGTAAGCTCTGGGAATCTGCACCCACATGCAGGAGGCTGGCAAAGAAAAGCTTTGTTTTACAAATTCTATATGATCCCTATAAATAACTGCAGCCTACATTGCTTTAGAGGAGATTACAAGGACAGAGCAACTCGTCTTCACAAAAGGAATGCTCCAAGTCATAAAATCTTTATAGCCTTGTAGTACTGGTATTAATTTTTAAATCACATTTCTTTCAATTGATCTTTCTCCTTTAAGAAAAAGCCCTGATTTACTAGCAAATCAAAAGCCAGGTTTATATGCCTTGAATTATTTTATGACTTGTGACCTGCAGACTAACATATGAGAATATCAGATTATTGTATTTGCAAAATAGCTTTATGTGTGGAAAATTTGTCTAATGAAATGCATTTTATTAGTCACACCAATCTTAGCATTTGAAAGCTCCCTTACAAATTGCTAGACATTACTTCTACTCACATTTATATAATGAAAATAAAGGCTGATTTATTTGATAACTATGTAACTGAAGACCTGAAAGAAATCCATGTATTAAGCTACTAAATAATTAATTCCAATGCTGCTTCCTAGGGCTTGGGTCGACACATCATTTCTCCAGGCAGAGAGAAACAGCACTCAGCTGAATGCTGAGATACCTGCGAAAAACAGCTGCAAATACAATGGGGAAACAGCACCACGGTGTAGGACAGCTACGTGAGCCATGTCACTCCCGATCAGTCCCCGCTGGTGTCTCAGAATAGCATCGATAACGAGGTGGGCTTTGCCTTTGTGCAGCTCTTCCCTGGCAGCTGAGGGACAGCAGATTCCTCTGGAGCTGGCCCGGGGCAGGGCTGGGGATCATCTGCCTCACTCACCATTGACCCATGGGGGCTCCCAGGGCCCTGGGACCCTGCAGAGCTGCAGGTGAGGAGCAGCACCACAGCCCAGGGCACAGCCAGGGCACAGCCCAGCAGCTTTAGGAGGAAGATGTGACTGCAACCACCAAGTCCTTAGAGAAAAGGTGCGTGAAGAGCAGCAGTTCCAAACTGGTGCTGCAGTTCCCTCTTGTGACAGCCAGAGCAAATTCTTACTTGCAGGGAGCCAGGACGTTCTGCTGCATCAGTCAGCAGGGCCACTGCAGCTCTGTGCACACTGAACGGTGTGGGGTGGGGGTTTTAAACAAACTAACCCTGCTGTACTTGAAACGTCCCTCAGGAAAGATGTATTCACTGTTTTGGGCCTTGGAAAAGGAGTTTCCCCACCCTGTTCACATCAATCGTACAACAGCTAGAGGGAATGAAGGAGCTGAACGCCCCTTCCTCAGCCTGAGGTACCTCTGGCATTGGCCACGGGTGCTCCAGAGTGACAGGCATGGGCACTTTGGCTGCTCTTCAGATCCCCCGAGTAACTAAGGGCAATATTTACAGGCACGAACACAGACCTTGCTGTTTGTTTGACATTAATTCTCCCTGCCCTTCTCATTTCTGTAGGTTCTTCACTGAGAATGTATTTTACCCCAAACTAAACTCCCAGAATGGACTGGGTTTAGCTATTGGAAGCCAGTTCTTGGTTTGGGTTGGAAGAGACCTTAAAGCCCATCCCATTCCAGCCCTGCCATGGGCAGGGACACCTTCCATGGAGCAGGCTGCTCCGAGCCCCAATGTCCAACCCTGCAACACCTCCAGGGAGGGTGCCTGCCTCGCAGAAGTGCCAGTGAGCCCAAAGCAGGAGTGACCGCTGGCTCCCTGTCCTGGCACACCCTGGTCAATCCCGGGCACTGTGCCCGCCTCAGGCTGTCCCCCCGGCACCACCCCGGGCACTTTGGCCACAGGACTCGTGGCTTTGGCACTGCTCAGCTGAGGAGGAACGGCTGAGCTCCCAGCACAGCACACAGCTCCTGCAGGGCCGAGCAGTGGCAATCGCTCCTGGAGTCGCTGCTGCTCCCGGCAGGGCTGGCTGCCAGCAGGTGGCAATCCCTGCCCGCAGTGCTGGCCAGCCAATGGCTCAGGGCATGTGAAAAAGTCTTCTGAATGATAAAAAAAAAAAAATTTAAAATTAAGTATTCCTAGAAGTAAGGATGAATATTATTTTGTCTTGGATTTCTGGATGCAAACCTCTCCTCTTGGGATGCAGAACGTAAAGACAGAAAACAGTGAGGCAGCTCTCCCTTTCCCCTCAGCCACCTCAGTGCTACCTCCCAGCCACAGACACCAGGAAATCATTTCAAATAATCACCATGTGAGAGGAGAGCAGCACTGGGAAGGGAGCTCCTTCTGCAGGAGCCCTGCCTAGGAAAACACTGCCATGATCCACTTTCTGTGACCCTGCCTCTCAGCCCCTCTTTCTTGTTTCTAGGGAGCAGAAAGCAGTGACTGAACTTGTCTTTCTTCAAAAACCAGCGTTTTGCAATGCACCCCAAATGACAAAGGAGGTCACAAATGAAATTTCCCTAAAATTGGTGTCATTTTTTGAAGGCAAATGGGTTTATAAAATCCTCATTCAAAAGAGAAAAGGCCAATGATCCTTTCTGCAAGCCCTTTCCTGCACACAGGAATTCACCACTTTTAAGTTAATTGCTAAAAAATGCAGAAATTATTAGTTCAGTAAAAGGCTTTCCTCAGAGTCAGTTTATTCTTGGTTCATTTAAATTAATCTGAAATAAGCTATCTTTAAACCTCATCAAGAGCATGTTATCTTCTGTAAGGGCTTAAGTGCTTTAAGATCATGCTGCCACTATAAGGACAGGCAGAAAAGCCTGAAGGCTAGGGCAAAGTAAAGATTCTTTTGAACATTTTTACAGGGGTATAATATTTTAAAATAGTCTTTGATAAGTTATCTTGAAGTTTGAATTTAAAGGAAAAATGGAAGAAAATCCAGAGATAATCTCTGCTGGATCATATTATTGGCAGATAGCAAGAAATTCATCTTTTCTGAATGTGTGTCAGAATTTTTCATGGATTTTTACCTAGGCACCAACCCCTGCTAGCTCAGCAGGTGCTCTGAACTGCCATTGAGATTTCTAGGTTACAAAAATCACCAAAAATACTGACATCAAAATATTGCACATGTTAAATGAAGTTACAAACATCATCAACCACCAGCAATAGTTTGGAGCATTAAAAAAAAATGAAGTATATATAAGGCATATACTTAGTTCTCCTCTCCAGAGAAACTGATACAAATATATTCAGTGAATATTACTGCTATTATTATCCGATACATTCATTCATGCAAACTGAGGATTCTAAAATCCCAAGGCTTGTTTCTGTACGAGCAGACACATGGGAAGGAAATCGAAGCAACAGTTTAATTTGCAAACAGTTTTGGATTCTCAGACATTCCCTAAGTGACTTCTTTCCCTCAGGAGTTATTTCTGAACAACCAACATAAAGTTTAAATGCTGGCAAATGCCAAAGGATGTTTTCTTCTAAATGAATACTGATTAAATTAGTAGCAAAAGGTAATTACATTGACCTTAAATTCTGGATGTATTAAGTGACATTCAGATGGAGACAATTAATATTCAGTGTCATGTCTTTCTGCACTGATATACTAACATATAATTTTTAATGGCATGCAGTTATCAAATTAAGGCTCTCTAATGTACTGACCACGTCCTCGATCTCTGTTTCTGCAGCTGTGACACTCCCAGTGCCAGGTTCCCTCATCCCACAGGTGACATGGAACAGGTTTGCAGCTCAGGGCAGGATCTGGTGCCACTGCTCCCTATACTTCTAAAAGAAACTCAGGTGAGTTAAAATTGATGCCAGAGGATTTAATTTAAAACAATGTCCTTCACACAGCTTAAAGGAACCTTTGGGTTAACCCTTGGGTTATCCCATAGCTCTTCCAGGAGCTATGAGCTCTCACAAAATGCCACCCTTGTCCTTCCAACAACTCCACAGCAGCAGCACTTGGGAAAGGACACAAAGAACTTGGGAAAGAACATCAGGAGCTGGAGTGCCAGGACACAGGCAATGGCTTCCCAGTGCCACAGGCAGGGTTAGAGGGACACTGAGAAGGAATTGTTTCCTGTTCCCCTTGGGGGAAGAGCAAGGGCAGCATCAAGTTCAGATTTAGTCAAATTGTATCACAACCTCCAAAGTGCCAGTGCAGGTACAATGACAGCAGTAAAAACCTACTGAAAATGGAGTTAAACAGCCCTAAAAGGCCTTTCTTTGGCCCTTGCCCTGTGCCTGCCGCTGTCCCTGCCAGCCAGAGGGGGTTTGTGACAGCAGCTCCTCCCAGAGCAGCCATGCTCTCACATGGAAACCATCCCCAGCCCCGGCAGGGCGGTTTGGGGCTGCAGCAGTGAGCAGCGCTGCTCCCTCCCTGCTGCCAGGGCACCTGTGCCTCAGCTGGGGACTGGTGACTGACAACGGGTCGAGTTCCAGCTCTGGTGATGTGCAGGCTATTTTTGGTTGATTTATTTTTAATTTGCCTTCTGTACTACACTTATTGCTGCAAAATGCCTGGACTGCATTTCCCAGTGCTCAGCCTTTTCCCATTGCACCTCGTCCCCGTCACTCCAGGAGCATGAAGTTATGCACACACTAGATATTATATATAGATATATTATATATAGATGCACACAGGAGTCACCAGGATCACAGCTTTGATCTCTTTGTGCTCTGCCCTGGGCTCTGACACTGGACTGAAGACATAAAAACCCTGTGCAACTGAGATATCTCAAAGTATTATCCTCTAGCCTTCCCAAAATAGTCAATATGCTTTAAAATGTCAATAAATTAATTTTCCCCTATTAAAAAAAAATGTTTTGGATTGTTCTCTCCAGGCTGGTCAATAATACTGACAGAAGGAGCTGTTTTGGAGCTCTTCACTGACTTTAATGAACATTACAGGAGAGCCTGGGCCTTAAAGCACAACTATTTCTATTCACTCTGACAAATCATTGATTTCCTTGCTTTTCTGGCTGTGAGGAAGAGCTCTCCCTGTCCATCCAGGTATATCCACCAAGCTCCTCACAACACTATCTCATCACAGCAATATCCAGCCACAGCACAACACTCAGTGCCATCCCTACAATGACAGCTCCCAGACACAGGGAAGCCACCGATCTCATCATTTAAACAGCCTCATCTTTAAATGCTGCACCTGGAAATGCATTTTAAAATTTAGCATGAGATAATATTAACAAATTCCCAGTATTGCACTTATCCCTTATTTAAAAGGCTTAAGATAGATCCCTTTCTCCTTGTATAAACCAATTCAAGTTATATAATGTATGTGGATTTACTTTGCCCCAGTTCCAGCTGGCAATATATTGCTAAGCCAAGGCTGTACAATTGCAATTTGGCAGAAAACAGGTCAGGGTTTTATTACACGTCAAAACTCTAAACTGTTCTGAATATTTCAAATTAAAAAGGCAAATAGAAAATAACCCTTGTGTCAGAATGATCCCACTCCATTACCTTGCTCATAAATTTATATTGAGGGCACATTTTATTAGTTCTTTTGCTTCTTTTCCACATTTGTAGGTGCAGTTTGTTGTGAAAAATCCCGGGACAAAGCGAGGGTGGGAGTGCATGGATACAGGAGGAGGGGGCACCTGCACCCAGCCACGGGAAGGGCTCCAGCCAAGATCCCACAGGGAAAGGCAGCTTCGGGTGGAGGAGCAGGAAGGCAAGGAAGGGACATGGAGCAAGACCTCACAGGACACTGGGGTGTGACCCAGGCAGACGTGTGGCTCTCCAAGCTCAGGAACAACGGGATCATCTCTGGAGCAAAGAGCAAAGATCTCCCTGCCAGCACCTGAGGGACATTGCTGCCTTTGCAGTCCCATCTCCTTTGGACCAAGGCATGTGGAATGTCAGACTGCTCGTTGCCCTGCAGCCCCAGGGCAGCCCCCAAAAAGCAGTGAATCCATGAATTCCCAGCCCTGCCGTTCCCTGGCACACGGGCTCAATGCTGCCTGCGAGCCGTAGTGGTGGCTGCTGCTTTGGGCAGATGCACTTTGCCTGGTGCCACCCCACTGCTCAGCCACTCCTGGCCTGCCCTAATCCTCTCAACATTGTATTTTTAGCATAATTACAGCTGTTCACTAATTTGCTGCTAACAGATGATTCCAAGTTCACTGAAGGAGATGCAGAACTGCAAAGAGCCTCTGTGGCTCCCCACTACCAACTTTCACAAATATCAAGGAGTCTCTAGTAAGTCATGTTAGTATTGAAATCAAGCTGTACATTGGCTCTTTTGGGAAAAATATCTTCATAACAACATAGATCTTACACTAATTACACAAATTATGGGACTGTCTTCCACCAAACGACACATCCCAGTATCAGCATGTCCCAGTATAAACTCCTACTGCCTCTAAACACTCCTTACTCCACCCTTTTACCTCTGTGATGTCACACAGTGCTGTGTGCCTTGATTTCATAAACAGCAGCTGCTCCAGGAAAACAAAACACAGATCATTTCCTTCCTTATTAAATCTCCTTTGCACATTGCTTTTTTAAGAAGAAAAACAGGACCCTTTTTTTCCTCAACACATTGCAAAGCTGATCATCTAATCTTCAAGATTAATGAAAGCATATAAACCCTGGAATGCTGTCGTTCCTGGCTCAGAGGCAGGGGGATGTGCTACAGATTGTACCCCAAGGGTGGGTACACAGGTTTTTGGGAAGGAAGGGAGTCAGAGCTGAGAGGGGACAGAGGCAGAGGCAGGAGCAGCCCCTGGAGAGGCTCTGCAGGGAAGGGCTGCATGCAGCAGTGGTGAGCACCAACTGTTGGCCACTCACTTTGTTCTGGTTAACAGAGAAATGCTTTGCTCCAAGGCCACATTGGTACACCTGATCCCATCACTCACTGATGTTTTTTAGGGGAAAGGAGGTATTTTTCAGCCTGAAGTGAAGCAGAGCTCTCCAGGGAGAAGGGACAGTCAGCAGCACCTCTGTGTGTGTGGCTGCACAAGCCCTGCCTGAGGTGCCCAACCAGCTCATCACCCATGCAGCATCCCAGTGTGATTCCAGGTACTGCCGTGGCTCCTTGGCTTCAGGGAAAAGCCCTCCCAAACTCTCCCCTCTGCCTTTAAAATGCTTGGAAGAGTAAGGCTGGCTCAAGCCTGTCTAAACCGTTGTCATTTATTAACTTATGTTTTATGGCACCAGCTCTACTGCTGCAAGGAATTAGTCATTTATTTAGTTCTGACATTTCCTCTCCTGTCATTAAATTCAGTCTTCTGTATAATAGAGAGAAAATAAAACAATTCCCCCATAGCTATTCCAACTTTATGTATAACAATTCTCTGAACAAGATGATGATTGCGTGGGCTGAAATCTCACAGAACTGCAGTGGGACTCGGGATCATTTCCAGAAAACTTTAAAATCCTATTAAAATTTATCCATATTCATTATTCATGTCTCCTGACACGTGACAACTCATTCCACCACAAATCAATGAATTTTCACTGCCACAAATGTATTTTCCCAGCACATCTCTGCACACAGGGCTCAATCCCTTCTCCCTCCCTGCTGGATAAGGATTGCTGCCACACACAAGAAGCTGTGTACAATCTTGGTACAGAAAGTCAAGACTGGCACATTCTTGGGCGTTTGTGATTCAGTAAAACACACTTTGCTACAGAATCCCCCATTTCCTGGTGGCACAGGGAAAGGTGCTGGGCATTCCCAGTCTGAGGAATGAGCCAGTTGCTGGACAAGTTAAGCTAAGGGCAAGGAGCAGGAATCCTCCATGGGCTCTCCTATGGGATGGCTTTTATTGCTGTCTCACAGAACTATTTGCTCCACATCCAGGAAACATTCCCTCTTCAGTCTGCTTTCCTCCATGGAGGGAAGCCAGAACTGCTGGAGGTGAGAATTGCTGCTGGGAACTGGGGCAGGGCAGCTCAGCTCCCTCAGGGATGTACCCTGGGCACTGAAATCACTGACTCCAGCGATCCCAGCTGTTGAGGGGACTCAGCAGCCACAGGCAGGATTGAAACTGAGCTCCTACTTGGAATTACAGAAATAAAACCCTGAACATTTTTCTCTGCTGCCATATCCCAATATTAAACACACTGCAATTCAATAAAGCAAATGCTGAGGAAATAAATTCTCCCCTCTGAACACGAGTGTAGGGAACCAAGGATGACAACAACGTTGTTGATCATCTAACAAAACTAAGGCAGAACTGTGCATACATTTAGCAAAATAATTAGCTCAAGATGCAGGAAGGCTGAACAAAGTCAGGCTTCACTGCATTGATCCATCAGAGCTCTTGCCTTCAAACAGGGCCTGGCACACTGCAATCCTGTCACAGGGGGAACAATTAGTCATGAGAAGTCAGATGATAGAGACTTTTCTATCCCTATCCAACAGTTCACAGATTCAAATATATATGACTAATGAGATATTTTCCATCATATTTTTCCACCTCCTCAGTTTCTGTCATTTCTAGGTACAGGTCCTCTTGCTTTTGTTTTATAAAGAAGAGAAGGGAGCTGCTGTACCTGCTGATTTTCTAGGCATATACCCTCCATATTCAGAGCAGGGGCTGTGGGAGAGGGGCTTTGGAAAGTTACCCTTTGTATTCAAATGCAGATCCACTCACGGTTATCCCACTGAATTTTAATTTGAAGTGTAATATTCTGCATATGCCACTCTGATTCTTTGTTCCAGTTTCCCGAAAGCAAAAGGATTTGACAGGGGGCCAAAAGAGGCAGAAATGTCTGAGAGAGTTCCAGCTGCACCTCGAGAGCTCCTGCTTTGCTTTAGGAAGCTCCTGGTCTCCATGGCTACAGAGGAGTTGAAAAATAATGATCAAATGTTACCTTAAATGCTCCCATCCAGCATAAAAAATAAGCGTGCTCAGCTCAGGATGCCCGGCTCTGACAAGCCACTGGAGCGTGACCCCACATCCTGCCTCCCAGGCCACTCCAGCCCTCTGCACGGGCACTCCCCCTGCTCCAGGCACAGGGGACAGGGGACAGCCAGCCCGGAGAGGGCTGAGCCCCCACAGCACCCCAAACGCAGCCCCACGGGACAGCCCCGCACTCCTCACCGGGGGCAGGGGGAGAGCTCCAGCCCCAGCCCCGGCCCTGCAGGCTGAGAGCTAACAGAAGGGAAAGGCACGCCTGAGAGCAAAGCCACCCCGCAGCTCCTCCAGTGCAGATGGCATTTGTTTCATTTGGAAAAGGGCAAAGCACAGAGCCTCTGATTCACATTTAAAAAAACCCAAAGAACCAAACTGCAAAACACAAACGAAATCGCCAGACATTTCAGAGAGCCCAGTTCTCCCCACGCAGCGCTCCTGGAGCAGGGGGAGCTGTGATGGAGCTGGGGCAGGGAGGAACACCCACGCTGGGAAGGACTGGCCCTGCACACATCGTTTGACACAGGGCTCATCTCCACTGCCACGTGTCCAAGCCCACCCTGGCTCCTCCTGCCCACCCCGGGGTGAGGATGGGCAAGGGACATGTGTCCCGGGCTGGAGGGGCACTGCCTCCACTCTGCCACCCAGCAGAGCTCACTTGTCTCTGGCTCCTAAAGATGCTGAATGCTTTAGCAGATGATTTTTGTTTTCCTGCTACCCCTGCTGATCAACAGGTGTAGTGAGTCTTGACAACATAACAAGTTCACCAGTGAAAAGTGACATTCACTAGTGAAAAGTGACATGTGCTAGGGCTGCCACACAGAGAGGCCACAAGGGCAGCCTATTGACAAAAAAACAAAAGCATTTTTTGTCTGTAACATGGAATAGGGAAAAAAAAAGGGGAGCAATGCATGAGAGATGGAGGAGAAAAATTCTAAACAAATTCTGACCCTGGAGAATATATAACTTCACCAAGTCTCACAAACCTGACACCCTAAGTATCTCCAAATAGATTTATTAAATCCACTGAGGTTTAACCTGTCCCTGGAAACCAAAGGATCCATTTCAGTTGGGAGGAGCTGAGCGTTATTCAGACACCAACAGGCAAGCAGAACTCCCGAAGTGCACAAGGCATCAGGGTGACACCAGAGCTGTGACAAATCTGCTCTGCAGCCACTTCCCTGCCAGTGCTGGCAGCAGAGACACCTGGCAGTGAGAGAACCCAGGTGTGCAAGGCCCAGAGCTGGATCCACATCAGTGTCTGAGCGATGAATTCAACTTTAATGAGTGTCTGTCTGGCAGCTATTTAGTTATTGTGCCCAGCTCCATACAGGTGTCTGTGTGGCTCAGGGAGCCAAGTTAAACCCCAAAGGGTTTCTGTCAAACCCTTCCCTGCTGTGCTGTCACCCCCTGGTCCCTTCCCCCTGCCTCCAAGTCCTCCAGGCCCAGGTGTGCCCAGGTGTGCCAGGCCCAGCATTCAGCAGAGAGGCTGCAGCTGCTGAGTGGAGACCTGCTCTGAAGAGATTCCCAGCTTTTGCCAAACAAAGCTTTGTGTGCAGTTCTGGGGAGCTCAGGAGCTGCCTGGATGGAAAAGCCTTTGGCAGGAGGAGCAGATCCATGTCAGATGGGCAGCCCTGAGCTCCCTCAGCCCCTGAGCTTCCCCATCACATTCTGGATTGGTGTTGGCAAGGTCTCCAACGATCTCTGTTCCTTTTTCCTTCTTTATTTCTTTAAGCTTAAGAAAAAGCTGCTGCCAATGCATTCAGCAAAGCCCTGTCAGCCAGTCTGCCTTGCTGTGAAATATTAGCAAACAAGCACTTACGGTAACACAGCCAAGTTTAACAAGATCTCCACTTATTATCCTGTCATTTTTGGTGGGAGAATATGGCATTGCTGTCAGATCCATCTGTTCAGTGCACAGCCCATGCATAGAAATCACCTCGTCTCACACATGGGGAAAGATCTGGGAGAAATCTGAAGGTACGAGTGAAAGATGAATTAAAGATCTGTTAATAAATAGTGAGAACTCAATTAAGGTAATTGACTGTCTGAGAGCAGGCGGGCTTTGTTCTGGTGTGGAAGGAGTGAAAATTCTGTCTCTCTAGCCCAACACAAACAGGATTTGTTGTAGTTTGGATCAAATGTTATCCACAGCTTGGATCACCACAAAGTGATACAGACAGGAGGCACAAGAGCATTGCTGGGAAAAGCCATGGAAGGAAAGCTCCTAAGAAGGTACAATTTAAACATATTCTTTGCGGAAATCAGCAAATTAACCTGATCACTTGCCACAAAAATCACTGTTGGTGTAGTTGGAGTAACTTCCTTGGAAGAAGTGGAAATGGAATGGAAAAACCAACAAATGCTAGAGAAACTTCAAGGGATAAATAGTTATCCCTCATAATATTCCATTATTGTTTATCCTGTTACATCTTAGAGGTTGAAGGAAAGTTGCTGGGCAAGAGGACAGCTGATGGAATGATTTCCTCAATAAAAGGAAGAGGCTGCCATAGGATTCTGCTGGGGGTGAAAACTGTGAGCTCTGAGGCACTGTGTTCCTGTCCTCCTGCAGCAGACACGCTTCAGGAAAAGTAAAATCCAAACTGGCTATCATATTCCAGTTCTCATCAATCAGTCAATAATGATTTGACTAACTCTAAACCATTTCAATAAAAAATGAACATAAATCCATTCAGCAACTGCAGCCTCTGGACTGTGTTGAGCCTGGGAAGGGTTTAGTGGATCCAAGTGCCAGCACTGCCATCACTCTCACAACACCTTCACTTGAAAACAAATGAGAATATATTGGATGTGCATGACCAACAACTCAGAATTTTGGTCTTATTTAGATTATTATATACCTCAAACAAAATACATGGAGCTACTCCTTGTTTAAAGCTTCCAGTCAGAGCAGCACGGGGCCTTGCTGTGTGAATTCCTCCTGCTGAGCTTTCAGCAGCTCCATTAGGAGCAGCAGGAGGTGCTGCCAAAGCCATCCCAGAGAGAGGAACTGTTTCTCTGGCTCTGGACTGAATCCCTCTGCACCATTCCCAGCACAGCCCCACAGCAGAGCAGGGCCTGCTGGCCTGATGATGGATGAACCTGAGGCTAAAGAAACACCTCCTTGGAGTCAAAACAAGGGCTTTTCTGCAAGGGAATCAAAGGGACAATTCCTGGGCGTGTGTGCATCAGCCCTTCCCTCTCACTCCTGTCAGTGCAGCAGCATTCCTGCTGCGAGGCTGGCTCGGCTCTGTGCCTGGAACAGAGACCAGACAAGCTGCTGAGGATTTATCTTTCCAATTAAAAACTATATTGATTAGTAAATCTTGGTTTCTCTCATGAAAGCACATACTGGCTTCAGGAAATGCAGAAAGACTAAATCCTCCACGGTTTTCTCTTTCAGTCTGGATGGGGAAGGATCCCACAGCAACAAGGGCCTCATGGCTCTGGTGTTCCCACAACTCCATGCAGCAGCTTGAATTCTCAATTAGCTTTAGAGAGCTAACGAGCATCCAATTAAGAACAGTCCCCTTCCACACCCCATGCACACAGCCAGGGCCCCGAGCATCTCCATCAGAGGCCAAATCCACCCAGGGGGGCTTAAGCCATAGCAAAGAGTGCGGTTCAGGCCACTATCACGACTGCTTGTTTAAGTCAATTCAAACAGCACACGCACCCTCACCCTTTAGAAGGCCAGGCACATTTTAAATATTTAACATCATAGTCCCAAGACAAAATAAATACAAGAATATTAATCGCTATCTTCCTTACTCAGCATCACCCCTGTTTGGAAATTGGATATGGAATAGTACAAGAAACCTGACACAGGTTTTAAACCAAACTTCCATCTCTGGTGCCTCTGGAACAGCTTTAGATGGACCAAGTCTGGACAAGCAGAGCCCAGCCCAGCACACACCAGGGGAAACTCCATCCACTGCACCAGTCACACCCTGGATTCACACTGTCTAAAGCACCCAAATTTAGCACTCCATTGTGTTCCCTCATCCTGCTGAACTCTGCACTTCAAGAGGATCCACTTGGAAACAGCTGAATTTTCATGTTCCTGAAAAGATGTTACCAGTGCTGGAAATAAGAAAGTCCAATTCAATGACTTGCAGCTCTCTGCAAGTCACCATATTCTGATCTCTGAGCAGTGCTCATTTGCACAACTCCACTGAATTTAAAAGTATCACTTCAGACAAACACATCTTTAACTGAAATAAGATTTTGACTATAAATGTTTAAGATGTGAAGCACTAAATTAAAGAATCCACTTTAAAGAGCTTGTAAGTTATACGAGTGCTTGAAAACTCAGCACGAATTAATCACTGCTTCCAGACGTCTGTCTCCCTTAAAAACGTGCTTAAGACTAAGACTCCTCCAAATGGGATCACAGCGGCAGGCAGTGTGTCCCAGCCGCACTGTAATTACCCAGCGCAGCAATCCATTAGCGCAGGGGCTGGGGCTGAGCAGCAGCGCTCGGGGGAATCGCTCGGGGGAATCCTGCCACACACAGTCCTTGAGCACAGCTACTTCGGTGCCTCAGCCCCAGGGCTGGTCCTGTCGCAGTGATGGGGACGCTGCAAACCCACGCAGTGCTGCAGGAATGCCTCAGCCCAGCTGGGCGTTTCTCCTGGGATCTGCTGCTGCTGTGCCACCGCTCAGGGCAGCGGAGCCAGCGAGGTGACTCCCCAAGGAAGGAGGTCACAGCCCTCACCCACAGGTACAGAGCTGCCCCAGACCCAAAGTTTTGGGCTGTCAGACACCAGAGTTCCCACCCCTGGTGTCACTTTGTACACAGCCGCAGGTATTTCCACTTCCATGGCTTTCCACACACACAAAATTCCACCTCAACTAGGCCAGCCAGGCACTGCTCATTTTAATTTCTTTCTCTCTCAACCAACACAGGACTTTAAAAGATAATCTCTGGTAGAAATTCAATTTATTTCTCCTCCTGCACATCTAAGCAGATCTGTAATCACTGTAATCACTGTGCCACTGTCTCGTGCGTGACTGAGGGTCCTGCACACGGTTTTCCCTGCTGCAAACGGGACCAGCATTAAAATCTTATCAAAACAAATCCAAATGAGCATCAGTCCAAGAACAAAACTGATCCAACATGCTCCCGGGGTGAAAATCCAGCTGTTCTGGCATGAAATGTTTTATTCTTATATAATTTAATCTTATTTAAGATAAGAATGGGAAACTCATGAAGAAAGCCCTCCTCCCAAAGCATCAGAACAGAGGCTCCTCTGCCAGGAGTGAGGAATGTGGAATGGCTCCCTGACACCACGAACATTCTGTTCTACTGTTTAAAGCAGGGGCAGTTGATATTCCAGTAAACAATCATATAAATGTAACTGGAGACAGTTTCTGGTTTTGAATTAGAAAATATATAATTTCTCAGAAGTAATAGTCATAATTTCTCAAAAGTAATATTCCAAACCCATCTGCTCTCTGCAGATTCTTGAACAACTTAATTTATGCCTTCTTTCATAAATTAGCAAAGCAATTTAAGCCTGCTAACCCAGGATGTGAGCCACTAGCCTTTACTAGGCAAAAGTAATTGTTTATTCTGCGTTGGTGCAGATTCTGCACCAGAAAAGTCTTCACTAGATGGATTTTCAACAGTCTGCAGCCTTGTTCACACACAGTTTAATTAATTTTGGGAGATGACTGAAATTGAATGGCCTTATAGATGTCTGAACTGCAGATTGCTGGTCTGTTCCACCCATATGTCTAAAAGCCCTGGCTCTGTACAACGCTGCTTGGAATCCACACAGGGGTTTAAAGACTGAGTTCTGGAAGTGCTGAATTTCTGAACTCAGAGTCCCTTCAGTACATGATCCAGGGCACAGCGCTGGGTAAGGAGGCATTTGCAGTTTTCCCAAAGCGTCCCATTCCCAGGGAGCTGCTGCACAGTGTCACCTCCCGGCTGGACTTTCTGTGACCCCAACTGGTTGCTGCAGCACCAATTCACAGTGACGCAAACATTTCTGACCCAGAGTGTCCCACAGCAGCCCACGACTGCCTCACACCAGCTCTGGGCTCGTGCCCCAGTACTCACCAGTGACACCACATCACCTGGACACGGGAGGATCAGCGGAGAGGCTCGGGTGGCCCAGGACAGCTTCACGGCAGGAACATCCCCACTGGAGCAGCTGGACTGGCAGCAGCTACCTTTGTCCACTCCACGAAAGAAAACGAAGCTTGTTCATTTAAACTAAAAACTGAAGAAATATGAGGTACTGATAGATATATGAAATGGTCACTAAAATCTTGAATAGATATAAAATCCATTGGAATTGAAAATATAACCTGGCAGAGAATGCAGAAAATCCCCCTTAAAATAATGAGTTTACAGCAAGTGACATCACTGAAGAGTGATGTCTGTGCATCTCCAGTTCACCTTAACCTCCCACTTACCACAAAGAAAACTACATGTTCATAAAATACGTGGTGCCTTTAGCTTTCTGTTCCATCTTTTGTCCTTGACCTACATTCCTACTATTTGTAAGTTCCAGATTCAGAGCAATATGGAGAGTTTTAAGCAAAGGATAAATTACTGTTTATACAAACTTGGATCTGGAAAAGAAATGGAAATATTGAGGTTCCAAGCATCTTTATACATTTACAGACCAGCTCCTAACCCTGTGAATCCCTGAGCACATATTTACAGCAGGCCCGAACAGTCCCCATGCCTCTGGGGGTCAGAGCCTGCCTGACCTGGGCCCAGGGAGGAATCTTCACCTGCCTATTTTGCCAGCACAGCACAGACTCAGCTCCTCTGCATCTCAGGCTCCTCCTTGCAGGCTCTGAATGATCTCCATTTCTAGCAAATTAAGAGAGAGATGGTCAAATGATTATCTTGTAGACACCTGGTGCACTTGCTTTAACACAAAATACTACATTTAATCCAAATGTATTATATATACCAAAAAAATGACTTTTTAGTGTTTGATATTTACAGCTAATGTTATTTCTTTTACAACTATGAATATAGCAGCAACAGACAGTGTCTGTGGCTTTGGCTTAGGCCCCTCCCCAGTTCAAACATTTTACACACAACTCTTCAAACCCTCATCACCTCAGAGCTTCCCAGGGCAGAGGGGCTGCTCACACAGGTGTTGTCATGCTCCTGTCACCAGTCACTTCCTGCATTCCTCATACCCTAAAACACATATTTAAGGACCAAATCCATTTCTAAGTACAACCTATTGAAATTGAAGTTCTGCAGACTGAAACCTCCCTGTTTTACCATCACCTTTGCAAAGATACTTGAGCTACACGGCAGAAACCCTGCCCTGCTCCATTAGCCAAATGTCACTGTCACACAAAGAACTGTCCCCGTCTGGATTAACTTCTAAAATTAAGAGGAGAGTATAAGAGATTAAGTGATAAAACACCACTGCAATAATCTATTCTGACCTTCTGCAAGCACCATACAATTTTTCTAAATTAATTCCAATTAAAGCAAATTTTTTCACCTCCTGCAATGGATATCTTCTCATTCGCTTCCTTACAAGGCACTTTAACAAGGCTTCAGTCACACCTCCCAAACTACATCCCAGGAACAAGACAGAAATTCAGGTCCAAAACCCAAGGGATTAATCCAGTGTCTGGTTCTGTTCCTCCATGGAAAAATGCTTTTTGTTTAGAAAAATCCTCTCTCCCAAGTGATAACACAGCCACTTGCCTGTGTTAGAGCCTGAGTGGAACAGTCAGACAAACTCAAATGTGGCTCCTGATCCAGAAAGGGAACCAGAGCTCGGCTGCCAATCTCCAGCCAAGAACCACCATGTGAAATGAAGGATTTTCCCTTCCTGCATCTCCTGCCAAGACAGATGTGTGCAATCACTAACTGCTGCTGGATCCAGCATCAATCTATTGCTGCAGTTTCAGAAAACATGTAACCAAGTGCTTAAAAATCTATTTTAATGACATTTTCAAGAATAATAATACTCTGCATTACAAAAGAAAGAGGTAAAAGGTACGTCTTTGACATATCAGAAAAACTTACAGCAAAGGCAAAGAATATCCTTCAACCAAAATAAAGCTATGTCATTCCCTACAGGGAAGCTTCAGGTGTCTGAGATTCCTTCACCCAATTCACTTCCAGCCGTCATAGAAAAAGTCACTCTATCATGTCAGCTATAAATATTCCACTGACTGTCGACAATTCAGCAAGAAAATTACAAATATACAGAAAATGGATCTGCTGTACTGTAGCTACTCACACAACCAACAGCAAAAATACATAACAAGCAGAAATTAAGTGTTTTCATTCATAAAAGCAGAATTACTCCCACATTCCATTCTGTCCCAAAATCAGCGTTCAATACAGTGACCAAAAAGGAAGACAACTGTCGTCATAATTTGTAGGGATGGCAGAAGACAATTCTACACACAACTCACAAATTTGGACTAACCCTAATTCTACAAATCATTTGCTGTAGAATCACAGTTCATACATGAAAACATATAAAATTAATACCAACAATTAAGAACAAGTGATGCTAATGACGGGTCGCTGCCTGTTGGGCAGAACAAGCCCCAGTCCAGCATTCCAGACACCACAGTGCTTTGGAGAATCCTCGCAAAAGGCCAAAAGTGATCACCAAAAGTGTTTTTCCAAGCAGGACAAGACACAAGGAAAACAGAACTCTATTGCATTCAGTGCAATGTCAGGCTTCGGAGCACAGCATTACAGACACAGAATGCTACAAATGCACACACAGCCCCCAGATCCTGACAGTTCTGACCCAAAGTAACACACCCCTAAGGGTGCAGGGCGGTTCCCACTCCCATCAGCTCTGACAGGACGGGGCACGTTAAATCACCACTGCACCACTGGCATGACACTGCACTGTGAAATAATTTAACCCCCAAGCGGCTCCTGACTAAAACCCTCGGTGGCCGTACAGCGGTCCGTGGGCTCTGCAGTGCACATCGCTACACCTACAGCCGGAGCAGGAAGTAGATCTCGGGCTGGTCCTGGGCGCCGGGCGGCAGCGGCAGCGGCCCGTGGGCACACAGCCGGTCCCCGCAGCCCCCGCAGCCGTGCTGCAGCGCCGAGCAGGCGCCCTCCGGCACGCCGCGCCGCTCCCCGGGGCAGCCATGCAGGTAGCGGGCGATGTAGGAGCCGGTGGAGTGCCTGTTGACCCCGTGCGGGGACACGGCCGCCTTGCTCCGCAGCACCACGCCGGCCACGGGCTCGCAGGGCCGCTGCCTGCCCGCCGCCTCCTGCCGCTCCCGGGCGCGGCTCGCGATGTTCCGCACCCGGCTCTGGCTCCGGGACGACAGCTTCCTCACCAGGGCTCGCGGGCAGTCCTCGTCCACCTGCCTGGAGCACAGGGCCTCCCGGCTGTCCTCCTGCTCCAGCGACAGCAGCTTCCGCAGCTGCTCCGTCAGCGCGTCCGTCGAGTGCGGCCTCACGCCCTGCATGGCGGCCAGCTTCCTGTCCCGCAGGCCCGACGAGACGAAGCTCTTGCTGATGTACTGGTACTTACTCTCGAAGTTGCAGGAAATGTCCTCCGAGGTCAGGTCTCCCAGGCTCTTGGACTTGCAGGGGCTGCTCTGCTGGATGGCTGGGTGTGGGGGGAACGGCAGGGCCCCCAGGAGCAGCGGGGAGGCTGTGCTGAGCTGGGGGGCACGCACCGCATCCTTCTGCTTGTCTGAGTGCTGCTGGCACAAAACCCCAACGTTCTCACACGAGGGATACGGGAGCTGGTTCCCTGCAGTCCTGAAGTTCTCGGAGCAGTGCCGGGCAGCAGCACAGAGCCCCGCAGCGGTGCTGCTCCCAGAGGTCCTGTCACCGCCGTGCCCAGGGTCCTGCTTCTGCCTGAGTCTCAGAGGAGAAGCCAGCTGGCTCATGTCCTCCCGTCTGTACTCACAGGCAGTGACCAGGAGCTCCTGGGAGTCCCCATCCACCTCCATGAGGCTGCTGCTGTCCGAGTGCTCCCCAGTGACAGGGTCCCCCAGTGCCTCCTCAAAGATGAGGTTGTTGGAACCAAAAGAACTGGCAGACTCAGGGGCTTCCCAGCTCGGTCCAGACTTGGTACTGCAATTCCTTTTGGGATTTGCATTTAGCAAAGAGAGAGAGGAAGAACAAGGAGAGCCAGGCAAGTTATTTTCTAGACTATTTAATGTTTTCTTGCAAACTAATTGCCTGTGGCTCTTACATTCAGAAGCTGGAGTTGCCTCGTGGATAATTGGGTACGTGGAATACTCTGCATCCTCCAGGCTGGAGAACATAGCTGTATCTGGAGTGGAGAATAAAGGGGATTTGTTGGATTTTGTGGGAGTGAAGTTGTGCCTACAGGGGCTGCTCAGGTCTGCAGCAAACACATGTGGGAGTGCAGCTCCCACCCTGGGGGTCTGGCTGCTGCTGCCATGGGAGCTGGAGACAGCAGGAAGGGGAGTTTGGTCATCTGTGCCATCGAGCTGCCCGATGAGAGCGGACACAGCGCTGTCCAGCTCGCTCTCAGTCGAGAGAGACACTTCATCAATGAGGTGAGAAATGTCACTGTCCTGCAGGGCCGTCATGGAATGACAGTCAGAGCCCTTGGAGCACACGGCAGAAGAAATATCAGCCAGAGAAAGAGGTGCTGCAGTGCTTTTCTTCATGTCATATTTGTGATTCTCCACCTTTGCCTTCTGAGAAAGAGAAGCTCCCACAGCAGTGATTTTCCCCTCCTTTGACACTTCTGTGTCATCATCCTTTTTACTGTCTGCACAGTTCTTGTGTGATTTTTCTGCGGGAAGTTCAGAGTCAGAGTCGTGCATTAGTGGGACAGTTCCATCAGGAAGATTATTCTCTTGGTAGTCCACAAGGTGATTTGCTTGAGCTACACCATTTGCAAAAACTAAATGTTCAGGTTGCTCCTGTGGAGGTGGTACTAAAGAGTCAGCTGTAGAATCCCTCTGGTCATTCTCCTTCTTGAACTGAGATGCTAAATTTGAAGCATTTGCAGTTTGTTCGGAACATGGAAAAACAAGTTCTTTCATGACCATTTCCTTCTCATTTGTATTGTCATCACTGTTGGCTAAATTAAATGAAAAACATATTAGTGGCATACAAGACTCTGCTCTATCAACAGCTATTTTGTCCTTAGACAGACAAATGGAGAACGCAAAATTAGGTACAGTTGTGACAGAACTTAATCATGGGGTTGTGCAGGTTTAGTACAAAGTATCTGAGTGATATGAATAAATGGAAAAATACAACTGCAGGCACTTCATTGAAACTTCCTTGGGATGTCTATTACATCAAGCAGGTGATGTAATATTTGTTGTAAGTAATGTTAATGAGGTACCACATCAGAGCTTGCACGTGGCATTACCTTCAGCTGTGTTCCTAGTCACATTTGTACTATAAAGAAGCGTGGCAATAAAGACAGAACAAAACAGCTCTGTTAAAACACACAACACTTGGAAACAAGAGGCATGCTTCAAGCTGAGTCAAAAGCACCGAGTAGACGGACTCCAGACTGGTTTATACGTGTGGTTATTGCAGAGTGTTACAATACAAGGATTTCATTTGGATCTTCTACCAGCAAGCAGCATTCACAAGGGCAAGGCTTTGAATTCCTTGAAAAACACAGGCTTTCTCCACCAAATCCTCTTTGTCTTTTTATGCCAAATCTGAGCTCTGTGACTCACTCCTTTGGAGATTTAATTAAGCAGGGACTATAGAAGTAAACTTGCATAACAGATACTGGTTTTAATGCTTGCTAGGAATCGGGTACTCTTGGAAGAATCAAGGGGAGCCCCGACCATTCAGTGGCAGGGATTGAACACCTTGGTGGAGTCGGAACTGCTGCTAATGAACGCGGCATTAAATGCCCATCTCCAAAATCTGAACAGTTCCCAGGCTTTCTAGCACTCCTACAGAAGGGTGGAAGAGATGCACATTTCTTTGATTTGTAGGTTTATTTTTTCAATAAAGAATGAAGGAGAAACCAGACAGCCCCCTGTCCCCTTGGCATAATTCCAGAGCAGCAGAGACATGTTCAGCCAGAGCATTTTAACAAGAAAGGTCTCTTTGGGACCTCTTCCACAGGGATATGGAACAAGCCTTGTGGAGACTCTAAGGGACAGGATCCACCCCTCTCACAGTTAGAAGGGGCAGGATTCAAACCTGTGACAGCTTTTTAGATCATCTCACAGGGCCTGTGCTTTTCCAAAGGTTCCTTAGCTGGAAGTGAACATCTGTGACCTCCAAAAAGTGTGGAAGTTTCTTTGTCTGTAGCACCCTTAGGAAGAAACACTCAGGAAACAGTTACAGCTGTTGTGAGGAACAGCTGAGCTGTATCATCTTCACAGGCTTATCTAGAGGATCTTTCAATTTAAAACACAACATTTCAGTTATCTCCCTTTACTGGGAACATCCTTTTTCCTGCCTACAGTTTCTTCTCGGGGTGGTAGAAAAAGCTTTGGGCTGATTTTGCTCACGGTTACTCCTAAGGAACTTTGTTTATAAGTGATGTGCAGATCAGCTGCTCCTTCAGAGCCACTGATATGGGGCCAGTAGCACAAAGGTCCTGATCTGTGCCAGGTTGTTATATTTTAGGGCGGCTCTTGTACTTGCTGGAAGCCGCTGCTCCATAGCTGAACATATTAGGAGCTTTTCTGTCACCCCTGGCCAAGAGAGGTTCTCAGGGTGCTCTCTGCCTCTCACCCAGGCAGGGGTGGTGCTGCTGGCAGTGCTGCTCCAGCTGTCCCTCAGGATTATCCCTCAAATCAAAAAAATTTGGCAAGTGTGCTTTTAGGAGCCCTTCCAAGGATTGCTGTAATTCATGTGCCTGTTTTGCAGAGTAGACACCTTTCCAGGTGTCACCTATGTAAGGGCTGATATAATCTAAAAGAGAGGCAATTTAGCCCACTGACTCTTCCTTGAGTTGAATAAAACCACCTGCACAGAGGCTGCAGAATTAATCCTTTAAACACACTATTCCAACCTGCTACACCAAAAATAATTTTGGAAGCCTCTTACCAGATGGGTTTTCCTCTCCCTTGGCCTCCTGGGCAGTGTCCTCAGCTGGGCAGGGCAGCCCTACCATCAGGAATTTGTCCACGGGCATGGATGCAGGACGTGCCTGCAAACTCCGGTTCGGCCGCCGGACCACTCCCTCCTTGTCCTTGAGGTCAGTTGGCTCAGAGGCGCTGTCCTTCATCTCAGCAGCTTCGAGGAAGCCCATCTTGCTTTTCTTCCTGCCCTTGGCCGGGGCGCTGGCCGTGCGCCGCAGGATGCGCTCGCCGATGGAGCGTTTCCGCACGTGGTGCCCGCTGGCCTCGGCAGTGCCCGCCTTGGGGGCCTTGGAGAACAGCCCTCGGAGCCCGATCAGCTGCTTGCTCTGCAGGGAAACACCACCACAGCCTGCTGAGCTCACACGCACTCACAGCGAGGCACAGAGCTGCTCTCACAGTGCTTATGAGCGATGACGACAAAGTTCAAAACGCAGCAAAGCAAAAATTCACACCAAGCCACGCACATCTACTCTGACCAAGGAGCTCCCAGCACAGGTCTCCGTGGATTCATGCATGCCTGGCTTTCTCCTCATTAGCATGGCAGCCTGCCACAATTACAGGAGAGCTTTGCTCAGTCTCCTGATGGGAGCTGACGAGGCTCTGAGATGTGCACGCAGTGACAGGCTGCACATTAACGCGGACTTTGATATGCATGGGCTTCATCAAAGCAATATTGAGACGTTTCAGAGCCTGCATGGAGAATGGTGCAAGTTTGGAGGCTGCAGATCATGCGGCTGGGAACCACTGGAAAATCTGTGCCCAGCAAGTGCAAAGTGCATGCTCATGAGCTCTACCTTTGTGGCTCCTAGAAAGTGCATTATTGTGTAACTGGGATTGAGGATTAAAGGGCTCCACTGAAAGGCAAAAAGAAATGCAAATCCATTTGGCTAATGTTTTCAAGACTGCCACATAAGCAAGTAAGGTAACAGTACATCAGCTGTAAATAGAACCACTCTGCAGCAAAACATTTGTAACTATTTATCAGTGTCCCCCAGGAACCTGACCAGACCTCCTCGCTCACAGATGCAAACTCAGCCACTTAGAAACAACAGTGCAGCCCTTCATTGATTCAGAGCAGCATTCAGAGCCAGTGACAGAGATCAAATCCCAGTGGGTGTCCTCTCCTCCTCTTGCCTCCCCTCTGGAGTTACTCTCTTCTGGTTTTCTTGAGCATATTTGTTCTTACAAGAGCAGCAGCCAAACGGGCCCCTACAACCCATCCCCAAGGGATGTGATTGCACAGATGTGCCCAGAGGTGCACAGACCAATACATGTGATCCCATCCAGTGATCCCATCCAGTGATCCAATGGGATCAGGGAGGAGAAAGGAAGTGGAGCTTGGAGAGGATCTGGACTAGAGCAAACCCCAGCCCTGGGCCCTTCTCTCTGCTGTTCTCTCTCTGTTCCCCTGAGCTTCCTGTGGGTGCTGCACAACTTTGGGTTCATGTTTGTCATGACATTCTCTGCATCCTCTCAGAGAGCACAAAGACTGAGGGCTGAGTGTCCTCTGCAACCTCAACCCTCACAAAGGTCAGGGTTTTGGAGGGTTTTGTGTTTATCTTAGTTTCTTAAATCACTCCAAAAGTACTACTTTATTTTAGCATCCTGTTGAACATGGCCTTAATTTCTCTGTGCTGCTTATCTGCAAATGGAAACAGCTCAGGAAGGCAGCTGAAAACACAGAGAAAAAGCACTGTGCTTTCACTTTCACTTTAAAAACATTCTAAAATTGGCAAACTTGCAGAAAATCAAAAGGTATGCATTAAAACCTAAATTTAGATTAGGTTAATTCAAATTAATCAAATTAGCTACCAAAAATAGCTTGTCAAATATCATGTTCTGGTGCAGTTACAGCTCTCAGGATTTACTTCTAAAATAAGATCAGCTTAGCACACTGAAGAAATGCACTTCCTGTAGCTAGACATGATAATTATTAGGTGCTAACAGTGAGAACATCTGTAAGTATGAGCACACCAAGAGTGGAGTCACAGTTTGTTGTAGCTTCCTTGCTGATTTCCTGCAAGGAACCCCCCACACTCTGAGCCTCCTGGGCACTCCAACACAAATCCTGGCAGGTTCTAGGGTATATTTAAACCCATTTTTATCAGAGGGAAGATGTAAATTTCCAGCTGTACCTACCTTTCCGTAGGTCTCATTAATGATTATATGAACAAATATGGAAGCTTCTGTCAGCCCTTCTAAATACACATGGCGATAGCCTGGGGAAACACAAAAGAAATATTTCCACACAAACCATCATGAAGAACCAGCAGTTTGCATTTTCTGCCCAACTGGCAATGACTGTCTATAAAAGTGATGTATGCACAGGAAGCCACCTTGTGCCTTCAGTAAACTTCTCTTGCATTCTCAGAGGTTTTCCAAGCTCCCAGGATAAACTGCGTCCAAGTTAGAGAAGACACACCAGCATTAATTTCCGAAAGCATGGACAACCCAACTCCTTTGAGAAATGGTGCATAAAGCACCCTAAGAGAGCAGAAGAGTTGTCCATGCTCACATGGAGTCACAGACACAAACATATATAAAATACATCATCTCATGCTGGTAACCTCATCCCTGGGTTTGAAGCTGGATTTCCATGCCCAGGAGAACAGGGGCACTCACCAGGCACGAGGCTGCTGAAGGCCACTGTTCTCTGCCCCACGAAGTCTCTCCCGATGGGATCGTGGTCCCAGACAAGAAACCGCACCAGGGCAATTTCGGGCATGTGGATGGTGAAGGTGAGGGTCTCCTCCCAGACAGGGTTAAACCCTGCAAGACAAACACGACACAGCGTTTGGGGAAGAAGTCCACAGCGAGCGTTTGCCTCAGGTCCCAAGAGGCACAGGGCACAAGGAGCAGCACAAATGAAAACTCCATCATGTCAGTCATTAAATGTGACATATCTGCCTCTGCTTTAAAAACAAAATGGGTCTGCCTGGGGGCGGGCAGGGATACCCAGACAAGCTGCTCTTTGGCAGCACTGAGATAGATACAGATATAGATATAAACATATATGGAACTTCTGCATCAAGGAGATTTAAGAACAATTTGGTTAAAAGACAATGTGGGGAACAACTCCTGCCCTTCACCTCCACCTTATCTGTCTCCCCACACCAGAAATTCTGTCTGGGAAGCAGAATTAATTTGTTCAAATACAATAACTTGATTTCATCAGATAAGAAGCTTTGCAATTTAGAAAGTAATAACAGACACTGAATCATTTATAATTATTTAATATTTTACTCTAAGAAGAAGAAATCACTCAGATTATCTTACCATTGTCGTCCACCACTCTGGTCTGATCTTTACAGCAGTCAACAGGTAACCCAATAATCTCCACCTCAACAAAGGGATCTATTATCTATTTTTTAAAAACAGAATATTTTAAAAACAAGCCAGTGATACAAGTGAAGGCCAATTTTTTAGAAGTTCATGGAGAGAGCTGAATTAAATTCATATGAGAATTCAAACCCCTTTGATTGACATGAATTTTCAAGCAGCACTACCATGGGAATTGGTTTCATGAGGTCCATGCTGATGTGGGTTTGTATCAAGAGCTATGGCCAGCTATGACTAATTTGCATAAAAATAAAGTAACCCTTTAAAATACAAAACAAATCAGTTCTTAAACATTACTAATAGGATACAGACCGGGGGAAATGTAGTATTTAGTAACCAAAAGCTTGAGAGTGCCTGCAATTTACTGGTGTATTTGAATAAGCAGAAGGTTTGAGTCACACGCTGCTGTGTCACTCCAGGAGCTCCCACGGAAGCATCTGCTGGGACCAGAGCATCTCACCTCTCCTCTGTCCCCCAGCATTGAGTCAGGAGGCTTGGGGAGCTGCTGCCCACTGATGATCTTCAGAATAAGCTGCTTCTTAGGACTGGCAGGAAGGGGATCAGCAGAGTAGGGGTTGAAGGTGCCTAAAAGATGGCAACAGTAAGAGTGTAAGCAAAAGGATACACACAATAAAGATCATCCCCCAAGACACACACAGACAGACAAATTCGGTCAGAAATAAGAAACTAAGAGCATGAAGCAGCTGTTCAGCAATTTCAAAATTCTCTTCTTTTTCTTACAACCTTTTCTGAGCTGAGCAGCCCTTGTTTATGTCATTCCAAGACCGAGTTGAATCAAGCCCTGGATACTTGGCCCTGGGTCACTGCAGAGCCTTTTCTACTTTCTTACAGCTGGTCATTCTAGGACCCCTTTCTCTTCTTTTCAACACATGTTAATAAGACAAAGATATAGATATAAATATACATATAGATATATATATACACACGATCACAGTAAGAGAATGCACACTAGTATTTACAAATCTAAGAGCTATGAATGAGTGGAAATAAGAAAGATTCCATATTTGTACTTTCCTTTCTGTGGCTTCGCTGTGAAAGACACTTCGTGAAAGGCCTGACAGTTACAGTAGTAAGTACACTGGGTCCTTACCTTTGCACATCTGCTGAGGTTTGAGGACATAACCGCAGTTGCCATTCACCCTGAATTTTGCTTCGTTTAACTGCATCGCACGTCCCTCAGACTGGTAGTTCAGGGCCACTGAAAGAGGGAAGTCCGGTGTCATTAATAAAGATATTATTACCTAGCACAACAAAAGGGAAGGAAGTCTCTCATGCAGCTCCTACCTAACTGGCAGCCCACATTCCAGTAAGGAACAGGGTTGAAGTTGCTGGAGTCGATCCGATAGGCTGAGGGATAGACCCTGGTCAGCTGCCTCTGGTTGTAAAGCATGAACTGCTCAGCCTTTTGCTGCACTGCCTGGTGGGCTCTGGTCTCACTGAATGACAGCACGTTCCCTGTGGAGCCTGTAAGCCACGGTACAACCAACAGACAGGTGACAAACAATCCCAGGGCACGGGGCCTGAGCTCAGACCTCATTACCGGGGCATTAATCAAGGGCAACATGAGCTTTCATCCAATGTTACAAGGGTAGATTGCTGTGTCTTACATAAATCAGGCACCTTGGGCAACTGGAGGGCACCAGCTCCCCGTTCCAGGAGGGTCTGCTGTTCTCCCCCCAAGTTTGCAGACTTGAAAGGAAAGCCAAGCAAGAGCTCTAGTTGAAGAGCCCAAGCTCAAGAGCTCCTGCTGGGGCGTTTCCTCCTGCAGAACCCTAAATGTGATGGCTCTGGGGAACCTACAGCGAAATCCTCTGCTGGCAGCAGGGTCAGAGGAGTCACTGCTGGGGAGGGAGCACCCTGCTCGGCTCTGCCTTTGCCCTTGTGCCACACAAATGGCAGCACTCAGCCCCCTCCTCTCTCACAAGTGACAAGGGACGTGCCAGCCCAGTGCCAGCCCCGTGCCACTCTAATGGCAGCACTCAGCCCCCTCCTCTCTCACAAGTGACAAGGGACATGCCAGCCCAGTGCCAGCCCCGTACCATCATCCACGATGTCCTGGGCAGCCACAGAGTTGGTGTACACCACCAGGTCTGACAGGGCCCGGCACAGCTTCACTGTCTTCCTGCGGCGGGCCAGCCTGCTGGGTTAAATCAAACAAAAACAGGCCTTTGCAGAACTGAAGGTGTATTTCAATCTGCCTTTCTGGTTTTTTTTAACAAGGAAATGAACAATTGTGAGCAGGGAACTGTGTGTGGCAAACCTCCTCCAAGAGGGTTCGGGGATGACTGCTCCCCTCTACCTCCACAGCCCACCCACACAAACAAAATCTTTCATTTAAAACATAATGAAATAGCAGCACCGTGGCTGTTCTAGACAAAACCAAGGAGCATGTCAGTGACAGGAGACACATTCTCAGTGGCGCTTTTTTGATTGCTTTTTCTTTCCATCCTCAGATGCAATAAAGTTGCCTGGGCTGTGATGCACCTTCTTTAACCTGCAGTTTGCTCTGAGCACTGTTTGCAGCAGAAGAAATGGGGCCTGGCATCTTTCCACAAGCAGAGTGGAAAGATCACATTTCTCTGCAGTTTCTGGATAATTGCTGTTTGCAGCCTGTGACAGGTGACACGGCCAAAACACCAGGCTTACAGCAAACCCACCCTGACAGCCGTGTCACATGTGACACACACATCATACGTGACACATGACACACGTGACCTGCTGCGGGCACAGCCTCACGCTGCTGGCAGTGAACAGCCCGTGGCTGTAGCTGAGGGACTCGCAGCTCACCTGTGGGGCTGCCCCGGCTCCTTCCCAGGAGGGTGCTGCTGGCTCTCCTCGTCGTCCGAGGCACTGACGGCTTTGGCCTTTGCAGTTTTCTGTGGGGAAAGAGCCAAGCAGGGCCGGGTCAGTCGGGGGCTCCAGACACCCCCAATACTGTGGCTGGTGCTGGGCTTTGCAGCTCAGTGTCCTCCAAAACTGACCCCTGGGCCTTGGCCAGCAGAGCTCCCATGCTGTGGAGAAGAAAGCCAGCACAGAGCACCACTCACCCCACAGCAGGGATCCAGGCTGCAGCCACGAGCAGCTCTGGTGCTGGCCAGCAAAGCCAGCCCTCAGAGCGTTATTTCTGCCAAGGGTCTGTCCAGCACAGGCTGCTCTGTGCTCTGCACCTGCCCTGCTCCCTCCTGACGAGAGGACAACGCTGCTCCCCTGGCTCCAGGGCACTGCTCCTGCAGAAATCCCACTGGATCGTGTCAGATTTAACAAACAGCAACACACTGCAGGATCTAAAAACAGAGCACTGCTTCTGCCCACCTGTGCTTCCCCCCAGTTTAGAAAGTTTAACATATTCATTAGTGAAGGTGTGAACAGAGTCTAGGAAAAATGTTCAAACATCCTTTCTGCTCCCGTTCAAGCCACATACAAATATCCAAGTGATTCTAAATTATTACACTGTAGAAAAAATGGCCATGATAAAAAAGATTAAAATATCAAAATCCCTTTTTTCTCGTAAGCACCTATGATTTAATAGTTTCCAATTTCAATATTATATCTTTTGCAACACTAAGCACAGCTTCAAGTGAGAGTTATCTAACTCCCTTCTCATCAAGAGGTAATTAATGTAACTCAGAGCTCCTTATCCTTTTGCTCATATTGGTTGCTGAGCACAGATTTCTTCCTCCTCTTGTCATACACCAATATTGAACAGAATTTAGCTTGCTGTGTTTAGTGCTGACAAGAAGTTGACTATATTGGAAATCATTTGCATAGTTCAGTTTGGAGCCTGAAGGTCTGTACTGAGGATGTACCGCGCAGTTAACTTCCAGGAATTCCCAACTTCAGTGTCTTTGTGCCTCCCCTGGTAGTTTCTAAAGAGTTTATTCATTTGGCACAAGAGCTGGCTGAAAACATCACATGCCAATATTGTTGGGTGGAGTATTCTGTATCTGCAAAAATATCAATAGCAACCAGTCTTCGTAGGCATCCCTTCAGCTGGGAAGGCAGCAGGGGGCACTTACAGGATGTCCCTGTTGCCTCAGTCTACAACACAATCACTGTTTTAAAAACAATCTATATATACCCTTATTTTTTCAGCAGAGATGAAACAAACAGGCTTTCCAACCTGCTACATCCATTAGGATAACTAGCTGAAGTAATTAAATTATTGATATGCTTTCCAGCCCTCAGCATAACCAGCAGATTCCAGTGGCTGACATTTGCCTGTGACATTCCACAACATTTGTGTGGCCAGCAGCAGGCACAGGGTGCCATGGGAAGTGCCCACTCGCAGGGACAACAGGTACTTGGAGCTGTCAACACAGCCTGAGTGAGCGATGGGACCAGGAGGAAACGTGGGCACTGTCCCTCGTGGGGGCTGCCCTGCGCCCAGCTGTGAAATGAGAGCTCTCAGCTCCTGCCAGGGTCAGTGCAGGCACCACTGAGGAGCAGCAGCGCGGGCAGCCTGAGCCAGCAGCTGCACAAACACAACCAGGACATGAAGACCAGGAACAGATCAGGGAAGAGTAGAGTGCACAGAGCAGGAGCCCAGAGCCAGCACTCAGCCACGACAGCCCCAGGGAGAGGGACAGTCCCAGCACGGCACTGCCCAGGGTGTGACACAGCCAAACTGGGCCCTGACTGAACCAGACACTGTCAGCTGTGTGGAAAACAAGACATTTGTCAAGACATTTTTCTATGTTGCTCTTCTGCTGCTGCAAGTTTGATCAGAAAATCAGCAATTCCACAGCATGAGTAAAGATGATCTTTTTGTCAGCTGAGATGGTTCTGTTCATCTTTAAAGGGTTCTCAATCTTCCAAACAGCAATTAAGACACCAAGTGTAATCATGCAGGCTCCCTCCTCACTGCCTCCATGCCCACCAAGCTTGTCTGGAGCAGTAAAACATTGCCAGGGTCTCCGGAATGCTGCAGTCCCAGGACAGCAACCTGAGCCTCTCATTATTTCACTCACCTTGTGTTTACCAAAGTTGCCCATTAATGATCGACCGTGAGACTTTTTTCCACCTTCTTTTGTGTCCAGGTTCTGTGCAGAGAAAGTGCAATGAAAAATGTAACTAGATACATTCAGAAATGACTTCACAGAGTCTGCTACAGTCTCTAAAAAGCAGCATTTCAGCCTAATACAAGTTCTTCTATATCACGCCGGTTCACTATTGGAAAAGTACAGTTATTGCAAATGACAGAATTAAAGTGAGCTGAAGTCTGATCTGCGAACACAAATTGAAATCCAAAATCTCATTACAGGACTTTTCTAATTTCTTTGTATTCTTGATAACTTAGAACCCTCCAACTGTAAAGAAAAATATCACCATTAGCACTCAGGACAACAACAAACTATGTAGAAAAAGCAGTCTAGCAAAACCAGGCAAGAAACAACAACCCAAGACGTCTGAGTGTTCTTGAAAGCAGCCACAAAGGAAAAGAGGGGAGGAAAAAGAATCTCCTAGCAGATAAATGTGGACTTTCCATAGGCAGCCTGCAGGCTGAGTTTCACATGCCCAGCCATGCCCCTAGACATCAGCTGGATAACTCCTGGCAGCATCTCGCTTTTTCTGTCAGGAACACACAGCCCTTCATCTTCTGAGGAGCAAAACAAAACTGAAGAATATTCCCCCAGCATTTCAGCTGGGTGAATACTTCAGTGCTATGAACTCCAGTTATTCCCTGCTCAGTGCTGAGCTGGAGTCACTTTGGGCTTTCATGCCGATGGGGGCACTGAGGGTTCATTCAGGCCCAGAAAAATCAATAACCTGTGTTCAGAGATTTGCTCAGAGCTCAGGCTGGAAGTCTGGAACACGTAGAAAGAATCTCTGGCAGGTTTTTATTTTTTTAATAGCAAATATTTGGGAATATCAAAGGCAGATCAGTAATGAAATAGAAGAAAATAAATGGCCAGTAAAAAAATGGGAATATATCCCAACTGCTCCCTTTCTGGTACATCTATTACACAGTAACTCCCAGAAAAGAGCTCTACCACGGCACTACACAAAGCCAGCTGATGAGACGCAGAAATACCAAACCAGCACAATGTTTAACCAGTTAGTTTTTTCCCATCCAGTTCAACACTCTTATAAATTAATCTTCCAATTGTTTTGACTTATTATTCTTAATTATTCAGCTCTCAATTTCTTTGAGACCCTTGGAAAAAAACAACCTTCACATGGACTGCTGCAGCAGGGGAAGAGATCTCTAACTATCCCTTCATAAATTAAAATAAACCAATTAGAAAATTCTAGCACTTTATTCAGCACTTCTAGCACTGACAGATATTTGAATAATGTACTGCATTACTGAGGTGTCTCAATATTCTGGTCACGTGGATGACATGTAACGGGCAATCTCAGGTGTCACATCCAGCCCTTGAGGGAAATTTGCATTCTTTAACCAAAACTCCCTGAAATGCTCTCCAGGGGCCAATCTCTTCTCCGATACCAGGGAGCATGTCAAATGCAATTACTCAACAGAAAATGATACTAAAATGGCTCTCCACTGACCATATTTGCTGATATGAGGAGTCTGCTCTCTGCAATCCCACTTTTCTGACCTTGGAGGCCAAAGGGAACCAGCAAAGTGCACAGAGTCACACTGCAAAGCCACACTCTGGAAATAACCCCTCTCTTGGGTTCATCTTTCACCTCTGACAGCCCCTTCCCACCACAACACAGCCTTCCCCAGACGTCTCAAGCAGCAGCACCAGCCCAGGGTGTTTTCTCTTGTAATCAAACAAGGCTTCAGGGAAAAGTCTCCCAGGACCAGTTTTGGAAAAACCGACAGGAAATACAGCAACCCCACAGAGAGGGAAGACATGCAAAAAGCAGAGCTACACATACATCACGTTTTTGGCTACACTGGTTCCAGAGCTGGCACATCCCCACAGAAAATTCACTCTGTAATTCATGTCCCTGGAGTTTGCATCCAGTCCCTACGTTCTTGGCTTTCTCAGGTGAAACAGTGTGCAATACATTGCCCTGTCCAATCCCCAGAGAGCCTGTTCAGGGAGAGCCACGTACCTGCTTCAGGTTCACGTTGAAGCTCTGGTGAGTTGCCTTCAGCAGGGCTCTCACAGTGAAGCTGTCAGGATCCTCTTTGTCCCTGATTTGGGATTCTTTTATCAGAGATTCCAGTTTTGTTCGTATAAAAGATTCCACCTGGTGCTGAGTCGCACCATTACTCTGAAAGACACCACAAAACCCAGTTCAAGGAGATGCTCATGTCCATCCCATTATACACACTGAGGGTCACAGAGGGCTCCCATTTCCTTCCCCTCTGCAAGGAAAGGCTTCTTGCATAATCCTGACTGATTCTGCCTCTTTTACTGCCATTCTCCTTTTCCTTTCTCTCTTTTACTGCCATTCCCCTTCTCCTTTTCCCCCCGGCCCTCCCAACACAGCTCTCAGTCCCGCCCCAGATTCCCCCAGGACCTGGCCATGGGTCACTCTGCCTCACAGCTGTCACAAGCCCCATCTTCCCTTTCAGAAGAGCATGAATTCTCAGCTAATGCATTTACACACTTCCTTCAAAACATCAGACAACCTGAGCATCATTAGATTCCTGCTCCAATGAGTTAAAAAAGGAAGCAATTCCTGTTAATAGTCATATAAACTGTACAGACTCAAACCAGTCTCTTACATAAGGCACTTAAAATAAAAATGAATCCTGTAGAACAGGAATGTTCAGAACGAATCCTGTAGACCTAGGAATCAAGAACTCAGAAATGAAAAACTCTGCTAACAACTGTTAATAGACATGGAGCATGCACATAAGAAAAGCAGAGCTGTCACACTCTGGGAACTGACTGTGCACATACCAAGCAGGGCTTTAACTTGCAGTCATCCTCGATTTCATCAGCACTGTCCTCTTCTGAAACTTCTCCTTCCTCAGCATCTGCTCCAAGACTGCAGGGCAACTTCTTACCCTAAAATGAGGCAAAAGCACCCACAATAAATATACATCAGTGTTTGTTAGCGCATCCAGCCTGCTCCTCTTGCTTTACCATCTGCTCCTACATAAATCACCTATTAAACTTCTGTGCTATTGCTTCTGTGCACAGCAATGTTCTCAACCTACCTGCTTCATCAGTGGGAGACAGGAATGACACTCAGATTGCTGCAGAAGGGCAGAGGATTGATTTTTATACTGCATTTTGAAATTAATAATGCTGCTGCTAATGAGTGGGTCAAATTCACTTCATGCTGGCACCTTTACACTGGCTTAAACCTGTGAGTGTTATAAGAATGACTCTGTATATACACTAACAGGATGAAAAATATGCCATTATTTGAAATTGTTTGGCTCATGAATCAATACTGCCTTTCAAAGGAAAATGTACAAAAAGAGCAAAACCAATAGCAAGAAGAGGAGAAGCTGGCTTACTTCTCAACAAGGCACTGATTCCTAAGTCTGGTTTTATCTTTTCCAATAGGGCTGCTGAAATTGAGCAGGAGGTGGGAGACAGAGCTTTGTGCAGGGATGCTGTGATGCTCGAGACACGATTTTTTGTTCTGAAAACAGCTCAGCTCCACACCTGTCTGTACCCACAGGGCTCCATCCAGCACTGAGAGTTGAAATTACAACCTCAGAGGTGCTGAAAAGCCAGCTCGAAGTTCAGGTAGGAACATAGAGCACCCAACCTCTCCTGCTTTCAGTGCCATGGGATTTCCAGGAGGGTTTCTCGCATGAGTGACATGACACAGATTTCCTGTGGATCCCTCAAACACCAACCTCACGTGTTTGTACAGCTCATTAACCAGCAGTCACCCCAGAAAACCCACTCAGTGAAATGCAAAATCACGGCTGAGCACTCAAAGGGCTTCTAATTCAGGGTCAGCTCTGTACTGTACACGGCAATATGTTCAAACCAACACCAGACTGAATCTCTGAATCCCTGGAGCCAGACTGATACGAAGAAGAGAGGGAAAAACAGAGTATCCTGAGAGTTCACACAGAACAATTGCCCCCATGTGCCCGAGTAAATGAGACAATCTAATAGGGCAGAACTCTATTAATCATCCTCTCAAAGGCCTGCCTTGTGCTTCTTTCCTGCTCTATCCATCCTGGCCTTTGAAATTCCTTTCAGAGCAATTCCATTTGGAGTGAGAGGCTCACACAATTAATCCTGCACAGAGCACCAATTCCAGTGCTCCAGGGCCTCCTGCAGCTCCTCCTGAGCTGCTCTTCGCCCATAAACACAGCTGATAAACCATGAACAGAGCTCCATTCCATGAACTACAGCTCAGAGCAGGGTGAGGGGAAAGGCAGGAAATCTTCGCTTTTCTATCACTACAAAAATACTTTGTCCAAGGGAGGGCTGTCAGATAATGTTTAGATACTAAAGGGATATGAACTGGTCCTCCAAAGCCAGAGAAAATCTATGATAAATACCACATGCTGACTTTTATTGTGTTCCAAATACACACCCAGCAGCAAGTTACCTTCACTAGGATTTTCCCTTTCAAATCCTGAGGGCTGGGAAGCTGTCTGGGATCTCCAGTGCTCACAGATGACAAGTCCAGTTTGTCACCAAATATCTCCTTCAGGTACTGAGCGATCTTCTTTTGCTGTTGAATACTGCAGTGGTTTTCAATGGACAGTATCACTGGAAACCTGGAAACAAAGCCCCAGACACTGTCACAGCTGCGTGTGGGGAGACAACACCTGTGGATGGAACAGCCTAGTTCTTCCACAAATTTGCCCCCTTGGTTTCTAAACTCTTGGCAGCCCCAGGGTGCTGTGGCAAGGAACCCCACACGCCAACCCCACACCAAATGAAGAACCACCCCCTACTTCTCACCAATAGCACCAAACATTTGGGCTTGGTTGTTTCTTTCCCCACACATCCATTGTTGGGCGCCTTTTTTTTTTTTTTTTTAATAAAGAGAAGGAAGTATTTTCCTTTTATTCTCTTTAAACTACTCAAAATTCTCTACACCCACTCATGATTTGAGACTTCTGTGTGTGTATATATATATGTGATTAAAGTCCATAGTTTTCATAATAAACTGTTATAGAGCACCATGGCAAACGAAACAGATTCAGAACACTATCCCACATCTCAGTATTTCCTCACACTGCACATGTGACAGCTTTTCAGTTTTCCTGCTGAAATAAAATATTTTCAGTAGGTAGAGAACATCACAGTATTGATTTTTCAGGAGAATCTCCCTGTGGATGTGAGTGGGAAGTTCTGCTGAGAGATATTCAGCAGTGTCAGACTGTCCAAAGCCTTACAGAGTTTTAGAGCACAAAAGGTTCACCTTAGGCAGAACTCCCTCACCCGATTGATGGAAAGAGCTCATGCAGCTAAACAATAAACACAATACAGGCAATAAACAGGGGAACAGAATCAACCCTAAGGTGTTTAAAGGAATATTTGCACTTCCTGGAACTGATGGTTGATCTCAACATGGGATTAACTACAGAAAGCGGGTGTAGCTTCAAACCTGGCTCCACACTTACTCATTTTTGATGAAGGCGTATTTATTGATGGTTTCTGCCACATCCCGGAAGAGGATTTTGGAAGTCAGGGTGTAGCCATGGTGCACCACTGGTTCCCCATCGGGGCCATCCCAGCAATCCACTGTTAAGAACAAAAAGCCATACATTAAGAGATGCCCCCAACCTCATCCATTCCTGTGCTCCTGCTGACAGCAGAGCTCACCTACTCAACCATGCAGGACCAACAAGGTTCATTCCACCTCTTCCCACCTCTCATTCCATCCCCTCTGACCTGCCAGCTGAGCTCAGACTAACATGAGTCTTTTCCCAGGTCAGATGGGAATTCTGCATTTTAGAACTGTTTATTTCCTTTATATTAAGTTGAGGTCTTTTCCTCATCTATAAAATTACAAAGGTGTAACAGGTCAAATAATGTTTACAGCTACCTTGGGAAGGCAGTTTTTCTTCTGAAGACAAACTATTTAAATACAATTTATCTTTTCTCACTCCCAATTTAACTTGCAGCTTTGTAACTGCTTGCATGAAGAGCAGCATCAAATCCAGCACATGTAGAATGGACCAGCATAAGAATGCCTTTCCTAATGAATTCCTGTACCCTGGATTTGCACCAAACTTGTCACTGCTGTTGCCTCTACAGGCAGTTAAACTTCCCACAGAGAAGCTGCAGAGCTATTCCCTGGGCTCTGAAGTAGTTGCAATAGCTCTGAGGTCAAGCAAAATAACTCCGCTGAGTTTTCTTGTGAGCTGTTCTGCAGAAGGGAATCACCCAATTTTCTCAGGTTCATTTTCTCTAATTAATTTTTAAATTGAGATTAACAATATTTTTTCCCAGATGAGTTTTTGTAATGCTAGTCATAAAAAATTAATATTAACTTTCTTAAAAGACGTTTTTATTTCTGGAAAAGTACTAATACTAATATAAAAACACTAATGTTTTGTTATTATTTAAGTCATGCAGAGCTTAAACAAGAATCCAGTGTGATCTCCATCTTCCTCCATGGCTGGGGGTTGGGACTGGGCAATTTTTAAAGCCCCTTCCAACCCCAACCATTCTGTGATTATCTGGTGTCTGAGGTGACCATTCCCAACAGAAAAATTCCGTTTAGAGTGGTCAGAAACTGCTGGGGTGACTGACCCAGCCGAGCAGCACTGCTGGGGTGACTGACCCAGCCGAGCAGCACTGCTGGGGACACCGACCCAGCCCAGCAGTGCTCCTGGGGACACTGACCCAGCCCTGCAGCACTGCTGGGGACACTGGCCCAGCCCAGCAGCACTGCTGGGGACACTGGCCCAGCCCAGCAGCACTGTTGGGGACACTGACCCAGCCCAGCAGTGCTCCTGGGGACACTGACCCAGCCCAGCAGCACTGCTGGCAGTGTGGCCCTGCTCTGCAGCACTGCTGGGGACACTGACCCAGCCCTGCAGCGCTCCTGGGGACACTGACCCAGCCCAGCAGCACTGCTGGCAGTGTGGCCCTGCTCTGCAGCCGCAGGAGCCCCAGGCCAGCCCCACCTTCGACGCAGCGGCAGCCGGCCTGCAGCACCCGCGCGTACATGTCGGCGCGCGACTGCGACAGCAGCTGGTCCCCGCTCAGGTAGGTGTTGTGGGACGAGGCGATGAAGTAGTGGCACAGCGGCTGCTCCATGTCCTGGTGCACCTCGCAGTGCAGGGGGTTGAACACCTCGCACGCTGGGCTGCGCATGAAGTTGGTGAAGCCTGGGAGGGAGAGGAGAGTCAGCCACGGGGACAACGCGGACGGGCAGGAAAAGCGCGAGGACATGGCTCAGGGAACACGCTGAGCTCCTCCGGAGCTGGGCACCTGACAATGGATACAGGCTCCAGGATGGAGTGGGAGCCAAACTGACTCAGAAGCAAATGCATTTTTTCCCCTGAGCTCCTTGCTGGCCCTCCTGTGCTGTGAATGGCAGTGCCCTGAGTGAGGACGGGGGGCACACGAGGCAGCAGCCACCCACAGGGGAACCGTGGGGCACAGCAGCCAAGTCACTGACCCAGCCAGCTTCACTTCACAGTCTTCTTTATTCTGGAAGTTTATTTAAGAAGATGATACTTGATTTATAACAGTCTAATGAGATCAGCATTGAACAGAGAGAGTTTTTAAAATACCTCCTTTAAAAACAAGAAATGTAAAATATTTGCAAAGGACAGTGCAAACAATACCAACCCTGAAAGCAACTCAGAGATAAAAAGCAGCAGCAGCAGCAAGGTTAAGAGGAGCAGAAATGCTTGCAGAAATATTTTTTAAGTGTCACAGCTTGTTCATTTTACTTTCCTTATTTCAGTTCAAGTGCAGTGCCCTGGGTCACATCAGAAGCTTGTTGGAGGGAAGCCAAGCCAGGATTTAAATATCAAGGGGAGGAAGATTCCTACTTCCCCCTCCCCAAATCTCCATGTAGGTTATGCTGCTCCATGAAAGCTTCCTTCTGGGCAAAGGAACACACCATGGCATTTAATCTATTTCATCCCAGCTCAGAGTTTGATTTGATCCTAAGTTGCATTCTGAATAAACATACCATCTACAATTGCTTTCACAAACAATGTGAATCAGGTATTAAAATCCAATGAAAATGCAACTATCCATATTTTATCTCACATGAGCATAAATGAACGGATTGTGCAGGATCCCAGATCTCCAGGGCGAGGGGAGAATGAGCACTTGGCTTTCATTACCTCACTTGGTGCAGGCTATAGATAAACGACATGGTACAGGACAGTTTGTGTTTTACAAACACAAAGTGAGCAATAAATCCACACAGCCTCAGGCATCCTTCCCCACCCCTGGAGGATGGCGGTGATGGATGGCTGGAGAGTTGTTGCCTCACCCCACCTACTCACATCTCCCCCCTGGCTCACAAAACGCACCCACGCTCCGACTGCTGATCCAGGGGACTTTGTGTCACAGGCAAACAGCAAAAGCCTCACCAAGACACCATCAAAGTCAAAGCACTTCTACTCCACTGCCATATAGCAAGACAACATTCACTTTGAAATCAAAACTTTTACCTTCAATCCCAAGAACATTTTGCTTCTTGTTTTCTTCTGACACTTCAAACTTCTGTATGATGTCCAGACAATATTCTGGTGTCACATTATTCATCTGCACAAAAACAGTGGTAGTGCACTTAATTTTAATGCTATGTCACCAGCATGTAAAAATCTACTTAACTTGGAGAAGACAAATAGGAGTAAGAGGTAGCCATCAATTAACACCTATATCATTTTAGTTTCAAGATTAAAATCAGCTGTTTAGCAGCCTTAATAGTTGTACTGGGCAATACTGCTGAAATGAAAACTATGACATTATATTCTTTAATATAATTTCTTAGACATGCAGAAAGTTTTGGCAGGCTTTGATTTCATTTTCATGCATTTTCCACTCCTATGATTTCATTACTTCCAAGGGAGTTCACTATAATACACAGGCTAGGAGAGAAATAATTAAATTCTGAAATGAAAAACAGCAGCTTTTCTGAAACAAACAGGAGTTTTGTCAACAGCTTCAGTTGCCCACAGCTGACGTTCTAACTGATTTGTGGGGCACTTATAAGTAGACACTTGTATTTCCTTTGGAACCGAAGGAAAGGAGTAGCTTCCATCACTCATCTCATCCTTCCTCACTCCTTTGAGTTGCAGAGAAGCAAAGGGAGAACCGAGACTGGGCGGATTTCATTTCTCCGCTACCGACATCACAGGAGGACAACGCTGGCACTCAGACCTCTGGCACTTCATTTGTACCATCACCCTGTTCACTGTTCGTGCTGCCCCAGCTAAGCCAACCATCCTAAGACACTGCAGGAATCACACAGGATAACAGAAAAAGAACAATTCAGTAGAAAAAATAACTGATTGTCCTGGCTCAAGTAGCTGTTGGTGTTTGATTGCAAACACCACTCAGAGCAGGCCCTGTTCTGGCACGAGTTGGCTCAAACTAACTTTTCCATTATCCCTCATGGCTTCTTGCTGGCCCAGTGTAGGGTTCTCATGTGCTCTAGGAATGGAAATGTCTAATCTAGTCCAAAGCTGCATTTGCTGGGGAAAAGTCCACTCATTTGTGCTTTTTTAACTGTAGCTCAAGAGATTATGACTTTGGCTACTCATTTTTTCATTACATTTTTAAGTACTCCACAAAAAATAATATAGGGTGTTCTCCTAAACAGGGAGTTCTCCTAAAAAAAGAAGCCAGTTTAGCAGCTAACAAAACCCCCAACCCCCTTTTTTTCTGTCCTCAGGCTGCAGAATATTTAACATCTTGCCAAACGAGTAGCAGATGGAGCAGGACAGACTGTCCACAGATTTTCCAGCATCCAGACAACAGCAAAAACAAAATGCTGTTTGGGTGAGGGCACTGGGGAGCTGCCTCCTGTCACAATCAGCTTTTGGGGCAATGCTGCCCTGCCCGAGGGCGTTGTTGGCACTGGGAGCATTCAAGGGGGATCTCCCTGAGCTCCTAATGCTGGGGACTGGGAAGGGGCCCAGGAGAGCGAGGGGCTTCCAGCCTGGCCAGCCAAGAGGTTCATCTCCAAGAGCTCCTGGCTTCACTCTTATTATGGTTTGGTTCTGGAGCAATGCTGAGCAGAGCAGGTCCACAGACAGCCCTGCCCACTCAGTGCTCTCAGGAGGGCACACAGGGCACAAAGAGGGTGCACAATGTCAGACCTCACAGACAGCTTGGGGTTTCTGCCGCGTCAGTATTTCATAATGTCCTCGTGCACCCCCAAAGACAGCTCCCCCACCTCTGTCACGTGTTCCTGCTCCAGGTCCCTGAGCACCCTCTCACACCACTATCCTGGGCACTTCAAAAATTGTCCAAAGAAGCGCAAACTCTCTCAAGAAGCATTTCAAAAATCAGTAAAACCTTCTGGTCTTTCTTCCGTTACATCTGTGCTTTACCGCCGGCCCCAAGTTAATGTTTTCTTCCCCTACACTAAATGTAAGTACATGTCCATACACACGGACACAGATATTGTCATACCTTCTGTTCCACCCTGAGAAACTGAGCAAGCTCTTCAGCAGTGAGGTGATCCTTCTTGTCACTGTAGCTTAAGAGCAGCAGGTAGAGGTCTCGACGTAAGGACATCATCTTGTAAAACACTGAGAATTCTTCAAAGTTCAGGGTTCCTTGGTTCTCATCTGTGTCTGCCTCCTAAGAGGGAATGACACTCAGGTAAACATACTAAACATGGGAGAATTCAGGGAATAAAACAGAACAGGACTTGTGTACACCAACAGAAATGTAATAAACTCTAGTCTGCAAGACTGTTCAGACACAAATTCTAACAGGCTAAAATAAGTGTAAAATTATATCATCATCTATTGGATTTTTGGTGAAAATAGTTACTACACTAAAGCCACAGATTCCCTATGAAACACTGATTTCCTTATTTAATTTCAAATGTATTTCCCCTATTAAGAGGCTCACCCTGGGCTTTACTCTGATCTCTTGCTCTCCTGTATGCCCTGTAGTTATCCCAGATCAAAACATAACAAGAGGCATAACAATATCACCCCTGGCTTCCCCAACAAGAGTCTGATATCTTAAAACATTCAGGACACTATCAGAGTCTTAAATGCAGATTAATTTAATCTGCAGCACTCTCAGCCCCATCAGCACTCTGCAGAAGGGACAGCTCTGCAGCAGCACTGAGACTCTGCACCAAAACAAACACCCAACATCTCCAGCCTTGATTGTTTGTTTCTCCTCAGAGGTAGGGAGAGAAGAAAACAGTACTTAGCACACACTAATACAAGCTTTTTCCTGTGAACATCTGCCTAAGAGGATTGCTCTGGATTTTCAAAACAAAGAATATATTCTGGAGAACGAGGGGCAGGCACTGTGTAGGTCTCCATGAAAAAAAGAACTGCAAACTCCCATCACAGCAAGTCAGCTGAGAGGAAGATAATTCCCAGCTAAACTGTGTTGAATGGGATTTTTTAAAAATAATTTTATATCTATTACATATCTCAAATGACATTTATAATGTGTGGGAACAAGTACAATCCTAATTCATCTCTGCAGCACCTCCCCACCACTTTCCAAACTCCAGGGCTTTGGGAGTAACTCCATACTCCAAAGATGTCTCTCTAATGGGGATTTTATGCCAGATAAAAAAAGCACTTTTGACCACAGAAGATTCTTCAACTTTCCCATATTTTACAGCAAACCAGCTTTGAGCTGGCACTGGTTTGGAAAAGTGAAGAAGACATTTCTTGCTCTCCATTATGCCCTTGGCTTATCTTTCCTTTCCTACAGTAAACATGAGAGCTGGTGGAAAATGGAAGCTGTTTTCTGACCACACAAGTAAAAAATTGATTCTGGCTAAATATGAGGAAGTTGTTAAAGAAAACCCAATTACTTTCATAAAGCCAGTTTCTATTAAATAATTTTCCATAAAGGAAATGAAAAAATATTTCAGCAGCAACAGAGTAACTTCATTGTCCATCAATGCCAGCACTGAACAATTCAGTTCACAGAGCTGAAACCAATAATGCAGCAGAAAGAGCAACACTGATGACTTGTCTTCTGTGGGCTTCATGTCATTTAAACAATGCTCTGATCCCTCTCTGTCTACTAAAAGGTAAGACTTTGAAAAAGCCTGTGAGGTGCTGGAAAGGACAGGGATTTAAGACCCAAGCTGCAATCCCGCTCTGGATCTGCCCAGAAACAGACCTTAAGTGGCCCAACCTTCCCCCAGGCACCGACCTGGAACATCTGGCGGACCTTCCTGCGGGGCAGGTTCACGTTCAGCTTGTGCATCAGCTGGTGGATCTCCTCGATGTTCAGCAGCCCATCCCCGTTCTTGTCAGCCTCCTCGAAGGTCTGCTTCACCCAGCTGCCAGCGTGTCAAGGACAGGCACCAGAGGGGATCTCCTCACGGAGAAGGGTGGCAGGGCAGCTGGGCAGGGAAACAATCCTTTCTTCCCCCTGCCCTCACTACAGCTCAGTGAAATGCTTAAAACCAGAACTAGTTTATGGCAATTATTTACAGCTCAGTTCACAATACTGCACTCCCATTGCCACTACTGGCTCTTCCTCCGAGAACGTGCTCCAAAGTTTTCAGATATTGCTGCGCTTACTCTGGCACCTTCTTGCACCTCTCCCTTCATTCTACCTGACCTTCACTTGCCAGCCAGCGCCTTTCACCCCCTCCTTACACCAATATCCCCCAGCACCTCCTGCTAAGTTCCTGCCTGTACCTGAAGTGGTACAGGGCCATTCTGTGTGCAGTCTCCCAGTTGCCACTTTGGATAAAACAAATAGGACTTGCAGTGATGTTTCACCAGGAGAGAAGACACAGCACAAAGGAGCAGCTCAGGAAAGTCATGGTTAAATATAGCAAGCTGAGGACATGTGTAACAGAGCATGCAATACAACCCCAATGGGCCTGTGCCTATTGTGGATCAAACACTGGAAACAGAAATTAAAAATACCTGAAATACATATATTCTCTAGGACTATTTACAAGTGATCACTGCAGATTTCCATGAGGCAGAAGAATAGACAGGTTACAATTGTAATTAAGGCCTTGGTTTTTGGTGGGGTTTTTTTTTCTTTTTTTTTTTGGGGGGGGGTGGGGTTTTTTTGGGTTTGTTTGTTGGGATTTTTGTTGTTGTTGTTGTTGTTTTTGTTTGATTGGTTGGTTGGGTTTTTTTGTTTAGGGGGAAGTGTGTTCTTTGTGCATAACATTTTAGTCAGCACTGCTGTGAAAGGAAAGGCCCATGAAGAAAATATTCAGTGGACATGAGGTTCATTTTGGCTACAAGGCTACAACAAACATTTAAGGAGCTTTGAGGATTTGTGCTCCTGACAACCAATGGAGGCTGAGAAGGACACAGACATCTGACTTACACAAGAGAAACAGAGATGGCCAGGAATTACTGAGGTACTGAGATAACTAGAAATAACTGGCTTGCCCCTTCAAAAAGAAATTCATTTACCAAATGCAAACCTATCCTTTGACTTCCATGCAGTTTAATCCAGTCTCTAAGGCACAGCCCATGTTTTGTCACACACGTACGTGTCCGTGCCAAACCCATTACTCAGGTTACCACTGCGATCAGTGGAAGGGTTTTGGTCACTTAATAGGAACAGAGAGGACACTCTGTGCTGAAGTGACCGAAAAGCAAGGCAGGAACATGAAGCAGGAGCCCCGGCTCCTCAAGGATACTGGTCATGCGTTCTCTGGCGCTTGGCGAGCGAGTCCTCGTCGCTGATCCCAGCCATCAGGTACTTCAGCCCCGTGATCCAGGTGCGCGCCTCCTCCGGGTTGGAGGTGATCAGGTCCAGGGACTCCAGGTGGTTGCCATGGTAAATGGTGAAGCAGCAGCTGGGGTCGAAGCTCCCCTCGGCATGGCGGTGGAAGATCTCCGACTGCCGGCCCTCGCTGACTTTGTAAATGGAGTCGATGACAACTGGGGGGAAAGGGAAAGAAAGGACACGCTGGGACAGCCAGCCAGCCTCTCCCTGGTGCTGACAGCCCTGAGTCGTTCAGGCTCAGAGTCACTAAACTTTATTAATGTTACATTTTCACATCCAAAAGCCCTGTTTGCCTGAAGGTTTTCCTTGCTGTGGCTGTGCCAAGTGCCAGCTGCCCTGGAGGCTCTGAACGCTCCCTGGAACATCAGGGGGGTGAGGCTACAGAAAGGGGAGCAGGGGAGACAGACACCAAGTGTCTCCCATCACCCTGACCCCTGCATAGCTCTGGAGTTCACATTCTAATACTGAACCGCCCCAGAAATGAGAAGGAATATGAGGAGTTTACTTTTTGCCTTTTCGCTCTTCCGTGAGGGTCTCCATCGGATGCAGGTCCTGTGCTCGTCCAGGTAGAAGAGACGGACCAGGCCTTTGGTTCCACTCTTCAGCTTCACCATCTGCGTCCCAGACTGCATCACACTCATGCATCTTTCAACTGCGAGGCAGAGCAGAATAAATTCCACTGAATGGCCACCCCATTTCACTAATGACATGACTAATGGGCTTCCCAGCATCTGCCAAGCACATGACAGCTCTGACTTGGACCTTGGATGACAGAAAGCAGGCAGTGCTGGGAGACTATTCCTCCTTCACTGCTGCCTTCTCCACATGGGAAAATGGAACAAATCATCTGTCAGAACAGTCTCACAGCAAAAGAGGCAAAGAAAACTGTAATCCCTGTTGAAGGAAAATATTTTATCATTGTTCCATGCTTATCTCAATTAAGTTTTTTTATATGACTACACACAGTACTGTAATTTTAAACCCCAGCACTCCATGTATTGGACTGGCGAGATCATCATTCAAACCCTGCAGTCCTTTGGGCTCAGTAACCCTGGAGTGTGTCCCTCATGCTGTGACACTGGCAGAGCTGCTCACACAATGACACAGACACACATTCACATCCTCTCCAAGCTGCTACCAACCTCCACACACACACTGGGATGATTTTCTTTTATCCACCCATCCCATCCGGATGATAAGGCTTTTTTCCCCCTCTGTGTTTTGACTAAAATAAGCCCATTTCTTCCATTTCATCTCACATCTTCCCTCCTACAGCCTTCCAAACACAAGGATCAAGATAACATTTCCTCTTGATCTCAGTATATATCCTTGCTCTTAAATTACCTTCTGGTTTTATCCATTCGCAGCCTCTCCTCACTTGGTATCACTCCAAATTCACCTCCCTGGGTGATTTGTTTACACTCTGGCTGGCTCCCAAATAAACTTTCTGGGTCTGTCTTTATTTCTTATCACCCTTTCCCTCTCCAGCACTTCTCTCTTCAGTGCTCCTCAATGTCACAGCAAAGACCAATCCACGCTCCGCTCCCACTCCTCGGCCAGAGCTGGGATTTATTTATTTTCAACAGCTTTGACACACTCACAGGCAGTCGAAGCAGCATCTAAACATTGGTCAAAGCAGGGATGAACAGCCCTTGTCACAGGAATAACCTCCCCTGGCTCCCTCACACATGGGGAGCTGGCAAGGCAAACCCTACATGGAATAACCACCATCAAATGCAGCATTTTCCCAGGGTGCTCTTTCTTGGAGGAAAGAGAGGACTTAGATTGAGTTGAACAGAACCAAACTCTTCTGAAAGCATCACATGAGTGCAATAAATGTGCCTATTTATTATGCCCATAAATAATGGCATCTCCTGGATCACCACACACACAGAATGAAGAGGTGAGGTTGGAACAGCTTTAAGATAAACCACAAATGTGACACAAATCAAGCCAGAAGGAGATGTTAGACCATACCCACATGTTGGCTGGGGTGGCATTAACTTGGATCTATCCAAACACACACAAAGTAGCAGGAATACAAACCTTTACAGCACGAGGGATGGAAAACTCAGAAACTGAGAGAAGAAAGATGAACTGAAGCAAAAATTTGCTTTAAAATTTCCTATGTACATCCATAGAAGAATGCCTTTTCTTGGCAGAACCAGGCTTTCCCTGTGGAACTGAGTTCAGATCAGGTTTGCCTTGGACTCCTACCAAAGCAAACAGACTTGTCCCCCAGCACAGAAATGATGTCCTCCCTGTGTGTGTGGATACACAAACCTGCCCTGCTCCATCAGCCCGGCACACACACCACAAGCACCTTTTGATTTCACTAATAGAGATCACTTCCAGCAGGGCTTTAGCACAGTAAGAGGTTTAGTAACAAGCTACTCAACGCAGAAAATCTGCTTCTTTGCACCTAAGGCTAGCAGTTACTGGTGAAAGTCTTACAGAAAGAACTAATTCTCAAATAAGTCTCTCTATTAGCATCAACTCAGATGTCAGAGAAAAAAATCCCAGCCTGCTTTCGCTAAGATGCTGTTGGGGACAGCCAGTAAAAGGCAGAAGGGAAAAGACTGTGTTTATTCAATGTAAGAAAAGCAGAGGATCAGCCACAATCGGTACCTGCAGCCAACAAACTACAGGGGAAAACAAAAATCATAAAAGGCAATCCAGTTCCTTCTTCACCATTTCAAATGCCTAAACATTTCTACATCACGTTTGTAATTGTTATAGGTGCAGTCACATTCATGCTTTCACACAGACTTCAGTTATGTGGAATAGATTTTAAACCACTTCCTTTCACAAAGTGGAAGAACCCAGTTCCTGCCCAGTATCTCAACAGCCTCCACTTCTCAAACCCCACCTGCAGTAGGTCCAGTGCCCCGGGATGCACCATCTTTGCTGCTTGCACTTTCCCAATTCCTAGGAAATACCATAAGAACTCAAACACTTAAAGAATAGTAAATGTGTAAGAGAGTTCATGGCATCATTCCTGCTATGCAGGTGTTAATAACAAAGAATCCACATCCAAGAAGGGACTGGGGTAATGGAAATGCCACAGCAATCATAGGCCCACTAAATTTCAGCTCTGCAAAGCATTTACAAAACACCGCATCCTCCCCCCTTCAGGCTATTTATAAAATATAAGCACGCAAATAAAAAAGGTCTTTTTCAAATCTATTCTCAGTATGCTAATGCCAGTCCCTTGCCAGACACCACACATTAGCATCTGAATCAGGGAAGGTATTGAGCAGTGCAGGGCAGAATAAAGCTCCAGAAGAGCAGTTCAGGAAGGCTTTCACTAAGGAATAGGGAAGCTGCTTCCAGAAAAACATCTAATCCTGTAGATAAACCAGGAATACAGAGCAAACGAAGCAGATCCTCAATGCAGGCTTAGATTAAAATTTGAGGAAGCAAGACATGATTCCCATTAAAAGATATTTTTCTAGCACGAGGACTAGTTGTGCATTATTTGCCCAAAGTCTGAAAATTAATTAGGCCAAACTAGAACACAATGTAGTTTATGTTACAAGATCACAGAAAATTAATCTGGAAGTTTAAATAAAAAATTATGCTTATGCAATGTATAAGCATAAGGTGTCCCTGCCCATGGCAGGGGCTTGGAACTGGGTGGTCTTTAAGGTCCCTTCCAACCCAACCCATTCCATGATTCTACAATATTTAAAGCTTTAATTTAAAATTTAAAAACCCTGAAAACTACAGTCACTTCTGTTTCCAGAGTTATGCAAACTTGACAGTCTAAAATCATCCCAACAGACATCCTGTAGTTTAATGGGATTTAATAATGAAAGACCAGTCTACTTTTTTTCCTCCCAAAATAACCATTTAAAGCAATACCGACCTGAACTCAAATAGCAGTTTTTAATCTTTGGTTCAAGCCATGAGAATCATTCCTAACGGCACAAAGCTCTCCTTTGGGAAGGAGCTGCTTCTGTAGGCAAGGGTAAACCAGATACAAACCTATCTGTGCCAGCTCGACCTTCTCTGGAGCGGCCACGCTGCCCAGCACGTGGTAGACCCCTGAAGCCAGCAGGAGAGCCATGGAGCCCTGGGATGTTCCCTGAAATCCAGGAACAGGCAGATGCTGCTGGTCCCACCTGCCCACGCTGCCGTGGCTGCTGACTGAGCCCAGCGCCGCTGGGCACTCTGCGCCGCAGCTCTGACCGCTCCAAAAGCACTAATCCGCCCCAAAGCAGCCCCTGCTCCCTTCCATCCCTCGCCTCTAATCCAGCCCGTGTGCAAGCAGGGCTTTAATAACCAGGGAATGGCTCAGCATCAGCCCCGCCAGAATCCCCCGCAAAACCTCCCGGCTCCGCTCCCTGGATCGCAGGGAACTCCTCGGATTGAATTCCTCGCAGTCACGGTGATGAGTGCATGCCTGCCTGCTGCCCTGCCTCACCACAAAGACTTCAGGGTGCGCAGGACCCTTCAGCTGATACCAGAAGGAAAATAATTCGGGAGTTAAGACATTACACTGAGCAGCATTTTCAGCCAAACGGAAGTGCATTTTGCTATACAGGGCAATCGCAGCAGCGAAAAAAACACCCCCTCCCATAAAACATGTTCTCCAAGGTTAAATAAATATCTTTGCCATTTTTTACTACTATATATATTGTGGGGTTTAGTTATTCAAGAAAACACTATTACCTAAGCATTAGCAGCAAAACTCTATTGCCAAGAGTCTACAGCAAAATTGTGATGGAACACAGCTTTTGGGTGAACTTATTTCACTTTTTTAGTGAGTTTCAGTGAAATCTCACTTTTAAAACATTCCTTTTTTTCCCCAGCACTGCCTTCAAAGGACCCTTACTTGCAAAGAGATGTTAATTATTTGAACAAGTAACAGCTCCAGGTCCCTGCACACACTTCGCTCTGTGGCTCCTGTCCACTAAGTCACACACAGGGGCAAAGTCTCAGCTAAAGAGATTTCATGCTTGTCCTAAGTGATGCCCACAAGGGCACCAGCTCCCCCCCAGCACCATCTCACCCCCATCTCCATCAGCCTCTGAGAGGCAGCACAAGGCTGTCAGAGCAGGTACATGGGGCTTTAAGCAAGAAGTTATTCATTCCTCATTTGAGGACAGCCAGTAAAAGCTATTTTTGCAAGGGGCAGAGTGTGTGACATGCTACATGCAAACAGTTCAGGTGTGCACAGCAAACCCTGAGTAAATTAACAGAATTAACCTTTAACAACCCCAAAACAGCACAATGAGAATATATTTAATAGTTTTAGGAACAGTGTCCTACCACTGAGCTTTAGGGTTACACCACTGTTGTGAGACAGATCACTTCTCTTTAAAATCAAAGATCAAAACAAATTTCTTACTGCTGTTCACAAACAGTTCTTTTGTTTTCCTGTTATACTACTGTATGTTAAGAAATTAATATTTCAAAGTGCAACTAAATGACAAAAGGTCTGGTATCGTCTTGCTTTTATAGACTTACTGCTACTGCCATCTGACAAAACAAAAAGATTAAATAAGGTATAAAGAGCATTACCAAACACTGAGAAGTATAATTATAAAAGAGGATACAAACTGGGTTTCTAAATTATATGTATCAACTGCATTAAGCCAACATTAAGCTTGAAGAGATAAAAGGAACCCATAAAATGCAGGAGTTACTTTTACAACTGCAGCAGCTCTTCTCCCCCGCATTCAGCATTTTAGGGTTCACTACACATTTTGTGAAGGGCTGCGAAGCCCTGGCACAGCCACCCAGGGCAGCGGTGGGGTCACTGTCCCTGAAAGGGTTTGAAAAACGTGTGGATGTGACCCTTGAGGGCACAGTTCAGTGGTGAACACTGGAGCGGAGTTCCTGCACTAGAGACCAGCACACAATTGAACTGTCACAATCCCAGGATGAAGATACTCTGGATCCAACCAAACCCCAAAGCAAACCCCAGAACCTCACAACGTTCTCAGCTGACTGCACTCTCCTCATCCCCCTGTTCTGCATCATTTACTCATCCTGAGCACTAAGTTTGCACTAATGCCATTAAAACTCATTTATTCCCCGGGACCAGCCCCGGAGAGCATATTTTATCTAAATCCCACAGAACAGCACTGATATCCAGCACACCACTAATGTCATCAGGGTGCTGATTGTTGGGCTGTTACATAACAGTCTAAAAGCCCAAGGGGCAGAGAGGGCAGATGCAGGTCTGGGGGAATCCATGGCCCCAGGCAGGATTGGTTTAAATAGCCACAGCTCATATTTTATGCCAGATTTTAATTTGCTTCACAGCAGCTCTTCCAGCCTTGCGGAATTTCACATTAAGCTTCTTACAGTGGATTTTATGGTAATCTCTGGGAAGTCCAGGGACATGAGAGGGACAATCTCTCACACTTCTGCAAATCTCAAGAAACCCTCAAGGAAGTCACATAGCACCAGCAGAGACACCAGAGGCAGGAAAGGGCACCAGCAATTCATCTCTGCCTAGGAGATGCAGAGCATCCAAACAAGTAACCAAACACAAGCTGAGACTACCCAAAACAACTGTGAATGGTGTCTAATCAAAGGAAATCCCTAACTCTGGGAAGCAGCTCATGCCTGTAAAATCACTAAATCACATGTAAACAAAAGAGGGATGAAGCTTAAGAACCAAACCATACACTACCGGGAATGGAGAAGCAACCCTAAGCATAACTAAAACCTATCAGCATGTTTCAGCTCTCTGTAGATCTGGGAACTATCTGGTGGTGTCTTTTTTTCTTTCAAAAAAATAACCAAACCAAAACCTTGAGAGCAGCAGCTCCCAGAAGTCCAAGAAGTAACACATATTTCACAGTAACTGCTCTTTCATTTCACCTATTGACATTGCTGCCTCAAAGCTTCCAGGATGACCAATAACTCATCTTATTTTCACATTAGAAGTGAAAGGTTTCTGCCCTTCACCTTCTGCACAGCTGATCCTTGACAACCCTCAGTTATTCTTACCACGGGAGCACCCAGACTCCTTTCCCAGACTGAGGCCCCTTCCTCTTTTGCTCTTAGAGATCAGAAAGCAACCAGAAGCATCCAAACAAAAACTTGGCACTACAGTATAATCCCAAAACAGTTTCAAGGATCCTTAATCACAAGTTTTGTTCCCTCCTTGAGGCTTCACAGAGCACTGGGCAATGCAGAAATGTCCTGCCAGGACAGTGCCTCTTTTTCACGTGCTGTGCTCCCCTGTTGGAGAGTAACTCTTCAGCAGTCCCAGACTATGAATAATGCATGTTTTCCACCCCTGCCCAAGGATCCCTCCTTCTACCAGCCCAGCAAAGTTCCACTTATTATTTTCAAGCAATTAGCCCAGGTTTTATCCTTTCTTCAGAAACAACTCCATCAGAGCTGTCCATTGTGAGAGCCCTGATGCCACTGCAACACAGCATCGCCGAGGACTGTAAGTTTTCCATTAAGACTATGGAATTAGTCCTTTGTCAGCACTGAAAAGCACAATCGGTTAAGCACAGACATGGCCAACTGCCAAAGCACATTGTCACATCAATGGGGTGAACAAGGAGCACAGATTTATTAAGCAAACACAGTTAAGTTTGCACATCCTAATCCTCTTTCTTTCTTGAGGATCCCCCAGCAGGGAGGGCACAGCAGTTGATTATGACACTACAGAGGATGTGGAAAAAGCAGGAGCTGGGAAGAAAAGGAGGAGGAGAGTTTCCACTGGCCCTGCCAAGGGGAGGGTGAGCAGACAGGTGTGGAGTGTCACTGTGCCAGATCAGGGGGGGACAAGCAGCATCCTCACCCTGTGTGACCATGACACAGAGCATCAGGCACCATCCCGAGGGTCTGTGTCCATGTCTCCAAAGGAAACCCCGGGGGCTCCCTCAGCCAGGCAAGCTCTGCTCGGGAGGGCAATCCCTCCCTCCCTTGAGTGATCTCTGCAGTGCCACGACAGGAACTCCTGCTTTGAGGCTTCACAAGTGGCAGAGAGCAGTCTGAAAGGCATCCCAGGAGCCCTGCCTCTGGATGCAGAGGTGGGGAACAGTGAGGCACAAGCTCTCTCTCTGCCAGAATTCTATATCTGCCCTCTGAAAAAATCAGTAAGTACATAAATAAGGATCATACACCTGTGAACCAGACCTTGTTCTCAGCCTGCCTGTGCCGTATGATACAACAAATACAACTCCCACCACAACATACTGAGCTAGGGCAGACCCCCTCCTTCACCACATCCCCTTTGTATGTCACAACTCCCACTTAACTTCACCAATTTAGCAAAAAATAGGAAAAAACCCCACCACCAAAAGACCCTTCCTAAAGCTTGCTCCTGTGCCCACACAGAGACGTGCAGAGGATAAAGTGTTCCAGCCTCAGTACAAACAGGCAATTCTGATGTCTGCAAATTTATCAGCAAACAGCCATGTGTGACAGCAGCCTCAGCACCTGTCCAGCACCACAGCCTGGGGACGGGAACGAACGACAAGGCACAGCAGCAGCTGGAAGAGGGATCCAGTCCCCAGGACCTGGAGCTAGGCTGGAGGGAGCACTGCTTCCCTTCAGGATACCAAACAAAGCCACATCTGGGGCTCGGCTAGAGAGTAGGAAGAGGGAGAAAAAAAGCAGAATAGAATGGAAGGTGCAGTTAACTAACCTTTAAAAGTAATGAATGGAGACTGCAGTGCAACAGATGATATGAACTAATTTATTCAGACTCCTCAGAAACAGGCATTTTGCTAAAGAAACATGTTTATCTATTCTATTTTAAATTACCTCAGTGCAAGTCACTGACAGTGAGTCATCTGTGGGCAAACAATGAATTGACAGTCTCAAACACCGAAGTAATTTTATTACTGAAAATGATGCTGTTTTGTGCATCTGAGTTCCAGGCTGATCAATGTTTCTATTGGTAACGTGGGAACACCTCCGAGCCCGTCCTCTGCTGTGTTGGTATCGATACCTTGCCACGGCACAGGCTCGAGTCCCTGCCCTACAGCCAGGTTTGCTGGAACTCACAGGGAAAAGGCAGCTTGGGGCTCCTCACAGCTCTTCAGCCATCCAAGGAGCACACGGAGCAGCACATGCTCCCCCAAGGCATGAGCTTGTGAAGGGAAAGAGGGAAAAGCCACCACACATCTCTTGCAGGAAAAGCTCAGTGCTGGACAGAGCTGGGAAGGTTTCTTTCAGCACCCTCTGCTCACCAGCCCCTGGTGTCCCCAAGCTGCTGTGTGCCACCGCAGTGTCAGCGCTGACCCCAACAAGGCACTGGGCCAGCTCAGTCTCCAGCAAAGCACTGAAGGAGTTACCTCAACAGTTCTAATCCATGCTCCAGAGTTTTGGGAAGACAACAGCTCTTCAGCAAACAGCAACAATGTCTTCCCTTCCCACCGTGACATGTTCCATAGATTAATTGAAAAAAGAGTAGATTTCATTCACAAGCACCAAAACCACGAACACTAAGTAGTTAGCAAGCACCTAACCTAGTTACTACATGGCCAGCCATGTCCTCTGCAGAACTGATCAGATACTGCCCCCGGAGCCATCAGCATCCAGCCCCAGCACCCTCTGGACCCTCAGCAGGGCCATGGCAAGGACACTTCGTGGTGCCCCACTGCAACAACGCAGTCAGGTGGCACTCAGGGTAACACCCTCAGGACATGCCAAACAACCTCGAGGCTTTCAGCCTGCCAAAGCTGCCATGTGCATGTGCTAATTTATTGTGAGTGCATTTAATGCTGAGGCGGATTTAAGCTGTTATTGGAATGAAACCCATGAATGACCAAGCTCTTCCCAGGAGGAGATTGATGCCTTCCCTATCCACTCAGACCAGTTTGCTGTTCCAGGCTAATCCCTTTTCATACATCAGTATTCCAGAGTCTACACTCAGTGCCTGTTTTACAGGTGCTTGGACAGCTGCAGACACAGGAGTCCCAAAGCAGCACTAATAAGGACATTAAACAGGCCACTGCCATAGTCCCTGGATGAGCGAATGAGCCCTGATGGATCTGACAGCTGTTCCAAAGCAGGGCTGTGCCAGATGCATTCCTGGGGCTCTGGGAAAACCAAGCACCATGACCCACAGCCTAAGACCGAGCCCCAAGGGAGGTCCCAGTGCTGATCCCACTCCCAGCTCCAGTGTTTCCCACCACAGCGGCCAGCAGCCACCCAAGAACTTACGGCCGAGCCACTGGAGCTGGTGCTTCCCGCGGGCGCTCATCAGAGCCGGGGCCAGGCATCCCTTGATGCAGGGCTATCCCGTCAGCTGTGCAGGGGGATCAGCGTCCCAGCCTCCTGGATAACGGGGCTCACACACCCCGCCTCCCGCACCATCCAATATGGGAACACATTCCTGGGACACGGCCACAGCGAGGCCTGCGCCTGCGCCGTGCCGGGTCACCTCGGAGCCCGGCCATGACCCCACCTCAGAGCAGCCAAACCTCAGCGCCGGGGCAGCCCGAGACACCCCAGGACACCCAGGGACACCCACTCACTGCTCTGCAGCCCTCACTGGCTTCCCACACAGGGATGGCACTGCCACAACTGAGGAGGACCAACTGGAATTTGGCCTTGCTGTTACCTCTGGGTAAGGAAGGGACTACAGAAGGACCTCGAGCAGAATCTTACCATCAGCTGAGTTTTCTGGTGTGGAATGGGCTTATCTACACATACACTGCCATGAGATTCAAAACTTAAACCCGATGCTTTCCTTGCAGGCCTGCTCCCAACCCCTGCAGGTGATCTGGCTGCTGTGAATTATTAAATGGGGCCATATCCATTTCCTCCCTCACCTCGGAAGGCAGATGGAGTAACACCTGCCCTCTTTAACCATCAAAGCCTAACAGAGAGCTCTGGGTACCCAACCTCTCCAGAAGGAATGGCAGTGCTTGGCACTGCAGCTCCAGCACTGGCAGCCCTCCCCTCAGGGCAGCCACAAATAACTCACTTTTGCCTAAAACAGGCTCCATTTCTTATACAATAGCTGTGTCTATTCCCAGTAACATTCACTAGATAAAAAATATCCAGTAAAATCAACCATGACAGATACAAAGAAAAAAAAGCATATGAACCCCCAACACTGCCCTGAAATTTTTTAACGTGTTATAACGGGCAAGATGATATTTCAAAGTATCCATGACTTTTGGTAGCCTTATTTTAGATTAGTTTGATTTTAAATTACAGATAATCTTGTCACAAAAATGTCTTCTCAGCTACCCAATTCTGGCAAGAAAGCTCTTTGCTAAACGTATTTCCTAAGTGTTTTCTTTGAAAGAACATAATCCAACATCCTTAAGGATGAGCAAAATAGAAAAATTAACTTTACCACAATTTCTCCTTCTCTCTACAGCATTTACTCTCTACCTACTTAGAGGCTTAAGCCAACTGCCACTTTCCATTGAGCACTGACTTAAATAGAACAAAATTAGATATTATAAACTACAAGTTACTGAAGAAAGTTATTCAAGATGTCTTCCTTTTTTGTACCATCTCCTGCAATTCTTGAAAAGACATCTTTTATCCAATGCTTTCATTCAAATTTTCCACATCATTTGCAAATGTCTTACACTATTTATAAGTGCTACTAGAAAAAATAAACAACAAAATCTTCTCCACTGAAAGGCACAGCAAAATCCCCAACAGATGAAAAGGTCAAGAATGTTTTTATTCAAGGCAAACACATTTGTAATAATTGAAGCTAACACAGAAGTGCAGTTTGTCCTTATCATAAGAGCAGTATCTCAAATACAAGCTACATGTCTTCATGGAGAAACGTACTTTCCAGTCAATACCAATCCAGCAGGTTTTCCTGTTAAACATTCAGGAATAGATACACATTTGTTTTACCAACATTGTCCATATAAACACTGTATACAACTTACCAATCACAAGGATTAAGTTACCTGATTTTTCAATAAGCATTTCCAGAAACGTTATGAGCTCGTCCTATGGCAATTCCAAACTCAAACATCCTTACCTTTTTCTGGACTTAAATTTTTATATACTTCAAGGTCTGCCATTAAATTTGTAACTCATGCATTATTGACAAGAAGAATGGAAATTCTCCCTTCAGGAAAGGCTCAGTTTGCTCTTCGTGTCTTCAGAGCCAGCACATTTGGAAAGCAATCCTTGGAAGTACAGGCGAGCACTGCTCCTCAGGATGAGCGAGGAAACCTCGGTGATCCATAGCACAAATGCAGAGGCGACAGCAGAGAACTTTGTTCCCGCCCGAGGAGCACGGGCTGGGAGGGAGGCGGCAGCATCTGCTCGTGCTGCAGCTGTGGAGCGCCGCTGCTCCCCTGTCACCGCAGCGCTCCGGGCACCGCCGCTCGGCACCGGGCAGCCCGCGGGCAGCGCCGAGCCCGAGCCCCAGCCCCAGCCCCAGCCCGGGCGGGCAGGGACTGCCGCGCTCCGGCTCAGAGCGGCACAGTGACGCAGGAGGAGTGCAGGGGGAAAATCCGGCCCCACTCCAGAGGGACTCCCGGCATCTGCAGCCAGGGCTTCTGCGAGCAGCAGGGGACAACCCCCGGAGCCCCACGCCTTCGCCCTGGCTCTGTGCCCCTCCTCCTGTCACTGTCCTAACTCCAGGAGACAGCCACTCTACTGTGCGGGATCAGGCCAGCCGCAGCACAAACGCACTCGGTTCAGGCTGCGCATCCCCGGGCGGTGCAATTCCCGAGGAGCAGGATCCCCTGGGAGGCACTGAGCACCACCTCTCCCAGGAGCTACAGAAATCCACCGAGCCCCTGGCGAACCCCTGGGCTGGTTTAGGGCATCCCAGTGCTCCTGAAATCAGGGGCTTTGCAGGCAGTGTGCAACAATGGGCAGAGACATTCACACTTGCATAAATTGCACTTACTTACAATGGAGCCCATGGGGACAAAGGGCTGGAAAGCACAGCAAGAATAAAGTCAGCTCCACATACAAGGCTTCACATCTTTCATTTATTGCATTTTCTAATTCTTTCCCTCTTCAGCTGGCTCTTCCACAGTGACATTTACATCAGCACACCAAAGGAATTCCCAACTGTATTCCCAAACATTGTGACAGCAATAAAAGACACAGAATTTGCCTAGCACATGCTAGGAAAAAGTTACACAACAGACAACGTGACAGAGAGAAGGAAAACAAAACAAAACCACTTTAAAAAACCACCCCTCATAGTTCCACATGCCTGCAGAATTTCAGTGGGATGGGAGACAAGATCCAAGTGGAGTTGACAGGTTTTACTTCCTGAGAAATCATTATTCCTTAGCTGCTGCTGGCATAGAGAGCCTTCCCACAGCCCCCACAATAGAGCTCAGCACACTGCGGGGTCTCCACGGACTATGTCTAGCACCCTGTAATGTGCAACAAGACCCCAAACCCACTGCAGGATCTCTTGGCTGCTCTCAGCTGCGGTTCTAACTGCACCCCGGTTGGAATGGCAGGAGGTGGCACAAGTCCCACGCTGAGGGGGGCAGTGTCACCCATTCCCAGTCAGAACAGGGGAAATGGGGCAGCCAGGGCGTTACCCCAGCTCTGCTTCCCACCTCAGCTCTCCACATGAATGGCTGAAATCATCACTCTGAAGCCTCTAGACTGTTATCAATACATACACATTAAAATTAACCGATGTGCTATAGTTGCAATTCAACTACAAAAAATAAACTGTCACTGCTGTAGGGTTTAATTATTGATATATCAGATTGCACTTGATAATGTATTAAATGCAAATTACACTCCTACCATTCTATAAGACTAGCTATACACAAGCACCTTCAACACCACAGCTGCTCTGTAAGAAACTTACACAATCACTAATACATTCTTCATTACTTTGTCTCCAAAATAAACTTCATTTTAAAACTAGACACGCTTAAGTGCTACATGCCTTCAGGAATTCAAGCATGCTATATAGGTTAGAAGAACATTAAAGCAAACAAATGAAGACTTTATGTAATTCAGTTGACATATGCCAAATGGTATGAGAATATCTGTAGGTTTATTCAGCTTCCAAAAGAAAATAAAATCAATCCCCATGACAACTCCTCAGTGCCAAGCCAGGTTTTGCATCTAATCCCAAGCCCTGTCAGTTTGCTTGGCTTTTCCCTTGCTCCCAGGGGTCGCAGGCTCCTGCTGGGAATGCTCTGCAGAGCCACAGCACACAGTTCTAACAGTCTCAGAGGTGATGGTGACAAAAGCTTTCTGAACAAAAAATTCATTTTCCTTTACCTGTAGTTGATTGACATCAAGGACCACCAAAAGACAATGTATTTTCAACCATCACTGCCGTCCCGTGGGTGTTGCACAATCCCAAACTAAGGTTTGGCAGGAAAGGTAACAGCCTCACCTCCACGCCCGTTTTTCCCATTTAGTTTTCTGCCCACGCCTCGCAAGGCTCAAATTACTGGACAGAGACACAACCCTGCAAGTTCTACTGCAAAATATCCATTTTCCACTGAATGAGAATATGATATAACTAACAGTTTGGAAATTACAGCATCAGAGGAAGGTTAATTTTCTAGCTCATTGGGTTTTCCTTTATCACTGTCAAGATAGCTGGAAACAAGTACAAAGCCTAATTCTGCTAAAGAGCAAGAAAAGCTGATTAGAGAACTAACACCTCTTACAGGGAATAGATAATGAAATAAGGAGATACAACATCTTCATAATCATCAAAGTGTAATCTTAGACCCAAACTGTGAGACAACCTCCTTGTGAAAAGTCAGCTAGCAATAAATAAAACTTGTATCAGCTGCATGGAATACTTGTCATTTTTATCGGATTAACGCTTTTATCAACTCATTTATCATTAATGAAGACATGGTTCTATGGAAAGCTGAGAAACACAAAAATGGAAGGGGAAAAAATACTTGGCATTAGAACTCAACCACCTGAAACACTGTCTGGAGACAGATCCCACATGAGACTCCTCCTTTCATGGATGGATCCAGAGACAGACACAGAGTTCTTGAACAAAGCAGAGACAGTTTCTCCAGGCATTTTAGGCCCTTTTTTTAATCTAAGTGGACTTTAATACATTAATTCCTTAATGCTCTTCTTGTAAACACATTTTCACATCTGTTTGTCTCAAGGAATGAATAGCGGCTATTTCACCACATAAATCAGAATATAAACCAAAACACAAACTCCTGCACTACTCGCTCGTTCTGCTTTCCCAGCATCATTATGAGACGGCAGCTGAAGCGACTCTGAAGATAACAGGCTGAGTCCTGCAGCCCACATCTGGCATCTGTGCCCCCAGCCTTGCACGAGGCTTCAGCAAAGCTAATTATAAAGCACTGCCCATCAGCAAACATCAGGCCTGAAGTATTTGTGCAATTTGGCAAAGCTCTAGGACTGCTCCCCCAAAACTCTTGTGCTCCAATAACCAAAATAGACCATTTGACTGCATAAAAAGGAGAACAGAAGGCATTTCATGTTCTCATTGGGCACGAAAGTCCAAGGTCACCGAAGCAAGGAGAGGCTCTCCGTGATTTCTTCCGCAGGATGTCGGACAGTCAAAGCCACCAGGATGTGCCCAACATGACTCAAGGACCTGTGTCCCCTTCAGGCTCAGCACCCACTCACAACATCCAGGCAATTCCCTTTCCAAGGTGGAGCGATGGAGCAACACAACCTGCTCCATCCATGGCAGCCTGAATTCCTGCTTCCCTCCAACCAGAGCGCTCACACCAACCACCACAAGTTCTGGAGTTAATTCCCACAGATGGTTACAAGCATAAATTAATTACAAAAATCTTAAGGAAAAAATAAAATTATCATATGTAATGATAAAAAATGCAATTATCTAGATGCAGTTTTGGATGAGGAAGTACTTGCTTTGCTGACTGGGAGGCACTGGGAGCCACAGGAAGGGCTACTCCCTACACTTTGGAGTTTTTTTCCATTATACTTTTAGCCCCAACCATCTAGTAGCAAAGTAGATGGATGTTTGCTCTGACAACACAGCCATTCCTACATTGTTAAAGCCAGCAAACAAACAAAATACGATACACATTTACAGCTTAAAATCCCTGCAAAAATAATAAAAAAATCTCTTCTTACAAGCCTAGAGGGACACTGTACTTTGTATTTTGGAACTGCTTGCAAGAGGAAGGAAAGGAAAGTGGGTTCATCAAATCCTCAAGGCTATTCCAAACATTCTAATTGCTTGTCTTCTCTGTTCTGCAGAAACTGCTAAAGCAGCTCACCCCCAGCCCTGTCTCTGGTCTGTTATTCTCTGTGTGCACACACAGGCTGTATCTCATTGCTGCTGCTGAAGAAAACTGACATTTTTGCTTCTGGGCAGATAAGACTCCCCAGAGTCCAAGGCACAGCAGCAACCTCCACTTCTGTAACCAAAAATTTCAGACATAAACAGATAAGAATTTTAATATCCTGCAAATGCAGTCATTAGCAGCTTTTCGTAATAAAATTATAAAATGATGAGAAAGCCTTGGGCAATGTGGATGCACACAGTACTTCATTACACACACGAATGTCAGTTATTATGTAAAGACAACCCATCAGAGCCCTGTAGAAAGCCCCACAGTTGTGTGTCAATACTTTTGCTTGTCTAACGACACGCAAGTGTCTCAAAGCATCATTAAAACCTGGTAAAGAGCAGCCCGATCTGTGTACAGCAGCATTCTCCTGAATGGAATGGGAGCACTGCTGTTTGCATTTGAAGTTCACCGTACAGAGGAATTGAACTGGGACCACATAAATAGTTTTCCAGCCTTATTTCCCATTAGTCAATACATTGCTTGCTAATCACATTTACAACTTCAGAGCAAGAGCACAAATACAATACTGTAACAATTTTTCCAGAGCTTGTCAATCTCCCACTTGAAGTACCTTAGTTTTTCCTGTGCCTGATTTATATACTCGTGGACAATTTTCAACTTGCTCATGTGCCAACTTCCCCCATCAGTTCAAATCAGCCTTTTCCTCCCCGAGCTCTCCCTTTGCAATGCACTCAGAGGCAGCAGTCACATCCCCTCTCAATCCTTGATTTCCCAAGCTAAACAAACCTGACTCATCTCATCTCCACTTCTGTAATCCTTCTCTCTGCTCCTGAGCTCCCCCTGCTCAAATACTGCAGCCCAGAGCTGCATTAGGGTGGGCCTTGTGGCACCAACACCTTCATTTTATTCCTGAACACTCAAAATTGCATCTTCCTTTGACTGATCACAGAATCACAGAGTGCTTTGGGTTTTGAAGGGTCCTTAAAACTCATCCAGTTCCACCCCTGGCCATGGGCAGGGATATGTTCCACTATCCCAGGTTGCTCCAAGCCCCATCCAACCTTTAACACTTTCAGGGATGGGGAAATCCCACACGAATGCATCCCATGGGGCAGGTGCTGTCCTCCTGCTGCAGGGGCACTGCAGGCACAGGGCTGCAGGCTCAGCTGGGTGTTTCTGCTGCAAGCTGAGCCTTTTTTCCTTTTGGGCTCTTTCTGGGGAGGTTTGGTTTTGTTGGTGTATTTTTAGTCAGCTTTTGATTTTTTGTTTTTTAAACAAAACAATTAAAATACTTCAAATAAACAGAGCTTCAGCATTTTTATTACTTGTGCAATCCACGAGTTCTTGCATTTGAACTGCTCAGCAGGATATGAACAAATGGAACACCGTCTGCTCAGGTGCTTAAAGCAATGCAGGTGCCACAAAGGTGTGAAGGAAATACCAGAGATGAGCATAGCTGGGCAGCAAAATTCCTCTTGTGCACCTCTGCAGACACTTGCAGTCCTTCTAAAGATATTCCTATGCTTTTTAAGAACACCAACTGACCCCGTGGGATCTTTTGACTTGGCTTGCACCTGAGGGACAGCAGCTCCTCCAGCTCCCAGGTCCAGCTCCAGACAATAACTCCAGGCAGCCCTGACACCACGGAACCATCCCACTGCTCCCAGCGAAAGGGTGCACTCGGGATAATATGAGCAGCCTGAATTATCAGCACAGCCCTGGAGGAACCCAGCTCCTCTGGAGCATCAGGAGCACCATGCTAATGCCTGGGACATGCCCACATCCTTACACACCCACATCTCATGCTGTGAGAGCAGCCATGTCTGTCACTGTCCAGGGGGGACTGAGAGGGAAAGGAACTGCTGCTGCAGTGTCTTGTTTAGGTTAAAGGAGACAAAATGGGAAGCCCTGATGGATTCTGTCAGGGAAAAATAGTTAATCTTATCTGCTCATGAATCAAAGATAAATAAATTAAACCATGAAATCTTTCTGGTCTGGGATTCCTGCTAATTATGCCTTGGACTGTAGATGATTATCACTTTGCAGACTCATCCCTCAATAGCTGTTCATGGATTACTGGACTCTGTGCTGATGGATCATTATCCAGCCTTTGCACCATTAGCAGGATAAAGACATTGTCGTGCTCTGAGATAAAATACCACCTCAGGTCACAGAGCAAGGACCAGACTCTTCTTTCACTATTCTGGAATAGCAGAGTTACAAATACACATCCGTGTAGCTGCTCCAGTTACACACTGGTGCAGGAGAGCAGGGAGCTGCCTGGGAAGAACAGGGACTAAGAGGTATTTCCCAAAACACTGCCACAGTGCTCAGACTCAGCCCAGGGGCACCGGGGTGAACACATCACTTCCACAAGGTCAGAGGGAACTCTAAAGGAGCACTATCCCACCACAACCAGTGGGACCACACGAGTGGCCTGATAAATCCCAGGAATTAATCCATTTCATTGGAGAAGCAGAATGGTTGTGCCTGGAGGTGACAGCGCTTTCCCTCTAACACAAGTCCCAGATGCAGCACACACATGAATTAATGTGACAACACCACTGTCAGACTTACTTACAGGAAGTTATTAACATTCTTCTGGTGTCCCAAATAGAACTAGAAGTGCCCACAGGCAAGGAAAAAGGCAGTACAGGGAAAAATGGGGTTCTCTAAGAAATGGCTTTCATTAGGAAGATTCACAGACTGACAAATGATTAATTCTCCCACTAAGCCATTAAGTTCATCGATGGTGACATAACCACAGCGACAAAAATGCAGACAGTTTGGTTTACAGTGGACTGCAGACCTCTCCAGTCCTGACAAACACACTGAAACTGGAGATGTTATGTCCTCAAGGGAAAAAAATTACCTTTGCTTTGAATGACACAAGTATGTCTATCTTTAATTCATAGCCATTCCATGCTGCTGTTATTAACAGTGACATAAATCTGCCCTAAAAGTGACGATTTTTAATTACTGACCTCAAAGGAACTAAGGAATACAAGATCGGGGGGTCTCAGAAGAGCATTAGGAAGTCACTCCCTCAGAGACAGGCAGCTGTCTGATGAGACCTGCAGGAGCCCCCCCGAGCCTCCAAAGCACAAGGAGCCCCGAGCTCGGCGCAGCTCTGTCACCCCCCGTGCTGCAGCCGCTGCTCCTGGACAGGGCTCAGCGCTTCAGGAGCTCCGGAGCCCAGCACCTCTGCCTGCCCGGGGCCGCCGCGTCCTGCGCACGGAGCGGGACGGCCGAGCACCGGCCGGGACCGCGGGACCCGGGCACGACCGCAGCTCAGCGGGACCGCGGGACCCGGGCACGACCGCAGCTCAGCGGGCCCAGCCCCGGCAGCCCCGGCCGGGATCGGGCCCAGCCCCGGCAGCCCCGGCAGGGACCGGGCCCAGCCCCGCGGCACCGGCAGGGATCGGGCCCAGCCCCGGCAGCCCCGGCAGGGATCGGGCCTAGCCCCGGCAGCCCCGGCCGGGATCGGGCCCAGCCCCGGCAGCCCCGGCCGGGATCGGGCCCAGCCCCGGCAGCCCCGGCAGGGATCGGGCCCAGCCCCGGCAGCCCCGGCCGGGATCGGGCCCAGCCCCGGCAGCCCCGGCAGGGATCGGGCCCAGCCCCGGCAGCCCCGGCAGGGATCGGGCCCAGCCCCGGCAGGGATCGGGCCCAGCCCCGGCAGGGATCGGGCCCAGCCCCGGCAGCCCCGGCAGGGACCGGGCTCAGCCCCGGCAGCCCCGGCCGGGATCGGGCCCAGCCCCGGCAGCCCGGCAGGGATCGGGCCCAGCCCCGGCAGGGACCGGGCTCAGCCCCGCGGCACCGGGGGGCGGCGGTCACGGAGCGCCCCCTGCCGCCCCCGCGCGGTGCCGCCGCACCCTGCCGTGCCCCCCCGCCCTACCGGGGGTCCCGTGCCCCCCGAGCGCCCCCCGAGCGCCCCCCGAGCCCCGCAAGCGCTGCCCCGGGCGAGCCCCGCACGGTGCGGGCACGGCCGAGACTCGGCCCCGCAGCACCGCGGGCTGAGCGGCTCCGGAGCAGCGTCCCCACGGAGATACAAGCGCGGATACAGAATGTCAGGGACCGCCGGCCACGCAAAAAGCAGAAAATGCAGAAGAAGTCTGTAACTCACCGTGGAACACGCCATTGTCCGCTAGGAAGTGCCGGCAGTACTGCAGACAGCTCTTCTTATCCAGACTCCAGTAACTCATGGTGAGGCCACTTCCCGCTCACCATCAAAGGCTCTGGCCCTGCAAGGGAAATCAGAACGGGTAATTGGGACTTAATTTACAAAAAATGCCCAACTACTGCAAGCACTGTAGTTATTTGAGCCCTTTATGCAGAAAGGTCCATTGGCTTCACACGAAGATGACAACAAATGTAGTTCTTCGTTCTCCAAACGTGCCCATCTCCATGGACATCCAGGCAAAGGGCATGGACACGTCACCTGGACGGAGCCAGAGCTGGGCTGCACTGGTGCCACCAGCCAGCAAGTCCCAGGCTGCTGCAGGGAGCCCACCCCACCAGCAGCGGCTGTGCCTGTGATTGGCACCTCTGTCACCTCTGTCACCATCACCCCCCAGCCACTGCAGGCTACTGTGAGGCCTGGAGAGACAATCAATTTAATCCATGTAGTGATGCTGTCCCATATTTAACAAGCTACAGACACATCCATCAATATCACAAAACTATAAATCCTCCCCAACTGAAAGTTATAGTAATTAGAAAGGTGAATCAAAGGTAATCACCCCCTCGTTTTGAGACCAGAGCAGAGTTTTGAGGACACAGGGCCCCCTGTGCCCTTGCCCTTGGCAGACTTTGCCCTGTGGCACTCGGGATGAGCTCTCCCATGGACAGGCACTTTGAGCCTGAGGAGGAGAAGTTACATCAGCCACCCAGAATTAACAGTTACGGTTACAGTCAGACACACCAGCATTTCATCCTTCTTTGGAGCCATGGAATCCTTAATCTCCTGTCCTGACACCAAATCCTTTCACTGGATCCTCCTCCCTTTGCTATTTTATGAAGTTCAAGTTCTGATTTCAACAATCCGGACACCCCTTCCTGTTACAAGCCCACTTTGATCTCCCATTTTATCTCCCTCCCACCTTCACTCTGGACAACCCAGCTGCTTGCTCGCCCACACTTGGCACAAACAACTCCAACTGTCTTTATGCAAGCAAATTCTAGCAGGATGTAAGGACGCTGCCACCCAAATCTCCTCATAAAAATATTGCCAGAGGGCCCTAGTAACAAACCTACCCCCAAATGAAACACCACAGCACACAAAATGCTTGGCCTGCAGCTCTGCTGAGGGACACAGAGCCATTTCATTCAAAACAAAAAGGACAACAAATAATCTGAAATCACAGCCAACAGGACTCCTGTGATCCTTAATGACCAATTTAGCTACAATCATTTCCTGGGACACAGCCACCACATTCAGCTATAAGGAAACAGAAGGACCTCGAGAACTTTTCTCCCTTCCCCGTGCAACATTGTGGTGAATGCTGTCTCCTGACGTGGTGAAAGTGAAGGAGATGATCATGAAGGGCCCAGAAACATCTCCTGATTCTGGTCCTCCAGTCTCAGTTCTATTGCCGTGGCTGAGCAGACCCCCTCTCCCACCAGTTCCATCAGGCACCAGGGAAAAACCAGGCTGTCCCAGCATGGGGCTGAAGCCAATAACTCCTGCCAAAGTGTCAATGTTTATGTTTACTTGCAAGCATTAGAGACCACAGGCCAATTCCAGTGAGACACCCGTGGTGTTCCTGCCCTGGGCTGGCAAGGAGGATATAGCTGCACACATGAGATTTGCCTCTCTGAGGGGAGCAGGGATGGTCTGAAAGATTTGCTGCAGATGGGAGCCAAAAGCACCTGTTTGTGGTTTAATCCATCTTAAAACAGGCTCCGCTGGGGGCGTGTTTTGGGTATGGCCTGGGTATTGTTCACACTAAAGGCATATTTTGCCAAACTTAGGAACCCAAGCAGCAATACTCACTACCTCTGCCAGGCTTCATCTTCTACATTTCCTGGACTTTTGCCCTGGCCAGCCATGAGCTTTCATTATAGCCTGCACTAACTAAGGCCACTCTTCCAGCTGTAATTAGTAAGGCACAAGCTGTTAGTTACTTTTCAAGCACAGGAATAATTCTACCACCACAGTCCAGCCTACTGCCAGGCTTTTTGCTTTAGGCCACAAAAGTACAAGAGGCATCATGTTTTAATTAAGGAAACTATATCAAATATTCACCACCAAGAATTTGCACACAATAAAAGGAGATCTTATCTCCCGCCCAGCTCCCACACAGAACTCATGGGGGAGATTTACAGGGAAATGTCCCTGTCAATACATCCCTGCAGTGCCTCTGAAAGAGCCCCTGAGCCCCCTCCCCTCCCGTTCACGGCCGCTGCTGATACAATCCTCCTTTGTTCTGGCACAAAGGGTTCTCCCACACCACGGTGGCCCCTCGGAACAAAGGTTCCCCCGGCCACATCAGGGATGAAGGCAGACTCCCAAAGGGGCTGCATCAGCTGACACAAACATCCCACAAGAAAACTTTCCTAAGAAACACCAGTTTTTTGGATAGTCCTCGAAGTTATTTGCTTTACAGGGTTCCAGGAGAGCCCAGCCAAGATCATGCCTTACCCTACAGTACAAAAAAAAAGCAAACAAAATGCCAACCAACCCCACACTTGGGCCAAATACCATCATTTCAAAAGGAACACACGCTTAGGAACCGTACACAAATTTGCATCATTTCAACACAGGAAAAAAAGAACTTTCTGTCTATGCCACAGGCCAAAATGGAGGTTGTACCTGTATCACTTACTTTACACACACTGAATAAATTATTACAGTAAAAAGTGCCCATATGCATATAATTAGGTTTCATTAGGGAAGGTCTGTACCAATAAAACTATTTTGGTAGAAAGTTACCAAACTTCTGACCAGATATAAATCTGAGTTCAAGACCAGCTTGTGTAGTTACTTGGTAAAGGAGCCAATTCAAAGAGAGTTGAAAACACTCTTCACTTTTCCACTCTGCAGGTTTCTCAGCTTGGGATATCACTTTCACGAGAAGCAAAATTCCTGCTGGTTCAGCCCTGAGCCTGCCACATTCATTCCAAAAGGTAAAACAATGCGTGCTTCACTACCTAAGAGATGCTACTTCAGTGTGTCAGGAATCCACTTACTTTGCACCTAGATACAGAGTATTAATATGGAAGTTGAGCAAAGGAGTGCATTATGTGGTGTGCAGAAACACAGCAGCTTGAGAGAACTGTATCTTCTATTTCAGCTGATTAATTTCCATCAAACCTGTCAGCTGCTTTATTTTAGTGCTTTGAGCACTGTGTTCCATGAGAGACACTTTTCCATAGAGCTTTGATTAGTTGTACAGAGCCATACTTTACAAGAGAGTTATTAATGGAAGGAAACTGATACTGCTCAAGCTATTAATGGAGGTAAACAGGTATTGCTTGCTATTAATAGAAGTAAGCTGATATTGCTCAAAGTTTGATGCAAAAAATAAGTTAACTTACATATTCACATGTGCATGCCTGAATAAACAATGCAGACATAGACAGATGAGATGAACAAATATGATTCCTTTTGTTATCAGAAAGTGGGCAAACTCCTCACAAGGAAAGTTTAATTCTATGCATGCTTTATGAAGTTATTTGACGATAAAGGTTGTGGAAGTGAATGTGTAAGATATTCTGAATGTAGCAGAGGATGCATGGGCCCTGCCCAGGCTGGGAGAGATGCTTCTCACAGCAAGAGCAACATCTGAACCCCCATCTCATTGTATTCTACAGTTTCCCCTCTCAAACAGAAAAACCCCGTGCCTGAGTGAGCTGTGCAGAGAAGCAGGGAATTCCCTCATTCCAGGGAATCACAAAGCGTGTTACCAGCAGCTGCAGGCTGAGCAGAACTCGAGCAGAACATGCTCAGCTCAGGCTGTTCCGCTTAGCATGGAAGTGTTTTGGAAAGCAGCAGCACAATCCAAATATTTATCTGCAGTTTAACCTGGACACTGCGCAGGTCCCCAGTGTGAAGAGGGTACTTAGCACCGGACAGGAAGGTGTTTGAGCCCTGGGACAGCTCTCAGAGCACACACATTAACCGAGCTCACAGCCTCAGACTGCTGATGGCGCTTTTTCTCACCTGCACCCTCCCCTGCTTGTTCCTGGAGCACCTCCACACATAACAGTGGTGAGCCCATCAGATACCATGGATCGTTCCTAATGGCAGGGCAGATTCTGCAGGGCACCAGCACTTCCCTCGGACAAAACCATTGCTCCATTATCTACCCAGTGAACACAGGTTGAAAGTATGATGTGTAAAAAACTGACTCCTTTCCTTAGCCCCAAATGGTGCATAAAGTGCATGTCCCTAGTAATTAAAGGAAAGTCCAGAAAACACTGAATACTGAGAGGGCTACTGATTTTGGAAGCTTGTGCCCATTAATGACAAATTTTACCATTAAAAATAATTCAGAGATACTGGTCTCTACAATTGACATAAAGAAAAAGCATAGCAAATGTTTTTTTTTTTTTTTTAACTTTAAAAAGTAAGAAATGAAAAGAGCAATCCAGAGTCACACAAAGGCCACCCCAAGCATGTGATGGAAATGATCTGTATTGGCTCCAGCTATGGCCTGAGCCCTCTGATGAGCATTAGAGATCTCTGTATGGGAGGGAGGACAGACCATCTGGCTGGCACTAAGCAGCAGGAATGTAGTCCAGAGAGAAAGGCTGGGCTTTAATGTGGCAGCTGGGATTGTGCAGGGGGCACACAGCATCTCTGATGACACCATCTCATGTGGGCAGCTACCTTCCAGTCACTGCAAACACAAAATAAACACCAAAGGACAAATACTACTTCAAACTTCCCCTGGAGAATCCCAGAGCGGTACTGAAAACCTAAGCAATTTAGCTTCACAATAAACCTTCATTATTATTATAAGGGAGGAAGTGAAGTGCTTTATCTTCAGTTTGAGAATAAGCAAGAGATTTGCTTGCTCTCCTCAGGAACAGAGCAAGGGCTGCCCAGAGGGGGTCACTGGGTTTTCTCTACAGTTTCTTAGCTCAATAAAGTAATGTTCCACATCAAGCTCTACATCATTTCCCAAGGTGCCATCAGCGCTCAGCAGCACGGCAAACACACTGCGGAGCAGACAGACACTCCTCCAGGACACGCTCCCCAGGGCTCAGCCCTTTGTTATACTGATATTACAAATACCAGTAGTGACCAGAGGGAGAGAAGTCATTTGCATTTCTGTTCACTCCACAACTTGCAACCAGGAAACTTTATTCTCTCACCGACTTCCTTCCCCTGGACCATGTAAAAACACACTGCAGGCTCTCTCCTAGTTAATCAGTAGCCATCAACAGGAACTTCCCAGTCCATGTTTTTACTTTCTAACCAAAGTGACAACTCCTGCGGTGGAACAACCCTCAAGCTTTCAGAGACCAGTGCTGCACAACAAGGGCTGGATTTTTTTGAAAACAGTATCCACAAACCAAAGTAGCTCTTGGATGAAAAGCTTAGCCATAGTTAGACCTAAAAGCAAATCTGAAGAGATTATAAAACACTAATATGACAATATTTCATGGGGCATTCACCCATCTGCAGTCTTGGGCTTCTTATTCCACTAAGCCACCAACAGTCACCCAAATATTGCTAAGCATTTAAGCTGGTCTAAATTCATGCAGATTTAGATTTAACTGTCACACAAGCCAGGCTCTAAGGGTTCCACACATCATCTGTGCAAATCTCCACTTTAATCAGCATCGAATATCAACATTCACTCAAAATAACTTGCATAAACGCTGCTGAAGTTACACATATGGGAGCCAGGCAGAATAGGCAAGGCATACAAGATGGGAGTTCCATACTGCTGACACAAAAAGACATTTTTTCCAACAAATTGATGTCATTTTCATAACTTAAAAAAAAAGTTTTACCTACTTATGGTATAAACTATTTCATTAATGTACAGTTACTTTCCAGAGTTAAACCATCTTGTATAAAACAAAAACCTTAAAAAATACCCCCACAATTACACTGCCTTTTGAACAGCAAATATTTATCCATAAATATTACCAGCATGGAAAAAACAACATCCACAATACTTAGCAACAGAAAACAAAACGATCCAGTATCAGATCCTTTTCTTATTTCCCTAGGCACTGGTCTGGAGGAATAAAAGTGGAGATTTCTGTTTGATTTATTTTTCTGACAGATGAAGGTTCCCTAATCAAATGTGCCATGAGGCCAGAACAGCTGTGATGGCACCACGCTGGCAGAAAAGGTGTCAGAGAGGGCAAGCCAGAATCAGAGCAAAGAAACACATCCTGTGGATTTTCCTGAGAGCTACTGGGAACTCTCAGAATTCAGAGCTGTCTAATCAAAGGGAAAAGGTCACAGCAGAGTTTGGGATACAGATACACTTGCATACTCCTAGACAGATGAGACTTCTTGAAAATGCAGTTTTTTAATTTTACTGGGTTCAATCTGATATTTTGGCTATTCCCCCAGTAGCGCACTAAACACATCTTGCATTGCTCACCAGATGAAGACAGAGGCTCAGCCCAACCCTGATCGCATCCAGCTGGGGTCCTGCTAGAGGACAAATTCCCAGGATTTGTTCTTTAGGAGCAAGAGGGGCAGGTTGGGCTCTGTGCACAGCACCACACGAGGGTCTGGCAGACAAGTTCCCTGGCACCCATCCCTCCCAGGCAGGCAGGACACAGAGCTGAGCTCCTGTGCGAAGGACAGCTCTACCTGTGCTAGTCCAGCCAGCCAACAGCAACCCCTGCTTTTCCCAGGGCTGTTCATTCCCCTGGAGCTTTTGTTCCCAGTCATTTCTCCACTCCTTCTGGAAGCCATGAAAAGCATGTGTCAGCACAACTTGCTGCTGAGGAAGGCATTAGAAAGGATTTGAACTGACTCCCCATGGCAACGGACCCTGAAAGGGAATTAGCATTTGCTCCCCATTCCTCGAGAAGCCTAAATGGAATTTGTTTTTCTCCTCTTTAAGGAATTATTTCCAGGAGGGCAGCATGCTGCTGGTTCTGAGGTTCAGCAGGCACAGCTTCAGCTGGCACCTGCCCTGCCACCCTGCTCAGGGTATCACTCATCCCACCAGACATGAGATGGGTAAATACAAGTGAGCATCCATCCATGGTTTGCTTACACAGATTTCAGTGCTCTGCACACCTTTCTGCTGCCTCTGCCAGCTCTCTGTACACCCATTCCAAATCCAAATCAGGTTTGGGTTTGCTGCACAGAGAGTTTCAAACTGCAAACAAATGCAGGAGTCTTTCTGTACATGAAAACCTAAAACATAGAGAGACAACTCTGTGAAGATAAAAGTAAGATGCTTGGAAAGGACTTGTGCCAATGTCCAAGGCATGGACATGGATGACCTGCACCTTGTGTACTTGGCCACTTATCAATGCGTGTGTGGTTCCCCTAGGGAGTGGGCATTTCACACCACAAGACCCTCCGTGCTGGACATCAATTAACACAGTTGGTAATTGCTAACATTCTTTTTTTTTTTTTTTTTCACCTATGGGTGGTAACAAAGACCAAGCAAAGAATGGGAAGCATGTTGCAGCGCAGCACTGCCTGATTTGACCCACACATCCCATATTCCACGTCTGCCCCACGCTCGGTCACGCTCCGTGTGCGAAGGAGCAGGAACTCCGTGTCAGTTCCAATCAATCACATCTCTAACACAGCACGGGCCACTTTGCACCACAGCCTGTCTCTGCTTGAAGTTTCTTGCAAGCAGCCTTGAGTTACTTCAGGCTGAAGAGACTCAAGTGGGCACCTCACGCCAAGAATTGTAACACAGGTGGCCAGACGCCCTTGGAGTGGTTTTACATCCTTCAATGGCTGGCTGAGCCTCGGCCAGGGCACAGGGCATTCCCACATTGTGTCCACAGCTTTTTCCAGCCTTGCAACAGGTGTCTGCTTCCCAACTCTGCCCACCTCTGCCTGCCCCTCCTCTGCCCTTTCCACTTCCAGTGCCCCTGGGGGGCCTTTGTAAGCACTCATCGGCAGTGTCAGATATTTCCTCGTGTTGTGGATCCCCTAACCTGGCCTGCCTTCCCTCAAACCTGTGCTCCACATCACTCCTAGCCACCCAGGCAGACCAGATAGTCCTGTAGTGTCAGATGAGCAGTAAAAGGCTTCAAAGTCAGGAAAGCAGAGGGCAAGCTCAGATCTCTGGAGTAACAACAGTGCCCTCAGCGACTGTAGAGACTGGAACAAGAAAGCCACCTTTGTTACAGAAAACAGTTCCAGTTTCCTAAAATAAACAAGAAAGGAGGAAAACAAATCCAAACGAGTACACAAGAACACACAACTCCCTCCTGGCCATTAGACCAGTCTGGCACCCGCTGACCCCTGCAGGGACCCCACCAGAAGCACCTTCTGCTTGTGGGCTAGGAAGCTAAGCCAGATTTCTCCCTGGCACAGGCCAGATCCAGAGGTTCAAACCAATGAATCCACTGCCCTGGGGACCATCCTTCGCTGGTCAGTGGCTCCAACAGCCTCCCAGTACAACAGCCAGGACTGCTCAGAACATGCTCTGCATCCCACGGCGCAGTGAGGAAAGCTCTGTAAAAAGTGCTTGTACAGCACCCTCACTTCAACACAGTCAAGTGCATTTGAAGCAGCAATCGAAGGAGTTTCTGTAAGACCCTCTGAGGCAATTATGCATGACAGCCTTACCTCCTCTGAAGGCACAGGCAGAAACAGCTGTCCTACTGCAGATAATACAGCAGGTCTCCAGCAGACCTGGAAACAGACACTTGCTTTCCCAATTTGGAGCATTTGATTTATTTTAACATTCAGGCTTGTTTAAACTTACTAAAAAACCCAAGCAAACACAACAAATCTCAACACCAACACTACCCCATGTGGCTGCACCCTGGCTGTGCCATCAACATTATCAATTTAAATTGAATTGGATCTTGGGTGACACCTTAAAAAAAAACACACATTATTCAGATTTCATTAAAGGAAAACCACCCCATTTCTAGAAAGATTACTTTGTAGAGCAAACAGAAACACACAGGTTCAGTGTTAAAGCCTTCCCCAGAAATAAGGGGAATGCAAATATTGAACAGAGGACTAATTTTCATTCTGTATTTTGATGTTCATGAAACTGTTTTACTATCACAGGTATTTCTTGACAGTGTTTTAAATTACAGATCAGCTCATGCAAAACTGGGAGCTGTTAATAGCGGGTGGCCTCTCCTTTGCTTTTATGGAGTGAAAATTTTATTCTCCTTCTCAAATACCAGTGATTTTGATCAAAGTCATCGCAGGACACCCGCCTCAACGGCTGAAAGGACAGCAGCATTAAATCAATTCCCTAGGCAACCTCCCAAGCCGAGTCCCTATTGTTGAAATAATGAGTTGTGCACCACTTGATCCCAACCCACCAGCTGATCCCCGTTTTTATAGACAATAGGTAGCACAGAACCAGAAAGTGCCTGAGATCATTTCTCACAAATCGTGCATCTTCAGCTGATAAAACTTCACATTTCTTTCTGAAACAGCCTATGGGCATTTTTAAATGTAGGAAAAAAGCATCCTTCAGAGTTAAAAACAAATTTTATAAAAGTAGCAATCTCAAACTCATTCCAGAGAGCTGATGCTTAAAGAACCAGGAAGATTTTTAACAGATTGCACACACTTGCTGTCTCTCACCTCCCAAAAAGTCTGGATTTTCTTTCCATATCCCACATTATGTTTAACTCAGGTGCCTCATTGCAGGGTTGAACCCTGCCTCTCTTTTTAGTACTGTTACCTGCAATTATTCTTTCACATTTCAGAACAAACACCTTAAGTTTTCCTTTGTTTCCTTTAAGTTTTGCAACCTGTGGGCCAGAAGTCCCAAGGACAAGTAAATCAGGAGGGCCCCCTGAAAACAGGCAAACATTGTGTTTTATAACTCAGGAGTTAAAGCAGACTTTAAACAAAGAGCCTATGAGTGGTCTATCAGATAAGGCTTATATCTTTCTCCCTGGAATTTAATAACACTTCTTCTAAAACACTTTTCGGCCAGCTGGAGTTGAAGTTCCCAGAATTATACAGAGTAGCTTAATTACAACAGAATGTGCACGGAGTTCAATCCCCACTTCATTGTACTTTTTTTTTTTTTTTTCCTAAAAAATGGCATATTGAGTAAGTTATTAGAAATAAGGTACTTTTAGGGAGGACTCACTCCAGCAAGAGGTCTGACTCTTCTCAACCCCCACATACCCCAGCACCCTCCAGGTGGGGACCAAGCGTGCTCCCAGCCTGCGGCACTTCTGGCTGCTGTCCTGCGCTCCTCGGGGGGGTCGGGATTTTCCGCTAAGCCTCATTTAACACGGTCTGGGCTCGGTCTAGGGCGAGCCAAGCGGCTGCAGCTCGCTCCGGTTTCAGCTCATCACGGCCCAGGTGCTGCCCTGGCATCGCCGCGGGGCAGAGCCGCCCCGGCACATGGCAAACGCGGGGCCGGCGGCGGGAGAGCGGCTGGAAGTTCATCCCGCGGGATCCTTGATGTGTCCAGCAGAACAAACACGGCCGGGGCACTCCCGGGGCACTCCCGGGGCTGCGGGCGGGAGAGCCCCGGGAGCGGCTCCGTCACACAGCGAGCGATCGGGGCACGCGGAGCCTCCCGGGCCCCTTGGAAAACATTTAAAAACAAAAGTTACGCCTTACAAACCCCCACCTCAACTTTCGGCCGCAAACACCGGGAGAAACCAGCATCAACATCGAGCGAAAGCACAGCGGAGGCTCGCAGGGACACGGCCCGGTCCCGCCGCAGGAGCGCCCGCGGGGCGCACAGAGATGGGGCTTGGGGGGTCCCGTCCGCCCTCACTCACCGCGGCCGCCGGGCTGGGCTCGCTCCGGTGCGGGGCTGTCCCTCGCCGCCCAAGCACACGCTCACCGCAGCGGCTCCGGGCGCACAACCTGCTCCGTTCAAACCCCAGCGCTGCCGCCCGCCCCGCCCGGCGCGGCCCGGCCCGCCCCCGCCCCGGGGCCCGCGCAAACCCGGAGCGGCTCCGGCCGGAGCGGAGCGTCCCGCCCGCGGCCAGAGCGGCTGCGGCGGCCTGAGCCGCGATCCAGCCCCGGTGTTGCCGCGGCCCCGCGCCCGCTCCTGCTCAACCTGCTCCATTGTGTGTGCGCTGCGAGCGACGGGGCAGAGCCGCCGGCTCCCCTCAGCGCTGCCCGGGGCTGAACCCTCGCCCGCCCGCTCCCCTCAGCGCTGCCCGGACTGAACCCTCGCCCGCCCCGCTCCCCTCAGCGCTGCCCGGGACTGAACCCTCGCCACCCGCTCCCCTCAGCGCCGCCCGGGACTGAACCCTCGCCCGCCCCGCTCCCCTCAGCACCGCCCGGCCCGGACTCTCCCGGCCCCGCTCTCCTCAGCGCCGCCCGGGACTGAGCCCTCGCCACCCGCTCCCCTCAGCGCCTCTCCCCTCAGCGCTGCCCGGGACTGAACCCTCGCCATCCCGCTCCCCTCAGCGCGGCCCGGGACTGAACCCTCGCCATCCCGCTCCCCTCAGCGCTGCTCGGGGCTGAGCCCTCGCCATCCCGCTCCCCTCAGCACCGCTCCCCTCAGCACCGCCCGCCCGGGACTCCCCCGGCCCCGCTCCCCTCAGCGCCGCCCGGGCCGACCCCCGCCTGCCCCGGCAGTGTCCTCCCGGCGACACTCACCGAGCTCCCCGGGCGAGCCGTGGGGAGCGGTGCCGGTGGGAGCCGACGCGAGCAGAGGCAGAACGGAGGAGCGCGGCGGCCCCTCGGGCGGCCCCTCGCCCGGCGGGTGCCATGGAGACCCCCGGCCCTCCCGTCCCACCCCTGCCATGGCAGGGACACCTTCCACCATCCCAGTTTGCTCCAAGCCCCAATGTCCGACCTGGCCTGGGACACTGCCAGGGATCCAGGGGCAGCCACAGCTTCTCTGGGCACCTGTGCCAGGGCCTCCCCGCCCTCTGAGTAAAACAATTCTTTCTTAAATCAATCTATACCGATCTCCCTTCAGTTAAAGCCATTCCCCCTTCTATCACAATGGGCCTGCTCAGAAGTTTGTTCCCAAAGGAGGCAAGCAACAGCCCCGTGCCCACCCTGCCGCCGGACTCCGAGGGGCCGGGGATGTTTATTGCCATTTGCCTGACATGCCACACCAGCAATAAAAAGTCTGTGCAGCATCGAAGGTATTTTTCTTGGGCCATTTGGGGGCCAGGTCTCTCCTTTCACTCCCTGCGATCCTTTGAAGACGTTGCGTCACTCACGGCATATTGCGAGTTGCAGGGGCAAAGGCTGAACAGTTTAATTCTTGTCCTTATTCCCAATCACAGAACTGCCTCCTCTGTGTGAAATCCTCTGCTGGGCATTGCTGTGGGTGAAGGGAGGGCTGGAGCTCCTGAGAGGCAGCGTGGGGGTTTTATGTAACGGAGAAAATGCTGCTTCTGCCCCAGCCCCCAGTCAGCTCAGCCGGGCTCTGCACAGATATTTGTCTCTGCTCCTATTACTGCTTTTCCAATAGCCAGGCCTCCCACAGAGACAGGATCTGCAACCTCTCAAGCCCTGCACAGATGGAAAGCACAGCTTTGAACTGAATTGGGCTTTTTCTGAGGGGGGAGGGTGTACTGGTGGGTTGGTTTGTTGTTTTTTTTTTTTAAGATAAGCCCTGCATGATAAGGAAAACAGCATTAACAAACAATTACAGGACCTGACCCTTGAGAAATCATTTGTCACTGCAACCCCAAATCCATGTGAGGGAGCACCACACTTGGTTCACATTCGCCCACACCTCACCTCTGCTTGCTAGAAATGTAGCATGTGGCTTCCTGAGACTTTTCTCTCAGCTTTACAGAGGATTTTTGTGATAAATCCTCCTGTGACTCATCTACAGAAGTGTGAAGTCCAGAATTATATTTAATTATTACAGAAAATAAATCACAGGTGTACAATTATGCCCAGCTTGGAAAAGCTCCTCCTACTTCCCGGACATAGGAACAGGAACATCTATAAACCCCCACCAAAAAGTGGCTTATTGCTGAGCCTGAATGTGTACCTTGGCGTTAAAACTCAGCTTTGAGTTTTGCTTTGGAGGGTGCCACGGCCAATCCTAAATCCTTGATTGTCCAAGTACCACGGTGGTGGTTGGTCCAGCCCCTCGCTGCCAGAATCTCACCTTGTTATTTTTCATTTTCTAACAGGCACAAACACCTGGTTTGCTGCCCCAGAGCTGCCTCCCCTCTCCCCCACGCTGGGTTCCAACACACTGCAGGTATTTCATGCCTCGCTGCTCCCTAACACCAGCCTCACCCTGGGAAGACCAGGAACAAAAGGAGTAAAGAACCACTAACATCTATTCTTACCCAAGGAAACTGCTTTTTTTTAGGATCTCAGGAGTCACAATTTTGCCCTGAAGTCAGCAGAGAAAATGCTGATGTAGCAACTAATTGTGAGACAAGCAGTGCTCAATTATTAAGGTTTTTTTGTACCACACTCTTCTCCTCAGTGTTTCATTGGAAAGCAATCACACAGAAAGAAAGAGAGAAAGAAAATCTGTAGAACACTTCACTTTAAATAAATATTGGGACTGTGGGAGGTTAAACAAGGGTCAAGGGCTTGGTATGTAAAATGCAGCAATGAATATAAGAAATTCAATCTTTATTCTGAAAATATTTACAACATAAATAGTAATACACTCATATACATCACACATGTATCAAAAATAAAGCAAGCATTTAAGTTACTAGCACAGTCTGGTCCTCCTTTTCAAATTTCATGTTTTATATTCATCTAATTTTAGATACTTACAGAACCATCAGAAAGAAACAAAATAGGTTTTTCTTCTTCAAGTGAAAGTTGTCTTTGAAAAATTTGGATTCCTGACATTATATTCTTTACCAAATGATTTTTTTCCCCTGAGGAACTTTGTTACAGCCTCATCAGCTTTTTAAGATCAGCCATAACAAATCACCTTTTATATCGCTAACAATGCAAGCCATTATTCAAAATGACTGAGCTTTAAACCACAAATTACACAAAAAAAGTAGTGTAAGAACAGAATACAAACAAAAAGTTTGTGTTTAAACACATCTCACGAGCTTTGTGAAGGCCTGAACTGGGGTTTCTGTCCAGTGTGGGCTCCTCAGTGATGGCACATGACAGAGGTGTGAAGTGACACTGTGCCTCAAACCTGCACTGTCCCTGCTCCCCTGCCTGGGCAGCACAGGCTGGAGGGGTTTAGGTGGGAAACTAAACAACTGATTTAGGACATCACTGTGAAAAGCTTTGGCATCAGAACATTTTCATTGGTGGCCTGCACATTGCTACTAAACTTCAATCCCATGATATGAATCCCATATACGAATTATCACATGGGATTTATTCTAGATAACCCATGAACTGGGGGGTTAGATTCTGTGTAATCCATTAACTGGGGGGTTTGTGTTCGAAACAGGGACTCTCAACATCACAGCACTGCTTGTGAACACAAACACACACAAATCCCACAACTTGGGGAACTGCATTCCCCACCTTTTACCTCTCAGTGGAGCTTCTAACCCAGCTCACAAATTGTTTCAGCCTCTGCAGGAATTTATTGCTGCTTATGTGATCCTGGATTCTTCCAGAGTAGCTTTGGTCTTTCCATATGCCTTTATTTTTCTTCACAGCCTTTAACTCTGCCCGAAGGAGCTTTTTGTGCAGTTTCCAGTAGAGGCGAGAGTGGTGAGGCAGCCCCTCAATCCGGGCTGCTCTGCCCAGCCCTTGGCTCAAGAGCTCTTCGTTCAAGCACATGCTGAGAAATCTACCCTATAAAAATCACAATAAACAGATAGTCACCATTGGAACAGGGCTGTTTGGGGTTTGGTGTGAACTCCCTAAGAGGTACAAGCTTTACTCGTGGCTAAATCTAGACTCTGGCAGAAGAGGTTAAAAGTGAAAAGGAATCCAGCTGACTTAAAACCCAACTCCAAAGTGAGGGTGGGCAGGCCCTGGCACAGGTGCCCAAAGAGGCTGTGGCTGCCCCTGGATCCCTGGCAGTGTCCAGGGTTGGGTTGGACAGGGATGGAGCAGCCTGGGACAGTGGGAGGTGTCCCTGCCAGGGCAGGGGGATGGAACAAGTTGGGCTTTGATGTCCCTTCAACCCAAAGCATTCTGTGATTCTTTAATGCAGGGAATTTGTGAGAGAACATCGGATAACCCAAACATTAAGCTAATCAGAACTACAGGAGGTCTTTTTGGCACTGTCAGAGAAACATATTCCTGTCATGAATCAGTCTGAACAACTACTGCTCCTGCAATTAGATTTGCAAATGCAACATTTAAAATTCACACCAAGCAAGATAAATCATAAATAATAACATTTGTTAAATGTACTAAGATAACTGTGTGACTACAGTCACATTTAAAACTGCAGAGAAGAGCCAGTTTTTGTGTCTCTCTTTACCTTATTGACCAAAACAAGGCACTCCAGCGCCGAGCTGTCCCTCCCCAGCAGCTGGAACCACAGGGGCTGTTTGGGGAGCAGCTCCTGCTGCAGCCAGGCCGTGCCGCCCGGAGCCAGCTCCACCCCGGCCAGGCGGAGCAGCAGGAGCCCCTCTGGCTGCCCTGCAATGGAAAGGGAGAAATCTGGGACCAGGGGAAAGCTCAGGCTTTGCACAGACCCTCAGCTCTTGGTAATGAATTGATTCCTACAGACTGAAATAATCCCTTTTAATTCCTCACAGCACAGAGGAATTTGGTCTCATCTCTTCTTCAGGGAAAAAAAATACAAATCCAAGATTGCCTAATTCAAAATCAGTTTTGGTTTATTTTGCAAGGAAAGTAAAAGACCTGCTCCCACTGTCAGTCACCATCCTTTATGCAAAGGGGCAGAAGCATCAGTACCCACAGGTGTTGGCAAAGCCAGTGTGAGAGTCATAGACTCGATGGACAGTTTCTTCTGACAGCAAAACTGTCCCCAAAAATGGATGTCTGCAAATAAAAGCACAATCCCAAAAGAGGCTTTTTGCCAGCAGGATGATGAGCTGTGCAAGCAGAAGCACTACTTGAGTGCTCACTTCTGCTGCTGGAAAATATCACAACAACTATAATGATTAATAGAAACACTACAGGTCTCCTCATGTCTTTTATTCCCCAGCTTCCCACCTGTAAAGCACAGAAAGACCAAAAGGCAGAGCTGGAAATGTGCCTCAGCCCTTCCTCTCAAGCTTGCAGCCATTCTAAGAGCAGCATATTTCATTTCTGCCCTTGCTCTTCACACTCTTCTCATTACTCACATTTTCTCTGGATGGCTGTGATGAAAGGAATGCTGATGGGAATGTGCTCAACTTTCAAGCCCTTCTCTGTGACGTGATGTAATTTCCCTCTCAATTTCACATTCTTTTCTATGAACTCCACAGGTATATCCAAAGGACTTGTGAACTTTGTTGTCTGTTGATGGAAGGAAGAGCAAGACAAAATTTTAAGAAAAAATGTAGAGTGGTTACAGTCACACAAAATCCAATCTCTTAAAACAGTTTGGGAAATTATACCTCTATTGTTAGACACCATGGGCAGTAAACATAGATATATATTTAATAGTGATCAGCTGCAGAAGCTGTGCCAGCCCCTCCAGACTTGTTTCCCTGTTTTACAGGACTTGCAACATGGGTGTGGACATAAAAAACAAGTTTAGAGAAAGAACAGAAACTGCTATTTTTCGAGCCGTGCCTATTGAAGTTCACTTGATGCCCCATGAAAAGAGTGTTCTAGAAGCAGCCTGAATGGTGCTGGGGAAGGGGTGAAAGGAAGCCAAAGGACAGACACGCTGAAAACAAAGACCGAGCAGGGAGGGCAGAAACAACCCCGCCTTTGATACAGGAGGAAACCAGGAGAGGGACAAAAGCAGGTGAACAGCTCTGAGAAGATCACAAGAAGATTAAATTTGATACTACAGCCTGGGAGGATCCAAAGGGAATGGTTATGTGATCTCACAGGAGAACCAAGCTGAGCAGCAGCAAAGACTTGGGCTGTGGCACAGGAACGGAGCAGACACAGGTTTGGGGTGGAGGGAGAAGGACAGGTTAGACCCTAAAAAATTAAGAACCCCAAAATTTAAGGCACTGAGGTCTCACTGTAAGAGGCCTTAGCAGAGCACTGACCTACACAGCTGTGAAACCCACAGACCTCTGATGTACAACAGCTGGGAAATAACCCCCCCAAAACACTGCAACTAAAGGCCAAGATCTGTCTCCTGTGCATTATTTATTCAGCAACCCCCCCGCTCTGTGGTCCGTAAGGCCTCCCACTAGGAACACAGGAATTTGGGACCTTGAAGGTAGGAAGCCTGAAGGTTTTTAGGAACAGAAGTTGTTCAAAGCTGATCTCATTTGCTCTGGAAGCTCCATCAGCCAGGTTAACACCTTCACAGGCCCTTAGGTCAAAACCAAACAAACAAAAAACAGAGAAAAGAATTCTGGCGACATTCACAGTTCAGGTTTTCTGGTAGGATTTTAAAGTAAAAACTCCACACAAATGTTCTCTCATAGCATTTGGAATTGAGCAGGGGAAAGATGAGGGTAACTGGGATTTTTAAAGCAGCTAGAGCCCCGTGGGAGCACGGTGGCTCCTGCTTGTGGAGGTTCAGCTTTTCCAGGAGCGAGCAGCATGGTGTTAGTGCAGCGTGACCTGACCATCCCGGGAGGGAGGGGAGCTTAGGGTGATATTTAAAAACATTCAGAAGCAGTTCTGTTCGTGGAAGGACAGAGGCAATACACGAGGCAAGCACCCGTATCAGCTGTTTGGACAAGTGAGGGTGCTCGAGCTGCACAGCCGGACAGGGCAAGGGCCCGCTGCCCTCCGAGGGACTTTAGGAACCTGCGAGCACGGGGAACCCGCGGAGATGGAGGTGACGGTGCCACCGAGCCCCTCGGGATCCGAATCACACTTCGCTGGCTTTTTTCAGCTGTTAATCAGTAGCTGGAGCAGGACCGTTATGATTAAGCAATCGCACTGTGAACCTTGCACGCTTGGCTAATCTTTTGTTTTAAGGAAAAGGGAAGACAATGCCAAGATGAATTGGCTGTCTGGGCGGGAGCCACCGGGAGTGGAGGCAGCAGGGCTGAGCCACCCCGGGGAAAGGGAATTCCGGCAGCGGAATATCGCGACATCGTGACCACAGGGAATTCCGGCACCGGGACATCGCGACCACAGGGAATTCCAGCAGGGAGACATCGCGACATCGCGACCACAGGGAATTCCGGCAGGGAGACATCGCGACCACAGGGAATTCCGGCACCGGGACATCGCGACCACAGGGAATTCCAGCAGGGAGACATCGCGACATCGCGACCACAGGGAATTCCAGCAGGGAGACATCGTGACCACAGGGAATTCCGGCAGGGAGACATCGTGACCACAGGGAATTCCGGCACCGGGACATCGCGACCACAGGGAATTCCAGCAGGGAGACATCGCGACCACAGGGAATTCCGGCAGGGAGACATCGCGACCACAGGGAATTCCAGCAGGGAGACATCGCGACCACAGGGAATTCCGGCAGGGAGACATCGCGACATCGCGACCACAGGGAATTCCGGCAGGGAGACATCGCGACCACAGGGAATTCCGGCAGGGAGACATCGCGACCGCCGATGGTCACTCACTGAGCACCCGCGCCAAAGGGAGCCCAGACCCAGACGCAAGGAAGGGCTGGGGGGACTGATTACCATGGAAACCAGAGACACAGAGGGTTGAGTACGAATCAATAGAGAAGTTATGTAACTGGTAAGCAACGAATGCTGATGCTTTGTTTAAATATATAAATAATGTTAAATACTGAGGAGCGGGGAGCCTTTTGCGGGAACCACCAGCTCCTGCTTTGCGCAAACCAAAACAAAACACAGAAATTCTTCGGCTCTGCCGCCGGGAACAGCTCACGGGCGGGAAAACAACAGGCGACGAGGCAGGCCCGGCCCGGCCCGGAGCCCTCCGTCCTCCGCCCGGGGCCCCGAGCGGCTGTGCCGGGCTCTCCCGCACCCCCGGCCCCGTGCCGGGCTCCCCCCGCACCCCCGGCCCCGTGCCGGGCTTCCCCCGCACCCCCGGCCCCGTGCCGGGCTCCCCCCGCACCCCCGGCCCCGTGCCGGGCTTCCCCCGCACCCCCGGCCCCGTGCCGGGCTCCCCCCGCACCCCGGCCCCGTGCCGGGCTCCCCCCGCATCCCCCAGGCCCCGCACCCCCGGCCCGGCCCCGCACTCACCAGGCGGAGGCTCCGCGCCAGCAGCAGCACCCCGGCCACGGCCGCGCCGGCGATCAGGCCCTGCAGAGGAGAACGGGGCTCAGCGGGGCCCAGCGCGGCTCAGCGAGCCCCCCCGGCCGCCCCCCGGCCCGGTACCCCAGCCCCGGTACCCGCAGCAGCCCCAGGTGCGCGTCCGCCCACTCGGAGAGCCGCGCCAGGGCCAGCGCAGCGCGCTCCGAGGCGCCACCGCCGCGCTCCGCCATGGCCGCGGCCCCAGCGGCCCAGCGGCCCCAGCGCCCCCGCGGGCGGCGCCGAACAGCGCCCGACGGCGACACTGCCCGGCGGCGACAGCGCCCGGGAGCGACACCGCCCGGGAGCGACAGCGCCCGACGGCGACAGCGCCCGGAGCCGGGGCTGCCACGGCCTCACAGGGAGCAGTTCCTTCCAGTATCCCACCCATACCCGGCCTTTGCCTTCCTCCTCGGCCTGTCCCTCCATGCCTTGGCCCCAGTCCCTCTGCAGCTCTCCTGGAGCCCTTCAAGCACTGAAAGGGACTCTGAGCTCTCCCTGGAGCCTTCTCTTCTCCAGGCTGAAATAGGCGCTTTGAACTGCTCAAACCTGTACCACAGCCCCTCTGACCCTGCAAATGCTCCTTTCTTCTTGACCTTCTTTTAAATTTGTTTGGTGTGTTATTCTTCTTGTTGTTTGGGAGGGGGTTTAGCATTTATTTTTTTTTTTTTTTTAATGCTAAAGATGTTTAAGTCTGCAATAATGCTAATGTTAAAAAGAAAAATCACTTTAAAACAGGGTTGGTTGGAAAATCAAAATTTTATGGGTTTGCTTCAGCAGCCTGCTACGGGGCTTGCCCAGCAGTAACATTTCCAACTTCCAAAACAGCTACTTAGATTAAGCACTAACCCAGCACTTGTTTCACCAGTTTGGAAAAAGTAAACATTTATTTTAGGTCACATTTCATAGCTATTCCTGTTGGTTTGGAGCTTATGTGTAATTTTGATGTTGTTAAGATAATCTAACTTCTGATAAGCAATCCTCAACCCATCTTTATTAGTAACAAATTTCACTGTGAAGCAAAATTGCAAGGTGAAAGCCAACTCTCACACATCTGCAAATTTCAATTCTCAGCTTCTGCACTTGAAGTTCTTCCTCAAAATCAGAAAAGTTAAAACAAGGTATGGACAAGATGGACAAGATACAATTAAGTGGCTTATGGTTCCAGTGAGGATACAGAAACGAAGTGCCTCACACAGAGTTAACGCAGTGGAGATGGTGGGACGGGGACTGAAAGGTGCAGCCATAAATCTGATCTATTTTTGTGTTGATTTTGTATTCATGCAGAGGGGAAATTGGAAGACTTTCAGCTTGGGCAGTAAAATGCACATGACTTCATTTAGCACGGCTGATTTTGCTGTGCTTGAAACAAACTGTGAGCAGCACGTCCCTCAAGGGAGAGGGAAGGACAAAGAACAGAGGCAGTGTCCAGGGCAGCACAAGGTCACAGTGTCCTCCTCCAGACCCCTCCCTACTCCTGCCGCCAAGGAGATCCTTTGTACACCCACCCGCCCCTCCAGTCACCCCCAAGGTGGTATTGGGTCACTTCTCCCCCAAAACACACAGTAACAAAATGTCCCAATCCCCGTCCCAGCCCAATCCTCCAAATATCGACACGAAACACAGACTGGCAGAGAAACTTGTGCACCTTTCCAAGGGATGTTTAATAGTTTTCCTTTTTCATAGCGATGTTCCACATACACCCAACGGGGTCCGAGTGCCTCTCCAGCACCTGTGGGTCCCTAAGGCACTCAGGAGGGAGCTCAGTGGGAGAAATCCAGCGGGAATGTTTCCACCATATGGCACCAGCAGCGAATTCTGCAGCAGCTCTGCCACAGGGCGGCACCCATTTGATTTGTGTGAGAGCGAGTCCTGCACCAGCTCACTGGGAATTTGGCAACTTTATCATCACCAACTCACTCTTCTATCCCCCCAGCTGGGGGAAGTCATCGTGTCCCCACTGCTTTTGAGAATGAATATTCAAATTTTAGTAACACAGTTTGGAAAACCAATGGATTAGTTTTCCTCTGTCGACTCACCCCCTTCCAAAGGCCCTCGTGCCCTCCCTTGGGAAGCACCTCCAGTTCCAGCTGCAGGACTCAAGGCTCAGAGGATTGTGCGTTACTCCAGTCCTACCTTACAGCATTTTGCCATCAAGAAAGTACCTTGAACGTAAATCAAACTGCCTTGAAACAGCGGAAATAAATTAAACAAATTACATTTGTTTATAAAAATATTTTCTTATAAATCTTTAAAGCTTATAAAAGCCAGAAAATACATTTAAAAGAATCTCTGGAACGTTTCATCCTTTGAGGCGTGGTTACAGTTCAGAAAGTGAGAAGCAAAGCCCACAGACATCTCACACTGATCTTCCCACAAGGAATTCTGCAGTACCATGCTCAACCTCCAAGTCAGAATGCCTCGGGCATCCTTCCCCGGGTCAACCGCCCTGTCAGATCATTTCTGTGTGAAAATAAAAGCTGGCACTCAGCTGGCAATGCTGCTGCCTCAACAGCCGCGGCACGAGGAGCTTTTGCAGAGGGGCCCTACGGAATCGGCAGCTCTGGAGCTCAGGGCTAAGCATGGAGCACTGAGGTGCTGCTTTAACCATTCCTTTCTGAACTGACCCTGTGACTGGGAGGGCAGGGGCGCCACACACAGCCCCTGCCTCGGCCACACGGATCTCCCTGGTGTGGCACAGAAACACCGAGATTCCTGGGTGCTGATTATGGGATGTGTCTTTGTAATAAAACTAAAACCACCTTGCTGGTCCATCCAACACCGAAGTGCATCAATTGTTCCTCTTGCACTTCCACGAAGACTGTCCTTCGTCCTGCAGCTTTTTGAATTTTGGTCCAAGGAAGAACCACCAGGCAAACCCCAGGATGACGCAGATGATGGACTCCACGTAGTAACCGTCCAGGGTCGTCACGCAGGAGCCCCCAGCTTTTGTGCACAGCTGAAACAGAGCACAGGGTCAGGCACTCAGTACCTTCAGACAGCACTCAAGAGCTGCTGGGGTCACCTTGCTCTTGGTTATGACTAAAGATAGTTGTTTACTCTTTGTTGTTTCCTATGCTCAGAGAGGCTTTTGAGCTTAGCAGCAGCATGAAAAGTACCAAACCTGTTCTGAACATTTGGGAAATGGAGCACACCGGCCCAAGGGGTAAGCTCCAGAACACAGAAACTGCCCCACTGTCTGTGCTGGCCCCGAGGGGCAAACACTGCTCCCAGTCATGGAGAAAGATGATGATTTTTTTTTCCCTAGCAATCCACGTTGTGGATTCCCCATCCCTGGAAGTGTCCAAGGCCAGGCTGGGCAGGGCTCGGAGCAACCTGGGATAGTGGAAGGTGCCCCTGCCCATGGCAGGGGGTGGGACTAGAGAGGTTTCCTTCCAACCCAAACCATTCAAAGATTCTGTGATTCTATGTCAGGAGAAACATGCCCAGGATGGTTTTGAACTGGAAGACAAACCCCCAGCATTCAAAGGGTGAGTGTACAACATGGAGCTGTTTCTGCCATTGTTTGGCTTTCAACGCTGCTCTAATCCCAGGATTAATCAGTCCTCTGAGCTGAGGCTCTAGCAGTGATTTCATTATTCTGAGACATGTCAAGATCAGATTAGGACTAAGAAGGGAGTGGTGGTGATGGTGGTGGAATGTTACCAACTGGGAGGATGTGAGAAAAGATCACAGGAGTGAGGTGAAGGAGGAAGGACTCAAGTTCGGTAGAGGCCCAGGCCCAGGGAACCTAATTAGTGACAAGCTAACGAGTGAGAAGCTGAAAAAGCTCCTGCTGCAGAAGCAGCTTCCCCTCTGCACCAGCAAAAACTGTAACTCCAGTTCAGACAAGTCATGCTGGACTCCAGCACACTTTGTTCATTTAGAGAATCTCCACATCCTAGAGTGTCCTGGCATTCAGGATGAAATAAATCTCAGTCATGAGCACAGAAGAAAAATGCCCAAACATTTCCACTCTTCAGCCATGTCAAATGTCTCATTTGCTGTGAGGAGGTGAATTTGAAATGTTGCTTTCCCAGCAGTTTTGTGTCCTATTGTTTGATCTGCGTACAGCAAGTTCTTTGTTCTCTTCCACAGGGCTCCCAGAACTGGGCAGGCAGCCAGTCCCACTTGATTTCATGGGGAAAGTGGACACCAAAGTCAGAGAGCAAAGCAGGATCTTGGAGAAGGTATCAAGGCAGGCAGATAAGAAACCTCCAGGGAGACAGAAGGAAGAAAAACCTACCACAAAAATGTCCCCCACCTGTGGGACAGAGAGCCTGCCAAGGACAGAGCCCCTGATGGCACAGAATGTGGCACCACTCTGGTGCTTCCACCCCAGCTTCTCATCCCAGCACGGGGAGAAAGGGCCAAATACTCGGCAGCTGCAAACCCTTGGTAAGGTGTTGGTGACTCAGAGTGAGCAGATGATAACAGACTGGATTATATCAGACAGGAAAATGAGCCCGATCAACAGGAATTTTTAAGCACAAGCCATGCACTGTGAAGGTTTTCAAAGGCAAAAGAAATACTTCAAGAAGCAATTTAACTGAGACATTGAGCAGAGACACCCCCAGCCCCCAGACTCACCTCTGTGGCCTCTGCAGTGGCACAGGTGTGGCCCTGGGCCCCGGCACACTCCTTCACTGTGAGGGGGTCCACCAGCCACAGGGCCACTGTGGAGGGCCAGTTCCCCCCCAGGTTGGACACGGTGTTGAGCAGGGTCATGTAGGTGCCCCCGATGAGCGGGTCGCTGACCTTGGCGTTGAAGGCCATGATGGCCACGTACATGCTGTACAGGGTGATCTGAGGGGACAAACAGAGGGTGTCCCTATGTGCGGTGACAACTGACACCCCCAGCATGCAAAGCCTGCTGAGAGATGCCCTGAACTCAGCAGCACTGACTGGAAATTGCCCCAGGAGCAGCAGTTCCTCCTGCGGCGTGTCCCTGTGCTGGCAGGGGAGTGGCTTTGCCACTCATCTCAAGTCGTGCTGCAACAGACCCAGCCTCACACCACTGCCACGACTGGGCTTATCAAACTGAAATACAATCAGCCAGCTAAAATAGCACCTCAACACAGCACTTCTGCATCTAAAATCACTCCTCAAAGTGCATACATTTCAGTTCTGATCCAAAGACCACACTGTATCAGGCGTTTGTTTTCCTCCAAGTCTTTGGACCAGATCATTACGATGTTCCTCCAACAATGAAGTTATTTTTGTCAGGACCAGGATCACATAACTTTATGGATCTGCACAAGCAGCACATTCATCACCATGCCTGTCAAGCTCAGACACAGTTCTGGGATTTCTCCAGCTCCTCTGTGCTTTTCAGCTTCTGGGCCTGGGGAAAAAGGAATCTGGGGAACTACACCAGACCTGGACATCTAAAAGTAGCTCTGCGGATGATGTCCAATGGAGCACGGGGAATAGGGAGAAACAACACTGGTGAGAGCATTTGAAGTCAATGCAGCCACACAGCACAGATCAGGCCTGGAGGGATTCCAGTGACCCAGGGTAAGGCAGGTAACAGCATTTCCCCTCCCCCCCCATGAGTGCTACCTGGTGTAGAGCATAACTCAGCACCACCACTGCATAGTAGTAGACAGGAAATCCTCCTTCGTGCTTTACTTTAGGAGCCCACCACACCAGAAAAGCAAATTCCAGGCCAAGCAGTAACCTGGAGGGATGAGAAAGAGGATTTGTAATTCTAAGTAATTCTTCCCATGTATTTCTTTGACACAAAGCAATTACTCAGCATTTATAGAGAGTACATCAAAATAGTTTAGATTTGAATTGTTACAACTATTTCTATTTCAGAATTAGATACTAAATGTTTGACAAGCAATGACATTAAGTAGGAGCAGGAGAGCACTGCTCTAATGCTGCTGTACATGCACCTCACAAACACCTCATGCTCTTTCACACCTGATACTGCATGAATCAGACAGTTCAACTCACTGCGAGGATCCTGATACACTTCTTTGCACCTGGAAGTCAGAGAGTTACACAAGAGACCCTACACGTGATCTGAAGACACAAATTGAGCACACGAATTACTGTGTTTCCCTAAAATGAGGTTTCACCTGTAAGGCATTGCTTTGTAGAAGGTGTTCAGGGGCTGGGGGCCCGCTGTGTATTTGCTGATAACCAGAGGCAAGATGATCTGCAAAGGAACCATTGGAACTGCCAGCAGAGCCAGGTGCTCTTTGGGGACTCCCTCCTCCACCAGTTTGAGTCCTGTTACAGCATCTGCTGCTGAAAACCCAACCTGCAAGGTCAAGGAGACAGAAGAAGCTGAGGAGAGCAGGGAGTTTGGCTAGAAATTCAATTTACTCACTAATAAGTACATTGAGAAATGGGATAGAGGACAAGTCACTTCTGCCTTTGATTCGATTTCCAAGTTAGTTCTACATGTTCTGCACTTGCACACTCTTATTGTCACCAGTGCCAGAACTATTCCAAGAACATTAAGTAGCACTGCCATTCATTCCTGCACTGTAGCTGCTGTTGGCATCCATGATGTCCAACAAGGAGCCATGGAAACCCAGCTTGGACAGAGCTGGGGATTCTGGGAATAACACTGGAGTTGAAAAGGAACATTTTCTGTCCTTTTAACTGCAGGGTACACAGCGTGTTTAAAAATGCACTTTACTTTAACACCACATTGCCACCAAACTTCTCTTCAATGCTTGTATTAAATACAAAAGCTCAAACAAAGCTTTTCTGCTGCACAACCCCACTCAGCACAATGAGATAAGCTATTTTGTTTAAATTCTATGTGAAAATTCACAACTCTGGTGACAGCCAATAGCGAAACTAAGAAATAAGTTACATCCTAGGGACTCAGCAGCCTTCCAGACTCTGATGCCAGCATTTAACAATTCATAAGTGTATTTACTTACTTTTGATGTGAGGATCAAGAGACAGAAAGTAAGAACTGCTGGCATCTTGATTATTGAGAATAGCAGCCTGTATGTGTCAGTGATGCCTTTTGTTTCTTCCTTTGCTGGTATTAGCTCCTGGGTTTCCTTTTTCAGAAAGGCAACCAATGTAGTGGTCACTAAAAAGACAGCTCCCCAGAAAAACAGGAAATCTGAAGGGGAAAATAAAATAAAAAAAAAATTTCTTTGTAGCAGCCATCATTGACAGTTGTAAAATACAAACCTAATAATCCAAATGGAATAAGAACAAGCAGCAAAAGCAAACCACAAGCACTGAGCCACACACAGTGAGTGACACAGGTCTTCCCTCCTCTGTAGGGAGGCGTTTGCTGGAGCTGAGGCAGAGGAGCAGCAGCAAACCAGGTCACCTCCCTGCTGTTTGCTGGGTTATTACCACAGCGAGCACGGTGCAGGAGACACAGAAACAAAAATTAATGTATTGAAGGACTACACACACAACCACTAAAGGCTGATACAGAAGGAAGAACCACGTGTAATAGAAGACAGGGAAAAACCTGCAGAGGAATTCCTTCCCAGCTCCCCAGCTGCCTTACCGTGCAGCCGTGGAACCACTCTGTGTCTCAGCTCTACATCCCTAACCAATATCCACCTCCCATGTGGAGGAAACAGGGTTTATGAGTGTGAAGATGGCCTGAGGAAGGTTTTTACAGAGCTGTAAGGAGTCCTCAGATATGTTTGGTTGAAGAGCAGACTTGCCAATGTTCAAGTGCTCCATTTTAAGCAGATCAGTATCTGCTAAATCATGGATATGAGGGCAGCAATGGCAAAAACACACCGAGTGAGTACTTTTTGATTTAGTGAATGGTAAATTTAAGATAATCCTATCCTCTGCCTCTATATCAGAGGCAGGAAAGAACTCAGCAATGTGCAGAGGGTAGGACTGAAGCAGCTTTTAATCTTCCTGGTCACGAGCAACTCCAGCAGCCTCTGGGAGACTTGAAAGGAAGCAGTGAAGGCTGGTGAAAGGGCAGAGACAGTGCAAAGGTTCAGTCAATCATTGCCTGCTTCTCAGGCACAGGAGGAGAACAGGCCCAGCAAGCATGGAAGAAAATGTGCAAGGCCTGCTCCAGGTGTATCCTGCCATTCTCAGGGTAACAGAAAAAAGGCTTTTCCAGCCATTTCTGCTACTTTGCCCTTTCCTGAAATAAATACGACCTCATAAGCAACACACAGATTGCTCTCTCTGTTAAGAAAACGTGCCCTAAACACACATTTTCAAGGAAAGATGTGCTTTCTGAGAGTCTCAGTAATCACAGCTGCTGGCTACAAAGGACATAGAGGAGCAGTTCTCTAATAATAACCCTGAGCATTACCACTGCAGTGAGAGACACACAGTGCAAGGATGGGGATAGAAATAGCTCTGAGCATCATCACATGAGTGCTCCTGATCAGGCCAGCCTTGTCAGCTGCAGCACAGCACTGCAGGGGCTGCATCAGCAACAAAGCAAAGAAAAAGAAAAAAAAAAAAAAAAAAAGAGGAAAAAAAAAGGGGGGTGGAGAAAAAAGCACACCATATATATATGTAGTAGTCCAGATAAGAAAAATTGGGGGTTTTGAAGCTATAGACAGTTTACACAAAAATAAGCTACATTTCCTTTCAAATACAGTGAACTTCACTAACAGACTACAAGCAAAAGAACTTTGAAACTATAGTTCACACAAGGGATTTCAAGCACCAACTTTCTGGTCCCACCACTGCTGCCTTCCCCGTCCATTTTGTCACTGTTGGTAACAAAATAAACCACTGAGATGGGGCAAAATAAGTTTTTGGACTAGATCAGGGATGGATCAGGCTGGAAAACAACCATGAAGAAGGTCCCCAGGTGGTACAGGTCCCAACAGCTATAACTACAGAGGTGCACAGGATCCCCTCCCAGGAGGAGGGGTGCCCCACCATCCTGGACAGCTAAGTTGGGGTGGCCTTCAAGGGGCATCTGTGTCCTGTGCTCACTCTGTCCCTCTCCTCCTTCATGCTGGAACAGGCAAACCAGGCAGGAATCACAAACCCAGCCAGGGAGCTTCCCTTGTTTTTAAAAAAACAAAAGTCACCTGAACAGCAAGTGCTAAATAAACCCCTGGAGGTGCCAGGACAATCAGCCCACAGAAGGGCATTCATTTCCCATTTCCTTCTCGGGCACTTCAGCCTGAAACACCCCAACACAGCATTTGGTTTCATGGCTCTGATGATGGGTTTACAGTTGTCCATATTATTTCCTGAAGCTAATGAGAACAACGAATGCTCTTGGTTTTCAACAACTCAGAGCTGACTTGGGATCACAGAATATCTTGAGCTGGGAGGGACCCACAAGGATCACCCCAGCTCCTGGCCCTGCACAGGACAATCCCTGTGCCTGAGAGCGTTGTCCAAACGTTCCTGGAGCTCTGGCAGCCTTGGGGCTGTGCCCATTCCCTGGGGAGCCTGTCCAGTGCCCACCACCCTCTGGGGAAGAGCCTTTTCCTGATATCCACCTAACCCTCCCCTGACACAGCTCCAGCCATTCCCTCTGGGCGCTGCCCCTCCGGATCATGGAATGTTGACTTGTTCTTCCCCTGGCACTGGGCTCAGCCTATGACAGAAGTGCTCAGAGATCTGAGCTGGCACAAAATATTCACCTTTTCCAGCAGTGAAGTTTTCTGCTGCTTTACCTGCCCAGACCTGCTCATCACGAGGCTGTTACAGGGCAAGGACCAGGGAGCCCCATGCATTGGTGCTGTTTGCTTTTGGGATAGTGCTTTTTAAAAACAGCACTTTTGTAATAGTAACAAATCCATTTACACAAAGAGCCCCAGGAGGAAAAAAACCCAAAGAACCAAAACCCTGGGCAGGGAGGGAAGTACAGCCAAGCCAAGCTCTCTGAACACCAGTGCCTGCAAGTTGCATCAGCAGCAAAGACGTCAGTGTACACTGCAGTGAGAGGGAAGGGACATGCCACCCAGGAGCTGCACAGCACCAGGGAAAGCCAGGAACCAGCTGGGATACTTGGGGGACCTCTCTGTGCTCCTTGGTACAGACCAGGCACGGGGCTGGCAGCAGGGAGGAAAGAGGAGGACTTGTTAGCAATGGTGAGAGCTGCAGAGACAAGGCAAGCACAGCAGTCTGTGAAAATGCTGCCCTGGTGTACCCCTGAGGAAGAGGCAGGACAGAAAACAAAAGTACCCTTGACACAACAATTCCTGCCTGTTTTGGCATATCTGATCTCTGAGATGGCACAGGCAAGGCAATCAGTGTGAGAGAGGGAGAAGAGACTGAAACGATGAGGATCTGCTCTTCACTGCCAGGGTCACCACCCTGAGACTGCAGCCAGAAGTGGTGCCAGGATTTCCTGTCCTCCCTCAAACTTGCAACCAAACCAGGTGCACTTGAAACATCTCCTGGGTAATACCCCTAACACACAGAACCTTTCCAAGAAAAAACCCAAATGCCATCAAACAGAAACATCCCTAGACTAACAGCTAGTTGTGCTTGGATTACCACACCATTTAATCCATTAAAGAGAAAACTCAAATCCCCCTTAATTTATTAAAATAAGACCTTCCTTCAGAAACTGGCTGCATGCTCAACCCTGAACACTTCCACTTCTGTGAAAAATGTCATACTGGAGGAAATTTTAAAAGAATTTCCCCTTTCCTTCCTCCCAGAAGGAGAATCTGGCTTGCTTTGTTTAAAGAATAATCTAGACCCTGGCCATCAAACCAGAAGGAAAAAAAATATTTCCTCCAAAGTGCTTAGGTCAGCCACGATAATGACAAGGCAGGTTTCCCACACACTTAAGCCCAGAGAAATCTGAAGTCCAGTGCACGTAGCAGTGGGCTCTGCCAGCCTGCGAGCAGGCTGTGCTTTCCCACAGGGCAAGGGACAAACCAAACCTGTTTGGTTTCCAGCATCAAACCACAGAGGGATCCAGGCTCAGGGAAGAAGCATCCTGAGGAAGATATAATCATTATCATCAGGAAGAAATTCCTTCCTGTGAAGGTGGGCAGGCCCTGGCACAGGTGCCCAGAGCAGCTGTGGCTGCCCCTGGATCCCTGGCGGTGTCCAAGGCCAGGCTGGACACCTGGTCTATGGAAGGTGTCCCTGCACAGGGAATTTTTGAGTCCCTTCCAAACCAATGCTTTCCATGGCCGTGTTCCAGCACACCCAGGCTGCAGTGCCCCGGCCCTACCTGAGAGGGTGACGATGCCCCGGGGCTGCGGCTCGAAGCGCAGGTACTTGTTGCAGAACGAGGCGGACTCGAGGGCCAGGAACAGGACGTTTCCCAGGAAATAGCCGGCCGTCTGCCCCACGGAGTTGCAGGTGGAGGCGTAGCCCACGTTCTCCCGGGACAGCATGGTGAGCGCCCAGCCGTCCACCGCGATGTCCTGCGTGGCCGCCAGGAACTCGAAGAGGAAGAAGGTGACGGTGAGGGCCGCCACGTCGGGGCCGCGGCCGTGGCCGTCGCCCAGCAGCGCGTCCACCTGCGTGGACATGTAGATCATGAAGAGCCCCAGCACGTACTGCGTGGGCACCAGCCACGACTTGCGGCGGCCGAAGCCCCGCAGGTACACGGCGTCCACCAAGGGCGCCCACAGCAGCTTCAGGCTGAAGGGCCAGAACACGAAGCTGAAGAAGGCCTGGTCGGTGTAGCTGGCGCTCTTGCTCTGCAGGATGAGCGGCACGCTGCCCGCCAGCCCCAGCGGGATGCCCTGCAGCACGTACAGCACCAGCAGCAGCAGGATGCTGCCCAGCTCCCCGCGGTACCCCCGCGCCCGCGCCGGCGCCGGCAGCAGCGCCTCGGTGTCCCCGGGCAGCCCGTCGGGGGGCGGCTCGCCCGTCACGTCCAGGCTGTGCCGGCGGGTGCCGGCGCGGCGCTGCCGCCCGCCCTCCTCGGCGGCGATGGCGGGCGCCATGTCCGGGAGCGGCCCCGGAGCGGCCCCGGAACGGGCGGGAACGGCCCGGGAGCGGCCCCGGCGCCGCCGCGCTGAGGGAACCGCCCCGCCCCGCGCGCGCGCCAGGCGTGGCTGCGCCTCATTGGTGTGCTGCGAGTGACGTCATGCATAACCACGCCCCCTGGCCCTGATTGACGGGCCGGGGGCAGCGGGATCGGGACCCGGGAACAGGAACCGGGATCGGGAGCCGGGAACAGGAACCGGGATCGGGAACCGGGATCGGGAGCCGGGAACAGGAACCGGGAACAGGACCCGGGAACAGGAACCGGGATCGGGAGCCGGGAACAGGAACCGGGATCGGGACCCGGGAACAGGAACCGGGATCGGGACCCGGGAACAGGAACCGGGAACAGGAACCGGGATCGGGGCCCGGGAACAGGAACCGGGAACAGGAACCGGGATCGGGACCTGAGAACAGGAACCGGGATCGGGAGCCGGGAACAGGAACCGGGATCGGGAACCGGGATCGGGACCCGGGATCGGGAGCCGGGAACAGGAACCGGGATCGGGACCCGGGAACAGGAACCGGGAACAGGAACCGGGATCGGGGCCCGGGAACAGGAACCGGGAACAGGAACCGGGATCGGGACCTGAGAACAGGAACCGGGATCGGGACCCGGGAACAGGAACCGGGATCGGGAACCGGGATCGGGACCCGGGATCGGGAGCCGGGAACAGGAACCGGGATCGGGACCTGAGAACAGGAACCGGGATCGGGACCCGGGAACAGGAACCGGGATCGGGAACCGGGATCGGGACCCGGGATCGGGAGCCGGGAACAGGAACCGGGATCGGGGCCCGGGAACAGGAACCGGGAACAGGAACCGGGATCGGGGCCCGGGAACAGGAACCGGGAACAGGAACCGGGATCGGGACCTGAGAACAGGAACCGGGATCGGGACCCGGGAACAGGAACCGGGATCGGGAACCGGGATCGGGACCCGGGATCGGGAGCCGGGAACAGGAACCGGGATCGGGACCCGGGAACAGGAACCGGGATCGGGACCCGGGAACAGGAACCGGGATCGGGAACCGGGATCGGGACCCGGGAACAGGAACCGGGATCGGGACCCGGGAACAGGAACCGGGATCGGGACCTGAGAACAGGACCCGGGATCGGGAGCCGGGAACAGGAACCGGGATCGGGAGCCGGGAACAGGAACCGGGATCGGGAGCCGGGAACAGGAACCGGGATCGGGACCCGGGATCGGGACCCGGGAACAGGACCCGGGATCGGGACCTGAGAACAGGAACCGGGATCGGGAACATCTCGGTGCCCCGGAAAGGCTGAGGGAGCTGGGGCTGCTCAGCCTCCAGAGGAGCCCCGGCCGAGAGGGGCCCGCAGCCCTGGGTGTCCATCGCTGTGCGCAGGGAGGGTCAGAGCAGGGCCAGGCTCTGCTCTGCCGCGGGGCGCAGCAATGGCACAGAGGAACGGGCGGGGACTGAGCCCAGAATTCCCCCTGGACAGGAGGAAGATCTTTCCTGTGAGCCCTGGAACAGAGACCAGCGAGGGTGTCCGGATCCATCTGGACACAATCCTGTGCCCTGTGCTCTGGGATGACCCTCCTTGGGCAGGCAGGTGGGAGCAGATGATCCACGGTGGTCCCTTCCAGCCTGACTCAGTCTGTGGATCTGTGATTCTGGGTGGCAGCAGAACCCCTGGAGCTGGGACACTCTCCAGGCAGGAGGTGGCTGTGGGGGTCACCCAGGGAGGACAGGGCGTGCGAGCAGTGCGACAGTGCAGGGAGGAGGACACTCCCATCCTATCCTGAAGCTCCAACCATATCACAAAGCCTTAACCATAGCCTGGTCTTCCAGGACTTTTAAAAATCAGAGAAATGGAAGAACACTTCAAGCATTAGAAATAGAAGGAAAGAGAATGTAGGATGTGTTTCTGAGAGTCTAATTGTTGTGTAACTGTAAACACAATGGCAACGTAAATACAACTGTAAAAGAACAACACCACCCAAAAAACCTCCAAAAAACAACAGGCCAAAAAACCCGATTTGGAACAAACCCTGTACATTTTTATCAGCCTCAGGACAGAACTGTTTGGAATCTGACAGCAAAACCAGACGCTGGTGTATGATTTCATCTTAACCTGAATTCCATCAATCACTCCTTTCTTCATTCCCTCTATTTAAACTGCTATTCAGGGAAAGGTATCAAAACCACCTCAGGACAGCTCCAGGAGGGTTCCATGGATGCAGTCACCTGCCCCGGTGTCCGCTGGGGAATTCACCGAGCAGGCACAGCGGGTTCAATGTCCAAGGCCAGCCTGGACGGGGCTTGGAGCACCCTGGTCCATGGACGGGACGGGATGGGATTTAAGGTCCTCCCAACCCAAAGCAGGCAGTGATTCCCTGCGACCACAGAATGCTGACGCACAAATAAACACTCACCGCAAAGCTCTGATTGCTTTTACCCTGCAATCACACCAAAGCCAGCCCCCGGAGCCCAAAGCCCCCAGGTGTGGCGGGACGCGCTCGGGGCGCTGCGGGAGCGGCCGGGCCGTGCCCGTGCCATGCCCGTGCCGTGTCCCCCCAGCCCCACGCCGTGTCCCCGCAGCCCCACGCCGTGGTCCCCAGCCCCACGCCGTGTCCCCGCCGTGTCCCGCAGCCCCACGCCGTGTCCCCGCCGCGGTCCCCAGCCCCACGCCGTGTCCCCGCAGCCCCGCGCTGTGCCCCCGCGCTGTGTCCCCGCCGTGTCCCCGCAGCCCCACGCCGTGTCCCCGCAGCCCCGCGCTGTGCCCCCGCCGTGTCCCCGCCGCCGCACGCCCCGCTGACCCCGCGGGCTCCGCCCCTTCCGCCGGAGCGGCCGCGCCGGGCTCCTCCTCCCGCGGGCGGCATTAGCTCATCGCGGCGCGGCGGCCGCGGCTCCTCGCGGCCCTTTCTTCGCGCTGCTCGCCGCCCCCATGGCCCTGTGCAACGGGGACACCAAGGTGAGTGCCGGGGCCGCGGGGCCGGGCGCCGCCCGGGAGCCGTGCCCGGGAGCCGTGCCCGGGAGCCGTGCCCGGGAGCCGTGCCCGGCGCTGCCCGCCCGGCCCGGGCACATGGCGGGGCCCGGGGAGCACGGGGACGGGGAGCGCCCGCGCCGCGGCCGCAGCCCCGGTGCTCGCAGGGCGCTGATGGACTCGTTAGGTGATGAATTGCCGAGCAGGGCTCCGGCGGGGCGGCTCGGCGGCGCCCTGCCCGGCCTGTGCCGCGGGGGCTGCCCGGGTGTGTCCCCGCCCGGCCGGCACGGACCCCGCTCCCCGCCGGGCCCGGGGCATCGGTTCGTTCGGCAGAGCGGCCACAGCTGCCCAGCCCGAGCCTCGCCCGGGGCCCTGCGGCGACAGGGACAGGGCACACGTGTCCGTGTGGCGCTGGCACATGGGGGCACGAACGACCTGTGCGCCTTCGGAGCTTACAGCGCGTTTTGATAATAAATACAGCTTCTCAGCCCAACGCTGCAAGCTCTTTGGAGCCGCTTCTGTAGCAGCAGCAAAACCTTGTTGTGGGTTTTGTATCTAGTTTGCCAAAAGCCGTGACTCTGGGCGGGTTGGGTGCTCAGGTGGTCCCTGTGTGAGTTTTGTGACACGCTGTTCCTTGGCCGCGTTCACAACCTCCTCTCCTGGCCGGGGCTGCTCTGGGTGCTCCTCTCCTCCCTTATTCTCCGCTCTTTATCTGCTTTGCGAGAAGCCGTGACTCTGAAGGGTTTTTTGAGTGCTCAGTTGGTCCCTGCACAAGTTTTGTGACACGCTTTTCCCTGGCCATGGTCACAGCCTCCCCTCCGGGCCAGGGCTGCTCCTGGGGGCTCCTGTTCTGTGTCCCAGTGCTGGTGGTGGGCTCTGGAGCTCATGGCCCATCCTGCACGAGTGACAGAGCACTTTCTGCAGGGACCAGGTGCCAGCAGCCCACGGACACCTGCATGAGACTTACAAAGCTTCCCTGAGATGGGGTCTTTGGAGGCTTTTGTCTCAGACTTGGAGATGGCCTGAGTTTGAGGGAGCTACTTTCCTGTTATACTTTGAAGTATGAGTGAGTGTTTTTAGACCTGCTTAATTTTAATACCACAGGGAAACAGTTAAACTCTTGTAAAACCTGTGCTGGCTTGAAAGTGCAAGATCAAGACTCCTGGTTTAGGCTTGTCCTGAGCTATTAATGTGGGTGAAAGCCGAGGGCTCGGACAGAGGAGCTGCTGCTCCTTCCCGGTACTCTGGAAAGGGAGCAGTCTGTATGGAAATGTGGTTTATAAATTGCGTTAATGACCAACCTGCGAGCATGTGGGTGTGTGAAATGCTGAAAAATCCCAATTCTGCACAAGTGGGCTGTTAGGAACCTGCACGCTTGGTTTAAAGCATTAGGTGGGTATGTGAGGAATGGGATTTGTGGTGTCCCTGCCTGGTAGTGCAATCCTAGTGCAAGTTCTCCTACCCCAGTTCACTACAGAATTCAGAATTACTTGGGTTTGACACCAAAGGAACAGCAGTGATGGAAGATTTTTGTCCTCCAGTGTTACTGTGGTAGAGCTGAGGTGGTGGAAGGAAGCTGACCCTTGGTGTGGCAGCACAGCTGGGGTGGGACCTTGGTGCTGTGTCTCAGGTTTGTGGTTTTCAGGGTGACTTGAATAAGCTGAATAGACACTTTCTTCCCTTGGCATGCACAGGTTTCTAGTCCTGCTCTGCTTGGTGCCTCTGCCCCAGCGCCTGGACTGCCTGGGACAGGTGTCAGAGCAGCTTCCACAGGAGGCCTCAAAAACAGCGAGTCCTCCAGATTTTTGTGAGAATAGACCAGAAGTTATACCTGTACTGAGCGGAAAAAGAGCTTCTACTAGAGACTGCTCAATGCCCAGCAGGCAGAGGTGCTGGCTCCCTAAGCCCTGTCCCTGCAGGAGCTGGGCTGTCTGGTGTCCTCTTAATCTCTCTGCTGGCATGCCTGTGGCGTACAGAGCTCAGCTGCCATGTTGGCTGCACATGAACAGCATCTGTTCCTTTTTGGATTTCATTAAATGAAGTTTCCCTTGTTAAATTTGGGTTTAAAACCCCTAGCCTTGGAACTGTGCCTCTAAGTAAGCAAAGCCAGATCCTCTGCTGACTTCTGCCTTTTTTCCCTTTCCTCTTTTTGCCTGTGATTTATGGTAGTGTATGTTGGGCTCTCTCAGTCCTGAACCTCCTTACAGTTGTACTTGTCTGGTTGATTCAGAGGAGTCTGGATTGCTGGGCTCTGAGGGAGGTGCAGGTTCAGGATTCAGACCTGCTTATGCTGCTTTAAAAGTGTTTCTCAGGTTCCTCCTGATGTAACTTGGAGCTCTTTCTGTTTTCACACTCCTGTCTCCCCCACAACTGTTGCTCATGCCCCGTTAACCACACCTGCTTGCCCAAAACATCCTGGGGTAGGGCACTGAAAACCAGATTTATTTAGTAGCTACAGGTGTAAATGCTTGGCCATGGGTCCAGCCCAGCTGAGGCCAACAGTAACTTCTGTTTAGTCTTTTTTATGAGAAGGCCTCAGAGCTCTGTCCCTAAATGACACAACCTGCTGCTCTGAAACAATTAAAGACCTGGAATAAAAAAGTAACACTTCAAGGAATAGTGTTTTCCCCAAGATGGGCTCAGGAAAGAATAAGGCTGTTGGTCTCTCCCTCAAGAGCTGCTAATTTAGAAATTGCCAGGTGCAAATGTCCAGAATCACTCTAAAAGTGATTCCCTCCCCTGCACTGGGAGGGAGGACAGTTCTGGTGACTCTGTGTCACTGGGGGTGTGAAGGGGCTTTTGCTGCTGAAGTCAGCTCTCCCTCAGTGTGTGCACTTCTTGTTGTGTAACCCGGGGCTAAAAGTCATTAGGAGCTCCCCATCAGGCAACTTGGCTGCCAGCTGAAGGACAAAAATTAAATATGTGATTTTAACCTGGATTTAGGCTTTTGAGGGATTTAGCACTATTCCCCCCCCCTTATGTTCTTTAATTAAGATAAAACCTCTTCCAGCTGGTTGGAACTTTGGAAGTTTCCAGTGTGTTTGTTGGGAGATTGTGTCCCAGCAGGATGATCCTCTCCAGAGTCACCTGTGGCTGATCTGGGGCGAATTCCTGCCCCAGGTGGAAATGCCTGAGCAGCAGTGATGGGAGCACAGGAGTCCTGGGTTGGAGGTTCTGCTGCTTGGTTTCAACGTGCCATCAGTAAAACTTCAAATGAGGCTCCAAGGTGTTTGGAGGCAACGTTTGCCCAAGGAAAACCCTTCCCGGCTTTAAATTCACCAAAGCGCATTGGCGAGGAGACAGTGTAAGCTTCAAGTCAGGGTAAGAACACCCCAAAAGAAGTAAATGCTTTAGGTAGCAAATTTTTAGTGTTGGAGTGTGGTTGTTCATTCTTCCTTGGAGTTCCTCTAATAAGGACACTTCCACGGAATAGCTGCCTCTTTTCGCATTCTTTTTTGAAGAAGAAACTTGGCCGTGTGTTTTTTAGCACTTTTTCAGATTTAGCCGAAGTTGGCCAAGCAGTTCAGACGCGAGGGGCTCAGAGAAAACCACTGCTTTGTTCTGACATGCAGTCTGCTCAAATGCTGCATCCAAAATGTGTTGGGTTTTTTTCTTCTAAATCATTTAGCAGTGACATTTGTTCTCAATTTCCGTTTTTTATTCTCTCCAGGAGGTAATGTCAAATGAAGTTCAGCATATGAGGCAGCATGATGGGGAAAAACATTTTCTGTTTGATTTTGTGCTGTTTTGCCTGAAAAAAAGGCCCGTGCTCTCATTCTCATGGGCTGTGCTGGGGTTTATGTGGAACTGGAAAATGGAAAAGGATGGAGAGGCTGCAGATGGTGAACAGGGCATATGAGCTCTTACTTTTGGAAAGCTCTGCCTTGGTTAGCTCATTAGCATTTTCCTTCCCTAATTTGTGCCCCGTTTGGTTTGGGGGATGGGGATGTCGTGTGTGTGTGGCTGCTTGGGAGGGATGTGCTGTGCTGTGCCCCTTTATCCTGCCACTGCCTCTACTGTTCCTCATAAGCTTCAAGATTTTTTTTTTTTCCCATTTTGAAGTTTCTTGGCTGGTCTTCATCCTTTTAATCATAAATTAGCATAGCTAATTAGCAAAGCCTTTCACGTGTTAGTTGTTAACGAGATCTGGCTTAGTCAATGGGCTGTCAGTGTAAAGCCAGGGGAGGTGTGGGCTGGATATTAGGAAAAATTTCTTCACAGAAAAGCACTGGAATGGGCTGCCCAGGGCAGCGGTGGGGTCACCGTCCTTGAGGGGGCTCTGAAAATGCGTGGAGGTGGTGAATGGGGTGGGTGGTGGGGCTGGGGTGACTCGGTGCCCTCGGAGGCCTTTCCAGCCTGGTGGTTCCGTGGAGAGCTGACGCGGGTGCCGTTCACAGCCCGAGAACGCCGCGGCAGAGCTCAAGGATGGGCAGCAGCACTACGAGGGCGCCGTGGTGATCCTGGACGCGGGCGCGCAGTACGGCAAGGTCATCGACCGCCGCGTGCGCGAGCTCTTCGTGCAGTCCGAGATCTTCCCGCTGGAGACGCCGGCCTTCGCCATCCGCGAGCAGGGCTTCCGGTACGTCCTTCCCCACCATGCCCCCGTGCCCCCCGTGCTGCCACCGCCGGGGCTCTGCTGGGCCCCCCGTGCTGCCTGTGCCACCACCGGCGTTCTGCTGTGCCCCCGTGCCCCCCGTGCTGCCACCGCCGGGGCTCTGCTGTGCCCCCCGTGCTGCCTGTGCCACCGCCGGGGCTCTGCCGTGCCCCTGTGCTGTGCTGCCTGTGCCACCGCCGGGGCTCTGCTGTGCCCCCCGTGCTGCCTGTGCCACCACCAGCGTTCTGCTGTGCCGCTGTGCCCCCGTGCCCCCCGTGCTGCCACCGCCGGGGCTCTGCTGTGCCCCCCGTGCTGCCTGTGCCACCGCCGGGGCTCTGCTGTGCCCCCCGTGCTGCCTGTGCCACCGCCAGGGCTCTGCCGTGCCATAGCTTTAATGGCGATGCTCTTGGTGACTCTGTCCGAGCGTGGCCACAGAAACACCTGAGCTCTGCTGGGGAGCCTTGGGCAGGGGTACCAATGTTGTACATTTGTCTCTCGATGCTTTTTTGTACATCTGTTTCTTAATGCTGTTTTAATAATTTCAATTCCTAAGTAACGTTCAAGAGGTTGCATTTTAAATATCCACAAAACTTGAGATGATCTTGCTGTTTTACGTGTTGAACTGGCCTAGCCATTAGTTGAGGAAAGAAGCTTTGTGGGTTTCTAAAAATTATTTTCTAATTTAATTTTTTAAAAAATTTAACTAACTTGGGTACTGAAGATATTGTGGTAAGTTGTGCCAGATGTTTCTGGGAAGCAGCTAAAAAATGCTCTAATTGACACTGCCACTCATTGTTTGCAGTGAAAAAAGGTCTCACAATTATTTAGTACTTTGTACATTAATTTTTCATGTTTTATTAGGCTTTTTAGGATATGCACCTCTTCTGTGTGGGTACAATAAATACCCTGAAGTCTGTAAATCACCGAAGATTTGTACTTCCTTGTCAGTTTGGTACAAATCCAGAAATATGATGCACTTGGGCTTTTTGGTTGAGCCCAACAACAGATAAGACAATGCTGCAGAAGTGCATTCTTCCAATCAAAGCTAATTAGTGAAGCAATATATGTTGGGAAGAACTTCAGAACAGCTGAAAGTTCCTCAGAGTTTTGGGATTAGACCTGTAGGACTTGCCATTGCGAAGAGTTGCTCTCTAAAATGTGCAGAGGCTCTTCATCCAGGTCACCTCTCGAGGTTGGGGTGGTGGTTTCAGGTCACCCAGGTTGGTCAATAACTTTGTGTCCACAGTGTTGGTCAATCAACAAACCCAACAGGTCCCTCTCTCAGCCTCAGCTCATGTTTTTTTACTTTAATACTAGGGCACATTGCACAACCTCTCTGTATTCTGTCGAATTTCAGTTGGTATGGAGAAAACCCCAGGTTTTTAAGACTTTACTTTTTGACTAGAACAGTTTTGACTTCTCTTAAGAATGTACAATTTGTAGGTGTGGCTGTATTCCTTTAGTTTCTTCCTAGAACTCCAGAGAACAGCTGGAGCTGTGTCAGGGGAGGGTTAGGTGGAGATCGGGGAAAGGTTCTTCCCCCAGAGGGTGGTGGGGCCCTGGACAGGCTCCCCAGGGAATGGTCACGGCCCCGAGGCTGCCAGAGCTCCAGGAGCATATTCTGTGATTCTAATTAATATTAAATAGTGTTCTGTACACCTGGCCCTTGAGCAAGTGCTTCTGTACATGGAGTTATTTGGGGCAGTAGTGCCAGCAGGCACAGCGAGAGTTCAGGCTGAGTTATAGCAGCTCAGGTTCAGGAGACGCACTGTGTCCCCGTGCTGACCAGAAGTGCCTGTGCGAGAGAGCAGGGAGGAGCTCTAGGTGGGTCAGTGTCACACTGCACTACATCAGCTGTGCTGCTTCCAGAGCCAGCCTGGAGATCCCAGCAGGCAGGGAATAAACGCTGCCTCTTCCAGCTCCATCCCTGCAGCCACTGCCTCCTGGGCTGCAGGTGACCTCAGTGCCCAGTCCCGGTGCCTGTTCCCGCAGCGTTCTCTCTGTCGGTGGTACAGGTGTTGGCAGCACAGGGCCTGTTCCTGCTGCTCTGAACCAGAAAAGTTCTGTTTTGTTGGTACTTGCACGGAACTAATGCTGCGCGAGTTATGAGATACATTTAATCCCATTTATGCAACTTGTGTCTCGTTTGGTTTTGTGTTTCTGGCTCAGAGCAAGTTTGATGTTCTCTGTGAAACAAACAGTTCTGAGTCCAAGGTCTGGTGCAGCCCTGCTCGATCCCAGGCCGAGGCCAAAAGTGTTGCCCAACTGGTGCTTCTGCAGTTCACAATCTTGTAAATCATTATGGTTTGCAAAAGCTCTCTCTTTTCCTTTGAGATGGTTTAATTTTCTTTTATAGTGTGAGGTATTAACTCCAAACCCTATGTGATTGTGTGTATTGCGCTTGTAATTCTCAACTTGTTGCTAATGCCATAACCAGGATGGATTAAGGGACATTTTTTTAGCAGATTTAGGAATTTGGGAGTGGATTTTTTTTGACTGCAGCTCCCCTCCAGATGTCACAGAATTCATTAAGTACATATATATGTGTGTATATATATATATACATATATATACACACATATATATATATGTGTACACAAATACCTTGTTGCTAATACCCTGCATTTGTCCCAGCCATCCTGCTGGTCTCTTAGCTGATGGTTGGCTACAACGAATTTAAAACAAAGGCACTTTTGAAGAGGGTTTATATTTTATTTTGTTTAAACTGGGGAAATACCTCCCTGAAAACCTGCAGGGTTTAACAGCAAAACCAAGCTGCATGTTATGATATCTGTGTTAAAATGTGTGCTTGAAAGTAGCAGTTCTAAGAGTGGTATGAGACAGTGGCAGTGCTTAACGTAAATAGATTTCAAAGTGAACAGTGTGTTGGTACTGATGATTTCCTCGTGTTCTGTCTGCAGAGCTATCATCATCTCTGGAGGACCAAACTCTGTGTACGCAGAAGATGCACCATGGTTCGACCCAGCCATATTCACCATAGGAAAACCTGTGCTGGGAATCTGCTATGGCATGCAGGTGCTGTGGGAGACAGCAGAGTCCTTGGGGTTGGGAGAGATCTCTCAGGGCGAGTCCAGCCCTTGAATGTGCTGTGCACAGGCACCCTGCAGGGCTCATTCTGCAGGGCTGTGCTGAAGGAGCTTTCCAAACACAGGCAGTGCCACACTCAGCTTGCTGGGTGTTCCTCCCTTGGCTCTGCCTTACCTGACCGTGGCCGTAGGCTGAAGGAGGACAGGTTTGGATTGGAGATTAGGGAGAAATCCTTCCCTGTGAGGGTGGGCAGGCCCTGGCACAGGTGCCCAGAGCAGCTGTGGCTGCCCCTGGATCCCTGGCAGTGTCCCAGGCCAGGCTGGACAGGGATGGAGCAGCCTGGGACAGTGGGAGGTGTCCCTGCCAGGGCAGGGGTGGCACTGGATGGGCTTTGAGGTCCCTCCAACCCAAACCAGTCTGGGCTCAGTTGCACAAATGGTTTTTCTTTGCTGCAGTGCTATGAATTGAGTTCCACACTCCCTTTTTTTGCCAGAGTAAATATGACCTATCAGTCACTCACTAATTCTGCCCAGCTGGTATAGAAGAAGGCACCTCTCCTGGAAACAAGTGAAGCAGTGTTTCAAGCATGGACTGTTTCCTGCATGGTTCTTAAGAGTGCTTAAAAAAGGAATAATAACCCTTATTTACCTCCGGACTCACCTGATCCTGCAGGGGTCTGGTTAGATGCAAGCTGAGCAAAACAAACTTCAAGGAGACAAGGGCTGGATGAGGTGCATCACTTCTGCTCATGCATCTTGGTTTTTCCAGGGTTAGTCACAAAATAAATCTAAGGGAATAAATTCATGTTTTTGCCGTGGCCTCAGATACTCAGCTGATTTGCAGAGCAGCCATTTCTGAGGGAAGGAGCTGTACACTGTGGAATTACGGAATGCACATTATTTTGCAAACCTCTGCCTGTGAGTTTCTGCTCCCTGTGCGTGGCAGTGTCCCGGAGCTGTGCTGGCAGAGGGGAGCGAGCCCAGTCCAGAGCAAGGGTTAATTCTGAAGGGAATTCTTGTAACTTTGGAGAACAGCACGAGGGTGCTGAGGTCAGTCAGAGTGAGGATGAAGCGATGCAAACTGTGAGCAGCTTTCTCATGGAGTGCTTTGTTCTGCAGATGATGAACAAGGTGTTTGGAGGGACGGTGCACAAGAAGAGCGTTCGGGAGGATGGAGTGTTCAGCATTACCCTGGATAACACCTGCTCACTCTTCAGGTGCACACACTGTCTAAATTATCAAAGCAAAATTGGAAATACCAGTCTGGGAAAGGGTGTCTGGATGAGAGGGAGGTTATTAAAAAAAAAAAAAGTGAAATTGCACCTTAGCTGATAATTTCTAATAAAACTTTTACAAGTGCAGTCACAAATGAGCAGGTTACTCAGTGAAACAAATACTTAGGTATAACTTTCCAGCTGACTCTAGAAAAGCAGGAGTGTTTGCTGGGAATATTGTGTAAATCCCTTATTTCAAAGTCTTCATGGAGACACTGTAAGTGCACCGTGATCTGAGAATATCTGAGTTGAGCCCTTGTCTCCTGCTGTGCACTGCTCTTGTGTTGGTTGGTGCCCATCCAGTTTTGGAAAGGGCACAGAAAATCCAAACCCATTCCTTTTCTAGCTTCCTTTAAAATTGCTTTGTGATGTTTTATAAAACCAGAATTAGATTTCTTGGTAATTTTGTCAATGGCTTTCAAGTTCCTTGTAAAAAGTCTGACTGTTTACTCATCCCTAGCGTTCCAGTTTTATTTTTTTCCCTCTGTAGGGCTCCTGCAGAACAGTCTGATTGCCCAGAGCTGCCCAAATTGTCCTGCAAACACATAGTTTTGAACAATAAAAGTTCACTGTGCTGAAACAAAAAGCAAGACTCCAAAAATTCTGATTGACTCTCCATGTGCAAGAGGGGACACTTCAATACTGGGGTGTTAATAAGGAGAAACCTCTTCAGAATTAAAATAAATCCCCTCTCGCAGGAGGGGTGTGTTGCACAGACCTAAGCAGCTTCCCAGGGAAGCATCTCGAAACTGGAGATGGCTGTTCTGGGAAGGAAATCCTGCAGATATTTCCAATGTCCTGGTCAATCGAGATGTGCTTTTGTTGGAATCCCTTGGGGCATCCCTTGGTAAGGCAGGGAATTGAATCTTTGCTCTTTCTTGAATTGATTCTAGTTTTTAATCTTTGTTTAGGGGCCTTCAGAAGGAAGAGCTCGTGCTCCTCACCCATGGAGATAGTGTGGATAAAGTAGCTGATGGATTCAAAGTGGTGGCACAGTCTGGGAACATCATAGCAGGTATTTATTTTATCCTGAATTTGTCTTTTGATAATGTTGTAAAGAAAGGGGTTGTGGCAGGCAGGAATTAGAAACAATGGGAGCAGAATAATAGCTGTTGTTATTTAATTGCCAAATAAATGAATGGTTTTTGACAATTTCTGGTGTGTTGCTTGCATGTCGAGCTGTCATGATAATAATGAAATAGACTTTAAAAGGAATGGTCCTGGTTTAAATGGGGTTTAAGTAAAAGTTAACATTATTTATACAGTTTATGTTATGGTAGAGTATGCACGTGTTATTTGTCTGTAAAATAGAATATTCTGTGCCCTTAAGGCAGGGGAGAGGGAGATGTGCACTGTCAGTGGGGTTTGGGTTTTGCACTTTAACAGCACAAGTGAAGCACTGTTTAATAATTTAAGCTTTATTAACTTGTTATTGTATTTAATATTGCATGAACGTGCAACTGAGCAAGAATAATGTAGGTACTGAAAGCAGGGTTTTAACATCGCCCGTGGATTGTCACGGGAAATTGTGGGATCTTAGCATTTGGGGTTTGAAAACCGCTGGAATTGCTGAATCCCAAAGAGCCACTTCAAGTCTCTTGTTTAACTTGGGTATGCATTGAGTTCCACCTTATTTATTGATTTTTGTTTTGTCATTTATACCAGGCATAGCAAACGAGTCTAAAAAACTCTATGGGGCACAGTTCCACCCTGAAGTGAGCCTCACAGTGAACGGGAAGATGATCCTGAAGAACTTTCTGTACGACATTGCGGGGTGCAGCGGCACCTTCACCGTGGAGAACAGAGAGCTGCAGTGCATCCAGGACATCAAGGAGAGAGTGGGCTCCTCCAAGGTCCTGGTGCGTCACAGCGCTGCTGGTGTGCACAAGCACTCAGTGCCTGGGGTTAGGTGGGAAATGGGGAATCGTCACGCCGTGGGGTTCCCGGGGTTTGGGGACACTGCTCGCTTGGGGCAGCGCACCGTTTGTGGTTTCCTTGCGAGGCTGGAGGTCGGTGCTCCGCTCTCTCCCCCCGGCTGCTTTGGGCTCTGTCACCACATTGCCCACGGCCAGCTGACCCCTTTGGGGTTTCCCCTCCCCGGCAGGTGCTGCTCAGCGGCGGCGTGGACTCCACGGTGTGCACGGCGCTGCTGAACCGCGCGCTGAACCGCGAGCAGGTCATCGCTGTGCACATCGACAACGGCTTCATGCGCAAGAGGGAGAGCCAGGCCGTGGAGGAGGCCCTCAAAAAGCTGGGCATCCAGGTGAAAGGTACACACCTCTGCTCACGGTCCTGGCACCGTTCAGGACTTCTCCCAAACCCCTTACCGTAGGGTTTCATTGCTCTGCTGTTCCCAGAGTCGCGTACCGAGGCCAGGTCGGTGATTGGAACCACCCAGACCCATTCACAAAATGTAAACCTGAAGTGTTAGGCCTTATTTACTTGATTTTACTTTATTTGCAGCGAGCTGCCCCATCTCTTCGGTTGTTGGTGTCTGGTGTCTGCAGTTGGGGCATGGCAGAGCAGTGCATTTGTGCCTTGGTCACCTCTGTTGAGGGATCCCCTTCAGCTGCTGTAGACCTCACTGGATTTCCATTTTCTCCACTATCTTGATTAACCCTTGGGGCTTTATTTCTTCTCCTGGAGCTCTTTCTTTGTAAACTGAGCTCATTTGGGTGCTTGAGTGCTATAGCCAAAATTACCTTTTCAGGGCATTTTTTCTTGCTTTCAAATAGGTGCATTTTATTGGTTTTGGAGTGGCTTTTTGAGAACAAGGTAGTTGATTGGTCAAAGGTTGGACCTGATGATGTTGGAGGTCTTTTCCAACCTTTATGACTCTGTGGAGGAATTCATTGAGAGAGCAGAAAGTGCCCTGACGTGGCTGAGGAGAAGGCTCAGAGGTTTTTTACACCTCAAGTATGAGGAGGTCAGAAGGCAGAGTTTGTGCCAGCAGTGAGAGCTGCTCTGTCCTGCGTGGCTGATGAGTTCCTGAGCAGTACCTGCCCTTCTGGGGCTCTCTGGGTCGTGCAGGGTTCTCCTGTGCTCTGGCCACTGTGGCATTGGGTGAGCCCTGGCACAGAGCAGCCTGGGCTGCAGTGCCCTCAGCTTTATTCTAGATACATCTTTTTCTAAATTTATTTTAGTTTTACTTTTTTTTTTAGTGGAAAATCCATGTCTTATTCTTGCAGTCTGGAGCTCTAAACCTGGGCTCTGGCAGGCAGCCAGAGGAACCAATTGAGGGAATCCCTTTGCTGCAAATGCTCCTTGTGTAGGTCATGGAGTTCAGTGCTGGTACAAGATGCAGAGAGCCTCCCAGCTGATCCCTGCGCTGGGAGCCTCTCTAAATTAAGGCATAATGTAGCATGAGTAAATAGTGCATCATTTAATTTTGGTTGCAGAAAGGCCTTGGGGAAACACTGTCCTGTGAACTATTTAAAGCAAGTAAATTATAATCTAAGAGGGGAAGCAAGAAATGGACCTGCATGTGGCTGCCTAACCTCCTCACCATATGGAAAAAGTAATAGGTTAATAAGAGAAATTAAAGGCTTTTGTTCAAATTAATTATTGAGGTATTGAACAGCCCTATTCAATGCAGCTAATAGTCAAAGGACTGCAATGATTTTTTTTTTTTAAAGCAATAAAGTGAAACTTTTATTTGGTAACCTGCGTGAAAATCTTTACTGACTTTGTAAAAAGAAAATCCCTGTGGTTTCCTGCAGTGGTGAATGCAGCCCATTCATTCTACAATGGCACAACAACTCTGCCCATCTCGGACGAGGACAGAACCCCACGGAAAAGAATTAGCAAGACCTTAAACATGACTACAAGTCCTGAAGAAAAGAGAAAAATTATCGGCGACACCTTTGTTAAGGTAATGTTTGTTTGTTGTTTTGTTGATTTTTAAAAATATTTTGATTTAACAGGCACTGATGTTCTGTACTCTGAAGATCTCTTTTCCATTTTCTGATCAACAAAAGGTGGGGTTCGGGGACTGTGTCAGCAGTGGGACAGTGTCATCGTTGGTTTCCTGACTGCTTGTGCTTTTACAGCTCTGTATCATTTGTTGGACAATTCATTGATTTCCTTGAGACCTTTGACAGCCCAAAAGTGCTGGAGCTCTTCCTTTTCCACCCACCCTGCAGATTGCCAACGAGGTCATCGGCGAGATGAACCTGAAACCCGAGGAGGTGTTCCTGGCTCAGGGCACCCTCCGGCCCGATCTGATCGAGAGCGCTTCGCTGGTGGCCAGCGGCAAGGCCGAGGTGATCAAAACACACCACAACGACACCGAGCTGATCCGCAAGCTGCGCGAGGAGGTGAGGGACACAGCCTCTGCTGCTCCTGCCTCTCCCAGGAGGATCAGCACCTAAAAACCTCTCTCTTTCACTGCTGTGACTGCCCTGCGCCGATGGGACCCTGTTGTGACAAGGCCCCTGAGATTCTCTTGTAATATTTGTACTTTATTGCATTTCTTTTATTGCCTTGGGTCTGTTTATCAGAAGGGCAGAGAAGTTTTTTAAACACCTTTCTGTGCACAGTTCTTTAGTTCTTAGCCTGTGACAGGTAGGGGACTGCCCTGATTTGATTTTCTGGCTTTAGAATGGTGAATTCTCTAACCATGTAATGAAATACTGTAAGTAAGAACCAACGCAGGAGAGAGACCTGAGCCAGCACCTGGGGGAAGGTGCTCAGTTATCACCAGCTCCCACCCACGGGAGAGGGCTCATGATCCACATTTCTAATGCTGACCACTGCACAAAGCTTTTCAAGGTTTGGGGTTGAGCACCCAGCAATGACAAACATTGGAATTTGTGAGGCAGAGCCAGCTTGACCTTACAGCTCTGTCTGCTCTCTGGAGCCACAGGGTCTTCTGGCCCCAAGCAGAACTTCCTGGTCTCACCCTCTGTCCCGCAGCTGTTCTACAGAGCCCACATCCACACGGGATCTCTTTCCAGTGTTCATGGAATCGTTGGCACTGATAATGTGAGGTCAGGCCAGTTTGGGTGCCAGAACCTAAACGCTTGAGGCTTTTTGTTTGAATATGTGAGCTGAAGTGTAAATTGCTTTATTTTTTTTTTCTTTTTAAGGGTAAAGTAATAGAACCACTGAAAGACTTCCACAAAGATGAAGTGCGAGTGCTGGGAAGAGAACTCGGTCTTCCCGAGGAGCTGGTGTGCAGGCATCCCTTCCCAGGTACGGGGGCTGGGGGCACAGCAGAGTTCTTCAGCAGACACAGAACAGCTGCAGCATGTTGGGGTATAAAACTGACCTTTAAACCCAGAAAAAATCGATTTACATTCTTACTGGAGCACAGTCTTTCAGGAAAAGATGATTTGCGAGCAGTTTGATTAGATATAGGTAATGTTTTGTGGTTGGGTTCAGAGCCTGTGTTTGGTTTTGGTGCTGGAAGCCAAAGCAGGAGTTCTCAGTCAGGGCAGTGAGCACTGCCTGAGCTGCCCCGTGGGTCTCACCTGCAGTCCCAGCCTGGCCCTGCCTGTCCATGGGGCATTTGCTGTCCTGAAAATAAATGCTCAACATTTCTAACAGGAGTTCTCCACTAGGAAACAGCAAAGTGGATAATTGTGGGTTGGTTTGTCCTACAGGGTGCTAAGAGGACTGAAATTTAGAAACAGCAGCAAAATATACAGTACTCAATGGCTGAGTCACTGTTCCACATTTTCAGGTGAAAATCAGCTTCCTGTTATTTAGGATAATATTTTTTCAATGCTGCTTTGCAGGTCCTGGCCTGGCAATCAGAGTGATCTGTGCTGAAGAACCTTATGTGTGCAAAGACTTCCCAGAAACAAACAACATCTTGAAAATAGTGGCAGATTTTTCTGCAAGTGTGAAGAAGGTAACAAAATCCTAAATTTTAGATTTTGTTTCCCTAATAGCGAGATTCGTAGGAATTATATATAATAATATATAAATTTTAATACAATAATAATAAATATATTTATATAATATATAATAATTTAAATATATAAAAATAAACAGCATAGGAAAATGGAAGAGTCATGCTTCTGTAGGGACCTGCAGTGAGGTTTAGTTTGCTGAAAGGTTAAAAGGACTGGTTTATGCTCTCCAAGGAATGATGCCTCCCAGCACAGCTCAGCTGAAGCTGTTCAGTGGAATTTTTAGTGCTGTGACTGGTGCAAGTGTTGAACCATTTCTGGAGAATGGAAGCTTATTTACCTTTCAAGTCATAAACGAATTTTGTTGTAGTTAACCTTTGTGCAGATGAGATCAGAGTCAGGAAAAGCTCTTCCCTCCCTGGGAGAGTTGTAAGTGCTGGGTTTGCACACCCCAGAGATCCCTGGGTGTGTCAGTGCACCTGGCCAGGTGTCCTGAGCCACACCCCGGAGTTTTCGGTGGCTGATGGTTCCCCTCTGCATCCGACTGTTCTGGCCTTGGTGGTGGCTGTAAGGCGTTCGAGGGGTCTGCTCTGACCTGGGAGTTCAAAACAGCTTCCGGAACCTTTTTGGCAAATCCTGAAGGGCAGGGACTTCCATCTGCCTTTCCTTTAAAACATATGGAATTGTGGTGCCACAAAACTGAAAAGTGCAGCTTTGTGAAGGAGAAAATGTGCACAGGAAAGGAACTTCCTCTGTGGCCTTGGAGAGCTTCAGCTTAAAATACATGTAATCACAGAAAAGTGCTTTTGCTAATGTTTAATTGTCAAATGAGAGGTATTTCTTAAATAGTTCCAAGGGGCAAATGTAGATTAAGCAAACAGCTACTTAAATAACAATTTTATTTGCGCTGTGCGAGTTCTGTTTGAGGGCCTGGGAGCTTTATTTAATTGCCATTTATTGTTCTGCATCCTCGGCCAGCCTCACACTTTGCTGCAGAGGGTGAAGGCGTGCACGAGTGAGGAGGACCAGGAGAAGCTGATGCAGATCACAAGCCTACATTCACTGAATGCCTTCTTGCTACCAATCAAAACTGTGGGAGTGCAGGTACAGAGCTCCCTGCAGCGTGTCCTGCCAGCTGCTGCTCCCCGGCAGGGGCAGGCATGGGGGGACAGCGTCTGTGCTGCTGGGGGTGTGGGGATCCTGAGCCTGGCTCCGGGAGGGAAACGGGGTGCCTGTGACAGCCTTGTCCTGTGTCACCTGCAGCTCTTGGGGTGTTTGTGGCAGCCTTGTCCTGTGTCACCTGCAGCTGTTGGGGTGCCTGTGTCACCTGCAGCTGTTGGGGTGCCTGTGTCACCCTTGTCCTGTGTCACCCTTGTCCTGTGTCACCTGCAGCTGTTGGGGTGCCTGAGCAGCTCAGTGCCGGGGGCTCTCTGGGGGCAGTGTCCAGCCCAGGGCTGCTGCCCACTGACCATCAGCTGCTGTCCCCCCTGCTGTCCCCCCTGCTGTCCCCCCTGCTGTCCCCCCTGCTGTCCCCCCTGCTGTCCCCCCTGCTTGTCCCCCCTGCTGTCCCCCCTGCTGTCCCCCCTGCTTGTCCCCCTGCTTGTCCCCCTGCTTGTCCCCCTGCTTGTCCCCCTGCTGTCCCCCCTGCTGTCCCCCCTGCTGTCCCCCCTGCTGTCCCCCCTGCTGTCCCCCCGCGCTCAGGAGTGTTGCTGTGTTGGGTACAAGTTCCCTTTCCTACCCTGACCGTGGCTGTTGCCCTTTCCCGAACCCTTTGGAGCTGTGCTTGTCCTTCTCCTCAGGCTGGGAGGAGCTGGAGCAGTTCAGGGAGCAGCAGTGGGATCTGTGCAGCACCTCCGTTCCCTTTCCCTCCCCGTGGGGACAGGGACACAAACGGAGTGTGCTGAGCTGGCACTCTCATGGAGCTGTGTGCAGTAACTTGGGAGATTTCCCTCCTGAGCAGTCGTGGCTGTAAATCACTTTTCTCTGCACTCTCAGTGTTGAATTACTGCTCATATTTTATTTTCGGCTGCCTGATGTTGTGTGTGGCTGCTGTGGCTCTTTACAGTCAGTTTTGGTTACTGTTTTAGGCTGCAGTGTCATCAAATTTCTGTGCTTTGTCACCACAATGCCAACGCTGGCCACTCTAGATGAGTCTTGTGTGAATATTTCCTTTTACAGCTCCGTCACCTTGCTCTGTGAAATCAGTCTCACTGATGTCACCTGCTCAGTTTTGGCTGAATATCGGCCCCAGCTGTGCTCCTGTGACCTGCAGGATGGGCAGGAGGGTGCTGGGGTGGCTCTGGCAGCAGAGCTGACGCTCGGTGTGTTTATATTTCCCTTCTCCAGGGTGACTGTCGCTCGTACAGCTACGTCTGTGGCATCTCCAGTAAAGATGCCCCGCACTGGGAGTCCCTGATGTTCCTTGCCAGGCTCATTCCACGCATGTGCCACAACATCAACAGGTAACTGCTGAATTACCTTTCGTTACCTCGTTCATTTGTGGAAGTTCAGCAGGTGCAAACATTTCCCTGTTCAGCCTGGGGTGTAATTTTTTAATATGTTGGACAGGTGTATCATAGAGAGGTCACAAACACACAGTAAATCAAAATACAGATTTATTTCCAGCTTGAAAAGTAATTGATGGCCTATATCCTTGGATTAGACAGCATCCACTATAATTTATGCAAATCTCTTCCTCAAGACTCCAGGCTGGTGCGGGGCTGTGGTTGCTGCAGTTGGGTTTGCCTTTGTGTCGGGAGGGGATTTGTGTGAGGCTGTCAGCTCTGATGGCACAGGGACAGCTCCAGAGCTCGGCAGTTTGATCTTCACTGAGCTCTCTGAGGATACATTTTCTACCTGCTCCAGTCCATAACTTTGCCAGCAGCTGAAGGTGCTTAGACAGGAAATCAGCTCTGGAGAATTATACCCTCCTTGCCTGGCTGTGGGATTTCTGCCAAAACCGCTTAGAATTGCTTATAGCAAAACTTCATTTTCTCACAGAAGTGACACCTACTGACAGAGCTTTTACTCTGAAAGGTGAGACCTGCAATTGCAAGATACCTGTTTAAATTAAGTGGAGAGGGGACAACAGAAGGTGTAAATCAGGATTGCCTGTGCAATTTCAGAGTATGTCAAAAAGCAGAAATAAAGGGCAATTTCTGGCTTTAGAGCACTGCTGATTTCTTTAAGCTCTTCTGGATTTCACGCTGCCCTCCTGAGCATCCCACATCTCTGGGAGTTCTGCTCTCCAGGGATCTTGGCAGGCTGTGCTTGCTTTATATCTCAAATAAAAGCACCCAGTATAGACTGGAGTGTCTGTGGTGTGCTTTGGGTTTTAGACAAGTGCTCCTGCCTTGTGTCTGCAGACTCAGATCAGTGCTGGGAGCTTGCTGTGGGAAATCCGTGCACGAGGCCACTCAGGCTCTGCTTTTTGTCCTTCAGCATCTGTAGCACAAGGAATGAGATTGAAAACACAGAGCTGCTGTGGCTGGTTTGAATTCAGAAGACATTTTGTTACAGATGCAGGTTTATAAATTGCAGTTAGTGCCCTGTGCTGAAAACTCTTGATTAACAACGAGGTGTAGCATTTAATGGGGGGTTTGGTGGTTTCTTGTTAAAAACTGTAACCAGAATGAAACATTATGCTGTTTTCTAGCTCCCATTTCTCACTGTAGCACTAAAGATGCAAAGGTTTGAGGCAATCTGGTTTATTCTGTGTATGGAAAATGTGTTCTTCCCCCGTCCTGTGTGTTGCAGAGTCGTGTACGTGTTTGGCCCCCCTGTCAAGGAGCCCCCCACGGATGTCACCCCCACCTTCCTGACCACAGGAGTCCTCAGCACTTTACGTCAAGCTGACTTTGAGGCTCACAACATTCTCAGGGAGTCTGGTAGGTGCTCCCCCTTATCCCAGGGATCAGACCCGTGGTTCCAGATCCCTGCAAACCTCATGGGTGTAGTTAGAGTGGTGCTGTCAAAATCCACAAGCAAATAACTCAAAAACAGTGATCAGTTAATGGGATGGCAGTGAAAAGTTGTGGAAGCTGATAGCTGGAGGACAGGGATTAATTTTCGGGGATTTTGGGGACTGACTTTTTTCTAACACATCGTGAAGCTCAAAGCTGTGGTGCTTCACTGCAAACTTGTGCAGAAACTGCTGTCAGGCAGCTGAAAGTCACCAAATCCCTTCTCTTTGCTGGGCTCAGCCCTCAATGTTTGCCTGAGGTGAAGAAACTTGCCATAGTTTTTAAATAGTGTTGGTTTTGTGGAGAGCCCAGATTCCAGGTTTTTCCCATGGGGTGATGCTCACGGCCTGCGGTGCTTTCAGATTTCTTGACTTGAAGTCAAAGCTGTGTTTGTCACCCCCAGCCCTGCCCAGGCAGGGAGTGTTGAGCCCCTGGATGTGCTTCCCAGGCAGAGTCTGGCAATAAATAGTTCTGAGGTTCAGCCTTTTTACTTTTTTACTAAATTACCTTTGGAGATGTGATCTGTGTGGGAAGCACTGCATCAGCCGTGCCTGAATTTCATATAAATCAAGTTACAACAGATCTCTGTTCCTGAGGATCCATGTTCAGTTTGCAGAGCTGTGTGAACAGAATTTGTACAGAATTAACCTCAAAAGGCTGAGATAACACTGTCGGCTGTGTTGGTAAAGCTGTAGCTGTGTCTCGCTAACTTTTGGTGACACTTGGCTTTGTGTGAATGAATCGCTCCTAAAAATAAGCCTGGAATTATGGTTTAGTGAAAAACCTTGCTGAGCAGCAGCTCAGGCCAGGGCTGGCAGAGGGAGAGAGCCTGAGCAGTGGGAGCTGCCACACACCCGAATTTTGGACTTTAAAGTCATTGAAACTGGGGGGCTGTGCACTGCCTTTCAGGAGATGTTAAAAACTCAGGGAAATGTGATGATCTGGAGCTACCTGCCCACCGCCAGCCAGGGGATATGGGAGAGCTTTCTCCTGAGTGTTTTAAAGACTATGCAAAGAATATTTCAAAGATTTGTTTGTGAACAGCTCTTTATTGGGCTTGCTAGGGGGACAGCTAAAACCCCTTGGCTGTGTTCTGTGGGAAGGGAAGTGCTTCTTCGGTTGATTCCCAGGGAATTACAGGGATAACACAGATTAGCTGGGATTTTTCTGTGTGCCTGCAGAGGCTGAGGATCATCTCAAGTGGCAATTTATAGAATCCCAGAATGGTTTGGGTTGGAAGGGACATTAAGGATCATCTGTTCCACCCCTGCCATGGCAGGGACACCTCCCACTGTCCCAGGCTGCTCCATCCCTGTCCAGCCTGGCCTGGGACACTCCAGGGGCAGCCACAGCTCCTCTGGGCATCTGTGCCAGGCCTGCCCAGTGCCCCCCGGGCTGATCTGCAGCCGTAGAGCTGCCCCAGTGCCCCCAGCTGAGGAAGCAGAGGGGGCAGGTCCCAGGGGAGGCAGCAGCAGCCCTGGTTTAGGGTCGGACACACGTGGGAGCTGTGCAGAGCTCGTGCGCCGCTGTCCTGACCCCAGCTGTGCGCTCTGTGTGCTCTGTGTGCCGCAGGCTACGCTGGGAAGATCAGCCAGATGCCAATCATCCTGACCCCGCTGCATTTCGACCGCGACCCCCTGCAGAAGCAGCCCTCGTGCCAGCGCTCCGTGGTCATCAGACCCTTCATCACCAGCGACTTCATGACGGGCGTGGCGGCCACGCCGGGCAGCGAGGTGCCCGAGGAGGTGAGGCACTCCATCCATCCTCCTCCTCTGCAAAAGCTGCGCTGGGCGAGCCTCAGCCTGACTGCCCTCACTTGGGTTTGCTTGCCGTTTTTTCTCTTTCGTAATACTCATTAGAAAGAATATTTTGGTGTTTTGGGAAAAAAAACGAACAAAATGAGGGGCTGGCAGATGGGTATGACAAACTGGAAGGCTTTCCAGCAGAGCTGAGCCAAAATACCACCAATTAAAGAAGAAAGAATACCCCAGCCATTCCTGGGATTTGGAACTAATTTTTGCATCAGTAATTGGAAATTTCCTGTCATTATGAGTTGCCTTTGTTTGGCGCTTCTGCTTTTATTGGAACTTGCAGTTTAACATCTCAGTGTCCTGTTTGCTCTTCAGGTCACTGAAAGGACTTAGGAGTCAGGTTCAAGCTTCTTTTTTTTCTGGGAAACTTTATCCATGTCCAGTGAAGTACTTTTTCCCTCTGGGAATGCACTGTAGGTGAGCAGTAGGAGTGACCTTTTATTTTAAACACACTTTAAGAGCAAATGAACATTGTTTAGTAATTGAAGCTCTCTACTTTAAGGCAGCCTATCCATGACAGAACCAATTCAAGTTGCCATGTGAACTATCCCTGAACTATTGTATAAAATGACGATTCATTTGACCTCGGTGTTTGTGTTTAAAAACAACCAAACACCACAAAACTCACGCCCAAACAAAAACCCCACGTTCTCCAAAATGAAAAATGGTCACTTTAAGACCAGGTAACAATGTGGAAACTAAATAGTAGAGATTATAGAGAATAGTCATACGGGGAAAATAATAATTTATTGTTAATTTATGTTTGCACTATAAACAGTGTCATGTAAGTGGTGTTGGGAACTGTGGGATTTTTAAGGAACCTGAATTTCTGAGGATCATCAAATTCTCACCTAGAATATTACTGCTAGCATGGATTCATTGTGAGCTCTGGAAGATAACTCTCTGGAAACTCTTTCCTTTGGATGCCTCTCTTGGGTGTTATTGAATTTTTTACCTTTGCAGCTTCTGGTTTTGTTTTGGCAGGGGTTTTCCCCAGGCTGCTGCCGTGTTTTGGTGGCTCAGCTGGAGGTGCTGGTGTGAGGGGAGCCTGGGAGGGATGGCAGGAGCACCCAGCACAGTGTTCCTCTGAGCTCCCAGCGAACAGCTTTGAGCCCGGGGAGTTTGGGCTGTGCCAGAGCTCAGCAAGTCCCGAATGTCGCTGCAGATAACACAAACCAGGGGTTTTCTTAGAGCTGGTTTTATTTCTCGCTGGTGGCAGTGTGCTGATAGCAGCAGGCTCGCCTCTCTGGTGTCCAACGGAATGGGTGGGAGCAGTTTGCCTCCCAGCTTTTCTCAGGTAGCTTTCATCAGGTCTGTGCTACACTTCCTCCTGATGCTCTGTTTCCCCTCCACCCCAGGTCGTGCTGAAGATGGTGGCAGAGATCAAGAAGATCCCTGGCATCTCTCGGGTGATGTACGACTTGACATCGAAGCCACCGGGAACTACGGAGTGGGAGTAATTAACTTTTCCCTATCCAAGTACTGTGTGCAGTCTAAACCATATCAGAAACCATTCCCAGTGTTGACATGCAGTACTGTGAAAGAGTGACTGGAGCTGCTACATCGCGTCGGATTCCTCTCCTGGAGCAGAAGGCTGCGGTTCGGAGCTGTGCTGGGGATGAGAGCGGCGTGGGGCTGAGGATTGTACGGGTACACGATGGTGGCAGCGCTGCCGGGACAGGCCCCTCTGCTTTGCCTTTGTCTTTCCAGCTCGCCCTGTGTTCTCCTGTGTTCTCCTGTTACTGCCATTTCGGTGTCTCTTGGGTTTTGTACACTGTGTAAAAAGAGACAGTTTATTTACTTCTACCAAAAGCGTTGTTACAGCCCAAACATGTAAAAGGAGTTAATTCTTTGTGACCAACCGCTTTGGGACGGATTTATTATAAATAAATATTTTGCCAAATGGAGTAGTGGGCACTGTCGAGTCGTGGAGTGGCTGTGTACGCTGTGTTCTGTTCCCTCGTTCCCTTGTTCTGTGCTCTTGGCAGTGCCGCCGAGCAGCGCTGGCCCTGCCGTGTCCCTGCCGTGTCCCTGCCGTGTCCGTGTGTCTGTCCCTGCCCGGGGCAGCTCCCAGCTCTGGGTGCTCTGCAGTGCTCTGGGTGCAATCCTGGCGGTGCAGGGGCAGAGCTCCTGTGCCTCCTGTTTGTCCCCGGCGCCGTCCCTGCTGCCCCTGTGCTTCCCTCGTACTTGGGGACAGTTTATTTTCTACACATTGGCTTTGACAGGGTTTTTGGGGGGTTTGTGTTGTGCTTAGCTCGATCTGTAAGATCACTCTAGTTGTTGGTGTGGAGTCCTGGGCGGGGTGAGGCCCCAGCCGTGTAGATCCTCCTGTCGCTCGTGTTCTGCTGTTGGTAGTGAAGCAATAATTTGAGATGGTTGCTGGACAGGAGCTTTCTGATGTTTTGAGGCAAAGCCATTTCCATCCACCTGAGCATCCTGTCCTGTGGCAGGAGCAGTTGGATTCTGACCTGAGCAGGTTGCTGGGTGCCTGCTGGTACCTCCCTGGGGGAGCTGGAATGTGTATCCAGGCTCATCCCTCGTCCCTGGTTTTTTAGTTCAAGCAGTTGTGTTTTGTTCAGCTGCAAGGTCTCTGTAGTATTATGGGTAAAATACTTGGTTTAAGCTGTTCAGTAACATGGAGTATTTCATGGCTGTGGCTCCTTCTCTCTGCCCTTGCCTGGATTTGTGAACTGGAATAATGTTGGAAGTGTTTGTTCTATATTTTTTGGTCGCACGCATTTTCCTGTTCTTACATTCCCTGCCTACACATTATGGAAATTCGGTTTGGAAATTTCTGCTCCTAGGAAATGGCCAACTGGTGTAAATGTATTTCTTTGCCTGTGTCACTGAGGGGGAGGAGGCGGTGTGTCCCCGCCGGTGCTCCGAGGGCTGGTGGGGACACGGGGGTGCAGCAGGGCAGGAGTTGGGGTGGGGGGCTCTGCCTGCCCTCCAGCCCTGCTCCGGGAGGGCTCTGCAGCTTGGGCAGGGTGAGCTGAGCTGAGATGGGCAAATAGAGCTGAGCTGCTAGCTCAGCACCTCCTTTTGAAAGGGGCTGGTGCTTTGCACCTGCAGCTGCCATAACCTCCTCGAGCTTTGGCGATGTCAGTGATGATGGATTCCTTCGTGCAGGATGGGGGTCTGAGCTGGTTCAGCCTGGACATGGGGGTTGGCTGGGGCAGGACCTGTCCTGGCAGGTGACAGCTGATCCCAAAGCCAGCTCCCAGTGAAGTTCAGTGCATTTCAGTGTGGTCAGGGCTGCTGAGGGCAGCTGCTGCCATCTCTGGGTGGTGTCTCAGCTCGGAGGGTGCAGAGACAGGCGATGAGTCTCTGGTGAGATGCAGAGCCCCCTCAGTTCTCCCTGCACCAGGCTCGTCCTCGTGGCTGCCACGGCTTTGTTGCCTTGACAGCAAACAAGCAAAGCTGAAGGAATCACTAAAAATAATGCAAATAATACAGAGCTCTGAAACCCCAGCCCTGCTGGATTCTGCCCAGGCTGTCTCTGCAGCTGGAGTGCTGTTCGTGCCCTGTGCTTGTGATTTGAGGTCAGACGTGCTCCCAGGGATGGCTGGGGGCTGCAGGGGAGGTGGTGCCCCTGGGACACACTCCTGCAGCTCTCCTGGACAGCAATCTTCTCTTCCCTGCATGCTGCACCCTCGGGAAAGGCCTCCTTGGGGTCGGTTCTTGACCCTGGGCACGACGTCTGCCGTGCACTGTTACATCCTTTGACCCCTGGGCTGCTTCCCCTCTGCCCTCCTGGAGCTGGGCAGCGATTCCGTGCTCTTTTTTCGGTCACAAAGTTGAATACTGAACATTTTAGGCATAAACTCTTGCACTATAAATCAAAATGTCTTACTGCAATGGCTCCGTGCCCCTCAGCCCTGCCTGCCCGCGGTGCCCTCGGTGTGGCCGTGCTGGGATGTTCTGGGAAGGTTGCTGTGCTCACCCCACAGTTCCTGGGTGTGTCTGTGGAATCCCTGTGTACTGGACAGCCAGACTGAGAGAAACATCATACTCTGTTCACATTTCTTACAAAGCAGTTCTATTTAGCACCTAGTTTACAAACTAATACCTGTAGCTGCCCTGTACGGTTGTTCACCTCGAGTCTTCAGTAAAACATGTCAGCAATTAGAGGAATTTGTATCGGGGGCACTCCCCATCAGTCTCAATTTTTAACATTTTTCTGCTTGTGAAATGATAAAGTACTGTGAGCCTTAATTTTTATCCACAAATAAAAATATTATGTTTGAACCTTGGTATGACTATTTTTTTTTTTTAGGGCCTATGTGTAGAAACTCTATTATGAAGGGGGAGTGTATTTTTGAAAAAGCTGTTTCTATGGATGTAATTGATTTAAATGTGTGCTCAAGAGCCCCTTTAGAGATGGGATATTTTTCTTGTGGCTCCTTCCCCAGAGTGGGTTGGGATACAGAGGTCAATATAAAGCTGCTTGCAGGATTTCTTCCCTGTTTTAGTGTTATTTAGGGTGGGGAAAATATTGTGGGGCAAATGAAGCTTTGTTGAGAGCCAAGTTTGAATTGTGTGTTAATTAAGAGAAGTGTTAATTAAGGAGAAGGGTGTCTGCTCCTTGCAGGGACTGGGGACAGTCCCCTGGCTGTGTGTCCCAGGGCCCCGGGAGGTGTTTGCCCATCCCTGTGCCCACAGCTCCCCTCGGGAGGCAGCAGGAGCAATCCAAGGTTCCATCCATCACTGATGGCCTGGCCGCCGAGCTGGGCACCGTGCCCGGGCCATGGACACAGTGCTGGGCTCTCGGTGTCCCCAGGGTGCCCTTGGGACAGGGCAGCTCGGGGCTCTGCTCCCGCAGCTGTGCCCTGCTGGCCCCGCATCCTGTAGCTTCGTGCCCGGGAGTGATGTTCTGGAGCAGCTTTTAGCCCTGGGAAGTGCTTCCCGCGCTGCTCGTGGTGGTTTTGGTACGGTTTGGGGAAGGGGACATGGGACAGGTCACTGACAAGGGCACAGGGTCTCTCTTTGGGGCTGGAGCTGGCCTGGCTGCTGGGTTCATGCTGTGAAGGGGAAGGGGACATGGGACAGGTCACTGACAAGGACCCAGGGTCTCTCTTTGGGGCTGGAGCTGGCCTGGCTGTTGGGGTTTGTGGTGGGAAGGGGACATGGGACATGGGACAAGTCAACGACAAGGACCCAGGTTCTCTTTGAAGGGCTGGAGCTGGCCCGGCTGCTGGAGTTCGTGCTGTGAAGGGGAAGGGGACCTGGGACAGGTCACTGACAAGGCCCCAGCGTCTCTTCAGGGCTGGAGCTGGCCCAGCTGCTGGGGTTCGTGCTGTGAAGGGGACATGGGACCTGGGACAGGTCACTGACAAGGGCCCAGGGTCTCTCTTTGGGGCTGGAGCTGGCCCAGCTGCTGGGGTTCGTGATGTGAAGGAGGATGCAGCTCAGGATGCTGGAATGCAGTGGAATCGTTGGATTTGGGGTTTCAGAGGATGGAAGGAGCTGCTCTGGATGAGCACTGGCAGCGATGCCCTCCTGCCGCTGGGCACTCGGTGCAGAGCCCGGGGCGGATCGGGGCTGGAGGAAATCCTGTGCCAGGGAGGGAGCAGCCAGGCCAGGGTGTGCAGGGCAGGAGTGGGAACAGGACCCAGCCCCACAGCCCGGGCTGGCGGTGGCTGCGGCAGGGCTGGGATTCAGGGTGATCTCTGCTCGGCAGCGCTGGGGTTTATTTTTAGTGCCTGTGTGGTGCTGATTGCCATGGCAATGCCACGGCACCGCGGGCTCCACGGAGGGGCTGGGTGCTGCTCCAGGGCCGGGGGAGCTGCGCTGGGCACAGGGCTCGGGCTGGCTCTGCCATGGAGGGACAGCTCCGTGTCCCTCTGTGCTGCGGGGTCAGCTCATGGCCAGGGCTGCGGCTCACTGCCAGCCCCAGCTGCGGCTGCCCAGCTCTGCCAGCCAAACACTAAGGGCCAGGAGCAGGATCCACTGCGAATGAGCAGGATCCACTGGGAATGAGCAGGATCCATTGGGAATGAGCAGGATCAAATGAACAGGATCCACTGGGAATGAGCAGGATCCACTGGGAATGAGCAGGATCAAATGAACAGGATCCACTGGGAATGAGCAGGATCCATAGGGAATGAGCAGGATCAAATGAACAGGATCCATTGGGAATGAGTAGGGTCCATTGGGAATGAACAGGATCCATTGGGAATGAACAGGATCCGTTGGGAATGAGCAGGATCAAATGAACAGGATCCATTGGGAGTGAGCAGGATCCATAGGGAATGAGCAGGATCCATTGGGAATGAGCAGGATCCATTGGGAATGCAGCCCAGGAGCACTCACCTGCTCAGCAGGGAGTGAACTGCTCAGGAGCCCAGCCAGGAGCTGCTCTGAATATCTCCCGAGAGCATTCACCCGCTCAGCAGGGAATCAACTGCTCACACCTGCTCGGCCTTTGGGCTGAAATCCATGCAGAAAGCACAGACCTGTGGGTGTCTCTGCCCCTCTGGGGCTGGTTGAGCAGGTGTGGGATCATCAGGCTCACAGGCCTCCCTCAGCCCCTGCCAGAACAGCCTCCAGAGAGGTCTGAGTGCCTGGAGTCTCCTTGACCTTGGAAAAGTTTCCCCTTTCTAATCATGGGGTGCTTGGTCACTCCTCAGAGCAACTCAGAGCAAGCCCAGAAGAGCTGCTCGTGAGTGACCTCCCTGAACTCAGCAAAGAGGGAAAAAAGAGTTAATTAACATACCCAGGAATTTTTCTCTTTCCTTGGGTGTGCTGGGACTGGCCTTTGGCCCTACAATCACATCTAGAAATTATTGGAGAAGATAAAAGGCTGGAGAGAGCCACTTCCACTTCAGATTTTAATTTCAGCAGATTGGCTCACTCGAGGCTGCTGTGACCCCGTGCCCATCGGGGAGGCAGCTGGGAGCTCTCCGAGGGGCTGTCCTTGGGATTTGGGTTAACAGGTGGGCTCAGTGATCTCAGAGGTCTTTCAAACCTGGCTGACTCCTCATTCCGTGCTGTGGGAGGCAGCTTTGGTGAGGATGCCCAGGTGCAAAGCTGCTGGCTGAGCAGAGGTTCACAAGCCACTACATTTAAGTGCTGTCAGAGCAGGGCGAGCCACTTAAACCAAATTAAACACCTTAATGAATCTTTCCCTGATGGGGTTTCAATTACCTGAAGCAGAGGAGAGCTTGGAGCAGCAGAGCTGTGAGTTCCATGGCTAATTGGATCAGGAGCTGGGAATGACTGTGCTCCTGTGGGACCAGCCTCGTTTGTTTGCCATGGGATCACTGTCAGGTACATTCCAAATCAATCTGTTCCTGGGCGAGGCTTGTGGGGGTCTGCTGAAACCTCTCTAATCAGGACCTTCCAGGGTATGAGCTGCTGCTCTTCTGTGTGGCTTGGGATGGTCCTGTCTGTGTGTGCAGAGAGGTTTCGATGTTACGGAGCTGAGAAAATGTGGGGAACAGACCCTGAGAGGCTGCTGGGGATCTGCAGAGCAGGGGGGGATTTCGAGATTGTTTGGAAAGAGGATGGATTGTAAATGTGTTCTAGAAGAATTACTGGAGAATTGCAGGGTCAGACTGTGTATCCTGCGTTCCTTTACTCTGGAATGAGGCACTGACAGGCTGGGAGAGCTGGGGGTGCTCACCTGGAGAGGAGAAGGACACAGGGAGAGCTCAGAGCCCCTGGCAGGGCCTGAAGGGCTCCAGGAGAGCTGCAGAGGGACTGGGGACAAGGGCTGGAGGGACAGGACACAGGGAATGGCTTCCCATGGCAGAGGGCAGGGCTGGATGGGATCTTGGGAATGAGGAATTGTTCCCTGGGAGGGTGGGCAGGCCCTGGCACAGGTGCCCAGGGAAGCTGTGGCTGCCCCTGGATCCCTGGCAGTGTCCCAGGCCAGGCTGGACAGGGATGGAGCAGCCTGGGACAGTGGGAGGTGTCCCTGCCATGGCAGGAGGTGAATTTTAAGATCCTTCCCAACCCAAAGCATTCCTTCATTCTGTCAAAATAATTCTGTGGTGCAGAAGGTCAGGATGGGCTCTCCATGCATGACTCTGTGGGGTCTTGTTGGCACAGAGGTGTCACCGGATTGGCACATCCTGGAATGGCTGGAAAAGTGCTTCTGGGATTTTAAACCCAGGTTTGAAAGGGGCCCCGTGTGCAGTGCATTAACTCATCCAGGCAACCTCCTGCTTCCCCGAGCAGAAAACAGCTGCTGCAGGGGTTTCAGAAGCTTCTCTTATTTACATCTGAAAAAAGGAGGTTTGGCTAAAAGGGTGCCTGAGCCAGAGGAAAATGGATTAATCCCGAGCTCTGATCCTGGGGGCTCGAGGCTGGGTGTTACTGAAATGTTCTGCTTTAAAACCAGTGGCATAAGCAGCACTGGGGGCTTTTAAGGCTGTTTTGAGGCTGTTTTGAGGCTGTTTTGAGGCTGTTTTGAGGCTGTTTTGAGGCTGTTTTGAGGCTGTTTTGAGGCTGTTTTGAGGCTGTTTTGAGGCTGTTTTGAGGCTGTTTTGAGGCTGTTTTGAGGCTGTTTTGAGGCTGTTTTGAGGCTGTTTTGAGGCTGTTTTGAGGCTGTTTTGAGGCTGTTTTGAGGCTGTTTTGAGGCTGTTTTGAGGCTGTTTTGAGGCTGTTTTGAGGCTGTTTTGAGGCTGTTTTGAGGCTGTTTTGAGGCTGTTTTGAGGCTGTTTTGAGGCTGTTTTGAGGCTGTTTTGAGGCTGTTTTGAGGCTGTTTTGAGGCTGTTTTGAGGCTGTTTTGAGGCTGTTTTGAGGCTGTTCTGAGGCTGTTTTAAGGCTGTTGTGTCCCTCTGCACCCCTCAGTGCTGCCGGACTCTCCCTCGGCTGCAGGAGCTCCGGGTTGTGTTTAATTCCCTGTAAGTGCAGGGGGAGATTAACCCGGGGGGACAGGAGAGGGGACACCCTGGGACTCCCCTCAGCAGGAGATGGTTCCCATATCGTGTGTCCAATTCCAGGGACCACAGCTGGAATAAAAATCCGATTTTGGAGAGCGTTTTAAGAAGAGCCAGAGAAATTATCAAAACCTGGCATAATTTATTAATAAATATAAGTTCTGTAATATTATATAATTAATATAGCAATGATTTATAGCTTGTAATAAGTTGCAGGTAGAGGGCTCGTAAACATATTTCTGTACATTCATACAGTGCACAGCTAAGTCAGAAATACGTAATTATAATATTACATATTACTCTGGCATGTCCCTCTGGATGCCCGTGGCTCTGGGAGCCCAGGATTCCAGTATCAATATTTCACGGCAGCTTTGCTTTCAGGAAATCAATCGTTCTGCAATTTTTATAAGGTGAGCCGAGCTCCCTTTACGTGCCGGGCTATAGAATCTCCCAGGACAATATCCGATGGCGTTCCCTGCCTAAGTGCCACGTTAGGGAGCATCTAGGAGCACAATAGCCCCCGACACCCCAACAATGCCCGGCCGGGAGAGCGACAAATCGCCAGCAGCTGCTTTAATTTAATTTACCTTTGAGGTGACGGATAGCTCTCAGTGTTTGGGAGCTGCGGAGTGTTTCTGTGGTTAAGAGAACGATAAACACGGGAGGCTGAGGAAGCACAATGTGCCTTTTGTGCAGCTCTTCAATAACTTTATTTCACTTTTGATAACCAACTTCCACATGGAAGGATCTGTAGAATTTTATAAGGCGTCGACTTGTGTACCTGTAAAATATGTATTGTTTCACTGCTTGGGGTTGCTTTAAAGGCTTCTGGAGTTGCTGGAAACCTTTCCGTTTTGGGGAAGAACTTAAAAAGTTCAAGGATAAACGAGGAAACAAGTTGGAACAGGCACAGAACTAGAATGTTTTAACAGCTCGAAGTTTGAGTCATTTTTCCAGAGTTTTGCAAAACTTCCAGTGAATGTTTTAGCGCCATAAATAGGTTGGATAGCACCAGTTCTTGTTGGAGGTACATTTTATAGGACTTGTTCCGAAAGGTGATGGAAGCGATTTCTGGAAAAGAAGCTGAAAAGGAGCTTTTGTCCTGTAAGCCCTCTGGAAGCACAGAGAGCAGCCGAGGGTGGCTGCAGGGCCCGAGGGGCTCCTGCCTTGGGGATCCGCAGGGCTCGGGTGGGAAAATCATCCCGAGCTGGTGACATCGGCAGGGCTTGGGTGGGAAAGCCATCCCGAGCTGGTGACATCGGCAGGGCTCGGGTGGGAAAGCCATCCCGAGCTGGTGACATCGGCAGGGCTTGGGTGGGAAAGCCACTCCGTGCTGGGGCAGACCCGCAGGGCTCGGGTGGGAAAATCATCCCGAGCTGGGGCAGACCCGCAGGGTGGGAAAGCCATCCTGAGCTGGGGCAGACCTGCAGGGCTCGGGTGGGAAAATCATCCCGAGCTGGTGACATCCACAGGGCTCGGGTGGGAAAGCCATCCTGAACTGGGGCAGACCCGCAGGGCTCGGGTGGGAAAGCCACTCCGTGCTGGGGCAGACCCGCAGGGAGGGGAGCCTGCAGAGCTCTCTTTGCCCTGGCTCCGGAAATCCTTCCCCCATCCCCGGGACACCCTGCGGGGCTCAGGGGGCGATGGCTCTGCTTCGGGCTGATTGCAATGCTTTTGAGGCGGTGGCTTTAAAATCCCGCAGTCTTAGAGGGGTTTTTCCTCTGCCTGCTCTCGGCACACGGCTCTGTCCGTGCTCCCAAAGTGGCTGCTGTGATTAGAGCTGTAATCTCTGTATCAGCTTTTACATTTCAAACCGGAGAGGGGAATTAATGCCATTCCGGTGTCTGCCCTTTCGTACGTTTTCCAAAACACCGTTTGGAAAAGGGAACAGTCGGAACTTTGTTCTCACCCTGAGGGTGAGCAGATCCCCAAATTTCTACAAACCCCTCGGAGAATGGAGGTTCCTGCTGGACGGGGTGACCCGAGGAGCCGCGGAGGAGGAGCAGGAGGGCAGGAGCGGCTCAGCGCCAGCCGGGTCGCCGGGGCCGGGGATGCTCCGGGGCCGCGGCCAGCACCAACAGCGCTGCAATTTGCCCGGGCCAGCCACGTGGGCCACGCTTCGCCCTCAAGGTGACACGTGTGACTTCACCCCCGATGTTTACGGCGCCGGGGAGCCGGACGGGTTTTCCAGAAGCCTCCACCGAGAGCCCCTGTCCGGCCAAGGCCAGCCGAGGCGTGGGGCTGTGCCGGGCTGCGAGGTTTTTAAGGACTGTCCTCCCCGGCCGCGGAGCCGCTGCCACGCGGGAGCAGCTACAGATGTTTCCATGAGAAGGTTGCGGCTCTTCTTTCCGGTTAAGCCCCGCAGACACGTCTCTAATTACAGCTTGGTGGCCGGCGTGAGGTTAGAGAGGGAGGACAGTGCGCTGAAATCACTTTCAATGATTTGAGGGCAGCGGCTCAGAGCCTTCGCACCGAGGCAGGACACGAAATGCTGGCGGCACGCACGGGGACCGTGGGCGGCAAGAGCGCCGAGGAGTCCCTGAAGCTGAGGAAGCAGTCGGTGCTGTCCCTGAGCAGCAGGGAGAGAGCCCTGAAGAGCTCGGCCGAGAGCAGCAAGGAGGGCCGGGCCAGGGCGGCCCAGCCCCAGCAGCGAGCGCGGCGCCTGGCGCTGCTGCGGGAGCTGGAGATGAACTGGTACCTGCGGGTGTGCGAGCTGTCCCACGAGTACACCATCGCCTACACCACCGGCATGCCCCACAGGTACGTCCTGCTCTCTCTCCCCGGGAGCACGCTGCCCTCCGGCAGTGCTGCTGCTGGGCATGACTGCTCACCGTGATTGTGATAATGACAATAGCGACAGCAGCCGTAATCACCATCATCACAGTCATAGCAATAGAAAGATCTTCGGCTTTGTACGTCTAATTTTTCGTGCTTTACAGAGCTGAAAATCCTGCAAAGTTGTTTCTTGATTCTCCTAACTTCTTCAGCACAAGTTGCATGCGCTTGTTGAGCCTTGTTCGTAATTTGTCCGAGTGATCGCAGTTCTGTGTGAATAGAGCCGGAAAGTCGCTGCTGTTGAGCAGGGGCCGTGCGGGGGCAGAGGGTCCCTGTCCCCCCTTCCCTGGGCAGCGGCGCGACTCAGCCTGGGAAGGAGCCACCCCGAGGGGAGCCGGCAGCCGCTGCAGCTCTCATCCCATCTTAAATGTCGCAGCCTCCAGAATCTGATCTCGGCCCTTTAAAAAAATATAAGGGGATCTTGGTATTAGTGGAAATTAGACGTGCGAGTCTCTAATCTCGTGTGCGGGGTCAGACCCTCGGTGAAATGCAAGCCCAGCGGGAGCTGCCCCGGGGCCGCTGTGCCAGCCCCGGGGAGCCGCGCCCGCGGCGGCTCCGGGCGGCTCTGGGCACCGCGCAGGAGGGAGGGAGGGAGGGAGGGAGGGGATTTCCTTCGTCTCGCTTCGTATTTCGGCTGAGAATCTGTCCAGATCTTCCCTAATCCCAGGCAGGATGGGGTGCCCGGCAGTGCCCGGCACAAACAGAGCTCTTGCAGATGTGCTAGGGTAAGAAATTAATTAGAATGTCGTGACAATAAAAAATAGGAATGGGATAAGTGAAAGGAAAAGGAAGTAGGACTGAGAGAAGGAGTAAGTGGGTATCAAGTGCAGAGACGGTCACAAGCACCTGAAGGGAGCACGGGGGGTCTGGGCTGGGAGGGGACACATTCTGGGTCCGGTGCCCACCAGACCATGGTCTGCACCCGGAGGCTTGAACAGAACCATGAAAGCAGAGTGCTGGGGAATGGCTTTTGGGCGAACTAAGTTTCTAAAGATACTGATCCATACAAACCCTGACAGTCCAAACCAGCAAAACTCTGGTGTCCAAAAAACTCAGAGGAGCTTGCAGAGATATTTCTTTGCACTGGTTCCCCTTGCATTAGAGATGAGCAGAGAGCTGGGGCTGGCAGGAGGTAAAATCAAAGGCAGCTGCAGCAGAGATCACAGGTACAGCCCTTGGAGTTACACTGCGGGGAGGAAAACATGGGACCCTATGGGAATGGCCTCGGGATACAGCAGGGACAGCCTCGGGACATTCTGCTGCCCTCCCTCGAGTGTCCTTGGGCTGCCAAGAGCAGCGTTTGGAATCCCCCCTGCACCCCACCGAGGGTCAGCACTGTGAGACAGGACCCCCACCCTTGGGCGGAGAAGTTCAGGGTCCCGGGGGCAGGACCCTCCTGGGGACATCCAGGGCCACCCGTGCCCTGATCCAACAGTTGCACAGGAAGAATAACAGGGTAATCCCACTGTCCCTGCCAAACTCCCCTCTGTGACATTGAATTATGAGCTTTTAAAATATATTCTGGGGTTGGGATCAGTCTTTCTTTATCTGCTTTGAAAGATTTAAGGATTAGTTGAGTTCATGATATGTCCATCACTTGATTATTTAACTTATTTTTCTAATGTATTTGGGGCTGAAATGACAGTCTGAAAAGGGGGTGAGTTTTAAAATAGAAGAGTCTCAGACATCTGCCTCAGAGGCATGAGCCAGACCTTGGCAGGATTGTTTGCTGTGGCCAGAAAGGTCACTGTGGCCCTTCTGGCTGTTACAGGGATGAAGACCATAAAAACCATCCCTGGAAGTGCCCAAGGCCAGGTCGGACGGGACTTGGAGCAGCCTGGAATAGTGGAAGGTGTCCCGCCTGTGGCAAGGGAGTTTGGAATAAGATGGTCTTTAAGGTCTCTTGCAGCCCAAACCATTCTGTGATTTTTAAACCAGAACCTTTTTGTTTGCTGTTTAGCAGTGGTGAAATCATTGTTAAAATCGTAATTTAATTCGTATGGATTTGTACACCCTGTGAGGCTGCAGATGCTGGGGAAGTTCCCAGACCAGGTAACCCCAGCTGTGAGAGCTCCCATGCACTAAGGGAGAACAAGATGTTCTAATGAGCTGCAGAGGAGATGCCTGCAGTGTCTGTCATCTGGCCAGCCCGGGGCCTGAAATACACCCTGTGAGAGTATTTGGTTTATGTTTATTGGCCTTGGATTGAATCCCAAGCAAATATTTCTCATTGTCTAAATATAAGACCTGGGAAATGGGGTCAGTGCTCTATTCCCACCAGCAGTCCTTATCCCTTGGAGTCCTGGGCCATGAGAGGTCTCAGCAGATGAACAAGATTGCTGATCTTGGCCATAATCCACCCTGGGCATCAACTAAAATGGGCCAGTGGCAGTAACATAAGGAATGTCTGGGGGAAGGAGCCCTGCAGAGCCCTGCTGGGCAGCGCGGGATGGCCGCGGGCTCTGCTCCGGGTGGGCTCTGCCGCAGCTGCTGAGGGCACCATGCACCTGTACAAGCCGGCGTGTGCCGATATCCCCCCGCCCAAGGCGGGGCTGCCGCGGGGCCGCAGGGTGGGCGAGGGGCCGCGGGCACAGGGCCCTGCCGCAGGCTGGCCCGGGGCACGCAGCCCTGCCCACGAGAGGAAACAGCTCGAGAGGTTCCTGCACCTGCACGGGCTGTCCCTGCAGGACACCACCCGCGCCCGCACGGGCATGAGCTACAGGTACGGGGGTGTGCCTGGGCTGAGGGGGGAGCTGGGCACGGCTCTGGGTGGGCTGGAGCACCTGAGCCCCTCGGCTGCCTTAGAACCTCTCTGATTTTCCTGAGCAGAGAGAATTAGGATGGATTTGAGCAAAGCTGAATGCCTGCGACCTCTTGTCTTAAAACTCTGAATTTGATCCTTCTCTTCTAACGTGAATCATGGAATGGTTTGGGTTGGAAGGGACCTAAAAGTCCATCTCATCCCAGCCCTGCCATGGCAGGGACGCCTTCAACTGTCCCAGGCTGCTCCAAGCCCTGTCCAGCCTGGCCTTGGACACTGCCAGGATGGGGAAAATCACACTGAATTTTCCAGCTCAGGTCCTGAACCCTGAGACCCTCTGCCCTCATTATGGAGCAGATGGACTGAGAGCCCTAAAACCTGGCCGGGCAACATGTGGCTTTTGTGTCAGAACGAGTGTCTGAGGGAAAGAGTGTCATCTGTGCAGGGAGCTGGAGCAGCCTGGGGACAGAGGGTGCTGGCTGGGGATGGCTGGTGAAGAAGACATCGCTGTGCTTGTCCAGCAATTGTCACTGTGCTTTGCTTCTGAAGAGGTTCACTTTAAAAGGATAATGTCCTGTACGGAAAGTCAACAAGTTCTCTGTGCTTCTAATAAAAGCAAATTTTCCTTGAAACATTTGCTTTCCCAAGAGGTTGATCTTTGCCCGTGGCTGGTCTGAGTTTAAAATTGAAATAAGACACCATGACTGGTATTTTTATGGATGCAGCACAGTTGTGTCCCAGCTTTTGCTGCTGGATGGGGAGATTTGGTGGTGTTTGGAGCCAATGTCCAGGGAGGAGTAGTGCTGTGAAAGAGCAGCTCTGGAGTCAGGACCAGGAGAAATGGCAAAGGGTAGTGTGGCACTGTGCTGCCAGCGCTGGCTGGGCAGCCTTGGAGCAGGCTGGGCTTACACAGCCTGGAAAGAGAGCGAGAGCTGAGCCCACAGTGCTGGGGATGAAATGGGAGAGGGTCCGGAGGCAATGGATGGATGTCTGAAGGCATCCCAGGGATGCTGTGCTGGGAGCAGAGCTGGGGCAGGGGTAATCCCTGGGTTAGCAGGAGCGCTGCTGTGCCTCAGTGAGATCCTCTCATTAACTGCAGCTTCTGGCCTGGAAACTCGCCACCCTTTAATGAGAAATGCCTTCGCTCCTCTGGTGATCCCAATCCCACACTGCGGTTGTGTTTGACAGGGCTGGCACCCACAGTACCCCCACGAAAATCACCGTTTGTTCTGTTTCTCTCCCATTCTGCCCTTCCCATGGCGTCGGTCCGTGCAGACACAATTTCAAACTCGTGTCCTCGCTGGGGAGCACAAGGGTGGGCACACAGCGTTCCTGTGAGGGGTTGTGATGCCCTGTGTGCAGTGTCCCCTGCAGATTGTCCTGCAGAGCTGCAGGGACACGGCCCAGCCTGGCACAGGGCTGTGCCAGCTCCAAAGGCATCAGCAGTGCTCATCTCTGTGTTCTGCTGCGCCAAACGTGCCCAGCCCAGGGGAGAAACCTGCAAAGAGCCTGGGGAGAAAATTCCTGTAGGGTTAAATACGGATGGAAATGGAGTTTTAAGTCATAGAAAAATGTAATTAATGAGACATTCTGGGACTGGTCTGGGCCCAGCTGGGGGTGCCCAGGGCTGTGGCTGCAGGCTCAGGGCTCCCTGCACACACCTTCAGCCACCTCTGCTTCTTGGCTTGGTAGAGGAGCATCCCTCATTCAGCAGAGCCATCAGTCATGGGGAAACAAAGCATGTGCTTAATTTCTGTTGAAGCTGATGGATTCGAGCCTCTGCTCCATTTAAAGTGTGCACATTTTTCACAGCTGACAGACGCAGCCGTAACTCCCTGCGTTTCCCATGAACCCAGGAGGTTTATCCCGTGGGAGAGGGGCTGTGCTGGGGGCAGGGGGATGCTCCAGCAGCCACCACCTGCTGCTTTCCACTGACTGTTTTCTGTTCCAGAGGTACAGGGGCCCTTCTAGTCTGACTGTGAGCTTGGACATTTGCTTTTCTCTCTCTTGTTTTGTCTCCCAGATATTCCTTCAGCTCTCCGTAAGTCCAGTCTAAAGCCAGCACAATAGAACCTCCTTTTTTATTAAGATTTATTCAATTACATGTGGGAAGTAATGAATTGTGACCAAGAAACACTTGCTAAACACTTATACGCTGGTTCATTTATAGGCTGAGCAGTTCTTTTCCCTTTCATTGCTCCAGCCAGTGCAGCACAGTTCAGCTATTACAGAAGACCCTGAAGTGCAGCAGTGTGGGAGCTTGGCTCGTTTCTGATTTCAGCAGAATTTCTCGCAGATGAAGCACCATTTTCAAAGCAAATTTGGTGTCTCATGATCCAAGGAGGTGTTCATTGCACGGCTCCTTCCCAGGCACGCTTTGCTGGGGCTCGAGCTCTGTCCTGGCCCTGGGGAGCTCTGGGTGTAAAACCCACCGAGGCTCTGCTCCTTGCCGATGCCAGCAGGGTCTGTGAGCTCGGGCAGCTGCGCTCGCAGGGCCCGGGGGGGAAATCTTATCTGTGCGTATGTGTCTGCAAGAGCACCCAGGCAGCCTTGCAAAACATGCTGCTGGCAAATGTTGGGCTGGAAAGTATTTATGGAGGTCACAGAGTCCTGAGGCACTGCTGGATTAACCCACGCTGCAGCTGGGCTGGGCTTTGCATTCCTATTTTGTCTATTTTCTATTAGTTCAGGTTCTGCTCCAGGAGGGCGAATTCTCCCCACTGCACACAAACCTACTCCACCTGGCGTGACCCTGGGGTGTCCTGCAGGTCCCCGAGTCCCTGTGTCCTGAGAGCGCTGGGCTCTTTCTCTGCTTTTTTCACTTGAGCACCAAATTCAAACCTGGGAATTTAGGACTGTGGTACTGAAGCTTTCATACAGAGACTGGGCAGCAGGTAGCCCTTAGCAGGATGTTTCCTTTTCCCCTTTTTCCACCCCTTTTGCTTTCCTGATTGCAAGGGAAATGTGAGGAGCTGACACCAAACCCTTGGCCAGTGCTGCCCATCCCATCTCAGATGGATTCAGCACTCTGGGCTACGGAAAGCAGAGGGGTCCCAGGGCTGGGATTGTCCCTGCCCCGGGCGATTAAAAAGGCTTTTGGCTTAGGGAAAAGATGATGGACAGGGATTACAGATGTGTTTAAATCAGGAGCAGCCTGTAGCCAGTCACTTGCCATCTCCCACAACACAGGAACTGGGGCAGGGGGGAGCAAAGGAAATTTTGTACAACAGGTTTGGATGCAGGAAAGCCTTTCCCAGCCTCCTGTGATGGAATTGGAGAGCTCCCTGACAGGGGAGATGGTGTGCATGCTGGCAGCACCAGCAGCTTGGAGATGTCATCAGGGATCAGCCAAGGCCATGCAAGGTGTTGAGCACCAAGGGGGGTTTAACCCCGAGCAGGCAGAGCCCCTCTTCAGCCCTCTCATACCCCCACAGACCCACCCCAGAAGAGGGGAGTTTGGGAATGATCCCTTTCCCATCGCTGCTTGTCCAGGCTTCCTTAGAGAGGCTCATTTTGTGCATGGAAGCTTTAAAATATCTAATCTTTAGATGGCAAAATATTTGAGGGCTCTTGATGGGGTCGTGTAATCCTGCACTGTAATCCTGTCCTCATCTGCTCCATCCAGAGTGCTGCTGCATTATATTTATTGGGATGTATCTTACAGCCTTAATGTTTTCCCTATTTCCTGAGCAGATTGATCCACAGAGCTGCATCCAGCTGTGTCCTTTTTTAGCAGTCAGTGTCACATGTCCTAACTGGGTTTTTAGGGGTTTTTAGTCTGTTCAAGCTACACAGCACTTACCTGGCGCAGCGGTGATGGGACACATGCCCACGGTTGTCCTTTTTCCTAACGATTTCAGATCCTTGGGCTTTGTGTTATTTTTGTAGGGTCCTGTCCCTGCCCATGGCGGGGGAGGGAGCTGGATGAGCTTTAGGGTCCCTTCGAACCCAAACCATTCCGTGATGATTCCCTGGAGTCCCCACAAAGCCCAGGCTCAGTGTGCTGGTGCCTCCAGGGTTAATCCCACGTTCTGTGGGAAGTTCCCGTGCTGTAGGTGCTTGGCTTTGTGGGGAACACAAAGCGGATTTTGCCCTCCCCTTTCCCCAGCCCGCAGTAAATCCCAGCCGACCCTCAGCTGCTCTGCCCAGCAGGAATTGGCACGTTTGCTGCTTTCCCCACACCTTCTGCTCCTGTCCAGTCCGCGGGCACACCTGGGCTGGCAGGTGCTGCTCCATCCCCGGTCCGTGGGCAGTGCTCCTGCCGAGCCTCACCCTGCACAGCACACCTGGTGCCTCTCCGGGGGGCTGACTCCAAAGTTTGGATATTTCTGGGGATATTTATAGGCAGGTTTGAAGTCTGCAGTCTGAGCCCCGGCATGAAACTCAGCCCACGTGGTCGTGGTTTAAAGAGGTTTTGTGCGGAGTCTTGGGCTGACTTTGGGATGTGCTGAGGGATGGACACAAACTGCTGAGCAGGGGGGGAATCTGGGGAAATACCAGCAAAACCTCCTCTCATGGCTTCCCGGTTTATTTCAAGGCTCCATCCTTTGGGAAATGGTGATAAATGCAGGCTGTGGCAAGGCTCAGTGCCGGGCAGAGCAGGGCCCTGTGCCACCAGCCTTGGTGCCCCGGCAATGCTCACTGTGCCTGGCACGGCAGGTGGGCACGGCTCAGGGCAAGCTCGGGGGGGCTGTTCTTCGCACCCATCTTTGAGCCAGAACTCTTTTTTTGACAATTTAAGCCAGTCAAAACACTCTGCTGCATCTCACTCTGTGTTTTTCCCCACGCTGAGCTGAGCGCTCTCCTATTTCTGCTCTCCCCGTGGTGTGGGGAGGGCTGTGGGCAGCTGGGGAGGGGGGTCTGGATGAAAGGAGCTTTTCCATGGATAACCTGCCTGTGCAGACCTGTGACTGCCTGATAAGCCTCTTCTCCCTTGTTTTCAGTGTCTTTCCATAGTTGCTGGCTTCATCCCTGCGCCAGAAAGTCTCCAGAAGCCAGCACAGCGTTTCCATCATTCCAGGGGCACGGTCTGCTTTTTCTGGAGCTGTTTGTGGAGTCTGTGGGATCCTTGGAGCCCAGGGGGGCAGGCTGAGGCTGCTGGGGGAGCTGCTCCCCGTGCTCCAGCCCTGGCTCAGGGCTCCCCCCTGCCCTCGGTTTCCCACCCCAGCTGGGGAGATGGAACCGTTTTTCGTTTTTCGCTGCAGAAAAAGACACAATCTGTAGATTGCAGGAGTAATTATTCATTTCCCCGGAGGGCCTAATGAGCGGTTATGCATTTGGCAGTAAGTAATGATCCTCTTGCAAATCTTTTTGTTAATTAAATGGGCGCCGTTCCAGTGTGAAAGTGGTTGTTCAATGCTTGGGATGTGCCCAAAGATCACGGACTACTTGCCCGGCCAGCGCTGCCCTGGGAAATACAGAAATCCTTGGCTTGGAAGGGTTTGGCAGTGGCTGGAGGTCACCTGAAGACTTGACAGTACCTTGCACTTAATTTACTAAAATGACATTGTCCCATCCCGGCAGTGTCCCAGGCCAGGCTGGACAGGGCTTGGAGCAGCCTGGGACAGTGGGAGGTGTCCCTGCCATGGCAGGGGTGGCACTGGGTGGGGTTTGAGGTCCCTTCCAACCCAGATCATTCCATGACATTGTGCTGCTCTGAGGTACATTGTGCTCTTGCCTTGTGGGCCAAAAAAAAAGTTTTAAAAAAGTTAGAAGCCATTGCAGAGAGCTCTGGAAGTGAAAAGAGCAAAGGAAAATTAGGGAACTAAAGAGTCACCGCAGCCCCTGGCTCCTGCCGGGCAGAGAGTGCTGTGCCTGCACCTGCTCAGGTGAAACACAGATCCCAGAAGCCCCGGAATGCTGATTTTTAAGCAGCAGTGTGGGCTGGTAACTGAATGCCAGAGCAAGCGCTGACACAGCAGGTTTTGCCGAATCCCTTCCCGAAGAGGAGGCTGGCAGTGGGAAAAGGATACATGAAAATTAATGGGGCTGGAGATCGTTCCTCAGTAATCTGCTGGATTTCAGCGAACGGCATTGTCCTGGCTGATGTGCTAATTCTCCTCAGTGATTAACTCCAGCAGAGGCCTCGTTCTTTCGGGATGCTGGTCAGGGTGAAGAGTTTTGCCTCGGGAGCAGGGAGCAAGGTCTTGTGCCAGTTCTGCTGGATGCAGCTGATGGGATTCGTACCCTGTGTCACTCACTTTAATAATTAGAAATGCTGTTGCAGCTGAAAGAGAGACTCTCAGGAGAAGAATTAAAATTCTTCTTTGAAAAATGCTATTTGGGAAGGTGATATTTTTAATAGTGCTTATTATGCAGTGGTGACTTATGTAAGGTAATGAGTGACGGAGACACTTGGCTTTCACTGAGTAGCTCAGAGGGGCCGAGTCCCTGCATCGGCTGGGGGAGGAGGTGAAAACTGAGGGTTCCTGTGGGAGGGGGAGGTTTTCTGAAAGGGTATCCATCGGAAAAGAGTTTTCCAAACAACACAGTCTGCTGTAGCTCGTCTTTGTTCTGACCCTCTGCCAGTTAATCTCAAAGAATCAGAAGTTATTTCTCCATAATTGCTGCCCCATCTGCTGCAGCGTGTCCCAGAAAAGGGCAGCTCGGAGCTGTGTGCTTGTGATCCACATCCAAACCCAACACCTCGGCAGCGTTTCTCCGTACAAGTCAATTTAGAGCTCTAAGCTGTTACAAGTAATGCTTGGGTGAGATTTGACGTGTGTGGATAACACAGCAATGTACATAATTGCCTAAAATCTACTATTCAACAAGCACAGCCAAGCTGGAAGAACACAGCTTGGGCTGAGCTTTATTGGGAATACATTTATCCACCAGGTGATGCGAAGCACACAGCGAAAATCTGCATTTTGTGTGTGCACTGTCTAGAACACGAGTACGGCAAAAGGGAAAAGCTTTTCTTGGCCACGAGCTGGCACAACAACCCCAATGCCTGAGGGTCCTGCTGCTGCTGCCGGGGATGCTCCTCTGCTCTGCTCTGCTCGGGGATGGATGCTCAGGAGCTGAGTACATGTCAGGGGCTCCCGGGGGGAATAAAACAGAAAACCCTCTTGTACTGTGCAGTGCAGCCTCGTGCGACACTGAGTGTTTTAATCATATTTAATCACAGAATCACAGAATGGCTTGAGCTGGAAGGGACCTTAAAGACCATTAAGTGCTCAGTGTAGCACGATACATTAATATAATGGTGACTCTGGAGCCCTTCATGTGAGGCACCGGCCTGCAGTCAGCTGCAAAATGGAATAGATAGCACGGGAAAATTAAATTACCTGCTTGGGAGGGGATCCAGCAGCTCATGGGCAGCAGTGGGGGGGTTCTCTCCGCAGGGACAAGCGGCCGATTAATTGGATTGGGCGCCCGATGAGTTCCACCCTCCGTGTAAGGCACGGAGAGCTCCGGGCTGGGCCCAGTATTGATTCTCTCCATTGTATGAAGAGATGATTTATTTCATGTTGCCAGAGCTGCCAGGGCAGAGCTCCCTGGTGGCTCCCTCAGCCCTGGGGCTCCCGTGGGTGCTCCCACACCCAGGGTGGGCTAGCCTTGGACACCCAGAGGGGTGGGGATGAGATGGGAGCTTCTCCAGGCATTTAGGGCAGCACAGAATGCCACCCTGGGTTGGGTTGGGATGGACCTTCGAGCCCATCCCATTCCACCCCTGCCACGGCAGGGACACCTCCCACTGTCCCAGGCTGCTCCAAGCGCTGTCCAGCCTGGCATGGGCACTGCCAGGGCAGCCACAGCTTCTCTGGTGCTGGCTTTGTCACACCCCAGCCTTGTCACAAGGCCGTGCTGGCAGAGCAGCCTGGCTCGGGGCTCTCACACTCCCAGGTTTGCTCCGTTCTGCGTGGATGGAGCCCTCGGAGCTGCCCCTGGGCCCGGAGGTGGGGACAGATCTCGTGTGCCATCAGAGGAACCCCGGGCTGGACACTGCCCCCAGCCTGGCTCAAAACCTGCCAGAATGACGCCTTTTAACTAAAAACCATTTAATAGGAATTTTGATCAGTTTTCCTCAAGTGCAATTACAAATGCAAATGGAGTTTTTGATGTGAAACCAGCGGAAATGTGATGGCTGTGGGCTCGATAAGCGCCAGGCTTTTGTTCTGCAGCTCATTTCCTCGCCCAGCTTCCAGCAGTGCTATCAAAAAGAGCCGTTCCTGGCGGGTGCAGATACACCCCAAAGAGCCACAAATCGCTGCGGGGTCCCGTGCTGCTGCTGCCGGCAGGACCCTCCCGGGCTGAGCTGGAGCAGCTCGCCCTGGTTCTTAATTGGGATTAATCCCAGGGAAGCCCTGCTGGGAGCTGTCCCCACGCCAGCTCGTTCTGCTCCGGGGGCAGCTCTCCTTATCTCACCCGTGTCCCTATCAGCCCAATTTGGGAGATGTAACGAAGCGCCGCAATCCTCAGTAATTATCCCAGCTCGAAACCTGCTCCCAAACAGCTCTGGGGAGGGAGGGATGGGAGCTGGCTGAGCCACGAGCAGGGGCTGTGTTTGTCATCAGAGCTCTCACGGCCAATGAAACCTTTATTGGGACACAACGTGGAATTGCCCAGAGCGTGTCCTGCTGCGCTGCGGCAGAGCTAGGGGTGGGAGTCTGAAAATCGGGGATTTGAGGCAGGATATGGAGATGGTTCTCGGGACGGCCAGTCCTGGAGAGAGGCTGCTGCCTGCAGTGTCTGTGCTGCTTTGGGGAACGGGGCTGTGGACAGCCTGTGGACACAATGTGGGGCTGCAGCCACGTCTGGGCTATTGGATGAAATAAACACTGGCATTTTTTTGGGGTGGAAAAGCTCCAAGGGCTTCGGGAGCAGGATCCTGCCCTCATGGCACCGCCAGCTGCACTTCCAGCGTTTCCATGCAGTCTCCTGAGGTCTGGCCCATCCAAGGGCATTGCATGCAAAGTCTCGCTGAGCATCTGTCTGACTGTCCAGCATGGTTAAATCTCTCTCCATGAAGGCTGAAACCATATTTTTGATGTGTCTCTAGCCTGGAAGCACTGACTGTTCTGTCCTGCTGCATCTTCCCTGTCCTGGGGCTGCTCTGGCCATGGGGAGGGCAGGACCCTCCAGCATCAGGAGCCGAGAGAACACTTCTGACATTGATCACAGAATCCCAGAATGGTTTGTGTTGGAACAGACCATAAATCCATCCAGGCCCACCCCTGCCATGGGCAGGGACACCTTCCACTGTCCCAGGCTGCTCCAAGCCATGTCCAACCTGGCCTTGGGCACTTCCAGGGAGGGACGGCCATCATCTCGTTTGTCATCAGCACTGCTCCATGTTTGCTGCTAAATTCACTTTTTGTCTTCTCTCGACATGGAAGAGTTTCTGTTAAAGAGCTGAGACTGGCTGGGTTGGCATCATTACTGTGAGCTGGATTGCTGGAATCACAGATGGGTTTGGTTGGAGGGGGCCCTAAAGACCACCCTGTCCCAACACCTTGTCATGGCAGGAACAGCTAAACACACAGCCTGTGAGCGCTGCCATGAGCAGCAGAATCTCCAGCCAGGCTCGGCATCGGATTTCAAAGGATCTCCACTCTAAGGTGAAACGCAAAATATAAAAGGAAGGAGCAAGCAGCGTGCTCAGCTCCGGCTGTGCTGGGCCAGGGCTGCAGCAGCTCACGAGGTTTCACCCAGCCTAGACTGCAGGACCTTGATTCATGTTCTTATTTTGGGCTGCAGAAGCATCTTTCCGCCTCTGGCTGCAGCCAGAGCCGTGCTGCCGACTGACCCTGGAGCAGAGGCCCTGCAGCAGCGCTGGGAAGGGCTCCTGCCTCACCCCCGTGCTGTGCGCGGCCCCACGGCCCCTTCCAGCCCCACAGGGATCCCACCGGGGCTGGAGAAAGCATCGTTTGCTCCTTGGAGGTGTCCATCCTGGGCACGGACAGAGTTTCAGGGCCGTGGGTGTGCATTGGTGCAGGAGCCCCCGGGCAGCTCCGGGGCTGGCCCTGCCCCACAGCCCCCGCTCTGCTCGCTCTGTGTCTGGGGGCTGCAGTGGCTGCAGGACAGAGGGCTGGGGGGTCACGGGGTGGTCACAAGCAGCTGTGTTAAACCAGATTTGTTTGATGAAGCGTTTTGAGTGAGTTGTTTAATGAGCGATTGTTGTCATGCTCGGGGGAAATGCACACGGGCATCTTGTCACAGCAATTTGGTGGCACTGAGGTGTCACAGGGAGCCTGGCCACAGGCTGGTGGCTGAGTCCTCTGCCAGGGCTGTCACGTACCTCCTCCTCTGTAAGCTCAGGATTTTCATCATACAGAATTATGTTACTCCAACGTTTTACTCTAGAAGTGATTATCTTGCTCAGGGAAATGAAATAAATCCCATATTTAAATATATATTCTGTGAAGAGACTGTAACCCCTCCAAAGCTAAGCAGCTTGAGGTAAGATGCTCTGTGGGATGTGCCAGTGCAGAACGTGACTGTCCCTTCGTCCCCTCCCAGGCCCTCCCCTGGCACCCCAGGGCACAGACAGCCCTGGCAGTGGGGACAGTGACCAGGAGCTGGGTGACAGCGACCTGGGCTCATCCCCAGGGCCAAGTCACAGCATTTGGCAGATCCGGCTGCAGTGGGAACTCTCCAGAGATGTACAGAACCGAGGTAAACACACCTTGGGAGGCCTGTGCCCAGCGAGGTGTGTGAGGCCCTCGAGAGGGGAACATTTCCAGGTCTGTCAGTCCTGCTTTGGGCTGAAACACAAAGCCAGGCTCCAAAACCCAGTGGGTGCTGAGCCCTGTGCGTGCCACCAGCAGTGCTCCAGCCACATGCCCCAGTCCCAGGGAGACCCCGAGGATGTCCTGGAGGCGAGGGACACCTCGGTGTCAGTGCCCCGTGGCTTTGTGCCCCGCGGTGCCACACTCTGCTGGGCATTTCACAGCGTTCGCTGGTGGTCTGCAACACTGACTCACTGAGGAGGGGTCTGGAAAGTCTCCAAGGGGTCCTGCACCCCCAAATCCCTGCTTGAGGGTGAGTCCAAGGAGAGCACTCACAGCAGGGAGCTCGTGAGTCTGCGTGATTAACTGTTAATCCTCTTTGGGAAAATATCATAAAGTAACAGTCTTTGTTGGGATTTATCGCTTTCCACACTCAAAGGAATGCGCTGGGTACCTGTTAATGAGCCATCAGGAAAGGAAGGAAAGGCAGTCAGACGGTCAGAAGCTGTACCCCTGGCACGGGCGGTGGGTGGCCTGGGCTGGGCCAGCTGTCCCCAGGCGCTCTCACACTCACCCCGCTCGGCAGGGTGGAGGGGACACACCGCGGAGTGCCCCACTGCAGGGCAGGGATGGACTCTGTCCCCTGAGCTCACGGCAGGCTCTGACCGCCCCGGCAGCACCCCCAGCCCGTGCTGCCCCCGCTCCTGCTCTGTGCCTTGGGCAGGGCTCCGGCCTGAGAGCTGCCCGCACCCCGCGGGGCAGGGGCCGGGGCCGGGCAGGGAGCGGGGCTGGGCACGGGGAGCTCGGGAGGTGCCCCTCCCTCCTGCCCCCCCGGCAGATTTGGGAGTGGGGTCTGGGGAGGCGCCCTGGGCCATTCCCCGTGGCCTGTGCAGGGTGGGAAAGGGACCGCGGCTGACCCTGCCCTGCCCACCTGCCCGCTGGGCCCTGCCACCCACCCACCCACGGGCACCCCCCGGGCACCGCCTGCTGTGGGGCTGCACCCAGGGACACGCTGCCTGTCCCTCCCCAGGGCCGCTCTGCCGGTGACAGTGACGGACAGGGGTCCTGGGGCCCCCAAAGAGCCCTGCCCCTGGTCACTGTCCCACCGCAGCTCCCCAGCCCGGGGGTCCCGGCCGTGCCCAGAGCCAGCGCCCCACGAGAGGTGGCCCAGGGCAGAGCCTCGGCCTGGGGCAGGGCTGCTCTGCCCAGGGACGGGGCTGCTTTGCCTCAAAGCCTTTGCGCTGCGGCTCATTCCGCCGGCGGTGCTGGGGGAGCGGCATTAACCCTGGCCCTGCTGCGAGCCGGGGGCTGCAGGCGGCGGCTCCGGGCTCCAGAAACACGCGATTAACGTGTTAACTCCCTCACACGCTGGAGCACAGCGATTTGCCTCCCCCTCCCCCTTATTTTTTTTTTTCCCTTTCCCCCATAATTAACCCATTTTAACACCGAACTGCTGCCCGCTATAGACCTCGCTTAGCGATGCCGGCAGCGATTTTTGCGGGCGGATCTGCCTGAATCGCCTGCCTTCCCTCCGAGCACAAAGGAGGCCCGTCGTTCGCATCCTTCCCCTCCTTCCCCTCCTTCCCCTCCTTCCCGCAGGCTCTGGCGGGGGATCCCGGGGCCGCTGCGGAGCCGCTGCCAGCGCTCGGCGGGCTGCCATGGGTGGGAGGTAGCGCTGCTGCGCCTGGGCGAAGGACACCGATGGATGCCGCTGCTCCTTAGGGACGCGCTGGCGAGGGACGGGGCTCGGCTGTGCCTGCTCAGCACTTCGCGGTCCAGCGGCGCCGGAGCCAGCGCTCGCAGGATGCCCGCAGTGATTTAAAACCAGCGGCCGGGAGCCTGCGGCGAGCCAGAGCGGCTGCGGAGCGATCACCATGAAGGAGCGGCGCTCGGGGAGCACCTGACTGGATGGATGCTTCTGGCTGAGCAGCAGCGAGCACCGCCCGAGAGCCCGGAGTGAGCCCGGAGTGATCCCGGAGTGAGCCAGGAGTGATCCCGGAGCGAGCCCGGAGTGAGCCCGGAGTGAGCCCCACGCTGCTCCCGCGGTCGCCGCGGCAAGTTCGCGTTCCGCTCCCGCCGGCATCGCGGGGACGCAGCGCGGCTCTCGCCGAGCCCCCGGAGCTCGGGGAGTCCCAGGTCGGAGCTTTGCCGGCCGTGCTGGGCAGCTGCAGCCCCTGGGGGGCCGGGGGTCCGCCCGCCGCCTGGCCGGGGCACCGCGGGCGCGATGCAAGTGTCCATCGCCTGCACAGACCACAACTTGAAGAGAAATGGTGAAGATAGGCTCATCAGCAAGCAGAACACCACCACCCCGAACGTAGTGAATGCAGCCCGGGCGAAATTTCGGACAGTGGCTATTATCGCTCGCAGTTTGGGGACATTTACCCCGCAGCACCACATTTCATTAAAAGAATCCACCGCAAAGCAAACGGGCATGAAATATAGGTATGGGCACGGTCTCGGTCTTTGTTCCCTTGCAGTGTTATAGCTCTTTACTTTGCCTGCCTGGATGCACCTGGTTTTGCAGACGAGCTTTCTCCTCAGGTTATTAATAGATTTTTAAACTTGGGCATAACTGGGAAGCTTTGGGGTGTTTATGTTTTTGCAGGCGGATGTATTTGTGATTTATACCAAAAACCCACTTGCTTGGGCAGATGCTATACAACGTTGTGAATTTGTGACGGTGGTGGTAAGATGTTTCCTATTAAGTGTTCAATATAACTAATATTGGTGTTAATGAGCAGAAAAATCAATTAGCAAAGCATGCTTGGGGCTGGACAGGGAAAGTTGGTTTGCAGTGTGCTGTGTGGAGCAGAGGCGTCTGCCTTGGGTATCAATCCAGCGTGGGGGTGGCTCGCGGACTTCTCACCTGGTTCACTGAGGGAAGATGAGATCAAAGCCAATTTTAGGCGAATGCAGAAAACAAAATCTCAGGTATAATTATGGAATGCCTCCTGCCTCTTACAGGTTTTTATTCCTCCTAACCTAGGCAGGAAAAATCAGGAATGGCTGGGAGTTCAGTCCGAAGTGCTCGGCGTGGGCAGCTGATAAGCTTCTCTGTCCTGCCTTGGGCTGCAAGTGAGAAGGGTTTGTGTGCCTTTGCTGTTGGCTTTTGCCTGTTCGGGGTGTCCCTCTCAGCCGCTGATGGGTGACGTTCGGACTGGGACGAGGGGACAGCCTGGGATCTCTGCCCCCCGTGCCTGAGGTGGAGCTGCTGCTGCTGGAGGCGGCTGGCACAGGGGGGCTCCATGGGCAGGCTGAGGGGTGTGGGGCTCCGGGCAGCTTCACCCTGCTGGTTCCCAGCCCATGGGGTACCAGCCAGGGCTCCTGTGCCACCAGACCTGCTCTGGGGAGCTGCAGGAGGCAGTTCTGTGCCGCTGCTGGCTTTAGGGTCCTGGGACGGCTGCAAAGCCTCTCTGGGTTCAGCAGCCACTCTGGGATGCAGGCGTGGTGCAGCCAGTGCAGGGCGATCCTGCAGCTCAGAAAATGTCAATATTACTCTCCAGGATCTGCACAGATTGGAAGCAGGGTGGATGGGGTGCTCAGATGTAATTGTCTGTGGTTTGCTTGAGTGGCTGATAAATGACAGGGAGGCTTTGCCCGGGTGGCAGCCCGGCCTTTCCAGCTGCTTGTCCCCGTCCTTCAGCCACGGCCAACTTTCTGCAGGGATGCTGCACGCTCCTGGCGTGCTGTTGGCAGCCGAGGTCCGTGGTGAGCCTGTGGCCAGGGCAGAGCTGCTGGTTAATCAATGTCTCCTGGAGCCAGGTCGCAGCCGGCTGGGGCTGGGGGCATGGCAGGGGCAGTGTCCGGGGGCTGAGTGGCATGGCAGGGGCAGTGTCCGGGGCCATCCTGGGGCAGTGTCCGGGGCCATCCTGGCCCCCGGGTGCTGCAGTCCAGCCCCGGCTGTGGGAATGGCAGCGTTTGGGGGATGGCAGAGGGTTTTGTCCGAAAAGAGGACACTCCCAAAATCAGGGTAACTTGTCCTTTAATCACCTTCCCAGTGGAGCAGTGGCAGCTCCTGTGACCCCTGACCCCTCTGGCAGCCCCATCCAAGCCATCGTGCCTCAGTTTCCCCATAAGCTCATCTGTGGGACACGAGGCTTTGCCGGTGTCTCTCAGAGACACGATCTGCTCCCAAGTCATGCTCGCTGGCAGTACGGACACTGCGTGCTGATTGCCAGCAGTTATCCCCTGATTCCTCCCAGGGAACAACACCCCGAGTAACCGCAATTCCTTGCTCCTGCAGCCTCCGCAGCTGGGCCTCTGCGAGCCCTTTCCGCCTCATTCCCGGAGCAGGTTTGGATAGTGAGGGTGGGCTGTCCCACCGGAGTTCTCACAGCCCCGGCGCTCCGTCTGCCCCAGACCTGGCAATTGCACCAGGAATAGCAGCTCGTTGGCGACAAGGCTGAGGTTTTATCTTTATGACTAATCTCTCTTTCTGCTCGCAAATCTCTCCGCATGCAGAGCTGATTTCTCCCCCAGAGCAGCAGCGCAGGGGGATTGGGAGGAAGAGCTGAGTAACCCTCGGGCTCAGCTGCGACGCCGCTGAGTCGCGATAACCTTTGGGTAGGGAAGCGCCTACCAACATTGGAGCAGGAATTTCCTGTTCACCTTGGGACGGATTCCTCCGCCCGAGGGAAACCCAAAGCCAAAGGCTTTTCTCAACGGCTACAACAATAATCCTGCAAAGTCCTCAGCTCCCTCATATTTGAAGCTGAAGTCCTTCCCAATTCATTTTCTGCTTGAATTACGTCCTTGATGCTGAGCTCTGCAGCGTGAGCTGCTCCAAATGCCACGACAGGCACGCTGGCCCTCGATTCACGCTAAAAATACCGAGAGCCACCCCCCTGCGCCCCCGAGCGCTGCGCCGCCCCCGCGGCAGGGCTGCCCCGCAGCTCCCGCTCCGCTCCCGGGATGCTCCCGACCCCGGGCCGCCTCCCCCGGCTGCCAGGCGCTCCCGATCCGCTGGGATTATGTAAAACGGAGAGACAGCCACTCTGCCTGTGACGGGGTGGGGGCGGGAGAGGAACCAGCTCGGGGGCTTTTCACCAAATGACATGTTTCTGGCCCCGCTCCAGCTCAGGGACCGAATTGGAAGATGAAAGGCAAAAGTTTACGGGAATAAATGCGTTCGCCGGGGAACAGCTGCAAATACGAGGACTCAGGTGCGTCCCCGCGGCGCTCACCTGAGCAAACCTCGGCTCTGCCTTTGCAAAATGAGCTTTACGTTTTGCATCTTCCCTGCCGGGCTGTGGCAGGAGCCGGACAGGACCTCCCAGACATCACCTCCGCCGTCACCGCCGGGCACAGCCTCGCTGCCTCCTCCTGCGGAAGGCGAGCGGGCAGAGGGCTGCTCTCTTTTATCCTTTGAAATGCTCCAGTTCAGTCCCGCTGGGGAGCCTGCCCAAATGCTCGGGGAGAATATCTGGGATCACTTCAAGCCTTTCTTTGAAAATGATGTAGTTGCAGCGCTAGGCTTGGAAAATTGCAATCTGCCGCACCGCTGCTGGAAACAAAGGATGTGGCTCTGCTTCCCTGTGATGATGCACAGCGGGGAGGAGGGACGGCAGCCCGGGTCTCCACCTGCTTTGGACCATGGAGGGGTCACGGCCTGGGCTCTTCTCTCTCCTAATTTGCTGTGTCTTCTTTAATATCCTCTTCAGTAAAGTGGATCCAACCCTGATCCTGGTGCTGGGTGCGATTTGGGATGTGGTGCTGCTACCGCAGGGAACAACTTCTCAAAGTGAGGCTGGCACCAGCCTTCCTGCTCTCAGCTTAGGTTAGACATTAGGAGGAAGTGTTTTACGAAGAGGGTGGCAGGCCCTGGCACAGGTACCCAGAGAAGCTGTGGCTGCCCCTGGATCCCTGGCAGTGCCCGAGGCCAGGTTGGATGGGGCTTGGAGGAACCTGGGACAGTGGGAGGTGTCCCTGCCATGGCAGGGGTGGGATGGATCTCTAAGATCCCTTCCAGCCCAAGCCATTCTAGAATTCCCAGATTCTTTGATACCAGCCCCTTTCCATCACTGCTGCAGCAGGGCAAAGCCTTGCCCAGAGTGCCCCATCTCCCCAGGAGCCTGCTCCATGCCCAGGATGTGCCAGGAACTGGGCTGTGATGGATCTGGGCTGTGATGGATCTGGGCTGTGATGGGATCTGGGATCGGGGCTGTGACGGAGCTCGGCTGTGATGGGATCTGGGCTGTGATGGGGTCTGGGCTGTGATGGGATCTGGGCTGTGATGGATCTGGGCTGTGATGGATCTGGTCTGTGATGGGATCTGGTCTGTGATGGGATCTGGGCTGTGATGGGATCTGGGCTGTGATGGATCTGGGCTGTGATGGATCTGGGCTGTGATGGAGCTGGGCTGTGATGGGATCGGGGCTGTGATGGGGTCTGGGCTGTGATGGGATCTGGGCTGTGATGGATCTGGGCTGTGATGGATCTGGGCTGTGATGGATCTGGTCTGTGATGGGATCTGGGCTGTGATGGATCTGGGCTGTGATGGATCTGGGCTGTGATGGAGCTGGGCTGTGATGGGATCGGGGCTGTGATGGAGCTGGGCTGTGATGGGATCTGGTCTGTGATGGATCTGGGCTGTGATGGAGCTGGGCTGTGATGGGATCTGGGCTGTGATGGGATCTGGGATCAGGGCTGTGATGGGATCGGGGCTGTGATGGATCTGGTCTGTGATGGGAGCTGGGCTGTGCTGGGCTCCATCGCTGCGGGGCCGATTCGGGGCCGTCAGCAGTTCAGAAATAGCCCTCTGCCGAGCCCTGCCCGCGCATGGGCACGAGGGACCCAATTTACAGAGCACAACTATCTATTTGTGTTCATCCATAATTGATGGAGGCAGCTTTGGCCATTAACTCCGGCGTGAGCCTAAACAAAAAATTTTATCTGCAAAGGCAAATTGGTGGAGTTCATATTCGGCGGAGCCTGGGCAGGGTGAGGAGAGGCCAGGCACCATCCCCCGAGGGGAAAGCCATCCTTCCCACCCGAAGGGGTGAGAACCTTCCGTCATTAAAGAAGTGTTACTAACGCTTGTAAGATGAGAGCTGAAAAAGAAGTGAATAAAGGGGGAAGAAGGGAGGGCAGAAAAGAGTTGTTTCCCCGCAGCATTGTGCTCAAGCTTGGGAGGAGCTGAGCCCTTGGGGGTGGCAAAGGTTCGAGGAGGAATCTGTGGAAGTAAAGCTGCTGACATTGGAATTACATAAAGGTGATCTGGGAAGATAAACCTTGAGAAACAAACTTTGCTTTCTTCCTCATCCCCTGGGAAAGAGGAGAGATCTAGAGTAGCTTTTAGGAAGAAATTGTTCTCTGTGAGGGTGGGCAGGCCCTGGCACAGGTGCCCAGAGCAGCTGTGGCTGCCCCTGGATCCCTGGCAGTGCCCAAGGCCAGGAGCAGCAGGTGCATCTCAAACCGTGGGTGCTGCACGACCCTCTCCTCCTGGGGGTTTTCCTGGCTCACTGCCAGGCTGCAGGACCCTCCGGATCGCGGTGGCACCGAGGTGACCACACTCCAGCAGGGTTGCTGCGTCCTGCCGGCTAAAATCCCATCAGAGTTTGCGGCGGCTCTCTCTGCGTGCTGCCGTTGTGGGTTATTGTCAGAGTGCATTAACAAGGAGCTGTTAATGCATCGCAGCACAGCGGTGGGTGTGGATCCCGAGGGGTCGCTGGGATGGCTCTCCTCTCCCTCCCTAGCCCGGCTGGGGCAGAGCTCCATTGGCTCTGCGCAGCCCTTGCAGAGGTTAAAATGCACCGTGAAAGTACCACAGCACAGGGAATTCCTCATCCCACTTTTCTGCCCAAAGAAATACCTGCTGGCAGACACAATTAAGGTGTATAACAATTAAAAAACTCTCAATCCTACGGTAACTTCCAACCTTTCCAGTGTTGTGGGCTGGCAGGGCCCAGCCTGGAGGGGAGTGATGCTCTGGAGCACCTTCCCTCCCAGGGCCATCACGGTGGGAAAAGTGACAACCTGCTCCTGGGAAATGGCTTCCCATGGACAGAGGGCAGCGATGGATGGGATATTGGGAAGGAATTGTTCCCTGGGAGGGTGGGCAGGCCCTGACACAGGTGCCCAGAGAAGCTGTGGCTGCCCCTGGATCCCTGGCAGTGTCCCAGGCCAGGCTGGACATTGGGGCTTGGAGCAGCCTGGGACAGTTGGAGGTGTCCCTGCCATGGCAGGGGTGGCACTGGATGGGCTTTGAGGTCCCTTCCAAAACTGTGATGGTTCTGTGGTTCCGTGGAACATCCCTGGGCCGTTCCCCCTCCTGGAGAGCTCCTGGTGCAGCTGCCGAGGCTGGCAGAGGAGGAGGAATCTCATCCCGGGAGGGGCTGGGGCCCTGCAGAGCTCCCGGGCTGTGTCTGAGACGTGCGAGCACCATCAGACTCTGCCTCCACCATCCCCAGCAGTTCCTCCCACGGCTTTGAACACGCCCGGGTCACCCAGGGGCTGGGAGCTGAAATGCTTTTATTAAAATGCGAATTCCCTCTGTGGAATTGGGGTATTATTGACGCTGGAATGGCCCTGCAAAGCACGCGGTGTCCTGGACTCCGTACTTCGGACCTGGGCTTGGAGGAGGCCAAAGCAAGCCCCAGCCTGATGGGCTGGGAAATGCACACAGGTCACCTTGGGCTGCAGAATTCCTCCGGGAATAGAAGTTAAATCTTGTGCTTGCCAAGGGGTGTAAGTGGAGGCAGGTATTTCTTAGCATTGTTGCAGGAGCTGTGTCTTCTTTTTCCTCGTGTTTCTTTTTCCAAGCATTAACCATAATAACTACCTCACATATTTAGCAAAATTGTGGTTTATTTAAGTCTTGCTGCAATTATGAGCAGTTTTAAACTCTCACATGCAAATGGTACAATTATTTTGATATCAAGTTCCATATTGTTTCAGTACTCTCCACATCAGGCTGACTTTTATGGCTCATCGTCTGATCTTCATTTTCTTGCTGCAAATTAAGACTAATCCAGTGAACAGAATGGATTTACCCTGAATTCACAATGCTTTTTCCCCCAGGACTGTAGCTTATAATGGCTACAAAGCAGGCAGAAATAACTCAAAAGGGAAGGGAAAGGAACTAGTTGAGTAAACAAAATCTGCAGATTTGTGCTGCTTTTGCATTCCCAGTGCTCCTCAGGAGTTTGCAGCTCCGAGGTGAGGCTGGGGCTGGTGGGGTCTGGATTTCTCTCCTCTCATCACCTTGCAGAGTTAAACCAGCTTTAGGTTTGGATACACATTGATTTCCCAGCTCTGCTCCAAAACCAGGGCAGCGCCCGGACTTGGCAGGGCCCTGTCCTCCCTGGCTGCCTCGGGGCTGGGCTCAGCTCCTTCCAACCTAAACAATTCCACGATTCCGTGACAAATGAGGCCTTTGCAGGTGCCTGGGCTGGCGTAAACACTGGAGATGGGTCTCCTCTTCCAGGTGTCAGATACAGCAAAGTTGGCTTTGATTTGAGCACCTGCCCAGCTGCTCTGGCTGCTCCAGCTCCCAGCGCGGCTGTGCCCCTGGAGCAGCACTGCCCAGCCCTGGGCACCTGCAGCCCAAGGGGCTCCTCCTGCCCAGCCCTGTGCCACCCTGGGGACAGCCCTGTCCTGCAGGGCGGGTGGCACTGGGAGCGCTGGGCACAGCTCCAGCGGCGATTCCTGCCCCTCACGGTGATCCCAAGGGAGAGCGCTGAGCTCAGGAGGGCAGGATTGGATTCAAGGACAAATGGTGCTCTAAGAGCACGATTCTCATGGCGCTCTCGTAAGTGGAAGCAAAACGATGATATTTTAAGGAAGCTTTTAAATAATGCAGTGGAGCTGTGGGGGTTGAGCCGTGGAGCCGCCCACAGCACCCTGGGCGAGGGGCACGGGGCGGGCAAGGGCGCGGAGCAGCCTGGCTGGGTGTCCCTGTCACCCGCGGGTGGGTGTCCCTGTCACACGGTAGGATGTCCCTGTCACCCGCGGGTGGCTGTCCCTGTCACCTGTGGGTAGGTGTCCCTGTCACCCGCGGGTGGGTGTCCCTGTCACCTGTGGGTGGGTGTCCCTGTCACCCGCGGGTGGGTGTCCCTGTCACCCACGGGTAGGTGTCCCTGTCACCCGTGGGTGGGTGTCCCTGTCACCTGTGGGTGGGTGTCCCTGTCACCTGTGGGTGGGTGTCCCTGTCACACGGTAGGATGTCCCTGTCACCCGTGGGTGGGTGTCCCTGTCATTCACAGATGACTCTCCCTGTCACCCATGGGTGGCTGTCCCCATCACCCGTGAGTGGCTGTCACGGCGCTGCCACTGCTGTGCCCCCAGATGCAGGTGCCCTGTGGGGCGGTGGCAGGGGGTGGCTGTCCCCTGCGTGGGCACTGCCCAGGCTGGTGCTGGTGGCTGCAGCAGGTCCCTGCCCCATGGCTGCTCAAACTCACCCCGCTGCACCCTCCTCCCAAGCCCTTCCCTGCAGCCTGGTATTTTCCATCTAAAGGCTGCCTGACAACTTTAATCTAATGCTTAAATGGATGGAAGAGAAGCCGTCGTGCAGGAGCACTGTAATTTAATTACTTGGGAAGTGCACAGTTTAAGACATTTAAAATGTATTATTTTAGCCTGGCTGCTTTGGTGAAATCCAATTGGAATTTTGAGCATGCTTATTTTTATTTCAGACTAACGTTACAAAATGCCTTCTGTAGAACATGTTTGTTAGAGAAATTAATTGTGTTTGAGGAAAGGAAAACGCTCTGGGTGTGAGTGGGTGTGAGCCCAGAGGTCACAGCCTGGGTGACAAGTCCCTGCTGCAAGTCAGGGCCATCTCTGTGCCTGGGGCTCGGTGTGTGCCCAGCGCCGTGGTGAGGAGGGACAACTCCGCCGAGCTGTCCCCACAGCTTCTGCTCCAGCACAGCTTCCCTGCGTTTAGCCTTTGGAAAATATCCAGCCAGCCGAGCTCTGGTGGCGTTGGGTGGTGGGCGGATGTGGATGGAAGGTCAGGGCAGGGTTTGGGTGGCTCTCACTGGCGCACAGGGATTGGTGTGAGTGCTGTGGCCTGTCCCTTGTCCCAGCCCTGCTTCTTAGGGCAGCCTGGGTGATCCTTCCGTCCCTCTGCAGGAGTCAGCGTTTGTGGGGGGCTTGGAAGGGATTTGCCCCTGAACAAACCCATTTTAGAAGTTCACAGAATCCTAGAACGGTTAGGGTTGGAAGGGGCCTTGAAGCCCATCCCATCCCACCCCCTCCCACTGCTCCTGGCGAGTCCCTGCCCCGGCAAACCGAGACCTGCTCCTCGAGGCATCCAAATGTATCAGAAACGCTCCTCAAGAGGGAAGCTGGAGCAGGTTTATCCTTAATTTTGCTTACAAAATGCAGGATTGGTGTGAGAGTCTCTGCAGGGCCCCCAGCAGCTTAAATCCATGTGGATGTGCCACATCTGGAGAGCCTTGGATGCGATAGATGGGATGGTGCCTGCACGGAGGGTGGAGAGGGAGCAGAGCTGGGCTGGGGCTGCTGGATCCTCTGTGAGAGCTCCTGAGAGTCACAGGAAAATGTGCCCTTTTATGTAAACAAGCTGCTTTAGAGATATTTTGGGGATGAAGTCATAAAAATTTTATGGCATACCTATATTTTCCTTTTGGCATTGAATTTGCCATAAAAACCGACACAGAAAAACAGCTTCAGCTGTGCTGGCTGTGAAACTGCTGCAGCTGCTCCTCAGAGTCATCAAATCAGCCCAGAATGGTCGGGGCTGGAAGGAACCTTAAAGCCCACCCTGCCGTGGGCAGGGACACCTCCCACTACCCCAGGCTGCTCCAAGCCCTGTCCAACCTGGCAATTCCTTCCCGATATCCCATCTAGCCCTCTCCTCTGGCTGTGGGAAGCCATTCCCTCTAATCCTGTCACTCCAGGCCCTTGTTCAGCAGTACTTAAAATCTTTCAAAAATATATTTTCTCTGTCAAAAAGCAGAAGACCTGCACAGTAATTAGAACATAAATTCCATTATTTTTCCCAGTGGTTTCCCTACCTCAGGCTGCTTGTTTTTATAAGAATTCCTGCAAATAGCTTTTACCTAAATATTATTGAAAGGATAAATTGCCCCCCCAGAGTGAAGTCTCCCCTTCCTGAACTGTCCCTGCCGAGGATGCTCCCGGATGTGATGGGATGGAAGTGCCTAGGGCTGTGCTGAGAGCCTGGAGTTATCCTGGGACTGCTCAGATTCCTTCCCCATTTCAGTCTCAGCATTGTGCTGGAATCGGCCTCTCTTGCCTGTGGAGAAAGAACAATTTTCCAGTTCCAACTTATCCACCTGCTTCAGCTCAGGGACTGATACTTTCCAAGGTGGGTCAACGGCTGGGGAAGGAACACCCTTGAGAGGCTTTTCCTGTTTTTGTGTTGCCTCCTTGAGTGTGAGGTGGAACTGAAAGGAGGGGAAAACAGCATTTATAATTCACAGCTCTGTGGGGTTTGCTGGCTGTGCACCCTCTGCACAGGTATGACTTGGAAACTGATTTCCAAAATGTGGGAGGGATGGATGGATGATGGATGATGGATGGATGGATGATGGATGGATGGACGATGGATGGATGATGGATGATGGATGGATGATGGATGGATGGATGGATGGATGATGGATGGATGGATGGATGGATGGATGGATGGATGGATGATGGATGGATGGATGGATGGAGGGATGGATGGATGATGGATGGAGGGATGGATGATGGATGGATGGATGGACATGGATGGATGGATGGAGGGATGGATGATGGATGGATGGATGGATGGAGGGATGGATGATGGATGGAGGGATGGATGGATGGATGATGGATGGATGGATGGATGGATGGATGGATGGACATGGATGGATGGATGGAGGGATGGATGATGGATGGATGGATGATGGATGGATGATGGATGGATGGATGATGGATGGATGATGGATGGATGATGGATGGATGATGGATGGATGGATGGACATGGATGATGGATGGATGGATGATGGATGGATGATGGATGGATGGATGATGGATGGATGGATGGATGATGGATGGATGGATGGATGGATGGATGGATGGATGGATGGATGATGGATGGATGGGTGGCTCGCTGGATGATGGATGGTCAGCGGGACAGGGCAGGATGTGTCCCAGGGCTGCTGGCTCCGTGTCCATCCCCCAGCATCACCACAGGGCTGGGGATCACCGTGGGTTGATGGGGGGCTGTGGATGACGCCTCGCACAGATGGGATGGAACTCTCCCTGTTCCTCTCATTTCTGGCAATAACTTGATTCCCTCAAGTTTTTGTGCCTGGATAACGTAATTCCCTCAGACGTTTGAAATGCTGCACTTTAAAAGCCTCGCTGCAGAATGACAAAGAGTTTTTCTTCTGCTGCCGGGGTCCAACGGTGACGAAGCGCGGCGGGGGCAGCACCGTGGGCTGTGCTCGGGGATGCGGCGCTGGGATGGGGCCCTCCAGCAGGAGTTGTTCCCCTGGGAACGCCGCTGCCAGCGCTGCCCCCGCTCCGGCATCCCCACCTGGTGACCCCGCAGCTGTTCCAGCTGTGGGCGAGGGGCTGCAGGGGGCCCGGGGCAGGCGGTGGCTCCGGGCGGGCTCGGGGTGGCCGCGGGCTCAGGGCACCCGGCATGGCTGTGCCTGGCCACGGCCCATCTCCCCTGCCTTATCTACATTTTAATGCGTCATCTGCAACTTCTGTGAGGATGCAGCCAAGAAAAACGCTGGGGAATTTCAGCTGAGGCGACCACCTACGCAGCCGGTGGCCCTACGAGTACGGGAGAGGAGTTGGAAAGTGAGAAGGGAGCCAGGAGTGGGGGCTGGACGCCCTTCAGGCACCTGCTCGTCCCCTGCGCCATCCGTGCCCAGCCCGGCTGTCCCTCCTGCCCCAGCTGGGCTCCCGCTGCCCAGGACCCACCTCCTGCCTTGCCCACTGCCCCTCCTCAGCCCATCAGCACTGCCCTGTTCTGTCTCCACAGTTATTCCATGAGTAGCAGCTTTCTTTCCTATTTCTATCACTGACCCAGTCCTGAACACCTCTGCTCCGTGCTGCAGAACCTGCATGGCAGGGGAGATGTGCAGAAGGGCACCTGGGACTGTGTCATGGACTGGAAATGTTCCAGGCCAGGCTGGACAGGGCTTGGAGCAACCTGCTCCAGTGTCCCTGGTGTCCCTGCCCATGGCGGGGGTGGGATGGGATAATCTTTAAGGTCTCTCCCACCCAAACCATTCTGGGATTCTGTGATTCATCTTCTACCCTGAGACAGCAGGAAGGCAGCTTTGCTCCAGGAGCACCTTCAGGGCGCTGCTGCCGAAGCACATGATCCAAATCAAATTCTCTTTTATTTCTGTAACAGGTAGGAGATCACAAAGCAGTTTGCAGAGCAGCAAACACGAGCACAGTCACACCGCGCAGGTGTCAGATTGAATGCCAGAGCAAAGTGAAGGATGCACGTGCTCAGGCAAGGGAATAAATCTGTGTTTTCAGCTTGCACAAGTTGGGCCACCTACGCTGGTCCAGCTGCTGCAGCTTTGCATGTTTATCTGTGCTTCTCATAATTTAAATAGAGGTAAAAAATTCCTGAGATTTGATGCTTTGCATAAATATCAGAACCTCCTCAAGCCAGGAGCATTTGGACACTGCTCTCAGGGGTGCACAGGGTGGGATTGTTGGGGTGTCAGTACAGGGCCAGGAGCTGCACTGGGTGACTCTCAGGAGTCCCTTCCAGCTCAGGATATTCCGTGATTTGATTCTCTGTCTTTGCTGCAGCTTCATGGCCTGAGGCTGTCCTGACCTCTGTCCACAAGAGGAGCCTTCGCTGGGATGAGGTGCCTGCTCTGAGCACCCCAAGGGCCCGGGGCCAGGGGCTGCTGGGCACGGGGACAGCCTGGCGCTGCGGGGACAACCTGGCGCTGCAGGGACAGCCTGGCACTGCGGGGATGAGGTGGCACTGTGGGGACACCCTGGCACTGTGGAGACAGCCTGACACTGTGGGGACAAGGTGGCACTGAGGGGATGAGGTGGTACTGCGGGGACAAGATGGCACTGCGGGGACGAGGTGGCACTGTGGGGACAGCCTGGCACTGCGGGGACGTGGTGGCACTGTGGGCACACCCTGGCACTGCGGGGACAAGGTGGCACTGAGGGGATGAGGTGGTACTGTGGGGACGAGATGGCACTGTGGGGACGCGGTTGCAGTGTGGGGACGAGATGGCACTGTAGGGACGCGGTGGCACTGCGGGGACGCGGTGGCACTGTGGGCACACCCTGGCGCTGTGGGGACGAGGTGGCACTGTAGGGACGCAGTGGCACTGTAGGGACGCGGTGGCACTGCGGGGACGCGGTGGCACTGTGGGCACAGCCGGCCCAGCCCAGCTGGGCAGTGTCCCGCGGGTGGCACGGAGCAGTTTGGTGGCGTTAGGGTGACACGGATCCCATGCAGAAGCAGGGCCAGTTGCCGAGGGACAAGCAGGCCGGTGCCGTGCCGGAGCGAGGACAGCTGCTCGGCAGGGTTTGGTCACCCACCCACCCTTTTTGGTTGGCACTATTGCCGGTTTAACCCCATCCTCCCCGAACCGCTTCCCCCGGCCGTGCCCGCTTTCTGTGCACCCCCAACGCAGCGGAGGGCTGTGCCTTGTCCCTGCCGGGCGCTGTGGGTGCCGCAGGGCGCTCGGAGCCCCTCGCTGTCCCCTCCATGTGGGTACAGAGGGTTCGGAGCCTGCCCGGGGCTGCGGCTCGGCAGCGCTGCGATCAGCGCGGCTGCGGGCGGGGATGTGCTGCGAGCCCTGCGCTGCTGGCAAGGGTTCTGCTCCGAAAGGAGACACAGAAAGCATTCTTGGCCTCTCCTCCCACCCGCGGCACCCCGAGCCAGCCTCCTGCCCCCGAGCCTGGCCGAGGGACAGCTCCTGATTGCCGGGCAGGGCTTTGGGAGCCGGGCCGGCCACAGAAACCCAGCCCCGAGAGCAGGAAACCACCCAAGGTAATTAGCGGCGACAATTAGCACCTCCGTGGGGCCTCAGCCGCCGCTCCCAGCGAGCCCGAGCCCGAGCCCGAGCCCGACGGATCGAGACAAATGGTGTCGGGACGAGCTGAGCCCTTCCAGGACCTGCGGGGGGCTGGTAGAAAAGAGAGAACAACTTTTTAACGCAGGCAGATAGTGACAGGACACGGGGGAACAGCTTTAAACCAAAAGAGGAGACATTTAGGTTAGATGTTAGGAACAAATTCCTTACTCAGAGGGTGGTGGAGCCCTGGCACAGACTGTCCAGAGGAGCTGGCAGTGTCCCACCAGGCTGGACAGGGCTTGGAGCAGCCTGGGACAGTGGGAGGTGTCCCTGCCATGGCGGGGGTGGCACTGATGGACTTTAATGTCCCTCCAAACCAAACCATTCTGGGATTGTGTTATTTTCCCCCTGCAGGAGCCAGGGATGGGGTTGGGGTCACAGCCAGGCCAGGTATCGCTGTCCCCACTCCACAGGTGACAGGTGAGGGACATCGCATGTGCTGCAGGGGGAGAACGGTCTCTGCTTTCATCAGGATTTTGGTGTCTCTTGAAACAGCCTCTATTTTTCAGGGAATAAATTGCATATTTTATTCATTTTCTGCACAGAAAGGAGCGGTTCTGGAGCCCTGATGGGGATGTTTCTAAGCAACGTTGTTTTCCCACCACCAGCGTCAGGAATAGTGACTTTTTTACTTTTTTTCCTCATATTTTTGTAGCAATAAGACAAACTCTCTGCAGTTTATGTCAGGAAAACCGTGCCATGATTTCCCCAGTTTGACTGTATCCCCCACCCCCGAGGGGCTGTGTGAGGGGTCCCCCGGGGGTCACCTGTCCCCGGGGCTGCTGCTGTGGGACTGTCCCTTGGGTTTGTATTTTGGCAGAGTTCGGCTCCTGTGGGCATAACCATGGACGCAGGGCAATAAAACCAGGCTTGGAACAAGCCAAAAGCAGCTTTATCTGAATTCTGTGGAGCTCTCCCCAGCCTGGTGATTCTTCTGTGGGTGTGGACTAGAAAATGTTTTAGTCATTGTATGTGTTATTGCAGAGATTTTATTTAAAACTTCAGTTTTTCCATCGGGGGAAAAAAAAAAAAACATCTCTCTCTCCTTCTCTGTCTCATTTCTGATAGACAGGGAGACAGATGGGTGAATTCAGAATGGATGGAGAGGTGGATGGACAGACAGATCCGTGGCTGGGTGGATATATGGATAAACAGCCGGGCAGATAGGATGGTTATCCTGATCCCTTCCTCTGGGAATACTGCCCGGGAGGGGAAGGTTTGGGCTGATTTGGGGGTGTTAATGGAAGGGCCAAACGCAAACTGTCCCTGCTCCAAACACTGCAGGGCAGCAGATCCCCACCTGGACAAGGGAGTGTGCTGTAATTGCTGTGTCCTGAAGGACAGAGAGCCGCTGTAGGTTAATGAGGTAATTAATTAGCCCAGGTGGCTCAGGCCATCACTCTCTGCCGGGGGAGGGGTGGGGTTGGCTGTGTCCCTCCGGGCTCTGCGCTGCCCTGCCTGCTCCGGAGCTGCTGCTGCTGTGCAGGGTGAGCAGGGAGGGGCTGCAGGGTGAACGGCAAGGGTTTCCTGAGGAGGGGAATGGCCCTTCCCCAGCCCCTGGTGAAGGGAATGGGCTTTGTGTGCTGCCTGGGCGGGTGCTGCTCTGCCAGGGCAGCTGGGCAGTGTTTGGGAGGATGGGGTGGCACTGGAGGGACAGGGACAGGGACAGCCCCTGCCCGGGGTCACTGGGGGAGCTGGGGTGTGTTTGGGAGGATGGGGTGGCCCTGCAGGGACAGGGACAGGGACAGCCCCTGCCCGGGGTCACTGGGGGAGCTGGGGTGTGTTTGGGAGGATGGGGTGGCTCTGCAGGGACAGGGACAGGGACAGCCCCTGCCCGGGGTCACTGGGGGAGCTGGGCTGTGTTTGGGAGGATGGGGTGGCTCTGCAGGGACAGGGACAGTCCCTGCCCGGGGTCACTGGGGGAGCTGGGCTGTGTTTGGGAGGATGGGGTGGCTCTGCAGGGACAGGGACAGGGACAGCCCCTGCCCGGGGTCACTGGGGGAGCTGGGGCTGCTGCCGGCAGAGTCCTCCCTGCCCCGATGGGCTGTCCCTGCTTCCCCTGCTCCAGCATTAATTACAGGTGAATAATTACGATTGTTTTCTGCCCCGTGCCACATGGCAGGAGTGGCACTGTCTGCTGTGGCACGGGCACAGCTCTGCTGTCCGTGTGGCCTCAGCAGTGGGCTGTCACACAAATGTCACCATCTCGGGTTTTTTCCTCCCAAATCCTCTCTGTGTGTGCCAGAGCTGAGCCCTGTCCTCCCCACAGCCCCTGCTCTCCAGTTCTCCTTTCTCCAGCTCCCCAGGATCCCTGTGCCTGCTCCCCTGGGAGCTCTCTGCTCCGGGCTCATCCCACATCTATATGTACATATATAAATTATAGATTCCGGTAGCTCCCGCTCAGCTCTGGCTGCACAGTCAGCACTTACCCTTCCCAGGGAATAATTCAACTCCAAGTTCCCATAAAAACCATGAAGGCAGCATGGGGTGAGCAAAGAGACAAAAACAGGACTGGGAATTTTCCATGTCTTCCACGATTCCTCGCTGCTGCCCTGTGCTGGAGGGGGTTTAGGCTGGGGCTAGGCTGGGCACTGCTGGTTTAGGGCAGGGCTCTGTGCAGCATCCACTTCCCAGCTGCACGAGTGGGGAAACTCAGTCCCAGGGGATTCTTCCTTGTAATGGGCCCTGTGGGAAGATTAGATTGTGTGTAGCGTTAATTTTAGTTTAAAGAGTCTTGAAAACCTGTGCTGTTTTCCCCCGCCCTTTTGCTGTCAGGTTTTATCCCAGACACCTCTGTACTGCTGCAGGATGTGTTAGTGCTCCCGTTTGCCTTTGTGTCACTTTTTGCCTGCCTGATGTTGAGCCAAAGGGCTCTTGAAGGCAAAAATTGTCACCTTGACCTTTTGTGTGTGTGTTGTACCGAGGCTCTTCAGACACGGAACAGGCTCTCCTCACCCAGCACTCCCAACTGGACACACCTCTGTAGGATTTTCCTTGGTTTTGCCCATCATTTGCTTGCATTTAAATGATTAACAAGCAAAATGAGGGGTTTTCCCCAGATTTGAGGAGCTGGAGGCTTTTGCAGCCCTGGGTGTGTCTGCAGGGCCGGATTGGGGCTGTGCCTCGCTGTCCTGCACTGAGTGGTGTCAGCCCCTGAACCCATTGCATTTAACAAAATAATTAACTCGGGCTTGTTCAGCTCTGCAGCAGAACCAAAGTGTCTCTTGTGAGCAGCATTTCTTCCATGTTTAGAGGACTCAGTGCCATGGAGGGTTTGGGGTACGGTTTTACTCTCAGGTGGGCTGTGGGGAGCCAGGTGTGCTCCCCATCCAGGCCGAGCTGTCCATGAGGAGCTGCGTCTGCTGGGAATGGGAACGAGTGACAGAGGCAATCGGAGCCTTGTGGCCGCAGGGTGTGACCGCTGCTGCCTGGGCAGGGCTGTCCCCTGGCCGCAGAGTCTGTCCCCTGGCCGCAGGGTCTGTCCCCTGGCTGCAGGGCTGTCCCCTGGCCTCAGGGTGTGATTGCTGCTGTCCCCTGGCCGCAGGGCTGTCCCCTGGCCGCAGGGTTGTCCCCTGGCCGCAGGGTGTGATTGCTGCTGCCCGGGCAGGGCTGTCCCTGGGCTGGGAAGGGCTGCGAGCAGCTGAGCAGAGTTTCCAGGTCTCTGCAGCTGCAAGAGCCCTTCGGCTGCAGGGCTGATGCCCAGCGGGGATAGTGCCTGCCAGGCCACCAGGCAAGAACCTGAGCTCATCCAGGAAAATCCTACCCTCGCTGGGGACGGAGGGTGATGGGGGAGGATGAGGAAGGAGCAGGCACAGATGTGGCAAGGGAAGCAAAGCTGTGATTTCCTTGGGGCTGACCTGCTCTGTGGCACAGGGTGGGTGACCAGGGCTGTGGCTGTGCCATCCGGGGGTCCTGTCCGGCAGCAAGGTGCCATTCCCGGCTCTGGGGGCTGTGCTGGCGGCTCCTTGCCAGCCTTTTCCCTGCCACGGGCACGTGGCGCTGGCTGGGTTTGGCAGCAGCTCCCCTGGGTTTGGCGATGCTGGCCCTGCCCCGTGCCCGCCAGGATCCCTCGGAGCGGAGTGCCTGCGCTTGGAAAAGCCTAGTCGAGGGAAATGTCAGCGCTGCCCCACGCTGTTGTGGTGGCTCGGGGTATTTTTAACAACATCCCGGGGCTCCAGGCTGTGTTTGCCGTGATTCAGAGCTCGCTCCGCGCTCGCCAACCCGGCGCAATCTGGCGCTGCCGCGGGAACATGGTGCCGGCCCCGGCTCCTGCTGTGCAGGGAAATGTCACCCTGGATCGTGCCAGGAAGGCAGGGCTGAGTTAAACCCTCCTGCAGAGCTGGGCTCTCGGGGGGCTGAGGTCTCCACATCTTTCTCTGTCCCTGTTCTGTGCCAGGCGCCAGGCCAGGACAGCACGGACACTCTGCTCGCCTGTCCCGAGGCTCCTCCCTGGAGAAGGAGATTGGAAAGAGTTAAGTTAAGCTTCAGATACATCTTAGAGCTACAAACAGCAGAAACACTGAGGTGTCCCTTCTCCCCACAAAATAAACCAGTGCCCCGTGGTTTCTGCATGCTGAGGTGGTGTAACTGTCCTGCCTGGGAGATTTTGGTGACCTGGGTGACCTCAGTGAGGTTTGTACAGCTCCACTGTGGGCACTGAGAGGGGCTGCCCGTGCTCTACCCCAAAACCTCTCCTTCCTGCCCATCCCATCCCATCCCATATCCCACCCCATCCCATCCCATCCCCTGTGAGGCCTCTCCAGCGGCCAGGCTTGGCTCTGCTGTAGCCCAGTTTGGGCACCACGTCCGTGTGATGCTCTTTGGCTTTGGCCTCTGCCTTTAGGAGAACTCGGAGATGAGGTGCTGAACACCTTCAGGCCTTGCTTGTGGTGCGAGTTTGGGGACAAAGGCAAGGAGAAGGAGGCAGGAGCTCTGTGAAGGGGGCCAGGGTGGCTGCAGGGCCAGGGCACAGCCGCAGATGAACTCTGGGTGCTCTCAGTGTGCCGGGGCCGGGCAGTGATTTGTGGGAGCAGAGCCATTGCTCCACGTCTCAAGGAACAAGGGAGTGTCAGCAGGAGAGGCATGATCGCTGTGCTAATGAAAAACCAGGAAGGATGGGTCAGAGCTGACTCTTAATCAGCTGCTGTGGCCAGGCACAGAGATCCTGGGAGACCAGAGGCTCCTGCTTTGTGCTCTCCAATGGCTCCTCCACCCCCTGGCTGCAATGACTTCAGTTGGAATTTTCCTTCTGGCAGGGAGATTCAATCACGCCAGGGCAAACCCCTGGGAGATGTGGCAGCATTTGGCAGGCAGAGCTGGGGCTCAGGGATGGAATGACACCCCTGGGAGTTGAACAGCACCGAAAGGGTCTGCTGGCCCGGCTCTGGGCCGGTGGGATGCTGGGGACAGCCCCTGGTGGGTGCTGGGGGCTGTCTGGGGAGGGGGGACCCTTTGGCGAGTGCTGAGCAGGGACAGGTGACCAGAGCTGGGGTTTGCTCCCCTCGCCATCCCCCTCGCCATCCCTCGGGGATCCGTGGGGCTGCTGCCAGCTCAGCCGCAGGGACCGAGCTGGTTCATTGTCTCAGAGCCTGGAATTAGTGCAAGGGAAGCGCAGAAAGCTTTCAGTGCCCCGTTACTTGGAGACAGCCCATTGATTTTACTCGGCAGTTGTGCAGCTCCAGGCACGTGTGTGTGAGTGTGTGTGTGTGTGTCTGATACATCTCCGTGTGCATCCACCTGGAAGCTGCAAAATAGCTGTAGATGTGTCTGTACATCAGTATTTGCCGGGTGGGTTTTTGTGGTTTTGTGAGGTTTTGTTGGTTTGTTTCTCCTGTTCCGGGAGGCAGAGGAGAAGCAGCTCTTGAATGAGCGATTCCCGAGCGCTGTTCTGCTGGAGCAGCAGGGCTGGGCTCAGCAGCTGAGAGCTCCGGCACAGCACGAGGCCGTGCTGGGGCCAGGAGCCTCAGTGTGAGCAGCTCAGGGCTGCTGCTGTGGCTCTGCTCTGCTGTTCTGGACTGTGGGGCCGAGGGATGGGAGCCCCAGGGATGCTCCAGACTGGACTGTGAGCTCAGCAATCCTCCTGCCTCCAGCCTCCCCGCTCCCTTTGCAGGAGGGATCTTGCCCTGCAGGGATTTGGCATTTCCAGCGCCGGCTCCCACCGTCAGCTTGCCAAATATCTGGGTCAGGTGTGCGCTGAGCAAATGGCAGAGCTCTGGAAATCCAAACACAACATTTCTGCCCGGATTTGTTGGCTGAGCAGACTTTTCACAGAGCTGAGTGTTGCTCCCTGGAGCAAAGCTGGGTGTATTTTACCCCAAAAAACCCCTGGAGTGGGGAGGGATGAGTTCTGGTGTGGCTTTGTGACACAGGGGAGCTGTGGGGAGGGACAGGATAATCATTGGGGTCTGGGCTGAGACCTGAGACAAACCTCACTGCCAGGGGTGGTGAATCCTATAACTGCAGGGAAACACCCCAGGGGTTCAGTCCCGCTGTGTCCAAACATACACATTTATATAGGTGTATAAAGGGTGTATGGAGAGGGTCTGTATTTGCATGTTGATATTGCGTATATGTGTGTACATGCAAAATGGGTGTAAATAAAGGGTATGTCCATGAGTATATAGATTTAAAGGTTACGTGTGTGTGTGTGTATACAAAATGGGTGTAAATAAAAGGTATGCCCATGAATATATAGATTTAGAGGTTACAGGTATATGTATATACAAAATGGGTGTAAATAAAGGGTATGTCCATTAATACATAGATTTAGAGGTTATAGGTGTGTGTATATACAAAATGGGTGTAAATAAAGGGTATGTCCATTAATACATAGATTTAGAGGTTAGAGGTGTGTGTATATATAAAAGATTATATAAAAAGGATATGTATATGCATATAGCTAAAGGGTATGTGTAAAGCATATATGTTCAAATATATGTGTATATATAAAGGATGTATGTGTAGATTTATATTTATGTGGAGAGAGGAGCTCATGGCTGAGCTGTGACTTTGAAAAGCAAAGATCAGGTCAGTGAGAAATAGGATTTAAAATGCCCTCTCCTATAAAGTAATTGGGATGAGAGCAGCCCTTGATTCCAAGGAGTGTTATGGGGTGGGTGGGCTGTGTCCAGAGGAATGCAGAAATCCCAATCCCGTGGATCTGGTGCTCCTGCCTGCAGTGCTGCAGCTCCAGTGCAGCCCCAGGCAGCTGCTGGGGCTCTGCCTTTGAGCTTCCCAAAGGTTCCAGTCCTGCTGGGGAGGATGGGCATGGTTTGTGCTGGCCTGGGCTCGGTGGGCTGCGTCCAGCTGTGCTTGCACTCAAAAGGCCAGAAAAAAAGAAAAAGGGGAAAAAAAAAAGGAAAAATAGAAAAGGAATAAAGAAGAAAAAATAGAACAGGAAAAAAAAAAAATGAGGTCAGTGCCTGCCCCAGCTGTGCTGTGAGCCTGGGGGCTCGTTGGGCTGGAGATGCAGCTGCAGCTTTAGCTTTTCAAACAGTCCTGCAGGTCAGGTGCCTGCGTCTCCCAACATCTTCAATTCCCACTAGCAGCACTAAATTTTGGGTGCAGCAGTGCAATCAGGGGTCCTGGAGGATGGGCAGTCCTGCCCCGAGGTCTGGCTGGTGTTGGGCTGGTCCTTCCCTGGGGATGCTGCAGTAGGAAATTGTGCCAAAGAAACGAAAGCTTGAAAGGGCCAGGAAATCCAGCGTGGAGAAATGGGACGAGCTGGGAGCACAGGGCACAGCCCAGGGTGCTCTGTCCAGCCCCTTCCCTGACCCTGCCCGGGGGCCAGCAGGGCTTTTCTTCTGTTTTATTCGGCTTCAAATAACTCGCCAGGAGCTGCAGGAAGCGCAGGGACTGCTGGAGGTGCTCTGCAGCCGAAGGCAGAGGGATGGTCAGTGATTTGTACCCTGATCCTGCCCCACGGCAGGGTGGAACGGATGAGCTTTGAGGTCCCTTCCCACCCAGACCATTCTGGGATTCTGTGAAAGTGCAGAGAGTGTTTCTGGGACCCCAAGGGATGTTGGGGGTGAGGTGCAGCTGAGTGTGTTTGGGTTTATTCCCAGCCCAGGAGCACTCGGGGAGGAGGAGGATGGCAGCACCTGCACCCTGCCCCAGCCTGGGTGCCCACACCCCCCTGGGGAAGAGCTGCCCCTTTGGGAGGAAAGCACAGGATTGGGACAAAAGCAGAGGCTTGTCTTCTCCAGCTGCTGCTTTCCCGTGGGGTTGAGCTGTGTGTCCCTTGAGGGCTGAACTCTATTTTCTAATTATTTTCTTTTCCTTCCAGGAACCTTGGGAAATCCGGGCTGAGAGTGTCGTGCCTCGGGTTGGGTGAGTACCTGTGCACAGTGCAGCGCTCCAGGGAGCTGTGTGAGGCTCGGTGCTGTCAAACCCTTCGGTGTGCCATTCCTGGTGAGGGACAGCTCCAGGGAGCTGTGTGAGGCCTGGTGGTGTCAAACCCTTCAGGGTGCCATTCCCAGTGAGGAATGTCCCCCAGTGAGGGACAGCTCCAGGGAGCTGTGTGAGGCTCAGTGGTGTCAAACCCTTCAGGGTGCCATTCCAAGTGAGGGACAGCTCCAGGGAGCTGTGTGAGGCTCGGTGGTGTCAAACCCTTCGGTGTGCCATTCCCAGTGAGGAATGTCCCCCAGTGAGGGACAGCTCCAGGGAGCTGTGTGAGGCTCGGTGGTGTCAAACCCTTCAGGGTGCCATTCCCGGTGAGGGACAGCTCCAGGGAGCTGTGTGAGGCTCGGTGGTGTCAAACCCTTCGGTGTGCCATTCCCAGTGAGGAATGTCCCCCAGTGAGGGACAGCGCCAGGGAGCTGTGTGAGGCTCGGTGGTGTCAAACCCTTCAATGTGCCCCATGTACAAGGGACAGCCTGCAGAGCCCATCTCAGCTGTCCCCAGGAGCCCCGAGCGCCAGGCCAGCCTGGGGACAGTGCTCCATTTCATCGCCGTGCCTCGTTCTCCCTGCCCCGCGCTGACTGCAGAGCGCCTTATCAATATTTGATCCGCGGGGTTTTTCTCAAAGGGCATCTGCAGCCGTGGCAGCGCTGGCCTGCGGCGCCCGCGCTGCTCAGCTCAGCTCAGTGTGCGTGGAGAGCTCCTGATGGCTTTACTCAGCCGAGAAATCCTCTGATGGCAGCTCAGCCGCACGCCTTACGGTGCCTGAAACGCAGATATTTGTACTTTGGGATGGAAACTCTGTGCCATAGGGAGGAGGAGGAGGCTGTGCCCTCGCTGAGAGCTCCTTCCCGCGGTGCCAGGCTGGGCATCAGGGGCGTGAGGGCCCCGGGGTGGGCAGGAGCCCCAGGGAAGGATGCTCTGCTCTGCCAGAGCCCCTCCAGCCCCAGGGGTTTCTTGTTCCTGGGGGGTCAGGTGGAGGCACCAGCTTAGGTTGCCTAAAGAATCACTGAGTAAGGGATCAGCAAACCCAGGTTTAATATAAATTTATGAAGTCATTGCGTTTGATGGCACAGTTAATTTTATTGCGATACAGACAGGGCACGTGGAGGAGACTCAGGGTAGAATCAGTGTGCGGCGATTGAAGAGGATGCTGCCCACAGAAGGACAGGGACGCAGGGGGAAGGAGCTCCTGTTGAGTGCTGGGGTTCAGAGCAGCCCCTGTGCCAAACTCAGCCTCAGACCAGAGCAGTGCTTTCGGTCTGAAGGATTTAGCAATACTTAATCAACACAACAATGGCAGTGCTTAATCAGTTGACTAATTTAACATTTATAAAGTGACTCAATAGGATTTGCTATAAGCACAACAGTAGCTTAATTATGAATCTAAGCTAATTATGAATCTAAGATGGCAACGTTCATGCTGTGCTTACTCAGAGTATTTAAACCAATTCATGTACACACAGATCTGAGGAGTCTGTACCAAACTGTAATCCTGTGAAACAGTCCAGGGAAACTCTGCTGTCTATAGACTCACAACCTATGGGATGCTTGGCTTTAGTCATCAGGAAATTTCCATCCTGGGTGCGATTTGGGTTGGTAGTTACTGGAATTTTCCTTGAGAAGTTCAAGAACACTAATATTCTTTAATAATAATATTATTATTAGGTCAGAGCAACCTGGTCTAGTGCAAGGTGTCCCTGCCCAAGACAGGGGTGGAATGGGATGAGCTTTAAGGTCCTTCCGACCCAAACCATTCCAGGGTTCTGTGATTATTCTGCTCAGGCTGTTCAGACAGAGAAATAAGCTCTTGGGGCTGTTTGTTGTAAAACAGGATCTTGTTAGAGCACAGAAGGTCTGGAGCAGAGAGTGTTCGGGATGAGCTCAAGGAGGGTCACCTGTCCAGGTGCCTTCAATGGAGGCTGAGCCCCCCCAGGGTGTGAGCGTGGGTGAGCAGGTGAGGAGCTGGGCTCTGTCCCCTGGTGCCTGCAGGGCTGTGGGACCCTGCCAGCGCTGGCTGCTCACGGGGCAGGTGTCAGCTCGCCTTTCCAGCGTGCTTTGGGTTTGATCGAGACTGAATTGTGAAAGTCACGCTGTGCCACCAGGCAGAGAAATGCAGCCCCTTCTGCCAAGAGCTCTTCTGGTTAAAATAGCCCAGCCCTGGGAAGGACTCGTCTGATCTGTGCAGAGGTTTTATTTATCAGCCTCGCAGCTTCCCCGAGTGCTGCTGTTGTGGTGGAGGAGCAAAGCCCCGGGAAGGAAGTAGCAGCAGGAAAAGAGAAAAACAGTTTTGCAGAGCTTTTCTTTGATTTCAAGCGGGTGGAACTGCAGCAGCATCTAAATATACTGAGCCTTTGTGAGTGCAGCTGTGGAGGGCTGGGGGCTGGGGAGGCTGCTGGGCACCTCCTGCTGCTCCAGCACAGCGAGCCCTGCCCTGCGTGCAGGGAGAGGGGAGAGCGGGAGAGCCTGAAATCCCCAAATTCTCTGGGATGTGCAGGTATTCCTCCTGCAGCACAGCACCTTTTGTTTGGGATGATTGTTTTGGGTTGGAAGGACCTTAAAGCTCATCCTGTCCTCTCCCTGCCCTGGCAGGGACACTTCCCACTGTCCCAGGCTGCTCCATCCCTGTCCAGCCTGGCCTGGGACACTGCCAGGGATCCAGGGGCAGCCACAGCTGCTCTGGGCACCTGTGCCAGGGCCTGCCCACCCTGCCAGGGAGGAATTTCTCCCCAGTATCTGATCTAAATCTCCTCTCTCTCAGTTTAAAACCATCCCCCTGTCCCACCCCTCCTGCTGCACATCCATCAGGTGTCTGCTTCGAGCGCTGGCTTAGGTGACTTTCCTAAATGGCTTCTGTGTTGCAGTTCCCCAAAAGATAAATGTGTTTCCCCGAGTTCTCTGCAGCATGAAAATCCAATTTAAGGCCCACTAAAGTTTCTGAAGGCTCAGCAGTCTTCCTCAAAAGCCTTGCGAAATCTCAGCAAGGTGGGAGTGCGCTTCATCCTGCAGGATGAAAAGGTGGAGGAAAATGGGAAGTGGGGCAGAAATCAAAGGTGGGCAGGGCTGAGGCAGCAGGGACCCTTTAATGACATCCTGCTCCTCCCGACTCAGGTGTTAATGAGCACCTCACGTGTTAATGAGCACCTCTGCCGTGTCCTGCTCCTGCTGCCAGGTGTGAGGTGTGAGGACAGAGGTGCTGAGTGTTTCCCAGGCAGAGATATTGAGGAACGGCCCCAGAGCCCCTTGGAGCCATGGCTGAGCATCACTCCTGGGGGCTGAGCATCATTCCTGGGGGCCTGAGCCCCTTGGAACAGTGGCTGAGCATTGCTGGGGGCTGAGCATCATTCCTGGGGGCCTGAGCCCCTTGGAACAGTGGCTGAGCATTGCTGGGGGCTGAGCATCATTCCTGGGGGGCTGAGCCCCTCGGGGCAGCGGCTGAGCAGCAGCTGAGCATCATTCCTGGGGGGCTGAGCCCCTGGGAGCAGTGGCTGAGCATCATCCCATGGTTCCTGGAGCTCCTGCTGCAGCCAGGGCTGCTCAGCCAGGCTGAAATTCCCCGGGATGGCTCCTGCAGGATCCCAGTGCTGAGCCTTGCTCCTGCTGGGCTGAGCTTCACTCCTGCTCTGGGTGTCCCCTCCAGGTGAGCCTTTCACGGAGGGCTCTGCACAGCCTGGCCCTGGGCTGGGGTGAGGCTCTTTCCTTGGCGCTGGATCCGAAACGTGCTGGTGATTGCAGGGAAAAACAAGGTGCTGCTTTGCACGTGTTTAGCTCGGGGCAAATCCTGAATCCTGTGGATTTTGGGAGAATGTCGAGGCAGCCTCGAGCGAGGTGACGAGCCCTGGCTGCAAGGACACGAGCAGGACAAAAGCCATCCCCAAAGCCAGTGCCATTTGTAAGAGCACAGGAGAAGCCTTCCCAGCGAGCCATTCCTGCAGCTGCTCTCAGCATGCCCTGAGCTCGCAGGGGCTACAGAAATCGGTGTTGGTGAGCCCACAGGGTCAGGGGCTGCTCTGGCCCTTGGCCTTCGCTCTGGGGAAGGGCTTAGCCCAGGCAGCCGTGGCTCCCCACGTGCAGAGCTCCCGTGGCTCTGTCCCTGTCACAGCAGGGCAGGGTCACACGGTGCTGGCAGTGGCACAGGCTCTGGTGGGGCTCAGCCAGGAGCCCTGTCCCCTGCAGGGGTGACACTGCTGCTGGCACTGGCCCTGTCCAGGGTGGGCTTTGCCTTGGCACTGAGCGTCACACCCTGCTGGGCTCAGTGTGAGGGAAACGGAGCCAAACCTGGCTTAAAGCAGAAATTCCTCCTGGAGGTGAGGATATCCAGCTGGAAAACTGTTTTTCGAGGCCAGAGGGAGCGAGGTGATGGGCGAGGGGCAGGAGTGGGAGGTCTGCCTGCCCTGAGTCCTGGGGCAGGGGAATACCTTTGGAAATTGTGAGCTGGGACAGGCGAGAGAGAGACGGGCACTTGGAAAGGGGGAAAGGAGCAATTTAAAAAATATGTTTTTCTCCAGTATATTTTCTTCCAGAATGGGTGTGTTGGCTGAGGTTGTGAATCATCCTTGGCTGTTGTTTGAAATGCCAAATGCGCCTTGTGCTTTTTTTGCCTTTTTTATAATTTCCCAGGGGAGTTGAGCAGCCTGTGCCACACTGTGCCTCTGTGGGTGCCATCGCTGTGCCAGAGCCCCTCCCTTCCCCAGCCACACCTGATCCTCTCCAGATTGCCTTGCTGAGCCAAAACTCGCCTCCCTGCCTGGTTTTTCCAAAGATCCTGGGAAAAAAGACCCCTTGGATTCCCCACCCGTGTGCTCCTGTGCCCAGCCCCTCTTGTCCCCAGCTGGGCTCTGGGAGCTCAGGGTGGACACAGGTGGATCTCGGGCACAGATATCCAGTCCCACAGGTATTTATTGCTTGCATTTCAAGAGATTTAAAGAGCTTGAAGGTGCTTTGAGGTAATTCTCCCCTGAGGCCTCGCGAGCTCTCCGGCTGCTCTCCCTGTGCCCACAGCCCTGAGCATGTTGTCACTCCGTGGTTTGTGTCAGAAGGTAAATTCCGCAGAGGATGTGCACTCCGGGGGAGGATGAATAATCCCCTTCCTTCTCACCTGTGCACCTGTGCGCTGCTTATGCAAAAAAAAAAGAAAAAAAATCGTCACTTTGAGATAAACAGTCTCAACCCATTTTTTGGTACAAACACATTTTAATGTATTCCTGTAAAAATAACACCTCCAAAGCTTTAACATGGAAATCAGGTTTCATTTGGTTATTTTTTTTTATCTGCATGAAGAAGCTTAAAGATAAAATGAAAACAGGTTTCAGTTTTATCTTTGTTGTGCAGGACCAGAGCATTAAAACTCCAATAATAAGAGAAAATACCTCTCCTGAGGTCTGTAGCCAGCAAGGTGTACCAGGGTAGCTCCTGCCCCATTATTGTCCTTACAGAGCAGAGGAAAATATAAAATTAGCTAGAAATGTCTGCTCTTTGCTCATTTATTTAATTCCCATTTCATCTCTGATCTGTGGCAAACTTGGCTTTTCCAGCTTGGGTTGTTCTGCAGGAAATCAGGAGCTGCAGTTTGAACTCACACTTCGTGCATCTTTAAATAGCTTTATTTGCACTCAAAGCAACCTGACGTATTAAAAAATTCCGACTGACCTTTTTTTGAGGGAAAGAGAGCGAGATTCTCCTGGCAGAGCTGACGAGTGTGGCTGTGCTCTGAGCAGGGCTGATCAAAGCTCCGAGCAGGCGCTGCCCCTGTTCCGCCTCTGCTCCGGGGTCACGTCCTGGCACCGAGGGACCCCAGCCCCCTTTGATGAGGGGCTGGGAGCATCCTCTGCATCTTTGCAAGTGTGGCAGGCAGGGGAGATGAGATTTCTGCCCTCTGCAGCAGCAGTGCTCGGCCCTGCGCTGGCACCACTGTCCCTGTGCTGTCCCAGCCCCGATTGTCACCCTGGGCTGGGCTGGGCTGGGAGGGACTCAGTGCCACCTCTGCCATGGCAGGGACACCTTCCCCTGCCCCAGGCTGCTCCGGCCCTGTCAGCCTGGCCTGGGACACTGCAGGGATCCAGGGAACTCTCACTGCACTTGGAGCCCGAGCCCCTCTGCTCTCCCTAAAGCCTCCGTCCGTAAGTCTGAATTCTTGGGTTGGGAGAGTTTTGGGAGAGCCACGTGAGCTCTGACCCCTTCAGGGAATGGTGTCTGATTTTCTGTGGAGCTCCTGGGGAGGGTGAGGAGAAGCTGTGCTGGGGATGGAAGGGCTGCTGAGACAGGCTGGCCCGAGGCACAGGGGTGGCATGGCCCTGGTACAGCGCTGGCATGGTCCTGGCACAGCCCTGGCAGTGCTGGCACAGGGATGGCACAGCTCTGGCAGCCCTGGCAGTGCTGGCACAGCCCTGGCACAGCCCTGGCAGCGCTGGCACAGCCCTGGCACAGGGATGGCACAGCCCTGGCTGTGCTGAGGTCAGAGCAGCAGTGGTGTCTGATCAGTGTCCCACGTGGGACCTGCTCTTTCCCCAGCTCCTGCTGCCTCTGCCTCCCCCTGCCTTGGGAAATGCGTATCCCAAAATAAATACACGCTTATCACATCTAGATATATAGGAAATCATGTTCCTGTAGGAATTCCTTGGGGTTGGACCAGCTGACCTTTAAAGGTCCCTTCCAACCATACTATTTTATGATCCAGTTAAATCCACACACTGCTTTCACCACGGGATTATTTTTTAAATTATTTTTTTTAAAGCAATGATCATAAAGAAATAATGCCCCAAGTTTTCCTAATAATAGATCAGAGTCAGCAAGTGAGCCTAAACTGCAGCTGCTTTTGGAGGCAGCCCAGGGAAAGCTCTGCCCCTGGGCTGTACTGGCGTTGGACATTGGCTCCATGGAAAAGTTCCCCGGGAAAAGTCACTTTGGGTTGGAAATATTTCCTGTCAGAAGAAATATTTATCTTTTTTTCTATGTCTTTTTTTGATTCTAATTTTGACTTGCAGGATGCTAAATGCTGAACACATAGTTAAGGAGACTTCCATTCTCCAAATGACGTGGTGTGGCAGCATCACGAATGTTTTCCAATTTGTCAAATTGAAGCTTTGGAAAAGGATCTCTGGTTTGCAAAGAGCTTCAGATTTCAGGACCTGGCAGTGCCCAAGGCCAGGTTGGACAGGGCATGGGACAGTGGGAGGTGTCCCTGCCCAGGGCAGGGGTGGCACTGGGTGATCTTTAAGGTCTGTTCCAGCCCAAACCATTCCATGATCTGAACCCAGCTCTGTATTTTGGCACCACAGCATCCCCTGGGTGCTGCCCTGAGCAGCTCCCTGTGCCAGTCCCACCTGGGAGAAGGTGCCAGCCCTGTCCTGGCTGGCTGCAGGAGCTCTCTTTGGGGTGGCACCACCCTCAGAGCCGGTTCACCCCACCATAAACCCATTTCATCCCACAGAGAATTGCGGTGAATTCCCATTTTTGATGTCCCTCTTGCAGTAACAGCTTGTTTTGTTTTTTCCAGGGACGTGGGTCACCTTTGGCGGTCAGATCTCAGACGAGGTGAGTGCTGCTCTGAGTCCAAAGCATGGAACAAACCTCACTCTAGGGTATTTTTAAATGAAATTGTGGCTCCTGGAGCCTTCCTGCACGGAGAGACAGCAGCGAGTCGCTGCACAATTCTGCCACAACCCCTGATGACCGCGGCATTTGCAGAGATCAGCCCTCCCAGGCCCCATCCGTCCCTCAGAGCCACCTCCTGTCCCATGCTGTCCAGAGCGATGTCCCCTCCTTCCCGCTGGCAGTGGCACCGCTCCTGGAGCGGAAATTGGGAACTATTTTTGTGGTGTGGATGTCACGGGCAGCAGTGGTAAATACAGGCAAGGGCTGGCCTTACAAGCATGGTTTATTTTGTCCATGATAAGCTGAAACAAATGAAAATGAGCTCGGGATTCCTCCTGCTTTTCCCCGGAGCAGATGGCTCCCCATGGCAGGAGTCACCCCTGGAGCGCTGGGCTGCACGTGGGCTGCCCTCCGCCCTGGGTCTGCACAGCTGGGAGCGCCTGGGGACAGCAGCTGCCTTCCCCCGGGACGTGAACAACCCCCAGAACAACTCTGGCGTGAGGCAAAGAGCCCGGCAGCCTCAATTCAAAGGGTTTTTCCTTTAAATTCACTTGATCTTTCACCGTGTCGCTGCCTCTCCTGGGGGATCAGCAGATTTGATCCTGTGGATCCCCAGCTTTGGTCCTGTCTCTTGGCATTGGGGGGTGTTTGATGGTCAGTTGGGGGATGTTTTGCTGGTCAGTTGGGGATGTTTGATGGTCAGTTGGGGAGGTTTTGCTGGTCAGTTGGGGATGATTTGCTGGTCAGGTGAGGGATGTTTGCTGGTCAGTTGGAGGTGTTTTGCTGGTCAGGTGAGGGGTGTTTGCTGGTCAGTTGGGGATGTTTTGCTGGTCAGGTGAGGGGTGTTTGATGGTCAGTTGGGGATATTTGCTGGTCAGTTGGGGGATGTTTTGCTGGTCAGGTGAGGGATGTTTGCTGGTCAGTTGGGGGTGTTTTGCTGGTCAGGTGAGGGGTGTTTTGCTGGTCAGTTGGGGGTGTTTTGCTGGTCAGGTGAGGGATGTTTGCTGGTCAGTTGGGGATGTTTTGCTGGTCAGTTGGGGATGTTTGCTGGTCAGTTGGGGGTGTTTTGCTGGTCAGTTGGAGGATGTTTTGCTGGTCAGTTGGGGGATGTTTTGCTGGTCAGTTGGGGATGTTTTGCTGGTCAGTTGGAGGATGTTTACTGGTCAGTTGGGGATGTTTTGCTGGTCAGTTGAGGGATGTTTTGTGGGTCAGTTGGGGGTGTTTTGCTGGTCAGTTGGGGGATGTTTTGTGGGTCAGTTGGGGGTGTTTTGCTGGTCAGGTGAGGGGTGTTTGCTGGTCAGTTGGGGGATGTTTTGCTGGTCAGTTGGGGGATGTTTTGCTGGTCAGTTGGGGGATGTTTTGCTGGTCAGTTGGGGGATGTTTGCTGGTCAGTTGGAGGTGTTTTGCTGGTCAGTTGGGGGATGTTTTGCTGATCGGTTGGGGGAGGTTTTGCTGGTCAGTTGGGGATGTTTGCTGGTCAGTTGGAGGATGTTTTGCTGGTCAGGTGAGGGATGTTTGCTGGTCAGTTGGGGATGTTTGCTGGTCAGTTGGAGGATGTTTTGCTGGTCAGGTGAGGGATGTTTGCTGGTCAGTTGGAGGTGTTTTGCTGGTCAGGTGAGGGGTGTTTTGCTGGTCAGGTGAGGGATGTTTGCTGGTCAGTTGGGGGATGTTTGCTGGTCAGTTTGCTCGCTGGTTCTCCTGTCCTTGCCCAGAACAATTCCGTGCAGGGTGGTCACACATGGCAAACAGCACAGAAGCTCAGCCCTGTCCTGGAGCGATGCCCACCCTGGGGGTGCTGAGCCAGAGCTGAGCCCCTCGGGGTGCAGCAGGAGCCCTGGGACCCCTCTGGGGCTCCCACCAAATGACCTTCAGGCTTTTCCATGCCCCATGGCATCCTGGGGAGCTGCAGGACAACCTGTCAGGCAGCCAGAGGAATATTCAACTGCCCCCATTCTGCGTTCAGCTCTGGATTTGAGAGTGTCTCCTGTAACCCTGTTAAATTCCTGGCTGCCTTCCTGATAGAAAGCTCCTGGGAGAGGAGATTAATTCCCCCCGGCTGGGTCCAAGGGAAGTTGATGTAAATCCGTGTTGTGGTGCCTCTCCCTGCCTGGGTGCCCTGTTGGAGGTGTCCCCTGGGCCGGGGCTGTCACCCCCTGGCCGTGCTGGAGGCTGCCGGGGGCTGTTCCTGGGGTGGGGTTTTTCCTGCTGGCTCGGGATGTGTTTGTCACCCCCACCTGTCCCTGCCTCCCCAGGTGGCCGAGCAGCTGATGACCATCGCCTACGAGAGCGGCGTGAACCTGTTCGACACGGCCGAGGTGTACGCGGCCGGCAAGTGAGTGTCCATCGCGGGGTGCCTGGGCTGGGAACGGGCCCTGCCTCTGCTGCCAACCTCCCTGCCACGGCCAGGGCTTCCCTGGGGTCTCTTCTCCCCCTCCTGATGGATTGGGCTCTGGGTGTGCTTGGAAAGGCATTTTATCCCTGAGTGGGAGAGGAAAACCTTTCTATTTGGAGCACTCATAAAATAAACCCCAATAAATTAACCCAAAGCCTCTCGCACCCAGCAAAGGCTGGAGTGTGTCACTTGTGCCGCTTGCTGCTGGCACAGGGAGAGAAATACCCTGAATAAATGAAAATTCAGTGTGCATCTTAGCGGTGATGGATGGCCGGGGCTGTGACAGCTCCAGGCACGGATCCCAGCAGGAGCCACTCAGGCTGTGGCTGAGCTACAGCTCCGAGAGCTGTGGGATAGGGGACACGGCCAGCCATGGGAACGGGACCAGGGATGGGCTGGGCTGGGCACGGGGCGTGGGGCTGATGGAGGGACGGGGTCTGTCCCAGCTGGGGTCCCTGGGGCACCAGGGGAGGGCAGGGGGGTTGGGCAGTGACTGGGCTGGGCAGTGGCTGGGCTGGGCTGGGCAGTGGCTGGGCTGGGCAGTGGCTGGGCTGGGCTGGGCTGGGCAGGGGCTGGACAGTGCCTGGGCCAGGCTGGGCAGTGGCTGGGCTGGGCATTGGCTGGGCTGGGCAGTGGCTGGGCTGGGCTGGGCAGTGGCTGGGGTGGGCAGTGGTTGGGCAGTGGCTGGGCTGGGCAGTGGCTGGGCAGTGTCTGGGCTGGGCAGTGTCTGGGCAGTGTCTGGGCAGTGGCTGGGCTGGGCTGGGCAGTGGTTGGGCAGTGGCTGGGCAGTGGCTGGGCTGGGCAGTGGCTGGGCTGGGCTGGGCAGTGGTTGGGCAGTGGTTGGGCAGTGGCTGGGCTGGGCAGTGGCTGGGCAGTGGCTGGGCAGTGGCTGGGCAGTGGCTGGGCTGGGCATTGGCTGGGCTGGGCAGTGGCTGGGCTGGGCAGGGCACTGGCTGGGCAATGGCTGGGCAGTGGCTGGGCTGGGCAGTGGCTGGGCAGTGGCTGGGCAGTGTCTGGGCAGTGGCTGGGCAGTGGCTGGGCTGGGCTGGGCAGTAGCTGGGCAGTGGCTGGGCAGTGGCTGGGCTGGGCTGGGCAGTGTCTGGGCAGTGTCTGGGCTGGGCAATGGCTGGGCAGTGGCTGGGCTGGGCTGGGCAGTGTCTGGGCAATGGCTGGGCAGTGGCTGGGCAGTGGCTGGGCTGGGCTGGGCAGTGGCTGGGCTGGGCAATGGCTGGGCAGTGTCTGGGCAGTGTCTGGGCAGTGTCTGGGCAGTGTCTGGGCAGTGTCTGGGCAGTGGCTGGGCAGTGGCTGGGCAGTGTCTGGGCAGTGGCTGGGCTGGGCTGGGCAGTGGCTGGGCAGTGGCTGGGCTGGGCAGTGGCTGGGCTGGGCAGTGGCTGGGCTGGGCTGGGCAGTGGCTGGGCAGTGGCTGGGCTGGGCAGTGGCTGGGCTGGGCAGTGGCTGGGCAGTGGCTGGGCAGTTTCTGGGCTGGGCAGTGTCTGGGCAGTGGCTGGGCTGGGCTGGGCTGGGCAGTGGCTGGGCTGGGCAGTGTCTGGGCAGTGTCTGGGCAATGGCTGGGCAGTGTCTGGGCAGTGTCTGGGCAGTGTCTGGGCAGTGGCTGGGCTGGGCTGGGCAGTGTCTGGGCAGTGGCTGGGCAGGGCAGTGGCTGGGCTGGGCAGTGGCTGGGCCGGGCTGGGCAGTGTCCGGGCCGGGCTGGGCAGTGTCCGGTCCGGGCTGGGCAGTGGCTGGGCAGTGGTTGGGCAGTAGCTGGGCTGGGCAGGGCAGTGGCTGGGCTGGGCAGTGGCACTGAGCATCCTGTCCCTCCCTCACGCTGGGCTCTTCCTGCACAGGGCCGAGGTCATCCTGGGGAACATCCTGAAGAAGAAGGGCTGGAGGTACTGTCTGGCATTCCCTGCCCCCCAAACCAGCAGGTCCCCTTGGCCTATGGCAATCCCTCTGGATTTCATGAATTTCCCGCGTTGGGTGGTGCTGTCCCAGGCTCTCGTGGGTGCCATGGTCCCACAGGAGCAGCCACACCTTCCCAGTGCCACAGAGAACCTCTTCCTGCATCTCTGGGTGTGCCTGAGGCTGTGACAGCCCTGTGGGGCCACCCTGTCTCAGCGAGCAGCCTTTGGGAGCACGTCCATCCCCCCAGGAGTGTGTCCATCCCCCAGGGACAGGAGCGTGTCCATCCCCCCAGGAGTGTGTCCATCCCCCCAGGACAGGAGCGTGTCCATCCCCCCGGGACAGGAGCGTGTCCATCCCCCCAGGACAGGAGCGTGTCCATCCCCCCAGGACAGGAGCGTGTCCATCCCCCCAGGACAGGACCATGTCCATCCCCCCGGGACAGGAGCGTGTCCATCCCCCAGGGACAGGAGCGTGTCCATCCCCCAGGGACAGGAGCGTGTCCATCCCCCAGGGACAGGAGTGTGTCCATCCCCCCAGGAGTGTGTCCATCCCCCCAGGACAGGAGCGTGTCCATCCCCCCGGGACAGGAGCGTGTCCATCCCCCCAGGACAGGAGCGTGTCCATCCCCCCAGGACAGGAGCGTGTCCATCCCCCCAGGACAGGACCATGTCCATCCCCCAGGGACAGGAGCGTGTCCATCCCCCAGGGACAGGAGCGTGTCCATCCCCCAGGGACAGGAGCGTGTCCATCCCCCAGGGACAGGAGTGTGTCCATCCCCCCGGGACAGGACAATGTCCATCCCCCAGGGACAGGAGTGTGTCCATCCCCCCGGGACAGGAGCGTGTCCATCCCCCCGGGACAGGAGCGTGTCCATCCCCCCGGGACAGGAGCGTGTCCATCCCCCCAGGACAGGAGCGTGTCCATCCCCCCGGGACAGGAGCGTGTCCATCCCCCCGGGACAGGAGCGTGTCCATCCCCCCAGGACAGGACCATGTCCATCCCCCCAGAACAGCAGCATGTCCATCCCCCCAGGACAGGACGATGTCTATGTCCCCAGGACAGGAACATGTCCATCCCCCCAGGACAGGAGCGTGTCCATCCCCCCAGGACAGGAGCGTGTCCATCCCCCCAGGACAGGAGCGTGTCCATCCCCCCAGGACAGGAGCATGTCCATCCCCCAGGGACAGGAAAATGTCCATCCCCCCAGGACAGGAGCGTGTCCATCCCCCCCAGGACAGGAGCGTGTCCATCCCCCCCAGGACAGGAGCGTGTCCATCCCCCCCCAGGACAGGAGCGTGTCCATCCCCCCAGGACAGGACCGTGTCCATCCCCCCAGGACAGGAGCGTGTCCATCCACCCAGGACAGGAGCGTGTCCATCCCCCCAGGAGTGTGTCCATCCCCCCAGGACAGGAGCGTGTCCATCCCCCCAGGACAGGACAATGTCCATCCCCCCAGGACAGGAGCGTGTCCATCCCCCCAGGACAGGACAATGTCCATCTCCCCAGGACAGGAGCATTTCCATCCCCCCAGGACAGGAGCGTGTCCATCCCCCCAGGACAGGAGCGTGTCCATCCCCCCAGGACAGGACCGTGTCCATCCCCCCGGGACAGGACAATGTCCATCCCCCCAGGACAGGACCATGTCTATGTCCCCAGGACAGGAGCGTGTCCATCCCCCCAGGACCATGTCCATCCCCCAGGGACAGGACCATGTCCATCTCCCCAGGACAGGAGCGTGTCCATCCCCCCAGGACAGGAGTGTGTCCATCCCCCCGGGACAGGAGCGTGTCCATCCCCCCAGGACAGGACCATGTCCATCCCCCCAGGACAGGACCATGTCTGTCCCCTCTCCCCAGGGAGGTGGCTGCTGGGGCTGGCCCCTCTCCCCTGACGCATGCTGTGCATTAGGGATGCAAAGCTGTGCCAGGCCTTCATCTCGGCAGCCTGGGAGGAGACGATGCCTCACTGAAATGATGCCCGTTAGCATATGTTGTGGGGTTTTAAGAGATTTCCATAATCTTTAAAGGCCTCCCGTGTGTGTGTGCCAGGTTCAGCCGAAGGAGGGTTCTAGCAGTGCTCTCTCCAAACCCAGCGCCTGTTTTAGGGGGGACGTTGATTGTTGGGTAAGAAATACTCTGGATGGTGTGGAAGTAAGGAATTGAGTCCAATAGGAGCTGGGGAAATTGTGTTGTACGTGTCTGGTCGTGCAGCAAGGTAGCTGGAGGGTGATCAATCTTTGATTTAATATTATGTAGGAGTT